>CM059602.1:137905000-139155000 GCA_030412105.1 Cyclura pinguis
CAGGGATTTTTGGTAAAACGGTCTTTGTCTCCGTCGGAGGGTGGCTGGATCACCCTCCCATTGTATCACAGCTGCATCAGAAAGGATCGGGACATCTCCTTGGCCTTGGCTCCCAGTTGGAGCTGGGATATTTTGTCTTCACCCCCCCCCCCGCGATACTTGGGAGAGGTATTCCATAGTCCGGAAAGATATTGAAATGGTCGCTTACTCCAATGTCCAACCCATGGTCACCACGATGGTCCTAAATTTTACTGTAGTAAATATTTCAAAAGTTATCCCTGCCTGTCAGCCTTATCCCTGCCTGTCAGCCTTATCTAAAGTTAGCATGGACTCAGTGGGAACACTGGGGAAAGCGATGGCTGTCGTTTTCCCACCCACACACTCGCCCTAAGCGAAGCGTCCTAGGGACCGTCTTAGAAGGTCTAGGCACTGGCGGGGCAATATTGAACGCCATGGACAATGAGGTCTTGGCCAATAAATTAGGCACGATTGGCTCAAAAACAAAAGAAATTGGTGTGTCCTCCACTGCTGGTTTAACTAACCTAGCGAGAGGAACAGATTTAATTAGTCAATTATTACCGCAATGGGTTGGCACAGAGAGAGAGACAATATCCGATCTCGGTCGTGTCTTAAAAATCACGACCCACAACATGTCAGTTGCTATTCAGTGCATGCAACTCCAGAGCAACATAATCACCTTTGCCGCTCAGGTGATTCAGGACAGCCTCATGGGGTTAATGCACCCGGAGATCCTAAACCTGCTGAGAGAACGCTACCCGGAATCTTTGGAACACCCCACCGCTTTGGCGCAAGTATAGCACGCCACTTGGGAAAGCTTAATTCTCAAGGTGGAAGTTGTGCATGAGAGGATTCTGGATCCAGTAATTCTACATCCATTATCCCATCTTGGACTACCCTTAATAGCCACCAATGCCACCTTGCTACCCCAGCAAATGTACCATTGGTCCAATGGTACACACTCTTTCGATTTATCTGGCTGTTTATTTCACCAACGTTGGGCACAGTGCTTTCGGAATATTGACAGTTTTAGTTACAGCAACGTTTCTGAATACATAGTAGTACCGGTTAATTATACAGTCATGGCCCAAATTAACAGTGAGTGCTTTTGTTTAAGAACCCCATGCTCAAATGTAACTGTACTGCCTAGTGGTGCGACTGTAAGCATCAACCGCACCGCTGGCAACCCTTGCTTCTGTTCCCAGCACGTCCAGGATTGTTTTCTGTAACAACTTCTATCTCCGGCAGGAGATCAGAGATTATATTCTGGAGAATGGATACGTGCCCAAGGAATCCGAAGTAGTCGGGTTCCACATCGAGGACGAGATCCCCGTGTCTACATGGCTACGGAATCTCACCCGCCTAGCCCAAAGAGTATTGGAGGTTTCGCACTCCCTCCACCAGATTGCCTTGACAGTTCACCATTCAGCCAAGGTAATTGTTGAGTCATCCGAAGAATTGGAAACAGCAGCACAACAATCCTGGTGGGACACCTTCACTTGGTCGTCCACGGGGCAGCCGATCGCCTACTTCGCCCTGCACCCTTTGATTATTCTAGTTGTATTTCAAGTCATATTAGCCATTTGCTTGATTGGCCTCGCACTGTGGGTCAAGAAGCAGATTTTCCAGCTTCAAGCTGGCCAGTTTTACTGAGAGCTCCGAGACTCATTGTTTGTAAATAGTTAATTGTTAAGGTTAATTGTTTGGAACTAAATGTCCCACTTGGTTTCAAAAGCCTATCCGAAGGCGACCATCTCTCAGGCCTGCCTCGGAGTCCAGCTTTGTGAGGTAGGGATACCGCTCACTCGGAGCCAGCATCCAGCCTTCGGTACTGTACTGGCAATGACCCCAAGCCTTCGGGTTTACATCATCAGGCTTCGAGCCTCGTCTCTGGGTCTGAACGAACGGGAGAGGGATACTCAGTGTCCTGCGCTGGCAAGTGTTAGGTTAGCCTCAGGATCAGTGTGCAGATCGGAGACTGTGTCAACAGACCAGGCGTGGTCAGTTTGGCATGGTTTCTCATCGGGAGATCAGCCTCTTAAGACCGATGGCGAGATGTGGGCTCCGAGTCAGCAGTCTCGCTAATGTCTTGGCCTTCCCACGGCCAATACTGCTTTATACTTGGGAGCTATTTAAATCCTTGCTCCCACAGACACTTTGAGATCATAGTGATCAAAATTTCAAAGTTCAGCTCGAACTCCCATTAGGCTTTGAGCCGGTAATTTGCCTTTATTGTATACATTGGCTGCTAACCTTGTCAGTCTTCTGCAAAATAGCTACAGGTTGACAGCTCCGGAGAACCGGGACGACCCCCCAGACCTGTCCATCACCCCTGGGTATCGGGGGGGGGGGTTAAGATGAAATATTGCAGCTCCAACCGGGAGCCCAGGCCGAGGAGATGCCCGATCCCTCCACTGCAGCTGTGGGACCATGGGGGGGGGGTGATCCAGCCACCCTCCGATGGAGATAAAGAATGTTTTTGCCAAAAGACTCTGATTCAAAGGACCTTTCCTTTGCAAAATGGACTATTCCTCCTGCAAGAACCTGCAAGATGCAAGCAGCAGATAGTTAGCTTTCACTTGTTACCTAGTCTGCAAAATTGGATACTTTGTAACTTTCACTACTTTGCTTTGCTCATTCCTGCAGTGCCTCATTGGAAGGCACGCTTTTGCTTTCAGCTTCAAAAGGTTTTGCATTTGCTATTTACAACCATTGCTCATTCTTTGACGGTTCTCTATTGACGGGACAGTTTGACATTGACTGTTCTTTAATTGACATTTGTGTGCTTGTATTTAGGTTTAGGTTTTAGTTAGGAATGTTTTTATAAGTAAGAAACCCTTTGCTTTTCCCCAAGATTCCCTTTCCCTATGGGGTAATACTACCTCTGAACCTGTAGAACCCTATTTGGCTCTAAAACTATTTTTGATTTTTAATTGGAAAATGTTCGATATTGTCCCCAACATCACCCATTTTCGGGGGGAAATTGTTACTGCCCTGGCTAGCCCTAGCTTGTGGGATATAAAGATATCTTTTGATATCAATAATTCAGCCTCCTTTACCCATTCTTCTCCACATGCTTGCGAGGTCCCCCGGACAAGCTCGCAGACAGGCTCAGCCGATAATCGCCATAATATTCCGAAACAATACAGGCAGACCAGAAATAGCTGTCCCGCCACTTCAGGAGACCTCAAGGCAAGTACCTCCATTAGGTATGCACACAACTTTCAAAAGATCCTCTGCCCCGCGCTGGTGGCTTGATGATCGGACTATACAGCGCTCAAGCACTCTGCGTTTGCATACTGTCCACCCTATTGACAATTTGGCTACAACTCAATCATTCAAATACTGACCTTTCGGAGGCTTTGTCTCCAGCCCCAAATCCATTGTTTTCCCCAAGTCCGAACTAACCTGCGGTCACAATTTTCCCTATAAAAACCCCTGACTTTGAGTGCTTCCTTGGATCGCTCTTGGCTTCCATCCCGCCTTGCTGTCGCTTTGTCCAGCGAGCCTTCCCCTCAGCTCCAAGTGCTGAGTTCCACACTCCCCAGCTTCTCCGCTTCTAACCAGGCTTCAGGACAGGTGGAGTATTACCCAAACCAACGACTCCTATAAAAATCCCTCTATCCCACTCCATTATTTCTTTAGTTATCTGTGTGAGTGTGCTGCACACACTGTTTGATTGTGTTTTTAATAAAACAACATTTATTATTTCAACTTCAGTGTGCTCCTTGACTCGGTCTGACCCCGTAAACATAGGGTTCAAGATCTCGCTACTTTACCCTGCCTCTCGCATTGCTAGGCTGTGCTCTTCACTAATTTCTCCAACTTACATAATTGAGAGCACCTTTAGGTGTCCCTCTCGGGACCCCCAGAAATCAGGGTAACAAAACCTTCCCAGACCCAGAGAATTTGTTGAGTTAAGGCTGTTGGTTTGTGTGTTTATGTGAGCTGGGAGGAGGCTTGTTTGGTTATGTGGTCATTAAGGCTCTATTATTCTATGTGTTTTGTTGAGACTGTGTCTGATGTGTTAAGGTTTATTTTTTATGTAACCTGAGGAAAGCTTGCTTGTGCACTTGTTAGGGCACTATTGTTCTCTTGTGTGTAGAGACAGAGGAAATCAGTCAGAGACATGGTTGGTGGAGGACCTAGAAGCCACTACTCATTATCTAATTGGAGCCCCAGTCCCTGGATCTTGGCTAACAGGCATCAAGGTCAACAGGCATTTGGTGTGGACGTTTAGTGGGTGTGTTTTAAGGGGAAGGTCTGGAGTTCTGCTTCAGTCCCTACTTTGGAATACTGAACATGGATGTTGAGGGAGCTGCTGCAGTCACCTGCAACACTCTGTATTCTTTCCGGAGGATGTGTATAACTACATGTGCAACAAGGGTAAATTGGTTGCCCTGTTGAAGGATGTTATCCCAAAATGTAGGTGCCACAAGGGCCACCCTGCGATGCCAGTGCCTCCTTGCAAAAATGGAGAATGAATTAGCTCAAAGAGGAGGCTTGAGAGAGGGCGGCAACTTAGCGAGATCTTTCCTAACAGTGTTTACGGGCACACGCAGGAAAAGAACCAGCCAAAGATTAAAAAGCAAGCTAAGAATGTGTTTTTATTGAGGGGAATTTGCTCATGCATGCACACAAGATACAAACAATCACACATTCACACAAGAGCTAACTGAAAGACAAAGGGAGGAAAAATTATAGAGAGGCTGAGGAGTTTGGGGGATTTATAATTACCAGTCCAGAAGAGTAGTGAAGAGCAGAAATGTGTTTTGGCTTAGGTAGGACCTAAGGAGAGTTCTCATTCAGGAGCCAGATGGACAGAGTGATGAGTAGACCTTTGAGAGACTGCACTGGGCATCCTGAAATCAGGGGTATTTGTACCCTGAAAATAGCCTGTGGCAGTGAAATTTCCAGGTGCAAGATAAAGGGAACCTGTTGTGGACAATGAGTCTTTCACCTGTTCATGGGCTTAGTGCTTGATTGACAAAGACATGATGGGTGTTGTAATAGCGGTCTATTGTGGGTGCTGTGAGGAAAGAGGAAAGAATCCAGGTGTACAAGGGATGGATATCTGTCAATCAGTGTCCTGGTGGGCTCCTCACAGTTGGAATCTCTGGAAAATTTCAGCTTTTATTTAAGCCTATTATCCACAGCAAAGGTGTGTATTTGTCTAACAAATGACTCAAGAATTTTTCGCATGGCATTTTTGAAGCAAAAGGGCCCCTTGAGCATCCCGGAAATGTGAAGAACGGCCTGCATAAAGCACTCAAATTTACGCTACGCTCAATAGCCTGATGCAGACCGCACGTGGATCTTTTCATTTTCAGCTCAAAGCTGAAAGTGCTGCATGGTCGCACATTGCTCCGGGGCCTCGTGCGCACTTACCTGGCGCACTGAGCCTCGGAAGCAGGGCCAGTCGCGCATCCTCTCCTCAGTGCAGCCTTTGAGGTCCCAGGCTGCACTGCGAATGGAAGAGGTAGGGCATTCGCGCGAAGAGGAAGAAGCTGTGGAACCGAAGCAGGAGGGATGCGACAGCATTCCTCCCAAGACTTCTTACGCTAAAACCCCAACCCAGCAGCTCAAAAAGGTAAGGTGTGAAAAGGGTGAGAGTCTTACCTGGAGAAAGTTTCAAGTTGACGTATCCTTGTCACATTTACAGTCAAATTCTTTCCCTCACTTGGTTTGACCTCTCCGTCACCTCTCAGGCTTGAATTTGATATTAGTGCCAATTAAAATGTGTTGCCAATTACATATGATGCCAATTAGGTATGGTGCCCATCCAAACCATGCTAATATCAGGGACCCCCAAAGCAGGGCCTTACAAGGAGAAGTTCCAGCAACTTGAGGCCCAAGTATCCAGTATATTAAGAAACATGAGGTTTTCTTGGACAAAGCAGAAGGACTGTACTGGAAGAAGATCACACAAGAGATGTCTCTGAGGAGGAGGTCAGTTCCAAAACACACAAGGTAGACATTCTGATGAAGGAAGTAGAAGAACCTTGGATCTTTCTGTTAGTTTGGAGCTATAGAACTGATCTGAAGCTCTTTCACTTATCAGGAAGGACAAGGGACAGGAGCAAGAGCAACAACATCAGTCTTTAGAGAATGTTCAGGGGATCTTGGAAGATTCAGTACAAGGATTGGCCCCTGCCAATTCCCAAAGGAGGCATGTGGTGGTGATAGGGGACTCCCTGCTGAGGAGGACAGAAGCAGTTGTTTGTGGGCCTGACAGAGTGTTTTATGAGGTGTGTTGTCTCCCTGGGGCAAAGATCCATGATGTAACACACAGGTGACAAAACTAATTAAGCCCACGGACGGTTACCCTTTCTTTCTGGTCTATGTGGGAACCAATGACACTGCAAGGCATAGCCTTCAAGAGATCATAAGACATTGGAGGTGTCAATGTCAGGCGGCGGCTAAGCAGACACAGAGGCAGGAGCTGGGTTTATGGCTTTAGTAATAAAGAAATTAAGAGGTTACGTCACCAAAACAAACATCCAAGTCCCAGGAGCAGCAAACTCAAACAGCAAGGTTTAGCCTGGAACAGAAAGCCCATGCCACAGGACGCAGATTCCCGGTTGATAGACGGTTGTTGCCCCCTGCCCAACTCCAACAGCGTCTGTCTTAAATACACAGTCTTTAGCCCAGCTGGGGCTGATCAAATGTCCGTTGGCCCAGCTCACAGCTGGAGCCCCTCAAGACTTCAGGACCGATTCATCAGACTCTTCTCCTGCAGCTGCTGACACCTCCGAACCCCCCCTTTTCCAGCCGCCTCTGGAGGAACGTGGGGGGAGGGTCTGCTTCAAACTCCGGGCTGGAGTCAGAAACACCAGCCTCTGTTGAGTCAGAAGCACTAGCCTCTGCCTCTGGAGCAGAAACATCTGCTGCAGGTACTGGCTCGGGATCCGTGCCCGGGACAGCTGTGGGGTAGCTGGCAGACTCCTCCCTAGACTCTGAAGGAGCCCCCTCTCCTGAAGGCCACTCCAAGGGATCCTCCCCTGGCTGGGAATCCAAGTCTAAATAGGAGTCCAAGTCTGAATCGGCAGCACGCTCAGCCCGGCTCATGACAGGAGGTTCTGTGTAGGAAGCTGAAGGACCTTGATACACAGGTTGTCATTTTGTCTCTTCTTCCATTTGAAGATCACAATCTGGAAGGGATAGAAAAATAGTGGAGGTGAACAACTGGCTCTGCAGATGGTGCAGCCAGAAATGGTTTGGTTTCTTAGACCATGGTATGCAGTTTTATGAAGACAGACTTCTGGTAAATGAGGCATTGCACTTGGCAGAAATATTTTTGCTGAGAGTCTCACAAACCTGATCAAGAGGGCTTTAAACTGAGTTATATGGGGAAGGGAAAGGGCAGAGTTACCCGCCCACACATCCCCCAGATCTGATATGGCTTAATTGGCAAAATATGATTTAATTGGCAAAACACATTAATTGCCATTGATATAAAATGAACCCTGAAGTGACGGTAAGGTCAAGTTGGGCAGAGGAAAATTACTGATTGAATACGTATGCTGCAAAGTAGATAAGAAGATCTAGGCATAGCCAAGGCTATTGTCAGGCAGATTACCAGGTAACTCCAGAGATAATAGGCTTAAGTGGAACCTATAATATCTCTGCCACTACACAATACCAGTAGGATATTCCCACCAAACCACAGGTTGTTTCAGCCATTCTTTGTAACAAGTAGACATTTCCCTGCATTGTTCCTTTATCTGTCCACCATTACAGAGCTATTACAACAGCTATTAGCTCTTTGGCACCTAACACTAAGACTATTAACTCCATCCAGACCACACTGTCTGATTTGCAACTTCGATTGTTTGTTTGGCCAGAGAGCCATTCACACCCCTGCCCTCCAGGTAGATTTTGGATATAAAACCCCTCCATTTTGAGCAGTTTGATGCTGTATCTTGCTTACCGAACACTACATTGTCACTCGGATTTCTAAATGAGTACTGTTCTTAGAAGCAAGCCTAAGTTACATCGCTGCTTTCTTCACTGCTCTCCAGATTGATAATTTTCGGCCATTCTCTAAAATTCTGCTATCCACAACTTTCTTCCACAGTGGCATAGCAACAGCTTTTGCTGCCTGGGGGCAGTCCCTGAGTTTGCCACCCCCTCAATACACACCACAAATATTATAAAAAGTCAAAATGACATAAAGGGAAATCATAGAATCATAGAATCATAGAAATGTAGAGTTTGAAGAGACCACACGGGCCATCCAGTCCAACCCCCTGCCATGCAGGAACACCCTCAAAGCACTCCCAACAGATGGCCATCCAGCCTCTGCTTAACAACCTCCAAAGAAGGAGACTCCACTACACTGAGAGGCAGCATATTCCACTGCTGGACAGCCCTGTCCGTCAGCAAGTTCTTCCTGAGGTTCAGGTGGAATCTCCTTTCCTGCAGCTTGAGTCCGTTGCTCCTTGTCCTGGTCTCTGGAGCAGCAGAAAACAAGCCCACTCCCTCCTCTACATGGCATCCCTTCAAATATTTAAACATGGCTATCATGTCCCCTCTTAACTTTCTCTTTTGCAGACTAAACATACCCAGCTCTCTAAGTCTATCCTCATAGGGCATGACTTCTAGGCCCTTCACCATTTTGGCTGCCCTCCTCTGGACCTGCTCCAGCTTGACCACGTCCTTCTTGAATTCGAGTGCCCTGAACTGGACACAGTATTCAAGATGAGGTCTAACCAAAGCAGAGTAGAATGGTACCAGTACCTCCCTCGATCTGGACACCATACTCCTATTGACGCAGCCAAGAATTGTATTGGCTTTCTTGGCTGCCGCATCACACTGCTGACTCATGTTCAGCTTGTGGTCTATTGAGACTCCTAGATCCATTTCACACATACTGCTATCCAGCCACGTGTTCCCCATTCTATATTTCTGTATTCCATTTTTTCTACCTAAGAATAGGACCTTACACTTCTCTCTGTTGAATTTCATTTTCTTAGCTTTGGCCCAGCTCTCCAATCTGTCCAGGTCATTTTGAATTTTGATCCTGTCCTCTGGCGTATTAGCAACCCCTCCCAATTTGGTGTCATCTGCAAATTTGATGAGCATGCCCTCTATTCCTTTATCCAAGTCGTTGATAAAAATATCAAACAGCACTGGGCCCAGGACAGAACCCTGTGGCACCCCGCTAGTCACTTCTCTCCAGGATGAAAAGCAGCTATTCGTGATCACCATTTGGGTTCGGTCGGTCAACCAATTACAAATCCAAATAACAGTAGCCCTGTCCAGCCTGCATTTTACTAGCTTCTTTGCAAGAATGTCATGGGGAACTTTGTCAAAGGCCTTACTGAAATCAAGAAATGCTACATCTACAGCATTCCCTTCATCTATCAAGCTAGTAACTCTATCATAAAAAGAGATAAGATTAGTCTGGCATGACTTATTTTTGAGAAATCCATGTTGACCTCTCATGATTATCACGTTGCTTTCTAAGTGATTAGAAACTGACTGCTTAATGATCTGCTCCAGAATCTTTCCGGGTACTGGTGTCAGGTTGACCGGGTGATAATTATTTGGGTCCCCTTTTTTCCTTTTCTTGAAGATGGGGACAACATTTGCCCTCTTCCAGTCTGCTGGAACTTCTACTGTCCTCCAAGATTTCTTAAAAATTATAGCAAACGGTTCCGAAATGACCTCTGCCAGTTCTTTTAATATCCCAGGATGCAATTCATCTGGCCCTGGAGACTTGAATTCATCCAGTGTGGCCAGGTATTCCTGTACCACCTCTCTATCTATTATGTGCCGCATTTCCCCTGCTTCCTCCCCGGCTCCCCAACCACCAGATTGAGTGCTTGTATCCTTCCGGGAAAAAACTGAGGCAAAGAAAGTGTTAAGTAGTTCTGCCTTTTCTGACCTTCTTCCTACATCTCCTGGCTATTTCCTTCAATTCCTCTTTGGTGCTTCCACCATTCTTCCATTTCCTGTACATGTTTCTTTTAACACTTAGCTCAGCTGAGAGTTCTTTAGTCAACCATTCTGGTTTCTTTAGGCACCTACCATTTTTCCTCCTTATTGGCACAGTTTTCAATTTCTGTGTGATGCACCCAGCACATCATGGGGATGACAGAAGGATGGAGTTGGAACGATGCCTATACACAATGTCATCCCAGACCCATCCTTCTCCTGTCCCTAGGCACTGCAATCGCACCGCAAATCATTGACAGGTTTTCCCTGTCAGTGACTGGTGATCACACCACCCTCCCACTGTGCATCCACACTTACCATCGCTGTGGAGGTCCTGGAAGTGTAATGACTGCACTTCCTGCCCCAAAGCATCCTGGGACAGTATCCAACTGTGCTGCTGAAGGAAGAAGTGTGGGCATTGTGCTTCCTGGTTCCCGCAGGCAGCTGGTGCAGAGGGGAGTGCTCCATCGTGCTCCTCTCCCAGGAAAGCCACTGCTGCCATTGTCACCCGACGCTGCTGGGACAGAGGCAAGCTACAGAAAGGGTCCATGTCCTAGAGCTGGAGGATCTAAAGATGCTGGTGTACACACTGGTAAGCTTAAGGCTTGACTTTTGCATTGCATTGTACTTTGGGCTACCTCTCTGCCAAATTAGGAAACTTCAATTAGTTCAAACATGGTAGACAAACTGGTTACTGGAATATCTATGGGTGATCATATTACATCAATCTTAAAATCATTACAAGGGCTGCAGATTCGCTTCCTGGCAAGGAACAAAATATTGATTATCACTTTGAAAGCCCAACATAGTTTAATTCCAGGTTACTTACAGGATCATCTTTACCTGTATAATCTGCCTTGTACACTCAGCTACTCTTTACTTCAGTCAGCCCAGATTAGGCTGGCAACTGTTACCAGAGAACATTTTCTCCAGCCACTTTCACACTGTAGACTGACCTGCCAGAAGAGATTTGGCAGCTATATACATTGTCTGAGTTTAAACAAGAACTAAAGACCTGTCTCTTCTAGTAGGCCTATCCAGATTATTTTTAACTTATAAATTTTGAAGTTTGTATTGTTTTTAATATCTATTTGTTTTATATGCTCTTTTAACTGTGTTATGTGTTTAATCTGTTGTTCCCTACCTTGATCCATTGAGAGAGGTGGATAAGAAATAACAAGTGAAAATAGTTAAAACTTACTTCTAGGACGAAAGGAAGAAGATTGGAAGGATATTTGTGATTTCCTACCCTTTGCACTGAAAGCACAGAGGTAAGAAATGCCCTTGATAGGAAGGACTAATGAAATTTGCAAGCATAATAGCTGGGTGAATTTTGGACATGTAGGTACAGGAAGCCTTTTGTTTCTTTACAGAGACTCCATAACTGTTTTTAAGGGGATGGGGATCAACACTAGCAGGCTGGTTGTTATTAACTTGGCCTATTTGCAGGGAGGGCAAATGACTTTTCACATCCACAATTGCTGAAAAATCCTTCAATATGAAGACTTTTATAAGCAAAATGTGTATGTAGAAGTACCTTCTATGTACTCAGTGTAGCTTACTCCCAGGTCAGTGTGCATATGACAGCATGACACTCCAGTATACACTCCAATTGTCCCGATTCGGCAGGAACAGTTCCAACTAATCCTCTGGCATCCTATTTTTTCAGAGGCTTTTAAAATATCCCAATCTGTCTCTTCTCCTCCCATTGTCCTCTTTCTCCTCAGTTTACTTCAGTTGCTGACTGAGTCCAGAATGCAAAACTAGTTTGCTCTTACTTAACACATTAAAGGGAAGAGGAAAGGAGGGGGCAGAATCTTTCCCTTCACAGTAGGCTCAGACAAAAGTAAACTGCTGCATTTTCTCCTAGCTTGTGTGTTCTTCCTCCTCAATAACTTTTGCCATCTTATCTATCCTCTGGGATGTTGCTTGGCCACACATGTACTGCTTTTCACCTGAAAAATGTTGGAGGGTATGGGATAGACTGCAAGCAGTCTATTGTTCCTTGGAGGGCTCAATAGTAATTATTGTCTTGATATTTCTTAGTTTTCATTCATTAATACAGTCATGACTGATTAATTGCATAGGAGGTGTAACTACAGAGAAGTCTTGTGGTGGTACAATTTTTCCAGATCATTTGATTCAGTCTTAGAATCATGGCATTTTAAAAGATCACCAGCACCTCCAGTCCAACCTCTTTCCATGCAGGAATACACAAATAAAGCAGTACCAACAGATGGCCATCCGGGTTTAAAAACCTCCAAAGAAGGAGACTCCACCACACTCTGAGGGCAGCATGTTCAATTATTGAACTGCTTTTACTGTCACAACATTCTTCTTAATGTTTAAGTGGAATTTCTTACCTGTAATTTGAAGCCAGTACTCCATGTCTTAGGGCTTTCCGCACTACACTGTTACAGTGCTATTATTCTACTTTCATCATCCTATGGAATCCTGGGCTTTGCAGTTTAGGGAGGGGCATTTAGAATTCTCAGCCAGAGACATCTTTGGCCTCAGTAAACTGCAAAGTCCAGAGTTCCACAGGATGTTGAAAGTGGAATAATAACAATATAGCAGTGTAGTTCAGAAAGGCCTTTAAGTCTCTGAAACAGCAGAAAATATGTTTGCTCCATCTTTCACATGACATCCTTTTAAATATTTAAAAATGGCTATCATGTCACCCCTTAACCTTCTCTTCATACATAACCAGCTCCTTAAGCTGCTCCTCCTCATAGAACATGGTTTCCAGTTCTCTCTTGCCTACTCTTGAAGGTTTGACCCTTCCTTCCCTGTTCCAGGTTCAATAGTGTTTGTGTGTGTCCTTTGCTTTTGGCTAGGCATCTTTAAAGGAGATACTGGAAAAGAATGAAAAAAATGATTTTACCATTTCTGACTGTATCTTGGAGCTGGTGCTACTAACTTCTAGTCCTCTCTCAATCCCTCCAGAGGCTTTGGTGATTGTGGCAATTGGAAAGGCAAGGGACCGGAGCAGCATCCTTTGAATGTTCCAAGAATCCCTCAGAGAGAGAGAGAGAGGTGCTTTACTCTTCTCCCCCACTTTTCAGTGGTTCTCCCAACAGGAAAGAGACTATCCTTTCCAAAGCTTTTGAAATTATATCAAAGACTTCTGTGGTGGACTGTAATTTCTTTAGTTGAGTATGATTGGAGGAATGTGTGTTTCTCCTTGCTGTGTCAATTTTGTTAACCTCCTCCAGAGAAAGTGGAAACAGGTCCACCATCTGGTGCCAATGAAAGGACCTCCCTAAACTGCAAACCCCAGGATTCCATTGTTACTTTGATGGAGAAACCCTGTCCCGGGGTCTACAATTTTGATATTAAAATATGATTCTGTGTGCCAGAGAGGTCTCCCGAAGTGCACTTAGGCAGGCACGGTCGGAAGACCAAAAACCAGGGCTGATCAGTAAATCCCCTGTTACGTAGCCCCAAGAAACCTCAAGATGTGTAAACCCACAATAAACAAAGGGTCCTCAGCCCTGAGACGCTGACTTGAGGGGATTATAGTGTCTGCCCCAAGTTGAGCAAATATTCCATCAGGCAAGGACCATTTACATGAAGTCACACCACAAACTAACACAGCCAAAGATCCTGAGACTTTGGCAACACCTTGCAATCCCATCACAGAAAGGAAATTACCAGTGTGGAGCTTCGTGCCCACTGCAATGCCCATTGTTCTCCTCAGGAAAGGATTAGCCCTCCAGGTACTTTTTCCCCTGCAAATAGTCCCAGTTTTTGAGTGGTTCTTTGGATCACCCCCAGTCATCCCAGCAGACCGTTGCTCCATCCGTTGAGTGATCCCCTCAACCCTCTCTGTGCTGAGCCCCCTTCTCTGCTGTTTTTCCCGGACCAAGGACTTCAGGACAAAGGTGCAGTATCACCCAGCTACACCCCTTCAATATTCCCCTATGCAGTTTCCTGTCTTTTATTTCTTAATAGGTCTTGAGTGAGTGTGAGAGTGATTGCGTTGCTGCATGAGACTTTCCTTCAATAAAATCATTTATTGGACATTTTTGTTTGATTTTTTACTTGGCCTGACCCCATAAAAACTGGGTAAAAGACCCCGCTAGGTTACCCTGCCTCTCGCATTGCTATTGCTTGTGCTGTGGCTAGTTTCCATTCCCCATCACATGGAGCACATTGAGGTGTCTCCCAAGGTGTTACCGCTGTTTCTAGCCCAAGCTTGTGGGATATTAAGATATCATTTTGATATCAATAATTCGGCCTTCTATACCCATTCCTCTCCACGTGCTTGCGAGGTCCCTGGACAAGCACGCACACAGGCATGGCCGACAATAGCTGAACCATTCACATCCCAACCTAGGCACGCCAGTCATTGCCGAATGCAGCTTCAGGAGAACTCAAGGCAAGTACCACATTATGTATGCACGCTACTTACAAAAGATCCCCTACCCTGTGCAGGCAGCTTGATGAGCGGACTATACGACTTTCAAGCACTCCGTGTTTGCATACTGGCTATTCTATTGACAATCTGGCTATAACTCAATCCTCTAAAGTACTGACCTTTCGGAGGCTTTGTCTCCAGCCCAAAACTCACTGTTTTCCCCAAGTACGGACTAGCCTGTGGCCACAATTTTCCCTATAAGAACCCCTGACTTTGAGCGCTTCCTCAGATCGCTCTTGGCTTCCATCCCGCCTTGCTGTCGCTTCGTCCAGCGAGCCTTCCCCTCAGCCCCACTTGCTGAGAATCCATGCTCCCCAGCTTCTTTGCTTCTTAGCGGGCTTCAGAACAGGTATAGTATTTCCCATACCAAACCTTCTCGCAAAATCCCTCTATTCAACCCCTACCTTTATTTCTATAGTTTCTTGTGCGAGTGTGTTGCATACACTTGTGTGATTGTATTTCAATAAAACAATTATTATTATTTCAACATCCGCCTCTTCCTTGACTCGGCCTGACCCCGTAGACATAGGGTTCAAGATCTCTCTACGTTACCCTGCCTCTCGCATTGCCAACTTGTGCTCTGTGCTAATTCCCTCCCCATTGTTGTGAGCACATTTAGGTGTCCCTCTCGGGACCCCCAGAAATCAGGGTAACAGAGTGGTGGAGCAACGCGGGCAGCCCCTCTACCCCTAATTTTAGTAGGAGTCACGAATCTTCTCAGATCAGGCTGGTATAGACTTAGGTGATGGCCGGTCAAGTCTCTAGAGCTTTGTTAGGAAGAAACACGTGTGCATGAACTCTGTTTGCTTGAGCTCTAGGAGCTACTCTATCTGGGTTGGAAATCTGTCCCCCTTTCTTGCTTGGTTTGTGTACGTCAGCCGCCCCGGCGTGGTCACCAGCTGTCCAGTAGTGAATCAAGACCGATAGCAAGAGGTGTGCACAAGCTGTCCTGGGAATCACATCCTTAACTTGGGGTCTATCGCAGGCTGGGATCCAAAGCGCTAGGGTGCTAGGAACAGTCCACAAGCACGCAACACTTTAGGCAAGGCAACATGCACTTAGGGAAGAAACCCCCCCCCCTCCAAGTAGCACAGGTGCGTCCCGTCAGTAGTGTAAAACGCGGGTGCGTCCCGTTTGGTAGTTTAAGAAAGCACAGGTGCGTCCCGGCTAAATTTGAATTCAGGTGCAACCCAACTGCTAGAGAAGTAGGTGCGGGTGGTGAGTCCCGACTTAGAGTAGGGTTTCAGAAAGTTTAGCCCGAGGGGGAGGAAGGGCCCCCTCACCCAAAAAAGTGTTAAGGACGCTTCAGACTTGGTTCCTTGCTCCTTTTTCCCCGCTGCTTGGCCAGGCGGCACTGTAAGTTCCACTGGATTTGTTTCCCCCCTTCACTGGCAGGCAGAGTACTCGTGAAGGTTTTCCTGGAGTCTAGGTGACTCTCCCTGTCCTTGAACCGTTGCCTCGTCCTTTTGTCCCTAAGCTGTCGAGGTGGAAGGCCGGGCTTTGAGGAGAATTAAGAGCTGTAAAGCCTGGTTGGGCACACCCTCAGGCTGGCAGCTCTGATGTTCTCTGACCCTACCTTGCATGACTGCAAACTACTGAGGCATCTGATACATAGGTCTGATACAAAGTACATTTCCTGACAACATAGTATATGAGCTATTCTTCTATTAGCACTCTTCTATTAGTAAGGTACATAATGATATATGAACTATTCTTTTACTTGCTTGATTGCCTTTATACAATGATTGCTGCTATAGCTATGTAAACTGATGAGTTATAAAAGATAGCTGTTGCAAATAAACGAGCAGCATTCCCCATGCTCTGGAAGATATCTCCGTGTCTTTCATTACTTCAGGGCTTAGTCAGACAAAAGTGACTTTTCTGGGCAGGCTGGAGTTAGGTTCCCAAACCTCTTCCCTCTGCTAAGTTCCGCAGAGTTCATTTCCCTAAACTCCCCCAGGGGTCTCGGTGATCCTACCCTTCCCTTCAGATCCTGGTCCCCATGTGTGTTAGTGTAAGGTTAGAATGGCGGAAGGCAGTAAGGTAGTAGTGAAGGACCTCATGCTCGAGAGGGAGGTCAGAGGAAAGTTAGAGAAATGGGTGCTGAGCAAGGCGAAATGCCCCTGGAAGGAGACAAGCTTCCAAATGGCAGATCCCTTTGCCAAGTTAAGGGAGGAGTATGCTCAGGCGTGCCAGTGAAGGTCAAGTTCGGGCCATCAAAGGATGCTTTGGCTGCATGGGGATTTTGGTTGATGGCCAGAGATACCTCAAGGACCCTGGTAGAGACCAGAGAGAAATTAGGAGAGTCAGAAAAGGAAGTTGCCCAGCTTCATGCCAAGATGGAGGTTCTGCGCGCGGACAAAGTAACGTTCTCGTCTGTCTTGCAGTCCACCGCACAGAAGTAGAGCAATGCTACTCTGCAGGCTCAGACTTGGGAGGAGAGAACACGTGCGTTAGAAGCCGAGCTAGCTCACACCAGGTCTGCAGGCAAGTTTATGGTAGGACAGGTCAAGGAGCGGCAAGAGGCTGTTAGTCACGCGGCTTGCCATAAGCAGATAGCTACATTGGAGAGTCAGCTCCAGACACGCAAGGTCTTGATTTCAGCAGTGTGTCCAGAGCTACTCCCCTCGTTTGCTTGTGATTCTACTGAGGAGCCCCTGCCAGAGGCTGCTCTAGCCACTCTTCCCACAACCCAGACTGGAGCCACCACAGGGTCCCAGTCTAGCCAGTCGAGACATGGTCCATGACCAGACGGACCACCCCCCTAGGAGAGGGAGGATCAGATAGACCCGAATTACAAGAGACCCAGGTAACTGAGACATGAGTCCCCTGGAGAGCCACAGAGGCCAAGGCGATTGTAGATCAACTTGGTCCTCTGAACAGACAGAGAGTGATCATGTAGTTAAACACAGTGATCCATTCCCACCCCACAGCCAATGGCCAGGACTTAACCCAGCTGGCGAGTCTGTGCATGTCACCATCCGAGCTCCCCACATTGGAGTCTGTTGTGGCCGCCCGAGGGCTAGTTTGCTTGGAGGCTCAGGAGTGGATGAGAGAGGTAGTGAGGATTTTGTGGCCCGGACAAAGTGCGAGTGTGCTCTATGTCATGGAGTAGCAAGGCCCTAAAGAAAACCCAGAAGGATACGTGGCCAGAAAACAGCTTTTGGCCATTTTAGCTGAAAAGGTTCCCCTAGCTCCTGGTGGCTATAACTTTAACCACGTGGAGTTCAAGACTCTATTGTACAGAGGCTTGAACCACGAGACAAAAATGGCCCTAGGGTTAGTGGATCCTGCCACCACTGGATGGGAGGAATTCGGAAACAATCTCCGGCGTGTCGCTGACCTGCTTCACGAGGCTGGTTCTCTGAAGCCTCCATCCAAACCCCATAGATGTGACGGAGGGAACTGGGAGCCCATACAGGAGGTTACCTACTCCAACTATGGGCCCCATTCCCAGCACAGGAAGACAGCTCTGAATTCCATTCCCAAGGGGAATTGGAACTCGCGCCCTCCTCCCAGACAGGACAATAGGTAGTGGCAGGCTAGGGACTCCTGCGATCCACCCAACAGGACCGGGAACTCCACTCAGCTACCCGTAGCCCCAAAGCAAACCCCGGACACTGGTGCTCCTAGGGAGACGTCTGGTGGTTATGACCCCACAGCCCAGACGTACTCTTCAGGCAGAGTAAGGATCTGGAATATGCTTAGAAGGTTCGGACTGGGCATGAGCCAGTTGGATGGGAGACCCACGATCGAGCTCCTTGATGCCCTAGACAGGCATTTACTGCTGGGAAGTAGCCAGCCAGTGAATGCGGTGACCAATGGTCCCCCTCCGGCTGGATACTACCCCGACTTAGAGCTGTCAGGGTAGGGATGCCATCGGTCCCGGGATCTCCCCCAAAGGGTTGTGGCTCAGCTGAAGCCAGACAAATGGGGTAGATCTAGGGTGAAGGTAGGCATCAGGACCGATAGGGAAAAGACCCCTGCCACCCCTCCTACAGACTCCAGCACTGCGCTGAAAGCACTGTGCCCCAACCAGATAAGACAGGGTCAGCCCACCCCAGACACTATCCATTTGACCAGGTATGGTGGGGGGGGGGCGAACCAATCTAAGTCCTTCAAAGGACACGAGTGCTCAGTGCGCACTAAAGCAAGGCAGATTGCCCCTTCTCCTGACATAGCCCCGAGTGTGAATCCAACCACCTCCGAAACCCTAGTGCTTTCTGAGCACCGAGAAGGATTGTGCCAGGCTAAGGTTCAGGAGGAAGCCCCCACCAAATCTAACAAGGTACAAGACATTGCCAGAATATGTGAGGGTCAAGAAGAGGAGAGCACGCAGCAAGTGGAAGGTAACCTCAAGCTTCCAGAATTTGCCATTGTTCCCTCTCTGAGCCCCCTATTAGAAACCCGCAGTTTCTCCAGGGATTTCCTTCAATCCTTGGCAGAGAGAGTTCACTCTCTCCATGCCCTCTTTCAAGGTAATTTCCTGTGGGACTGGGGATTCAAGCAGCAAAATGCTCCTCTCCAGCCAGAGCACAGGTCTGCAAAAGCACTCACCCTGGCACACCCTGACTTGACACCACATACTCCCCTTAACTGCATTCCATCAGGGGAGACTTCCACAACTATGACTGTGAGGTCCAAATACCACATGGAGGTGGACGTGGCTACTTCCTTCCCCTCCACAGAGCTATACTGGTGCCAGCTTACGCTCATATTCAGCTGCACCCAATACCTTTTTACTCTGGTGATCTTGAGAGGGGCCAAGACAGTCCATGGCTCTGTCTCGATCACTACCCTGCCACGAACTGCAGTACCTAGGAAGAAGAGAGACTGGCTTAAATTCTTCCACGTCTCCCAACTTAAGGAATGGAAAGGACAGTCTGTTGATCCTGCCTCAGTGGTAATTCCCGAGCCGGAAGATCCAGGCGCCCAAAAGCCTAACTTGAACCCAGTGATTTGCCAGACTTCTGTAAATTGCAAGTAAGTGCCAGCCATTAATTTGTCTGAGATGTTTGTCTCAATCTACGAGGCTTTCGACAATGGGTAAATGACCCTTGTCTGAACGGGACAGAGAGGAGTGGCGCCCCCTCTGATCTTCCCATTTCTGTAAATAGCTCTTGTACATAGTTCTAGTAGCGACGGACTCCTGTATTGGTGTTCCCTACAGGGAGACGGAATGGGACCATTCACGTGGATTGCGGTACTGTTGTCGTTAGTTAAATGTGTCCTCGGAGCTGCTCCCGAATACACCTCCCAATTCACCACCAATTGGCAATTCAACGTGCAGGCAGTCTGCCATTGGAATCCTTACCAGGAGGCAGAAGACCTGCTACGAAATTTGCAGCTACTACCTTGGTTTCAGAAGAGGTACCCGTTTGAATTATATTCTCAGATACAGGCATGCCCCCGAGGGAGGCTTAGCTCTGAACTACGAATGTCTGTGGCTGATAGAGAAGCTAAGGTCTACACTGAAACGGCCATTGCCCCATCTCCATTGACCGTCAGAATGGTCTGGAGCCGGCACCGCAATGCCTCCCTGTTTGTAATTAGGTTCACCTACAAGGATTGTCACCCGACATGGGAGTGGAAAACCTTTCTATTCACGTGCCGTAACCTCACCCATATCCCGACTGGTTGCAAATTTGAATGTGGCAAAATGTGGTGCCCAGATTCCCCTGCTTATACTCCTCCTTCCACTAGTTCCCCTGCCATGTAAGTGGGGAGCACCGTAATACACAGGGATATAGAGGTGGCCGCATACTCGAACTCCCAACCTGTTGTCACCACCATGGTTCTAAATTTCACTGTAGTTAATATTTCGAAAGTCATTCCTGCCTGCCAGCCTTATCTGAAGTTAGCATGGACACAGTGGGAGCACTGGGAAAAGCAGTGGCTGTCTTTTTCCCACCCACACACTCGCCCTAAGTGAAGCATCCTAGGGACCGTCTTAGGACGAATAGGCACTGGCGGCGCAATAATCAACTCTATGGATAATGAGGTATTGGCAAATAAATTGGGCATGATTGGCTCTAAGACTAAAGAAATTGGTATATCCTCCGCTGCTGTTCTAACTAACCTGGCACGAGGAATGGATTTGATCAATCAATTGTTACCGCAATGGGTTGGCACAGAGAGCGAGATAGTGTCTGACCTTGGTCGTGTCTTAAAAACCACGACACACAACATGTCAGTTGCCATTCAGTGTACGCAACTGCAAAGCAACGTAATCACCTTTGCAGCTCAGCTGATTCAGGCCAGCCTCATGGGATTAACACACCTGGAGATCCTGAGCCTGCTAAGAGAGTGCTACCCGGAGTCCCTGGAACACCCCGCCGCTTTGGCACGGATACGGCATGCCACTTGGGAGAGCCTGACTCTCAAGGTGGAAGTCGTACACAAAAGGATTCTGGACCCTGTAATTTTACATCCATTATCCCATCTAGGACTACCCTTAACAGCCGTTAATGCCACTTTACTTCCCTGACAAATGTACTATTGGTCCAACTGTACACACTCATTTGATTTATCCGGTTGTTTATTTCACTACCATTGGGTACAGTGTTTCCGCAACATCGATAGTTTTGGTCATAGCAGTATTTCTGAATATGTGGTAATACCGGTAAACTATACAGTTATGGCACAGATTAATAAGGAGTGCTTCTGTTTAAGAACCCCGTGTTCAAATGTAACAGTATTGCCTAGTGGTGCAACAGTAAGCATCAACCGCACCACTGGCAACCCTTGCTTTTGCTCGCAGCACGTACAGGATTGTTTTGGAAACAGCTTCTATCTCAGGTGGGAGATAAAAGATTATATCTTAGAAACTGGTTACGTGCCCACGGAATCCGAACTAGTCGGATTCCACATCGAGGATGAGATTCCTGTTTCTACATGGCCATGGAATCTCACCCACCTCGCCAATAAGGTACTGGAGGTCTCGCACTCCCTCCATCAGATCACATTAACAGTCAATCACTCCACCAAAGTAATTGTTGAATCATCAGAAGATTTGGAGTCAGCCTCAAAACAGTCATGGTGGGACACCTTCACCTGGTCATCCACGAGGCAAGCGATCGCCCACTTCGCTTTGCACCCTTTAATAATTCTGGTTGTCTTTCAGGTCATATTAGCCATATGCTTGATTGGCCTCGCATTGTGGGTCAAGAAACAAATTTTCCAGCTACAAGCTGGCCGGTTTTATTGAGAACTCCGAGGTTCGTAGTTTGTAAATAGTTAATTGTGAGTGTGAATTGTTTTGAAATGGATGTCCCATTTGGTTTCAAAAGCCTATCCGAAGGTGACCATCTTTCAGGCCTGCCTTGGAGTCCAGCTTTCTTGAGATAGGGAAGTTGTGCACTCAGAACTTACATCTAGCTACCAGCATCGTACCTGCAGACCCCGAAGCCCTCAGGATACATCATCAGGCTTGGAGTCCGGCTCTGGGTATGAGCAATGTGGGGGATCTCGGCGAACTGCCAAGTGAGATCTCATCCTGTCTGGGATGTCTTTGGCTATTTGTCTGCTAACTGGAATCCAACCTTGTTCTGAAATGACTTTGGATATCTGAATCCGGCCTCATTCCGGGATGGCTTTGGGTAACCCAGCCTCAGGACCAGCGTGTGAGTGGGAACTTCATAACCCAAGTTCCTCTCATGGTGCTGGGATGTTAGACCTTGCCGTGGGACCGGTGGATGGATGTGGGTCCTGAATCTACAACCCCGCTGCCTGGATGGCCCTGCTACAGCCAAAATAGCTTTATACTTGGGAGCTATTTAAATCCTCGCTCCCACATACACTTTCAGCTCACAGCGAGCAAAAATCGTTTCAACTTGAACTCCCATCAGGCGCTGAGCTCATAATTTGCGTTTTATCTATGTATTGGATAACCTTTTTGTCAGTTCTGTCACCAAAATAGCTATAGGTCGACAGCTCTGGGGAACCGGAAAGACCCCCCCAGACCTGACCATCTCCCCTGGGTATCGAGGGGGTTGAAGAAGAAAATCGCAGCTCCAATCGGGAGTCGGTCCAAGGAGATGCCCGAGCCCTCTGCAGCAGCTCTGGGACAATGGGGGGGGAGTGACCAAAGCACCTCCCAACAGAAACAAAGGACTTTGGACTTAAATACCCACTTTTGAAAGACTTTTGTCTTCTTGATCCCCGAAGAAGCTTCATATGGACTATTCCTTTCTGCAAGACCTGCAAGATGCAAGCAGCTAATAGCTCACGATTGTTAGCCAGTTTTGCAAAATTGGATACATTGTAACCGCTATCACTTTCTCTTTGCTCAAGACTTGCAGTGCTTCATTGAAGGCACGCTTTGCTTCAAAGACTCAACTGTTTCGCAATTTGACATTTGCTTCAACTGCTCATTTACTGCCACTTCTCAATTGTTGGGATGATTTATTGTTGTTTTATTGCTTATTATTGCTATGCCTTTGTGTGAATGTGTTTAGTTTTAGTTAGAAATGTTTTTATAAGATAGGAACCCTTTGCTTTTCCCCAAAATTCCCTTTCCCTATGGACAAATACTACCTCTGAACCTGTAGACCCCTATTCGGCTCTAAAACTATTTTTGATTTTTAATTGGAAAACGTTTGATATTGTCCCCAACATCGCCCATTTTTTTGGGGGGGGGATTGTTACCGCCATTGCGAGCCCAAGCTTGTGGGATATTAAGATATCTTTTGATATCAATAATTGGCCTTCTATACCCATTCCTCTCCATGTGCTTGCGAGGCCCCCGGACAAGCACGGACACAGGCGTGGCCGACAATAGCCAAACCATTCATATTCCAATCTAGGTAGGCCAGTCATTGCCTAATGCAGCTTCAGGAGACCTCAAGGCAAGTACTGCAATTATATATGCACACAACTTTCAAAAGATCCCTTGTCCCACGCAGGCAGCTTGATGAGCGGACTATACAACACTCAAGCACTCCGCGTTTGCATACTGGCTACTCTATTGACAATTTGGCTATAACTCAATCATTCAAATACTGACCTTTCGGAGGCTTTGTCTCCAGCCCCAAATTCATTGTTTTCCCCAAGTACAAACTAGCCTGCGGCCACAATTTTCCCTATGAGAACCCCTGACTTTGAGCGCTTCCTCGGATCTCTCTTGGCTTCCATCCTACCTTGCTCTCACTTTGTCCAGCAAGCCTTCCCCTCAGCTCCATGTGCTGAGAAACCACGCTTCCCAGCTTCTCTGCTTCTAACCCGGCTTGAGGACAGGTATAGTATTTCCCATATCAAACCTCCTCAAAAATCCTTCTATCCACTCCTACCTTTATTTCTATAGTTTCTTGTGTGAGTGAGTTGCATACATTTGTTTGATTGTGCTTAAATAAAACAATTATTAATTTCAACATCTGCCTCTTCCTTGACTCGGCCTGACCCCATAGACATAGGGTTCAAGATCTCGCTACGTTACCCTGCCTCTTGCATTGCCAACTTGTGCTCTGTGCTAATTCCTTCCCCATTGTTTGAGCACATTTAGGTGTCCCTCCCGGGACCCCCAGAAATCAGGGTAACAGCTGGGTTGCCCTGATCCAGCATCTCACTCCTTTGACAACTTCTATGGCAATTTGCCTGTGGATAGAGAAGGGAGGATGTCATAATCTCAGTGGCAATAATTTGGAATGCAAACAATCATTCTAAAAAGAAACGGAGTTGAAAAGTCATAATGCATGAAAGAATCTGTGTGTCACATGAATACAGACATGCTAATCAAGGTGACAGCCAAAGACACCTGCATGCCAGCAAAATAGCACCAAAAGCTCCAATGGGGCTTCGCCAGAAGAATTTCCTGGTGGGGTACCTCCACTTCTTCACTTTTCTTTCAGATGAGCTCAGTAGACTGAGAGAGGGGCAGGGAAACAGGCAGATGGAGAGATGAAAGACAAAGATAAGACAGAAAATGAGACTGAAAAATGAGGGGATACATAGAGAATGGGGAACATTTGGCTCGATAATAGTACTTGTAAAAGGGATCTAGGAGTCTAAGTAGATCACAAGCCAAACATGAGTGAACAGTGTAATGCGGCAGCCAAGAAAGCCAATGTGATTCTTGGTTGCATCAATAGGAGTATGGTGTCTAGATCAAGGGAAGTAATGGTACCACTCTATTCTGCATTGGTTAGACCTCATTAGGAATACTGTGTCCAGTTCTGGGCACCTCAATTCAAGAAGGATATCAACAAACTGGCGTGTGTCCAGCAGAGGGCGACCAAAATGGTGAAGGGTCTGGAAGCCATGCCTTAGGAGGAACGGCTTAGGGAGCTAGGGATGTTCAGTCTACAGAAGAAAAGGTTGAGAGGGGACATGATAGCCATGCTTAAATATTTGAAGGGATGTCATGCTGAGGAGGGAGTGGTCTTGTTTTCTGCTGCTCCAGAGACTAGGACAAGAGGCAATGGATTCAAGCTGCAAGAAAGGAGATTGCACCTGAACCTCAGGAAGAACTTGCTGACCATCAGAGCTGTCTGGTAGTGGAATATGCTGCCTCGGAGTGTGGTGGAGTCTCCTTCTTTGGAGGTTTTTAAACAGAGGCAGGATGGCCATCTGTTGGGAATGCTTTGATGTGTGTTCCTGCATAGCAGGGGGTTGGACTGGATGGCCCGTGTGGTCTCTTCCAATTCTATGATCCTATGATTCTAAGACAATGGGGTAACAGGGACAATGGAGGGAGGGAACGCAGTCACTAAGAGAACTGGGAGACATAGAGAGGAAGAAAGAGTGTCAGAGAAAGAGAAAGGGGGAAAAGAGATGATAGAGACTGCCATAAGAGAGGGAGATTAGTGTGACAAGGAGAGTGGGTTACCAGAGAATGGGAAGGGATGCTTGGTATCAAGTTATAAGACTGGGAGAGACAGAGAGAGAGAAAGAGAATGTGTGATGAAGAGTTCCAGAACTTACAGCATGGAAAACAGGTTGAGAGAATTAGTGTAAAAATTAAAGGGACTAGAAGCAACTATGACCTCATTGTGAAAGTCTACTATAAGCTACCAACCCAGAATGAGAATTTGGATTATGCCTTCCTACAAAGAATGACCAAACATTCCAAAATGAAAGGTATGGTAGTAATGTGAGACTTCATCCACCTTGATATTTGCTGGAAGTCAAATTCTGCTAAAAATATAATGCCCCCAAAATTACTTACTGCCCTTGTAGACAATCTCATTGTACTAAAAGTGAAGTAAGCAACATGGAGCTTAGCTATTTTAGATTTGATCCTACCCAACAGAGATGAACTGGTCAATATGTGATCCTTGGGTGGGATTGACCATGTCCTCTTGGGATTCTTTTTATACAGAGGAAAGATGAAGCCAAATATAATGAGACACTCTGGACTTTGAGACAACTGATTTCAGGAAGCTTAGGGGAATACTAGGTGAGATGCCATGATCAGAAAAGCTTGAAGAGAATGGCGTTCATGATGCATGGGAGTGCCCATAACTGGACATAGTGTTCCAGGAGAGGTCAGACCAAAGTTATACTGTGTGACTACAATTTCCCTTGATCCAAAAATTAAACTCTTGTAGATGCAGGCAGAATTGTGTTGGCTCTTGGGGGGTGGGGGTTGCTGCATCACAGTGTTGATTCGTGTTTAACTTGAGGTCTACTAAGACCTCCTGGATACCTTTCATATATACTTCTTTCAAGCTAGGTGTCACCCCTCCTATAATTATGCATTTTGTTGTTCTTGCCTAGATGGAGGGCCTTTATAAATCCCTGTTCTAATTTATTTTGTTCTTTATGACCCATCTCTCCAATCTGTTCAGGTTGTTTTGAATTCTCTTCCTGTCCTCTGGGGTATTAACTACTCCCCAAATTTGGTGTCATTGTTAATCATGGCTTCTATTGCATCATCTAAGTCACTTATAAAGATGTTAAGCAACACTGGCCCAAAACAGAATGCTGAGGCATTCTGAATGATGAAGAGCAACAGTTGGGTTCTGGGTTCTGTCTGTCAGCTAATCACAGATCCACCTAACTGTAACACTGTCTAGTCCACATTTCACCAGCTTGCCTCAAAGGCCTGTTACTGCCCTGGCTAGCCCGAGCTTTGGGGAATATAAAAAGATATCTATTGATATCAGTAATTCGGCCTCACATACCCATTCCCTTCCATGTGCTTGCGAGGCCCCCAGACAAGCACGCATACAGGTTCGGCCGATAATCGCTGTAATATTCCGAAACAATACAGGCAGGCCAGAAATAGCCAACTCACCGCTTTAGGAGACCTCTAGGTAAGTACGTTCATTAGGTATGAACGCAGCTTTCAAAAGATCCTCTGCCCCGCGCTGGCAGCTTGATGATCTGACTATACAATGCTCAAGTACTCCGTGTTTGCATACTGGCTATCCTATTGACAATTTGGCTATCATTCAAATTCTGACCTTTTGGAGGCTTTGTCTCCAGCCCCAAATCTATTGTTTCCCCAAGTCCGACCTAGCCTGCGGTCACAATTCTTCTTATAAAAACCCCTGACTTTGAGCGCTTCCTTGGATCGCTCTTGGCTTCTATCCTGCCTTGCTGTCGCTTTGTCCAGCAAGCCTTCCCCTCAGCTCCATGTGCTGAGATCCACGCTCCCCATCTTCTCCGCTTCCAACCGGGCTTCAGGACAGGTGAAGTATTACCCAAACCAACAACTCCTCCAAAAACTCCTCTATCCCACTCCAACCTTTATTTCTTTAGTTATCTTGTGTGAGTGTGCTGCATACATTGTTTGATTGTGTTTTTAATAAACCCATGTTTATTATTTCAACTTCAGTGTGCTCCTTGACTTGGCCTGACCCCGTAGACATAGGGTTCAAGATCTTGCTAAGTTACCCTGCCTCTCGTAATGCTAAAGCAGTGCCCAGAGCGAATCTTCCCCACCTATTGTTGAACACATTTTGGTGTCCCTCCTGGGACCCCCAGTAAACAGGGTAACAGGCCCCTCCCTAAACTGAAAACCCAAGGATTCCATAGGATGTTGAAAGTGGAATAATAGCACTATAACAGTCTAGTGCAGAAATGGCCCAAGATATATTACATCCACAGCACTCCCTTGATCTGCAAAGCTTGTAACTCTTAGGTCAGTTTGGCATGACTTAATTTTTGACAAGCCCATCTTAGTAATCACAGCATTCCTTTTAGAGAGCACACACACTAACTGTTTAATTATCTGTTCAAGAACTTTTCCTGGTGTCATTGTCAAGCTTACTGATCAATAGTTGCTTGGGTCGTCTTATTTTGAGGATAGGGACAACATTTGTTCTCTTCCAATCTGCTGCAACCTCTTTTGTCCATCAAGAATTCTCCAACGTTGTTGACACTGGCTCTGAGATTACACCTACAAGTTCCTTTAGTACTACAATTTCCTTAGTACTCTTCAATACAACTCATCCAGCCTTGGAGAATTGAGTTCTGTTAGAATAGCTAGGTTTTTCCTTACTACATGTCTACTATTTCTCCATGTTCCTTGTGCCCTAAAAAGCCTTTCCCTTTGTTAATTGCTCATGTTTTTCTTGCAGTTTATTTTCCTGTGGGCTGGGCTATGGGCCCTTGTGCCACTGCCCCTTTCTCTCCATGGCCCTTGTACATTTTGCATTATGCACAATGGATTGGGCACTATATGAAGCAGGGTTGTGCAGCAAGCCCATATGTCTATGTATGCTGTGCAATGATGTTATTGTGCTTGGCAGTTGTGTAATGCTGCCATGGCATATATCCACATGCAGGTATATTTGCCTAAGGGGAGGTTGGATGGAGGCCAATGTCTGGTAGAACAACAGCAATATTATTTGGGTCCTTCATGAAGTTTTTTTTCACTGAAAATTTCATCAGGGTCACTGGTAAACTGGAACTGGGATCAGGGGTAGTAGAGTTCTCTTCTCTATTTTTTTTTATCATTTTCTTATTTTCTCTTTCTTGTTTTCCATTTCCTTGTTATTTCACTTAACTAGAGTACTTTCAAAAGTTAATTTTTGAACTGTAGGACACACTTCACCACTCTTTTCAGTTCTTTCAATTTGTTTGCATCTCTCCTCCCCACTTTACCAGTAGACCATGATAAAACATTACTAAAAAGGCAATCTTGATAAAAACTATGGATAAATGCAGAAAGGTCTCATGTTTGAGCCTAGCTAATTCTAGTTAAAAGAGAGAGCATATAAAAAAGATAGTTGCAGACTTTAACAGTAGATAGTGCTGGACTAGATGGACCAGTGATTTGGCTCAGGATAAAATACTTTGTTTTAAATTGTTGCAAGCTGCCTTTGGTCCTGTGTCAGCAGAAAAGCAGCAGGCTGGCTTGGAGGTCTGTAGTAAACCCCCACAATCACATCCCTATTGTTTCTCACTCCCTTAATTCTTGCCCAGATGCTCTTGACCTGGCTTCCTGGATTTAAGTCATGGATCTCTTTGCAAGTGAAAACATCCTTGACAGGTGCTTCTCCACCATCTCAGAGAATTGCTTGTGAAACTTGGTCAGCAATATAGTTTTCTTTCTCCTGCCCCTCTCTGAGTGTAGGAGTTGTTGTTGTGTGCCTTAGGTTGTTTCTGACTTATGGAGATGCTAAGGCAAACTTATCACAAGGTTTTCTAGGAATAAGTAGTTTCAAAGAAATACTTACAGTCACAAAAGATACAAATAGCTGATTTGTAAACCATGTACAATTAGCATACAAAGTAATCACAAAGTTACTGGTTGCTTGTAATTAATGTTTTTTTCTGGCACTAATTAATGCAGGAATGGGGAAGAGAGGGCCACATACACTCCTTGCTCTATTTCTGTGCTCCGCAAGCCACCAGACTGTTACCACCATTGCTAGCCCAAGCTTGTGGGATATTAAAGATATCTTTTGATATCAATAATTCGGCCTCCTATACCCATTCCCGTCCACGTGCTTGCGAGGCCCCCGGACAAGCACGCATACAGGCTCGGCCGATAATCGCTGTAATATTCCAAAAAAAAAAACCAGGCAGGCCAGAAATAGCTGATTCTCAGCTTCAGGAGACCTCAAGGCAAGTACCTCAATTATGTATGCACACAACTTTCAAAAGATCCCCTGCCCCACGCAGGCAGCTTGATGAGCGGACTATACAACACTCAAGCACTCCGTGTTTGCATACTGGCTACTCTATTGACAATTTGGCTATAACTCAATCATTCAAATACTGACCTTTCGGAGGCTTTGTCTCCAGCCCCAAACTCATTGTTTCCCCCAAGTACGAACTAGCCTGCGGTCACAATCTTCCCTATAAGAACCCCTGACTTTGAGCGCTTCCTCGGATCGCTCTTGGCTTCCATCCCGCCTTGCTGTCGCTTTGTCCAATGAGCCTTCCCCTCAGCTCCATGTGCTGAGATCCATGCTACCCAGCTTCTCCGCTTCTAACCAAGCTTCAGGACAGGTATAGTATTTCCCATACCAAACCTCCTCTAAAAATCCCTCTATCTGCTCCTACCTCTATTTCTATAGTTTCTTGCATGAGTGTGTTGCATACATTTGTTTGATTGTGCTTAAATAAAACAATTATTAATTTCAACATCTGCCTCTTCCTTGACTCGGCCTGACCCCGTAGACATAGGGTTCAAGATCTCGCTACGTTACCCTGCCTCTCGCATTGCCAACTTGTGCTCTGTGCTAATTCCCTCCCCATTGTTGTGAGCACATTTGGGTGTCCCTCCCGGGACCCCCAGAAATCAGGGTAACAGAGTGGTGGAGTAACGCAGGCAACCTCTGTACCCCTAATTTAGGTAGGAGTCGTGAACCTTCCCAAATCAGGTTGGTATAGACGTAGAGAATGGCCAGTTAAGTCTCTAGAGCGCTGTTAGGAAGGAACACGTGTGCATGAAATCTGTGTGCTTGAGCTCCAGGAGCTACTCTATCTGGGTTGGAAATCTGTCCCCCTTTCTTGCTTGGTTTATGTATGTCAGCCGCCCCGGCGTGGTCACTGCTGACCCTTGGTCAGTGAATCATTGTTCGATAGCAAGGGGTGTGCACAAGCTGTCCTGGGAATCACATCCCTAACCTGGGGTCTATCGTGGGCTGGGATCTGAAGCACTGGGGTGCTAGGAAGAGTCCACAAGCACGCAAGACTGTAGGCAAGGCAAAGGCACCTAGGGAAGAAATCCTCCCCCCCCCAGAGTAGAACACAGGTGCATCCCATTTAGTGAATTAGAGTGCGGGTGTGTCCCATTGGTAGTTTTGAAAGGGCGGGTGCGTCCCGGTTGCTTAAATTTTGGGTGCGTCCCGACCGCTAGCGAAGTAGGTGTGGGTGGTGATTCCTGACCTAACATAGGGTTTTAGAAGGTTAGGCCAAGGTGGAGGAAGGCGCCCCTCACCCAAAAAACTGTTAGATACGGTTCAGTCTTGGTTCCTTGCCCTTTTCCCCCACTGCTTGGCCAGGTGGCGCTGTAAGTTCCATTGGGTTCGTTTCCCCCCTTCATAGGCAGGCAGAGTACTCCTGAAGGTTTCCCCCGGAGTCTAGGTGACTCTCCCTGTCCCTGAACCGTCGCCTTGTCCTTGTGTCCCTAAGCTGTCGAGGTGGAAGGCCGGGCTTAAGTGTACACAAGTGACCCTTGTTAGGCAGGCTGGAGTTAGGTTCCGTTCCCTCTTCCCTCACAAAGTTCCGCAGTGTTCGTTTCCCTAGAATCCCCCAGGGGTCTCGGTGATACTACCCTTCCCTCCAGGTCCTGGTCCTTTGTGTAAGTTAGGTAGAGATGGCTGAGAGCAGCAAAGTTGCAGTTAAAGACCTCATGTTAGAGAGGGAGGTCAGAGGAAAGTTAGAGAAATGGGTATTGAGCAAGGGGAAGTGTCCTTGGAAGGAGTCTAGCTTCCAAACGACAGATCCCTTTGCCACGCTAAGGGAGGTGTACGCTCAGGCACGCCAGTCAAAGAACCCATTCGGGCCGTCAAAGGATGCTTTGGCAGCCTGGGGACTTTGGCTGACCACCAGAGATGCCTCCAAAGCCCTGGTTGAGACCAGAGATAAGCTAGGAGAGGTAGAGAAGAAGAATGCCCGGCTTCATGCTGAGATGGAGGCTCTGCGCACAGACAAAGTAACGTTCGCGTCTGTCGCGCAGGCCACCGCACAAAAACTGAGTGCTGCCACCTTGCAGGCTCAGACTTGGGAGGAGAAGGCTCACTTCTTAGAGGCTGAGCTTGCTCATGCCAGGTCTGCAGCCAAGTTTATGGTGAGCCAAGTGAAGGAACAGCATGAGGCTGTCAGTCATGCGGTTTACCATAAACAGATTGAGGCTCTGGAGAGTCAGCTCCACACCCGCAAAGCCTTGATCTCTGCAGTGTGCCCTGAATGTCTCCCCTCGTTTGCACACGAAGAGCCGCTGCCAGAGAATGCTCTGGCCACCCTTCCTCACAACCCAGACTGGAGCAACCCCAGGGTCCCAGTCCAGCCGGTCGAGACACGGTCCATGACCAGAAGGAACCCCCCCCCCAGGAGAGGGAGGATCAGATAGACCAGAAGTACAGAAGACTCAGGTAACTGAGACACGAGTCCCCTGGAGAACCACAGAGGCCAAGGCGATAGCGGAGGAGCTTGGTCCTCTAAACAGACAGACAGGGATCATGTGGTTAAACACAGTGATCCATTCCCACCCCACAGCCAACGGCCAGGACTTAACCCAGCTGGCGAGGCTGTGCATGTCACCATCCGAGCTCCCCACATTGGAGTCTGCCGTGGCCGCCCGAGGGCTAGTCTGCTTGGAGGCTCATGAGTGGATGAGCGAGGTAATTAGAATTTTGTGGCCCGGACAAAGCGCTAGTATGTTATATGTCATGGAGCAACAGGGTCCTCGAGAGAACCCTGAAGCTTACGTGGCTCGGAAGCAGCTTCTGGCCATATTAGCAGGGAAGGTTCCCGAAGCCCAGGATGGCTACGACTTCAACAACATGGAATTCAAGACTCTCCTTTATGGAGGCTTGAACCATGAAACTAAAATGGCCCTGGGGCTCATCGATCCTGAGACAACACCTTGGAAAAGTTTTATTGATGACCTCCGGAGAGTCACTGACCTGCTTCACGAGGCTGGAGCCCTGAAATCCGCAACAAAGGCAAACAGAAAAGAGGCTGGGAATTGGGAGCCTATACAGGAGGTAACTTACTCCAATTATGGACCCCACTCCCAGCACAGAAAATCAGCCCCGACTTCAGTCCCCAGAGGGAACTGGAATTCACATCCCCCTCCCAGACAGGACTACAGAGCCAGGCAGGAGCATTGGCAGGCCAGAGAGTCCAGCGGTCCCCCAAGCAAGGCAGGGAACTCCGCACCTCAGCCCCAGGCTCCCAAGCCTGCCCCAGACAGTAATGCTCCCAGGGAGACTTCCTGTAGCTATGATCCGACTGCCCAGACCTACTCATCCGACCGAGTACAGATTTGGGGAATGTTGAGGAGACTCAGACTGGACATGAGCGAGTTCAATGGGAGACCCACGATCAAGCTCCTTGATGCCCTAGAAAGGCATTTACCACTGGGAAATAGCCAGCCTGTGAATACAGTGACCAACGGTCCTCCTCCAGCTGGATGTTACCCCGACTCAGAACTGTCAGGATAGGGGTGCCCTCGGTCCCGGGATCTCCCCCAGAGGGTTGTGGCTAGACTGAAACCCAACAGATGGGGTAGATCTAGGATGAAGACAGGCACTAGGACTGATACAGAAAAGACCCCTGCAACCCCTCCTGCAGACTCCGGAGCTGTGCTAAAAGTGCTGCTCCCCAACCTGCGAAGACAGGGTGAGCCCATCCCTGACGCTATTCGCTAGACCGGGTATGGCGGGGGAGGGACCCAATCCAAGCCCTTCAGAAAACCCAAACACCCCAGGCACACCAGAGCAAGGCAGATTGTACTTCCTCCTGACTCAGCCCCGAGTGCGAATCCAACCACCTCGGAGACAATAGTGCTTTCAGAGCACCGAGAAGGATCGCACCAGGCTGAGGTTCAGGAGGAAGCCCCCACCAAGTTTGATAAGGCACAGGACATTGCCGGCATGTGTGAGAGCCAGGAAAGGGAGAACACGCAGCAAAGGGAAGCCAGCCTCAAGCTTTCAAAGCTCGCCATTGTCCCTGCTCTGAGCCCCCGGTTAGAAACCTGCGGTTTCCCCCGAGATTTTCTTGAAACCTTGGCAGAGCGAGTCCATCCTCTCCATCCCCTCTTTCAAGGGAATTTCCTGTGGGACTGGGGATTCAAGCAGCAAAAGGCTCCTGTCCAACCAGAGCATGGGCTAGCACAGGCACTCACACTGGCACACCCTGATGTGACCATACATACTCCCCTTAACTGCATTCCATTAGGGGAGACCCTAACAAACACGACTGTGAGTCCCAAATATCACACGGAGGTAGATGTGGCTACTGCCTTCCCCTCCACAGAGATATACTGATGCCAGTTTACATTCACATTCAGTGGCACCCAATACTTTTTTACTCTGGTGATCTTGAGATGGGCCAAGGCAGTTCATGGCTTCGTCTCAGTCACAATGATATCAAGAGAAAAGACCTTACTTCAGGAGGCACTTGGGTCAGACACCAGCCTCCCCTTTGATTTGGACAAAAGGGTCTCAAGCCATGAGTGGGCACTGCCGCTCGTGCAAGTAATTTCAGAGATCCACCAACCAGCACAATCCAAGGACTGGAAGGGAAAGCCCCCAGACTGGGCAACCCCCTCCTTTGTGCAGCAGAAGAGTGAGGCAACCGCCTTACTTCCCTTCATGGGCTGGCAGCCACCTTGAAGAGACACGCTCAAGCAAAGTTTCCCCTTTTTGTGTATATAGTTTGTTTTAGTCATAGTTGTAGTTATAGATTGTGAGCCTCTTCCCCTTTTGCAACCAGAGCAACATAATCACCTTTGCAGCTCAGGTGATTCAGGCCAGCCTTATGGGATTAACACACCCGGAGATCCTGAGCCTGCTAAGAGAGTGCTACCCGGAGTCCCTGGAACACCCCACCGCTCTGGCGCAGATACGGCATGCCACTTGGGAGAACCTAACTCTCAAGGTGGAAGTCGTACACAAAAGGATTCTGGACCCTGTAATTTTACATCCATTATCCCATCTAGGACTACCCTTAATAGCTACCAATGCCACTTTACTGCCCCGACAAACGTACCATTGGTCCAACAGTACACACTCATATCCAGTTGTTATTTCATCACCATTGGGTACAGTGCTTTCGTAATATCGATAGTTTTGGTCATAGCAATATTTCTGAACATGTGATCATACCGGTAAATTATACAGTCATGACACAGATTAACAAAGAGTGCTTTTGTCTAAGAACCCTGTGTTCTAATGTAACAGTTTTGCCTAGTGGTGCGACAGTAAGCGTCAACCATACAGCTGGCAACCCATGCTTTTGCTCACAGCACGTACAGGATTGCTTTGGAAACAACTTCTATCTCAAGCAAGAGATAAAGGATTATATCTTAGAGAATGGATAAGTGCCTACGGAATCCGAACTAGTCGGATTCCACATCGAGGATGAGATTCCCGTGTCTATATGGCTACGGAATCTCTTCCACCTCACCAATAGAGTACCGGAGGTCTCGCACTCCCTCCATCAGATTACGCTAACAGTTAATCACTCCGCTAAGGTAATTGTTGAATCATCAGAAGATTTGGAATCAGCCTCACATCAGTCATAGTGGGACACCTTCACCTGGTCGTCCACGGGGCAGGCGATCGCCCACTTCGCCTTGCACCCTTTGATCATTCTAGTTGTGTTTCAGGTCATACTTGCCTTATGCTTGATTGGCCTTGCACTGTGGGTTAAGAAACAGATTTTCCAGCTTCAAGCTGGCCGGTTTTATTAAGAGCTCAAAGGCTCATACTTTGGTGTTTGTAAATAGGTTATTGTTAACGTACAGTGTTTTTGATTTTTAACGTCCCCATTGGTTTCAAAAGCCTATCCAAAGGCGACCAATCTTTAGGTCTGCCTCGGAGTTCAGCTTTATGAGGTAGAGATACTGCTCACTCGGAGCCAGCATCTAGCCATCAGCGCTGTCCTTGCAGCCCTGCCCCAAGCCCTCGCATTTACATCATCAGGCTTGGAGCTTCGGCTCTGGGTCTGAGCAACAGGGAGACGAATACTCAGTGTCCTGTGCTGTCCAGTGGTAATTTAGCCTCAGGATCAGTGTGCAGATTGGAGACTGTGTCAACAGACCAGGCGTGGTCTAGTTGGCAAGGCTTCTCATCAGGAGAACGGCCTCTTAAGACCGATGGATGGATGTGGGCTCCGGATTAGCAATCTCGCTACCATCTTGGCCTTCCTACGGCCAATAATGCTTTATTCTTGGGAGATATTTAAAACCCCGCTCCCACGAAGTCTTTGTGGTTATAGTGATCAGAATTTCAAAGTCCAGCTCGAACTCCCATTAGGCTTTGAGCTGGTAATTTGCATTTATTTTATACATTGGCTGCTAACTTTGTCAGTCTTCTGCAAAATAGCTACAGATCGACTGTTCCAGAGAACCAGGACGACCTCCAGACCTGACCATCACCCCCGGGTACCATGGGAGGGGGGTGAAGATGAAATATCGCTGCTCCAACCAGAAGCCCAGGCTGAGGAGATGCCCGATCCCTCCGCTGCAGCTGTGGGACCATGGGGGGGGGGTGATCCAGCCACCCTCCGACAGAGATAAAGACTGTTTTTGCCAAAAAACTCTGATTCAAAGGACTTTTGCAAAATGGGCTATTCCTCCTGCAAAGAGCTGCAAGATACAAGCAGCTGATAGTTAGCTTTCACTTGTTAGCTAGTCTGCAAGATTGGATACTTTGCAACTTTCACCACTTTGCTTTGCTCGTTCCTGCAGTGCCTCATTGGAAGGCATGCTTCTGCTTCCAGCTTCAAAAGATTTTGCATTTGCTATTTACAACCATTGCTCATTCATTGACAGTTCTCTATTGACGGGACAGTTTGACATTGATTATTGTTTAATCAACAGTTGTGTGAGTGTGTTTAGGTGTAGGTTTAGATGGGAATGTTTTTATAAGATAGAAACCCTTCACGTTTTCTACAAAATTCCCTTTCCCTATGGAGAAATACTACCTCTGAACTTTTAGACCCCTATTTGGCTCTAAAACTATTTTTGATTTTGATTGGAAAATGATCGATATTGTCCCCAACATCGCCCATTTTCAGGGGAGATTGTTACCGCCATTGCTACCCCAGCTTGTGGGATATTAAAGATATCTTTTGATATCAATAATTCGGCCTCCTATACCCATTCCCCTCCATATGCTTGCGAGGCCCCCGGACAAGCACACACACAGGCTCAGCCGATAATCGCTGTAATATTCCAAACAAATACAGGCAGGCCAGAAATAGCCGACTCTCAGCTTCAGGAGACCTCAAGGCAAGTACCTCAATTATGTATGCACACAACTTTCAAAAGATCCCCTGCCCCGCGCAGGCAGCTTGATGAGCGGACTATACAACACTCAAGCACTCCGCGTTTGCATACTGGCTACTCTATTGACAATTTGGCTATAACTCAATCATTCAAATACTGACCTTTCGGAGGCTTTGTCTCCAGCCCCAAACTCATTGTTTTCCCCAAGTATGAACTAGCCTGCGGTCACAATTTTCCCTATAAGAACCCCTGACTTTGAGCGCTTCCTCGGATCTCTCTTGGCTTCCATCCCGCCTTGCTGTCGCTTTGTCCAATGAGCCTTCCCCTCAGCTCCATGTGCTGAGATCCATGCTACCCAGCTTCTCCGCTTCTAACCAAGCTTCAGGACAGGTATAGTATTTCCCATACCAAACCTCCTCTAAAAATCCCTCTATCTGCTCCTACCTTTATTTCTATAGTTTCTTTTGTGAGTGTGTTGCATACATTTGTTTGATTGTGCTTAAATAAAACAATTATTAATTTCAACATCTGCCTCATTCTTGACTTGGCCTGACCCCGCAGACATAGGGTTCAAGATCTCGCTCCATTACCCTGCCTCTCGCATTGCCAACTTGTGCTCTGTGCTAATTCCCTCCCCATTGTTGTGAGCATATTTAGGTGTCCCCCCCGGGACCCCCAGAAATCAGGGTAACAAGGCCCTCCAAATTTCTCCTAAGGAATGAAGATTAAAATATGCCCCAAAATGTCTGAAAATTGTCCAAATTGCTTTAAAAAAAAGTAGTAGTAGGGGTTAATTGGGCCTCCATAATACCAGAAAACATTAGAAAAAGTTTTGGAGTGGTGGTGGAAAATTAAACAGGAAGTGATATGTGATCACTTCCTATCACTCCAGATGCACCACACTGCAACCCCCAAGTGGGTGATAGCTGAGTTAGATTCCAGTTGTAATATAATATGGATAGTCTGTAATCTTTTCTTTTATGGTGAAGTAAAATTGATTAAGAATTACCTAAGATCTACAATGAGTATCTTGTGTTTAAGAAATCTCACCATACTATCTACAGAACAGCAACTGAGCAATGAAATAGACTTTGACAATGTCATTGACAATTTCGCTATCAGAAAAGCGAGAAAAATAAAATTTTAGAATGTTGGAATTAAAGTTTCACTTCAAAAATGAACACAGTGTTTTAATTTATTTTGCTATACGTCATTTTGACTTTTTGTAGTGCTTTTGGTGTGTATTGAGAGGGACGGCAAACTTAGGGACCAGCATGGCAAAAGCTCTAGCTATACCACTGACATCCATCCTAAAACTGTGCACCATGAGCTCCCTCAATCAATCTTTCTCAAACACACACAGATTTCCCCATAATCTCTAATTTCCTTAAAATAGGATCAATATTGCAGAGATTTTCTGATTTGAATTTTTTCCTCCTTCCTTCAATTCTATTTGTGTTTTATTTGTTTGTTTGTTTGCAATTTACACAACTTTTATATTTTATTGATTTGCTAATTCTTTCTGTGTGCCAGGGCTTCACGGTGCCATAAAAAGTGTTACCAGGCAATATACTCCAACTCCATGGTACAGCTTAATTGGAAAATATTTAATTGGCATAAAACATAAATTATACCCTGCTATTGCTGGAAATCTGCTGGCAAAGAGGAACTGGCTGTGCATGTGCTTTGCAAAACTAGGTTAGATTGGGACCTCAGGACATGGCTAGGTTACAGTCAGAGAAACTCCAGTGATAAAGGACTTGCACATGGCTCTCAATGACTTGACCTTTAGAAACAATAGTACATGAAACTGCTTCTATGGAACAACTGATTCTCTTCATCCCACTTCCTCCATCCACTGAAACTCTCCATTTGTTCCTTCACCTGTCCCACCACTAAGGAGCTATCATGATTAGCATCAGTGCTTTGTCACCTAATGCTAAGGCCATTAGCTCATTCTGCACTCCATTGTCCAATCTGCCAGACAGTCATTAACACCCTCCCTCTCAGGGCAGAAAAAGAGTATTTAAACACTGGCTCTGAGCCAGATAGCTCATTGTAGTCTGGACATAGGCTGTGACTCTGCTGCTCCAATTCCAATTCTGGTACTACCCTCAGACTCTTAGTCTGGGCCACATTGCTTTGTCTCTTCTGTCTGGATGGGTAAATATTATCCACTTTGCCCAGTAATAATAATAATAATAATAATAATAATAATAATAATAATAGTAATAATAATAATAATAATAATTTATTTCTATCCTGCCTCTCTACATGGATCGAGGCAGTGAACAACATGAATACGTTAAATACATTAAAAACATTAAAACATACCCCAATCCTCCCCACCCACCAACCCACCTAAAACAACCCCTTAAAACACACAAAATTAACAGTCATCAATTAACTATTAACAAAACAGCAAGACAATTGATGGGAGGTGATGGAAATGCTAGTCTTGGAAGGCCTGTGGGAAGAGATCAGTCTTGACTGCTTTTTTAAAGCAGTCAAGACTGGTAATATGCCGGGTCTCCTCTGGCAGACCATTCCATAACTTGGGAGTGATAGAAGAAAAGGTCCTCTGGGTAACCACAGCCAACCTAGTTCTGACTGGCAGCAGTAAATTCCTCCCAGAGGACCTTAATATGCGGGGCGGATTATATAGGAGAAGGCGATCCCCCAGGTAGGCTGGCCCCAAGCCATGAAGGGCTTTAAAGGTAATAACCAACACCTTGTACTGTGCCCAGAAACTAATAGGCAGCCAATGAAGAGACTTTAAAATTGGTGTTATATGGTCAGTTTTAGGTCTACCAGTGACCAACCTGGCAGCCATATTCTGAACTAATTGAAGTTTCCGGACTAATCACAGGGGTAGCCCTATGTAGAGCGCGTTGCAGAAGTCAAGCCGTGAAGTTACCAGCACGTGCACCACTGTTTTTAGGTGTTCCAGCTCCAGAAAGGGGCACAGCTGGTATATCAGCCAAAGCTGATAACAGGCACTCCTGGCCGCCGCATCTATCTGAGCTGTCATCTGAAGTGGCGAGTCCAGGAGCACCCCCAAGCTTCGAACACAGTCTTTTAGGGGAAGTGTGACCCCTTCTAGGCCTGGTTGACAGGCCTCCATGTCTGGGCTAGGGCCCCTAACAGCAAATACCTCCGTCTTATCTGGATTCAGCTTCAGTCTGTTTTTCCTCATCCAGTCCATTACTACTTCAAGACATTCATTCAGAGGCGAGATGCCACCCTTAGTTGATGCTATTATCCGAGGTATGGAGAGAGATATCTGGGTGTCATCAGCGTACTGATAGCACCTTGCTCCATGACTCCTGATGATCTCTCCCAGCGGTTTCAAGTATATGTTAAATAGCACTGAGGACAAGACAGCACCCTGAGGGACACCAGATTTAAGTTCCTTTTTTCGAGGAGCAGCTGTCCCCAAGCATCACCATCTGGTATCTACCTGAGAGACAGGACCGGAACCACTTAAGCGCAGTGCCCCTGATCCCTAACCTTCTCAGGCATTCCAGAAGGATCCCATGGTCTATGGTATTGAAAGCAGCTGAGAGGTCCAAGAGTACCAGCAGAGTCACACTTCCCCTGTTGATACCTAGGCAAAGATCATCCACTAAGGCGACCATGGCAGTCTCGACTCCATATCCTGCTCTGAAGCCAGTTTGAAATGGCCCTAAAATCTTGCGATCCAAAACTTTCCTCCCTTTTCCTTCAGTTAACCTTGTGTGATTGCGAGACTGCTGGGATCTTGTGTGTGTGATTGCAGCTCCCCCAGTAAAACAAATAAGTTTACTTCGGCTCTCTGGCTGGTTCTTCCCTGCACTAGTACTGGTAAACATAGGTGTCAAAGATCTTGTAATGTTACCCCCCTTTGCAGGCCTCCCCATTAAGCTAATATTCCCCAGTGTTTCACAGAGATACTGCTATTGCAGGTGGACCCCTGAGTCACTCATGTTTGGGGGTAACAAGACAGTGGAGTAACATGGGCAACACCCTGTACCCTCCTGAGTCCTAAGTTGATGCACACATTTCAGGAAAGCAGATGTAGGAAAACCTGTACAGACACCAGCTAGACTTTTGTGTGACATGTGTGAATGAGGATCAATGTGATTTAAGCCACAAGGGCTACTATGGATTGGGATCTGCTCCCTTTTGTGTCTTGGTCCATGTCTGACAGCCACTGCTACAGAGCCACGAGTTTGGTTCACCATCCGCAATCTGTTGTAGATCTCTAGGGCCTGGCATGTGAGTGTCTCAGGATCACTCCCTATCTCTGTGTCTATCATGGTGTGGGATCCGAAGAGTTAGGGAATCACAGCTGGAGAACATCCACATGCCACAAAAACCCTAGGACTTAAGCTTACAGAGGTGTAATAAGCAGAATCACATAACCTCACTTTGTGTGGGCTGCTTGCCACTTCTATTATTTTTGTAGTTTTCTAATGAGGAAAGTTGGCAGGGCAGGTAGAACCCAGCACATTTTATTGTGGTATCCCCGCAGGGTAGTTCCCTGGGAATGAACAGTTAGTGCATCAGTGGTGGCAGCAACCAATTGTTTAAGTGGGTAGGGCTTTGATGGTGGCAGCAATTGGATCTTGGGTTTAAACTCTTTGCCATGACTCAGAGGAGGCACCTCTCAGTCTGAAAAAGTAGTCTTAATTAGGCAGGATTCAGTTAGGATCAAGATCCCTTATTCCCCACTGCTCAGCTGAGCAGTGAAAAGTTCCTTTGAGTTAATTCTCCCCCTTGGCACTCTGCTCAGTGCAGAGGCTAGGGATCTCCCTCAAAGGATCTTGGTGGTACAATTTGGGACTCTGGTAAAGCCATGATAAGAGGCCACCTGATAAAAATAGGAGCGCAGAAGAAGAAAGACAGGGAACAGCATCCAAAACAACTTTGGGAGATGCTAAAATCAAAAGAGAAAGACTTGAGAGAAAATATCTCAAATCATAAGCTGAAATTGCAAATAAAACTTCTTCAAGATCAGATTGCAGCTAAGAACTTGGTGGAAGTGGAAAGAAAAATAAAGTATTGCCTCTTGAATCACTTTGAATATTCGAATAAACCAGGCAAATGGTTAGCCTACAAACTTAGAAGAGAAAGAAAAACAAGATGAATATTCAAAATTAAGAAAGATCAAAAGGAGACTACAGATCAAGAAGAAATCAAAAAGATTTTTCAAAATTACTATACAATAAAATTACTATACAGACTGGCCGCAAGAAATAGAAAGTAAAAAGACAAAGAAATATCTGGATAAACAAGTAATTCCTAAAATAACAGAAGAACAGAGAAAGGCTCTAAACACAGACTTTACAACAACAGAAGTTGCACTGGCGATAAAAAGATTGAAAACATCAAAAGCCCCTGGACCAGATGGATATACACGGAGCTTTTATAAAACTTTTGAATCAGAAATACCAAAACCCCTAACAGATACTCTAAACGAAATAAGACAAAAAGGTCTCCCAGCTACATGGAGGAACGCAAACATAACTCTATTGCCAAAAGAGGGAAAAGACCAGATTCAGCCAGAGAATTACAGACCGATATCTCTTCTGAACATAGATTATAAGATCTTCACTAGTATTTTAGCAGAAAGATTAAAAAAAATTCTACAAGATATAATTCATCTGGACCAAAACGGTTTTCTGCCTAACCGACAGTTGAAAAACAATATAAGGACTCTTCTAAATGTTATAGAATACTTTGACAAGAAGAATGAAAAAAAACTGGCCATACTTTTTTTAGATGCTGAGAAAGCATTTGATAAAGTAAGATGGTCATTTTTGATAGAAGTACTAAAAAGAATGAACTGTGGAGACAACTTCATGGGATGGATAGAGCACATTTATACATATCAAAAAGCAAAACTAATAATCAACGGTGAACTAACAAAAGAGATAAATATTAACAAAGGAACAAGACAAGGTAAGACACTGTCACCACTGTTATTTATTTCCATATTAGAAATTTTGAATAACAATATTCGATCGAGGTCAGATATTAAAGGGATCAACATAAAAGATCAACAGTATAAAATCAAGGCATTTCCAGATGATCTCATCTTTCTTACAGAAGATCTGGTGTCGGGAATTGAAAAAATGTACCAGGAGCTAAAAAGATTTGGTGAAGTGGCAGGTCTGAAAATAAATAAAAACAAATCTTATCTCATGGTGAAGAATTTAAGGCAACAGAAAAGAGAAGAGATTACAAAAATGACAGGATTTAAAATTGAGAAGAAAATAAAATATCTGGGAATATGGCTTACAGAAAACAATAAAGATTTGTTTGATAACAATTACGCTAAAATATGGAAAGAAATATCAAAATATTTAAAAAGATGGTCCAATTTAAATTTATCATTATTGGGTAGAATTGCGATGACAAAAATGAACATTCTTCCAAATTAAACTTTTTATTCCAAAACATTCCAATTATCACAAATGACAAGCCTATAAGGCAATGGGAAAAAGAATTATCAAAATTGTATGGTCCGGAAGAAAACCAAGAATCAGATGGAAACTCTTGATGGACCAAAAGACGAAAGGAGGTTGTGATCTTCCTGATCTAAAATTATATTACTATGCCAGTGCAATGGTTTGGCTGCGGGACTGGATCACTTTAAAAGATAAAAGACTACTAACCTTGGAAGGGTTGAACATGAGATTTGGGTTTCATGCCTATTTATGGTATGGAAAAGAAAAAATAGATAAAGATTTTAATAATCATTATGTGAGAAGAGCTTTGATAAAGATTTGGAAGAACGTGAAGAAGATTACTTATAATAAAATACCACTATGGGCTTCACCTCAAGAAGCCTTATATGGGAAATAGAGTGATCCAAATCAAAGTTGGCTACGATACAAAGACCTTGTGATCCAAGATAAGCAAGAAGGAATTTGAATTCGAACACACAAAGAACTTAGTCAACAAGGCATAGAACTTAATTTGTTTCCATATCTTCAATTAAAGGAGAGATTTAAGATGGACTGAAAATTAGAAGGTATTACAACCCAAAGGACAAATAACGAATTGGAGTGTAATATTTTTGAAAACTAAACAGAAGATTTTGCAATTTTATAAATATTTCCTATCACGTAAATTGGAAGATGAGACAGTAAAAGATCCAATGATAAAATGGGCACAAAACATTCAGTATGAAATCCCCTTAGAGCACTGGGAAATGGCATGGAAAAACACTAATGAATTTACTAGTTCTCAAGATTTAAAAGAAAATTTTATAAAAATGATGTATAGGTACCACCTTACACCAGTAAAAATCAGTAAAATGTATCACTCAGGCAGCAACAAGTGCTAGAAATGTAAAGATAATGTTGGTACGTTTTACCATATATGGTGGACCTGCCCTATAATGAAATAACAAAGAAATACTGGATATAGATATATGAAGCTATAAAAGAAATGTTTAAGGTGCCATTTCCAATGCAATAGGAACTTTTCCTACTGAACATGATGTACAAGTTCGATAAAAAATTTTCACAGCAAAATAAACAAGTACTGTTATACTTAATAACAGCAGCAAGAAAATTACTTGCAAAATCCTGGAAATTACCGTATGTTCCAAATATTGAACAATGGAAGTTAAAAATAACCGAAATGAAGCAGTTTGATATATTTTCACACCATTTAAAAGGGAAGAGAACTGAGTGTTTAGAAAAAGTATGGGAGCCAGTTATGAATTATGTAAAGAATACAGTTACCACATGAAGATACAATTCAATAGGTACTAGCACATTGGGAAATTAGAAGACTTTGCCATCTTAAAAGACAGTAAATAGGGACGGACACATATTGAAATTATGGAATACAGTGAATTTTATAAACTTAGACAAGCATAGGTCTTCTTTACATATATGGTAATATTATTGCAATAATTAATCCTTTTTCTTTCTGTTTTTTTTCTTTTTTATGTAAAGAAGTAACAAGAAAAAGGCATTCTCAACATTTTTTAAATAAAGGGGAATAAGGGAATTTCTTATGTAAAGAGGTAGCAGGTAGACATTATTGTGGATTTTTGGCAAAGGAAGTCAAAATGTCTAAATTTATTTATTATTGTTTAATATTGATAATTTCAAGTTAAACAAATCTTGGTACATTGAAATACGTGAAAATTATTGTGAATTGATATTAGTCATATATATTGTAAGCTTTGTTTTGTTTTTGTTTTCTTTTAACTATATGATCGTTTTTTATATAAAAAATAATAATAATAATAAAAAAGGATCTTGGTGGCACTGCCCCACTTTTCCCCGGTTTTGAGGTGTTGCCCTGGCTGGTGCAAACTAGTGATCATGGAGATGTTTAGAGGAAAACATCTTCACGCTTTGAGAGCTTCAGAGGCCTTGTGAAGTGGGTATGTTAAGGAGAAATGCTTGTGTGTGTCTGTTTTGGAAATGAAATTTTGAATTTGGCCAAAATGTTCAAGAAGCAGAACAAGCTGGGCAAATTAGAAATGGGTTGTCAGCAAAGGGAACAACCCTTGGAAGGAAGGATCCTTTGAAACCTTGGATCCGTTTTGCACCCTGCATGATGCACTTCATGCACAGTACAAGGAGAGGTCTATTTTTGGCTCCTCCAAAGAAGCAGTTGTGGATTGGAGATTCTGGATGGCCCTAAGCAAAGCCAGGAGCACCATCCAGAAGCTCACCCAAAATGCCAAGAGGCAGGCCAAGGAAGTAGACTCACTCTGAGCCAAAAAGTGCACCCTGCTAGCCAACAAATTAGCATTTTTGTCAACTGTACAGGAGGCCCGAACCAAATTAGAAAACATCTCATTGCAGATTCAGGTACTCCAGGACAGGCTGACCACTCTTGGGGACGAACATGCAAAGGCTCAGCATGCCGCTCAGTATCTTGCCAGTCAGGCAAAAGTCCAACATGAGAATGTGAGCCATGAGGTTTTCAATAGGAGAATCACTGAACCAAGCCAGAGACTGACCATGAAGAAGACATTATAGCAACAGTCTGTCCTGAGAAGCTTCCCCTGTTCCCTGTATATACTCTAGAGGAGTCTCCACTGGAGGACATGGTCCCCCATGTGCCCTACAACCCTGACTGAGAAGACCCAGTCCCACTCCACCCATTCAAAACCAAAACTGTGACAACCCTCAAGGGCAACTCAACCCGGGCAACCATGGACACTCAGAACATTGAGGAGACTGTTCTGTTTCCCTGATTTCGGGGGTCCCGGTCACCGTGCTCAATATAATATGAGGAATGGAAATTAGCCAGAGCACACATTGGCAAAGTGAGAGGCAGGGTAACTTTGCGGCATCTTAGAGCCCTATTTATACCAGGTTAGGCCAGAGCAAAAACCAAGCAGAAAGGTATAATAAATGATTTTTATTTTATTTTTGTTAAAAGTCAGTCACTGCACACTTACGCAAGTTTGCACTCACTCACACAAGAGCTAAAAGAAATAAAAAGGGAGGAAAATTGATAGGGGAGTTTTCGGGGGGGTAGTGGGAGATACTGTACGTGGTCCCAATGTCCAAGATATCAGCGGAAGGAGCGAAGACGGATCTCAGCACGTGGAGGCTGAGGGGAATGCTCAGCAGACAAAGTGACGGCAAAGGGGGAAGAAATCGGGAGCGATCTGTCAGGACCCTGGAGTTCCAGGACTCAAGCTCTGAGTCGGAGCCCGAGACCCTGGATACTGCTCCCCCAGACACAGAGCCCTTGGCCCCAGTAGCCCCTGCAACAGAGCCAGGGGTTGCCTCAGACCCAGCCCAGCCAGAAGAGTCAGATAGTGAGGTGCAAGAGCAGGTACCTACTTACCAGCAGCATCGGGAGCAAAAGAGTGCTCTCAGGAGGTCAGAGCGTTTAAATAGGAAACACCAGGCAATCAAGGTCCAGCTGAGAAAACACCTGGAGGAGTAATCTGACTATAAAAGCACTCACTCAGCCTGGGGTCATTGTTGGTTCACAACCGTCCCGTTTGGGGAGAGTTATGTGTTGGATCTCCTAAATCCCTGCCTTGCCTCCTGGAACGCTGCCTGACCCGCTGGAACCTCACCCCCCTTTTTGGACTTCGGACTGGTTCTGGTAATTTCTCTTACTTGGACTGTTCACTGAGAACTCTGGCCGTGACGTAACTGCCAGAGGGTCTCCTTGCTGCTGAAAGCTCTTGATTTATTGCCTTAGACTTGTTAACCGGCTCTTGGCTGCCTGCAAAGCCTTGGAGCGGACACGATCCAAAGAAGCACTCGAAAACCGGGGGTAGTTATAGGGGGAAATGTGCCTGAAGGGCAGTCCGTTCCTGGGGAGGACAATAGGTTTTGGAGGTGAAACAAAGCCTCCGAAAGGTCAGTGCTTAAGTGATGGGCTTCTGTCAATGGCTTTGACAATAGGCTAAGCGCTCGCACTTGACTTCTCAATGGTCAGGAGCCCTAATCCTGTCAAGCCAGTGATTCAGGGCAGAGTACCTTTTGTGTGCTTAATGTACTTTTGATGGGCTTTTACCTGTGCATGCCTGGAGGTCTCCTGGGGCGATGTGACAGGAAATTACTGGCCTGACCAGGGTTTTTTCTTTATTTTTTGGCTGCTCGGCTGTACCGTTCTGCATGCTCATCCAGGGGCCTCGCAAGCACGTGGAAAGATATATGTATTTTTCTGATAGCCAATTTTATTAATATTAAATTGTAGACTCTGGGCTCAGGCTGCTTCACCATAGTACCAGTTCTGTGGACTGCTACAGAGGAAAAGGCCATTTCAGAACAGTTAGGACCCCTCAACAAAGACATGGTGATGATGTGGCTCAGTTCCGTGGCCTACATGTATCACACAGCCAAAGAGCAGGACTTGACACAATTAGCACATCTCTGCCAGTTCTCGAGTTGGTGGTAGCTGGCCGTGCCTTGGCTACATTAGATATATATCCCTGGATGAAGGAGATCATACAGCTTTTGTGGCCAGGGCAAACAGCTAATGTGCTTTACGTAATGAAACACTAGGCTCCAGGAGAGAACTCAGGGGCTTATGTGGCTTGGAAGTAGCTTTGGAAAGCCCATTTCTGAAGAGTTAGATCCCCTGAACAAGGACCCAGTGATGATGTAGTTCAGTGCAGTTACTCACATGTACCATACTGTCAACGGTCAGGACATGACACAACTAATGAGGTTCTGTATGTCCAAAGAAATTCTGCCAGTCCTCGAATCGGCAGTGGCTGCTCACAAGTTGGCCAAACTGGAAATGCACCCTTGGACGAGGAAAATTATCCAGATCCTGTGGTCAACTTGCACTACCCTTCTGCAGGCAGCCAGCTGACTATGGAGGGAAGTGTTCAGGTCACACTCCCCTCCTGGCTGTGGCACTGCTTGGATTGTGATGGGTAGGGTGTGGAAATGGCCATAGACAGAACATGTGAAAGGTTTTCTTTTATTTATAGTTATTATCACATTCATTGGTGCTGTACCCTTTGAACTTAACAAAAGACACAGCCAACTGTTGTCCTTATTGAAAAGACAAGAGTTTGTCTGTGAGAAATTTTGGATATCACACAAACAATTAGCTTTATTACACAGCATCTTGAACACCAAGTGTTTTCCCCCATGATAGTGCCCTGCTTACAAAAATCCTTATTTACAACCTGTTGCTTCTTCAGGACACTTATCCACATTAGGGGTATATGTGATTTTAACCTCAGGAGTAGAAAATTATTGGTATATTCATCAGGTTCAGTGTCGATTAAAAAATGAATTTTACAGCAAAAGTCATATTCTGTATTTGCTGATGCCCAAAGCCATGATAATCACCACCTTCCTTGGTACAGGTACACTTTAAAAGTGCAAACGAAATGGTTAGCCATCATTTTTGTCATCATTTCCAATTCTTTACAGTATTATTTTCCCCACCCCGTAAACACCACCATTTCCCTGAGGGCAAAATGCCAGCAGCTACTGTCTTCCCTTTTATTTCCCTCTTTTGCTTGCAGACTACTTCAAGCTCCACCTGAGTCCTAACATTTGTCTGTTCAGAGAATAAATGAGCATTTATTAGAATTAAACAGCTGGGAGCACAGTGATATTTAGACAAACACTAGAAGGGCTGCAGAAGAAGCAGATAATTCCTGGAGCAGCTTAGAAAAGCTAGTTGATCTCAGTTTCCACTGGGACTTCACAGGTCTCCTGTGAGCAGCTGATACAGTTAATTTCATGCTGGAGTTGCAGGCTGGGACACACTGATATTGCCATGTTATTTAGAATCAAAAGGTCAAGCTGGAAATTGAATAATCATTGACAAGGAATCCATCAGGGATACTAAGAGTACAGCAAGCAGCAGCTCACACCGTGTTGAAAACAGGTCAGGCTTTTTTCCAACAGTTAGCCAAAGTTTGCTTATACATTCAGCAAGAACGGTGGAGCTGTTTATAGTCAGCAACCTTGACTACTGCAAATCTTAGTGGTTTTGCTTTCTCTGCTGATGGTTACACTCCACTGTAAAGAGTATGCTGTAGGGAAAAATATTGTGAGGCAGTTGAACTGGAATCATACCTCTATACCTCTATACCAAGGGCTCTTGCCCTGTGGTTCTTAGCATGGAGCTCAGCCTCCCTTCCATTGCTTTGTCTCTGCCCTGGCACTTTGCCTAGTGAAGCCAGATTGAATAGACAGTAGAGCAAAACAAGCTACTGTGCTTTGGCCTTGGGAAGGTTTTGCCAGAACAGCATATTTGCTCTCTTAGTAGGAAAATGGAGCACCTATTGAGCTGACCCCATGACACCAGTTTTGGCTATGTAGCAAGAGTTTTTCAGGCTTAACTGACCTGTGTGCTTGTTTATGATACTTATTTGTTTCGTATTTCTGGTTTGCCAAATACGTGTCCAGAAAATATGAGTACTACCATTTCAGTCATAATGGGTAGAAGAAGGTATGGCGGTGTTGGAGGAGAAGGAGCAAGAGACATCTTGTAGCTATTCCTTCTCCTGGTTCACAATCCACCCAGTTTTCCTGGTTAACAATCTACCCAGCTGTTTTCTATTAATTCCCTTCCTTTATGTGTATCCTGTAGTACATGTCTCACAGATCCAATTTGGTAAAAATCTTGCCTGTAGCTAACTGAACTAGCAGGTCTTTTATTAGTGGGAGTGGGTATTTGTTGAATGTACTCACAGAGTTAAGACCATGAAAATTGGTTACCAATCTCAGAGACCCATCCCTCTTTTTCCTAAAGAACACTGGGGCTGTCATACTTGACCGGGCTGGCATGATAAAGCCTCTCTTCAAATTCTTATCTATGAACTTCCTCAGTGCCTCCATCTCCTTCAGAGACATAGCATACAATCTGATTTTTGGCAGGACAGCCCCAGGTTCCAGTTCAATGCCACAGTCAGTGTCGCCATCGTGGGGAAGTTGGTCACATTCCTACTTTGACACCACCTCACACAAGTCTGCATATTCCACAGGCAAAGTGCCTGCCTTCACCTTGTCCACTCCTCCCAGCATCTCCTCTCTGCCCTTGCCTTCACTGTGGGGTTTGGAGGTGTGCATTATTCTCTTCTGCTGTTTCCATATGTGCCCTGACATGCTGTCTTGGGGAAATAAATCACTCCATTGCTCCAACAAATGTGGAGGTCGTGGAATTTCAGCCAATTGAGTTCCAACGCCACTGGGTAATATGTGGTGGGAGCTAGCACAAATTGTGTGTTTCCCCAGTGAGTCCCTACCTGTCAAAGCCACGGAAATGTTCCCTGCTATCACCGGCATCCAGCGCGTGAGGCCAAAACTTCTTCCCCCATGGCCATACTTGAGTATTACCCCCCAAAATGTGATAATTACTCTGTCCCGGTGCATTTTGGAAACTTGCATACGCCCCTAAGGCATTTGCATTATTTGAGCCATCTCTTGCTGACAAGCTGTCAGGAAATGTCAGTGCCCCCTCTGTCAAGGAGCAAGCATAGTACCGATTGCCTTCCCAGGATTATTTATTTGTTTCTTTCTTTTAACTGTAATGGGAGCTCCTGCTCGCCAGAGCAAGGAGCTGAAGACCAGAGTTTAACCTAACTCGAGCTGAGACAGTGGTACCACTGCCATTGCATCCTCTTGGTGTTACAAGGAGAGGACATTAGTATGCGCTCTAGTGAAATACTGAATGAAACGCAATCTGCTAACTCAGCCTCAGTTGGTCCATCTGACCCCTGAGCTTTGCAGGCCCAGTCTAGCTCAGAGGTGAAGGCACGCTTTGAGAGCAGCCTCCCAAGCTACAACCCACATCCAAAGACCTCAGAGTGAGCCCTGCTCACGATCGATACAGTGCCACCATCTGGGTTAAACTTAATGACACCCTCCATCCACCAATCCCACGTTCTCCCCAAGACCACACACCAACCCCAAAATTCTTTCCCCAGATTCCTCTTGTCCCAGTGACACGCCCTGTCAATCCATGATTGGATATCAATTTGAATAACTGCCACTAATCAGTGTCTAGGCATTCCCTCCTAAAAATAGGTTTGGAGCAGCCATGGGAACTAAAAGCCAAGAGAAGCCGCGGCTGAAGAGAGAGCAGCAACTGGGGAGCGCTCGGATGGACCTGCAGCCGCCTCCGCCCTTTTGACGCTGTCAGTGTCAATGTCAGCGAACCTTGCTGTCAAGAGAGGGGTGCAGCACTGACCAGCCTGCCACCCATGCCACTCCAGACTCCAGAGACATCCGCTCCCCGTTTGCTTGGACTTATAATAGTTGCTATTTTTTCCTGGGCGTGAAGAAGTTTTTCCAGACTCTGGGGGGTGTGTGTGACCTGGATATTTTTCAACCTCACCCCCCTAACTTATGGACTCAGTTACTGGTTCCTGCCTCTGACTGGTGACCCCGTCAATGCTTCCTCGCAACGTACAGTTTATTTCATGTATTAGAATTGTTTATTTGTATGTTGACCCTTTTGGTACAGCTTCTCCATTGGTGGGAAGACTCTTTCTTGTTGTTTATTTTTGCAAATGTATATTGTGTGTGTGAGCGTGAGTAGGAATTTTAGAATTGTAATCTTTAGACCTAAATTCCTCTCCTTTCGGCCCCTTCCTCTGAGATGCTACCTCTCTCCCTCTGGTGGCATACTGCAGCCTTGCCCTAACATCCCCATTCGGCTCTAAAATTCATTTTGGTCTTAAATTGGAAAATGTTCGATATCGTGCCCTCATCGCCCAATTTTGGGGGGGATTGTTATGTGGCCGTTTAGCCCTCTCCCAGAGTCTACAATTTATTAATTCCTAATATGTTATAAGATCTCCACATGTCTGATATTAAAATTCACTCCACGTGTCTAACAGGGTCCCCTGGACAAGCACGTAGGCAGGCGCGGCCATACACTGATACTTGGAAAAACCTGGTCTGGCCAGTGACGTAATCTGTCATGTAGCCCCAGGAACCCTCCAGACATGCAAACAGTTAAGGCACACAAAAGATCCTCTGCCCCGAGATCATAGCTTGATGGGATTAGTGCTCTCGACATTCTGTCAATCAAGCGAGGGCAATTTTCATACTGCCGAGGCTTTTGAAGAACCCCAGCAAATCTAATCAAATTAAGCACTCTGACATTTTGGAGCTTTGTGCTCCAAATCAGGTACATTTTGGAGCTTTGTCTTAGCTCCTCAAACCATTGTTCTCCCTGGGAAAGGATTAGCCCCCAAGGTACATTTTCCCCTATAAAAACCCCTGATTCTGAGTGGTTCCTCGGATCGCTCCTGGTTTCCTCCCCGCTTGCCATCACTCCATTTGCCGATCGTTCCCCTCAGCCCTCTGTTAAAGTGTAACTGCCCAGTTTCCTGCCTAAAGGGTTAAGTTTCTTGTTATTTCGCTGGCTCGCATAATCATGGTAACTGATAAGAAGTTTTTCAGCTTTCACACAGCAGCTGTGGGAAATCTAAACGAGTTGTTTTCAAAATAAAGTGAGCTTTTCTCACAGTCGCTAGCAGTTTATTTAGTCTAAGGTCCTGTTCTGTCTATATACGCTTCTTGTTGTTCACTGCCTTAACAGTTTACCAGTCTATGCAAGACACAGACGTAAAGGATTTTACTTAGCTTTGCTCTTTCCATGTATTCAAGCCTGCAATCAACATGTAGTATAGTATTTTTATGGCCTCACTCTGGTCTTTTTGAACTTTTGTCTGTTTTTTGCTGCTCTGGTGTTCTGTGATTCATGCTGGCTACACAGCATGCCCCCTGGGATCTCCCAACACCCTCCATGTGCTGAGACCCGTTTCCTCACTCTTCGCTGCCATCTCGGACTCCTGGACTCCAGGACCAGGTGCAGTATCTCCCAAATCCAACCCTCTACAAACCCCCTATCAATTTTCTCGCTCTTATTTCTTTTTAGCCCTTGTGTGAGTGAGTGCGTAAGTGCGAACTTTCACAGTGACTTATTTTTAATTAAAATAAAGATAAAAATCATTTCTTTAGCAATCTGGTGTGGTTTTTGGTTTGGCCTGACCCCGTATAAATTGGGTTTTAAGATCATGCTAGGTTACCCTGCCTCTCGTAGCGCTACAGGTTGTGCTCTGGCTAATTCCCATTTCCCATTATTTGAAGCACATTGAGGTGTTGTCCCCCACGGGACCCCCCAAATCAGGGTAACAGTTGTCAGTTAAAGTTTCACTGTCTCCTCCCAATTCTCCAGGCTGCCAGCTCATCGTTTCCTTGTTCAGTGCAGGGTTGGTGCCAGTGGGCCTTGACTTCTTATTTTGCTTCCCATTTCTCTGGCTCTTTTATTCCCCATTCTTGGAAAGGTCTGGGCTGTTGGCCACCAGATGCCCTGCTTTCCCACAGTGCAGACACAAACCCAGATGCCTTCTCATTGCCCTTTCATGGCTCAGCTCTCAGGACTTTTTTTTCATAGCTGCCTCTGTCTCTCGGTTTTGTCAGAGGACTATATTGCTGCTGGGTGCGCTTGACTCTTTATTGCAAGTTTTCTAATTCTCTGGCCACCCCATCAACATTTCAGGTTCTCTCGCAGTGCAGCCCATTCCAAAATTTCTGGTCTGAGTCCCTCTTGGAAGCATTGAATCTTTGTCACCTCAGACCAGTCTGGTACTTGGGGAGCCAATCTTTGGAATTCCTCCAAGTATTCAGCTACTGAACAATTTCTCTATTTTATTGACATCAGGCACGCTCTGGCTTTTGCATGATGAAATGGGTCTTCAAATCTGGTTCTCAACTTGTTCATGAACAGATGGAAATTTCCCAATTCTGGGGCCCCAGTATCATACAGACCCACTGGCCAGTCACAGGCTTACCCCTCCAGTTGTACCACTATGAATCTCACTTTCAATTTTTCAAATGGGAAGGTATGCTCCCACTCCGCCATGAACCCAGTTACCTGGGTGAGGAAAAATGGCAGATACTTCCCTTGACTCAGCCCCCTGGTGCTAAAGGAACCAGCATTGGTTGCTTTCCCACCATAGTGTGGTCTGCTGCTTTGCCCACCACTGGCTTTCACTCATGGGGTTCTGTACCCCATGACGGCCCCACTGTTGGGACTGTCTGGGCAGATTCTGCCCTCTCTGGCCCTGCTGGTGTTCCTTCTCCAGCAATTTGCAGCATTGCCAAGATACACCTCACATTTCTCAAGTTTCACCCAGTTCATCTTGCAGTTGCAAGACTTCCCTCTCCAAATTTGGATCCTTGGTGCCTTGCGTCATTTGGCCCCTCATCTGCATGTGCCATTCAGAAAATCTTAGATCTGGGAACCACTGCTGGCTCATTGTGCCCAGCAGGGTTTGGAGATTCCAGCCACCCAAAGGGGAAGTGGTCACCATTTTCCTGCTTTCTCCTTTGTGCAAGCTATCTCCTACCCCATCCCTGCCATCCTCCATCTCTAAATCCCAAGATTCAGATTCTGGGTCTGCTGATGTGTGGACAGTCTGCATGGTGCAGCAGAACACAGCCCAGACCTTTTGGGTGGTGGCATAAAAAAAGGAACTCCAGTGATCTGTTGTATACTGCTACTCTGTTTCTCAAGAAAACACAAGTATATATTTCCATGATGTTTACTGGAGCACAGAGGCTAACAACTGTTGCTGGAGTTAATATGGAGTTAATACGGAGTTAATATTCTGCATCACCCATTTGGTTATATAGTAAAACATAATAATCCATTATCATCTATGCACAATGCCCATTGGCAGCTTCTCCAGGTTCACCCCCCCACTAACTTCTAGGTTGTTTTCGTTTGTTAAAACAGCCCCTCTCTATCAGTTATTTCGATCCTTAGAATTTCCTGCCATGTTGTTACTGCAGTTCCTAGTCCAAACTTGAGGGATATTAGATAGCATTTGATATCAAGAAATTGTCCTTCACTACCCATTCCTCTCCACATGCTTGCGAGGCCCCCAGACAAGCACACACACAGGCGCAGCCGAAAATAGCTGAACCATTCAAAAACAAGCCCAGGCAGGCCAGTAATTACCGATTGCAGCTTCAGAAGACCACAAGGCAAGTACCTTTTAAGATCACATTATGTATGCACGCTGTTTACAAAAGATCCCCTGCCCCGAGCAGGCAGCTTGACGAGCGGACTATCCAACCCTCAACCACTCTGCGCTTGCATACTGTCTATGGTATTGACAACGCTGTCATAATTCAATCATCTAAAGTACTGACCTTTCGGACGCTTTGTCTCCAGTCCAAAATCCATTGTTTTCCCTGGGAATGGACTAGCCTGCGGGCACATTTTCCCCTATAAGAACCCCTGACTTTGAGCGTCTCATTGGATCGCTCGTGACTTGCCTCCCGACTTGCTGCATCTCCGTTTTTTGAGACTCCCCTCAACCTCCACGTGCTGAGAACCTATGCTCCCCAGCTTCTTTCCTTTTACCGGGCTACAGGACCAGGTGTAGTATTTCCCCAAAAACTCCTTCTAAAAATCCCCTATCTATTTTCCTCTATTTATTTCTTTAGGACTTTGTGCATGACTGCACAATTGTGCAGTATTTCTTAATTTTCTAACTGAGTGAGTGTGTACTTTTGCTGTGATTTATAAATAAAGAAAAACAATTATTTACTTCTGTTTGATTATTGACTCGGTCTGACCCCGTAGACATTGGGTTCAAGATCTCGCTATGTTGCCCTGCCTCTCAGATTGCTAACTAGTGCTCTAGCTAATTCCCATTCCCCGTTATTGTGAGCACATTGAGGTGTCCCTCCTGGGACCCCAGAAATCAGGGTAACAGAGTGGTGGAGTAATGCAGGCAGCCCCTGTACCCCTAATTTGAGTGGGAGTTGCGAACCTACTCAAATCAGGCTGGTACACACTTAGGCAATGGCCGTAGCCATCTTAAAGTGATAGGAACACATGTGAGTGGACTCTGTGTGTTTGAGCTCCAGGAGCTATTCTATCTAGGTGGGAAATCTGCACACCTTTCTCGCTTGGTTTGTGTGTGGCAGCTGCCCCGGTTTGATCACTAGCTTTCGGGCAGTGAATCATAGTCCGATAGCAAGGGTTATGCACAAACTGTCCTGGAAATCACATCCCTAACCTGGGGACTATCATGGGCTGGGATCCAAAGCGCTAGGGCGTTAGGAGCAGTCCATACACACAATACACACACGGCAAGGCAAAAAGCACTTACGAAGAATTCCCTCCCCCATAGAGTTAGAATACGAGTGTGTCCCATTTAGAGTAAAAATAAGGGGGCGTCCCGTTTAGATTGCAAGGCACGGGTGTGTCCCATTTAGAGTATAGAGTACGGGTGCGTCCCGTCAGAAGTAGAACTCAGGTGAGTCCTGATTTATAGTGAATTAGGTGCGGGTGGTGAGTCCCGACATAGATAAGGGTTTCAGAAGGTTTGCCCGAGGTAGAGGAAGGTGCCCCTCACCCAAAAAACTGTTAGGGATGGTTCAGTTTGGTTCCTTTCCCTTTGCCTCTGTTGCTTGGCCAGGCAACATAGTAAGTTCCTACGTGTTCGTTTTCCCCCTTCATTGTTTGGCGGAGTCCCAGTGAAGGTTTCCCCCAGAATCTAGGTGATTCTCCCCTTCCCTGAACCGTGCCCTTGTCCTTTTGCCCCTAAGCTGTCGAGGTGGAAGGCCAGGCTTAGACAGGCAAAAGTGACATTTTCTGGGCAGGCTGGAGTTAGGTTCCCAAACCTCTTCCCTAGTTAAGTTCCACTGAGTTTGTCTCCCTGATACCCCCAAAGGGATCTAGGTGATCCTTCCCATCCCTCCACGTCCTGGTCCTGTTTTGACCTTAGATTGAGAAAAATGGAAGTGAAGGACTTCATGTTAGAAAAGGAGTCCAAGGGAAAGTTAGAGAAGTGGGCGTTAAGTAAAGGACAATGCCCTTGGAAGGACACAAGCTTCCAGACAGCAGACCCCTTTGCTACCCTCCGTGAGGTGTATGCTAAGGCGCATAAGTCCAAGAACCCGTTCGGACCATCCAAGGATGTGTTGGCTGCATGGGGACTTTGGCTTACGGCCAGAGATGCATCCCGTGCCCTGCTAGAGACCGGAGACAAGCTTGCTGAGTCTGAGAAGGAAAATGCCCGGCTTCATGCCGAGATGGAGGTCCTGTGGGCAGACAAAGTAACGTTCGCGTCCGTCACTCAGGCAATCTCACACAAACTTAGTGCTGCCACTCTTCAGGCCCAGACTTGGGAGGAGAAGGCTCACACTTTAGAAGTTGAGCTAGCTCACGCCAGGCCTGCAGCTAGATTCATGGTTGGGCAAGTCAAGGAACAGTAGGAGGCTGTCAGCCACGTGGCTTGCCAGAAGCAGATAGAGGCTCTGGAAAACCAGCTCCACACGTGTAGGGCTTTATTTTCAGCTGTCTGCCCAGAGCTTCTCCCCTTGTTTCCCCTTGATGCCCCCAGGGAGCTGCTGACAGAAGACGTTCTGTCCACCCTTCCCCACAACCCGGACTGGGGTGACTATAGGGTCCCAGTCCAACCTGTAGAGACATGGTCCATGACCAAGAGGATTGCCCCTTCGGGAGAAGGAGGTTTAGACAGGGCAGAGGTGCAGGATACCCAAGAAATAGAGACCTGGGTCCCCTGGAGAGCCACCGAAGCCAAAGCCATTGTGGACCAGCTTGGTCCTCTGAATAAGTCCACAGGGATCACTTGGCTTAATGCCATGATCTACTCCCACCCTACAGCCAATGGCCAAGATTTAACACAGCTGACCCGGTTGTGTATGTCCCCTGCAGAACTACGCACTTTGGAATCTGCTGTGGCTGCTCGAGGCTTAGTGACACTCGAGGCTCACGACTGGATGAGGGAGGTTATTAGGATTCTGTGGCCAGGGCAGAGAGCTAGCATTCTATATGTCATGGAACAGCAGGGTCCCAAGGAAAACCCAGAGGCATACGTGGCCTGGAAGCAGCTTCTGGCCATTTTAGCAGAAAAGGTCCCCTTGACTCCTGGAGGGTACAACTTTAATCATGTAGAGTTTAAGACTCTCCTTTATGGAGGTCTGAACCATGAGACAAAGATGGCCCTAGGATTGGTGGACCCCGCAATCACAGGCTGGGAGGAATTAGGGAACAACTTCCGGTGGGTCGCTGACCTGCTCCGTGAGGCTGGATCCCTGAAGCCCCCTCCTAAGCAGCACAGACAACATGCAGGGAACTGGGAGCCCATACAGGAGGTAACGTCCTCCAATTATGACCCCATTCCCAGCATAGGAAGATGGCTCCGAATTCGGTCCCAAAGGGGAACTGGAATTCGCGCCCCCCTCCCAGACAGGATCACAGACAGAGACAGGAGCATTGGTAGGCTAGGAACTCCCGCGGTCAGCCTAATAAGGCAGGGAATTCCGCTCCTCCGCCTCCAGCTCCAAAACAGGCTACAAACAATGGTGCTCCTAGGGAGACGTCCGGTGGCTATGATCCAACTGCCCAGACCTACTCGGCAGACCGAGTGAGACTCCGGGGCATGTTAAGAAGGCTCGTACTGGACACGAGCCAGTTCGGCAAGAGGCCCACCTCAGAGCTTTTGGAGGCTTTAGACAAGCAACTTCAGGAGGGAAGTAAACAGCAGGTCAGTACCGTGACCAACAGCCCTCCTTCAGATGGATACTATCCCAACCTGGATTTGCAAGAATAGGGGTGCCCCCGGTCCAGAAAGCTTCCTCGCAATGTCGTGGCTTGGCTGAAGCCAGACAAGTGGGGAAGATTCTGGGTGAAGGCAGGCATCAGGACCAATAGGGAAAAGACCCCTACCACCCCTCTTGCAGACTCCGGCACAGCACTGAAAGTGCTGCACCATAACCTGATAAGACAGGGTGAGCCTACCCCAGACGCTATCTGGTTGACTGGGTAAGGCAGGGGGGGAGCCCAATCTAAGTCCTTCAGAGGACATGAGCGCTCAGTGCGCACTAAAACAAGGCAGATTGCCCCTCCTCCTGACATAGCCCTGAGTGCAAATCCAACCACCTCAGAGACAATAGTGCTCTCTGAGCACCGAGAAGGCTCACGCCAGGCTAAGGTTCAGGAGGAAGCCCCCACCAAATCTAACAAAGCACCAGACACTGCCAGAATATGTGAGAGCCAGGAAAAGGAGAACATGCAGCAAGTGGAAGCCAACCCCAAGCTTCCAAAGCTCACCATTGTCCCTGCTCTGAGCCCCCTGTTAGAAACCTACAGTTTTTCCCAAGATTTTCTTGAATCCTTGGCAGAGAGAGTCCACCCTCTCCACGCCCTCTTTCAAGAGAATTTCCTGTGGGACTGGGGATTCAAGCAGCAAAATGCTCCTGCCTGGGCAGAGCACAGGTTAGCAAAGGGACTCACCCTGGCACACCCTGACTTGACACCACATACTCCCCTTTGCTGCATTCCATCAGGGAAGACTTCAACAACTATGACTGTGAGTTCGAAATACCATACAGAGGTGAACGTGGCTACTGCTTTCCCCTCCACAGAACTCTACTGGTGCCAGCTTACGCTCATATTCAGCGGCACCCAATACCTTTTTACTCTGGTGATCTTGAGAGGGGCCAAGAGAGTCCGTGGCTCTGTCTCGATCACCACCCTGACACGAAATGCAGTACTTCAGGAGGCACTTGAGTCAGATACCAGCCTTCACTTTGATTTGGCCAAAAGAGTCTCGAGCCATGAGTGGGCTCTGCCAGCCTTGCAAGTAATTTCAAAGATCCACAAGCCAGCACAATCAAAGGACTGGAAAGGAAAGCCTCCAGACTGGGCAAGCCCCTCTTTTGTCCAAAAGCCTACTGTATGCCTGATAGTTTCTCAGACTTCTTTGAATCACAAGGAAGTGCCAGACGTTAATTTGTCCGAGACATTTGTCTCAATTTATGAAGCATTTGACAATGGGTAAACGATCGTTGCTGGAATGGGACAAAGAGGAGTGGCAACCTCTCTGACTCCCCCGCTTCTGTAGATAGCCCATGTGTATGTGTGTATGTGTGTGTGTGTGTGTGTGTGTGTGTGTGTGTGTGTGTGTGTATATATAGGTTAGTATAAGGTAGTGACGGACTCCCATGTCTGTATTCCCTACAAGGAGACGGAATGGGACCGTTTGCATGGATTTTGGTGTTGTTTGAATTGTTTGAATTTACCCTTGGAATCTCTCCTGAATACACGACCCAGTTCACAACCAATTGGCAATACAACGTGCAGGCGATCTGCCATTGGAATTCTTACCAGGAGGCAGAAGCCCTGCTACGCAATACACAGCTGTTACCATGGTTTCAAAAGCGTTATCCTTTTTGAGCTATTCTCCCAAATACAGGTACACCCTAAAGGTAGACTTAGCTCAGAGTTAAGAATGTCTGTGGCTGGCAGCGAAGCTAAGGTATATACCGAAATGGCGATAGCACCATCTCCATTGACCGTCAAAATGGTCCGGAGTCGGCACCGTAGTGCCTCCTTGTTTGTGATTAGATTCACTTATGACAATTGTTACCCAGCATGGGAGTGGAAAACCTTTCTGTTCACGTGCCGTAACCTCACCCGTACCCGGACAGGTTGCAAATTCTCATGTGGCAAGATGTGGTGCCCAGACTCCCCGGTTTTATAACCCTCCTTCCGATAGTTCCCTGCCCATGTATGTGGGGAACACCGTATTACGTAAGGATATAGAGGTAGTCGCGTACTCGAACTCACAACCCATTGTGACCACCATGGTTCTAAATTTTACAGTTGTAAATATTTCAAAGGTCATCCCTGCCTGCCAACCTTATTTGATACTAGCATGGACACAGTGGGAGCACTGGGAAAAGCGGTGGCTATCGTTTTCCCACCCACATGTTCGCCCTAAGCGAAGCATTCTAGGGACAGTCTTAGGAGGAATAGGAACTGGCAGTGCAATAATTAATGCAGTGGATAACGAGGTATTGGCAAATAAATTAGGCATGATTGGCTCTAAGACAAAAGAAATTGGAGTATCCTCCACCATGGGTTTAACTAACCTGGCAAGAGGAATGGATTTGATCAGTCAATTGTTACCACAATGGGTTGGCGCAGAGAGATATAGTGTTTGACCTTGGTCACTCTTTAAAAACCATGACTCACAATCTGTCAGTTGCCATCCAGTGCACGCAACTGCAAAGCAACATAATCACATTTGCTGCTCAAGTGATCCAGGCTAGCCTCATGGGTTTAATGCACCCAGAGATCCTAAGCCTGCTGAGAGAATGGTATCTAGAATTGCTAGAACACCCCACCACTTTGGCACAGATACGGCATGCCATTTGGGAAAACTTAACTCTCAAGGTGGAAGTCGTACACGAAAGGATTCTGGACTCAGTAATTCTACATCCATTGTCCCATCTGGGACTACCTCTGATAGCCGCTTATGCTGCCTTACTACCCTGACAAATGCCCCACTGGTCTAATGGCTCTCATTCATTTGATTTATCCAGTTGTTTGTTCCACCAGCATTGGGTACAGTGCTTTCGAAATATAGACAGTTTCCATTATGAGAACACCTCTGAATATATTGTAATCCCGGTCAATAGTACAGTAATGGCTCGGATTAACAATGAGTGCTTTTGTTTGAGGACTCCGTGTCCACACGTTACAGTATTGCCTAGTGGTGCGACAGTAGTAATTAACCGCACAGCTGGCAACCCTTGCTTCTGTGTGCAGCATGTTCAGGATTTCCTTGGGCAGAACTTTTATCTCAGGCAGGAAATAAAAGATCATGTCTTAGAGACTGGATATGTGCCCACGGAATCCAAACTAGTCGGATTCCACATCGAGGATGAGATCCCCATGTCTACATGGCTACGGAATCTCACCCGCCTAGCAAATATAGTGCAGGAGGTATTGCATCCCCTCCATCAAATTGCCTTCACAGTTAACCACTCCGCCAAGGTGATTGTAGAATTATCCGAGGATTTGGAAGCGGACTCTCAACAGTCATGGTGGAACACTTTCAGTTGGTCCTCCACCGGACAAGCGATAGCCCACTTTGCCTTACACCCTTTAATAGTTCTGGTATTCTTTCAGGTCATACTTGCCCTATGCTTAATTGGCCTCGCACTGTGGGTCAAGAAACAAATTTTCCAGCTACAAGCTGGCCGGTTTTATTGAGAATTGCAAGATCCAAGGCTTGCGATTTGTACATAGTTTATTGTTAGTTTATTGTAATGTTTTCTCTGTTTGCAAAAGCCTATCCGGGCGACCATCTTTCAGGCCTGCTCCAGAGCCCAGTTTTCTTGAGGTAGGGAAGTTGTGCACTCAGAACCTACATCTAGCCACCAGCATCGTACCTGCAGAGCCCCAAGCCCTCGGTATACATCATCAGGCTTGGAGCAAGGCTCTAGGTCTGAGCAATGGGGGGCACCTAAACAAACCATCTGCCAAGTGGGATCCCATCCTGTTATGGGATGACTTTGGCTATTTGTCTGCTAACTGGAGGCCGATCTTGTTCTGGAATGGCTTTGGATATCTGAATCCTGCCTCATTCTGGGATGACTTTGGTTAACCCGGCCTTGGGGTCGGTGGATTGATGCGGATTCTGAGTCCACAACCTCACTGCCTGGATGGGTCCTGGGAAGGCCAATACTGCTCTATCCTTGGGAGCTATTTAAATCCTCGCTCCCCTACAGACTTTGAGATCACAGCGAACAAAGACTGTTTCCACTTGAACTCCCATCAGGCGCTGAGCTGATAATTTGCATTTTATCTATGTATAGAATCATAGAATCATAGAAATGTAGAGTTGGAAGAGACCACACGGGCCATCCAGTCCACCCCCTGCCATGCAGGAACACCCTCAAAGCATTCCCGACAGATGGCCATCCAGCCTCTGCTTAAAAACCTCCAAAGAAGGAGACTCCACCACACTCCGAGGCAGCATATTCCACTGCCGGACAGCCCTGACCGTCAGCAAGTTCTTCCTGAGGTTCAGGTGGAATCTCCTTTCCTGCAGCTTGAATCCGTTGCTCCTTGTCCTGGTCTCTGGAGCAGCAGAAAACAAGCCCACTCCCTCCTCTACATGGCATCCCTTCAAATGTTTAAACATGGCTATCATGTCCCCTCTTAACCTTCTCTTCTGCAGACTAAACATACCCAGCTCTCTAAGTCTATCCTCATAGGCCATGGCTTCCAGGCCTCTCACCATTTTGATCGCCCTCCTCTGGACCTGTTCCAGCTTGACCATGTCCTTCTTGAATTGAGGTGCCCAGAACTGGACACAGTATTCAAGATGAGGTCTAACCAAAGCAGAGCAAAGTGGTACCAGTACCTCCCTCCATCTGGACACCATACTCCTATTGATGCAGCCAAGAATTGCATTGGCTTTCTTGGCTACCGCATCACACTGCTGACTCATGTTCAGCCTGTGGTCTATTAAAACTCCTAGATCCCTTTCACACGTACTGCTATCCAGCCATTGGATAACCTTGTTGTCAGTTCTGTTCCAAAATAGCTATAGGTGGACAGCTCCGGAGAGCCGGAAAGACTCCCCCGGACCTGACCATCCCCCCAGGTATTGTGGGGGGGGGGGAATGAAGAAGAAAATTGCAGCTCCAATTGGGAGCCGGTCCAAGAAGATGCCCTATTCCTCTGCAGCAGCTGTAGGACCATGAGGCGGTGACTCCAACACCTCCCGACAGAGACAAAGGACTTTTGACTCAAAAACCCATTTTAAAGGACTGTTGCTATCTTGATCACCGAAGAAGCTCCCTATGGACTATTCCTTGCTCCAAGATCTGCAAGATGCAAGCAGCTAATAGTCAGCTTGCGATTGTTAACTAGTTTGCAAACTTCGATACATTGTAACAACTGTCACTTTCTCCTTGCTCAAGATTTGCAGTGCCTCATTGGAAGGTGCGCTTTTCCTTTTACTCCATCTGTTGATGCACTATGTCAATTGCCGCTGTTACCAGATTCTCTCATTGCTTATTGCAAATGTACATTTTGTGTGAATGTGTTTAGGTATAATTAGGAATGTATTTTGAAGTTAGAGAATCTTTTGTTTTTCCCCAACGTTCCCCCTTCCATATGGAGAAATACTACAGCTGTGCCTTAAGACCCCTGTTTGGCTCTAAAACTATTTTTGTTTTTGATTGGAAAATGTTCGATGTTGCCCCAAATCGCCCATTTTCAGGGGGGGATTGTTACTGCAGTTCCTAGTCTGAATTTGAGGGATATTAGATATCATCTGATCTCAAGAATTTGGCCTTCACTACTCATTCCTCTCCACATGCCTGCGAGGCCCTCAGACAAGCACGCACATAGGAGCGGCCGAAAATAGCTGAACCATTCAAATCCCAATCCAGGCAGGCCAGTAATTGCTGATTGCAGCTTTAGGAGACCTCAAGGCAAGTACCTTTTAAGATCACATTATGTATGTACACTGTTTACAAAAGATCCCCTGCCCCGACCAGGCAGCTTGACGAGCGGACTATCCAACTCTCAACCACTCTGCGTTTGCATACTGTCTACGGTATTGACAACACTGTCATAATTGAATCATCTAAAGTACTGACCTTTCGGACGCTTTGTCTCCAGCCCCAAATCTCTTGTTTTCCCTGGGAATGGACTAGCCTGCGGGCACATTTTCCCCTATAAGAACCCCTGACTTTGAGCGTCTCATTGGATCGCTCGTGACTTGCCTCCCGACTTGCTGCCTCTCCATTTGACGAGCCTCCCCTCAGCCTCCACGTGCTGAGAACCTATGCTCCCCAGCTTCTTTCCTTTTACCGGGCTACAGGACCAGGTGTAGTATTTCCCCAAAAACTCCTTCTAAAAATCCCTTGTCTGTTTTCCTCTCTTTATTTCTTTAGGACTCTGCAATTGTGCAGTATTTCTTAATATTCTAACTGAGTGCATACGTTTGCTGTGATTTATAAATAAAGGAAAACAATTATTATTTACTTCTGTTTGATTATTGACTCGGCCTGACCCCGTAGACATTGGGTTCAAGATCTCGCTACGTTGCCCTGCCTCTCGCATTGCTAACTAGTGCTCTAGCTAATGTCCATTCCCCATTATTGTGAGCACATTGAGGTGTCCCTCCTGGGACTCCAGAAATCAGGGTAACAATGTCCTTTGATATTCTAACTCCATTCCTTACCCTAGTAACCAATCATTGCTATCATTCAAGCACAAACAAATGTTCTTTATCTACGCTCGTTAAATGCTATTCACTGCCCCAGCCGGTAAACAATACTGACCATTTGAAAACACCTTGAGCCTCGAAGAACTATCAGATATATTCCCACTGTTTCCTGTCATACCCAGCACATTCTATAGACATACACATTTCCCACCATCCCACATACAATTGCATGACATGGAGAGATAATGACATGACAAGACATCTGGCCAATTTACAGTTCTCCCTACACATTTATGGGTTTGATTCTCACAAATATGATTATTTATGAGGCACCTGTGTCTCTCCCCCCTTCTCCTCCTCCTATTCCCCTGCATTCTACCAGTGCAGAGAAAGAAGGCAAGCATGCTGAGGTAAAGGGTAAGGCAATGAGGGAGGAAATGTGAGGCTGTAGGTTTTCCTTGTGCTCTCTGGAGCTCTCCCCTCCCATTGCTTTGCTTCTGCCCTGGCACTGAGAACTCACACCAAGACAAAGGTAAAGCATTTGCAGGGGGCACACGTGCTCCTTCCCTCTCCCTTCTGGAGCTCCTCCCTCTCACTCCCTTGCTTCTGGCCTGGGCTCAGAGAAGAAAGGAGGAGGGACAATTTTCCCACTTTTGCAAGGGTTCTGCACCCCAAACCTTCACAAATGTGGAGGGGCTGCTGTAGTTGAATCCCAGACTACAAAGTCTGCTTAATGCCAAGTCAGTGACTGGAAAGAGCTGTATGATTCAAGACTTGATTCAGGACAAGCAAGCTGACCTTGTACGTATAACCAAAACCTAGTTAACTAAAGAGAAGTGTGTCCACTTGGCCCAGTTATGCCCACCAGGTTTCTGGAGGCAGCAGCAGGCAAGATCTGAAGGGTGAGGAGAAGAAGTCAAAGTGATCTATATGTTAAACAGTGTGCTGTATCTTTTTTAAAAAAATACTTTTGTTCAAAATAGAAGATGTTACCCTGTTTACTGGGGGTCCCATGAGGGACACCAAAATGTGCTCAACAATAGGTGGGGAAGATTAGCTCTGAGCACTGCTTTAGCGTTACGAGATGCAGGGTAACTTAGCAGGATCTTGAACCCTATGTCTACAGGGTCAGGCCGAGTCAAGGAGCACACTGAAGTTGAAAGAATAAGCGTGGGTTTATTAAAAACACAATCAAACAATGTATGTGGCACACTCACACAAGATAACTAAAGAAATAAAGGTTGGAGTGGGATAGAGGAGTTTTTGGAGGAGTTGTTGGTTTGGGTAATACTTCACCTGTCCTGAAGCCCGGTTGGAAGCGGAGAAGATGGGGAGCGTGGATCTCAGCACGTGGAGCTGAGGGGAAGGCTTGCTGGACAAAGCGACAGCAAGGCGGGATGGAAGCCAAGAGCGATCCGAAGAAGCGCTCAAAGTCAGGGGTTTTTATAAGAAGAATTGTGACCGCAGGCTAGTTCGGACTTGGGGAAAACAATAGATTTGGGGCTGGAGACAAAGCCTCCGAAAGGTCAGAATTTGAATGATTGAGTTACAGCCAAATTGTCAATAGGACAGCCGGTATGTAGATGCAGAATACTTGAGCATTGTATAGTCAGATCATCAAGCTGCCAGCGTGGGGTAGAGGATCTTTTGAAAGCTGCGTTCATACCTAATGAAGGTACTTGCCTTGAGGTCTCCTAAAGCTGTGAGTTGGCTATTTCTGGCCTGCCTGTATTGTTTTGGAATATTACAGCGATTATCGGCCGAGCCTGTATGCGTGCTTGTCCGGGGGCCTCGCAACATGTGGAAGGGAATGGGTATGTGAGGCCAAATTCTTGAAATCAAATGATATCTAATATCTCTCAAATTCGGACTAGGAACTTCAGTAACAATCCCCCCCAAAAAAATGGGCGATCAGTGTAGTACACTACCCACCTCCCTTTGTTGAATTTTTTTTTAATTTGATGAATTATATTCATTATATTTGATTATCTGTTTCTATTCCTCTAATTAACTCTTTCCTACAAAATAAAACATTACATAAGTGAAAGGAGCAAAAATTAATAACAGAAAGTTGAAAAGTAGACTGAGTTCATTTTTTACAGTTGTACATGTATTTAATATTGTAATTGGTTTTCCCTGTACCCTATATTTGAAAGTCTCTCTCTGAATTTCCTTGTAGTGAAAGTTGTATTTATTTTAAACCATCAGTTAAAAATCTTAACATTTTCAAATCTCTTCTCCATAAATTTCATTAGGTCCCATTCTTCCTCTTTTTTTTGTGGACATTAAATACCAGAATGTCAAACAAGCTGTGGAGAGTGGGTTGATCAGACTAGAATAATATTAAGTCTGAGGATAATTTGCCAGATGTTTTCACAAAGCCATTGGCAATAACAAAATATTGAGACATGCTCACAAGGCTTGGGATATCTGAGTATAAAATGTAAAGTGCCCATTCATATAGAAAAAGGAGAGGTGTTGAGGCATTCAATGTGAGTGCGTAAAGTGTTTTCTAAGTGGACGGCAGGAATGAGGTGATGTGACCTTGAGCACAGCTGCAGGAATATTTTGACTAGCTAGCCTCAGAAAGTCTTACCTCGTCAAGATGAGAAGATTGCCTACAGAAAAGGTGATTGGATCACCCCATAGGGTCTGGGGTGATGTTCAGCCCTTAAAAAGGCTTGGGTATGGCACTGTATTTTACCACTCGGGTCATTTCCTGGTGTCACGCTGCTTTACTGACTGATTTATGGACTTCATCTAGAAATGCTGCTAGTTTGTATTCTGATTTATTGTCTTACTTATTGCTCCCTGGCATGCTGCCAGAAGCCCTAACTTTACCCTCAGTGTGCTTAACTAAATAAATAGCCCTGAGTTTACCTTTATGAGTCTCCGGAACTATTTTTTGGCTTGCTTGGAGTCGCCTGGTTCGCTGCCAACACTATGCACATGCTCTGAGGAGATACCTCATGCTACCCTGACAGTATATTCATCTTTACCACTGAAATTCTTCTCAATAATTATAGTTTCAACTTCAACCAGCTCTCTAAATGTTTATTTCCTTCCACAGTGTTTTATAGTTGTTTCCAAAAAGGTCTGAATTTTGTTTGATGATACAGGTCCTGAGATATTTTATTTCCTTCTCTGATTTGAATCCTGATATTTTAAGCAATTATTATTTTTCCATGTTTCTAATATTTTTAGTAAGAATTCTTTTTTCCTTATTTATTTTAAAAGCAGCAGCACCTCCAAATGTGTTCAATTTTTCCATTAATCCTTTAATATTTTTTGTAATATCTTCTAGAAAGAGAGTTTATATTCCTGTCCTTTTATGTTTATTTCTTTTATTTTCAGATCTGCACAAATGCTTCTGTTCAATACTTCAAGAGTTGGTATAAATGATAAATGAGACAGAGGGCAACCCTGTCTTGTGCCCTTTTTTATTTTGAATTGTTTGGGTTTTTTACCATTGATAATAAATTGAGCTTTTTGCTATTTATAAATTTCTCTAATCTAAGTATTACATTTTTGTCCACAGTCCATTCTCTTTAATCATTCCATCATAAGGCTTCAGTTGGTTTTATCAAATGTTTTTTCGGTGTCCACAAAGATCACTGCAGGTTTCTTTTCATTGTGCTTTTCAAAATGTTCAGTGCTATTTATTACAGCTCTTATATTATTTCTAAAAAGTCTTTTTGGAAAGATTATTACTTGGAGTACTTTCCTTATCTTTCAGCGATAATATTGGTAAAGATTTGTAATCTACATTTAAAGGAGAAATTGGCCTGTAGTTTCTTGGATCCTTCAGGTATTTTCTGTCTTTTGTAATCAAGGTAATGTTCACTTCAATTCATGAAAACAGTTTTCCAGTAGTTATAATTTCATTAGTGTTTTCTGTAGAAGTAGTATCATTTCATCTTCCAAAGATTTGTAATCTAAAGCAGTAAACCTGTCTCGACCTGGGGCTTTTGCAGTCTTGAGTTTCTTAATAATTTCTGATATTTCTGTAATTGTTATTGCCAAATTTAAGATGTTTTATTGATCTTCTGGTATTTTTGGAATAATTTGACTGTCTTAGTATTTTTTTATTTGGTTGTCTTTCTTTTTGGTTGGGGGTCCAGAGTTAAATATTTCAGTGTAATATTTATGGAAGCCTTTCTTTATAGATTCTTGATCTGAAACAACATTACTCCCTTTTTTTATTTCCAAGATCAGCCTCCTTTCTTTTTCTTTTCTTAATTTGTGTGCCAATCATTTGCCTTGTTTACTGGTGCTTTCAAAGTATCTTTGCTTTCCACTTTTTATTTTATCCTCAATTTCTATTGAATTTTCAGATTTTAGTTGTTCTTGAAGGATTCTGGTTTCTTTGAAAAGTTTTTTTATTTGATTTTATTTGATTTCTAAGTTTGTCTTCTTTATTTTTTTAACTCATTGAGAATTTCTTGAGATTTTTCATGCATATTTTTTTCTTCCGTTCATCTCCCCATTTTATGAAGTAGCCTCTTATTACCAGCTTACTAGCATCAACACAGTCTTCATTGCTATGTCAATTGGAATATTTTCTTTAAAAACAGCTTTAGAATTTCTTTACCTTTATTGAGATATTCTTCCTTTTGAAGCAATAAATAATTAACTTTCCAGTTTATGTTTATTTTTTATTTTTTTTTATTTATATCTTATTTTCTTCATATTGTATTTAAAGTCTGTTTGGATCCCCTAGATGACTCTCTTATCTTCTTACTTTCCTTGTGAGACTGTGTCTTTCCTCTAACAAAGTCCAATGCCTTTTGCAGTATGACTCTGTATCTTTTCTTGCTGGATTTTAATGGCTTGTTGTGATGTCTTTCTCCTCCTCCCCAATCTGCTTTCATTAATTATGTCTTACCTCTGTCATTTTCTCAACAGATCTGTTTAAATTTATCATCTTCTTTTGACATATTTTAGACAGATTGACATTAAATTAGCTGTCTTAATATGTCTTTTTTTCAAAGAAATAATCTTATTTAATGTAGCAAAAGTATGTCTTTTTAAAAATAGTCTCTAATTTCACTTTGTTTCTGCTACGTAGATGTAACAGTTTTCTTAAGTAAATACTTCACAGTCCGCTACAATGTATTAGTCTGTTTTCCTTGCAAACACTCACCATGCCTCCATACTCTAACACTTAAACAAAGGCAGAATATCCACACTTCAGTCTTTTAAATACAAAAGCTTCCTTTTTACCATCAGCAGAATTCTTGACAGTAGTAGTTATTTCATTCCAATGCAGGTCAGCTCTTGATCTATTACACGTAGAACCCTACTTCATTTTAAAAGGGTCTTTGGTGGCACTTGTGCCACTCTGCTCAAGTGGCTGCCTTTGGCATAGTTATGGACACTTTTTGAATTCCTGACTGTCATCCATCCTTTTTGGGTCAATAGAATGCTTATTCCTGAGGACTTTGTTACTGCCCTGGCTAGCCCGAGCTTGGGCGATATAAAAAGATATCTCTTGATATCAATAATTTGTCTTCACATAAGCATTCCCCTCCATGTGCTTGCGAGGCCCCCGGACAAGCACGCACACAGGCTCAGCCGATAATTGCTCTAATATTACAACACAATACAGGCAGGCCAGAAAATAGCCGACTCGCAGCTTCAGGAGACCTCAAGGCAAGTACTCAATTAGGTATGCATGCAACTTTCAAAAGATCCCCTGCCCCGAGCTGGCAGCTTGATGATCTGACTATACAATGTCCAAGCACTCTGCGTTTGCATACTGGCTACTCGTATTGACAATTTGGCAATAATTCAATTATTCAAATTCTGACCTTTTGAAGGCTTTGTCTCCAGCCCCAAATCCATTGTTTTCCCAAGTCCGAACTAGCCTGCAGTCACAATTCTCCTTATAAAAACCCCTGATTTTGAGCTCTTCTTTGGATCGCTCTTGGCTTCCATCTCGCCTTGCTGTCGTTTGTCCAAGCGAGCCTTCCCCTCAGCTCCACGTGCTGAGATCCACACTCCCCAACTCCTCTGTTTCTGACCGGGCTTCAGGACAGGTGTAGTATCACCCAAACCAACAACTCCTCTAAAAATCCCTCTATACCACTCCAACCTTTATTTCTATAGTTTCTCTGTGTGTTTGTGTTGCATACACTGATTGATTGTATTTTTAATAAAATTCACATTTGTTATTTAACTCCGGTTTGCTTCTTGGCTCGGCCTGACCCGGTAGACATTGGGTTCAAGATCTCGCTATGTTACCCTGCCTCTCACAGTGCTAACTTGTGCTCTTTGACTAATTTCCCCCAACTTGTATAATTTTGAGAGCAATTTGGTGTCCCTCCCAGGACTCCCAGAAAACAGGGTAACAACTTGAGAGCAGTTCCAGGTCCCCTTCGAGCCCCTCTGGACCCCCTTTATGAGGGGGTGGGTGGGCCAGGTTGGATTATCTTGGCTAAACCATACCAGGTGGCAGATTAGTGACAGCATCAACAGTAAGTTGCCTGTCACAACACCATTAAAACCAGAAGAGGTGTGCCGTATCTTTTAATCTCTATTCTTTATTTCTGTATTTCTTTAATTCTGTATTTCTTTAAAATCTTTTTTTGAAATAATGTTTTAAATATGTTTTAAGTGTTTTAATTTATTTTTTAAGACTTTGGATATTTACTTTCTTTCTAACATTTGTAAACTGAATATTTTAGATCCATCATTTTAGAATATTGTAAGCTTTCTTGGATCCCATTTAGGAGAAAGGTAGGATATAAATGCAATAAATAAATAGATAGATAGATAAACAAATAAATCTTTCATAAATCCATTCCTCTGTTGAGGTACCCTGTCCAACAGTTTCCAGTGTTTGAGTGTATATACCTGGCAATAGGGTGACAAGACAGGATGGGTTGTTACTGCCATTGCTAACCCGAGCTTGTGGGATATTAAAGATATCTTTTGATATCAATAATTCGGCCTTCTCTACCCATTACTCACCACATGCTTGCAAGGCCACCGGACAAGCGCGCACACAGGCTCGGTAGATAATCACTGTAATATTCCAAACAAATACAGGCAGGCCAGAAATAGCCAACTCGCAGCTTCAGGAGACCTCAAGGCAAGTACCTTTATTAGGTATGCACACAACTTTCAAAAGATACTCTGCCTCACGCTGGCAGTTTGATGATCGAACTATACAATGCTCAAGCACTCCGCGTTTGCATACTGGCTACTCTATTGACAATTTGGCTATAACTCAGTCGTTCAAATACTGACCTTTTGGAGGCTTTGCCTCCAGCCCCAAACTCATTGTTTTCCCCAAGTACGAGCTAGTCTGCTGCCACAATTTCCCCTGTAAGAACTCCTGATTTTGAATGCTTCCTCAGATCGCTCTTGGCTTCCATCCCACCTTGCTGTCGCTTTGTCCAGCAAGCCTTCCCCTCAACTCCACGTGCTGAGATCCATGCTCCCCAGCTTCTCCGCTTCTAACCGGGCTTCAGGACAGGTATAGTATTTCCCATACCAAACCTCCTCAAAAATCCCTCTATCCGCTCCTACCTTTATTTCTATAGTTTCTTGCGTGAGTGTGTTCCATACATTTGTTTGATTGTGCTTAAATAAAACAACCATTAATTTCAACATCTGCCTCATCTTTGTCTTGGCCTAACCCCGTCGACATAGGTGTTACTGCCCTGGCTAGTCCAAGCTTTGGGGATATTAAAAGATATCCCTTGATATCACAATTCGGCTGCACTTCTCTATTCCTCTACACATGCTTGCGAGGCCACCAGACAAGCACGTAAACAAGCTCAGCCATTAATAGCCGTAATATTCAAACTACAATACAGGCAGGCCAGAAATAGCTGACTCACTGCTTTAGGAGACCTCCAGGCAAGTACTCTAATTAAATATGCACGCAACTTACAAAAGAGCCTCTGCCCCGCGATGGCAGCTTGATGGGTAAACTATACAATACCCAAGTACTCTGCATTTGCATACTGGCTACTCTATTGAGAACTGCTACGATAACTCAATCATTCAGATTCTGACCTTTTGGAGGCTTTGTCTCCAACTCCAAATCTATTGTTTTCCCCCAAGTACAGTATAGCCTGCAGTCACAATCCTCCTTATACCTTCCTCGGAACGCTTCCGAGTTTCATCCCGCCTTGCTGCCGCTTTGCTTGGCAAGCCTCCCCTCAGCTCCACGTGCTGAGCTACATCGCACCCCAGCCTCGCTCTCTATTTTTCTGGGGTTCAGGACAGTGACGTATCACCCAAACCAACAATCCCTCTAAAAATCCCTGTATATCACTCCAACCTTTATTTTCTTTAGTTATCTTGTATGAGTGTGTCGCATACACTGTTTTGCTTGTATTCAATAAACATCATTTATTATTTCAACTTTTGTATGCTCCTTGACTCAACCCGACCCCGTAGACATAGCGTTCAAGATCTCACTATGTTACCCTGCCTCTCGTAACGCTAAGCAGTGCTCTGAGCTAATTTTCCCCAACTTTAGTTGAGCACATTTTGGTGTCCCTCCTGGGACCCCCGGTATACAGGGTAACAGTCCAGTGTGAGTTTGCTCCAGCAGCAGGGAGGAGGACAGTGAGAGAGGCAACCTGCTCCTCCTCGCTGTCCTCCCCCACTCATGCCGGGTGGGATCACTTTGGTAGTGGGGAGGAGAAGGAAGGGCACTCTCTCCTCTCCCACCCACCACTACAAAGTCCAGAAGTTCCACCTGCTCCCAACAGAGGACACTGAAACACCCACTGCCCTCATTGATGGGCAGTTGTGGTTGCCGGTTCTTGTTTCTTTCCTGAGCTGGCAGCAGTAGAAGCAGCAGCAGGAGCAATGCTTTCGGGCCGAGTGTGGGTCACCACCTAACATTGCTCACCACTGGGTCACAGCATTATACACATCATGAGGAAAACCTCAGCAGGGAAAAAAAGGGGGGGCAAGGGGGGGAGAACAGCTGAGGAGGCAATAAATAAGAAATAAAAGCAGGTTGAATCACTGAGGAAATCCAACCGGTCTAATTAAAAACAAAAACAAAGAAAGACACCAGAAAGAAGGAGAAATGGCAAAGGGGGGGGGATAAGGGGCAATCACAAGTAGAATCAAATATGTGAAGGGACCGGAGGGGGTGGGGATAAGGAAGGTGTAACTGCTGTGCCTTCAACTGCCAAGTCCAAGTCCCTTCACTAAAACACCCTCCATGCCAAAACCAGTGGCTGCAAAAAAAGCCCTCAGCAAGGGAGCAGAAGGAGGAGGAGGAAGAGGATAAGGAGAGGGTCATGGTGGAGGCGACTCTCATTCCCCTCCCCAGCAAAGCCTCCTTTGCACCCCCATATTCGGGTGGAGATAAATAAATATATACATTTATTTGAGTAAAATAAATAAAAAATAAATATATTTATTTGAGAATGAATAAATAAATAAGCCAAAATGGTTGCAGAAAAGCAGACAAATGGCCGCCGAAAACCAGCCAAAATGGCCACTGAAGTAACATGGCCTCACGGCAGGCATGCCAAAACACTCCTGTGGAGTTCTCTAACGGAGTATGATGGAGAGAAATGATCCCTGTTTCCAGCATAGTTCAAATCCCTGCTGAGCCATGGAAACCCACTGGGTGACCTTAAGCAAGTCACAGTCTCTCAGCTTCAGAGGCAGACACTGGCAACTCCTCTCTGAGGAAATGTTGACAAGAAAACTCAATAAATACTAAATATACCTGTTACCCTAATTTTCTGGGGGTCCTGGAGGTCCTGATTGCCGAATTATTTAATTTTTTTTTCAATTTCTTTTTATTATACATACACAATAATAAAATTCATTATAGGTATTGTACATTTCAAATATTGTTCTCCATATATACAGTTATATACATATACATTCTTTTCTTAGTAATGTAAAAAAGTAAAACTATTTTTAATCTTATCTTGCACCTTTTTTGATAACTTATACCTTTTACATTACCATGACTTCCTTCCCTTACCAAAAGGCGCTATTCATGCTATTTTATCTACAAAGAAACTCCCCAATTCAAATTTTTATATACTATTTGTAACCTTACTGTCTTCTCAAAAAACACATACAAAATCTCAGATTGACTTTACTTTTTCTATGTTATTTTTCACTTTTATCTTATCCTTATGTATTATAAATACATCCACATCTTTAAATGTTCTCCCATCTATTTAACATAATAATTGTATCTTTAGAAAGAGCTCTACAACTTTAATTGCCATTTTTCCTATATACTCCAATCATTATGGTTATAATTTGTTTTCAAACATTTTCTATGATTCCTATTAAAACTAATATCCCTTTTCCTTCATGTATGTCGTTACTGAATTCCAATCTTTTTCTACTTGCTCTGCTTGTTTCCCCTTCAGCCTAAGGGAAAATAAATCAAATTGTTTGAACTCTGCTATTTTTTGAGTCCATTGCTCTATGTCAGGGATTGCTGTTGTTTTCCATAATCTCGCGAATACCATTCTTGCTGCTGTTACTAAATATAATAAAACTCTCTTATTTTTCAATTGGAAGGTTCTATCAAACATAAACACCATATTTAGCAAGAATAGTTCGGGCTTCATAGGAAATGCCACTTTATATATTTCTTTTACAGTTTCATATATTTTTAACCAGAATTTTCTTGTGCATGGACATGTCCACCGTATGTGGTAAAATGTACCCAAATTTTCTTTACATTTCCAACATTTGTTTTCACCAGTATTGTACATCTTATCTAACTTTTCCAGTGTTAAATAGGTTCTGTACATCATTTTAATGTAGTTTTCTTTTAAATCCTGTGAACTGGTAAATTCTACTGTATTTTTCCATGATGTTCCCCAGTCTTCCAGAAGAATATCATGTTGTTGAACATTTCTTGCCCACTTAATCATAACCTCCTTAATAGTTTCATCTTCCAATTTACGAGTATTTAAATATTTATAAAAGAGCAAAATTTTTTGCTTTGATTTAAGAAATATTATTCAAGTTCATTGTATGTCTTTTGCGTTGCGATTCCTTCTAATTTAGAATCCATTTTAAATCTCTCTTTAAGTTGTATATAAGGAAACCAATTTATTTTTACATCTTCTCTTTCTAATTCTTCACGGGTCTTTAATCTAATTGCCTCTGGACTATCATATTTCATTAGGTCTTTATATCTGAACCATTCTTGGTTCTTATCAGTCCATTGTCTGTAAAAAGCTTCCTGGGGCGAAATCCAGAGCAGTATTTTATTGTAAGTGCTCCTTTTTATATTTTTCCAAATTCTAATCAGTGATTTTCTTATATAATGGTTCATGAAGTCTCTATCGATCTTATCTTTCTTGTACCATAAATTAACGTGGAACCCAAATCTCATGTCTGTGCCTTCTATTGTTAATGTTCTTGTATCCTTTAAAGTTATCCAGTTCTGAATCTACGTCATGACGTTAGCATAATAGTATACTTTGAGATTGGGTAGTCCACATCCTCCTTTCTCTGTCCGCTCTGTCATCACTTTCCATCTAATTTTCGGCTTTTTACCCGCCTATATGAATTTGGATATTTCCTTTTCCCAAATTTTAAAAGGTTTGTCGTTTGTTAAAATTGGCAAGTTCTGGAACAAGAAATTAAATTTGGGCAGAACATTAATTTTAACAGTTGCTATTCTTCCTAATAAGGATAGGTTCAAATTCGTCCATCTTCTTAGGTCGCAGATAATTTCCTTCCACACTTTCTCATAGTTGTTATCAAATAGATCTTTATTAGACTCCGTAAACCAAACTCCTAGATATTTTATTTTCTTCTCTGTTTTAAATCCAGTCAACTTTACCATTTCTTCTTTTTCTTTAACTGTCATGTTTTTGACCATAACATATGACTTATTTTTATTTACTTTAAAGCGGGCTGCTTCCCCAAAATTTTTAATTTCGTTCATGAGTTCTGTAAGTCCTGATATTGGTTCCTCCATAAAAAAGATAAGATCATCTGCAAACGCTCTTAACTTGTATTCTTGATCTTTGACTCTAATTCCTTTTATTGTAGAATTTTCTCTTATACTTGTGTTTAATATTTCTAATATCGCTATAAAGAGCAATGGAGATATCGGGCACCCTTGTCTTGTTCCTTTTGTAATTTGTATTTCTTCTGTTAGTTCTCCATTCACAATCAATTTTGCATTTTGCTCTTTATAGATAGCTTGTATCCATTCGACACAGTTATCACCGCAGTTCATTTTTTTCAATGCTTCTAACATAAATGTCCATCTAACTTTGTCAAATGCCTTCTCAGCATCTAGGAACAGTATAGCCAATTGTTTTTCATTTCTTTTTTCATAATGTTCTATCTCATTAAGTAAAATTCTGGTGTTGCTTTTCAAGTGGCGATTTGGCAAGAAGCCATTTTGATCTAGATGGATCACTTCGTTTAAAACCTTTTTGAATCTTGATGCCAACATCGTTGTGAAAATTTTATAATCCATGTTGAGTAAAGATATTGGTCTATAATTTTCTGGCAGTGCATGATCCTTTCCTTCTTTCAGTATCAATGCAATATTTGCACTTTTCCATGAGTCTGGGATACCATTTGACTCAATTTCATTTAATGTTTTTGTTAATGGAGGTATAATTTCTGCTTCAAAAGTTTTATAAAAGAAGGTTGTATAACCGTCTGATCCGGGAGCCTTATGGGTTTTTAACTTCTCAATTGCTTCTTTGACTTCCATCATTGTAATGTCCTGGTTTAGGGCTTTTTTTTGTTCATCCGTTATTTTTGGTATTTCATGTCTCTCCAAATATTTCTTTGTTTTCTCGTCTTCTATCACATTTGTAGTGTCTTTTTCATATAGGTGAGCATAATATCTTTGAAGAATCTTTTTAATTTGGTCTTGACTGTGGTTTCTTTTTGGCCCTTTTTCAATTTAAAGGTTCTTCTTTTTTCTCTCTCTCATCTTAATTTATACGACAACCATTTTCCCGGTTTATTTGCGTGCTCGAATTGATTCAGCCGACAGTATTTTATTTTCTTCTTTATGTCAGCCATGTTTTTTTGCAGATATTTGATCCTGTATTGACTTTATTTCCAATTTTAACTTCTGATTCGTACTATTAGTTCGAAACTCTTTTTCTTTCACTTTTAATTTTTCCATTAAATTTTGTAATTGTTGATTTTCTATTTTCTTTTTATATGCTCACATATTTATCAGATGCCCTCTAATGATGGTTTTCCTGGCATCCCAGACCGTCTTCATTGACATATTTGGATTTATGTTCTCTTGGAAGAATCTTTGTAAGATGTCTTTTATTTTAATGACTAATTCTTCATCTCTGAGCAAATTATCATTGAGCTTCCAATTGTATTGTTTTCGTTGTCTCATTTTCAAATGCAGAAAAATGGGGTTGTGGTCCGAAGCTATTTTCAGAAGTACTTCCATTTCGTGAATATTGGTGTGCAGCATTTTGGAGATTAAGAAAAAAATCTATTCTCGAGAAGGTGTTGTGTCTATCCGAAAAGAAAGTGTATCCTTTTTCGAACCCATGTTTAAAAGTCCATGCATCTATTAAAGAAAATTCATCCATCATCTGGAGGAAATTCTGCAGCAGTTTTCCATGGTTCTTTTTTGCATCTTTGATATTCGATCTGTCTTCTAATGAGTTAAAAACCCCGTTCAGATCCCCCAGAATTAGGATATTATCTTGAGATTTTTCATTTACATATTTAACTATTTGTTTCCTGATTTTAGAATAGAATTTTCCTTTGTTTTCTGTCAGGGCGTATATTCCCACTATCAGAACTGTGAAATCTTGTAAATTCTAACATTATGTAATGTCCATCCAGGTCTACACTAATTTCAGTAACCATGTAGTTATTTTTTATATAGATCGCTACTCCCCTTTTTTTTCCTTCGAATAGGATGCAACAAAACACTGTCCCAGCTTCGGATTCTTCAAATACTTGGTATCTTTTTGTGCAATATGTGTTTCCTGTAAACAAATAATATCATAATTTGTTTTTTCTAAATAATGGAAGATATGTCTTCGCTTGTATTGTGAATTGAGGCCTTTAGTATTCCAGGAGAATATTCTTAAGTCCTTATACGCCATTTCTTATTCAATTTGTTTAGTCTTCTTTTAGTTTAACTTTAGTTTTTTTCCGTATATTCTATTTCACTTTCAATTTGCAAATCTCCCTCTTCTTTATCTTGACTTCTTTCTAGATCTTCCATTTCATCTGCTGATTCCGTTTCCCCCATTTTCAATTCTCCACCAACAGCTCCCATGTCTTCTTGTTCTGTCCTTTCAGGTGTCAATTGTCTGCTTCTTGTCGTTTCTTTCTTTGCTTGTTTTTCTGTTTCTTTTTTCAGTCTTTCATAAACTTCTCTTGCCTTCTCAATACTATTTATTCTATATCTCTTTTGATTATACATGAAAAATATTCTTTCTGTTCTGTTCCATGTGTAGTTGATTGTTTGTTTAATCAGGAACTGAGTTATAAATCTGTAATATTGTCTTTTTCTGAGTGTTTGAGCCGGTATATCTCTATAAATATTTATTTCTTGGGAGACTATGCACAACTTTTCTTGATAGCTTTTTTGTAAAATAATCTCTTTTGTCCTCTGATTGGTAAAAACTATCACAATGTCTCTTGGCTGATTTCTTTCTCACGCTACCCTAGAGTTGATTCTAAATATCTTTTCAATACTCGCGTGTAGTCTTTCGTCTGGGAGTTGTACATATTCTGTTAACGCATATATTATCTTTTCATGGATGCACTCTTGATCTTGTTCTCTCAATCCTCCCAGTTTTATGCATCATTCGCGGTATCGCAGCTCTATCCTATTTATCATGGCTTCATCTTGTATTTGTTTTTCTTTTAACTGTTGCATTTTTTCTTCCATTTGTGTTGTCTTATCTTGTACTGTTTCCATCTCAGATTTTATAGTGGACATCTCTTTGGACATCATATCCATTTTTCTACTCAGACCTTCTATTTCTTTTTTAATTTCTGCTTTAATTTCAGCTCTGGTTTCCTTCATGTCCTGTCTTATTTCCTGCCTTAGTTCTCATCTTGATCTTCCTAATTCTTCTAAAATTAAATTAGTGTCTGTTGATGTAACAGCTAAGTCTATAGAAGATCTCCTTACTTGCTGTGTTGTTGATTGGGTAGCAGGATGCTTAGTTTGGGCTTGAGCCCTCCTTGTACCAGTAGCCATTTTTACCAAATATCTTGCAATATCAACACTCAGAATTATGCTATATATATAAACAATTCAATCAAATCAAATTCAGTCAAATTGTCAAATACTTATATTATCAAACCAGTAGGTGGAGCTGTTGAGCCACTATTCTTTTCAAAGCTCACTTATTTATATTTTAGTCGACTACCCAGTTGCTTTCCATTCCCTTCAAGGTGCAGCTGTGGATAATTTCACAGCGGTTCAACAGCTTCAAGGATGTTTTTAACCAAAACAAAGTACTCAAATTTCTCTACAATAAGCCTCTAAATAAAGAACTTATTCTAAGATTAAACATAAGAACTAAAAGAAACTCTTCACAACTGTCATTATGTAATATTCTGCGCCAGTATAAATCCTCAAAATAATGCAAATCTTATAGGCTATAAAATAATGTATATAGATTTATGAATTTTATGTATATATATGTTTATCTATTTTACTACGCTGGATACTGTAAATATGCATGTGTCCTGAAGTTCACACAAATACCCTTGTATATTTTATCTCAGCACCTCACTGTTATATCTGTTTATTTATATGATTGAATACTTTTAAGCTTATCAAATATTCTTACAATTATCTATAAATAATAATATAATAATATAAATAATCAATTGTATATCTATGGATGCTGTACTATATTTATATAATCACTTTGTTTCCCTCCTTAAGTACAGTAAATATAGTAAATCAAAAGTTTTCTTATTTTGATGTTGTCTTTTCTTTCAAAAAAAAAAATAGCTGTGTCTTCTCCCCTGTCTCCGTCCTTCTTCGCACGGCCTCCTCGTCGTAATCTACCGCCTTTACAGCCTCTTTTTTTTCTCAGTCTCTTCAATCTCTACAAAGTATCAGACCTATTCTCTTTGTACCAGTTTCCTTATGCCGTGCTTCCTTTGTAGTTTCGCTTTTAAGATTAACTGTTTTAATATACTTAGTCCCCAATGTCTCCAGTATCCCAGTATGTGCTTTTCAGGGTGTCGTTTTAAATTCGTAGAAAAAAAAATGTGAGATGAATAGTCCAGTTATCTGTATATGATAAGTTTTAGAATTTTAATTTTTAATAGGTTGCGACCATTCCACCATTAAAGTTTACTTTCAATCCATTTCTTCCAAAGGCTGCCGCCACCCAAGATAAGAAGAAGCCTAATATATACAGTGTCCACCGACGAACTTTATATTAAAAATTTTATCCTTTATTTCCAAAGGTTTTTAAAGTCCCATTTCTTTGTTGTTGACCCCGGAAAACAGATTCTGATAGTCTGATAGAGTCTAATAGACTGATAATCTGAAAGTACAGTCTACCACAGTCTAATACAGTCCTGCATGTCAACACGCCATACTTCCATTGAAGAGAAAAGAAGAGAGGAATCTTAAACAGTTGTAAAAAAACAGTTGGAAAAAACAAAAACAAAAGAATCCACAAAACTATTACTCTTTTTCATAGGAGATGTAGCAAATTTCTTCTAGATGTATTTTATATGTCTTTATGTACGTTTTCAAAGGTATTTATTAGAATGCCTTTTCTCACCAAAACGGGGTTTTCAAAAGAAATTAAGTCCGTCTTGTGGGTGTTCAGATCTCCTCTTTTTTTTTTTTTTTAGCAAAACCTTTTTAAATAGTTGGAGTTACCTTTTTAGACTCTGGTAGGTGGCAGATTGAAATTTTATATCAGGTCTTCTTCTTCTCCAGTCTCTTGATTAAAAAGTCTGGGCGTTGCTTAAGGGAACAAAATCCCTTGGCTAACAACGAGCAGCCGTGGTGGTTCTGTGACCCGCTGCTCTCGTCCGCTTGCCTTCCCGGTGACGATGCACCTCTGGCTCATGGACTGACAGTCTTCGGGTCCCCTCTGAACCCCCTCAGGACACCTCTTTCCAGAGGAGTACTCACCCAGGGGTTGCCCTCAAAAATTGGTGGTCCTTTATGGAGCGACGGTTTTCTTTAGAACTTGAAAAACTCCCCTGAATAAGCCACTCACGGCGATGTCCTAGGGACAGCTATCTCCCTAGGCAGTCATCCACTCCGCCATCAGAGTGGAAGTGTCCGAATTAGTGAATTTGAGTTCCAGGATGTCCTAGTGACCAAATATATTGCCCGAGTTTCCGGGGGTCCCGGTCACTACCAGAGTTTCTGGAGGTCCCAGTCACTACCAGAGTTTCCAAGGGTCCCGGTCACTGTCCGAGCTCCCTGGGATCCCTCAAAGGACACCTAGTCTGACCCCAATTTTAAAGGTGTTTCCAAGTTGCATTAAGCATGCACCCAGCACACATGAGAGTAGGGTAACTCAGCGGGATCTTAAAACCCCATGTATACCAGGTCAGGACAGATGAAAGACCAAGCTAATGGTGTATGAAACGATTTTTATTTTATTTTTGTAAAATGTAAGTCACTACGCACTCGCTCAGAGCCTAAAAGAAAATAAAAGGGAGGAAAATTGATAGGGGATTTTAGAGAGGGATTTTCAGGGTAATACTCCACCTGATCTTGACGTCCAGGAAGTCAAAGTTGAAACAGCGGCTTGAGAGTGGTGATACTCAGCACGGGGGAGGGGACTGAGGGGAATGCTCAGCAAATACAGTGACAGCAATTCAGGAGGAAAATATAAGAGAACCCCCGAACAGCTAAAAACATAGGGGTTTTCATAGGAAAAATATACCTGTTGGGCTAGTTCTTTCCCAGGGAGAACAATAGCAAGGAGGCCTGGATCAAAGCCCTCAACGGCGGACATCCCCGGCTGAATGTTTCTCGGTGCTAGGTGAATGACTCTGCCCTAGTGGAACAAAGGCTTAGGTAGAGTGGAAATTGCCCTCACTTGGCAGGCTGATTGTGATTCCATCGAGCTGCCATCCCAGTGCGGAGGGCCCTTTGTCTGTTTGATAGTCAGAATGCCTGGAGGGCTCCCTGGGCTACATGACAGATTAAGTCACTGGCCAGACCGGAATTTTCCTAACTTCGGTCGTTCAGCCGCTCCTGCCTACGTGCTCTTACAGTGACCCTGTCAGACACTTGGATTGATTTTTAACATTAGCCATGTGGAGACATGAATTAAATGTGGTGAATTAATAAATTGTAGACCCTGGGAGAGAGCTATTGGCCATAGTAACATATTATTAGGACAGATACTTTGAATGAATTGACACAGTGGCTAATTAACAAACTGATATTTTGATTTATCTTTATAGTACCTGCATGATGAACTAAGAAGTGTCTGTAAATATCAGAATATGAATCAATTGGTATTTTGATTTATCTCTGTAATATCTACTTGATGATTTCAGTTGCTTGTAAATTCCAGAGTATGATGAAGTGATATTTGGATTTATCTTTATAGTATTTGCCTTATGAATTGAGTTACATAGAAATATTAGAGTAAATGTAAGAATAATAATCTTTTTTTAGTAAGTTAGTCAATAGTTAATGGTTTATAATTAAGGATTTCATATTTGCTGATTAATGTAACACGGTAAATGAATTAACTATAATTAATGGATAACTAATAATGATCAATTAATTGCGATTGTGATTGACAATTAATCAGTTAAATATTGATTGGATATTTTGATATTTGCTAGCTTATAAAAACAAGACTGTTACACTGGTTCTTTTTCTGGTGTTTATTTCTCACTATACTCTTCTTAGGTAAGTGACCAGTGATATTTTTAACTGTGCACAGTGTAATATTTAATGGCATTGAAGAGCTTGAGTTTGATAACTGTCATTTCTTGTTTGATTTTAGATTCAAATAAAATAAACCTACAATGAGTGAGAAAAAGCAACCAAGCATTTTGCATTTCTTTGGTAATACTTCACGTAAGCATGAGTTGATCAATGACTCAGAGCCTTCACAGCCTCCACCAAGAACCATCAGGAAGGACATTAGAACTGGAGGTGGAGGGAAGAAAAAGTTCAAAGTTTCAAGAAAATATGATGGGGACTACTTTGGATTTATTCAAGAACCTGGAAGTAAGCTGGATCCATGGCTGCATTGTGTTGTGTGTTCTGAGAGTTTATGCAATGATGCCATGAAACCTTTAAAACTCGGCAGGCACTTGCAGTCAAAACACCCAGTGTTATGTTACCCTGATTTCTGGGGTCCCTTGGGGGATATCTCAATGTGCTCCATGTGGTAAGGAATGGAAACTAGCCAGAGCATGAGCTATAGCAATGCAAGAGGCAGGGTAACTGATCAGGGTCTTTTTACCCAGCTTTTACAGGGTCAGGCCAAGCCAAAAACCAAACAAGAATGTCCAATAAATGATTTTATTGAATGCAAGTCTCACGTACCAATGCAATCACGCACACACGCACCGAAGAGCTGTTAAGAAACAAAAGAGAGGAAATTAGGATAGGGGAGTATTGGAAGGGTACAGCTGGGGTAATACTGCACCTTTTCCTGAAGTCCTGGGTCCAGGAAGGCAGCGGAGAAGTGGGGCTCATCATGGAGAGGGCTGAGGGGATTACTCGACTGACGGAGCAACAGTCTGCTGGGGTGACCGGGAGCAATCTGAAGAAATGCTCATAAGCCAGGACTAATTGTAGGGGAAAAAGTGCCTGGAGGACTAATCCTTTCCCAGGGAGAACAATGGGTGTTGGAGCGATAACGAAGCTCCACCATGGCAATTTCCTTTGTGTGATGGGATTGCAAGATGTTGCCAAAGTCTTAGGATCTTCGGCTGTGCTAGTTTGTGGTTTGACTTCATGTAAATGGTCCTTGCCTGATGGAATATTTGCTCAACTTGGGGCAGACCTGCTTACACCCTCAAGTCAGCGTCTTGGGGCTGAGGACATCTTGTTTATTGTGGGTTTACATATCTTGAGGGCTCCTGGGGCTACTTGACTGGGGTTTTTACTGGCCTGACCTGGTTTTCTGTCATTCGACTGTGACTGCCTACATGCTCATCCGAGTGACCTCTCAGGCACACAGAATCATATTTAATATCAAATTGTAGATCCCGGGATAGGGTTTGTCCATCTGAGTAACAGTTAGCTAATAAATCAGTTGAATATTTTCAAAGGATGTGTGAAAATATGCAAAAGCAAATAAGTTCATTAGCAAAAATGACTGCTGAAGATAAGTCCCTAGTAAAGGCTTCTTATTTGATAGCACTTCAAATCGCAAAAAGTAAAAAGCCATATAGGATTGGAGAAGAATTAATCAGGCCTTGCTTGCTACAAGCACTTGAAGAGGTTTTGGGGAAACAGGCTGTCCAGAAACGGAAAGTAATTCCTATGTCCGCTAACACTGTGAAGCACAGAATTGAAGACATGGCCAAAGATATTGAAAATCAAGTGACTGAAATGGTGAAAAAATCAATGTTTTATTCAATTCAATTTGATGAATCAACAGACATAACTAACAAGGCAATTCTCCTTTGTTTTGTGAGGTTTGAATGTCAAGGAGAGCTAAAGGAAGAACTCCTCTGTTCTCTCGACTTGCCAGGTAGAACAACTGGCTCTGAGATTTTTGATGCTCTTAATGGTTATTTCCTGAGACACAGTATTGAATGAAAGAAATGTGTTGGGATATGCACAGACGGTGCTGCAAGCATGACTGGGCATCATTCAGGAGTTGTTACAAAAGTGAAAGAGGTTGGACACTCAGACATCTTGTTTACTCACTGTATTATACATCGTGAGCAACTTGCGGCAAAAAGAATGACTCCAGAACTGCACGAAGTACTCTCTGAAGTAATTAAGATTGTAAATGAAATTCAGCGCAAAGCCCTCAATTCTTGAATCATTGAAACACTTTGTGAAGAAATGGGCTCTCAATATACTCATCTTCTTCTTCACGCTGAGGTGAGATGGCTTTTGAGAGGCAAAATACTAACTCGATTGTTTGACCTGCACCAAGAAGTCAAGTTATTTTCCGACAATGATTGGTTAGCCAAGCTTGCATACCTGGCAGATAGTTTTTCACTGTTAAATGGACTAAACACGTCCTTGCAAGGACAGCTTATGGACACGTTCACACTGCGAGGAAAAATGGATGCATTTTAAAAGAAAATATTGGTGTGGCAAATGCAGTTGTCTGAAGAAGATCTGCAAATGTTCCCGAATCTTGATAAGTATATGAAACAGGAGGATGTCAACCGACGGGTAATATCCATTGTTCAACAGCACTTACAGTCACTCACACAATCTTTTGGCCGTTATTACCCAAAGGAAGAGGAGCCCAGACATGGCAATATGTGGGTAATAGATCCATTTTCTGTGAAAATTGAATATAGCAATTTGAGCACAAAAGAAAAAGAAAGCCTAAGCGATCTATCATCCGACGACAGTCTCAAAGCTAAATTCCCCTTGTCCTCATCAAACCATCATTTTTAGCTCTCCATAAAAAGTGAGTACACAGTGCTGAGTGAAAAAGCCATAAAAATTTTGATTCCATTTGCAACAACCTATTTGTGTGAAAAGACATTCTTATCTGTTACAGCAACCAAAAACAAGTACCGCTGTCGGCCTGAAATACAAACGGTTCTCTGTGTTGCAGTGACACCATTGGAGCCAAGAATCCATAAACTTATTTCAAACAAGCAGCAACAAATATCACACTAACAATTTTGTTATAATTAAACAAGCACATTTCATATTAATAAAATGAAACTTTTGTGATTATTTCAGAGATGTTTGAACCTTTTTTAAAAAAATCATGTTAGTGGTCCACAGGATTCTAGTGGTCTGTGAGGTCCAAAAGGTTGGCGATCACTGTCCTAAATCATTCCCATCATTGTCACCAAAATCTCTTTCTACAGTTCTCCATTTCTCCACTACAAACAGTTGACAAATCAAATGCCAAACGTGCAACGAAGGAGGCTAATTGAAAGGTAACGGGATGTGAACTGTCAGGTCTCCTGCATTCTCCCACTCACCTGTTCCACACTGCATACTGCAGATCCGTAAGCTGTCAAATTGTTGTCAACTGAAGCTGTCAAATTAAACTGTCAAAATAGTTCCCAAAGCCTTCAGGCTGTAGCTCGCCATTTCGAGAGGTTACTTTCCACTTCAAAGAGAAACAATGTTGCCATGTTGCAAGTTGCCTCTTTGGAAGTTAATTTTCAAGTCACTTCAAAGAATGTTTCCATTGCCTCATACCTCTGTTTGTGAAGCTCCCTTCCCACTGTTGGCAGCAGCCTTTCCTTTGATGAGTGGAGGGAAAGAAATGACAGCCTGGGAATGTCCACTTTTGCCTTGTGAATCAATGTTTTACACATACACAAAAACAAAGCAGAACCGGTTTGGGAGGTTTGCAGTGAACTTTTTCCATTTTTCACATACAGCGGTTTCTCATCACACTTAACTGTGCTAGCAGCTGAAAACATGCAGAACAATGAGGAACACTACAAAGCGACAGGATGGTAAGACTTTGAGCTGACAACTATGTACTGCCTTTGTGCAGAAATGGCCCTGGTGTATGTGTTTTGCTCGATCATTTCTGATCAAGCATAGAACTGGAATATCTACGCACACAGCCACTTTTGAATTTCCTGTCTAGTTCTTGTATGAAATAGGGACCACAGCAGTTGAAGCAACAAATGCAGGCCCTCCTAACTCCTTCAATAGTACCTTTTGGGTTACACAGTTCTCCAGAGGAAAGAGATGTGGTTGAAAAACACAGATCTATGAACCTGTGTCCCTAATTCCTCACACAGTTTTACCGAGAACCTCTAATTTCTCTCCATATTTCCCCATGTACTCTGTATCTAGAATTACTACCATACAGAGGTTAGATTTCTGAGGGATGGAACTGTTTTTCTATTCTCTACTAGTTCTCATCTCCATGGCAACCGGCCCAGCCAACTCAGACTGAAAGGGGTGATTTAGCTGGACTGGCTCAACTCCTCTTATGCAATATGCACATTCTGGCTTTTCCATTTCGAGCTTTTCCACTTTCTCTAAGCATTGAAATTGCAAGTGGCCCACTTTCCCACATTTATAATATATTTTATTCCCTTTTGCTGAGAAAATTTTTCTTATTCTGGGCCCACTTTTCTCAGGACTGTGAGGTAGTTCTTTTGCCCTCTCAGTGCCTCTCTCATGAAATGACTGCCAGCTTCTAGGGATTTTCTTATCGTAGCTCTGGGGTTTTGGAGCACCTCTAATGGTGACTAAATGGCCCATAATTTCAGCTGCATGCTTAACTGTATTGGGCTTTTTATCTTGAACTAGCCATCTATATTCATAAGGTAAAGTGTTATACAACTGTTCAAGACCTATTAGCTCTTGCAGCTGTTCTTTAGTTTCTACCTCAGAGCCAGAAATCCATCTGTCCAGTGCTCTAATCAAGCCACACCTCAACTGAGCATAAGTCTCCTCAAGTCTTTTCTTCAGACTACAGAATTTCTTTCTGTGATGTTCAGCAGTCAGTCCAAATCTTTGCTTCACTCTGTGCTTAAACAAATCATAATCATAAGCCTCTTCCACTGACATCGTCCCATAGATCTCTGCCATCACACCACAAATTTGCAATCTAATGTAACTCATCCTTTCTTCTGGTTTTATTTGTAATTTGTTATACACTCTTTCAAAGCTAGTAAGAAAAGATTCCACATTATCTCCTTTATAATACTCAGGGAATCTTTTCATATCTATGTGAGAAGCTAGATTACTTTCTTGCCCATTCCTTGCAAAATGAGCTTGTAATTCAATTTCCCTTAATTTTAATTCATATTCCATTTCCCTTTCTCTTAAAGTTCTTAAAGTTCTTTTTCTCTTAACTCTTTCTCATGCTCCATTTGTTTTTCTCTCAGTTCCTTTTCCATTTTTCTCATTGAAAGTTTTATTTTCCATATTTCTACACTTTCTGCAGACTTTAGTATAGCCATTTCAACAAGGGGCTGTTCTTCCTCGAGGTTTTTCTTTCTGGCTTTTGCCTTCTTAGATGGAATCAGAATTTAAGTATTTTCTTACCAAATACCCACAACAGTTACCTCAGGAAATATCTCTTATCCTTTTTCTTAAACAGGGGTTGCCCTGATAGTTTCCAGAGAGAGAGAGTAGGGAACTTTTCCAACAGTGTGTGTCTTTTAATCTTAGAAGTGAGAAATTTTCCTTTTAGTGTTCCAAAGATTCCCCTACTATCTACATTTCAACTGTTCGGGAGTACTTTCACTTAAATTAAGACAATCGAGGCGGGACCTCTAAATCTCTTATCTAGATTTTTCCAAGATCCCCACTGGTTTCTTTTACCATTGGATTCTTGCAACTGAATCCCACTGGAGTATTTTGTCACTCGATTTTGCAATCAACTCCCCACTGGATTACTATCACTGGATTCCCACACTCAAGATCCCACCGCTGCCACCACTTTAATGTGAAGGCACCACTTTGTGTCAAAAGCGGAACCAGGGAGATCTTTTGGACAGAACCAGGGCTATGACACTCAAAGTCCGCTAGATCTCCACCTTCTTAGAGAATGTATCACCCTTCTACACTTTTGTCCCCCACTGGCTTTCTCTCCCAGTTTATCCCCCTCTACTGCTTTCCCTAAATCTGCACCCTTTCAGAGATAGGGCAAAGCATGGATTTATTTATCCAATGATTCTGTCACTGGTGGTAGCATGTACACCCAAATATAAACAATTCTTTATTTTACAAACTGTCAGGGTAAAAGGTAATTGGTAGAGTAAAGATTAGCAACCAGCACAACACGGGTATAGGTAAACTAGCCAACACTCTCTTTTCTCTCTCTCACACACACTCTTAGATGGATCTTTCATCCTCTTTCAACTCCAGGCTCTCTCTCTGACTAGAGCCTCCAACTCTCAGCTCTCTTTATTCTTCTCCACTCTAACACTCTCTGTTTCAGTTAAATTTCAGTTACTCTGTCTCCACATCTAGCACCTCCCTTTGGCTAGCCTGGGTTCCATTTGCATCAGCCAATCACTTTAACTCCTCTGGGTTGCTAGGGTGGCTCCATCGCTGAGCCCACCTCAAGGTTCATCACAACCATTACAATGTTTCTTTCCAATTTGAGCATCTATGACATTTAACATATTTAGTAGATATATTTCTGCTTTCACTGGAAATTTCACATTTAAAATGTCTGTTATTATCATATGGATTTGTCCCCCAAATTTTCTAGTCTTGTTGCATAGCTACCACATATAGAAGACTCATTTTTTTCCCTTGACATTTCCAACATTTGTCATTCCTTTCCTTGTCCATTTCGGCTATTCTCTCAGGTGTTAAATACCACCTGTAAAGCGTTTTATAATAATTCTCTCTCAAATTATAGCATTCAGTAAATTTTACATTTACATTTCATGTTCTCATCCCATGTTCTAACTGGATTGTATGGCCAAAATTTTGTACCCAACTGATCTTATTTTTTTATTATTTCTGATTCCATTTCTATTTTTAACAATTTGTAAAGTCTGGTGAACATGTTATTTTCTCTTGAGTATAAAATGTAATCAAATTCTGTTTTATTATATTATAGTCCATCAGCATTTGAATCAATTATAATCTTGCTGTCAATTGTTTATGCAATATCCATGGACAATTAATTCCTTTTGTTAGTAAATCTTCATTTGTTTTTAATTGCAGTTTCCCCCCTATCTGTTTGGTCAGATCTTTATAGGTTAACCATATGTTTTAGAAAGCTTGCCCTGCCACTCATAGAATCATAGAGCTGGAAGAGACCACAGGGGCCATCGAGTCCAACCCCCTGCCATGCAGGAACACACATCAAAGCATTCCTAACAGATGGCCATCCAGCCTCTGCTTAAAAACCTCCAAAGAAGGAGACTCTATCATACCCCAAGGCAGCATATTCCACTGCCAGACAGCTCTGACTGACAGGAAGTTTCTCCTGAGGTTCAAATGGAATCTCCTTTCCTGCCACTTGAATCCATTGCTCCTTGTCCTGGTCTCTGGAGCAGCAGAAAACAAACCCTCTCCCTCCTCTACATGGCATCCCTTCAAATATTAAAACGTGGCTATCATGTCCCCTCTTAACCCTCTGTTACTCTGATTTCTGGGGTCCCATGGGGGACACCTCAATGTGCTCCAAATAATGGGGAATGGGAATTAGCCAGAGCACAAGCTGTAGCACTACAAGAGGCAGGGTAACCTAGTGAGATCTTTAAACCCAAATTTTACGAGGTCAGGCCAAGCCAAAAACCAAGCAAAACTGTCTAATAAAATGATTTATTGAGGGGAATTCACTCATGCATGCACACAAGATACATACAATCACACATTCACACAAGAGCTATCTGAAAGAGAAAGGGAAGAAAAATTATAGAGAGGCTGAGGGATTTGGGGGGATTTATAATTACCAGTCCAGCAGAGTAGTGAAGAGTAGAAATGTATTTTGGCTTAGGTAGGACCTAAGGACAGTTCTCATTCAGGAGCCAGACAGACAGAGTGACGGGTAGATCTTCAAGAGACTGCACTGGGCCTCCTCAAATCAGGGGTATTTGTACCCTGAAAATGGCTTGTGGCTGTGAAGGTTCCAGATGCAAGACAAAGGGAACCTGTTGTGGACAATGAGTCTTTCACCTGTTGATGGGCTTAGTGCTTTGATTGACAAAGACATGATGGATGTTGTAATAGCTGTCTATTGTGGGTGCTGTGAGGACAGACGAAAGAATCCAGGTGTACAAGGGATGGATATCTGTCAATCAGTGTCCTGGTGGGCTCCTCACAGTTGGATTCCTTGGAAAAGTCCAGCTTCTATTTAAGCCTATTATCCACAGGAATGATGTGTATTTGCCTGACAAATGACTCAGTCTTACCTGGAGGAATTTTGGAGTTGACCTATGCTTCTCACATTTACAAATTCTTTCTCTCACTCAGTTTGACCTCTCCATCACCTTTCAGGTTTGAATTTGATATCAGAGCCAATAAAATGTGTTGCCAATTGCATATGATGCCAATTAGGTATGGTGCCCATCCAAACCATACTGATATTGGGGACCCCCAAAGCAGGGCCTTACACCTCTCTTCTGCAGACTAAACATCCCCAGCTCCCTAAGCCGTTCTTCATAGGGCATGGCTTCTGGACTCTTCACCATTTTGGTCGCTCTCCTCTGGACATGTTCCAGCTTGTTGATATTCTTCTCGAATCGAGGTGCCCAGAACTGGACACAGTATTCCAAATGAGGACTAACCAATGCAGAATAGAGTGGTACCATTACCTCCCTTGATCCAGACACCATACTCCTATTGACGCAACCAAGAATTGTGTTGGCTTTCTTGGCTGCTGCATCACACTGCTGACTCATGTTCAGCTTGTGATCTACCAAGATTCCTAGATCCCTTTCACACGTACTGCTATCCAGCCGCACATCCCCCATCCTATATTTGTGCATTCCACTTTTTCTTCCTAAGTGCAGGACTGTCTCTGAATCTGTCTCTGTTGAAATTCATTTTGTTAGCTTTGGCTCAGCTCTCCAAGCTGTCAAGGTCATTTTGAAATTTGATCCTGTCCCCTGGTGTATTAGCAACCCCTCCCCATTGGGTGTCATCTGCAAATTTGATCAGCATGCCCTCCACTCCTTCATTCAAGTCATTGATGAAGATGTTGAATAGCACTGGGCCCAGGACAGAACGCTGTGGCACCCCACTAGTCACTTTTCTCCAAGATGAAAAGCAGCCATTGGTGAGCACGCTTTGGGTTTGTTCGGTCAACCAATTACAAACCCACCTAACAGTAGCCCTGTCCAGCCTGCATTTTACTAGCTTCTTTGCAAGAATGTCATGGGGAACTTTGTCAAAGGCCTTACTGAGGTCAAGATATGCTACATCTACAGCATTCCCCTCATCTATCAAGCTTATAACCCTATCATAAAAAGAGATAAGATCAGTCTGGCATGACTTATTTTTGAAAAATCCATGCTGGCTTTTACTGATTCTGACATTGCTTTCTAAGTAATTACAAACTGATTGTTTAATGATCTGCTCTAGGATTTTTCCTGGTATTGATGTCAGGCTGACTGGGTGATAATTATTTGGGTCCCCTTTTTTCCCCTTCTTGAAGATGGGGATGACATTTGCCCTTCCTCCTTTCTGCTGAGACTTCTCCTGTTCTCCAACAGTTCTGAAAGATTATTGCAAATGGTTCAGAAATGACTTCTGACAGTTCTTTTAATATCCTTGGATGTAATTCATCTGGCCCTGGAGACTTGAATTCATCTAGTTTAGCAAAATATTCCTGTACTACTTCTCTACTTATTCTGTGCTGCATTTCACCCACTTCCTCACCTGCTCCCGGTCTCCCAGGTTGAGTACTTCTATTCTTTTGGGAGAAAACTGAGGCAAAGAAGGTATTGAGTAGTTCTGCCTTCTCTTTTCTCTCTGTTATTAATTGGCCATCTTCTCCACGCAGTGACCCTATCATTTCCTTGTTTTTCCTTTTGCTGCGAACATATCTAGAAAAGCCCTTTTTATTGTTTTTAATGTCTCCGGCAACTCTAAGTTCATTCTGCACTTTAGCTTTTCTGACCTTCTCCCTACATCTCCTGGCTATTTGCTTGAATTCCCCTTTGGTGGTTTCATCATTCTTCCATTTCCTGTACATGTTTCCTTTAAAACTCAGCTCAGCTGAGAGTTCTTTAGTCATCCATTCTGGTTTCTTTAGACACCTGCCATTTTCCCTCCTTGTTGCCACAGTTTTCAATTGTGTCTTCAGTATCTCACTTTTAAGAAACTCCCATCCATCACGAACTCCTTTCTCTTTTAGTACTCTTGACCATGGGATTTCAGCAAGTAACTCCCTAAGTTTACAGAAATCAGCTTTCTTAAATTTTAGGATGCGTGTCTGGCTACACTTGGCTTCTCCTTCCCACTGAATGACAAACTCCGAAAGAGCATGGTCACTCCCTCCTAAGGATCCCACCACCTCCACCTCATCAACTAAGTCATCCCTGCTCGTCAGGATCAGATCTAAAATAGCCGATCCCCCTGTTGCCTCTTCCACCTTCTGGATCAGGAAATTGTCTGCAAGGCAAGCGAGGAACCTGTTGGACCTTGCGGTCTTGGCAGAGTTTGACTGCCAACAAATATCAGGATAATTTAAATCTTCCATCAACACAGCATCTCTCCTTTTTGAATGTGTGATCATCTGCTCCAGGAAGGCCTCATCCAAGTCCTCAGGCTGGCCCGGAGGCCTGTAGCAAACCCCCACAATCACATCTTTATTGTTTCTCGCTCCCTTAATTCTCGCCTGGATGCTTTTGACTTGGCCTCCCAGATTTAAGTCATGGATCTCTTCACAGGTGAAAATATCCTTGACATATAAGGCTATTCCGCCTCCTTTCTTGTTTGGTCTATTTCTGCTATATAGGCTATACCTCCCTATTCCTACGCTTCAATCATGAGATTCATCCCACCAGGTTTCAGTGATGCCTATCAAATCATATTTATTTTGTTGTACTAAGAGTTGGAATTCATCTTGCTTATTCCCCATGCTCTGTGCATTAGTGTAGAGACACCTGAAATGATATGCCTTTCGTGGAAGTCCTGTACTAAAGTTACTTTCCCTCTCCCTGTTAGTCTCTAGTTCTACTTGGCCTGCCTTATCTATATCATTTGGGCTATTTTTTTCAGCACTCACAGAATCCTCGCCCAGAGTAATACTGTCCATTTCCCCAGTCAAACTCAGTTTAAAGACCTTCTGATCCATTTTGTGAGACTGTTGGCAAAAATGTTCCGGCCGACGGTTGTAAGGTGCAGGCCATCTCTTGCCAGAAGACCATCTTCATGGAAATGGAGGCCTTGATCCAAAAATCCGAATCGCTCTTGGCAGTACCATCTTTGGAGCCAGTTGTTGATCTCCACTATTCTTCTTTCCTTTTGTAGGCCATGTTCCTCCACAGGCAGAAGAGATGAAATGACAACCTGCGAACGAAGGTCCTTCAGCTTCCTACTCATAAGCTGACAATCCTTTGTGATACGGTGAAAGCTGCGCCTTGCTGTGTCATTGGTTCCGACGTGAATCAAAAGAAGGGGGTTACAGTCAGTGGGCTTGACCAGTCTCATTAGCCTCTCCGTTATGTCATTGATTTTGGCCCCAGGGAGACAGTACACTCCATGATTGATCCTGCCCAGATTGCAAATGGTTGGTTCCATTCCTCTCAGCAAAGAGTCCCCAACCACCAGAACTCATCTCTTCTGAGGCTTGTCCGGGGTTACTCGACAAGCAGATTCCCTCACGGCCATCTGAACTTTCTGTTTGTGCTGAGACTGTTGGTGCTGATGCTGTTGGATGCTGTTCTGCCGGTGTTGGGATTCCTGTTGCTGATGTTGGATTTCTCTGGATGACGTTCCACAACCTCTTCCTGCTGTTCCACTTTGTCATTAATAAGGTCAAGAACTTGGAAGCGATTCCGTAGCTTGACAGTCTCCATATGGCACCTTGCCTTTCTACTCCTGCTTGTCACATTCCTCCAAGCATCCATCTCCAGGTTTCGTGAACTGGATTCTTTGTCTGCTAGCTCCTCGGTGCACTCCATCTTCAAAAGGGTCCTTTCAGCCCTATCCAAGAACTCCTCTCCCTCCCTAATAATGCAAAGATTTGAAACGCGTACCTCCAGCTGTTGAACCTTCTACTCCAAGAGGGTGTTTGCTGCAGGTGTACCCAACAACGTCGTGCGGCTGGAAAAGAAACATTCCACAGCTGTGGCAGGTGACCGCAGCAGCTCCCTCCCCCTCCATACTTGATAGTCTAGATAGTTAAATCAAAAAAGGTAAAACTGGGCTTTGCCTTCAAAGTCCCCTGGTAAAGTCTATGTCAACCCCCTGTTTACCAAGTTCTTATAGTCAACCTATCAAGAGAGAGGATGCAATGCTATAGTACTTATAGGTACTCTCTCAAGTTCCAACCGTACCTAGATGTTGTGGACAGGTAGATTGACTCCAGACAGCTTCAAGGAAAAAGCAATAAAGTCTCGCTAAGGTTCGGCAGTAAAAGTGAAACTGCTGCTAGCTCCTCCCCCTAGCTAGTCAGTTAGACTGTATGCTCAGGGAGAGCACACGGCCAGAGAAAACACAAACAAACAAACAAACAAATACAGCCCCAGAAGCCTAGTAAAAGACACCCGGTCAAGACGTCTTCTCAGACGCAGCTCACCTTCCGCTCTCTCCTCTGGAAATGTAACTCGACTCACTCCTGCCTGTTACTGCTTGCCCCGCCACGTGTGCTGCCATTTGCCCCACCCCCTTGCTGCCACTCACCCCCTGCTGCTTGCCCCACTGCTCCCCGGCCACTGCTCCCCCTGCCCTTGCCTGCAGCCACTTGCCCTGCCCCCATCACTTTTCACCCCACCTCTGTAGGGTCCTTCCTGTCCTGGTATGGTTGGGGGGGGCAGCGGCAGCAGCACCTGGAGGCACAACTTCAGTGCTTGCCCTAGGTGCTTTTGAGCCTTGGTACGGCACTGAAAAGTAGATACATTTATTATAATTGATATATTTTGTCTGTGCACATTTAGGCCATTTCCGCACTACACTGTTTTAGTGCTATTATTCTACTTTCAATATCCTGTGCAATTCTGGGGTTTGTAGTTTACTGAGGCTGAACAGCTCTCTGGCTGAGAATTCTAAATGCTGGATTTCATAGGATGTTGAAAGTGGAATAATAGCACTATAACAGGCTAGTGCAGAAATGGCCCTAGAAAGGAACATTGTGATTACTAAACTCCAGCATAAGTTTCTCAAAAACAACTCATGCTGGATTAGTTTTATCTCTTTTTCCCCCTGACAGTTCCATGTTTTGTAGATAAGGGCAATATTGTAGATATAGCCTTCAGTAAGGCTTTTGACAAGGTACCCCATGATATTCTTGCAAGGCAAGCTGTTAAAATGTGGCCTAGACAGTTAAGTGAATTTGTAACTGATTGACTGATAGATCCAAATAGTGTGTATTAATACTTCACCCTGGAGAGACGCGACTAGTGAGGTACCACAGAAAAGTGATTAGCAGGGTGCCTCAGAGTTCTGTCCTGGATCCAGGCCATTTCCACATTACACTGTTATAGTGCTACGATTCCACTTTCAATATTTTGTGGAATTCTGGGGTTTGTAGTTTACTAAGGCCAAAGTGCCCCTTCCTAAAATTCAATACCTCAGGATTCCATAGGATACTGAAAGTGGAATAATAGCACTATAACAGTCTAGTGCAGAAATAGCCCCAGTGCTGTCTATGATCTTTATAAACAAATTAGATGATGGAATATAAGGTATGATTATCAAATTTGTAAACGACTCCAAAATGTCATCTTTTGTAGAATCATAGAATCATAAGAATTAGAAGGGCCCTATGGGCCATCAGGTCCAACCTCCTGCTCAATGCAGGATCTCTAGCTAGAGCATGCCCAGCAGGTAGCTATCCAGACTCTTTTTAAAGATATCCAGAGAAAGAGACCTCACCATCTGTCTAGGCCATTCTTTCCAATGTTGAACTGCTCTCACTTTCAAGAAGTTTCTTCCAATGTTCAATCGAAAATTCACCTTCTGTCACTGAAAACCATTAGCCCTAATCCTACCTTCTGAGTCAACAAAGAACAAGCCTGCACCCTCTTCTTTGCTGCAGTCCTTGAAGTATTTAAAGATTGTGTTCACATCACTCCTTAGCCTTCTCTTCACCAAGCTGAATATGCTCAGCTCATTCAGCCTCTCCTCATATATTTTCTTTTCCATATCTTTTATCATATTTGTTGCCTATTTCTGAACTCACTCCAACATATCTGTATCCTTCTTAAAATGAGGTGCCCAGAAATTAACTCAAAACTTTAGATGAGGCCTGAACAGATCAAAACATAATGGGACTCCTACTTCTGTCAGCTTGGAAACTGTGAGCCTTTCCAAACTACACTGTTATAGTGCTATTATTCGACTTTCAACATCCTACGGAATCCTGGCATTGTAATTTAGAGAAGGGCATTTAGAATTCTCAGCCAGAGAGCTCTTTGACATCAGTAAACTACAAACTCCAGAATTCCATAGGAGGTTGAAAATGGAATAATAGCACTATAACTGTCAGAAACAGAATCTACTCACAAATAATGTAGTCCAAAATCTATATTATTTATTGGTAGTGAGATACTTGTAATAACATTAGTGGTTGAACTAAAGAAGAAGAGAGAAGCGATAAAGCTTAAGCATTCCCAGCCATCATCTCCCCTGTGCCAGTTGCCTGGGAACTTGCTGTTATCTCTAATAGCTGCATTCCAGTGTTCAGTGCCAGTCACTGTTTACTTAACAGCTTCTAAGCTTCTACTACTACATGTCCCATCAATATTATGTCAGGGCAGAGGAACTACCCAACAATAACAGTGTAGTGTGGAAAGACCGTATGCTTCTATTCAGTTTCAATAGTAAATCTAAAGATACTGAGGAAAGATCTGGGTTTCAGTTTAGAGTTTTCTGTCTATGATAACTCAAGAGGCTAGAAGATTATGACCATTTTCACACTACATTGTTATAGTGCTATTATTCCACATTCAACCTCCTATGGAATCCTGGGGTTTGCAGTTTAGAGAGGGGTATCTTTGGCCTCAGTAAACTACAAACCCCAGAATTCCACAGGATGTTGAAAGTGGAATAATAGCACTATAACAATGTAGTGCAGAAAGGTCTATGTTAATCAAATGTGTTATGTTAACAGGCTATTATGGAAACGCATTGTAATGTATACCTATAATAGTGATGCATTTCCCTAAAAAGGAAATAACAGCAACCTCCAGTTGGGGCTTCGAAAAAGTCTTGTCTGAAACTCCAGAGAACTGCTATCAGTTCAGGTTGACCTTACTTGGCTAAAAGGACCAGGGATGTGAATGGTACAAGGCACTTCCTATGCTCCAGTGCCGCTATTAACAACTTCCCAGAAACTAAAAACATGCAGTTAGACAAAAACATCACTGTGCTCATCTCCTCATTTGACTTTTACTTTGTAATGCCGTTCTCCATCACACAAATGGGCAACTTCAGGGGGTTTAACTTCTGCCCTGAACCTCCATGGCCCTACCACAGACTGACATATATGCAAAAGGTAAAGCAAAGTAAAACTGTAAGTTAACAGAAATCCACTTCTGTTTTTGAAGAACAAGCATTATTTAGTGCTAAACAGTAACCTACCTCAGAACATCCTGTTTAAAAAACGAATTACTAAAGACTTCCTGGAAAGACAATTCATTCCTTTTCCCTGCCAACTTTTGCCAGGAAAAAAGGAAGGTGCAGCATAGCTCAGCTGGGTGGGCTGGAGATCACAAAACCAAGCCTTGGGGTATGTATGTTTGTGGGGGTGCATAAACCCCCATGGGCTGCCCTTTAATTGTATCTACAATGTTGTATTTCCTTATGTTTCCTTCCTTTAATTATATCTACAATCTACAAATATACCTCCAATACTTGAAGCAACCAGTGACCAGCTATACTTCCAGTAATGGCATTTAACTCAGCAGCTCAGTGATTAGCATTTCAGTCTACCATTGCAAGTCAGTGAATTTAACATTTTCTTTTGCTGGAGCTTCAAGGATACTTCATAAAAGGGTTGGTGAGTTTATTCTGCACTGAGAACATTTAGTTGAAAAGACTGCTATATGGGGATGTTACTGCCCTGGCTAGTCCGAGCTTTGGGGATATTAAAGCTATCCTGTTGATATCATAATTCGGCTTCATTTATCTATTCCTCTCCACGTGCTTGCGAGGCCACCGGACAAGCACGTAAACAAGCTTGGCTGTTAATAGCCGTAATATTGGAAATAAAATACAGGCAGGCCAGAAATAGCTGACTCACTGCTTTAGGAGACATCCAGGCAAGTACTCTAATTAAGTATGCACACAACTTACAAAAGAGCCTCTGCCCCGCGATGGCAGCTTGATGGGTTAATTATACAATACCCAAGTACTCTGCGTTTGCATACTGGCTACTCTATTGAGAACCTCGACAATAACTCAATCATTCAGATTCTGACCTTTCGGAGGCTTTGTCTCCAACTCCAAATCTATTGTTTTCTCCCAAGTACAGCATAGCCTACAGTCACAATTCTCCTTATAAAAACCCTTGATTCCGAGACCTTCCTCGGATCGCTCCCGAGTTTCATCCCGCCTTGCTGCCGCTTTGCTTGGCGAGCCTCCCCTCAGCTCCACGTGCTGAGCTACATCGCACCCCAGCTTTGCTCTCTATTTTTCCGGGGCTCAGGACAGGTGAAGTATCACCCAAACCAGCAATCTCTCTAAAAATCCCTCTATATCACTCCAACCTTTATGTTCTTTAGTTATCTTGTACGAGTGTATCGCATACACTGCTTTGCTTGTGTTTAATAAAACATCATTTATTATTTCAACTTCTGTGTGCTACTTGACTTGACCTGACCCCGTAGACATAGGGTTCAAGATCTCGCTACGTTATCCTGCCTCTCGTAACGTTAAGCAGTGCTCTGAGCTAATTTTCTCCAACTTTAATTGAGCACATTTTGGTGTCCCTCATGGGACCCCCAGTTCACAGGGTAACAGGGAGATATAGGGGAAACTGAAGATATGAATATTAGCTCAGTTGTATGTTGATTAGGGGAAAGCATAGCTAAGTAGGTAGAAACTGGCATTTCAAATGGGGAAAGATTAGAAAACAAAATCTAGTGGGCAATATGTTTGGATTAAGCAATAGTGTGCCTCACATTCTTGATTTCAACAAAGTTTCACCTGTTTGATTCACATCATGAAATTATTAGTCACAGAAACTTTGTCAGACAAAGTTGTTGCCAGTGAAGGAGACACAGATAAACAAGGCAAAACAAATGAAAGTTTTAAGGGTTGGCCTGCAATATTCTACTTCCTCATTTCCACATTATTCATTTCCATATTACGCAAATTATGATAATTATTGCAAACTGGTTCAGTCTGTGTCACATTAATTGTTGCTTTTCTCCCCATGTGTTTCAAATGTCATACAACTTCTTCCATTTACAATTGATCTGAGAGAGCAAGTATAGAATAGTACTACTGTTTTGTTTTCCTGATAGCGTTTACAGTATGGAGATGAATGCTAATTTTCTCTTATGCACATTTAACTTACCAGGGCATATGCATGCATAAACATTTTTAATGCCTATAACATACTCTTAAGACAAATTGATGTGGAATTAGTTCATTAGAAAGACTTCGTTTTTTCTTTATCGTCATTTGAATTCCCATCAAGCATCTACCACAATAAGCTTCTGTCTACCCTTTCTTCTTGCCATCTGCTAGCTCCTTCTTTCATCAAGTAATATCCTGAAGTGGTTACCTCACCTTCTCATGATACTGCTTGAGAAGCAACAAAGCATTTGCATGGTGCGTTGTCTCATTCCTTTTGCTCTCCATTCCCTCCTACTGTCACCCTTGCCTCATCTCACTCATGGAACAACCCTTCCTTCCTTCTTGTACCACTCAATCTTCATCTCTCCTAATGTCCCTCATCTCACCTTGCATACTTGCTGTGTGCCTCTCACTTGTTTTGTGCACACCACTGCCCACACCACTCACTCTTCCCTCCCCCAGCTTGCACTGTTGCAATGAACCCCTTGGTTGCTTCTTGTGCATCTCCACTGGTGCTACTTGCTCTCCTGTTTCTCCTACTCTCCCCTCACTTCACCCTGCACCCTCACAGTGAGCCCTTTGCAATCCATAGCTTTGCCTCACATTATGATTTTGTCTTGTGCCTCTCGTTTCTTAACTTTGTTTACACTGCTTGCTCTCCTGTCTCTCCTACTCCCTTCCATGCCTTACTTTGCACCATCTTGATGTTCCACTTCCTTACTTCTTCCACACCACTTGCTCTCCCATTTCTCCCACTTCTTCCTTTGCCTCATCTCAACACCTCATGGTGTGCCCCTCACTTGTTTCTTGTGTAGTGCTGCTCTCACTGCTTACCTTCACTTCTCTCATGCTTGAAATTCTGAAAGGGATTGTTTCTTGCAGAACAATTTGACCAAAGAATGGCTTCACATTTTGCTTCACATCTTGATTTCTGTAAAGGAACTTACTTTTTTTAAAAAAAGAAAGCTTGGAATCCCAGCCAAATAACAGTTCCAGTTGACACCAGGTGGCATACCTAGAATCTGGCAAAACCTGGCTATCCAGGTGATATGGCACTCCTATTTAAGGGACCTATTTTTAACACTTACATGCCTATGTTCTTTTGAGTTTGAACCACTGAATGTTTTCAAAAGCATCTGTTAGCCTTATCCACAACGTGAGATGAACTGAAACCTTTTTCTTCTTTCTAAGATTTTGGATCCACACTATCTTGTATCCTGTACTTTTTTTAAATTAGAAAGTGTAGGGATATGGAACTATTGTAATGGTGCCAGTAAGAACAATGTATTAGTTGCTCTTAAGCAAGATGCTTCTTCTTGGGTTATTTGGTTCATGTGAATATCTGCAACTATAATGGAATTGCTATTTAAATTTCCACAAAAGGAGATTTACAGAATTGCAAATTTATGGATTTGGAAACTTGCAGAATTAAGATCTGAAATTTTAATTATTAATTCTGCTACTGTTCTTTCCTGGATGTTAAAGTATTGCAGACTTTAAAGTGCAGGAAACCTGCCTGCCTTTCTCTCTCTCTCTCTCTCTCTCTCTCTCTCTCTCACACACACACACAAGCAATTTTAAGCTACTGTTTCCAATTTCAATTGATCTTGCTTAGAAAAAATTTCCCAGGAACCTGTGTTTTTGGAAAGAAGACAAACATTCTGGACTGGCTTATGAGATGAAATAGATGGTTCCTTCATTTAGAATTTTAGCTCACCCTGTCCATAAGTTCAGAGCATGTTGTAATTGTGATCAGCCTTTCAACTGTGTTTTAATAATGGATTTTTGATTCTCCTTAGAACTGAAAGCATTCTGAGTGTGCCTTTAAACAGTAACAGTGCAGGTGTACACATGTCTTAACGGAGCTTACTCCCAGGCCTGTGTATAGAATTGAAGCCTAAAAAGACCTGCTTCTTTATAGAAGAAAAAATCTCTATGTCATAAGTCACCTACATCCAGTGATAATCATGAATCTTATAATTTGCTCAGGCATGGATGTTTCCAAAAATACCTGGAAATAACCATGACAGTCCTAGTAAGTTGGCTCATTTAGTTTGCGGCTTTATTCTATAATATGGCTGGGGAATATAAATTCTTCCAGATGATAGTGATCTCTGGTTTCTATCATCCCCAGCAATCTGGCGAAGTATAAGAAAAATTAATCCATTAATGTCTGGAGTGCCACAGTTTCTACAGCATATTTAAATCAAGAGCCCATTTTCAGGATGAAATAGAGGACCACTGGGAATCTTGTTTCCTGTTAGCCACCCAGTTACTTGCTTGTGTTAAGAATTTGAAGAGGGAAAATTCTGTACAAGAAATACACATTTTTCGCAACAAAAGAAACTATTTATTTGGAATATGCATTAGTAGTACAAATCAGGAGACTGTAAAACCTACACCTTGTTAGTATTATTATAGAACAGAAAAGTTTAAATGGGAATCACAAAAGACACTCTTTGTTTTAAGAGAGCAGAAAAGAGTGGTGTAAGTGGGGGGAAAAAAGAGACTTCCTAGGGCTTATATTGGGAAACTACTGAAAAAAAAAAGAAGAAGGAGAGAAAGCAATTCATAACAAAGCAGGTTGTTTGTACAAGATTCCAAAAGGGTTTGCAATTAAGAACAAAGAATGCATTTTGTAATACATTTCCAATAATAACAATACTAATAGTTTAAAAAAGCTTTACACAAACAAAGTTGCATGGGAAAAATAAGGAACTGGTGGAAAGGGTGATGTGAAAACTTTACAATAATTGCAAATAAAGAGAGAAAAGCATCATTTATTTTTACAGTACCAGTTCTGTGGTTGTTGGATTGTGCATCAGCAGACTGCCTTCCTTAAATGAGCCTAAAGCTAGAAATCCCTGTATGAGCAGTACTACTTACTATTGCCAGAAAAAGTCATATTTGATTATACCTAAATCACACTTTGACACACTGATCCCAGCTCCCAAGGGAATGGCTGACAGTGAGAGAGATGCCACTTTGTACAAATGAGGCTTAGCCTGGACTGAAAATGATTTTTCTCCTTATGCCTTGAGGTGAATCATACAGGAATCATACAGGACCAGACTGAAATTTCTCCCTGTGCAGCAATATTGTCTTTTATTAAATCTGTAAATAAGTGAGTTCACAGGTTAACATATAAGTTTGTATTGTACAACTGAAGAATGACCATTTCATTTTTCTTCCAAATCTGAATACAGTTTGGCAATTTTGTTAGATCAGCACACCTAGGATAACGCTACTTCCTGGATTTCTTGTTTTGTTAGCAGATGCTTACTAATGCCCACAGGACAGGATATATATCTATTTTTGCTTTTAATTACAAAGTAAAACTATATTCTTAGCAATGTGGGGGGAAAAGGGCTGCCTAATTTATCTCATTGTAAGTGAGAATGGGCTAGCTCACTCCATTTTTCTACAAGCCAATCTGACATTTGGCCTTCAAGCCAGAACACAGACCTCAGCAGATATACTTCTGAGTTACAAAATGCTTTTTTAAAAAAAGTCACCTGAAATTCTTCACTTTCCACTGTTGTACATTTTATAGCCATTTCTTGGTCAGTTTCTTTCATTTTTGGTGGCAGGGGCCTTACATTAATATCTGCTCATAATGTAACCTTGGTAGAATTGAACTGAAATATTCCTGGAGTGTTTTTCTCTGAAAACAAATAGTGGGTTGATAATAGTGTATTTAAATACCAAAGCTTGGTAAAGTTATTGTTTTGGAGTACAACACCCAGAGTCTTCAAGGGAGCATGGCCCAAAATAGTAACTTTTCCGGCTAATCCCCTTGCTCCCCAGATCAGAGCTTAGAAAAGTTATGTTAAATCTGCTGTTTAATCTTTTAAAATCTAGGAAAATATAGTGCCAATGTTTTCTTTAGAGAATACAGATTTAAACAGGACGTCGTTTGTTGTAAAATATGAACTCATTTTATGAGTATTTCAGTACTGAGCTGGAGATGTGGGCTGGATTCAGTGTTTTTATAGTATATGGAAAATTGTATGGATCGAAGTAAGGAAAGTTTGGTTGCCTAGCAACTGCTGACATCTTTGCCTATTGCTCCCATCTTCAAAAATAAATCCAAACAGGGTAGATATGTGGTCCTGTTGGCAGCCTGGCAATTTGATTAATGTCTAAAATCATGCGCTGAAGCTCATGTTTATTCCAAGATCTTTCATCTAGAATGTCCTGCTTTTATTCAGGTGACTCAGAGGTAAAAGAAAGGCACATTTAGAACCACAGTAGCCTGCATTATTACTTAGTATACTCAAGAACTAGTTAGATACATATCGGGGCTCAGTTCAAATAATCCTGGGCCAACTCAAGAAGAGAACACGGAAAATGGAAAATGTTTAGATTTAGCAGTTATAAAAAGAAAAGTATTAGCACTTTTACCCAGTTTGAACAGATTTCAGGGCAGAAAGGAAGAAGAATATCATTGAAGAGGAATCTCACTCAATATAGATAGCTATATGTTCTCACATCACAGCTGTAATCACAGCAGTGACACTATCGTACTCCAAAGTGAAAATAGTAACTTTTGACACAGCAGCCCAGAATGTCCCTTGTTCCTGAAAACTGGAAGAACCTGGGCAAAAGCTGTCCCTCCCTAGAGAGCCAGTGTGATGTAATGTTTTAAGTGTTGGACTAAGAGTCTTAGAGACCAGGGTCCAAATCCCAGTTGGGCCATGGAAGCCTAACCGGTGACCTTAAAAAAAGTCACACTCTCAGCCTCAGAGGAAGGCAATGGTAAACTTTTTTCAACTTAATCTTGACAAGAAAAACTTGTGATGGTTTCACCTTAGGATTGTCATAAGGATTGCCGCAACAATAAATCACCTTGCCACTAACTTGAAAAAATTAGTATATTTTGCTAGCAGCTCATTTCACAGGACAGGAGTTATAGATTCTTGTTTCACAAGAAAACAAAGTTGTTAACCAGGGGCTTCAATGTTTCAAGGGTGCTGAATTTCCTCCTTCTTTTTGGGGATTGTTTTATGAGGCTGTCCTCAAAAATCTTACTACAGTTACCAAACAAGCATTTCAAGACTGAGGCATAAGTGAATTTCAGGCACACGCCCAATATTTAAGATTTCACATCTCAAATTCCATGCTTATTTCTGTAGTTTCTGTCTTCAGCATTCAGCTAAAACAAGGTTTTAATGAATAATAATAATAATTGGAATCCTGTTGGGGTGTTACACCTTTGGTAAATGGACTTATGTCTGCAGGAATTAGAATTGTTGAGTTACACAATGTCCATATCCAGTAGGGGTTGCTGTTCCATTACTGTGTAGTATGGCCGATGAAGGGTTTAACGTGCATTGGTGTTTGATGCACAACTGGGCCAATGCACAATTCAGTTCTGAAGTGCACTGCATAGGTTCTGATAAGCATCAGGTATCAAAGTACATTGGGTACTCTTGCTGGTAACCCATTACACATCTTTACAAATCCGTAACTGGGCTTCTTAGCAGTTTTGCTTTATACTCAAAGCTACATTATGTAAAATGTCATATAGGATTCCAGAAAATATTTATTTTATCAAATGAACATATTGTGGAAATGTGAGGGAGGTGGGATTCTCAGAACATTTAAAAAAATATTTTTGCTAATGAAGCTTTTCACATCACTTTGAAAAGAGAAAAAAGGTGAGTGAGGGAAAGGATTTTTTTTAAAGGCTATAATTATGACTAAAAAGTCAAATCAAACCAAACCCAAAACAAAAACCTCAATCCCTCCCAACACTATGTGTCCTGTGTAAGCTGCTTGGAAATAAACTGGAGTTGCACAGATGAGTCTCTTTCACAGGTCCTGTTCATTTCAGGGGAGGTATATTGGGCCCTAAAATAAAAGCTCCTTTCAAAGAATGCAGAAAATAAAAGAAATGTAAATTCTAGCTTTCAAAGCTAATAAAGTATTAGGTGTACTTATGTTCACTATTCCAATCTCTTTAAAAAAATTTACAAAATGAATTACTGACACCTTTTTAAAAACATTGTGTAACAGGAAATGAATGTGCACAACTGTACAATTTTCCACTATTCCTGAACTAATTCACAAGTGCATAGAAAAAATGGAAACAAACAAAAAAAGGGTAAAAAGGGTGAATGTAGGTAGTTCAGTGTCAAAACTATGCAGATATGATGCGCTTTTTGTCACAAAAAGGTCAGGATGGGGACAATCTGTGTTTTTATGCGTGCTATGAGAGTAACTTCTCAATTTTTTTCTTATAAACACTATTAAATTCAGGCTGCTTTTTTGGTTTTTTTCCCCTTTATCTGAATATACAAGAACATTCATTATCAAATGTTCATTATAATCAATACTACAAAGAACAAGACACAAATTGCAAGAAACAATGGAAAATGTTAATAAAGCTGAAAGAATTGAATTTTTTAACTTTTTAATTTTTAAAGTTTTTTTTAAAGTTTCTGCAGTTTTTTTAATTTTTTTGTTTTTGGTATCGAAGTCAAGTTTTTCTGGGCAGAAAATAAAGAAACATAACTGTATGAGAAAAGGTAGTTCACAGGTAACCAATCAATCAATATTAATAAGAATTAATATTATAATAAAAATAGTAAATCTGGATATGCACAGAACCACTACCAGTGTATGTACCTTTAAGAAGTCAGTACCATACCACGACAGAATATAAGGAACAAGTACATTGTTACAGGAAGATAAATGCATCCTCATCTACCTTTTTTGAAAAAATTGTGGTCTGCCATGCAAATTGTACAATTAAGAAATTTGTTTGAAAAGAAGATAGTAATGAACAGTACTGTACAACGCCATCTACTAACACATTTCAATGGGGCCTTGAACAAGGTTCGCTTTCCAGCAGATTATGCCTCTTGTTTACACATTACAGTTGAAGATAAAATGGTTTATGTAAATGTCACTAAGAGAAATATTATGTATAGAGCACACAGCTAAAGTAAGTAATTGCAACTACATTAATTACATTTAATTTCATTAAGAAACGGAACACTTGCTTTTCATGTATTCCTGGACATTCATGTATTCCTGGACATTTCAATCAACTTGTAATAAAACTAGAGGAAAAGGATTTTTTTTTTTAACCACTAGAATATCAGACTTATTCTTTGAGGGTACATTCCATCCAACTACTACCCAATAATCTTTAATTTTTAACCTCTTGGCCCACTTCAAATGAGATCTACCTTTGTTAATAAAAAAAAAATGCCATCTTCGTCTCTACTTCAACATCCAGTTCATAATCAACTGGAGAATTAAGGGCTTGAGACAGATTGGGGTAATTACTGGATTTTATGGCTGGGATCCTGTTGATAATTACAGCCACAACAAGGGTACATTATACCAGTTTTGAAGCCGCTTTTTTTTTTTTAAAAAAATATTGTATAGTGGTTTTGGAGTTATGGCAGTGACAGCCATCTCTGCCAGTAGACAATGCTGCACTGTCAGCTCCCAACCACCTCAATGTCAGCAGGGCATCTTTTCTCTCCACATAGAAATGGCTTTTATTGTTGTGTCACAGAGGCTGTGATCACTGTACCTCTGCATCCCTCTTCATCATGGCACAGTGATACTGGGCAATGGGATCTTGGACATTATTTTTAAAAATAGGGCAGCAGTGATTGCCTCCTTTGTATACATATGTATCTTTTTATCCTAGCATTTCTAGGTACAACCTGAAACCAACATAGCACCTAGAAGAACTTAATCCAGCTAAAGTTGAAATCTCTTCCGCTGACCAGGGCAGAAGTTATGGTTTTAACACCAAGTTCTACTTCGCCAGCCCCCCTGCTTTAATTAACATCTAAGACTGTTGAAGAACACTATAGAAGTTGAAAGCTTGCTTAATATTTTTGACATTTTGATTGGTCCTATGAAGTTTTTGCTCTGCCGTAGATTTGAACTTCTTACAACCTTTTGCATTTTGTAGTACTGTGGACCCATTTGGTTTTAATCTGGATATGCAACAATTTTTGATCTGTAGGCTAACTACCACTCTGAGATTCTATATTCAGAATAATCAGCTAACTAGCCTGAAACTTTACACTTACATGAAAAGGGTGCGAAAGGCAGCCTTCTCTACCTTGATTAGGACTATGATGAATGGGTTAGCTTAAACAGCACTAAGAGGTAAACAATCTGCGTTCAGTGATCTTGGTATATGTGGATACTTTCAAAGCCACACCCTGATTTTATCTTGTTGACAAAGACGTTCCATTTGAAAGTATGGATGTTGTATTACTGAATGTGGTTCTGCCTCCTACTTGTGTGAATTGCCTTTAATAACACAGAGACAGGCTTCATTCCTCCAAAGGTGTCAAAGCGTAGCCAAGACATATTTCACAACCTTCTTATGGTCAGAGGCAGGTTGATCCAAGACCCTTGAATGACTGATGAGAAACATTTCTATGGACTTCTCTCAGCTGGCTAACTGGGCAAAATCCATTGTGAAAGTTTCATGAGCAAACCTCTGTGAAAAGAGATCTGTCCCCTTTCTGCCACCTGGGGCAAATGCCTGATCTTGCTTCGTGGGTAGACTGCATTTGAGCACATGCAACAGTTTATACCCAGCATGCGAACATATTTTTTAGTATTCATTTCCAACAATTACAGAGCTATCTTTTTAGTTTCTATGGTTGTAGTATGTGAGCCCAAATTAAATCCCTGAAACTGCTATTTTCCTTATGATTTTCTCCTACCCTCACTAAAAAATAAAATAAAATAAAATAAAAGATTTTATTTTAAAGATTAGCGCAACAATCACAGTTTAGGAAAGGATATATATGTAAATTTTAAAGTAATGTGCAAAGTCACATGAGCCCAGTCAAATAATTATTATGTCTACTGGTAAAATGCAATGTATACACTATAGCAGGTTGGCACTATTCACTTCCCTGGAGCTGAGCTCTGATTTTCACCTCCCTATTGATAAAACAGATAATAGTAAACTAAATATGCAAACGCTGTGATTATTTTGCCATTTCTTCAGTTTCACTGTGCATGTGCAGAACTGGATAACTTGACTAGAATATGGTTTTATGAGTAGCTTTGCTTTATTATTATTATTTTTAATTCTAATCTTTATGGAAACCTGTGGGCAATGCCCAGATAACTTGACAAGAATATGGTATTCTGAGTAGCTCTGCTTTCATTAAAAAAGAAAAAAAATCCTAACCCTTATGGAAAAATGTGGCAATTCGTAAAAAAACAGAGGGTGATACATTGTATGTGCTGTGCATGATCCTCCTTTCTGCTGGAATGTAGCTTCCTTTCTGCTAGTATCACTGTATTTGGTACAAATATTTCCCAAAACATTTAAAACATGAATATTGGAACCAGAATAAATTATGCAATGCTAGCTTAGTATCCAAATTTACTACATTTTGCATTGCTTTATTCTAAGCACCAAATGTCCATTTGCTTTGTATAACAGAATTCTCCACAGTTCTATTTATAGTTTTATGTGGTAAAGTAGAACAGTAACAGTGAGAAATGGCAGGCAACATAGCTGGGGTGTGATACAAGGCACAAGAGGATGATTAGGAGTTGATTTACTAGCATTTGTTTGATCTTTTTAGTAGCAGTGGCATGTTGTTGACATACTTGCAGAGCCAGGACTGCATTTATCCAACCTGTAACAGGGTATTTCTGGAAGGCAACTTACCAGAGAAAAAGACAATTGTCCCTACATGGAGAAGGAAGGTTTCCCAAGGGGGAAGAAGGGTTTAGCTGGTTCCTGCAAAGAGGTAGTGAGAATACCAGAGAAATAGAGGGAAGTGTGAGCCTGGCAGACTTCAGGGTGTTGAAAATGGATTCCTTATGAAAACAAAACAAAACATGGAAATATAGAAATGTTTTTAGAAGCTATTTTTTCTTCAGACTGAAAAATACTCTAGTATGAGAGAATAAACAGTGGTGGTGGTGGTGAAAAGAGGAGTGGCTTCTGCCCAGAAAATAAAGGGAAGAGAGTATAAAGAAGTGTCCAGACTTGCTGAAAAAGCATCCCAAAAGAGAGAAGAGAAGTAGACTCTTGTTGTGTTTGCCTGTCAGTTCTGGATCCAGCCTGACAGTTTCAGAAGAAGAGAAAACATCTCCTCTTTTTAGCTCACTCATCTGCCTGGTGCAGAGTGGGGAACATCCAAGGATGCTTAGTTGGTGGTAGATCAGTTGGAGGTATCAGAGTGAACGCTGCCGGGGCCTTCTGTGGGGGAGGTCACTGACGAAGGAGTTGTAGCATCTTGCCAACCTCCATTAGCCTAGGAGGGATAAAGAAAAAACTGTCAGTTACATTTGCAGTGAGGCAGTTTGAGTCCCAAAAGTTTCCCAACAAGGGCTCTCCTCATCCACTTAATAACGTGATGCCTAACACAGTCACATGATTTTTAAGTGGCAGATACTTAGGTAGATTCAGGTGAGAATAACTAATTTTAAAAGAAAAAAAAATATTTCTGTTATTGCAACCAACTTCCTCAGATACACAAAGTGGAACTGGCAAGTAATGTAAGATCATTAACAGAATATTGACTCTCCACAGTGTTCATTTATTTTGAAAGGGAAAGTAGTGTGTACTACAAATTGCTTGTGATGGTATGGGTTATGTAAAAACTGAACCATGTGGGTTATAATGTCACCTATTATTTATTTATTTATTATTTATTACTACTGTACTAAAATTACCCTAAATGGTGCTTCTTCACTCAGATTTTATGTTACTGTCACCTGAAAGGCTAATTCACATATTATTTAACTGCTATATGGAAATCTCTCTTTAAAAAAAAAAACCTCATAGGAATACTCTCCTCAAATGACCAACACTGAAATGAGAATGAAGCCTCAAGCAGGCAGGTAAAAAAGTTAATCTGAACATTTGAGGAGAGTGCGTGTGTGCAACTCTGGGCCTTTCCATACTGCACTGTTATAGTGCTATTATTCTACTTTCAACATCCTATGGAATTCCAGGGTTTGTAGTTCGGCAAGGGTCATTTAAAATTCTCAGCCAGAGAACAATTCGGCCCCAGTAAACTACAGGATGTTGAAAGCTGAATAGTATGCTATGCAACTCACCAGTATGCCCATGTGACACCATTTGCATGGCAGGGTGAGAGCAAGGACTGGCTGCTCTTCTGGCCCACTGGGCCAGAGAAAAGCTGCTTCCAGGAGCTGGGCCAGGCCACACGGTTCCTGGATGCTTGCACGGCCAGCAGCCAATGAGATTATGCCTCTGCAATTTCACTGGCTGTTGCAGCCTGGTCTAAGTTGGAGACCTCATGCTCCACTCAGGTCAGGTGTGGGGGGTATTTATTCCCCTCGCCTTCCTTGGGCCTGCCTTTTCACATCTTGGCACCCCCCAACCCCTTGTTTGCTGTTATTTTGTATTGTTTTGGTTTGTTGTTCTTGTGCATTGTTCGTCACAACTTTGGAGCTGTTGCATGGGTCTTGGAACTGGACTGGTTGGGACCAAGGGCCTTTGCAATTGGTACAGGGGTCCCTTGAGGATTCAAAGTGTGCAGGTGGTTGCGGGTGCGTCTGGCTCGGGAGGACACAGGTTTCCTGCACCCTCTGGTGGCAGGGAGTTCCCAGCCAGTGGGCTCATCCCTGCCATTCCTTTGGGATTCCGGCTCCAGGTCGGAAGCCTAGGCTCATCGATCAACAGGTAGGTTGATCAACGCCAGGATTCAGACCTATGTGTATGCCAACCCATTGTACCCTGTAGCCAATAAAGTTGTGGCCTTTTTTCCTGTCAAATTATTGTCTGGTGTCCTAATCTGAGCACCTTTGCCCCTGACCATGCAAATTGCACTATAACAGTGTAATGTCGAAAGGCCCTAAGCTTGGAGTTCGGGGCCTACACAACTTCACCCTTTGGGAACAACTTCCTGGGTTCCACTGTTTCCCTCAGAAGTATCCTCAGAAGCCATGACATTCCAATGAAACATACGTTGGAATGTGTGGGTTTGATTTGGAATTGAGAATGGCAGATTTCACGGATGTCTCCAAGATTATCAATCTGTTCTTTAGCAGGCCAACTTGTTATTTCTAAAGTCTCAGAATTGTCTGTGGAGGTGGGTGAGACCTTGGACTGGAATTTGAGTTGTTTTCCCTCTTCTTCCCTCCCCATCTCCTAATACTCTATTTAAAGAACCTATCAATAAAATCATAATCTCAATTTATACTCCAACTATGGAGGCAAAAGAAGAAATTGAAAGATTCTGTGCTGGAGTCCAGAAGGAAATTGATCACATATCAAAACAGAGCTTCTTGTTAATTATAGGGAGTTGGAATGTGAAAGTAGGAAACAGAGGAGTATCAAAGATGGTAGGAAAATTTGGCCTATCACCAAGAAATGAAGCAGAAGAGGGACCAACTGAATTGTGTAAGGCCAACAGTTTGTTCACTGCACACACATTCTTCAAGCAAACAAAAGAGTGACTACATACATGAATATCACCTGATAGCCAATACAGAAACCACATAGGCTACATAATTACAAGCAGAAGATGGAGAACCTCCATTCTCTCTGCAAAAACAAGACTTGGAACAAATTATGGCACTGTCAGGTCAGCTTCACTTTTCCTGCCATGAATTCTAATGCCATGTAGTGCTTTGATGTTTGATGTCATCTAATGTCAAGTAATTTGACATGCAATGTAATGCCATGCTATTTGCCATGTAGTGCTTTGCTGTTTCATGCCATGGAATGCTCAGAACAAAGGGGCTAGAGGGGGTTGAAGGAAAACGAATGACGAAACAGCATTTTGGGAATGAAGGAATGCTATTCTAACAAACCCTGGTAAGAGAGAGAACAATCACAGATACAAGGCTAGGCCACTGGCAGGTGGAAAGTGAGCATGGGAAAAGAGTTATTTTAATCAGCTGACAAATAGGGTGCTTGTGCATGCAAATCTCTAATTTTACTGCTTATAAGACACTCTAAATTCTATAGGTCTTCAGTCTTCAAAACAGCCAGAATGTGCTGCTGTTACTATACTGTTCTTGAATAAAGCTTTTGCAAACTTCTAAGCCTAATTTCTGAGACTGGAGATAGGCACAGGCACAGACCATGAACTGCTAATATAAAACATTAGAGTAAAACTAAAGAACACTGAACCAACTACTATGCCAAAAGAAAACCTGAAGAACACCCCTGTAGAATTGAAAGATAATGTAAAAAACAGATTTGCATTATTAAGCCTAATTGCCCAGGAGCCAGAAGGACTCTAGTCTGAAGCCAGGGACACTGTCAAGGAGTAATGCACAAAGACACTATCTGCAGCCAAACAGAAAGAGAAGCCTGAATGGAGGACGAGGAGTTAAGGACAGACAAGAAGCAAAAGGAAAAGATGACAGTAATAGGATCAGGACCCTGAACACAATTGTTCAGTAACTTGTTCACAGCAACAAGGAAGAGTACAGTTCTCTCTCCACTTTAGCGGGCTTCACTTTCAGAAATCTGATTATGTTTTAATTGTTTATATGCTTTTAATGTTTTTTTCTTAACCTTTCGGAAGCCGCCGAGGGTCACACCTTGGGAGAAAAGGTGACATAAAAATTCAATAAATAAATACATAAATAAATATTCATGAGTATGTGCCTCTCCCTATTCTCTTCTTCCCATTTCCTTGCCTTTTGCCCTGGCATGCCTGTCTTCCTTCTCTCTGCACAGGCAAAGGGCAAGGGAATGGGAGGGGGAGCACTATGCACGGAGTGGGAAAGTGTGCACATCTTTTTCCCATCCCATTCCCTTGCCTTTTGTCTGGACACAGAGAATGGATGCCAGAGCAAAAGGTAAGGGAATGGGATGGGGGAGCAACACATGGAGAAAGAAGGTGCACACATGCCTTCTCCCTCATTCCCGTGCCTTTTGCCCAGGCACAGAGAATGTGCACCAAGGCAAAAACAAAGGAATGGGGGGGAGCACCACACAGAGAAAGAAGGCATGCATGCCTTTTGTTCCCATTCACTTGCCTTTTCCACAGGTACAGAGAATGCACACTGAGGCAAAGGGCAAGTGAATGGAAGGTACACACGTGCCTCCTCCCATCCCTTGTCTTTTGCCTGGGCACAGAGAACATATGCTGAGGCAGAGGGCAAGGGAATGGGAGGGGGGAGCACCATGCAGAGAAGGAATTCCCTTGCCTTTTTTCTGGGCATGGAGAACATGTGCCAAGCCAAAGAGCAAGGGAATGGGAGGCGGGCAGCACTGCATGGAGAATAAAGGTGCACATATGACTTCCCCCCATTCCCTTGTCTTTCGCCCTGGCATGGAGAATGTGTGCTGGGGAAAAAGGCAAGGAAATGAGAAGGGGAGCACCGTGCATGACGAGGGAAGGTGTGTGGATGCCTTCCCCCTATTCTCTTGTCTTTTGCCCAGGCACGGAGAAGGAAGGCATATGCACAAAAGCAAAAGGCAAGGCAATGGGAGGTGGCAACCCCAGAAGGGAATGGGAGGGGGAGTGCTGGAGGGAGTTATTTGCAGTTTTTCCACTTCTGTGAGGGCTCTGTGTTCCATAAGTACAGTTTGCCTACCTGTAACTGGAGTTCTTTGAGTGGTCATCTGTGAACTCACACAGACAGGATTATCTGCACTTGCGCAGTACTGATCACGGAAACTTCTAGAGCTCTAGGCGTAGCATTTTGGTGGGAACTCCGCCCTCTTCCCCCGAGGACATAAAAGGGCCCTGGCATGCTTGCCGTTAGTTCCTTGACTGCCGCAGCATACTTGGCGCCAGGAAGAAGGTATGGTATAAAGAGGCGAGGGATTGTGTGAGTTCACAGATGACCACTCGAAGAACTCCAGTCACAGGCAGGCAATCTGTCCTTCTTCTCTGTGGTCTCTGTGACTCACACAGATGGGAGACTAGCAAGCTATATTCGAGGAGGAGGGAGTGCCATGTGGAACCCATAACAAGCCAATCCCAGAACAAACTAGCCCATCATAAAAATACTTGTCACATAACAAATCAGATGAGGTTTATCATAATCAGTGCAAAGAAGAAGTCAAATATCAACATATGGCATAATGGTTCAAAGGAGAAACATATACAAGAGCGACAGTTACCACATAGGGTTGACATTACTGGACAGAAGAGAACAAGACCGCCCTCCCAAATGCAGCATCAGTGGAGGAGTGTTGTTCAATCCAATGGTGGGAAATAAAGATCATGGGTTGTGACCAAATGGCTGGCTTGCAAATGTCCTGCAGCGGAATTCCTCTGAGAAAGGCTGCTGAGGCAGAGAAGGTTCTGGTGGCATGACTCCTAATCTGAGGAGGAAGATCTGTCCTTGCCAGTTTGTAAGCAAGTCTAATAGTAGAGACCACCCATTTGGAGAGTCTCTGCGAGGAAGCCAGTAGTCCTTTCTTTCTAGAAGAATAACAGAGACATAGTCTTTGGGACTTCCTAAATTTTGCAGTGTGCTAAGTGTAGAAGGCCAGGGCCCTGCAGACATCCAGAGGATGCAGAGACCTTTCCAGATCTGAGGTCAGATTCTGGAAGAAAGCTGGGAGGACAATATTAAGGTGGAAGGCTGAGAGCACCTTAAGCAAGAAGGTGGTATCAGACTGGAGAACCACCTTATTGTGATGAAAGTGAAGGTATGGCCTGTCAGCTCTAAGTGTGCACAGTTCACTAGCCCTCCGTGCAGATGAGATGGCGATGAGAAAGGCCGTTTTCCAGGAGAGCAACCTGAGGTCACATGTGGCCATCGGCTCAAAGGGCCTCTTGGAGAGCTGGGAAAGTACTAATGACAGGTTCCAGCCTGGGACCAGTGGCTGTACTGAGGCGTATGGGTGTTTGTACCCCTTAAGGTCGGTACGCACTGGGGGTCTGCAAAGCATAATGGTCTACCCATATGCTGCACGCGAGACAATATTGCTAAAAGGTAGCACTGGATCGACGAGAGGTAAAGACCTTTCTCAGCCAGCGAAGAAAGAAACTTGAGAAGGTGTATGGTATCGAAGCGGTCGATGTTGAGTTGGTGAAGGCAAAGGAACTTGATGAACTTCAGTATTTTGTAGAAGTAAGCATGGGTCATTGATGGTTTGTGTGCCACTTCGATGACCTATCTGACTGCAGGTGACAGAGATGTCACTGGAGTAAATTCCATGCTGTGACTCTGAGGGTGTTGACATCTGGGTGACGGATGGTTTCCTTATTCAGAGTCAGCAAGTCCAGTCTGGGTGGAAGCCTCCGATACTGAGACTTCGACCACAATAGCAATGGGGCAAACCATGCTTGGTGTGGCCACCACGGTGTGATCAAGATTGCTGAGGCTTCATCTTGGCAATTTTTTTCCAGCACTCTCGTGACGAGAGGGAACGGTGCAAAAAGATAGACGACCAGACCTCTCCAGAGGAATGCAAATGCATCTCCCAGGGACCCCTGTCCCAGTCCACTTCTTGAGCAGAAGAAGTGGCATTGGGTGTTAGATGGGGAGGCAAAGAGATCGATGATCGGTGTCTTCCACATCTTGAACACTTCCCAAAGAATGGACTCTTCGAGCCTCCATTCACGGGACATCACTGGGGTTCGGCTGAGGTGGCCTGTTGTCGTGCCTGGAAGGTGGAGAGCAAGAGGGTAAATCTGATGGGGAAGACACCAGTTCCACAGTTGGAGGGCAAGTCTTAGAAGGGACTTCGATTGCGTACCACCCTGTTTGTTTATATAGTATGCAACTGTGGTGTTGTCTGTCAATATCTGCACCGTCTGGTTGGCAAGTATATCCTTGAAGGCTTTGAGTGCCCTGATGACTGCTAGCATCTTGAGGGTGTTGATATGGTATGTGCTGAACACGCTCGACCACCAACCCCTCACTGTTAGATTCCGAGAGTGGGTGCCCCAGCCCTTCTAGGGAGGTGTCTGTTGTGACTGACATTGAGGGATCTGGAAGATGGAATGGCATGCCAGTCAGGATGTTTTGCGACTCCTTCCACCAGGCGAGGGACCTGAGGACTTGTCTTGGTACCGAAAGGCAATGGTGTGGGCTGTCGAGAAGACAGTCGAATACACACAGAAACCACAGAATCATAGAATCATAGAAATGTAGACTTGGAAGAGACCACACGGGCCATCCAGTCCAACCCCCTGCCATGCAGGAACACCCTCAAAGCACTCCTGACAGATGGCCATCCAGCCTCTGCTTAAAAACCTCCAAAGAAGGAGACTCCACTACACTCCGAGGCAGCATATTCCACTGCCAGACAGCCCTGCCTGTCAGGAAGTTCTTCCTGAGGTTCAAGTGGAATCTCCTTTCCTGCAGCTTGAATCCATTGCTCCTTGTCCTGGTCTCTGGAGCAGCAGAAAACAAGCCCACTCCCTCCTCTACATGGCATCCCTTCAAATATTTAAACATGGCTATTATGTCTTAACCTTCTCTTCTGCAGACTAAGCATACCCAGCTCTCTAAGTCTATCCTCATAGGGCATGGCTTCCAGGCCCCTCACCATTTTGGTCGCCCTCCTCTGGACCTGCTCCAGCTTGATCATATCCTTCTTGAATTGGGGTCCCCAGCTCTGCAGAGGTCTCATGTGTAATCTCACAAATGGGACGATGGCCATCATCGAAGCCATAAGGCCCAGGAGAACCTGGATTGACCGAGCAGAGGTTTACCGGTTTCTTTGCAGTCATGATATTGAGTTGAAGAGTGAAGTGACTCGGTCCTGTGGAAGAAAGGCGAGTTGGCGGGTGAAATTGAGAACTGCCCCGATGAAGTTTATGTGACAAGTTGGATGGAGATGTGACTTGTCCAGGTTGACGGTAAGGCCTAGTCTCCTGAGGAGGTGAAGAGTAGTCTGGAGGTTGGGGAGAAGTTGTGACCTGGAACGGGAGACAATTAACCAATCATCTATATACGGGAAGAAGACGACCCCGTGTTGTCAGATAGCCACCGCTACCACTGACATACATTTGGTGAACACCCACGGAGCCGTGTTCAGGCTGAAGGGAAGCATTCAAAACTGGAACACTTTCCTGCCGATCATGAAGGCAAAGAATTTCCTGTGGTCTTGTTGAATGGCAATATGAAAGTATGTGTCTTTGAGGTCCAACATGGTGAACCAGTCTCCCTTCTGAGGGAAGGGGAGCATGGACTTGGGGGACACCATCTGGAACCTGTGAGGCCTGATGTACTGATTCACTCCCTGAAGGTCTAGGATGGGATGAACTCCTCCCCCTTTTTTTGAGACCAGAAAGTACCTCGATGAGAAACTGGTTTGAAAGGTGGAAAAGGGAATCAGTTCTATGGCACCCTTTTTCCAAAGGACATGGATGTCTTCCAGAAGAGGAGTTGACGGGGGTGTTACGTGGATGCAGCCGACTGTGGGCTTTGAGAAGAATTCGATCGCATACCCTCTTGCCACGATGTTGAGCATCCAGGCATCCATGGTGATTGATGATCCGGCATCAAAGTGCTTCCTGAGCTTGGACCTGAAGAATGGGTCGGGTAGATGGTATATGGGTAGCTCTGGTGTTACAGCCACCTTGGTGTCTGCGGTGGCGGGTGGATCTATAGTAGATGACCCTGTAGTGGTGGCATCTGAAAAACTGAGGTCATCTTCAAAACCATCAAACTCGACGTTTAGGGAGGTCGTTCTTTTTCTTGTAGGTTATCTTCTGTGAGCACTGAGGCAATAAGTTAGAAGGTTGGCTTGGCTGAGGTTGAGAAAAGCGCTGGGGCAGGTAAGGGCTATAGGTACACGAGTCGAGGGTCGATACTGACAAGAGTAGTACTTCTGGACCTGAAGTGGTGGTTACATGCCATATTTCTTTATGGAGGAGCACATTTTATGTGCGTGCTCCAGTTTCTCATCTGTGGCACTGTTGAACAGCCTGGCTGAATCAAAGGGGAGATCCTTGACCAGGGTCTGGGATGATTGTGAGAGTCCGGAGGAGCAAAACCATGAACGACACCAGAGAGACACTGAGGAGGCAAAGGTTTTTGAAGTGCAGTCAACAATATGTCATGCTGTTGTGATCTGCTGACTAGTGAGGTGTTGAGCCTCTTCCAGAAATACACCTGCCACACGTTTCTTCTTCTCCTCCAGTAGCCTGGAAACAAAGACCCTGCTTTTGTCCCGTAGCCACTGATCGTATGCCAAGATCCACGCTGAGTAGTTTTCCATTTTAAATATTAGGGCTGTGTTAAAGTAGTTCTTGCAGCTCACGGCATCCAATCATTTCCCCTCCCTGTCTGGTGGGGTGGCATGTAACGCCTGTAATGTCTGTGCCGCATCGACAATGACCGAGTTGGCTTTGGGGTGGTTTTGGAGCCAGGGTTCGGTCATGTCGATAACTTTATAAAGAAAGTCCAATTTCTTTGAGGGCACTGGAATGGAGGCAGGGGCTGACCATGGCTTCTTGAAAATGTGAAGCACGTAAGGCAAGAGTGGGATGGCTGATACTGACGGGGCCTGCTCCTGTGGTTTGTGGTAGACAGGATTGTCTATAGTCTCCTTGGACGCCTCAATGGCGAAGTTGAGATTTTTTGCCATCCAAGATATCAGGTCTGAGAATGCTCTGATATCATTGGACAGGGAGATAGGCTAGCCCTGGGAGACAGCGCTGTCCAGGGGCTGTCCTTCTCTGTGTTCCGCCGAGTCAGTGGAAAGAGTCGGAGACCTAGATGGAGACTGGTGGCTGGGTAGGTCAGGCGATCCACCTCGACATTCTTCTTGTGCCTGGGTGACACACGTAGCTCTGTCTGAAGGTCATGGAGGGGTGAGAGGTAGTGGCTGGTGGGCAGTTGTCTCCTTGGTTGTGTGAGATCGAGACCATTTGGGAGGTGGCGAGGGTTTGGAGTCAGAGTAAGTTGGGGTTGAAGAGTGATGTCAACACCAAGAAACAACTTCCTCATAGTACCCATGGTGTCTATGATGACGTTGAGGTATGTATATCTCCTCGGAGGAGAACTCATCTGATGACCTGGACAGTGAGTAGCACATATAGGTATGACAGTGGTGAGATTGGGACCAGTCTTGGTAAATATGTCCCTGGTGCCGTGAGCGCTGCGATCGACCGGAGGAGGAATGTGATCTGGACTCTGACCTCCTTCAATAACTCCGACGGTCTTATTGACGTCGGGTGGCAGTCGACCTCGAAGAGGAGCAGGAACAGTTCCTCCTGGATCCATGCGCCGAGGATCTGGGAGAGGCGGTATGGGGGGTAGGGGGGTAGGTGGGCCCCAGGTGACCTCTCTCGAACAGTCACAATTTCTGCCCAGATATCACCTGATTCTCGAGGAAGATCCTGAGTTGGAGTGCGCTTGACTATTTCCTCGTCAGAGGGTTGAGATTTCTCTGAGGGTGAGATGGAGTAAGGTCAACCTTCAAGTGCGGAGGCCTGTATGGGGGTCCATTTCTGTGGGGTCTCCTCTTGCAGGGTAGTGTCCGTCTCGGAGATAGTCACCACTGTGAGTGGTTTGATCTGTTCTTGAGTGGAGGGTCTCTCTTTGTCCTTCCTCCTATGCGACCTAGCAAGGTCCTTCTCGAGAGAGTGGCCTGGAGTAGGGGGTGCATCCACCACTGTCAACCTGGAAGCTGGGGGCCTCGATTTACTTGGGTGTTTCCAGTGGGTGGGTGTTTCGAGCGGGAGGTTGACGGTACCGAGGCCAACCGATCGGATTGTGCTTCCTTTGACAAGGAGTTGTGGGACGGTTCCTTACAGGAAGAACGATGAGAGGATGCCTCTCATCCAGACTATCAGACTACCATACCCATGGCAAGCTAGGTCAGCTAAAGTATTCGTCTTTCCTGGTTTGAAGATAATCTTGAATTTAAAGCGTTGAAAAAAATCAGCCCATCGTACTTGTTTAAGTGTTAGTTTTCCGGCTGTTTTTAAAGTCTCCAGGTTGCGATGATCAGTCCAAACTTGGAAAGGCACTCTTGCGCTTTCCAAAAAATGTCTGCAAGTGGTAAGGGCAAAGCGGATGGCCATGGCTTCTTTTTCCCATATTGGCCAGTTGCACTGGGATTCGGAGAATTTCTTAGAGATGAAGGTGCATGGTTTTAGATGTCCATCGTTGTTGTACTGAAGGAGTACTGCTCCCATAGCAAAGTCAGAGGCATCAGTTTGTATTATAAATTCTTTCTCGGTATCAGGGAACAACAGAAGCAGTTCTGAAGTGAATTCGTGCTTGAGTGTGTTGAAGATGGCTTGGCACTTATTTGACCAAGCAATCTTTTTGGGGAGTTTTCCATTGGAATCAGAAGGTTTCTTTAAAAGAGCAGTTAGTGGGAGGGCAATTGTGGCAAAACCCTAGATGAAGTTGCGGTAGAAGTTGGCAAAACCAAGGAATTGTTGCAGCTGTTTCCTAGTTTTAGGGGCTGGCCATTTCAAAATTGTATCAATCTTGGAGGGGTCCATGTTTAGGGTATTGTTGCAAACTCGATACCCTAGACAGTCAAAAGTTTGAGTGTGAAACTCACATTTGGAGAGTTTCACAACAAGTTCACTGTCTATAAGTCTTTGTAAAACAGTGTGTACAAGTTTGATGTGTTCTGGGAGTGTTTCCGAGTAGATCAAAATGTTGTCTAGATAAACCACAACACCACTGTAAAGGAATTCTCACAAGATCGAGTTAAGGAACATTTGGAAAGCTGTAGGGGCAGCTTGTAACCCAAAAGGAAGGACTGTCCATTGGTAATACCCCAGGGGGGTCGAGAAGGTAGTAAGCCATTCATTGTCAGGGTCCATTCTTATTCAGTTGGAACGTCTCTTTGAGGTCTAGTTTGGTAAAGAATTTACCTTCGATCAATCGACCCACGACATCAGCCGTGAATGGGATGGGTATGCATTAGGCAATACTGCTTGATTTATTAAGTTGTAATTCACAGTGAGTCTGGGGTCTCCTCCGTCCTTCTTTTGCCAGAAAAAGATTGGGCTAGCCATTGGGTCACTGTAACATATACATGACGAGTTTTTGCTGTACTTACATTCGCAGACTGGTCCGGGTCCCACTCGTCACTGTCTGAGTTGGAGGTAGACAAGGGGCTGTCCTTGCCATCAAAAGCCCGAGCGGAGGTTCCACCACCCGGGCATTTGGTCTGCAGCTTCGGAGCGTCGGTTTTGCAGGAAGCAGGCTTGGTGGAAGGGGTCATGGGCTTTTCTTCCATGGCTTTCTTTTGGCTCTGGCAATCACTGGTGATGTGGCCCCTCTTCCCACATAAGAAGCAGGTCCCTTCGCGTAGTCATTTCTTTCTTTCTTCACTGCCTAGGAAGGTGGACTTTCTGGATCCCAGGGTTCGGCGACCACTTTCTTGGGCTTGTCTTTGTCTTAAGAGTTGGACACTTTCCAGGATACTTTCTACTTCACTGGCCAGTTTCATCCATCCCAACAGACTGTCTGGGTTTCCTTGCGAAAGGCAATGATCCAGAATGGTGGGGTTTAATCCATCTCAAAAAAATTGCTTGAGTATGTCATCTCTCCATTCCGGGACCTTGGTCGCTAGCTTTCTGAATTCATGGGCGTATTCTCTGACGGTTCTTTTTCCTTGGTGCAGTTTCCTGAGCTGGTGTCTGACTTGTTCTTCAATAAAGGGGTCTTCAACCTCTCTCTGAGGTGGTGCATGAACAGCTGGAGATTGGCTGTTTCCTCAGCTCATGAGTCGAACAAACTGTCAGCCATGTAGTTGGAAGCCACATTGATGAAATAAATCAGGGTTACCCCATCTCCATCGTATGTAGCCTTCATCTCTTGAAAAGGTTTAGGCCCCGCTTGAGGCGCCGGTCCTCTGGGAGGTGCCGGGGATGTGGCTATGGGGGTTGCTGCTGCAGGCACTTGCTGTTGGGCATGTCCAAGCTGAGGTACCAGGATTCTCCAGTCAGCTACCTGAGCTCTCAACCTGGACATCTCTTCTTGTTGTCGTTCCACTTCTTCTTCTCTGGCTAAAAGTTGCTCCATCAGGTTGATTTTGCTGATTGAAGCATCCCATCTCATAGCGCGGCGGCGTTGTCTGTGAGCCGTGTCAGGTCACTCTCCCCAGGCCCAAGTTTGGCCTGTAATCGGGGTAGTCACAGGAACTGCGGGTCCCTCTTTGGCTCATGCCTCTGGGGGCCGGCTGGGGTCTGTTTCGTCTCTCTTGGCTCATTCATTGCCTGGATTTTTGGTGGTTCCGCCAACCGCTCCCTCCTCCAGTGGTTCTTCTTCAGATGTTTGATACACGTTGTAGAATTTTGAACTTGAGTCTTCTCACTCTGTCAGGAACTGAATTCACACACACAAATACTACAATGCATAAACACTATTTATTTGGAGTGAGATACATCGTACAAGACTTCAGTGAGAGAACTAAAGTTCAAAAGCAATTGCAAATACTTCAGAATCCCATCCTTCCCCCTCCCTCTTTCAAGAGACCTTGAAGCAGTGAGAGCCTGGCAGAGCTTATCAGCGCATTCCTAGCATCTGTTTACCTAACGGTCTCTGGTTCCTAGGCTTTGGTTGCAAGCAAGCTGCTACCTATTGCTGGACTACATATCCCATTACTATAATACGGAGGGCATCCCAACATTGAAGGTCCCATTCTGGAAGACCTTTTGGATGTGGTCTTGCTGCTTAGAGGTGTCGAGGCTGCTGAGGCTTGCCGATGTGGATGGAGCCGATGGGGGTTTCAGGGCCTGTTCATAAAGGATGGCATGAAGCCTAGCCTCCCTGTTCCTCCAAGTCTGCAGAGTGAACGCCTGGCAGTGAGAGCAGGTGGCAACGTTGTGAGCTTCCCTGAGACAGACGAGGCACCTGGAGTGCCCATCGCTATCTGGGATCTTCACGTTGCATGAACAACAGTGTTTGAAAAATGTTGTTGATGCCATAAAAGGGAGATCTAAAGTCGTGAAGCCAGGAAAGTGAAGCGGGGGTTGATACTGAAGAAGCAGTAGAGAAGACACTCAACAGAAGCTCCAAAGTCACCAGACGTGGTGGAAAGAAAGCCAGGGCCCTTTTATGCCCTCAGGGAAAGGGGTCAGAGTTCCCGCCAAAACGCTAGGCCTAGAGCTCTAGAAGTTTCTGTGGCCAGTACTGTGTAGGCACAGATAATCTCATCTGTGTGAGTCACAGAGATCACAAAGAAGAAACCTCACGAAAGTGGAGGGTCATTGTTCTATAAGAAACAATGCAGAGAACTGGACAATGACAAGAAAAAAAGGAAGAACAAGAGACCTCTTCCACAAGATCCAAGAAATCAAAGTGAAATTTAAACTAAGAGTGGGGATACTTTTTTTGTATCTTTGATGTTTTATTAAAGTTATTGCAATACATCAATCAACATATAAATCTACATATAATAACAGAAATAAATAAATAAAAAAGAAAATTATTCAATAATGTTTACATCCCTAAGTCTTAGTATCTTCATTCATGTGACCCTTTACACAACAAATATTCAGTAGCTAAGTTACCATTCAATCTTTTAGAACTAACATCGAGAATTTCCACCATTTCTCTTCTAAATAAACAACTAAACATCTCCACTGATTTACAAAGCTATCATCAGTTTTACCTTGTAAAAACATTTTTAGTTTATCCATTTCCATGACTTCATATGATCCCATTAACCATTCATCTATTTCAGGGACCTTTTCTCCTTTCCAATCTTTGGCATATAAGATTCTTGCTTTTGTAATCATATATAATTACATTTTGGTATATTGTTTCCCTACATATTCTTCTACCGCACTAACCATATTCAGCAGATAGAATTCTAGTTTCATTGGAAAATTCTTTTTGATTATCTTAGTAAATTCAAGATGGATATTTTTCCAAAATGTTTGGGCTTTTTTACAATGCCACCAGCAGTAGTAAAGGGATTCTTTTTCTGATTATTACTTCCAGCACCTATAGTTGTTGTCTTTATAGATTTTTGCAATCTTTATAGGAGTTAGGTGCCATCTGTATAACATTTTAAAATAATTCTCTTTATAAGATTGACATCTGGTAAAATTTAGTTCTTTCCAGGTCCTTTGCCGCTGCTCAAGGGTTAATGTGTGCCCAACATTCTGTGCTCATTTCAACATAGAGCTCTTAACAGTCTGATCCTCTATTTCGCACCTTAAAAGTAAATTATAAAGTTTTGATATGATATGAACACTTTCCCCTCTTAGAATCATATCTAATTCTATATTAGAATTATTTATTCTATAACCCCTTTGCCTTGTTTGAATCTTGAATATAGCTTGTTGTTATAAAATATAGTTTGCTTGTTATAAAAACCAGGAGCAGTTAAAGTCAACTGCATTCAATTCCTCTCTGGCCTTAAGGTCACAATCAGAGCCATGGAATTTAATAAGTTCATTATAAGTCCAATATTTAATTGAGGGTTGTATTTCTGAACCATTAAACACCTCTAAAGGAGATATAAGAGTGGGGATATTTTTTGACCAGCAGAAACACTTAACCAAGCAGAAACAAAAAGACGATGGAACTAGTACCCTGAAGAATTTTATAACAGAGATGAAGAAAAATGACAGATTTGTTCAAGCAGAACTATTTGAAGATGAACTGACAATTTTAGACAGTGAAGTTCAAGCTGCACTCAGGGAGGGCACTTGGAAGAAATAAATCACCAGGAACAGAAGGCATACCAATACAGCTGCTTCAAGGTACAGAGACAGAAGCCACTCTAGTTCTAACTAAATCAGTTGCGAAATATGGAAAACAAAACAATGGACCACAGATTGGAAACGCTTATTATGCATTCCAATCTCCATGGAAGGGGATGCCAGAGATTTCAGTACAAAGGACCACTGCATTAATCTTCCATGTAAGCAAAATGATGGTCTAAATACTACAAAAAAAGCTTTTGCCATATATGGAGCAAAAAGTACCAGATGTCCAAGATGGAGTCAGGAAAGGAAGAGGCATTAGAAATCTTATTGCAAAGATATATTGGATAATGGTGTGCACCAAAGAATTTCAGATGAAAATCAGCCTTTGCTTTATAGATTATAGAAAAGCCTTTGATTGTGTAGATCATAAAAAACTATGGATCCCTCTTAAAGAAACAGATGTTCCACAAGAGTGTCCTGATGCATAACCTGTACTCAGGGCAAGAAGCTACCTTCAGGACAGAATATGGAGAAATGGAATGTTTTCCAATGGGAAAGGAGTCAGTCAAGGCTGCATTTTATCACTCTACCTGTTTAGCTTGTACATGAACATATTATAGATAAAGCAGGATTAGACTCACAAGAAGGAGGCATGAAACTGGAGAAAGGAACATCAACAATTTAATATGTGCTGATAACACCTCAGTACTAGCAGAAAATAGCAAAGACTTGGAATCTTTACTGAAGAAATTAAAAGAGCAAAGTGCAAAGGCAGAGATGCATGAAGAAAACAAAAATAATGACTACAGATGATGTACATAATTTTAAAGAAGATGATGACGACTAGGACTAAGGTTTGGAAGGGCAACTATGAAGGAATTAGACAAGATCCAGAAGCTTCAAGACATACCACTGAATGTCATTGTATTTCCAATTTCTATGTATGGTTGTGAAAGCTGGAAAGTGAAAGAAGCTGATAGGAAGAAAATCAACTTGTTTGAAATGTGGTGCTGGAGGAGTGTTACAGATTCCATATGGATCCTAGAGCAAATCAAGTCTGAACTCTTCCTAGAAGTCAAGATGATTAAACTGAGACTGTTGTACTTAATGGACATATCATAAGAAGTCATGACTCACTAGAAAAGATAATAATGCTAGGTAAGTTAGAAGGCAGAAGGAAAAGAGATAGACCTCATTACAAATGGATAAACTTATTCAAGGAAGCCATGGCCCTGAGTCTGCAAGAACTGAGTAGGTACATGGATGATAGAATGACATGCAGGTTTCTTATTCATTAGACTGTTGTAGGCTGAAGTCAACTTGACAGCAGCTAACAACAATCATCAGCATACTGATAGCATCTGATGTTAAAACTCTGGTCAACCTCTCCCAATAGTTTCACGTAAATGTTAAATGTAAATAGCATAGGGTCCAAAACAGAAATGTGAGTAACTCCACAGGCCAATGGCCAAGGAGTCCCCCAGCATCACCTTCAGAATGTCCCTTCAGGAAAGAACAGAAGTACAGTATCTCCAAGCCCTACATCAGCAAAGTGACCCAAAAAGACACTATGACTGATGATACTGACAGCCAAAAAGAGGTCCAGCAAAGCCAACAGGGGTACATTCCTCCTGTCCAGTTCTCAGCACAGGCCATCAAGGCAACCAAAGCTGTCTCCATCCTGTAACCAGGTCTGAAGACAATCTGAAATGGAACTAAATAATCTGCCCAATCCAGGAACCACTGGTTCTGAAAGGCCACAACATACCCTAGTATCATGCTTAAAAATGGAATATTGGGAGACTGGACAATAGTTATCCAATATAATGAGATCCATTACATTCAGCGGACGGTTTACAACAGGCTCTTTCAGCCATATTTGCACCTCTCCATTAGGTAAAGAAGCATTAATTGCTTGTTTAATAACCCCAGAGAGGCAATGGTTCTGAACACATGTGGTGGCTCTTACCCCTCAAGAGTAATAGAATCATAGAGCTGGAAGAGACCACAAAGGCCATTGAGTCCAGCTCCCTGCCATGCAGGAACATACAATCTGAACAGATGGCCATCCAGCCTCCGTTTAAAATCCTCCAAAGAAGGAGACTATGCCACACTTAGAAGCATAGAATCATAGAATTAGAACAGACCACAATAGCCATTGAATCCAACCCTCTGCCATGCAGATGTGTGGTCATCTGTTTTAGGAAGGTCTCATCTAAGTCCTCAGTCTGGTTTGAGGGTCTGTAGTAGATCCCCAAAACGACATCCCTGTTTTTCCCTCTCCCTTAATTTTTACCCAGATGCTCTCAACCTGGCTTCCAGCACTGAAGTCTTGGATCTCTTCACAGGTGTAAACATTCTTGACATATAACGCTACTTCTCCTCCCTTCCTGTTTGGTCTATTTCTCTGAAATAGATTGTACCATTCTATTATTACATTCCAATCATAAGACTCATCTCACCAGCTTTCACTCATCCCTATTACATCATATCTGCTTTGCTGTGTTGACAGTTCAAGTTCATCTTATTTGCCATGCTCTGTGCATCAGTGTAGAGACATCTAAGGTCATTCCCACTACCTGCTTAAGGTTTTTCTCCTCCTATGGTCAGGTTCTTGTACTACTCACTCAGTTCCCTCAATAACATTCAGATTATTATCTCTAGCACTTGGTAAACTCTTGCCCTTGAGAATACTGTCACCCTCCCCCACATCACTCAGTTTAAAGCCCTCCTGATCAGGTTTGTGAGTCTCTTAGCAAAAATGTTCCTCCCAACTGCTGTGAGATGCAACCCATCACTTGCCAGTAGTCCATCTTCATGAAACTCCAGACCATGATCCAAGAAGCCAAATCCTTCCCAGTGGCACCAGAGCCAGTTGTTCACCTCTACTATTGTTCTCTCCCTTCCTGGGCTGTGTCTCTTAACTGGGAGATCAGATAAATGATAACCTGTGTGTCAAATTCCTTCAGCTTCCTACCCAGAGTCTTATAATTCCTTGTAATATGCTGAAGGCTACATCTTGCTGTGTAATTAGTTCCCACATGGACCAAAAGGAAGGGGTAATGGTCAGTGAGCTTCACAAGTCTTGTCAGCCTCTATGACATCACTTATTTCACCCCATGGAGAGAGCACACCTCTCATGTCATCTTGTCTGGCCTACAAACTACTGCTTCTGTTCCTCTCACCAGGGAGTCTCCTACTACCACCACCTGTCTCTTCTGAGGATTGACAGGGGGCCATTCCATGTGCTGAATTTTCCAAGGACATCTGCACATTCTCTAAGGACTGGCTGGTTCTATTGCTGTTCCTCACCATCTCTGATAAGTGAAAGAGCTTCACTTTGATTCTGTAGCTCCAAATTCATTCAATAATCCCTGGGCCTTCTATTTCTATTTCTCACACTCCTCCAAGTGTTAATCTCCTGTGTTGGGAATTGACCTTTTACTTAGAGACATCACCTGTGTGTTCCTGTATCAGGACAGTCTGCTCTGCTCTATTCAAGAAAATCTCATGCTCCCTAATATACTGAAGAGTAGATACACAGGCCTGAAGTTGTTAGACCTTTTCCTCCAAGAGGGACACCAACTTGCACTTGCTGCAGGTATAGCCACCCACCACAAACATATCACAGCTATTGCAGGTGAATGCAGCAGCTCCCTCACATTCCATATTCAGAAGTCTTAAGTCAGCACTGAAACAGAAACCTGGGCCTCCTCCTCAAAACACCTCCTGTCAATTACCCACAGCCAATGCCATTTGGCTTTCCCTGTTAACAGAGCTCCTGTTCAGCTCTTATAATATAACTGCACATGCTGTAAGGCACATGTTGCTGGCAGCAGTTATATAGAGCCAGTGGCTGCTAGTTCCACCCCCAAGCAAGTCTGTGACTCAACAGAAGCCCCATCGTCTCAGACCATGTGCTTAGAGAGAGTACAGGGCCAGAAACAAACACTCCCACACAAGCCTTTGAAAACACACATACAGTCAAGATTGTCCTCCCAGACAAAACTTACCTTCTGCTCTTTCTTCAATTTTAGAAAAAGAAAAGATTTTAGTTGGCACATATACTGAAGATTAGTTCAAGATGAGAAGTTGATAACAAAAGCAAAGAATGCTCTACGGTTATATTTCTCTGAAAATATGAAAAACAAAACAGGTGTAGATATGACATGGGAAAGAAGTAGGGCTGTCATGATGGGCTTTTTCATTCAATGAAGTGCAGAATTAAATAAAAGCTGAAGAGGAAAAAATCAGAAAATCAGTAATCAAATTAGTCTTAAAGAGAATGAATTAAAACTTAACCCATTAAGAAAAGAGATAAAAAAGGAAATAAAGATGCTTCAAAAACAGTTAAACATAGAACTGAAGAAATCAGGAAAAATGTGGTATGTTAAACAAAATTATTTTGAATCTTCTAACAAACCTGGGAAATGGTTGGCATTTAAATTGAGAAAGAAAGAAAAAAAGAAAAATCTTGGCTCACAAAAATTAAAGAGGGAGAGGTCTACAGAGACCACCAAAATTATTAAAAATTCATGAAATATTATACAGAATTATACAAACCATGGAACTGAATGAGAAAATATCAGTGAATTTCTAGATAAACAAAGATCCAGAAGTTAAGAGATGAACAAAGAGGAAAGCTAAATCAACCTATCATGGTTGCTGAAATTGTAGAAGTTATTTGTAAATGCAAGAAAAGTAAAGATAAGAAAAACACATTGATTAAGAATATGAATAAAATAGAAGAGAAAGTAATATAGGAGATATGTGTGCAGACGGCACATGATACAAAACAAATGAGTAAAAACATTTAAAAAAATGAATGCTGGAAATGTGGAGAGACAACAGGACTTCTCTTTCATATATGGTAGCAATGTACTAAAGCAGAAAAAATAAAAATAAAAAAATAAAAATAAAAAAAATAATATCTTGATAACCAGAACACTGAAAATTACATGCCCAATGCTACCAGAAATTTACCTATTAAATATGTTAGATAACTTAGATCTAAAGATGGAAAGAAAATATTGGAGGGTATTATTATGTACAATAATTGTATCCAGAATAATCTCTGTACAAAAATGGAAAACTAAAGAAATACCCTCGGAAGAAGAATGGTTGCCAAAGCTATATATTAGGTATTGTCAAGGATTTATGCTGAGTCAGGCATGGTTTCCTCTAAGTGGATGGCAGAGAAAGATGTGATGTGGCCGGAGGAGCAGGTGCAAGGTTATCATGTTTGTTATGTCTGCAACTTGCGTACTAGGGAAGGCCATATGCCAGAAAGCTGATTGGGTCACCCCATATGTTCAGGGTGACAGTTAGTGTCAGGATGCCCTCCATATTATAGTAATGGGATATGTACTAGGTTTTAAGTTAGCTGCCTGCTTGTAACAAAAGTATGGGAACCAGAGACCGTTAGATAAACAAAAGCAAGGAATGCACTGATAAGTGCTGCCAGGCTTTCACCGCTTCAAGGTCTCTTACTACAGGGAGGACAATGTCTTGGGATTTTATGCTTTTGAATTTGCTAATTGCTTTTAGTCCTCTCACTGAAGTCCTGTATGATGTATCGCACCCCAAATAAACAGTGTTTCTGCACTGTACTATATGTGTGAATTCAGTTCCTGACAGAGTGAGAGGACTTAAAGTTCAAATTCTACAACATGTATCAAAAAACCGATGAAGAACCCCTGGAAGAGGGGGTGGTTGGTGGAGCCACCAAAAACCCAGGTGGTGAAAAAGCCAAATCTGATGAACAGGACCCTAGCCAGGCCCCAGATGCACGAGCCAAAGTGAGGCCCTCGCTTCCTTTGACCACCCCAATAACAGGCCAAACTTGGGCCTGGGGAGAGCGACCTGACACGGCTCAAAGACAACGCTGCCGAGCCACAAGATGGGATACTTCTATCAGCGAGACAAACCTGATGGAGCAGCTTATAGCCAGAGAAGAAGAACTGGAAAGACAACGAGAAGAAATATCCAGATTGAGAGCCCAGCTGGCTGACTGGAGAATCCTGATGCCCCAGCTCAGGCTTGTTCTACAGCAAATGCCAGCAGCAGCAGTTCCTGCAGCCACAGCTCTAGCACCGCTTGGAATATAGGCTCCTCAAGTGGGACCTAGACCTTTTCAAGAGATGAAGGTTACATATGATGGAGATGGGGCAACCCTGACTTATTTCCTCAATGTGGCTTCCAACTACATGGCTGACTACGGAAACAGCTTCAACGACGATGCTGCCAGAGTAAGATACCTGAGCCAACACCTCAAAGGTGAAGCAGCAGAGTGGGTTGCCAGTCTGTTTGACTCTTGAGCCAAGGAAACAGCCAATCTCCAGCTGTTCATGCATTGCCTCAGAGAGAGGTTTGAAGACCCCTTCATGGAAGAACAAGCCAGACACCAGCTCAGGAAACTGTGCCAAGGAAAATGAACCATCAGGGAATACGCTCGTGAATTCAGAAAACTTGCTGCCAAGGTCCCAGAATGGAGAGATGATGTACTCAAGCAATTTTTCCGAGATGGGTTGAACCCCACCATTCTGGACCACTGCCTTTCGCAAGGAGACCCAGGCAGTCTGTTGGGATGGATGAAATTGGCTGGGGAAGTAGAAAGCATACTGGAAAGTGTCCAACTCTCCAGACAAAGACAAGCCCAAGAAAGCGGTTGCTGGACTCCAGGACCCAGAAACTCCACTTCCCTGAGCAGCAAAGAAAGGAAAAAACGACTGCGTAAAGGAACCTGTTTCTTGTGTGGAAAAAGGGGCCACATCACTAGCAATTGCCAAAGCCAAAAGAAAGCTGCAGAAGAAAAGCCCACAACCCCTTCCTCCAAGCCTGCTTCCCAAAAAGCTGACACTCCAAAACCACAGACCAAACACCCCACCGGTGGAACCTCTGCTCGAGCTTGCGATGGTGAAGATAGTCCCTTGACTACCTCCGGCTCGGACAGTGACGAGTGGGACACAGACCAATCTGCAAATGTAAGTACTGCTAAAACCCGTCATGTATATGTTACAGTAGCTTTACAAGGAACAGATGGAAAGTTAAGAATATACTGGGTCCTGACTGATTCAGGCTGTACCACTAGCTTACTGAACCCCGGAGCGGCCAAAGAACTTGCAGTAAATTTTGAACCACTTAAGAACGCCGTCATAGAATCATAGAAATGTAGAGTTGGAAGAGACCACAGAGGCCATCCAGTCCAACTCCCTGCCATGCGGGACCAGCAGGATGTTGGGATGCCCTCCATATTATAGTAATGGGATATGTACTAGGTTTTAAGTTAGCTGCCTGCTTGTAACAAAGGTATGACAACCAGAGACCGTTAGATAAACAAAAGCAAGGAATGCACTGATAAGTGCTGCCAGGCTCTCACCGCTTCAAGGTCTCTTGCTAGAGGGAGGGCAACGTCTTGGGATTTTATGCTTTTGAATTTGCTAAATGCTATTAGTCCTCTCACTGAAGTCCTATACAATGTATCGCACCCCAAATAAATAGTGTTTCTGCACTGTACTATTTGTGTGTGTGAATTCAGTTCCTGACAGTTAGCCCTTAAAAAGGCTGGGATCTGCCAGCACAATCCACCAGTTAGGGTTTCCTAGTTGGTCATGTCTTGCTGCTGACTATTTATGCTTTGTAAGGGGAGATGCTGCCCATTTATCTCCTGATGTTTTTTCTTTCCTAATTACTTTCTAGAATGTTTGCCGAAAGCCTTATCTCAGTGTGCAGCAATAAATCTGCCCTAAGCTTAACATGCTGAGTCTCTGGAACTTTTTTCCTGCTTCACTGAAAACTGCTGTGGGAAGCCCTTGCTTCGCTGTCTGAACTCTGCATATGCTCAGAGGAGCCAGTTCCTAAAAATCCTGATAGGTATGAAACGGATAAATTTATGATGTTATTGAGTGATATATCAGTAAATTCACTGATTGAAAGTAAGTAAGAAAAGAAGTGGGAGAGGAAATGTGGATATTAGTAGTAAATGGAAATATGTGGGTATGTCGGCGTCTGGGGGAGTGGCCATCCTGGGTGTCAGAGCTGCCCAGCAATGGCTTGCTGGGCAACCAGAGTAGCCACTCAAGGCAGAGAAACCAAGCCCATTAGTATGAAGGAGGGGTTGGTGGCCTGAGAGGGAAATGCATATAGAGAAGGCACATTGAATGGGCTTGGTCACACACCAGGGAGGAAGGGCTAAGAGTCAGTCCTTCAGCCAGAGGCAAAACAGAAATCAACCCACTTTTGAATCTGGTCAGAAAGGGTGACCAAGATTTGGAAACTGGGCCTTTGGGCAAAAGGGTTACCAAAGGGCTGTGTGCGCGCGCGCGCGCGCGCGTGTGTGTATGAGAGAGAGAGACCTGTGCCTTTATGTTGATGTAAATATATAAAAAAGTGTTTAAGCACATTCTGAAGATTGATCTGAGCTTGGACATACACATGGAAACCAACAATTTATTCAGGTTGTTGTTTTAATAAAGACTATAATATATTTCTACAAATTTTGACTCAGCTGTATGATTCTGGAATGATTGGAATGTAGAAATTGGGGGTATAACCTATTTCAAAGAAATAGACCAAACAAGAAAAAAGGGCGAGTAGCTTTATATGTCAAGAACGTTGAGACCTGTCAAGAGATCCATGACTTAAATCCAGGAAGCCAGGTTGAGAGCATCTGGGTAAAAATTAAAGGAGCAACAAACAATAGGAATGTCATTCTGGGGGCCTACTACAGAACCCCAAGACAGACTAAGGATTAGGATTATGCCATCCTGGAGCCGATAACCATTCAAAAAGGAGAGATGCAGTAGTAATATGAAATTTCAACTGATACATGCTGGCAGTCAAACTGCCAAGTCAGTAAGGTCCAGCAAATTCCTCACTTGCCTTGCAGCCAATTTCATTGTCCAGAAGGTGGAAAAGGCAACAAGGGGATCAACTATTTTAGATCTGATCATAACCAATGCGCATGACTTTGTTAATGGGGTGGAAGTGGTGGGATCCTTAGGTGGGAGTGACTATGCTCTCTTGGAATTTGTTATTCAGTGGGAAGGGGAACCCAAGTGTAGCCAGACACGCATTCTAGACTTTAAGAAAGCTGATTTCTGTAAACTTAGAGAATTAATGGCTTAAATTCCATAGTCAAGAATACTGAAAGAGAAGGGAGTTCATGATAGATGGGAGTTTCTTAAAAGTGAGATACTGAAGGCACAATTTAAAACTGTTCTAATAAGGAGAAAAAATGGTAGGTGTCTAACGGAACCAGAATGGTTGACTCTCAGCTGAACTAAGTGTTAAAAGAAACATATACAAGAGATGGAAGAATAGGGAAATGGCCAAAGAGGAATTTAAACAACTAGCCAGGAGATGTAGGGGGAAGGTCAGAAAAGCTAAAGCATACAATGAACTCAGGCTTGCCAGAAAGATTAAAAACAATAAAAAGGGTTTTAAAAGATATGTCTGCAGAAAAAGGAAAAACAGGGAAATGATAGGGTTGCCACATGGAGAAGATGGCCAAGTAGAGACAGGGGGAAGAGAAAAGGTAGAACTAATCAACACCTTCTTTGCCTCAGGTTTCTCCCAAAAAGAAAAAGGTACTCAATGTGGGGGGTGAGGAGCAGGTGAGGAAGTGGGGGAAATGCACCACAGTATAGGTAGAGAAGCAGTAGAGGAATACTTGTCTACTCTAAATGAATTCAAGTCTCCAGGGCCAGATGAACTACATCCGAGGATATTAAAAGAAGTGGCAGAAGAAATTTCAGAACTGCTGGAGATAATCTTTGAGAATTCTTGGAGAACAGGAGAAGTCCCAGCAAACTGGAAGAGGGCAAATGTTGTCCCCATCTTCGAAAAGGGAAACAAAGAGGACCCAAATAATTATCGCCTAGTCAGCCTGACATCAATACCCAGAAAGATTCTAGAGCAGATCATTAAACAGACAGTTTGTAATTACTTAGACAGAAACACTGTGATCAATAAAGGTTAACATGGGTTTCTTAAAAACAAGTTCTGCCAGACTAAACTTATTTCCTTTTATGATAGAGTCACAGGCTTGATAGACGAAGGGAATGCTGTGGATGTAGCATATCTTGATTTCAGCAAGGCCTTTAACAAAATTCCCTCTGACATTCCTGCAAAGAAGCTAGTAAAATGTGGTCTAGAAAGTGCTACAGTCTGGTGGATATGTAATTGTTTGACTTACCAAACCCACAGAGTGCTCACCAATGGCTTTTCTTCATCCTGGAGAGAAGTGACTAGTGGGGTGCCACAGGGTTCTGTTCTGGGCCCAGAGCTATTCAACATCTCTATCAATTACTTGGATGAAGGAATAGAGCGCATGCTGATCAAATTTGCAGATAATACCAAATTGGGAGAGGTTGCTAATACCCCAGAGGACAGGATCAACATTCAAAATGACCTTGACAGATTGGAGAGCTGGGCCAAGGCTAACAAAATGAATTTCAACAGGCAGAAATGTAGGGGCAAAAAGAATGAAATGCACAAATATAGGACACGAGACAGCTGGCTGGACAGCTGTATATGTGAAAGGAGTCTTAGTGGACCACAAGCTGAATGTGAGTCAGCAATGTGATGCGGCAGCCAAGAAAGCCAATTCAATTCTTGGTTGCATCAATAGGAGTATGGTGTCTAAATCGACTACATTAATAGTACCACTCTATTCTGCTTTGGTCAGACCTCATCTGGAATAGAATCATAGAGTTGGAAGAGACCCTAGGATACTGTGTCCAGTTCTGGGCACCTCATTTCAAGAAGAATATTCATACACTGGAATGTGTCCAGAGGCGGGTGACCAAAATGGTGAAGGGTCTGGAAGCCATGAAGCCCTATGAGGAGTGGCTTAGGGAGTTGGGTGTGTTTAGTCTGAAGAAGTGGAGACATGATATCCATATTTAAATGTTTGAAAGGCTGTCATATCGAAGAGGGATCAGGTTTGTTTTCCACTCCTCCAGGGGCTAGGACAAGGAGCAACGGATTCAAACTACAGGAGAAGAGATTTCACCTAAACTTCAGGAAGAACTTCCTGACAGTGAGAGTTGTTTGGCAGTGGAATATGCTACCTCGGAGTGTGATGGAGTCTCCTTCTTTGGAGGGTTTTAAACAGAGGCTGCATGGCCATCTGTTGGGAGTACTTTGATGTGTGTTCCTGCATGGCAGGGGTTTGGGTTGGATGGCCCCATGGTCTCTTCCAACTCTATTATTCTATGATTCTATGAAAACCCACTAGTTTTGCAGACACAGGAAACATAGTTTTTTGCACAAAAATGTGTTGATGATAATACTTTTGGTATATTAACTTGTTCTTCGAAAATTGTACTCAAATTTGGTAAGGATTCCCTAAACTCATTTATCTCAATAATAAAAAATGAAAAAAATTCAAGAAAAAGGCTCAGGAAAAATCCCCATTCAAAACCTCCATTGAATTTAATGAGAAACTACCAAAAAGCCACCTCTGAGCAAAGTTTTCCAGCTAGTTGTAAATTTAACTAAGAGCGTAAGACTCTAGTTCAGTCAGACTAGATTGCTGTCCAAAATATCATGGAGAAATTTGTGAAATACTTTGCTGAAGTCAAGATAAGTTACATCTACAATAGTTCCACAATCCCCTAAGCAAGCAGTTTATTAAGCAAGCAGAGGTGTGTGCTAGCTAGATGGTTGCTACAGATTTTCACTGCCTTGTTCTTTTTAATTAAGGAGATAAAATTAATTTTGATAAGATGTATTCTTGATAAATCCATTCTGGCTTCTACCAATCACTATACTATTATTGTCATGTCAGCTGTGCTCCATGACATAATTGATTATGTGACTCATCCACAATAACGACCGTTGAACACTGTTGTAGTACTTATCATCTTGGTGTAACATTAGGCTTGGATGAATATCATGCTTTACAGGCCACCACATGTTATATGTTTAACAACAGGTAAAATCTGAATGTTAGTTGTAAGGGAGTATTTAGCCATATCATCAAGGCATGGCTCTGTTTTTTCTTAAAAGTGATAGCAATTAACAAATGATTTACTATGCATGAGCTTTAAAATACCTAGGCTAGAGTCACGTGTAACAATGTATTGTATATCAAAGGAAAAGGTCAATGCATCTCATCCTAGTGAGGAGAGATCAAAGAAAAAAGGTTGAAAGAAGCTGGCCCCAACGCATCTGGTCAGTGTTAAGACAGATACACAAAGAACTAAGATAGAGCTAACAGTGGAGATGTGTTAGATCAAAGTATAAAAATAAAATCCCGTGGGAACTGCTGGAAGTTTGGAGAAGAGAAGACCTGGAGAATTCACCAATGGGAACTGTGTGCATGTAAGAATGTGCGTTATTATTTAACTAGTGCATGTTGTAGAACACACACTTCAGCAACAGTTACACTCTATGCCCCATGTACCTCATTAAACACAGCAAGAAAACCCTGTGTGTTTTCTGGAGAGCAAAAGAGTAGCTAGCACATAACAAATATCAATATCTTACTTACTTTATTAAAAGTACGATCTATAGATCCACCAAAGAGAAGACTTTAAGATAAAACAGAACATGTACAAAATATTTGAAGGAAAAATCAAAGCAGTAAAACAATCATACTTGAGTGTTGTCTGACACAGAGCGTGCTTTAATTCTGGCCACCCCGTGAGGAATTTGGCAACAGCCAGGGTCACTTTTGGAGACTTGTCTTCTAGCAGGAACCTAATATAAAATTGATCTGAATGTTCGGGAATTTGCCTCAACAGTGGAGTAATTAAACGGTGATGGACATGATTATAGTATCTACAAACCAAAAGAATATGCTTCATCGACTCAACTTCCAAATTTTCACAAAGGCATTGTCTTTCCAAATAGGGGACACCAGCAAATCTACCTCTGAGTAGTTCAGTAGAGAAAACATTGCATCTAGCCTTTGAAAAAAGTTTGCGGTACTTAACCACCAAGAGGTTCTTTAAATAGTCTACTAGTTAGAAAGGCCCGACGTAATGGATATGCATTGCACCGGGAGAGCAAGATAGATATGAATGTGAGTGCAGATCACAAAAAGCTATGTCGCCTAGTCTTTGTTTGATAGATTTAAGAGCAGTATTCAGGCCCAAATAGGTGAGAAGGGAAGAAGAGAGACCAATTGAAGCAGCTTTTTTGGCAAGAAGCTTGCACCAACTACTCATATAGCTGTCCTGGGTCATAAATAGAAGCAAACCTGAGCCTGCCCCAAAGACACTAACTTCCAACAGCATTTTAAGGCATACCACCAAGCCCTGATCGAAAAAGGGTTTTCCCCAGTTTCCAACAGGAGCACAGAATTAGAGACACAATTGGGGAGTTGGAGAAGAGTCCTAAGGAACTTTGTCTGTAGCCTATCTTTTTATCTGTATGTGTGTGTGTGTGTGTGTGTGTGTGTATATGAATGAGTTCATTAATGTAAAATATCTTACAAAACAAAAAATTATACACACCATATCTTAATAGTATATCCAACATTGAACAACACTTAACATTTAACAAACCACTCACATACATACAATATTTCCTTCTTTTTTGCCCCCTCCCCCACTCACTCAGGGAACGGTGTAGCTTATTAGTTTCTTTTATTTCTCATGTGGAAAATCATTTTAACTGTTTCCCTTACTTTCTCATACCCCTCCCTTTCCTGAACAAACTCAATCATTAATCTCCAATTACTAAACCTGACCTCCCCTTTCCTTTGATCAAAAAATACCCTTCTTTTTTCCATTATATAATGAAACATCATATATTCTGATACTCCAGGTATATACACAAGTATATAGATAAAATGCAGTTATTGTTTTTTTGCACCTCTCTGAATAGACCAATTGCTTTAGAACCTTTCAACATCTGTATACAGTGCATATTTTTAGTTAAAAGCTATTTTGTAAATAATAAAATTATGTGTTTTTAATTTTTTATTATATATATAACACACACACAACACACACACACACACACATATATACATATAATATGTATAATATATATGTATATAAAATATTTATATGTATATAAAATATTACAAACGCAGATAGATACAGAAAACTGACAGAGACTGGAGATATGCATGAGCATGAGAGTGAGAGACAGAGTATTAAGGCATCTATTAGATACCCTGGCCAGGAATCTTTATTATGAGTTTTGACTGATTCACCAGCTGCATCTTCTCTAAGAGTTGGAGGATCTAAAGATGATAGTACAGCCACTGCTAACCTTAAGACTGCACTTCTGCAACGTGCTCTGTACCAAGTTCAAAAACTTCAGTTAGTGCAACACATGGCAGACAGATTGGTTACTGGTGTATCTAGGAGTGACCATTGTTGTGTGCCTTCATTTCTGACTTATGGCGACCTTAAGACAAACCTATCATGGAGTTTTCTTGAACCCTAGTTTCCAGGGTTGTAGTCCAATACTCAAACTACACCATGGTAGCTCTCAAGGGGTGATCATATTACACCTTTATTAAAATCACTCCACCAGCTGCCAATTAGTTTCTAAGCAAGGTACAAAATGTTGGTTGTTACCTTCAAAGTCCTACATGATTTGGGTCCAGTTTACCAACAGGATCAGTTTTTTCCTTATAACATGCTGTGTACACTCAGGTCTTTCCAGGAACATTTACTTCAACTTCAGCCAGGCAGAACTAGGCTGGTAACTATTGATCAGAGGGCTTTTTCATGTATTGTTGTTGCGTGCCTTTGTCTCCAACTTATGATGACAGGTAACAGAGATTTGGGAAGCTAGGGAGCACAGTATTTTCTCCTACAGCCCAGCTGTTCATCTGGGTTGTGGAGAAAGATGAGTAGACTCCTTCCAGCTTTGAAAGTCATATAAGTTTTGTACATAGTCCCAGGGCTGCAAGTATTGCACCCCTTGGTAAATAATGGGTCTAAAATATTGTACTTCTCAAATGACACATACTCTGTATATCATTTACACAGCTGGTTTTGGATTCTGAGAGCTCTAGCTTTCACATATTCTTATTGGGGACTTGGACCATAGTATTCAGTGCAGCAGCTTTTAGACAGCCAAGTGTTAACACACAACTAACACTTCCCTTCTTAACTCTGCTTTCACTTTTCTATGGTTTACAGCTGTTTCTGTATTCCCAAATTTCTGTATGAAGGGGTGCTTGAACCTCTCTCTGAGGCAGTTCATAAGCATCTGTAAATCAGCAGTTTCTTCAGCTCTTGTGTCAAATAAGGATGCCACCCATTCAGCTCCTTCTCCTGGCTGATATATTTTACTCTCGCAGCATCACCAGCAAAGCTGTTGCCGCAGTCAGCCATGTAGCTGGAAGCCACATTCAAGAAACAGGTAGTTTTCCATCCCCGTTATACGTTGCCTTCATTTCTCTGAAGAGTCGTGGGGCCAGTGGGGAAAGTGGCCCCCCTTGTGGATCTGCTGTTGCTCTGGTATAGCCTTGCTATTAGAGTCTGCCTTGTTGAGGGGCCAGATTCCACCAGTCTGCCATTTCTGCTTGCATCCTGGCCATCTCTGTCCATAGTTGCTTCACTTCATCTTCCTTGGCGAGCAGCTGGTCCCATAATGAAGCCTCACTCAGAGCAGTGTCCCACTGAGTTGCCCTGTGGCACTGGCGTTTTCCTGTGTCTTGTTGTTCTTTGCATGCCCAAGTGCGACCTCCGGTAGGGGTAATTGTGGGTTTAGAAGGAAGAACCTTGGTTCTGATGGCTGGTGTGAAAGTTGGGATGGTTTCAGCTTGTTCTGTTCCCTCCATTTCTGTGCACTCAGCCTCTTGTATTTCTTCTTGAGACATATTTGAATGATGGTTTGTTTAGAGATGTTTGGAGACCACTTACTCTGTCAGGAACAGAATTCACTCACAAATAATGTAGTTCATTGATTGCTGTTTATTTGGTGTGTAACACATGTAATAACTTTAGTGAGTGGTCTGAAGGCAAAGAGAAGGTAAGTGAGTTTAAGATCCCCAGTGACCCATCTCACATCTGAAGGTCCTGGGAACCAGCATTATCAGTATTAGTGCATACCAGAGGCAGTACCAGGCAGTGTTTACTTAACAGTCTTCAAGCTGATTCTACCACAACAATCTACTAATGTATTATGGAGGGGTGGAACAACCTGACACAAACGTTAGAACAAACCTCCTTCTTTGGAGGTTTTAACCAGAGGCTGGATGGCCATCTGTTGGGAGTGCTTTGATGTGTGTTCCTGCATATCAGGACGCTGGACTGGATGGCCCCTGTGGTCTCTTCCGATTCCATGATTCCTCTTCCTCACTGTTGTTATTAAATTGGGGTTGGTAAAGAGAATTTTTGCTTCCTCTAACATTTGTGAATACAGAAACAGCTGTAAACCAGCTGGAAAGTAAAACTAAAGACTCTCCAAGATGTGGAGGAAAGAGGTAGTTTGGGTTTGCCTAATTTTCTGTTGTATTATCATGCTTGCTGCTTAAATTGGGTACAATATTGGGTTAATCTAGACAATATGAAATTATTAAATTTAGAAGGAGTGGACTTGTGGTCAGGATGGCACTTTTATTTATGGTTTAATAAGGCCAAAATTAATTAGGAATTTAATAATCATTATATAAGAAAATTCTTATTAAATGTGTGGAGAAGATACTTCCTGAGATGCTGTTGGAAGACACCCCAATGGGTTTCCCCTCTATTACAAAAAAGAGAATAGTTTATTTGATAAATGAATAAAATATAAAGATCTGACTGAGTTGCAGCATGATCAACTAAGAATCAGGTCCCAACAAGAACTTAATGAACTTGGAATCAAATGTCATTGGTTTCTCTATAGGCAACTTAGAGAAAAATTAAAAGTGGATATTAAATGGGTGTCAAATGAAAGAGGAAGACATGACCACAATTTTGTGTTCAAGAAAATCTAAATCTGTCTCCTCCATTTATAAAATTTTATTGAAATGTGATACAGAGAACAAGTCAAAATATCAATGATCAAATGGGTATAAAAAATTTCACACTCAATTCCTTTGGAGCAATGGAAAAAAGCTTGGACAAAGAGGCTAAGATGCACAGCATGTCAGGACATTAGAGAAAATTTTTATAAGATGTATCTTAGGTGGTACGTAACGACTGAGAAAATACCAAAAATGCACCAACACAGTTTTAAAAAGTGTTGGAAATGAAATTGGTACTTTTTATCATCAATGGTGATCATGCAAAAAATTGAAGAAATTTTGGAATGTTATATACACCCAAATAGAAAAAATTCTAGGTTCTCATTATGAAATGACTCCTGGATTGTATTTGTTATCTATAACCAATTATGATTTAGAGAGAAGGCTGGAAAACAATTGTTTTATATGATAGCTGCAGCTAGAATGCTAATAGCACAAAAGTGGAAACAGAAAATTCTCCCTCCAATAGAAGATTGAGAGATGAAGTTGTTTGACGGGATAAAGATGGACAGATTTAATTATGTTATTAAGACGGTATACATTTGAAAAATTTATCAAAGATTGGGATAACGTTATAACTTATTTCAGGAATCTTTGGGGTGCTATCAAGATGGTGAATATTGACTTTTGAGAATAAGAACAACATACACAGGTATAAGAGTTTATATCAATTTGTTTGACAAACAATAGATTTGCGTATCAAGTTTTTATTGCCTCTCATCTGGGGGGAAGTCCTTTAAGAATGCAGAATGATATACGTGAATGCTGGATGTACATAACAATGTATAACTTTTGGATGGAATGAGTGTTAACGTTATTATTTTGATATCAACTAATAAAAAAAAAGAAACAGCTATAACTGTAGAAAAAAAAGAGCAGTGTTAAGAGGAGAAATATTAGTTGTGTGTTACATATGTCTGTCTGAGAGCTGCTGAACTGAATAGCATGGTCCAAGTCCCCAGTAAGAATATGTGAAAACTTGAGCTGTTAGAATCCAAAACCAGCTGTTTAAATAATGTACAGAGTATGCACTGTATGAGAAGTACAATATTTTAGACCCACTCTATTTACCAAGGGGTGCAACACTTGCAGCCTTGGGACTATGTGCAGGACTTGTACAGCTTTCAAAGCTGGAAGGATTCTAATCACCTTTCCCCACAACCCAGATGAACAGCTGGGCTGCAGGAGAAATATTACGTTCCCCGGCTTCCCAAATCTCTGTCACCTCACCTCTTAAAACACCAAGAAAAGAACAACCTCAGTGGTGGTGGTTGGCAGATGAGATAGGTTTTCACTTCCATACTCCTTCCCCCATTTTCTAGATCTCAGTGGGGAGTTTTCAGCCTTGCTGTCCCTGAAAGCCCAAGTGTTTTTTTTTTTGAGAAAAGGAAAATCTGTGTATGTGTGTGTGTTTGTGCGCATGCATATCCACACACGTGTCAAGAAATGCTACTTTGTGTTGCTCAAGAACACACATGTGTAATTTCCATGTTGTTTATTGGAAACATAACAGGCTAGTAAAACAAATATTGCTTCAATTAAAACCTTGCTTTGGCTACTTTGTTACGTAGTAAAACACAATAATCCATCAGCATCTATTCCTGACACTCATTGGTGGTTCTTCCAGGATTACACCCTCCTTCCTACAATTGCCAAACGGGTTTTCTTTGGTTAAAGCAACTCCTGTCTACAGTCATTTTGATCTTTACAATCTCTTCCTTGGTCTTTGATATTTTAATTCTAAACCCCACCATTGTATCCTCCAGCCTAATCCTCTTAAATTACCCTCTGATTGCTATCATCTACAGACAACAACCAAATGTTATTTACCTGAGCTGGTCAATTGCTATTTATTACCCCACCAATAAACAATACTGACCATTTGGTCTCTAAAACTCCAGCCTCTACTAATTCTCAATTACATTCTCACTGTTCTTGTTACACTCAGCATTTCTACCTAACTACACACACCCTCCCCAATTCCACAGATCACTACAAGTCTAGGAGAAATAATGACATGACATTCTGCCCCCCTCAAACTCTACTCCCCCAGTTTGAAAGGGTATTTGTCATGGAATTTTGCTATAAGCTGCATTGCCTTTACATGTTTTGCATCCACCCATTCCTGTTTGCTGGCTGGTAAGCATTTCTACTTCACAAAATATTGCAGGGAAAAGGCGAGTTTGAGCGAGACCAGTGAGGAACAGATAGACAACACATGCATTCCTTACTGTACCAGCAAAGACTTTAAAAGCAAATGTCAACCTACAGAGCTGCAGAAGGAGGAAAAGAGTGTGGAACAGAATTGTGTTCCAACCATTCAGAGCACATGCTGGAGAGGGAGACAACAGGAACCACATTCACTGCAACCTGCAAAGGTGTTATGGCTAGAACGAATTCAAAAGAGAGCAGAAACTGTTTTAGTGGATCAAGGCACAGGAGTAAGACAATGGACCAATCTCTATCAACTAACTGATAGCAATCTCTATCAATCTCTATCAACTCTCTCTATACATATATGTATACACAAAAATGCACACGTACACACACACACACACACACACACACACACATACACATCAAGATGGTGCACTTCAGTTTAGTATAGGTCAAAACCTAGTTCATTCTCTTTGATAGAAAGAGAATGAACTAGGTTTTGAACTATACTAAACTGAAGTGCACCATCTTGATGTGTATGTATGTATATATACGTGTGTGCGTGTGCGTGCGTGCGCGCGTGCGTGTATTTTTGTGTATACATACATACATACATATATATATATGTACACATACATATATATGTATATATATATGTATGTATATAGTATATAGAAACTATGTAATAGTTTTTTTGCTTAATAGGAAATAAGATAAGGTTTGTTGATGTAATTGAATAGTCTTTCAAGGTTACTTCAAAGTTTCTGTGCATTCTTCTACACGGATGAAACTATTTAGCCTAGTTATCTGCTCTTCTAGAAATGCATACCCTGTAGGGGTTAGCTAATTTTCTGGAGAAGCCTGAGGACAGGTATGGCATAAATGTTAAGGTATATAATATGTATACATTACTTGGTGTTAAAATATTTTAATGCATTTTGGTATATATACATATATTTATGGTAAGTACGGTATTATATAATTGTTGGTTGCCCTAATCGTCATTGCTTTCAATGAGATCCATTTAAAGGTCTCAATATTAAAGGGAAGAGGTCTGTGATAAACACTGGGGAGGGGCATAGGCAGCAGAGCTGCCCTAGCAACAGAGGGGATTTAACCTGATTGGTTGGCTGACTAAAGGACCCAGATTAGCCAGAGGGAGGGGCTAGGTGGGTGAGTCAGAAAAACAAACAAACAAACAAATACTAGAAACAGGATTTGAAAAGGGAGTTCCTTCTATGAGTTTGAAAGGAGAGGGGTTCCTTGAGAGAGAGGGGGGAAAGATAAGAGCTGGTTAACTTAGGGAAGTGTTTGCATGTTAAGAGTTGGAAGTTCTTTGATATTGAGCATATTGATGTTGGGGGATGATAGGAGTTTCAGCCCCACAGAGATGCAGCGGAAAAACCAGAAGGACAGCGAGCCAACAGCAGCAGCCTTGTTCCCCAGTAAGGATACTCACACATGGAGGAGTTTCTTCCAAACAGGAGGCACTTTATCTTGTAGCAACGTTCCGTTATATACACAACATGGAACAGACGGACAAAGGCTTGCACCAGACACCGGTTTGGTCAACAGACAAATACATACTGGGGATTGCTTTCTTATATACATTTTTACAACCAATCAGGTAGAGGTTTGCACACCTCCCTCTACCATCTGCACACGACCCCAGTTTCTGATGCAACCTTGCAATTACCCACAGCTGGGGCATGATGCAACATCTTTGCAGTGGGCTGATCATTTTCCCAGGGTTCCCTGCCTGGAATCCCTGACAATCCCCTCCAAAATGGTCAGGACACTGTGTAGGACATTTTCACGATCCATACACGTCATGCAATACATGTGACATAATACATACATTCAAGGGTACAATTCATTTCCCAACTTACACTCTGGTGGCAAGGCCCAGTTTGCTCGCCAACTTCTCATGGCCTACTACTGGAAATGCCTTTGTGAGCAGATCCACAGATGGGCAATACTGCACGCACAAAATCCCATCTTGGACCATTTGCCTCACTTTTTGATACTATACCCCAATGTACCGGTAGTCCTACACTGTAAGTTTTCTGCTTCAGTCACATGGGACAACAAAATATCCTCCTCCTGACCTTTTAGGGATGAGCATAACTTTATTTCCCGACTTAGCAAGTTGGGTACTTCCTGACCCACTTTTACTGGAACCACTTCTGGAACTAGTGCTGGCCTCAGTGCGAGGCTCTTGCTTGACCCTAAACGCAGGTTTAGCACTAGGTGGCGGTGTTGAACTCTTTGGTGTGACGTCGAGTGAGACTTCTGGCTTCTCCTCCTCAGTACTTTCCTCAGCACTTTCTTCTTCGTCATCATCCATCACCGCTCCTCCATCTTCAGAGCTTTCAAGTGTATCCAGGACACTGTCCTTTTCCTCATCAGACATCACTGCCCCTCCACTTTCAGAGCACTCAGGTGTGTCCGGGACACTGTCCTTTTCCTCATCAGACATCACTGCCCCTCCATTTTCAGGAATTTCGGGAACACTCTTCAGACTTTCCCCCAGGGGAATCAAGACCTCTTGATCACAGTGCAGTCTTTTCCCACTTTTCACACTGTTACCCAGGTTACAGTGCAGTCTGTCCCATCCTGAATGGATTTCAAAGTTTGCACTCCTGGAATACACTATTTTGCCAGCATGGTGTAGAAATCTATATTTGTTACCTTCATATCCCACAAAGCGTAACCGTCTAGATTTCTCCTCTCCAGACTTTCTGAAACATGGGGGAATATACACACTAGCAAACTGACCCCAAACACGTAGATGCTTCAGGTTTGGCGCCCTACCATACAATAGGTAATATGGAGTTTGCTTCACACTTGAGCTCCACATCCTGTTTATGTGGTAGTTTGCTGTCACTATTGCTTCTCCCCAAAGTCCTGCTGGGGCTTGGGCGTCCTCCATCATACAGTCCTTCATTTGTTTTAACAGCCCAATTCTTCTTTCTGCAAGACCATCCTCCCCGGGAGATGCGGGGTTGGTGGTTTTATGCCTTATGCCTTTCTTACGCATCCACGCTTGCAGGCTATTGGACAGGAATTCTCCCCCTCTGTCTGATACAAGACTGGCCATTTTGTAAGGAAATTTCCTCTCAACAGCATTCACCCACTCTTGGAACTTTTCAGCTGCTTGGCTTTTCTCTTTCAGTAGATAGACATAGGAGTACCTGGTGTGTCTGTCTACAATGACCAGGACATACCTATTTTGCCCTTCAGTTGGCTTGACTGGCCCAGCCAAATCTGCATGTACAACCTCAAAAGGACGTTGGGTGACACACTTGCTTTTCTTGGCAATGGGGTAAGCCTTTACCTTAACCTTTTTGCATACAGAGCAATCTAGAAACTTAAGGCAATTTCTGACTTGTAACCCAGGGCATACCTTTGCCAATTCCTGCAAACTTTTGTAGCTGACATGTCCCATCACTCTGTGGAGATAATGTACACACTTATCATGTAGAGGTTTGTTACACAATGGGTTAACGTTTGCCACTTTTCCTTTGGGCAACATGTGGTACAACCCCTGCTTTTTCACCCCTTTTGCACAAAACATACCATTCTCAGTTATTGTACATTTCTCCCCTTCAAACACCACTTTGTAACCCTCACTGGTCAGTTGGGAGACACTCAAAATACAATTCTGCAGGTTGGTAACACACAACACATTATTGCATGATTTACCAAAGTATGGCACATATGCAGTACCCATCTTCTGCACCTTGCTTGGTGCCCCATCCGCAAGGGAAATTGCTGTTATATTTGCATTTGTTACATCATTCAACAGCTTTAAATTGTTCACCATGTGGTGAGTTGCACCACTGTCTAGCAACCACACACCACTCTCAGACTGTTCTTTTGCCACAAACACATGGCCTTCAGCCTGTGACGACACGCCCCTCCACTTCTGGGCTGTCTTCTTCCCTCTGCTCGGCGCTGGCATTCTGCAGTCCTTCTGGAGATGGCCGACTCTCTTGCATCTGTAGCAGCATCTGGCATAGCTGCACACTCCTTCTTCCTCCCGGTCAGATGCCTCCTCCTCCGACTGCAGTCTGGAATCGAACTGCTTACGTTGGAGTTCCTCCAGGCTCCTCCCGGCTACCAGGTCTACAGTCAGCTCTTCCTCACACACACCCTGCAGGCTGTACATCAAAAAGTCCCACTCCTTAGTGAGGCTTCCCTGCAGAATAAAACTTCTCTGCGTTTCTGGAATTTTTACCCCCCTTTCGGCTGTCTCTTGGAAAAGCTGTTTCATCAGCATGAGGTGCTCTCTCACACAGCTTCCAGGACATAACTTTGTGTTATACAGTCTTTTCGTCCATAGCATTTTGGACAAACACGAGGAAGGTTGATGCACACGCTTCAAAGCCTGCCAGAGCTGATATGCTGCATTTGCAGCAGCAGTGTGAATCAACTGGGAAGGACCTAAAGTAAGCAAAATAACTGCTTTGGCTTTTTCGTCAGCACCCCTGAATGCTGCTATTTGGGCAGCAGTTGCTCCTTCTGGGGGCTGTCCCTCATTTTCCATAACGTTCCACAGGTTCTCCTTCGTCAAAGCGGCTCTCACGTAAATTTGCCAGCTTTGATAATTAGTGTCGGTCAATTTTTCAAAACGCAGATAACCTCCGTCAGCCATGCTGCTGCCTTTGTAAGGAAAAATTCAACAAACAAAGCAGCTGGCCGCAGTGACCTTGATGAGCTCTGGACTGAAGATTAACTGTCTCTCTGCCAAAACACAGACTCCCAAGGCACCGGAGAGCCAGGCAAACAGTCAAAAACAGTCCCAGTATCCAGAGGAAAACAACTACAGGTGCGCTGTGGATGCTGTGCACTGTGGGTCTGGGCCCATAACCACTGTTGGGAGATGATAGTAGCTTCAGCCCCACAGAGATGCAGCGGAAAAACCAGAAGGACAGCGAGCCAACAGCAGCAGCCTTGTTCCCCAGTAAGGATACTCACACATGGAGGAGTTTCTTCCAAACAGGAGGCACTTTACCTTGTAGCAACGTTCCGTTATATACACAACATGGAACAGACAGACAAAGGCTTGCGCCAGACACCGGTTTGGTCAACAGACAAATACATACTGGGGATTGCTTTCTTATATACATTTTTACAACCAATCAGGTAGAGGTTTGCACACCTCCCTCTACCATCTGCACACGACCCCAGTTTCTGATGCAACCTTGCAATTACCCACAGCTGGGGCATGATGCAACATCTTTGCAGTGGGCTGATCATTTTCCCAGGGTTCCCTGCCTGGAATCCCTGACAACTGAATTGCCCAATACTTTTCCCTTGTTATTTTGTTTAATAAAGATTTTATTCTATTTTTTTTGAAGAGCATACAGTGTTTCTTTAATTTGAGCTCAGTTATACATGCTACCACAAGTGAAACATTTATTTGGGAAAAACTTGAAAACGCTTTGCCCTATATCCACAAGGGTTGCGTTCTTAGGGAAAGCAGAAGAGGGATATAAGTGTTGAGAGGGAGCCAGGAGGTGGAAATTATACAAAGAGCATTGCTTCCTCAGGGAGGGAGAATTTAAAGCAGACCTGATCTGTCATAACCCTGGCTGGCCTGGATCTCCGCATTTTGACACAAGCCATGTCTGTGATGAGGAACTGCAAGAAGGTAACACACTGATTTTGATGTACAAAACAAGGCCAGCACTCCCTGTTCAAGACATGAATGAGACAGGCATGTGTTTAAACAAGCATAGCTGCATCTAATCATGTCTTCTTGGGCTCAAACATATTTTATCAAGTATAGTTAAGTTGGCTGCTTTTTCTTTGGAAGAAAAGCTGCTGCTTGGTCCCAGTCTAGAAAGTGTTCTTGATCTGCATCCCAGACTGTTCCCAATTTTCAGCTGAAAATTGCATTCTTCCATAAAGCAGCATGGAGCTTTAATCCAGATCAGGAGCACATTCCACATCAAGCCCAGCACCTACCTGTCTCTCACAAATAAAAGCAACTAGTTCAAGAATCATTGTTTAAACACAAGACTAACATCACATATACTTTGGTCTTGAATCAAACACTACAAGCAGAACTTCCCTATCAATCTTTCACTATGCTTTTCAAACAAATTTTTTCTCACATATTAAATTCCAAGTCATTATGTGTCGAATAGCTGAGTGTTGGGAATAACAATGAAGGACACTATATGTGTGATGCCACCTTCAAAGATTTTAGGGTCTGTTTTTGTGTCTGTTCTTGAATGCCATTTCCCTATGTTGCATGCAGCAGAGAGCAGAGTCTGGCATTTAATTGCAACCTCTCAGTTCGAAGTTAACAGCAGTCCCTCAGTTGTGATAAAATGCATTCCTTCACTAACTATTTTAAGGGAATGTCTATTGAAAGGAGACTAATAAGGAATAATTCAATAAACTCGGGCTTTTGCTGTGCATTTGTTTGGACTCAGGTAAAAACATACAAGAAACCATCCAGCAGGTTCACTGGTCATGCAGGCTGGGAACTTCTAGGAGTTGTAGTCCAAAAAGGTAATATTTCCAAGCTCTGCTTTGGTTTTAAATTGGAAATCAGTTTCTTCTTTCTATTTCCTTTTCATCACAGATAGAAGACTGAGATGGCTAATACATCTTTAGTGGGCTGAATAAATGCAGAGCCTGGTTTGCTTACGATGCTGCTCAGTGCAATATTTTACCTTTAATTAATGTAGACAGTTAAGTGCAAATTTGAATTAAAAAGAGCCCAATCCACAATTAATCTAAACATCCTATACACACACATGCATAAACACACATGTGTGTACACACATGAGTGCACCGTCAGAGAACCTTGAAGATCAAGTACTCTTACATTATGTTTTCTAAATTACTCATACATATAGAGGCAGTAGCAGACAACATTGCCTGTATTGCCTATCTCCACATATTACTTCTTGAGCACAAACAAACACAAACTGCTTATCATCCTGCACAGTACTTACTGCCTACCAGAGGATGCAGCCAGTTCATGAATTTCCATGTTCTGACCACAGCAAGAAACAGTAGTTACCACAGATTATCAGCCTGACAACAACAAGCCATGTAAAGAGAGACACTGAGCCAACTCTGCCGTCTGGAGACTGGCATATTCAAGTATACACTCAGGACATTAATAGCAATTTATGTGCCATCACTGAGGGATACCACAATGGTCCTGTTGGCAGCCTCTTATTTTGAAGCCTGCTATTTGAGGGAGTTACAAGCTATAATCACAACAGAAACTTTGAAAACCCTTATCTTCAGTGACACACCAAATCTATTTCAGAACTGTAATTGCTATGTCACTGGAGAGTTTGCTGCTTAATGCACTCAAATGACATTTAGTGTTTGCAGGGTCATTACCAGGAACAGAAAATGTGGAGAGAAGAGTGAGGAGGGAGGGGCTCCTATTGTTCAGTAAACTTATTTTTTAGAAGGGGCTTTATTTCAGACATTCAATTATGTGAGAAATATAGACATCATCCTTATACAACATATAGATCCATATTATTTAAACCTCCCCACATCCATTCTAAAGAGATGCTCTGGAAATCTGGGATACAGCCACTTTACTCAGACTTGGCAATATTATTTATTTCCTAGGCAAGAAAAGAAACCCATATCTTTTATAGGGCAGATCTGATGCTGGTTCTAAATGATTTCAAACATTACTAACTATTACTTTGAAACGTACTTTCTGTGACAGAAAAAGTTCAAGAGCCTTAAAATGAGGTCTAGATACTAGAATCTTGAGGATTTCACATGGCTACAGGTGCACATCATGGAATACAGATGATAGAGCAATCATAGAATCAGAGTTGGAAGAGACTACAGGGGCCACCCAGTCCAACCCCCTGCTATGCAGGAACACATATTTAAGCACTCCCAACAGATGGCCATCCAGACTCTGTTTAAAAATCTCCAAAGAAGCAAACTCCACCACACTGCGAGGCAGCATATTCCACTGACAGAGAGCTTTGACCGTCAAGAAGTTCTTCCTGAGGTTCAAGTGGAATCTCCTTTCCTGCCGCTTGAATCCATTGCTCCTTGTCCTAGTCTCTGGAACAGCGGCAAACAAGCCTGCTCCCTCCTCGACATGACATCCCTTCAAATATTTAAATATGGCTGTCATGTCCCCTCTTAACCTTCTCTTCTGCAGACTAAACATACCCAGCTCCCTAAGCCACTCCTCATAGGGCTTCATGGCTTCCAAACTCTTCACCATTTTGGTCGCTCTCCTCTGGACATGCTCTAGCTTGTTGATATCCTTCTTGAATTGAGGTGCCCAGAACTGGACACAGTATTCCAAACGAGGTCTAACCAATACAGAATATAGTGGTACCATTACCTCCCTTGATCTAGACACCATACTTGTATTGATGCAACCAAGAATTGCATTGACTTTGTTGGTTGTTGCACCACACTACTGACTCATGTTCAGCTTGTGGTCTACCAAGACTCCTCGATCCCCTTCACATGTACTGTTATCCAGCCATATGTCCCCGATCCTCTATTTTGCATTCCATTTTTCACAATTCCTGTGTTGTATTTCTGTACATTTATGCTCATATTTGCCTAGTGGTATGCAATGAGTTTATAGTGAGAAGAGCAGTGGAATACTCTCTCTCTGTTTATGCATGCATGCACAGATATACGTAGTGAAAACACAAGGGGGGCATATGAAGGGAGAAAGTAAATGATACAGTAATCTCCACGTTACAAAGTACATATATTCAGTACAGTGTAGACTTGAATTGCAGAAATATAATTTTTGAATTTGAACAGAACCAATCACAATTACAGAAAAATCTCTAACTCTTACTAGTTAAAAAAGGGGCAGGAGGAGGACAGTCCTCAGCTCCCAGTTAGAAAGGTATAGACAAGTTGCTGCAAAACACCAATTACTAGTCAGTGTTTCCATAAGTCAGAGGGCAGCATTGTGCCTCTTAGCACGTTCCTTTGTCCACCGATATAGACTCTAGTCCTTGTACTTAGGACAGTCATTATAGCCCCCTAGACCCCAATGTTTATCCTTCCAGAGTTTATATTTTGCCTTCTAGATTCTAAAGATACATCCCATTTTTAAAAATGCAATTTCACAAATTCCTCAAAATAATCCCTCAACAGCCTAGATACCCTGTACAAGAATAAAGCACGAAATATAGATTTACACAAAAAGTCTAATTTGTGGTATGTATTTTAAAAACAAATTTGGGAATTTCTAATTGTATAACTATATTTCATTGAAAAAGGGCAGTTACTAACTGGACCTTTCTGACTGGACCTTTTCTATCATCAGGGGTCTTTTGGGTCCAGTCCTAGTAAAATACAGGAAGATAAACCAATAAGCTCTCTCAGAGTGGCCAGCAGGCCAATTATCCTTGCTCTATCAATCTACACATACTATATCAAACTACCTACAGATACCCTATAAGTGAAGCATATATAGAATCACAGAATCATGGAGGTGGAAGAGACCACAAGGGCCATCGAGTCTAACCCTCTGCCATGCAAGAATTCACCATCATCACATTCCTGACTGGTGGCCATTCAGCCTCTGATTAAAAACATCTAAAGAAGGAGACTCTACTATACTCTGAGGCAGCATATTCCACTGTCAAATGGCTCTTACTGTCAGGAAGGTCTTCCTAATGTTTAGATGGAATCTCTTTTCCTGGAGTTTGAAGCTATTGCTTCATCTCCTAGTCTGTGAAGCAGCAGAAACAGGCTTACTCCATCCTCCACAGGACATCCCTTCAAATATTTAAACATAGTTATTATCACTTCTTAACCTTCTCTTCTCTAGGATAAACACATCTAGCTCTCTGAGCCACTCCTCATGGGGCATGGGTTCCAGGCCTTCTATCATTTTGGTTGCCCTCCTCTGGACATGTTCCCGCTTGTCAATACCATTGACGAACTGTGGTGCCCTGGACTGGACACAGTACTCCAGATGAGATCTGACCAAAGCAGAATAGAATGGTACTATCACTTCCCTTGACCTAGACACTATGCTCCTATTGATGCCGTCCAGAAATGCATTGTTTTTTTAGCTGCCACATTTCCTGTTGTGGTTTATCTAGAGGCTTGCAATGTTGTACATGCTCAGTAAAATATGGCCACAGTAAGATATGTAGGGTTGCCCTTGAGTACACTATGGAAAAGTCAGTTGGTTCTAAGCACTGTTGTGTTGTTGTGTGCCTTCAATTTGTTTCTGTCTTATGGTGACTCTAAAGGAATCTATCACAGGGTTGTCTTGGGGATTGCCTTTGCAATCTCTGAGAGAGAGCATGACTTTCCCAAGGTCACCCAGCATGACTTTCCCAAGGTCACTCAGTGGGTTTCCATGAGCAGAGATTTGAATCCCGGTTTCCAATGTCATAGTTCAATGCTTAAAACACTATGCAATGCTGGCTCCCTGGTCCTATACATACTATTCACGAAAATGGCACAGCCGGGGAAAGGTCTAATGCATACAAGCAGAGAAACCACACATTATGTAACTTTCCCCATAAACCAGAACTAAGCAATGAGTCTGATTCAGGCGAGGCTTTAATGCAATGAGGCAGTGACCACAATGGCTATCACTGCAATGGGGTACTGGCAGAAAGAGGAACCAAACAGTTGCTGCCCAATCATCTGACATTAATACCAGGAAGGATTCTCGAGCATCTCATTAAATAGTTAGTCTGGAAGCACTAAGAAAGGAATGCCATCATTATTAAAAGACATGTCTCAAAACATCATGACAGAATAATCTTTTTTAAATAGAATTACTACATTTATAGATAAAGGGAACACTGGAAGTAGCACATCTTGATTTCAGTAAGGCCTCTGGCAAGATCCCTCAGGATATTCTTGCAAACAAGCCAGGAAAATGTGGGCTAGATATTGCTACTGTTAGGTGGATTTGGCTGACCAATTTATCCCAATCAATGGCTCCTCTTCATCCCAGAGAGAAGTGACTAGTGGGGTGCCACAGGTCCTGGGCCCAGTGCTATTCAACATCTTTATCAATTATTTAGATTAGATAACACAGGGGATTCTTATCAAATTTGCAGATGACACCAAATTAGGAAGGCTAGCTAATACCCCAGAAGACAGGATCAGAATTCAAAATTACCTGAACAGATTAGAAAGCTGGGCCAAAATGAGCAAGATTAATTTCAGTAGGAGAAATGTAAGGTACTCATGTCACATCTTAACCTTATCTTCTCCAGGCTAAACATACCCAACTCCCTAAGCCACTTCTCATAGGGCAGGGTTTCCAGGCCTTCCACCATTTTGGTTGCCCTCCCTTGGACATGTTCCAGCTTGTCAATATCCTTCTTGAACTGTGGTGCCCAGAACTGGACACAATATTCTAGGTGAAGTCTGACCAAAGCAGAATAAAGTGGTACTATCACTTCCCTTGACCAAGACACTATACTCCTATTGATGCAGACCAGGACTGCATTGGCTTTTTTTAGCTGCCACATCATACTGATGACTCATGTTCAGCTTGCGGTATACTAACTTGGAGAGCTTTTTCCCATGTCAAGCCAGGTGTCACTCATCTTATATCTATTCATTTCATTTTTTTTCAGCCCAAGCGTAGTACTTTATACTTCTCCCTGTTGCAATTCATTTTATTAGTTTTGTTCTATCTCTCTAATCTTTTGAGATCATGTTATATTGTATATATCTTCCTGTAGACTAAACCTAGTGTTTTTGTGGTATGATTATGAATCTCTTCCCCATCTGCCTTCCCCAAGCCATTTTCTTCAAGGTCTCCTTCCCTCTCTTCCAAACTAAGTACACAACCACAGCCTGAAATCAAAGCTAACAGCAGTTTAACTGACTACCAAATTAATTTCATTTCTGCATGTGATATGCAGTGTGGCCACATCCTGGCTTTCCACTCTTCCTATATGCTCTTTCTCCAACTCTTATTTTCAGTAGAGACTCTCTTGCTGTTTTGGCTGAGCCCTGAAACTTACTACCGTATTTGCTGATGTGTCTTATATTTCTTAAAAAGATACCCTTTGAAAATGAGGTGCATCTTATATACCAGCAAATATGGTAACACTAAAAACATAGGGAATGAGCCGGGAGCCAAAGTTCTCCTTGCCCAGGCAAATAGGAAGGGAAGGGGTAGTGCAATCCAAGTGAAGCACTCCTTACCTTCTCCTTTCCTGTGCATTTTGACTCTCCTAGGGCCCAAGAAAAACTAGTGCAGCACTCTTTTCATTCCCCCCCTCCTCGTGCAGCATTCTTTTTATTTCCCTCCTCTCCTGGTGCAACATTCTTTTCATTCCCCTCCCCTCCTAATGTAGCACTCTTTTCATTCCCCCCTTTCCTGGTGCAGCACTCCTTTCATTCCCCTCATCAGGGAACTAAAAAATTTTTTTCCTGAAAAATACCCCTTGAAAGTGGGGTGCATCTTATACGCTGGCATGTCTAATACGCCAGCAAATACGGTATTTTCAACTATATCTTCAGCTGCAGTGAACTGGGCTTTTCCTTTAGGGGTGTGGAGGACCAGGGTTAATTGGTACAGAAGTATCACATCTTGTCATGAGTAGTCTCTGATTCTTTTACTCTTCAATGTTAAAGAGCCAAGATAGAAATGTATTCAGCTAACACAGAGATTAATGCAGAACGATGGATTCTTTCAAGTACCATTTTCAAGCCTAGGTTTTGCAATGGGTTTATATAATCAGACATAAATGCACATGTTCAGTTGCATTTACTTCCAAAGGCTTTATTGTCCTTGTCTTGTGATGTCAAGAGATAGATGTTAATGTGGGAGGCTCAGATGCCTGTGCTGAATTCAGATAAAATTCAAACAAAACAACCAGAGGATGCAGGGGAAAGCCATATTTTATGACCCTTTCCACCACTGTAAAAAAGCTCTCTGTATGTAGTAAACTAACACATAAGAGAATGGGCAATACTAAGTTGTTCTCTCTGCTGTTTAAGTTCATTGCATTACAGAATATGAAATAAAACACAAGAAAGCATTCAAAAATATCTTCAACCTGTGATGTGAAGTGGCACAAACCAGAATTCTACTACGTCAGGGCCAAACTGACAATGATAGAGTCAATGTTTGATGTCTCTGTGTTTATCTAACTGAAGCATAATGTGGGAATGCATAAGTTTGGTCCAGATCTGATTGTTAGTACCAACTAGAGCAAAACTACTAAATCAGTGAGCCCTTGGTAAGTTCAATGGCTCTGCTCTAGCTGGAACTAATAATTTGATTTACACCTTTGGACATCAAATAAATTGCTCCCTTTTATACTTTACTTCCTCTCCTATCATCACTCTAAATTCTATTCTCCAAGTGTGGCTCAGGTCAGTTAACATAATTAGGCCAGGAGAAATGTGTGTGGGATGGGGATGATATACTAGATAAGGTAGCATTCTGAAGATCAAGCTGAATTTGATGGAGACAACTACATTTGTGGTTGATGTGGAAGTAGTAACTTCCTCCACTTTGCTCCTACCAACCCAGCCACCTTTTTTCAAAACTAAGTTTGATCCATCAATAAAAATCTTTCAGTTTAACATGTCGTGTTCAGACTCCACAATGCTGGGAAACTGTAGTTGGCAAAAGCTATGCCTTTAGTCACAATGTTTAAGCAACATGGATATGGCATGGCATCTTATGCTGTGATTAGTTTCAGCTTAACTGTTACCTTGGTGACTGATGTCTGTCGGTGGCTGAGTGTTGGACCAAAGCCCCATATTTGAAGAGGCATATGGAGTCAATGCAAGTGAAGCTATCATGTAACTAATGTTATCATTCTATGTTACAAGTATCCAATCAACAACTAATGCAATCCATAGAAGTGGTGATCCAATCTGGGAGAAAATTAGTGTGATAGAATATGAGAAGGCAAGGTGAGAGAGGGAGGGCATATCTGATGTTCACAGTTGAAACCTCTACTTCCCACTTAACACATGAATAAGCAGAGATACGAACAATGAATGTGGTTGCTTCTATAATTGTCTAACTTAGTTTTAAGTATATCTCCTTGCTCTCCACACTTCCTACCCCAGCTCCAAGTCAACCTGTCTACTACATAACTCTCCTATTAGCAAGTTTCCACCATCAATACCATAGTCCTAAAACTCCTATATGAATAATTCTTAGCCATCCCTATATACAGTAAGTTTTGACTTACTTGGCTTTTAATGCTAAAAAGTTTGAACTTTCTAACAAAAAGAATGTGGTGGTGCGGGTGAGACAAATGTGACCTTAGCAAACACTTTCAATGTTTTTCTTCACACTGCATCTTAGCCTTGGTGCTTTCATTTCAAATTATAACGTCCAAGCAGGGCCAATGATGGCATGCTGTACAATCCTTAATGAGTACTCACTAAGGACTTGTCAGGCAGAATGCTTTATCAGCTATTTAGTTGAGTATACTTTTTAAAGTATACTTCTACTTAGCTAAGTATAGCATACTTTTTAAAGTATACTTCTACTTAGTTAAGTATAGCATACTTATAGTATCCTTAACTAAGTAACCTCTCCTAGCCCAATCCTGACTCCAAATTTGATGGAAATATCATTCACCCTCACTTCATTCCTGCTCTCCCCTTGCAGCTGATACCCAGTAAAGTAGGTGGGTAGAAGCAGAATTACAATTATGGCAATAGTGTCACAATCATGACTAAACAGCTATCATAAATATGAGACAGTTACGGATGCATAGTTCTAAGTAACTGTTTCATATTAATAATAGCTATTTAGTCATGATTATGACAATACTGTCATGACTGTAACTCCCCATCCCAAACCTACTTTACCAGGTTGTATGGGGAAAAGGAGATCCACTCTGCGGGTGATTAGAGCACTGGTGAATGATGTTTCCATCATGTTTTGGCAGGGGGCGAGGTCCAGCCAGGAGATGTTACTTACTTAGGTAAACTTAATTGGATAGCTGATACAGGATTCTGGCCAGTGTTAGTAATGCAGACAGTAGAAATTCTGGAGAGTATCTTGGATTTAGTGGGAGAGAAGCCTTTAAACTTGGCATTTGTCCTTCATTGACACCTGAACTCATGGTCCTCATGTCCAAAGCAACTATGCAAGCAAACAACCAAAAAAAGAAGAAGAAGAGGAAGAAGAGGAAGAAGAAGAAAAGAAAAAAGAGTAAACCATGTCTTATCCTTTCTATATTTCCTGGTCAATTCTTGAGCATAGCTTTCCCACTGTTCTCTAAAAGAAGCAGAGAGAACCCGTGATGCTGTGTTAGGCAGCCTCCTTTTCCAGGCTGCCCTCTTGTCCCAGCTTGCTGTCATCACCACTGAGATGGTGAATGATTGATCTGAGAAATGAAGTTGGATTGCTGTCCCAAATCTACACTCAGTTCTCCTTGTGTCTGTCTGATCAATTTCATTCTGTACAATACAGCTTGTCGCTATGAATTTTCATGCTAGTCAGGAGCCGCCAGCACAATCCAGAACAAGTAGAAGATGTTCCTCTCCACCACCACCCCTCTATTTTTTCCCTTATTATTTTTTGAATTATTGTCATCGTCGTCGTCATCACCACCATCAACCACTGCTTGTTAATCATCTATTTTTGACTTTTAACATTGATGTGGGTAGGCAAGGGGCCTACGCTATTTTTAGATCCAGATGCAGTAGGCTGCAGCCCTTGGCCTTCTTGTTGTAGATGACTAGGTCATGGTTTCTGGTGACATTCCTTGCTGCCATTGCATTAGGTGTCACCTGTTTAACAGCTCCTCTCAGCAGAATGCAAGTGGCCGTAGGTGCCATGTGAATGTTGATTATGTCTGACAGCCCTAGACGCCAGCTGCCTGCACAAAGTCTGCCCAATCACCACTTTTTTGCAGATAGAACTCCGCCGTTGGCATGACCAATACAGAAGCAATAAACTAGGTGACTGTAAAGCTAAGACAAGTCCTACTAAGTGGCATTCTGAGCCCTATAGCTTTGAAATAATTGGAAGCTAGAGAAAAAGAAAACAATATAGAAAAAAAATGCAAAAAGGAAGCCTGTTTTTCTTACACTGATGCCCTGAGGACTATACATCTGACTTGCTGCGAGCCCGTCACTGTATCCTCCTGTCTGGCTGATAACATGGCGAAGGGTATCCACCTAAACAGACCAACAACAAAGAGAAAATTAGGAACATAGAGACAAAAAGGCAAAATTAATCTTGAGGTTTATTACCATAGTCAAATCAAAATTTCCCAACACTCATTGCAAAGAGCGAAAAAGAAAAGCTGTTTCCCTCCTATATCCCACATGCTGCCACAATCCCTGATTTTGTACTATAGTGGTTGATAGGGAAAATTTAGAAAGTTGGTTGTAAGTCCTCAGTTGGGTTAGCAATTATATGTGGGCAAGAAATCTGGTGCTAATCTGTTACCGCTGAAGAGAGCTGATTTTATATAAATGAGGATATATGAGTTACACCACCCAGCCTCTCAACATCTTCTATCCTACTTGATCACCTGACACTCTTCTCCGCATTCAGGTAGCAAGGTAACCTGGATTGTATATAAAGGCACATTGTCAAATGATGGAAATGTCTGAATAGTTGGCCAAATGGTGTCAGTAAAGTTATATCTCCCTTACAAGGTTTACATTACTGACATGGAATCCTAAAACCTTCCCTATAAAACTGGATTCCAAGATAGGGTGACTACATCCGGGTTAGGGGCACTTCTGCATTCAATACCACTCTCTTGTCATTAGACAAAGCAGAAGATGACAGTATGTATATCTTGAAAAACAAGTCCTCCATTTTCCCAGAAAATCCATGCAAGCTGCATGGTCCTTCTTATAGCATTCTTTCCATTCAAAATCTTGATTTCACTAGAACTATCAAGCCAGAGCCAAATGCATTCACAAAGTGTGGGCAAGATCCTTGAAGGCATTCCTTTTTTAATGGCTGGTTTTCAGTTTTGGTTTCATTTTGACTGGTTCAGTTTGGTTAGAGTTTCAATTCTTCTGTTTTACAGGAATGGGAAAAGCCAATAGGATCAAAGGCTCTTCATTCTGACAATGATGCATTCACTGGCAGTACATCCGATGGATCCCTACCTGTGACTGCACGTTGGCTCCAACCTGGGCCCCTTGGTAAGAATCCCCATTGAGTGACTGCACGCTCATGAACAAATCTCCAGAGTTTGACATGTTAAAAGAACTGGAAGAACCTGGAAAGGAAAGAGTGAGGCACCTGAATCATAGAGAGGAAGAGGATCAACCACACGCCTGTCAGCCAAGAAGAAAGAATGGCATGCAAAGCAACCCCAAACAGGAAACAAAACCAACAGGTTAGTAAAGTGGAGAATGGGGCAAGCAAAATTCAAAGAGACAGAAAGAAAGACAGAGAGAGAGAAAGAACACTGTAAAAGCTGTAGATGTTACATTTTATGAAGTATAATAATGTTTTCTTTTTAACAACTAGAACTTTAGTATCCACCGATTATTTGATGTACATGGTAACACATCAGTCCTATTTTACAGGAGCGTAGGACATTATTTTGTTATTGTAGGCAACATTCAAATACTTCAGCAAGCTTTGATATTTTCAGCTGTGGCATCTCAAAGGCAGTCCGCTTATTCTGAGATAACTTCTTAAATGTAAATATGTGTGGAAAATATGTTAAGAAAATGCTATGTTTAGACCACCATTTTCAGGAGGGGTACAGGTGACAACTCACAACGACTCTCTCATGATGGGTCTGACAGATGTGGCATAAAAACAAAGGTTACAGTTACCTACATAGTTGCTAGAATCCCATGCATCCAGAATGTGCAAAATGTGTCCCTTGCTGGGTAGAACAGAAGATGGGCTATAAAAATGTGGTACATCTTTCAATCTTTTCCATTTACCATATGGACATGTTAATTCAATATCAATCATTACATGTGGCAGAAAAAAACATCCACGCATAATTCCTTTCCACATGACTTCCCTCATATACCTTTAAAATGGTAACCTAATTGGAATGCATGAGATAGATCAGAGAGGATTATTTTGAAACTTGCAAAACTTGGCAGGTTAAGAATGAGAAAGCTCAATGTGCAAGGTTTAGTGCTCAATACAACAGTAGGCTTGAACAGAGAGATTTAAAGGGCCTGGGTCAGCTCCACTGTACTAAGATAATGCTACATTCCTCATTGTTTTCTCATGCAAGACACACAGTAACAGTGTTCTTTGCCCTACAGTAATCTGTAGCCAGACGTTCTCTGAAGTTTCAATGGCACTTTGTTTTGGAAACACTTTTATTTGTTAAAGCAAACTGGGGAGGCTTATCTGAAAAGCAGATACCTCTACATTCCAGGATGGTGCTGGCTTATTGCTGTCGTTGTGTCTTCAAGTTGTTTCCAACTTATGGCAACTCTAAGGTGAACCTATCACATGGTTTCCTTGGCAAGACATGTTCAAAGGGGGGGGGGAATTGCCTTTACTTTCCTCTGAGGCAGAAAGAGTATGACTTGCTCAAAGTCAACAGGTGGGTTTCCATAGCTGTGTGGGGATCTGAACCCTGGTCTCCAGAGTCATACTCCAGCACTCAAATCACTTCACCGTGCTGCCTAGAGTGCAACCAAGTCTTTCATGTCTGCATGAAAAAGCTACCCAGAACAGAGATTCTAAAATGTCACAGTAATCTGCAAGTGTGAAGAGGTTCTTCAGAGTTCTCTACAGTCTCTAATGGAAAGATACCTATACCCTTCATGAGGGTTTGGCTTAGTTTCTGAAATTTCAAGGAAACAAATGAATAAATAGTACATTTGCCCACAATCAGAGACTGTATTAAAATGGTCATACATTTACAAGGGGTAATCTAAGAAAGCTACTGGAAATGGTATCGATCACTTCTCAGGATACTCCATTCCTGTACTTCACTTAAGGAGCTCATTCTGAGGTAACACAAAATGGAGCCACATATTTATCAGTTTTTGCTTTATGTGACACCTGTCTTGTGAGCATATAGAGCCCTTACCAACCATAATTATTTAAGTCTCACAGGAATGTCATGGAAGTAAAAGAAGTATGATTTTTCTACCTGAAACAGATAGCCTTAATAGCCTGGACTTTCAAAGTCAGGCAGCAAGCCATAAAGAGATCCAAGAAATCCTTTGTACTTCCTTCTTTCTTCCCTCATCACATAGATTGTTCATAATTATTTTAGTTTTTCTGAATAGCTATTTTACTCCTACTTTACTTTAAAAACTTAAATAAATGGAAGTGGTACAGGATTCCCACATTTATCTGACAGGTTAGGGACTGGAACACTGTTAGAAATGGAAATGAAGTGGAATTGATTGAAAAGCAGAACCCATGTGTAGGCAGCATGAAGGACTTACAGAGGCTCACTAGAGACCAACCACACATGTGCTGCTTGCAAAGTCTCTCAGCTGGCTTGGTGCCTTTTTTTCTCCTTCCAGTTCATTTTGCAAGCAGTGTGTACACATGAGCAGTTCCAAACGAACCTCCACTGGCAAGAAGAACTGATGAAAGAGTGGAACTCCAACTGAATTAATGGAACTTGTTCTTAATTTGGAAGTGTCAAAAGAGTTGTCAGATAACAGGGTGTTAAAATGCAGGGGTTTTTAACAACAAATGTTGTATCTAATGTTAACCAATCAGTTGGGGGAGGCTATGGATGGCAGCCACAAACTTGTAATCCAAACTACAGAAGTATTGCCAGATGACATTTACATGACATATGTTGCTATTGACACAGATGGTACAATCTCTTCGGATGTTCTTCTGTGTAAGTTTTTGTTTTTGTACTGCTCCCGTACATTTACATAGGACTTCTGTGTGAAACAACCCCAGTGAATTATGTCTAGAGTCTTCCTAAAATCCCTATGCTGTAAGTATGTAATGCACATGCCCATTTAACAATACAGAGGTGCACTGCTATTTGTGATGTTGCCTTCCTTTTTCTTGGCATCAAGGAAAAAAAACCTTTGGTGGAAAGGAGAAATTAGAAGTGGCGCAAGGTTGGGAGAGGGGGGAAGGAGTGACAATGAAACAAGACACCTCCCCTCATCTTGTACATTATCCAGATAAGACAATGATCCCCTGTGCTTACTTGCCCTATCGTTATCTAAAATGTATATACAGTTGGCCCTCCACTTTTGCAGGGCTTAAGGTTGCAGGACCCCTGTGAAAGCATCAAAACTATGAATATCATAAGCCCCTCTCCCATATTTAACACACATAAAAAGCGCATATACTGATGGGGCAGCTGGGCCCAGCCACATGTGTGTCCTCTCATATGCTCCCCCATGCAGGTGAGATGGGAAAAAGGATGGGATGGGAAATGGGAGGAGGGAGAAAGGAGACATCACTCCCATCCCCTTCTCTCTTCCCACTCACACAAGTAAGCAAGTGAGCAAATTCTTTGAGCATTTCCAATCTATGGGACATTGTTCTATTTTCCCTATTTGTTGGCATATTTCACTTAGAATCTGAGTAGATTCTATCTATGTATCCTGAAAGATTTCTATGCCACCTGCTCCTGGAAATTTATTGCTCCCCTGCTGGTCCCCTGCACGTCATATAGCATCCCCATGGTTTAAATGGAGAAAGTCTCTTGTTCTACCTTTTCTGTTGTTATTTTCTATTTCTCAGCATTGATTGTTGCAGTAGAATCATAGAATCATAGAGTTGGAAGAGACCCCAGAGGCCATCGAGTCCAACCCCCTGCTATTCAGGAACACCCATCAAAGCATTCCCAACAGATGGTCATCCAGCCTCTGCTTAAAAACTTCCAAAGAAGGAGACTCCACCACACTCCGAGGCAGCATATTCCACTGCCAGACAGCTCTGATGGTCAGCAAGTTCTTCCTGAGGTTCAGGTGGAATCTCCTTTCCTGCAGCTTGAATCCACTGCTTCTTGTCCTAGTCTCTGGAGCAGCAGAAAACAAGCCCACTCCCTCCTCAACATGACATCCCTTCAAATATTTAAACATGGCTATCATGTCCCCTCTTAATCTTCTCTTCTGCAGACTAAACATACCCAGCTCCCTAAGCCGTTCCTCATAGGGCATGGCTTTCAGACTCTTCACCATTTTGGTTGCCCTCCTCTGGACATGCTCTAGCTTGTCGATATCTTTCTTGAATTGAGGTGCACAGAACTGGACAAAATATTCCAAATGAGGCCTAATCAGTGTAGAATAGAGTGGTACCATTATCTGCCTCGATCTAGACACCATACTCCTATTTATCCAACCAAGAATCACGTTGGCTTTCTTGGCTGCCTCATCACACTGCTGACTCATGTTCAGCTTGTGATCTATCAAGATCAAAGATCCCCTTTTACTTTTGTTTCATGTCTATTCTTAAGTGCTTGAAGAGTTTCACTATAATTGATCGAGGCTTTTCTTTCCCTTTGGATGCAGACAGTAGTATAGTGAGATGAAGCAGCTAAAAACCCAATGCAATGGTAGAAGTATAGTGTCTAGGTGGAGAGAAATAATAGTACCACTCTATTCTGCTTCGGCCAGACCTCACCTGGAATACCAGCTCCAGTTCTAGGCACTACCATTTAAGAAGGATATTGACAAGCTAGAATATGTCCAGAGGAGCGTGGCCAAAATGGTGGAAGGTCTGGAAATGATGCCCCATGAGGAGCATCTGAAGAAGCTGGATACGGAGAAGAGAAGGTTAAGATGTGACATGACAGTCATGTTTAAATATTTGAAGGGGTGTCATAGGGAAAATGGAGCAAGCTAGGATGCCACCTAAAGAACATCCTGATGGTAAGAGATGTTTCATAGCGGAATATACTGCCTTGGAGTGTGGTGGAGTTTTCTTCTTTGGAGTTTTGAAACAGAGGCTGGATGGCCACCTGTCAGGAGTAATTTGACTGCGTATTCCTGCATGGCAGGGAGTTGAACTGGATGGCCCTTCTGGTCTCTTCCAATTCTATGATTCTATTATTCTATGATTCCAGTATCTTTCTGCATTCTTCTCTGACAATGTCCATGACTTTGGTCTAGAGTTCTTCTGGTTCCCAGTCAATTAGACCTAATAGTACAAATCTGCCATGCCCTCCTTTGAAAGTTCATCTGCATCGGAAGTGGAATTATACTTAGCACTGCAGGAGTCAGAGCAGATGCTTGATGGCTAGACAAATCCTCCTTCTGTTCAGCAGGCCAGGCCAGGTTAAGAGAAGGGGAAGGGCTGAAAAAAGGGGCATCCCAGTACCAGAGGGACAGAGGCTTAGGTGTCTGGCCCAAGCCACTTCCTGTAGGCAAGGTGAGAGGCTGAAATCAAATAGGAAAATAATAGGGATGTCATTGTGGGGGTCTACTACAGACCTCCAAGCCAGAGTGATGATTTGGATGACACCTTGCTGGAGCAGATGACCATGCATTCAAAAAGGAGAGATGCAGTAGTAATGGGAGATTTCAACTATCCTGATATATATTGGAAATCAAACTCTGCCAAGAGCATAAGGTCCAACAAATTCCTCACTTGCCCTACAGATAACTTCATTGTCCAGAAGGTGGAAGAGGCACCAAGGGGATCAATTATTTTAGATCTGATCCTGACCAACAGGGATGACCTTCTTAATGGGGTGGAAGTGGTGGGATCCTTACGTGGGAGTGTCCATGCTCTATTGGAATTTGTTATTCAGTGTGAAGGGGAAGCCAGGTGGAGCCAGACATGCATTCTAGGCTTTAAAAAAAGCTGATTTCTGTAAATTTAGAGAATTACTGGCTGAAATTCCATGGTCGAGAATACTGAAAGAGAAGGGAGTTCATGATGGAAGGGAGTTTCTTAAAAGTGAGATACTGAAGGCACAATTAAAACTGTTCCATTGAGGAGGAAAAATGGGAAGTGTCTAAAGAAACCAGAATGGTTGACTAAAGAACTCTCAGCTAAGCTAAATGTTAAAAGAAACATGTAAAAGAAATGGAAGAATGGGGGAAACGACCAAAGAGGAATTTAAACCACTAGCCAAAATATGTAGGGGGAAGGTCAGAAAAGCTAAACTCAGGCTTGCCAGAGAGATTAAAAAAAACAAAGGAGTTTTTAAAGACATGTCTGCAGCAAAAGGAAAAACAAGGGAATGATAGGGTCGCTGAATGGAGAAGATGATTAACTACTCACAGAGGCAGAGAAAAGGCAGAACTACTCAACACCTTATTTGCCCCAGTTTTCTCCCAAAAGGAAAAAAAAGTACTCAACCTGGAGGGAGGGGAGCAAATGGAGAAGTGGGGGAAATGCACCACAGTGTAGGTAGAGAAGAATAGAACAGAACAGAATCTTTATTACGGTCATAGACCAGCACAAGTAAAAAGGGGATTCAGAAAAGGGATAAAAGCATAGGTTAAAAACAGGTTAAAAACAGCACTGAAATTCCCCTTTAGGTTGCACAGCTCCCATATAACAAGACAAGCTTGGAACTAGTCTACTGTGGAGGTCAGTGCCTGACGAATTTTAAATGCTGCTGCACAGAATCTGGCAACATTATATGTTATATGGGGGTTGGTGTCTGAAAGCAACAAAGAAATGTAGAATTCTCCAGTGCATCCTTGGTATTTATGCAAGAGAGGAGAAATAAGACTGAGGCGGATGTCCCTGTAGTACGAGCACGGGAGAAGCACATGCTCTGTTGTTTCAATTTGGCCAGAGCCACAGCGGCACAGTCTGTCTGAGAAGGGGATCTTCTTGTATCAGCATTCCAGGACAGCTGAGGGGAGGGCATGACATCGTGCCAAAGTAAAGGCTCTCCGGTGTTAAAGTACTTCTAGTTTTGTTAAGTATGCCATCGGTGAAGCTTGATATCTGTCGGAGTCAGAAGCGATAAAGGCTGAGGTGCTAGCTAGATCCAGTTGTCACTCTGTATCTACCACCTGTTGTTTGATAGCTGCTTTGGCCTTATCATATCCCATGCTGAGCAGGAGCTCTGGGGAAAAACCCCGTGATGAGATTTTAGTCATCACTGTCTGTTTCCACATAGACTGGAAGTCATCTCTCCAGGTTAGTGGAGCCAGGCCAGTGGGAAAGAAGGATAGTCTAAGCCAGTAGCTGAGTATAGTTACCCACACTCTGGCCTCCACTTTCATAAAGTCTGACTCCAGTCTCAGAGTTGCGTTGGAGACACATTTTGGAGCTCGGAAAGCTGATCTTAAAAATTTGGATTGCACAAGTTCTAATGGTGCAGGGTTTGGGAAGGGTTCCAGTTGGGATCCATAAAAGAGTTGTGCTACTGATTTGGCTTTGAAAAGTTTGAGCGCTGGGGGTAGTTAGTGGCCTCCTCTTAAGAAATTTGAGGATGGCTGTTGTGCTCCTCTGTGCATTAACAGCCATGTACTCTCCATGTGCTTTTCTGCTGCCACTAGCATGAAAGATTACTCCCAGATATTTGAAGCAGGAGACTTGTTCAATCTGTGAGGGTGATCTGGCTGCAACATCTGTCACCCCACAGGTAGAGAAGTAGTACAGGAATACCTGTCTACTCTAAATAAATTCAAGTCTCCAGGATCAGATGAACTACATCCAAGAATATTAAAAGATGTGGCAGAAGTCATTTCAGAACTGCTGGAGATAATCTTTGAGAATTCTTGGAGAACAGGAGAAGTCCCAGCAAACTGGAAGAGGGCAAATGTTGTCCCCTTCTTCAAGAAGGGAAAAAAAGAGGATCCAAATAATTGTCACCCGGTCAGCCTGACATCAAAACCTGGAAAGGTTCTAAAGCAGATCATTAAATAGACAATTTGTAATTACTTAGACAGAAATGCTGTGATCACAAAAGGTCAACATGGATTTCGGAAAAACAAGTCATGCCAGACTAATCTTCTCCTTTTATGATAGAGTCAAGAGCCTGATAGATGAAGAGAATGCTGTGGATGTAGCATTTCTTGACTTCAGCAAGGTATTTAACAAAGTTTCCCATGATATTCTTGCAAAGGAGCTAGCAAAATGGGGCTAGACAGTGCTATTGTTAGGTGGATTTGTAACCGGTTGACTGAAAGAACCCAAAGACTGGTCACCAATGGCTTCTCTTCATCTTGGAGAGAAGTGACTAGAGAGTGGCACAGGGTTCTGTCCTGGGTCCAGTGCTATTCAACATCTTCATCAATGACATGGGTAAAGGAATAGAGGGCATGCTGATCAAATTTGCAGATGACACCAAACTGAGAGGGGTTGCTAATACCCCAGAGGACAGGATCAAAATTCAAAATGACCTTAACAGACTGGAGAGCTTGGCCAAAGCTAAGAAAATGAATTTCAAAATAGAGAAATGTAAGCTCCTACACTTGGGTTGAAAGAACGAAATGCACCTGGTTGGAGAACTGTACACGTGAAAGGGATCCAGGAATCACAAGCTGAACATGAGTCAGCAATGTGATGCAGCAGCCAAGAAAACCAATGCAATCCTTGGTTGTATCAAGAGGATTATGGTGTCTAGATTGAGGAAAGTAATAGTACCACTCTATTCTGCTTTGGTCAGACCTCATCTGGAATACTGTGTTCAGTTCTGGGCACCTCTTTTCAAGAAGGATATTGACAAGCTGGAATGCTTCCAGAGGAGGGTGACCAAAATGGTGAAGGGTCTGGAAACGATGCCCTATGTGGACCGTCGTAGGGAGCTGGGTACGTTTAGTCTGCAAAAGAAAAGTTTAAGTGGGGACATGATAGCCATGTTCAAATATTTGAAAGGATTTCATATCAAAGAGGGAAGAGGCTTGTTTTCCACTGCTCCAGAGACTAGGACAAGGAGCAATGGATTCAAACCAGAGGGAAAGAGATTCCACCTGAACCTCAGGAAGAACTTCCTTATGGGCAGAGCTGTTCAGCAGTGGAATATGCTGTCTTGGAGTGTGCTGGAGTCTCCTTCTTTGGAGGTTTTTAAACAGAGACTGGATGGCCATCTGTTGGGAGTGCTTTGATGTATATTCCTGTACGGCAGGGGTTTGGACTGGGTGCCCCTTGTGGTCTCTTCCAACTCTAATATTCTGTGATTCTCTGAAATGATCAGGAGGACCACAGTTGTGGAACGCTTTCTATAAATACTGCCTGGGATCTGGGTGTTGGCTGAACATGCTGCCTATGTAAGGAGATTAGAACTACTAGTTCCTTGCTGAGTACAGCTTCAGTCTTCCTCTCCTCCTGACAGCCCGACTTGCTAAGGTGTGTCTATCAGATATACAACCCTTGGATATTTTAAGGACTCAGCTACCATGACTACCTTAATAGGTCATACACCCTCACCCTTTGTCATGGTTTAATTGAGAAATATGATTTAATTGGCACAAAATATAAATTATATCCTACTATGACTGAGAGCTTGCTGACAAAGAGGAAACTGGCTACACACGTGTTGCAAACTAGGTAAGGAAAGACCTCAAGGCACAGCCAGGTCACAGTTGTCAGGGATTCAGAGCAGGGAACCCTGGGAAAATGTTCAGCCCACTGCAAGACATTGCATCATGCTCCAGGTGTATGTGATTGCTGGACATTGCATCAGAAAATGGAGTGGGGTGCCAAAGGTACAGGGTGGTGTGCAAACCCTCTACCTGATTGGTTGTAGATATGTACATAAGCAAGCAATCCCCAGCCTGTAATTGTCTGTTGACCAAACCCGGTGTCTGGTGCAAGCTTTTGTCTGTCTGTTCTATGTTTTGTATATAACGGAACTTTGATGCAAGATAAAGTGCCTCCTGTTTGGAAGAAACTCCTCTGTGTGTGAGTATCCTTACTGGGGAACAAGGCTGCTGTTGCTGGCTCGCTGAACTCTGGCTTTTCCACTGCGTTTCCGTGGGGCTGATTATTTGGAAATAATCAAGGAAATTTCAACAATGATAAACATATAGTTAGCCTTCTACAACTCAACTTTTAGAGACAACAATATCTGTGATATTCTCACAGGATGGCTGATTGTCTTAACCTCTCTTCCTCTGACCAACAAACTTCCATTTTGCCCTCACACCTGTCCAGCAATCAAGGAACTATCAAGATTCCCATTAACCTTTTGTCACCTAATGTTAAGACCTTTAGTTTGCTCTGGACCCCGCTGTCCACTCTCCAGATGCCATTAGCACCCTCACCCTCCAGCAAGAAATGGGGTAGTTAAATCCCATTTAGGCTAGCCAACTCATGGTCCACTGGTTGCTAGTCGTCACTCTGCCACTCCGATTCCCATTTGTGCACTGTCCTTGGACTTCTAGTCTAAGCTACATCGCCTCATTTCTTCTCTGCTAGATTGGTAAATAGCACCTATGTTGTCTTAAACACTCTTTATCCAACTTTTTCTCCCTTTTCCTTCACTTAGCCTTGTGTGATTGCAAGACTGCTTAGATCTTGTGTGTGTGATTGTTAATTCCCCCAATAAAACAAACTTACTTTTGAATCTCTGGCTGGTTATTCCCTGCACTAGTACCAGTATGCATAGGTGTAAAAGATCTTATAAGGTTACCCCCTCTTGCAGGGCTCCTTTTTTGACCTAATATTCTCCACCATTTCACGGCAGCACTGGCATTATGGGTGGACCCTGAGTCACCCACATTTTGGGAACAACCTCAAATCTTAACTGTTTTATGGCTTTCTTGTCCGTGGACTAATACCTTGTATACTTCTTCCTTCCTCTGCTTACTGACTACAGAACCTTGAACCTTGTCTGATGTTAAGAAAAGGAGAAAACATGTTTTTTAATTATCTTTAAATTCTACAGAGATGTCCTCCAGGTTGTAATTTGTCATGATGATTGACAGAGTGTTCTTCTTTAGTTTTACTCTAATTTTGGCTATTAGCAGTTCATGGTCTGTGTCACAATCTGCTCCAGGTCTTGTTTTTGCAGAGATAATTGAGCTTCTCTGTCTTATGCTTCCAATTATGTAATTGATTTTTATATTAGTCCTCTGGTGATGTCCATACATACAGTCATTGCTTTGGTTGCTCAAAGAATGTTTGCAATGAACAATGGTTAGCTTTACAAAATTCAGTCAGTTGCTCTCCTGTTTCATTTCTTGATTGTAAGCCAAGTTTTCCAACAATGTTTGCTTCTGCTCTATCTTCAACTTCTTTGCTCCAGTAATCTATGATTAACAGCATATCCTGGTCTGGTTTGTGATCAGTTTCCTCCTGGATACCAGCACAGAATCGTTCAATTTCTTCCTCTGTAGTTGGAGCATAAACGTAGATTATGGTTATATTGTTGATTTTTCCCTGAAGTCTTATTGTATCATTTCATTGCTTTTGTAACGTGCTGTATCTCCTCACTATTTTGCCACCCATTTCTTCTTAGATTTTCATTTCCTCACGAAAACACAGTCTAATTATCTGACTCAAAATGTCCCATTCCTGTCCACTTTAGCTTGCTCACCCCTAGTATTGCAATATTTATACATTCCATTTCTTGTTTTATAATGTCTAGCTTTCCCTGATAGGTGCTTCTCACATTCCATGTTCCTATATCATGTGTTGTGCAGCTCTGGACTTTCCTTTCAACAGCTGAAAAACGTTTCGGTTTGAGTCCAGTTGCATTATTAGCCACAACAGTACTCATATTGTCAGGATCAGACTCATACATGATTCAATAAACTTGCAAACAGATTTATTGAAAGTAGAGCGTTATGACTTACAGACGTTAAAAGAGCAAAGTGGTGAGATTTCCCACGCCCTGTAGTATTAAGCTTCACAGGTTCACACAGAGATAAAGGGGTGTCTTCTTTCAGCTTGCAGGTCAAAATGACCTCTAGGTGTTGCTATAGTAATTATCTCCTCTACTGGGGAATGTCATGAGAAAGGAGAGAATGGAATGTAAAGCACAACTGCTCTATAACTGTAAACTATTAAGCAATGCGAAGCCCTAGTGCCACAACTAATTGTTACAGTACACATTACACTATCTTCCCTTACAAATGGAGGGCAATTGGAGGGGAACCCCGACACATACTCCTCTTTTGCTCTTCTCAGCAGCTTGTTGAGTGCCTTCACACCTGGTGTCTCTTCTGCTGATACTATCATTTCATTTAGGATTGTCTCATCATAGGTTTTCATGGTAAAAGACATTCAAAAGGGGTTTGCTGTGCCTATTTCTGTACAGTACTAACAAACATTAACTACAGGGCCACTGCCGTTGTTTCTAAGAGATCCTTTGCCAACATCACCTCCCACTTCTGCTGCTGCCCAGGAGCTGTTTGGCACATTTAGTCTGGTTCCTCAGCAAAAGCCTGACATGGAAGCTCCTACCAGCAGCTGCTACCTTCAGCATAGCCTCTTGTCTCACAGGTGCATGCAATCCCACCACCACAGAAAAGTACTGCCATGGTAGGAAGTGTTATTTAACTAATATAAAAACATTTATACTCATATCGCATGTTCATTGTTTTCTTGTTACTATAACCCAGCATCACTGCCTCTAAACTAAAGCTCCTTAAAGAAAATAATATCACAGTAAAAAATCATACTGCCAAAAGCTATTTTATGTAGAGAAAAGGAACTATTTCAGGCAATTAATATAAACTCAGTTAAATTTGGAGCAAGTTAAATGAAGAGACCTAGATCTGTTTAATTTGCTTAGATTACTGATGATTTAACAACTTGTTGAAAACAAGCTTCCTTAAGTGAATCTGGATTAGGGTAAAGCAGTAGTTTGCCAAGAATTACTGATTGACGGTCCAGGACAGAAGAGGAAGAGAAAGATGATGTCAGAGCTGGAAAAACAAGGAGGAAGGTTTTGAAAGTAAAGGAAAGAGAACCAAAAATGTGGAGTAAGAACAAGAAAATGGCTCAAAGGAGAGGGAGTAAAGCACTCTGGCCAGATCAACAAAGTCCAGTTTCTATCAGCTTGGCCAGGTAGGATAGCAGAAGATGTGCAGTCAACCAGCAGGCTAATAAGCTTAGTGCATTCAGATAGTTCCTGTGATTGATAAGAACGCCACACAACTTATGAACTAATTAGCAGCTTTCCAGTAGGAGTCAAGAAGAAAAAAAAATTGTCATACTTTTGCCTGGCTCAGAAACCTGAGGGTTAGTAAGGAACTGCTACCAAGGCAGGGCCCAGTGTATGAGCAGAATGCAGGCTGTTACTATTAGTCGAATTCATACACAGGTTGGCTATCCTGTTTATGGTCTTGAAATAACAACTATCTGATAAAAAAAAAATTACAGATATTGCAAGGTACAAAGAAGTCTTTTTGGTTTTATTTTGGTTGTATTTATTTATGCTTCTGCCCACTCTTAATTACCTTTTTATTTTTCTTGATACAGTGACAAACATGAGTTTGCCTCTGAAAGGGTGCTTGAATAGAGTGTGGCAGTCATTCCTAGCGCTATTTTAAACACACATATATGATACACTTGATTGAAGATATATGCTTGTTGTATTCAAAGTCTCTATGTTTAGGTTTACAGTTAAAAGCATTTTGGGTGTGCATCAACAAACTGAATGTGTGAAAGAATCCTTACATGTTTCCATTTTCTATATAAATATGAATTTTAACAAAACAAAATTACTAAAGCGTGTGCTCTACAGAACTGCTTCTTCTACAATGTGGAGTTTTCTAGTCAATCCATGGGGAAACTCAAATAAAATGTGGCCTCATGCCAGGGTTTGTCTTCTTATTAGATGGGGGAGGTGTCGATCTTAGCACAGTCCAAGGGACAGGAAACACACCTCCCTGCTGCTCTGAAGAGTCTGAGAGGTTGAAATGTCTAGTGCCTAGTTCTCCATAGCTGGACAACTTCAAATGCCTAGTTGGAACAGGTCCTCAAAGGCAGCCATTGTGGGCAAGGTGTCCTAGGAGATCTACTGTTTCATAAAGACACAGACAGTATCCAAAGACACCCCACCCAGAATGCCTAGTTCTGGAGAAGAACTGTTCGGAGCCATGCAGTACACTATATGTAGCCAGTGCCGCTCTCCACAAAATCCACCTATTTACTGATTGCTTGTCTCACTCTCAGAGTGAATCAGAGGGCAGGTTGTGGTGGTGTGGGGCAGATGCAATGGAATGCAATGGGGAGACACTTATATTCCTGACTGAGATCACACCACACCACTGCTGTTATCCTGTGAAATGTTATCAGAAATCTGGCCCCATGCCTCTATGTGATGGCTGCTGCTAAAAGGGCAGAGAGCAGGCCTAATAAAAATATCAGTTCCCTCATGGAACATTAGTGACTTACTCTTGTGCTGAATTAGTAAGGTGACACCTCCATTTTCAAAAGTCATAAAAATGATGGCAATTTGTGATGTGTAATCATCTCAATGTTATTGTGAGATTTAAATTCTGTAACACCTCCATTCTTGCCTTAATGTAGAAAGCTGGGTAAAAGCCAGAAACAAAAGTGCTCACTTCAACTTTGTCTGCAAGTCTTATAGTTCTAGCTGCCATGAAAACCCACCTCCCATAAGTCAAGCTATGACTTGCTCACTCTGAGGCCAGAACATCTCCCTAGACAACTGCCCTATAACATCTCCCGAGAAAGGGACAACTGCCCTATGACAACTGCAGAGACAGTTCTATCAACCATCAGGTAGAGGAGAAGGTGATGTCAGGGAGAAGCCAGGCCTGGGGTGAGAAATGGCGTTGCCAGGAATTCTTACTTTTAAAAAAAAATCCATAAAGTGGGAATCATTCTGTTTAGAGTTCTGAGGGGAGCTCCACAACTGGTCACTCAAGGGCACCTCTCCCACATCTAAAGGAAGACCAAAGGAAGATCCAGCTTTCACAAGTGCTATTTTACTTTGCATTGAACAGAAAGAGTTCCATTACCAAAGTGAATGAATGAATGGGATAGGGAAGGGTACAACTTTCCATTTTCCACTGGTTCGGCCTTATGGTCACACTGACCTAAGGCAGAGACTAGAGCAAAGCCAGAACAAGGGCTCACCATGGATAGAGATTTCACTGGGAGTGGGGAGATATTTGACTTCAGTGTTTCATCATTCAGATTTTAAGTAATTCAGAGCAGGAGCCATATCACAATAGTGTGCACGCTCTTTTGGAAAATGCCCATATTTGACTGGGCTCATGGAAGCTTTGCAAAAATGCTCTGTATTCAGCTGTACCTCATATAATTTCAGAACCTGGAAGAAGGATAGCAACTGCATAGCCTAGCATACTTGACATACATTAACATTTGATCACACTCTGGTTCTCACGTTGACCTGAGAAGACCCAGAAAGTTACACTTGAACAATTTGTCATAAGCAGTATAAACATGTAACAATAAATCTGACAAAGTTTTTTTGAGTATCAAAATTAGGATATTGTACTTTTTTATTCCATTAATTTATTTCTAAAATTTCTACTCTGCCCTTCTACACAGTACTTAAGGCAGTTGGAACTAATTTACCCCTTCATAAACCAATATGAGAACAACAAGGTCACATACTGAAAAAGTAGAAGAATAAATTCCATTTCCTCCACTGAGTAACAAAAAGCTCTCTGACAATTCTGACACAATTCCCCCCCACCAAAAAACTGCACAAAATAAGAGAAATTTGTAGAGAAGACACAGATGATGGAGTGACCAAGCAATAACCCAGGGAAGGAGTTCACAAAATATAGACCTAAATAACATGACAAAGAACAACCTGAGAAAAAGCCCCATTAAAATATACATAATGTGTAGCTCCAGTTCATTTCAAATGGGCTTGTATGGGAGAAGGTTTTAATGAATCATGACCTCTGAATGTATTGGGTTATTTATTAGGGTTACGCAGTGATAAATGTCTTCCTCTACGAAGATATGCAAACTGTATATGGACAATCTTTCTTCTGAGAGGATCAGTAACTCAGGAAAAACATTATCCATACAAAAGTCCTCAACACATTCCTCTTAAATACACAGCACAACTATAATGCCTTCAAAAACAAACAAACAAACAAAAGACAGGAACGAAATATTTGAAATGCCCCCAAAGTGAACTAAAAAAACAAAAAAACAAAAAACAAGAAATATACATTGACACAAAAAAAGAAAAACAAAAAACAAAAAACCCATGTAAAGAAAAAGAACAATAATAACCCAAAATAAAATAAAATAAAAAACTAACCAGCTGAATTAGGAGTTGAGGGTGAGTTAGCTTGGCTTCCATGGGCTGACACATTTGTAGCAGTGACAGCCGTTTTGGCAGCATAAATATTGGCTTCCTCTTGAAATTTACCTATGTTCTTCTTGTACCGGATTCGCTTATTTCCAAACCAGTTTGATACCTAGAGTAAGTTTAAAAAAAAAGACAAAAACAGTTAATAAATAGTCAAAGATACGACCATGGTGGGAAGCCAAGAGGAAGGAAGGAAAGAACGGTAATGTAATTAAAGCATGCCAAGTAATAGTTTAAAAGAAATTCCTCTCTGAATGAAGAACACAGATTCATAAAGGCATCAAATTTATATCTAAATACCACATATAGATTTACATTATAGTACTGTGGATTTAAAAAAAAAAAATGCTAGTGCTTGAGTTTCTTTCCAACCAGAGCTGGAAACTGCCTTCTTTCTTAAAGTTTTCCTTATTTGATTTATAGAATCAACAAACCACAGAGCCCAAAGAGATAAGAGAGAAATCATGTTCCAACTGCCCTCATCCCAAATTAACATTTCTTTAGAAATGAGTTCCACCTCACAAGAGGTAAACCTACAGAACTGCATTGCAAATAGAGACAAAAACAAAACAATATAATTGGAAAACTGCTAGAAAGTTTTACATTCCTGTCTACGTAACTGACATTATAGAGATCTGGAAGTTGTTGTAAAGGAGAACTACTGTATATGTGCATGTGCATGTGTATGTATCTATACACATATAAACATATGAACACATATAAACAAAAGCTTCATTGGAGCTTTTTAAACAGAGAATAGAAGCCCACCTTTCAGGGATGCTTTAGCTGTAAATTCCTATACTACTAGGGGACTGGGCTAAACAGCTCTTGGGGTCCCTTCCAGCTCTAAGATTCTGTGATTCTCTATCAATTGAAAGATAAACTGGATTTAGAACTAGTGGCAGTGTTGGGTTTACAAATGGAAGATGTTCTATGGCTTGTGCATAAAATTATGCCAATACAATTTCACAGTAAAAGTTGTAACAGGAAGCTTCATTTTACGGCCCAAGACAGGAGAAGCTATGTACTTTCTCACCACTTGAAGAATTCATACCACAAAATGGGCAACTGGTATATGCCATGAGCAGACATCTGTTCAGATTATAAGTGAATGTTATGGAGGAAGATGGGACTGTATGTCCTAACTCTACCCTTGATTTCCATGCCAGGAACCAACAGTGGAATTCCACTAGAGGACCAAGAGAAATCCAACAGAATCAGGAGCCTGAAGACCTTCTTTCACTCTGTAGGCCCCCCATGCCCCCCAAATTCTCCACGGCATTTGTGTGTGTGTGGGGAGGGAGCGGTTTTATTGAATAGAAGAGGAAAAGACACTTACATTGTGACACCAGCACAACACTGAATTTAGCACCTTGTCTGCCTAGAGGCCTATGGTACAATATGCAAAACACATTGCATGCAAAATGTATTGATATACAAAATACATTAATGTGTTTGCTTTATTAACTGACCACTTTTATTCTCTGCCAAAGGCAGCTGTCCTGCTCTGAAAGCAAGAATCAGCAAAGTTTGTATTTATGCACATTGTACAAAGTTGTTGTACAAAGTCATTTGCGGGCACAAATATTCCTACATCATTTACAATGAAGAGACTAATAAATCAGTTTAAACATTTTATAGAATCACTAATGAAATAATTTATGCATTCAATCTATTTAGAGATTAAAATATCCTTCACTTGTATATAGCAGGTAGTGCCACTAGATTAATTAGATATTATTTAGGATGGAAAGAAGGAAAGTTGTCAATTGCCTCAAGTTCCAGGGACACTGCAGCTTCATTTCCTACAACGTTATTTGCATTTGCAAAAGTTCAGTGATACCAGTGTCCTCTTTCACACCAGCCTTTTACACAACAGCCAAAAGATCTGAATAACAAAAGAGCTGCAAGGTCATTCTGTTGGCACGCTGGGTAAGAAAATGGGAGGGGGAAAGCAAAGCCTGGGAGAAGGGTCGTTCAGTTTTGTCAATGAATGAGATAGCAAAATGTTGAAATGTAATGGTTTATACAGTAATTCAAATCCAATTGGTCTTTAGTCTTGGCAGTTGCCATGGTGTGCTGATCACAGAGTTGGAAGAGACCACAACAGCCATCGAGTCCAACTCTCTACCATGCAGGAACGCACACTCAAAGCACCTTGAACAAATGATCAGCCTCTGTTTAAAAACCTGCCACTCTCCAAGGCAGCATATTCCACTGTTGAACAGCTCATTCCAACAGGAAGTTCTTCCTGACTTTTAGGCGAAATCTCTTTTCTTGTAGTTTGAATCCACTGCTCCATGTCCCAGTTCTTAGAGGAGCAGAAAACAATCTTGTTCGATCTTGAACATGACATCCCTTCAAATATTTAAACATGGCTAGCATATCCTCTCTTAACCTTTTCTTCCTCAGATGAAACACACCTAGCTCCCTAAGCAGCTCCTCATAGGGCATGGTTTCTTGAATTGTGGACACAGTATTCCAGGTGAGGTCTAACCAAAGCAGAGTGGTATTATTATTTCCCTTGATCTCAACACTATACTCTTGTTGATGCAGCCCAGAATTGTATTGGCTTTTTTAGCTGCTGCATTATATTGCTGATTCACGAGCAGCTTGTGGTCGACTAAGACTACTAGACAGGTAGTCTTCACAGGTACTGTTTTCAAGCCAGATATAACCATTCCTATATCTGTGCATTTCATTCTTTCTTCTTAAATGTAATACCTTATATTTCTCCCTGTTAAAGCTCATTTTGTTAGTTTTGGCCCAGCTCTCTAATCTGTTAAGGTCATTAGGAATTCTGATCCTGTCCTCTGGAGTATTAGCTATCCCTCCTAACTTGGTATCATATGCAAATCATATGAGTATGCCCTCTATTCCATCATCCAAGTCATTGATAAAGATGTTGAATAGCACTGAGCCCAGGACAGAATGGCACCCCACTGGTGTCTTCTTTCCATGATGAAGAGAAGCCAATGGTGAGCACCCTTTGTGTTTGGCTGGTCAACCAATTACAAATCCACCCAACAATAGCTTTGTCTAACCCACATTCTACTACCTTCTTCGCCTGAATATCTTGGGGGAGCCTTACTGAAATCAAGATACACTACATCCACAGCATTCCCTTCATCCACCAAACTTGTAACTCTATCAAAAAAAAAAAAAAAAAAGAAAAGAAAGAAAAAAAAAGAAATCAGATTAGTCTGGCATGACTTGTTTTTGAGAAACCCATGTTGACTTTTAATGATCATGGCATTCCTTTTTAAGTGCTTACAGAATGTTTCTTTAATGATCTGCTCTAGGATCTTTCCTGGTATTGATGTCAGGCTGACTGGGCTTTTTCCCTCTTTTTGTAGATAGGGACAACATTTGCCCTCCTCCAGTCTGCTGAGACTTCTCCTGATCTCCAGAAACTCTCAAATATTATTGCCAGTGATTCTGAAATAACTTCTGCCAGTTCTTTTTAATACCTTTGGATGTAGTTCCTCTGGCCCTCGTGACTTGAATTCATTAAGAGTAGCCAGGTATTCTGGTACTACCTCTTTTCCTATTCTGTGCTGCATTTCCCCTATTACATCAACTGTTCCATTTTTTTCTGGGTTCAACTCTGTTTTTCTTTTCAGAGAAGAGCGAGACAAAGAAGACATTGAATAGCTCTACCGTTTCTCTGTCCTCTGTTACCACTTCTCCATCTTCTCCTTGCAGCGGCCCTACCATCTAGTTGTTTTTCCCTTTGCTACAACATAACCAAACTCCTTTTTATTGTTTTTAACATCCCTTGGAAGCCTGAGCTCATTCTGTGCTTTAGCTTTTTTTTTTATAGTTTTATTTATATTAAGTTACTCATACTAATAGCAAAAAAAAATCATCAAATAATATTGATTAAATACAGATATATAGTCTAAACAGTAACTGAACAAAAAGCAAAAAAAGGACCCAAGTTTCCAGTTGTACATACATATATTTATTTAGAAAACATGAAAGATTGCTAAGAATAGAATATATAGAAGAAATAAAGAGTTGAATTCAAGATAGTTATGGCTCCATATATAGTTTTGTAAAATAATTAAACTGTCCCAAATTAGGAATGAAAGAAGAAGAAAAGAAAGAGGGTATGCACTTTCCTATACAAAAAGGTCACAGAATTTTTTAGAATATTATATCATATCTGCCTTCCTTAGTTAAAAAAGGGAATGGTGTAGCTAAAGAGATTAAGTATGCTAGTAACTTAGAGTTATTCTATTTCCGAATAACAATACTTTTAGAAATTAATCTTCGTTTCCCATTCCTAAATCATTACCCATAGTACAAATTTTAGTGTATGGGTCATGTTTTCTTCTCTACTTCTCTTAAGGTTATTCGATATTGCTGTAGCTAGTTCTGAATTCGAGAAGGGAGAGATCTTAGTACTTTAATTCTATGGAAGCACTTTTACTTATGATCTCAATATATGAATATATATATATATATTATATATATATATATATATATATATATATATATATGTATATGTATATGTATATGTATATATGTATGTATATACATATATACACACTCAACTATGTATCCTCATCCAATTGATCTTTCTGGGAATGAGAACAGTAATTATAAATTGATTAATGTAATCCCAATCCTTCCCAATTAAGACTATACAATTTGGATATTCAGTTGTCAAGTTATGGTAGTATTTCCAATTTTGGCTTGGAGATAATGTTTAATTGGCTCCCAATCTTTACAGAACTTATTATTCCCTTTCCCCTCCAATATATAAGTTAATTTATCCATTTTGGCAATATCAATTAATCAATCCATTCTCGTTCTGTGGGGATGCAACTGGCACACCAACACTTTGCAAAGACTATTCTGGCCGCAGTAACCATATGTCAGAATAGTCTTCCAATATCGTTATATTGCTTGTTGTCAATTTTCAAAAGACCTTAGAAGAATACTTCTGGATTTAAATCGATCTTCGTCTGTAACATCTTTTGAATTTTAGATCTTATCATATACCAAAATCTTTTAGCACAGTTGCATCCCCACCACATGTGATAGAAAGTACTTACTGCCTTCCCACATTTCCAACATTGATTGTTAGAACCTTTATACATCTTAGCAATTCTATCCGGTGAGAGGTACCACCTGTACATCATTGTTAGCCAGTTCTCCAGAAGATCATATGATCTTGTATATTTTTAGTTATATGACCATAATTTCCCCCAGTCTTCCAAAGAAATATTATGGGACAAGTCTTGCGCCCATTTTACCATGCATTCTTTCACTGTTTCTTCCACCATATTGAGATTTAGAAAGAATTTATGGAGACTAGACAACAGATGCTTATCTCCTCTACGTAGAAGTCTTTCAAAATCTGAAGTTTATATATCCACACCTTTAGAGTTCATCTCTGCCTTAAACTTTGTTGCTATTTGAAGATAAGGGAACCACTGTATGTTATATCGTTCTTCGAGTAATTGCTGCCTGCCTTTTAACTGACATACATTCCCTTGTTGTGTCAAGAGCTCTTGATATGTTGCCAAATACCCTGACTTTGCAGCGCTTTAATAGAAAGTGCTTCTAGTGGGGAGAACCAAGCAGGTATTTTGTTACATATTAGCAGTTGGTATTTTTCCCATACCTTATATAAGGCCTTATGTATCACATGATTTGTGAGCAATTTCTGAACTCTGGCCTTGTTAGAACATAGAAAGGCATACTATCCAAAATGTAGGTCATGCCCCTCTAGTGATAACAATTTAGGGTTATTTAACAAAATTCATGGTTTTAACCAAACAAGACAAGCTGCATCATAATACAAATTTAGATCTGGGATGACAAATCCCCCCCATTTCTATTATCAGTCATGGGTTTAAAGCTTATTCTTGGTTTCTTCCCTTGCCACATAAAATTAGTTAGGTCTCAGGGATTGTTTGGAACAGATACAGGATCTTTGGCAGCACACTCATTTTAATAACTGAGATTCTACCTAATAGGGAAAGATTTAATGATTGCCATATCTCTAATTTTTTAAATTGTTTTCTATGTTTTCACATAGTTGTTTTGAAACAAACAATTGTTATTAGCTGACACATCAACACCTAAACATTTAACCTTGTTAGTACAAGTTAGTCCTGATTTCTTTTCAAGAGCTTCTTTTTCTTTTCCAGAGATATTCTTAGTCAAGATCTGTGTTTTAAGTTAGTTAATTTTAAACCCTGCGACTTGTCCAAATTTGTTAAGTGTTCCAAGGAGGGAGTCTATCTTAGAAACTGGATCTTCCAAGAAGATCACAACATATCGGCAAATGCCTTAATTTTGTACTCTTCTTTTCCAATTTTGACTCTTTGCAAATGTTTCCTATCTCTGATATTTCTCAACAAGACTTCCAATACAAGAATAAATAGCAGTGGTGATAACGGACACCCTTGCCTTGTTCCTTTCTCGATCACAAGCCTGTCAGACAGTTCAAGATTTACAATTAGTCAGGTGTATTGTTCTTTATAAATGGCTTTGATCCAAGTTCAAAATTCTGGACCAAATTTCATGTAGTTGAGCACTTTGAATAGAAAACGCCAACTGACATTATCAAAGGCCTTCTCAGCATCGAGAAAGACTAAGGCTGCTTTCTTTTTGATATGTAAGTCATAATATTCTATAATGTTCAAGACGGTCCTTAAGTTATCACAAATCTGTCTTCCTGGCAGGAAGCCATTTTGATCTGTGTGAATTATAAGACGGTAAAAAATTTTTAAGCCAGTGTGCTAGAATCAAAGCAAATATTTTGTAAACCTCATTAAATAAGGAAATAGGTCTATACTCTTTGCATGTAAGACATTTCTCTTCTTTTTTGGGGATCAAAACAATATTAGCTTCTTTCCAGCTCTCAGGAATTTTTCCACTTTGTATAATTTCATTCAACATTTTCTGCATTGGCTTCATTAATTGAGTTTTGAAACATTTGTAATAGTTTGCTGTAAGGCCATCAGGGCCCAGGGCCTTCCTCAACTTTGATCTATCAATGGCATCATTTAATTCTGTTAGTTTTTGGTTTATTTAGCAATAATCTATGTTCTGTCGAGATTTCAGGAATTGTTTGAGATTTTAGATAGTTATCTATATCCTTGGATTTGAAATCTGCATGTGTCCAATATAGGCTAGCAAAATATTTATGTAATGCCTTTTGAATCGCCTTCCCATCAGCAATTCTTTTTCCTCCTTCTTGGATTTCCATAATTAAGCTTCTTTCCTTCTCCATGTGCAATCTATCAGCTAACCATCGGCTAGGTTTATTAGCATGTTCAAAGTGATTTTGTTTTAAATATTGGAGCTTCTTCCCTATTGCTTTGGTCGCCATCATGGAGAGTTGTTTTTGCAATAACTTTATATCTGAGGTGATCTCTTTATTGTTGGGGTATTTCTTCAGCTCTAATTCCAAATATTAATTTTCCCCAGTAGATCTTCCATCTTTACTCTGTTTTTTCCTCCATTTTGAGTTTTTTTGTATGAAAAGTCCCCTCATTACTGCCTTTGCCGTGTCTCAAACAATTTGATTATCCACTTCTTTGTCCCAATTAGTTTTAAAGAATTCCTCCATCTCTTTTCTACAGAATATAGTCACTTCCTCCCATTGTAATAGTAAGTCATTCAAACACCATCTTTGTCTCGAATATGATTTGATTGTCATAGTTACTGGACTATGATTTGAAAAAGTCCTTGGGGATATTTCAATATTACTCAATTTATCAATAAAAGTTTTTGAGATCCAGATCATATCAATCCTCAACCACAACTGGTGATGATTTGAATAGTAAGTAAAATCTTTAGTGTCCCCTTCTTTATATCTCCAGACATCAATGAGTTGTAGAAGAATTCTTTTGGTAGTCTCCCTTGTGTTTGTTTTTTACTTTTTTTCAAATTTGCAGAGCTTCTGTCCAGATTGGGCTCTACTACACCATTGAAGTTGCCTAAAATACAATAGCTTTCATAATTTAAACCCTTAATAGCACTTTGCAGATCTTCATACACAGTAATGTTCTCTTCACAAGGGGTGTAGATTCCAATCAAGAGTAATGGTCTTCCATCAATATATAGTTCTGCTCCGACAAATCTACCCTCATTATCCTCCAGTATCAATTTAGGAGATAATGAGGATTTTATATATAGGGTGACTCCTCTTCTTTTCGTCATGATTGAAGAGGTATACATTTCTCCCAGGTGAGCATTTGTCAGGTATTTTAGATCTTTCTTTTTAATGTGTGTTTCCTGAAGACAACAAATATCCGGGTTAATTTTCTGGAGATAATGAAAGATTTTTTTTCCATTTAACAATTGAATTCAGACCATTAACATTCCAAGTTATAATTTTAAGCTTCATCTTCACTTATCTTTAGTCAAGATCTGTTCTTCAAAGTCAAAATCAATAAGGTTCGTTTCTAGATGTTCAATATCTTCTGAGCTTGCTGTCCGTTCTAATTGAAGTTCAAAGTCCGGCCTTCTTTCCACTGACAATTTTTCCTCTTCCTTTGATACTGAGTCCATATTCTTAGGGGGTAATTTCGTCTTATCTAGGCCAGTTCGATGCCTTAGTAAAAAATTTTGGGCTTTTTCAATAGAATTTAATCTATACCTCTGACCATTAAAGGTAAAAAGAACCGCCTCAAGATTGCCCTATCTAAAGACTATCTGATTAGCTTTTAACTTAGATATGAGAAAGATGTAGTCTTTCCTTTTTCACAAAATTCTTACTGGAATCTCTCATAGTAGAATCAGCCTTTTACCAAAATCTTCAATTGGGGTTTTATTATGCTCCTCCAAAATCTTGTCTTGGATAGATTTCCTACCAAATTGTACTACATCCCTGGGAAATCCTCGTTTCCTGGTGACTGCAGAGTTAACTCTATAAGTTGTATCTATTTCACTATTAATGTCTTCTTCTGCTACTTCTAGGAACTCAGCCAGTAATTTTACTATCCTTTTCCTGAGTTCCTCATAGGATTTTTTCTCCAGGCCCCAAATTCTAATCCATGACTCCATTTGTTTTTGCTCAAGTAATGCAAGTCGATCAAATTGTTTGTCCATATCTGTTGCAGAAGTATCCATTCTCTGTTTTATAGTAGAAATTTCTTTTTTATTAATTTCTATATCTTTTCTATTTTGGACTATATCTTGTTTAACTTGACCAAGGGTTTCTTGTATGTCCAGCATTTGTGTTTTCGATATTCCTAAATCTTTCCTTATTTCAAGCATGTGAAGTCTCATTTCCTCTATAATTTTTTTTTTTTTTTTGATAATCCGGAGGCTCATCAATTGAATCTCTTCTTCCTTGCGGGTCAGTAACTCTAACCTTGCCTGACCTCATTTTTGACATCTTATTAGTCCAGTACCACTACAGAAATAAGGGTCTTTCCAATTGTTTAATTGTTGTTTGTTATATATGTTGAGCTTGATTAAGTTAATGCTTATGTTACTGCCCTGGCTAGCCTGAGCTTTGGGGATATAAAAGATATCTATTGATATCACTAATTCGACTTCACATATCCCTTCCATGTGCTTGCGAGGCCCCTGGACAAGCACGCACACAGGCTCGGCTGATAATCACAGTAATATTCCAAAACAATACAGGCAGGCCAGAAACAGCCGACTCACTGCTTTAGGAGACCTCAAAGCAAGTACCTCCATTAGGTATGCACACAGCTCTCAAAAGATCCTCTGCCTCGCGCTGGCAGCTTGATGATCGAACTATGTAACGCTCAAGTACTCCGTGTTTGCATACCAGCTATACTATTGACAATTTGGCTGTAACTCAATCATTCAAATTATGACCTTTCGGAGGCTTTGTCTCGAACTCCAAATCTATTGTTTTCCCAAAGTCTGAACTAGCCTGTGGTCACAATTCTCCTTAAAAAAACCCGAGTTTGAGCGCTTCCTTGGATCGCTCCCGAGTTCCAGACCGCCTTGCTGCTCCATCGCTTGGTGAGCTTCCCCTCAGCTCCATGTGCTGAGATACATCGAACCCCAGCTTCACTCTCCATTTTCTTCCGGACTTCAGGAACAGGTTTCGTATCACCCGAATCAACTATCCCTCTGAAAATCCCGCTATCTTACTCACACCTTTATTTTCATTAGTTATATGTGTGTGTGTGTTGCTTACATCGTGTGCCTGTATTTAATAAAGATCATTCATTATTTTCCAACCGGTCTGCTTCTTGACTTGGCCTGACCCCGTAAACACTGGGTTACAAGATCCAGCTAAGTTACCCTGCCTCTCGTAATGCTAAAGCAGTGCTCAGAGCTAATATTCTCCACCTATTGTTGAGCACATTTTGGTGTCCCTCACGGGACCCCCAGTAAACAGGGTAACACTTATTATATAGTATTAGGGTTATGAGTTTACCAATTTCTAGAATTATGAATTATTTATACTACATTACATTAATTTGCACAAAGTTGTATTTCAAAGTAGCATACACAGATTTGATACGTCTGTACAGAATTAATACACCTAATTTCCTTAAATCATTTACAACCTCTGATCATAAGTGACTGGTAATCTGTTTTTATTTATATATTTATATTTATTTAGTTATTTATATATTTATTTATATATTTATATTTTATAATTATTTAAAAAGATAATCACTTATTAATTAACAATTAATTAATAGGCAGTTGATGACCATTAGTCAATTAAATCAACCAAGTCTATGACAGTATAAATAATAATCTGTCAGATATGCATTATATTATACCATTATACTATAATCACCACCTAGGTCGAATTATCTGAATTGTCAATTCATTTACTTTTTATTCTATATAATTAAATCAATTTGCTCTATTTCTATATAGCAATAACTCTTTATATTGTGCATATAGAATAAATCAAAATTAAGTCAGATATGAAGTTGAAAATCAGATACACCAAATCGTTTATCAAATTTAAAGTCAATTCCTAAATCAAATCAATGTTCAATCAATATTACATCAGTATTACCTCAGTAAAGTGGGTGATTCTCCAGAATAATGTTCATATATTCCATAAATACCAAGTCCAAAATAGGTTCTAAGTTAGACTCAGAATCCTTCCACTTTTCTTTTTTTTCCCCTTTCCCTTTTTCTTTTCTTCCTTCTCCTGTTGCTTTCTCTTCTTTTCACTTCTTTTCTCCTCTACTCTCCCCTTATTATTTCTCTTAGGTTCTTAAACAACAACTAATATTATATTCTCTTTTCCTTCTTACATCCTTTCTTCAATAACTTTGGAGTGTATCATCAAACAGTTCATGGGGTAGAGATGCAATATATATACAAATTCAAGTTGGCAAACATTTCCATTCCTTCCTTTCTTCCTTATCTCTCAGATATAACCAATGTTCTTATTAACACATACATGTAATACAACAGTTCACTGAGTTTTAGTAATTTTACAGTCTGTCTCTAATATCAAACAGTCAAATAGACATTATGTTTCCCCAAAACTGCTCAGCTCTGTAGCTCCGTTTCTCAAAAATGCACAAGTCTAGAAAAGGAAGAGTATATTCTAACACTCGTCCATCACAAAACTGCAAATGAGAATTCCTCTAGCATGTATCAAATCTCTGAAGCTTTAGTATTTTGGTGTTGTAGCACTTTAGAAGCTTTCCATTTGGTGTTTGGCGTTTGACGTTCCCCTTTAAGTCAGTGAGTTTGGGAAGAGAAAAAAACAAAAACAAAAAACACCAGCTGGCAGCTGAAAAACAAATGTCATAACTCTACAATAAGTGGTGAGAATAAAAAATATAGAATTCTATAGAATTTGAAAGTTGGGAAAGCTCTTGGCGGATACCTTGTATAATATTGAAAAGTGTGCCACTGAAGGAGAATTACTATAAGATTTTATATAGGTGGTATTATACCCCAGCCCAAATAGCGAAAATGACTAAAACAAATAAAAACGAATGTTGGAAATGCAACTCAAAAGGAACTTTATATCATTTATGGTGGACCTGCCCCAAAGCAAAAAAGTTCTGGACACAAGTTCATAGTAATATAACAAAAATTATGCAATTAGATTTTTCAATGAAGCCTGAGATATATTTATTGAATATATACCAAGAAATAAAATCATTGAAAAATAGATCGCAATGTAAATTACTAACACATATGATAGTAGCAGCAAGAATGGTTTATGCAGGCAAATGGAAACATGGAGACACACCGGAGTTAGAGGACTGGTTAATAAAAATTTATGATATAATAGAAATGGATAAATTGACAACGATTATGCATAAAAATACACTAGAACAATTTTATAAAGACTGGGAACAAATTATTACAATATTTAAAGCTAAGTGGGGAAACTTAGCTATAAAAGGTATTGAGGAATGAATATTAACAGTATGTTTGTTAGTAATAACAAAAATTTAGGGGATGGTGAATAATATAGGTATTATAAAAGAAGCGACTTTTTAAGTTAAACTAAAATAATAACAACGAACTCGACGATCTGGGCTTAGAAGCATAAATTAGAATAGAATAAAATAGAACTAAAGAAATTTTAATACAAAGAGTTTAAGGAGGAAAAATTATAGGATTCATTTAAAGTGGGAAACTACAATCTAGGGAATACCCAATATGTTCAAGGAAAGTGAATAAGGGAAGTAGGTTTGTATGATTTTGTCTTTTGAGATTATCAGTGTATTTTCATTTCATTATACTTTATTTTATTGTATTTGTTGTAAACGATGAGGATGAGGATATTTGTAATGAGAATTAGAATGTAAAATTTTGAAATTTGAATTTTGAATATGTTTGTAGTTTGAATGGTGAATTTTGAATAAAAAGATTTATAAAAAAAATTAAAAAAAAAGTAAAAAATAAATTTCCAATTGTTTAGTTGCTTGGGATTTCTTGCCACTTCCAGTTCACCTTCCAATTCGTCTACAGCAAAAAAAAAAAAGTTTATTATCTCTTACTAAGAAGAGATGAGGTATGTTCCATAAGACCTCACAACTTCCTACTACAGGCTGGTCCTTAGAAGGGAGGTCTCACTGTTCTTTTTGTAGGTCTTCCAATTTGGTATAATAAGAATGGTATTGTTATATTTACCTAAAAAAAGCTTGGAAAAGATTTGGCAGCTGGGATAATGGGAGAGGGGAATTCCCTCCCCCTCCCTTCTGCTGTGGGCGAGCTGTCAATGGCGGTGGCGGCCTCTGTCTGCTTATTCTACTTTGACCTTCCATGGTCGGCAGAGAGAAGTCAGTCTAGGCTTTGTCGCCTGTCCACCTCTAGCCAGACCCCCCTCTTCTGGGGTACCAGACAAACTAGTTTCTGAACTGAAGTTCCACCAGTAGCCCGCAACAGTGGTGGTCTTCAGAACTACGCTCCGAAGATCGTGGCTCCCAGCTCTCGCGATTGAAACAGAAGTTGCTGCTTTAGCTTTTTTTGACTTTTTCCCTACATGTGTTGGCTATTTGTTTGAATTCCTATTCAGTGATTTAATGGCCCTTGTGGACTTGGATTATACAAGGTGTTTAATGACCTGCACAATTACTGTAGGAATGAGGTTGCAGCTGGAGGAGTTAGAGTTAGACACCCCTGTCAGTTTTGTCCAGATGGATGGAAGTGAAATGAAAGGAGGTTTGGTGAGAAATCAGACCTCCATGGTTTACTTGGAAGTGGGAGCCATTGTGGGATTAGAGAATTTGTGTTAGCCCCTACAGTTAATTTCCCGGTGGTGCAAGGATTAACCTGACTATGCTTCCATAATTCTCATGTGAGATAGAAAGAGGGAACTATATGTTTCCTTCTGGAAGATTGCTGAGAGTACATGTGGGTGAATGGCCACTGGAGCAGCTCAAGACTGTGTCATGGGAGATACAGCTGCTGAGCAGTTGAGGAGAGTGATGGAGTCAGATACTGAGAGTATCCCAGTTGAATATGTGGACTTGCAGGAAGTGGGGTTGGAAATGGAATGTGATATTCTTCCGCCTCACCAGGATACTGACTGCGCAACTGAATTAGAGGAAGTAGCCAAACTACCTTAAACAAAGTTGTATTCTATGTCTCACAAAGAGATGGAAGTGCTTAGTGAATTTATTGATCAAAACCTGCAATGGGGGTTTATTTGGCTAGCCAGGTTTTCTGTGGTTACCCCTGGGTTTTCCAGGAAAGGAAGGATGGGTCACTGAGATAGGTGATGGATTTCAGAGGTTTAAATGCAGTTGGCACTTCCAACCAACATCCCTTGCCTTTAATGAAAGACCTGCTGTGGTAATTGGTGACAGGCTGAAATTTCATCAAGTTGGATTTGAGAGATGCGTACTATCAAGTGCACATACAGAAGGGTGAAGAGTAGAAGATGGCATTCAATTCTCCTTTGGGGGCGTTTGAGTACTTGGTCATGCTTTTTGGTCTCAGTGGTGCCTCTGGAGTATTCATGCAATTGATCAACAAAGTGTTACATAAGCATTTGTATAAACGATTTTTGGTGTATCTGGATGATGTGCTGATTTATAGTCAGACCTATGAAGAGCAAGTCACATTGGTGAAGAAAGTACTGAAAAAAACTAAGGTGCAGGATGCGTTAGGATGGGACTCCCCAAACCAGCAGACAGTTGCAAAGCTGCCTGGAGTTTGCAAGCTTTTATAGGCAGTTCATTCCTAATTTCACCCAAGCCTCGCTGCCCTGACAGACCTGTTGAAAACCAAGAAAAAGGGGGCAAAGAAAGGGAGAGCTAGAACAAGCCACAACCAATCTTTATGCTCAACTGGAGCCCCAAATGTCAAAAAGGGTTTGAGGAACTAAAAAAAGACTGTTTAGCACTGAACTTGTTTGAAAGCACCCAGATTAAACACTTCTGTTGATAATGCAGATGGACACAAGTGACTGCTTTGGGAGCAGTTTTGCTACAAGCAGATGATGACGAATGGTTAAGACAGTGTCTATATCTCAAAACAAGTTTAATAGCTCTGGATTGAACTGACCAGTTTGAGAAAAAGAAGCTGCAGCTATCAACAGGTTTTAGAAGCTTGGGGACATTTTTTGGAGGAAACTCGTTGCCCCTTTGAGATGTGGAAAAAGATCACTGCAATTTAAAGACCTGCAGACCCCATACAAGTTGAGTCCCAAACAAGTATAGTGGGCAAAGTTTTTCTATAAGTTCACCGTGAAGTACTTGCCAGGCAAAGAGATCTATTGTCTTGCTTATCTCAACATGACAGAAAGAAAAGGGAGATGGCTGACACTGTATTTACCCCTCAACAGTTAGGGCTGGCAGTTACCACTCGTAGTCAAGCACAGAGGAGAAAACAAACAGAAAATAATCTTAGAAACGTTGTTGGAAAGCCTATGGGGTGCAGTGAGGGAGAATGACTGAGCCATATAAAATGAAATAAAGCTTATGGACAGAGGGGGAGTGTGGTGTATATGAGAAAAAACTTATGTCCTTGTGACACTGATGAAAAAGATTTTGCAACACTGTCATGATGTCAAGTTGACTGGGTTTGTAAAAACATTGCACCTAGTGAGAAGGGACTATAAATGACTGCGACTGAGAATAGATGTAGAAAACTATGTCAAAGCACGCTGCTTGTGCTCAAAATAAGCAGGAAAGAGGCAAGCCACAGGTAGAAGCCACTGCCTACCCCTTTGCATGGGTAAACATTAGTATGGATTTCATAACTGATCTCTCTGAGAGTAATTAAGAGATAGCCATTTGGGTGGTTACTGACTTGTTTTTGAAACAAGTGCATTTTGTATTTGCAAAACTACCCCCACGGCAGGCCAGCTGACAAAGCTATTTATCCAACATATATATCAATTTCATGGGGTGCCTAGCAAAATAATGTTTGATCATGGAAGTCACTTTACGTATCTGTTTTGAAAGGCATTTTTAAGACTATTGAGGGTACAGCAAGCTATGAGCATGGCTCACCATGCAGAAATGGAAGGATAGACTGAATGAATCAATCAAATTTTGGAACAACACCTATATTGTTATGAGAACTTTCAAAAGGATGATTGGGAAGCTCTTCTCCCTTTCGCTGAAATGGCATACAACAATGTTGTTCATCAATGTACCAGGTATGCCCCTTTTGAAATTGTGTATATTTGCCACCTCTCAAGGCCATCTAGACTGACCCATGCCTAATGGTGGCATGAGCATAAAAGGTCAAGGCTGCTTGGCTGGCCATAATCTTGGCTTTCGACTGCAGTAAAAATCCCTACAAAATGTATGCCAGTTGGAAAAGAGTTCAGAACTGTGACTTTAAGCCAGGGAACTTGGTATATTTATCCATCTTCAAAGAAATTGAGTCCTAAGTACATTGGACTGTTTCAAATTATATGCTTAGTAAAGGATCTGACTGCTGAATTAGAGTTGACAAAGTTGCAGAGACAAATCCACTGTTTTTCCTTTCAGCCTTCTCAAACCAGTGGTGAGGCCAGACAAATGGTATCTTGCACGGCCAGCCAACCAATCATGGTGGGGCAGGAACAATATTTTGAAATTTCTAAAATTCTGGATTTGTGACAGAACAAGGGGCGACTTCAGTATTTTGTTAAATGGAAACATTTGCCTTCTAGTGAATGAGAATGGGTTGATGCCCAACATGTCAGAGCCCCTTTCTGGTTTGCAGGTTTCTTGATCTGTACTCAAATATGCCAAGTTAAAGAGGGGAGGGGGGATAGTCTGGGAAGGGATCAGCTGAGCTCTCCCTGCATGCTTTAAGCAACAGTTTATGCTGCAGGGCTTAGGTGCTTCGCTGGGTAGGTGGGGGTAAGAATGATATGAGGTGGTGATGGATGAGAACCCCACAATGTTATGTAACCAGTTTGTGAGAAGAGCAAGCAAACACAGCTGTAAGGTCACTCTGGTGGCAGGCTGGGTAAGAAAATGAGAAGAGTAAGGCAAAGCCTGGGAGAAGGCAAAGCCTGTTTTGATTTGTTAACAAATGGGATGGTAGCATGGGCTAATTTTGAAATGTAATGGCATATATAGTACTGCAAATTCAAATGGTCCTTAGTCTTAACAGTTGCCAAGGTACGCTGACATTTCTTCAATTTCTGATTAAAGCTTTTGAAGCCTTTAAGCCTATTCTCTGAACATGGAGCTAGCCTGTACATCACATGTGGAAACAATCTGTTGTAGCAGCCACTTCAATGGCCTGCTTGATCTTCATTCATATTCAGAAAAATATGTGGAAATTTGTGATTCCTGTACAGCATCCAATATACTCACAGTTCTGAACTATAGTTTTTTACTCTTACAGTGGTTTCCCAGATACTGAATTAACTAGAAGACTAAGGATTAGTCATTTTGCTGGTTGAAGCAAAATACAGATGCTGATTAGACTGAATGTTAATTCTTACTTTACCAGTGGTGATGTGATAGTGTCCTTCATTGCATCTGTGCTGTATAGCTTATGTGGTATAAGGCAGACTAATTGGGAAACAGTTCTCTAATAGCACTACTCTGCAGCATCTCAAGGTCAATATTGCTACCTGGGGCAGTTGCCTCAGTTCTACCAAATAGCATGGCCAACCCCGGGCAAACAAACAATTTTAAATTTCAGAGGCTGAATGCTATATAATAGTAGATATGAATTTATTAGTGACAATTCATTTCTAAGCAGAATTTTCTAAAAATGATCTAGTAAGTAAATAAGATGCAACTGATTTAATAGATTTGGGATACAACCTTCAAATTCATTTTAAAGGGGCTGAAGGATTTCCCACCCACACTTGCCACATTCTTAAAAATAGCAAAGCAATGTAAGACAGATAGGATTATCAGGTAAATGAGATAAAAGTATTATTGGTAAGGACGACTTTGAAAGCTGCTTGAAAACATCGAATGCTATAACTGGGAAGAGATAATATCATTTCTAAGAGTTTTTTTTAAAGAAATGAACTTTGTTGTGTGCTTATTTTTGTTTTACATAGTATAGAAACTTATTATAGAACTACAGTGGGCCCTCCACATTCGTGAGGGTTAGGGGTACAGGACCTTCACAAAGCGGAAAAACTGCAAATATTGTAAGCTTCTCCCAACATGAATACTACAGACTCCTTTCTGCCCTTTTGATTTCACACTTTGCTACCACAATGCCTCAGTCAGACTTTCAAGCCCCTCCCAGCACATCCATTTCCTCACTACACTCCTTCTGCTCCCCCTCCTCCTCTCCTGCCTCCTGTCCTGCCAAAAATACCAGGCCCTCACTCCATTTCCCACTGTGCCACCACCAAGCCTCAGCCAGATTTTAAATCCCTTCCACCCCTTCCATCAGCTCCTTCACTCCACTCCACTCCACTCCTCTTCGTCCCTAGCTTCCTTTCCTTTCCTTTCCTTTCCTTTCCTTTCCTTTCCTTTCCTTTCCTTTCCTTTCCTTTCCTTTCCTTTCCTTTCCTTTCTTCTCAGCTAGATTTTAAACCCCTTCCAGCCCATCAACTGCTTTGCCTCACTCCTTTTCCTTCCCATCCTCCAGGAGGTTGAAAGGAGGATGTGGAGGAAGAGGCACTGGGGAGGAGGTCAGTGGGTTGGGAAAGGACTTAAAATCTGGCTAAGGCACAGCAGTGGCAAGGTGGGGGAAAGGGATTGATGGGCTGGTGCTGTTGGCAGGACAAGAGACAGAGAGGAGTGGGGGCAGGAAGGAGTCTAGAAGCAGCTACCAACTTGTGAACAATCAAGTCTGAGAAAGAGAAACTTGTGAATGCAGTGAGTGGACTGTACTACAAAATAGAATTTAACAAACTGAAGCAAATGTCCAGCAATATTCCACACTGCATTATTTTACAATCTTCACACTGCCACTCAAAAGGAATTTCTCCAAAAGCTCTTAAGAGAAGATAGAGGACCACACTGGGAAGCCATAATAAAACTATACCATGTTTGCATAAACTTGTCTTCCATTTCCAGTCCTTCAGCTCATCTCAAATTATGAGTTAATTTCTCAGGCAGCGTATAGTCCAAATTCTGTCCATCCAACTATGAACTGATAAATTATTCTGTGTTTTCCACTGGTAGCAAATCTCCAAGTGGGCACCAAGAAGTGAAAAAGAGATTAGTTATTTACATTACAGTTTTGCACTGTTCTCCCAGAGAACTGACAGAAGGAATAGCACATTATGATACTGAATGTTCTGGCTTACTGAACTCCCTATTAACTGTATAACCTCACTCCAGAATGTGACCATCCTGGATCAAGTTAACCAAAAATGTTTGAGAATACTCCTTTTACCATATTTCTTTCAGTACAATGGGAAGATATCCGGTATACACATTGTTATCTTATCATTTTTAGGCGATATCTGTGCACAACTTTCAATGTATATTCTTTGTTGCTGGAGAACATGGAGTGAAATGGGGCTGAAGACCAAATTCCTGTTCTTTTGTATTGCATTGTATCTCCCAAGCATGTTTTGCACCAGACGAAATGAATTTTATGTCCAGTAAAATTTTGTAAAGCAAGGGAGCCCTTAATTTGAGATTCAGATTTTGTGCATACACATTCAAATTGTGTAAATGGTTTTGGAAGCTCATGGTGCCTCGAATTTATTTGAAGAAGTAAAGGCGATAGCTGTGAATAAGGTGTTTTGTCCAGCACTACCATACTGAAGTTAATATTTTTTTTTTTGTATTTTCTACAATGCTGATTTATTTAATTTTTGGGAAAAAAAGGTTTATATCATTTAAGTTTGGATTCCAGGCCTAATTCTATCTGGGTCTTTTGTGAATACTTCTTCAATTTGATGAAATATGCTCCCTGTTTCATCTGGAAAGCATCAAAGTAGAGAGAGAGAAAGACTGAGAATAGCCAAGCCACCCCTTTTATATTGTACATACTTTACTGAATTGAGAAATCTTAATTTCTTTGAACAGCCAATAAAATTTTCTATATGCTTTTTACAGCTTTTGAATTATTTTGAAGGATAAAGGAAGCATGTGGACAAACAACAACAACAACAACAACCTTTAGGGAGGATAAACAGTTTCTCTAGTGCCAATCTAGCTACCATAGAATGATTCACCAAGCAGTGAAATTGTGTTTCATCTATGTACAAGAAAATGTATAGTTCTTCTTCGTGGTCTCTGTGCCACACACAATGGGAATCTTCATGCATGTGCAGTAACTTTTCAGAAAGTTCCAGAGCTGAGCAGCTTGGCGGGAACCCCTCCCCCATCCAGTACTGAGCATACTCAGTCCCGCCAAGCTGATGGTCTCTCCTCAGTTTCTTTTCATCCGCCGACCTGTTAGCTGCTCGGAAACACCTTTCCTCAGCTGAGTAGTTTGCTTTGCCTTTTTCTTCGTTGTTTTGTGTTTTTTCTTCAGAAAAAGTTTGTAAGAACTCTTCCCTCTTTCTTCTATGTCTGCTTTGTTTACATTTTGTGTGTCCTGTGGTCGCTAGGTTCCATTGTCAGACGCTCACTCCGAGTGCCTCTTTTGCCTTGGGGAGGCCCACAACGTCTGAGCTTGTCCTATTTGTAAGGACTTTACGTCCCAGACACTTAAGAACAGGGCCTCTAGGCTTAAGTCCTATTGCTGGGAGCAAGCCCTTAAAATCAAGGAGCAGGCAGCGTCCAACACCGCCCTTTTCACCTGCTCCATGGCTTCTTCTCAGCCGTCCGCGACTTTCAGGCCTGCGACCATGCCCTCGTCGATATCGACCTTGGTATTGACTTCGATGGTATCGGGCTCGGTACCGTCTTCAGTGTCCTTGCCTCTGGTGTGGTCACTACCTAGGATTCTGAAGCTTTCTAGGACGTCAATTGCCACTTCTTCTGGGGATGCTTCTTCAGGCTCTCAACCAGCCACGTCTTAATCTCGCAAGGTTCCTACGGTGGCCCAGCGGAGGCGATCTTCATCTCACCTACCTGATCCTTCTGCCAAGGATAAGGAGAAGAAAAAGGAGAAGCACAGCTCCCCTTCTCCTGCGACCCACCAATCATCGCTTTTGCCGATATTTCCTCCGATACAGCCTCCTATGGCTACTGTAGAGGAAGAAGTCGCCCCTGACCTTCCAGAGGAGTGTGAGGACGCCCAGCTCCTGGTGTTTCCCATACTGGTGTTGTCGGAGCCTGCTTCGGATGTTGAGCGTCGGCCTTCGCTGTCACTGTCGGCTCAGCCCGCGCCACCTCTAACTATGGCGCCAACTGTGCAGGCTCCACCGCCTCAGTCGCACGCTCCAGCCAATTCTGAGCTCAACCGTCCGCCTGCTCTGGACACTCCTCGGGCTTCTTCTCACAACCGACTGAGACCTCCCTCCCGTGACCGCGCTCGAATTAGCCTGGCGCGCTCTCCGGGACATGGCGAGAGGGCCAGATTCCCGCATTGGCAGGATACCCACCTTGACCATGGCCCATTGAGGACAAGGCTCAATTCACTTTTCTCCTCAGCTTCATATATCACTTGCTATGGCCATGAGCATGTTTGGAGGGAACAGTCAGGATCCTATTACTCCTATTCTCTGGTCTACAGGGATCGGTACCATTCCGATGTCCGCCACTGGTCTCCGTATCTCTCACGGTGCTCTCGATCTCCATCTTCTGCTTCTCACTACTGCACAACACCATGGTACTGGTGTTCAAGGTCTCGTTCTAGGTCTCATTTGCCTTATTTCCGACGGTCCCCAGCATGCTGCCACTCTCACGACTGCTTGCCTCGCTGTCGGCTGGCCTTGTCACCTCCTCGTGTGACAGCAACGGTTTCCCGCCCACCACCTGATACTCACCTACCATCGACTCTGCCCACTTCCTCGATGGTTTCGGTACCAACTCAATCTGTGGTCCGTCCGATCCCGGTGGTTATTCCAGTTTTGTCAACATCGATGGTGGTCCCACTGATTCTATCACCTCCAGTACCGGTTACGATACTGACTTCCACTGCAGTGCCTCCGACTGTACCTTCAGTCTCAGTGCCAGATTTGCCTGGGACATGCGGGCCCCCTTCTCCGTCTTCACAGTCCTATGACTCCGATTCTGAATCTGCTGACTCTACGCCGGATTCTCACTCTTCCCCGCCACTGGCATTTGGTGAACCCTTGCCGGACTTGGCACCGGAAGATGTGAAGCAGTTTTCAGACATATTAGTAAGAATGGCCAATGCTTTGGGCCTCGACATTTCGGGGCCTGCTCCGACTGTGCAGGACCCCGTTTTCCACTATGTGGACACTCAGTCTCTGTCCGCAGCCCCAATACCATTCCTCCCAGTGCTGCAGGAAGTATTGAAACACCCATGGACCCAGCTGGCTTCTCTTCAGCTGATACCTCACCGCCTAGAACATCTATACTGGACGCAGAAGAAGGATGTGGACTTCCTCTTTAATCATCCGGTACCGAACTCAATTGTTGTGCAGTCTTCTCAGACAAAGGGCGGTAAGAGGGCCCATACCACTCCACTGGATCGTGAGGGCTGTTGTCTGGACTTATTTGGTCGACACTTCTACTCGGCATCCTCTCTGATCGCCAGGATTTCCAACACGCAAGCGTGCCTGGCCGCTTACCAGAGGAACATCTGGGACAGGTTCTACCCTCTTCTGGCCCACTTGCCTGACGATCATAGAATGAGTGCCATCCAGTTCTAGAATAAGTTGGTGGCCTTGTCAAACCAGCAGATTCTATCCTCTCATCATACCGTCGAAGTCACGGCTCGGGTGATGGTTGGCGCTGTTGCTTTCTTGCCCTTCGCCGCTTTGCATGGCTTCGCTTGGCCGGCCTTGTGGAGGATAGCAGAAAGAGAATTGAGGACCTGCCCTTTGATGGTTAACAGCTTTTCCATGCTACCACGGACGAGGCCATGGACCATCTAAAGGCTCGCTTACGGCGAAGAAGATGGGTCTCCACCCTACACCTCAGTCAAAGAGACCATTTTCCTTGCATTCATCTTGGCGCCGCTCGGCCTACTCCTTGGCCTCAAGGTCACCTTGCTGGACGTCTTCTTGGTCGTCCCTCTCGGCATCATCACGATGGTTCTTTAGACAACGGTAGCCATCCTCTAAGAAGTCCTCCTCCACGGCCAAGTCCCATTTTTGACTTCCTTCGCAGGTTGCCACCACATCCATCCTTTCATCTGCCCACCAGCTTCGCCAGAAACCCAAGTCTGGCATGCCACTTGAACAACTGGTGGTGGATCACCACGGACTCTTGGGTTCTTTCCATCATCTGTCTTGGTTACGCCATCGAATTTCAAAGTATACCACCTCAAGGTGTCTTTTATTCCACCCCCGCCAGCCCAGCTCTTCTAGAGCAGATACAGTCCCTCCTTCACAAAGGAGCGGTAGAACAGGTCCAATCCTCGGCCAGTACCACTGGCTTCTTCTCCCAATACTTCACGGTACTGAAGTCGGATGGTACCCTCCGACCGATCCTGGATCTAAGGGGGGTGAATTCCTACATTCTCTCCCAAAAATTCAAGATGGTCACTTCTTCTGCCATCCTGCCCTTTCTGAGGCATTGGGACTGGTTCGCCTCTATTGATCTACAAGATGCCTACTTCCACATCGCAATTTGGCCCCATCATAGGAAATACCTGTGTTTCGCAGTCAACGGCGTGTGTTACCAGTACAAGGTCCTGCCATTCGGTCTCTCCACAGCTCCCAGGGTCTTCACCAAATGCCTGGCTCCTGTGGTGTTGTTCCTCCACACGAAACGCATTATGGTTTACCCCTACTTAGACGACTGGTTGCTGGTGGTGCCCTGCAAACAGAAGTTATACGAGGACATCCATCTAACACTCTCCCTTCTCTCCGAACTTGGCCTCAGGTGAATCCCAAGAAGTCTCACCTGGAGCCATCTCACACCCTGGACTTCATTGGTGCCACCCTGGACTCTGTCGCCGCCAGAGCATTCCTACCGCTGAAGCGGGCCTGGACTCTGTGTCATGCCATCAGTGCCGTCTTGCATGCCCCGGCAGTTCCTGCCAGACAAATCCAGCAACTTCTGGGTTACATGGCAGCAACGACGACTGTGACTTACCTGTCTTGTCTCTGCGCTCGCCCGCTGCAACACTGGTTCATCAGAACCTTCGACCCTCTTCTCGACGATCAGAGTCACCTGTTGTGGGTTCCTCGGCCGGTCAAGAACTCTCTTCACTGGTGGCTCTCGCCCCAACACTTGCTGGTGGGAATGCCATTTGTCAAGCTGCGCCTGACGGTTACCGTCACGACAGACGCCTCCCTTCTAGGCTGGGGAGCACACTGTGGCCACCTAGCGGTGCAGGGCCACTGGACTGGCTTGGAGACTCATCTCCATATCAATGCCTTGGAGCTTCTGGCCATCCTGAAAGCCTTGCAGGCTTTTCGCAATCTTGTCGGTCGGACGATTCAGATCTTGTCCAGCAACATGACGGCCATCTGTTATGTCAACAGACAAGGGGGCACTCACTCCTCCACTCTTCTCCATCTAGCTCTTTGCCTCTGGGACTGGTGTGTGATGCTGAGTGTTCATCCCGTCGTGGTTCACCTAGCGGGTCGAGACAATGTCACAGCAGACACACTGAGCAGGGACGCGGCGTGTCACCACGAATGATCCCTCTCTGACACCGTTTTCAACAGGATACTGTCTCATTGGGGTGCCCCTTCCATCGACCTTTTTGCGACCAGCCGGAACAAGAAGTGCCCCCACTACTGTTCGAGGGCCGGACTGGGCCCAGGCTCCCTCGGGGATGCCTTCCAGTTGCAGTGGGACAGACTTTCTGTACATTTTCCCCCTGTTTCCACTCCTGGGGCGAGTGGTAGCCAGGATTGTGTCGGAGCGCGCCAACGCCATCCTGATAGCTCCATATTGGTCGAGAAAACACTGGTTTGGCCCTCTTCTTGAGGCAGCTCGGGGCCACAGGATGTGGCTCCCTTGCGTACTGGATCTCCTGTCTCGGGTGGTCGCGTCCTACATCCGGACCTGCCACTCCTGTGTCTCCATGCGTGGAAGATAATTTTTTAGACCCCCCTGCTATCCAGGCCATACTCATGGCCACCAGGAAGGAGTCTACCAGGAGTCCTACCATTATAAGTGGCAAAAGTTTGTGGCTTTCGCCGACACCCAGCATGAACGGACATCGCCGGTTGCATTGCCCACCATACTGCATTTTCTCCTGCAGCTCCAGGAGCATGGGCTAGATTTCTCATCACTCAAGGTATACCTGTCAGCTGGGCCTGCAACATCTTTACCCTCTGGCCACTCTACCTCTTCTGCCTTGGTCGCTGTCTCTGGTGCTTTCTCAGTTGATGCGACCTCCCTTCGAGCCAATGGCGACTCCGGATGATCGCCTTTTAACCTTGAAGACGGCCTTCTTGGTTGCTGTCACCGCAGCCAGGCAAGCAGGAGAGCTTAACTGCACTGAGGTCAGATTAACCCTTCCTTGTGTTCCATCGTGACAAGATTGTGCTGCACCCAGTTGTGTCCTTCCTCCCGAAGGTGGTTTCGGACTTCCATTTAAGCCAGGATGTCATTTTACCTACCGTCTACCCTGATCCGGCTTTGCCTCTAGAGCACTCACTTCATTCCCTTGATGTCCATCGGGCTTTAGCCTTCTACCTTCAATGGACTTCCTCCTTCCAACAGACCCCTCACCTTTTTTGTTTGTTATGGTGGCCATCGGAAGGGCCATAAGGCGTCCACCCAGCATTTTTCGAAGTGGGTGGTCCAAACTATACATTTGGCATATGAACTGGCCAGACAACCTCCACCGGGTCCTTCACTCAGTGCCCACTCCACAAGAGCCATGGCTTCCTCAGCAGCTCTCCTGCGTGGGGTTGATCTGCATGAGCTCTGCTGTGTGGCTACCTGGTCATGACCCTCAACCTTCGTTCACCACTACCGCCTTGACTGCTGGGCCAGGTGTGATGCTCATTTTGGTCGCGCGGTGCTGTCTTCGATCCTATAGGCCTGACTCACCGTCCAATGGTAAGCTACTCAATCTCCCATTGTGTGAGGCACAGAGACCACAAAGAAGAAGAACAGGTTGCCTACCTGTAACTGTGGTTCTTTGAGTGGTCATCTGTGTCCTCACACACGCCCGCCCAGCCTCCCCTCTTCAGGTCCTGCTTCGGCGGACTTCAAAACTGAGGAGAGACCATTAGCTTGGCGGGACTGAGTATGCTCAGTACCGGATGGGGGAGGGGTTCCCGCCAAGCTGCCCAGCTCTGGAACTTTCCGAAAAGCTACTGTGCATGCGCAAAGATTCCCATTGTGTGAGGGCACAGATGACCACTCTGTTCTTACTATATGCCAATTGTGACAAATCTTTTGTTATAAGGATTCCTAGAGATCTCTGGCTTGAGAATTGTAGTATTAGATTGGATTGCTTTTGTACTACAAGTTATGCTTCTATGGGTGGGTTCATACAAAATAATCTAGATTTGTTATGGTTAATTCATAAGCCAGGGTGTAGTTCAAAGTTGTTAAATATTTTTGTCAATGGAGGGAGTAAATAGTAACTTGTCATCTGCATACATGCTACACATGCTACACAGATGTTTGTCTAGGCCAAATTTGAATCCTGTAGTCTGTGTATCCTCTCTAAGGGCACTAGCGAACAGCACTCTGGCTATTATAAAATGAAATGGAGACAAGGGACAGCCCGGTTGAGTATCTCTTAATAGATGGATTGGAAAGGAGTCTATTCTATTAATATGGATAATAGCTCTTGACTCTATGCAGAAATTTGGATCAGTTCACAAGTTTTAGTCCAAAAACATGTTAATTTTAGCTTTTTTAAAAGATCAGATTCCAGCCTATTGAACACTATAATGACATCTATATATAGCAATGGCATTAATCTATTGTGTATCTTTACCTGATGAACTATTGCATACCTTTATATGATGAATTATGTTAAGTCTTGCACAGTCAGATATTTACTAAAGGGAATGGAACCAAACTGATCTGCAGATACATAGTTTGAGATGAAACAATTCAGTCTATGATAAAGGTCTATAGTCTGCGTTTAGCATCGATATAGATCTATACGTCCCCATGGTGCCCATCACTTTCAGGTTTCAATACTGCAATAATGCATGCCAAATTCCAGGCTTCATTATAAAGGATAGCTAAGTGAGGAATTAGCCTGAGTTGAATAAAACATTTGTTGAATCTCCTGCTGGTGTGTAACGTCTGGCTGTGTTGTGCTCCAGGGAAACTAGCCCATTGTCACTAACATGTGGATCTTCTTGAAAAGGGTAAAATCAGGACACTGGGACTTTAACTGTAGAACCCTCCATTTTTTCACAGGTGAATCTAGTCCATTGATATAGTACTGTTATGCTATCAAGAGCAAACTGAATTGTTAACTGAGACTTCCCTGGTAAAATTATCCCTTTTAGACCAAGTAAAAAGTTGTTTGAAAGATCAACAAACTTACCTGCTAGGTGCAAATCTTGAACAATAAACATAAAAACAATCATTATAAAAACTAGAACAATCTACCTTAAGTAAGATAAATTCTCTGAATTGTTGGAGGCTCTAATGCCAAGGACATCATTTGGCTACCCATTGGGGGGATGTGGGGAGGAAACTGGTCAGGTAGATTGAGACAGGAAACTTCTTTCAAAGCTGAAGGAAGCCCACTTTTAGAGAACAGCAGAGTAGACAATTGTCTAGACAATTCTTCTTTTCTTCCTAGTTGAAGCTAGTTCTCACTGAGGTGCCTGATCTCTACTGTTACTTGTGTCTCAGAGCTTTTTTGTAGCTTCCTCTTCAAATTCTCCAGGTAGAAGTATACTAGAGCTGCACATAATACCCCTGCTTGAGATACCAAAGGTGCTATCATGGTGCCTTCATTCTTGTCTACTATATAAAAGTCAAAATTTGTGAGTGAGTTTATCTTCATCAGGGAGAAGACCTCATAGGATTGGCTGGCTGTGAAGATTCTACGGAATCCTGGGGTTGGCAGTTCAGGGAGGGGCCTTTAGAATACTCAGCCAGAGAGCTCTTGGGCCTCAGGCCAACTGCTATGGAGACGAGGCCCAGTAGCAAAAAGAAGGGCAGTGTATTCCCTCAGAAACCAAACCTCTGTTATGTTAACAACTCTGAATACAGATTGGATTAGGGAATGTGGGGAAAAGTTACAGGTACTAAAATAGGCTGGTTGCTATGGAGATGAGGGCTAGCAGCAAGGAGGAGTACAGTGTACTCCCTCAGGACCCCAAATTGTGTATGTAAATCACTCTGAATACAGACTGCATTGGGAAATATGGGGAAAAGTTACAGATACTGGAGAGGGCAGGTTGCTGAGTTCATAAGAAGAAAATAAAATCCAGGGCAATGCCAGGTAAATATGCCAGTATACTATAATCTCTAAGGGAAACCTCCACTCGAAGTGGATCCCTTCTTTACTGAGTGGCTCTGTGAGAAGGTAAAAGGTTCTGTGGTGTTTAAGCATATTGGGGGAGACATCTTGAAACACTTGTGCTGTCAAACTGTCATCTCAGCATGCTCCATGATATACTTCATGATGATGAAGGCTTGTTGATTATGTTATATTTTCTAATACTCCGTGCAACAAGTACATTGTAAGAGGTAGTCACTGCTGTAAGTATGTATTGGAGTTCAATTGTCAATACTTACTCTCATGTTATGATGTCTTGTCTTTTGCTGTACGATTTGCCTGTCCATGCCACATGTAGCAGGTCCTGACATGTATTAAGCAGGTCTAGTTAGTAATTGCTGTTAGTCATGTTTACTGGGGTTATTATGTACCTTGCTTGATTGCATCCATATTATGTGTATGTATCACTGCTTGCATAGAAAGTAGGACATGTGTTTTGGGTTGCTGTATTGTATAAGGAAGCTGGATAATTTTAATCCTGTATGCTGCATGTATATGACTTATACTTATTCATGGAAAACACTGAGGTGAAAGCATGATAGCATATGAACTATTATGCGAGGAAACTGGGTTGTATAGGATGATAGGATAAGCTGGTGTTACTGCCCTGGCTAGCCCGAGCTTTGGGGATATAAAAAGATATCTTTGGATATCACTAATTCGGCTTCACATATCCCTTCCACGTGCTTGTGAGGCCCCCGGACAAGTACGCATACAGGCTCGGCCGATAATCACCGTAATATTCCTAGACAATACAGGCAGGCCAGAAAACAGCCGACTCGCCGCTTTAGGAGACCTCAAGGCAAATACCTCCATTAGGTATGCGAGCAACTCTCAAAAGATCCTCTGCCTCGCACTGGCAGCTTGATGGTCTAACTACACAACGCTCAAAAACTCTGCATTTGCATACCGGCTACTCTATTGATAAATTCGGTTTTAATTCAATCATTCAAATTCTGACCTTTCGGAGGCTTTGTCTCGAACTCCAAATCTATTCTGTTCCCAAAAGTCCGACCTAGCCTGCAGTCATAATTCTCCTTATAAAAAAACGCTGACTTTGAGCGCTTCTTTGGATCGCTACCGAGTTCCAGACCGCCTTGCTGCTGCTTTGCTTGGCGAGCTTCCCCTCAGCTCCATGTGCTGAGATACATTGAACCCCAGCTTCGCTCTCCATTTTCTTCCGGACTTCAGGATAGGTTTCGTATCACCTGAACCAACTATCCCTCTGAAAATCCCGCTATCTTACTCACACCTTTATTTTCCTTAGTTATCTGTGTGCTTGTGTTGCTTACATCGTGTGCCTGTATTTAATAAAGATCATTCATTATTTTCCAACTGGTTTGCTTCTTGACTTGGCCTGACCCCGTAGACACGGGGTTGCAAGATCCTGCAAAGTTACCCTGCCTCTCGTTTTGCCAGCTTGTGCTTTGAACTAATTTCCCCAACTTATAACAATTTGGTGTCCCTCCCGGGACTCCCAGAAAACAAGGTAACACTGGGAAACTTATGGCAATAAATAGATGAAGCTTATGGAGATGCTTACGTTCACACAGTTTCAGAGTGTTTACCCTGGGAAGCAGTTTAGAGCGGGCATCACACAAACTGTACTTTGGAGAGGGCATTCAGTGCTTTCAAACTTCTCATTTTATGAGGACACCATGCAGATGGCACAATTAGGTTGTGGTCTCTTTTGTTCAATTGGAATTTAATTATAGGATCTAGCATGTATCTTCCATGGTTAGATTTAAATTTGGGCAGATCCAGCCAAGTCGGTTTATAATCAGGTATTCCCAATATTCTCTTTTCCTGCAAGGATGTTGCAGAAGTCCACATTAAACCTTTGATTCCTGTTCTTTTAATCTTCCATTCTACTCCTGACTAAATCAGAGCAGTGTCATACCTGATAAAGGCCCTTTTTGCACCTTACCTGTTCCTGGCAACATCCTGTGGGAATCCCAGCAGTGGTTTTCCTGGGAGGGGAGTGTAATGGGAGCGCTCCCCTCTGCACTGGCAACTCCAGGATCCAGGAAGCGCGATGGCCCCACTGTTTCCTCCTGCAGCACAACTGGGTGCTGTCTTAGGCTATGCCAGGGCAGGAAGCACAGCCATTGAGCTTCCGGACCCTCCTCACACCAGGTAAGTGTGGGATGGTGGTGCAATCACAGGTCATTGAGAGGGAAAACCCATCAATGATTTACTCTGTGATTGCACCATCTGGGGATGGGAGAAGGATGGGATAGCGATGATATCATGGAGAACCATTATCGTGGTCCCATTCTTCTCCTCTCCCTATGGTAGGTTGGGAGTGTGGAGCGGAAAGGGCTACAGTTGGCTTTCATGCTTTAGAATTAAGTCCAGTGCTTCGGATGTGGTATTTTATAATTGAATGATACTGGCTGTTAGGTTGTTAAATTTGCAGCTCAGTAGATTGTTCATTTTCTTTTTAAAATCTGCCCATTGCTCTTTACGGGGCTCACAAAGATGGTTGTCAATGGTAGGTTCTACTATTCCTGCCACAGGCCTGCCATTTCCTGCAACTCTACATGCAACTTCTTCACCCGGATAGAAGTTCACCATCAGGGAACTCTTTTGGCTGAAACTAGCTCATAAGCATGCGATTTGTACTCCCAGACACTGTCTGATTCATCCTGCTAGCCCAGTTGTTCTTAATGTGGGGCCTGGGGGAACCCTTGCAGGGGTCCCTTGGAGGGTCTGTGGAGCCCTTGCAGGGGAACCATGAGCCCTGCTTCTGGACAGCAATAGTAGTGCAACAACAGGGACATAGCAACAGGGGAGTGCCGGTGCCAAAACTGCTCCCTTGTTTGCAAACAAGGAAGAAGCCTGCTGCTGTGTTCCTTTTGTCCATAACATGGCAGCAGGGAGTAAGGGGAGTTAGGGACATGGTGGCAGACCTGTGCACTCTCAAACTGCTCCCTCATTTGCAGATGAGGGAGTGATTTGGGCATGAACACACACACACACTCTGCTGCCACATACACACTCTCCTGCTGCATCCCTGATGAAAGGGACACAGTGACAGGCATGTGTACACACCTAAATTGCTCCCTTGTTTGAAATGGGGAAGCAGTTTCAGCACCTGCACCACCACTGCCATGCTCCTGACCAAAGGGACATGGTGGCAGGCTTGTGCACACATCCAAACTATGACTCTGCAGATCAGAGTTTGAATCCCCCCTCAGCTGTGGAAACTCACTGGATGACTTCAGGCAACGCACATTCTCTCAGCCTCAGAGAAAGCCAGCGGCAACAAATCTTGCCAACAAAACACCTAGGATATCGTTGCCTTAGTGTTGCCATAAGTCAGTTTTCAAAGGGTTGAGACATGATGGCTAGAAAGAACTTCCTCCTGTCAGTGGCACTTTGTTGCTGTGTGCCTTTGAGTCACTTCTGACTTATGGCAACCCTAAGGTGAATCTATCACAGTTTTTATTTGGAGGGAGGGCAAGATTTGTTCAGAGTGGGTTTGCCTTTGTCTTTCTCTGACACTGAGAGAATGTGATTTGCCCAATGGTCACCCAGTGTCTAAGCAGGGATTCAAATCCTTGTCTCCAGAAGCCTTAAATAAATAAATAATATTTAAATAAATATTTGATTATTTAAATCTAAATTTAAATATTTAAATCTTGAATTGAGTCTTGTGAGTCCCCAGCAACAGATTATATTTACAGGGGGTCCCTGGCAAAGAAAAAGTTAAGAACCACTGCCCTAGCATAAACTAAATTTAAATGTTAAATTTATACTCATAATGTTGTGAGTAAATGTAGAATATTGTGGGTATTTCTTGGAGTGAGATGATTAAACAGCTTTTTTGACTTGCATCAAGCCATGCCCACACACATCTGACCTCAGTCTGCTATAGTTTAACAGCCCCATCAATGAGATAAAGAGTCAGAAATTATACTTATATTGTAGAAGATACAAAAATAGATGACCTGCAATGTGTGGAAAATAAAATCAGAATTAAAATCTGTGAATTGAAGAAAGGGCTCCAAATATCAAGACCATGGCCATTTCTGCATGATGACATCCTTGTGAGGTGTCCCATGGCAATTCTGGCAGGGAAAGGACTGCAACAGGAACACCCTCCCTCCACACCTCACCAGCTCCCTGTAGAAGGGAGTGTGATGGCTCCCCCTTCCTTCTGCAGTGCAGCTAGGCACTTTCCCATGCTGTGCTATGGAAGGAAGCATTGCCATCATGCTTCCCTGCCCTTCCGCATGACGGTGAGTACAGGAGTGCTCTGCGATCATAGGTGTAGAATACCGCATGAGTGCAATGGTTGGGGATGGGATGGAAACAGGCCAGTGATGACAGCATGTGGAATCACAGCCATCCTGACTCCAAGTGGCACAGCCCTGCCATGCAGATATGGCCCGTATGTCAAACCTGATCCCCTATGATGCCCAAAGGAACATTCAGATAAGGAAGAGACATCAGTTACTTCACTGGGGTGGGGGATAAACATCTCTTTTGAACCTGAGAACACATTAATTTATCTTCCTCAGACTTCAAGTCCTCAGTGGTATCATCTGTTCCTCTGCCTTGTGTAAGGCAGGGGTTACAGAATAAGACAAAACATATCAAGGATGCATGGCCAAGGACAGAACAGGCTCTTTGCCAAGGTAACAACCCATCACTACCTGCCATAATTAGGGAAAACTATATCCAACAAAATTCACTGTGAGCATTCTGGTGTCCTGCTAAAGTCTGTCTTGTGCAAAAAGTGGAAGATATCCAGGGAAAAGGTCAGAAACTGGAAAACCAGGTGGAGCAGTTGAAGAAAGAACAAGAAAAAGATAAAGAAATTATAATGAGATCAGAAATGCACCAACGAAGCAGATGTTTGAAATTAAGGGGTCTCCCTCAACAAAAAGATGAGAATTTACATCAAAGAGTAACAGATATTCTGGCACCTTATATAGGCCAAAGAAGAGCCAGATTTGAACACAAAATAGATAAGGTTTTCAGAATTGAATTGCCAGTGGCAAAGCGGAGAGAGTTACCTCGAGATATTGTAGTTTACTTTACCAGGGAAAAGATGCGGGACTCAATTTTGGAGCAAAATTACAAAGAAAAACTAATTGTCGATAATAATGAAATTAAAATCTTTAAAGATATACTGCCAAGTGTGATGAGAAGCAGGAGAGAGTATGCATTCCTGGTAAAGAACCTCCAATCTCAGGAAATAAGGTATAGATGGGAGATTCCAGAAGGGCTTTCTTTCTTTTTCGAAGGTAGAAGAGTGAAGATAAACTCCGTCCAGCAAGCAATGGAATTTCAAGAGAATTACTTGAAAATGGGATCTAAAGCAACAAAGACTGAAGAAATCAGAAAAATCAGTGGAAACGTCACTGATGGGAGCGGGAGTGGCAGATGAATCTAGTCCAATGTCTAAAGAAGAGTCGGAACCAGTAGAGTTAGAAGAGAAAAAGAAAAAAGGGAAGCAAAGAGAGTAAAAAAATAAATATGAAGATAATTTCATGGAACATACGAGGAATAAATTCACAAGCAAAGAGAAGACAGATTTTCCACCATTAGAGAGATTAAGACCACAAACCAGTTTTATTAGAGACTCATATAAAGAAAAACCAAGAAAAGTATTTATATAATTCGAAATTAGGTCAATGTTTCACTTCTTTGTATGGAAAGAAAAAAAGAGGAGTTGTAATCTATGTTGATAAAGATATTCAAGCAAAACAAATTTTGGAAGATGAAGAAGGAAGAATATGTGGAGTAGAAATTTTGAAAAATTGTAAAAAGTTTCTCTTGGTTGGAGTTTATGCTCCAAATGAAAATAAGGCTGAATTCTATATGAAGTTGCGAGAAAAAATCTCAGCATATGAATATGAAGATTGGATTTTGGCTGGAGACTGGAATGGTGTCTTGGATGTTAAGCTGGATAATACAACCTCTCAGAGTAAAGAGGATCAAGTAAAGAGAGGGAAATTGCCAAAGATCTTCTTTGAGATGTGTGAAGAATTATTAATTCTAGATGCATGGAGAACAGTTCATCCAAATGTAAAAGATTTTACGTTTTTTTTCTGAAGTACACCAATCTTGGTCTAGAATAGATATGATGCTCATTTCCAAACATTTGTTATCCAAGACAGGGAAGACAGAACTACTGCCTAAGATTATATCGGACCACCACCCGGTGATGTTGCAATTACAAGAAAAGATTAAACAATTGCAATGGAGATTGAATGATAGTTTATTGAATGACCAAGAAATAGTAAAACAAGCGAAAGAAGTGCTGAAAAATTATTTTAAAGAAAATATAAAAGGAGATATGAAGATGAAGACGGTCTGGGATGCATTGAAGGCAGTGATGAGAGGTTTTTTTATACAGCATCGACAAATCCAGAACAAAAAAGGGAGAGAAAATTATCAAGCGTTATATGATTAAACTCCAAGAAAAAGAAAAAGAATTAAAGGAAAACCCATCTCGGAAGTTACTAATATTAGAGATGGAGAAAATACAAAAAGAACTGGCATTGTTTGCAACAGAGGAAATAGAAAAGAAGATGAAACAGATGAAAATAATCCAATTTGAACAAGCTAAGAAAATTGGGAAATGGCTTGTATACAAACTTAAGAAGAAAGAGAGGAACATAATTGTTGAATTAAGAGATGGGAAGAAGTCGATAACTCAGCATGAAAAGATAAAATAAAAATTTCAAGAATATTTTGGAAAATTATTTTATGAAACAAAATCTCCCCATCAACAGGGGAAAAATCTGCCTGAACTTCTTAAAAAAGTAAAGATTCCTAAGATATTGCCCGAAGCACAGAAACAGCCGAATAAATCAATAACATTAAATGAAATTGAAGAGCTTATAAAGGATTTGAAAGTGGACAAGACACCAGGACCGGACGGTTTTACCACTCTATATTAAAAGAGATTTATAAAAGAATTGGTTCAACCAATTCAAGTAACTTTGAAGGAAATAGAGAAACATGGTAAACCAGAATCCTGGGACGAATCAAACATAGTATTGATACCCAACGAGGGTAAGGACAAAAAAGAAGTTAAAAATTATAGACCAATTTCCTGTTAAACATAGATTACAAGATTTTTGCAGCGGTGTTGGCAAAACGACTGAGACAGATACTACAGGACAAGATTCAAGAAGATCAAACTGGGTTCCTCTCTGGCAGATATATGAGAAATAATGTGAGAACAATTTTGGATGCAATCGAATATTATGACAGAAACCCAGGGAAGAAGGTGGCATTCATCTTTTTGGTTGCAGAAAAGGCATTTGATAATGTCTCCTGGACTTTTATGCATTGGGTGCTGAGAGAACATGATTTTGAAGAAGATTTTGACAAATGGATTGAGGCAATTTATCAAGATCAATCTGCAAGGTTAATAATAAATGGGGACAACACAACAAACTTTGCAATTAATAAGGGGGTACGACAAGGATGTCCACTATCACCACTATTGTTCATAATTGTTTTGGAAGTATTGTTGACTATAATAAATTAGGATTCACAGATAAGAGGCTTGAAAACAAGAAAGAAGGAATTGAAAGTGAAAGCTTTTGCAGATGACGTAATTATATTTTTAGAGGAGCCACAAGAATCAATACAGAGGTTGATAGAAATTCTACATAAATATGGATTGGTTGCAGGATATAAGATAAAGAAAAGACAACGATGATGACATTAAATATGACTAAAAAAGAGCAAGCTGATTTGGAGAAAAGATCCGGATGTCAATTGACTGAGAAAACAAAATATTTAGGAATTAATATAATGAAAAAGAATCAAGAATTGTTTGAAAATAATTATTTGAAGAAATGGAAAGAAACAAAAATTGATATGGAGAAATGGAAAAACTTAAATTTATCACTTTTGGGAAGAACAAATGCTTTTAAAATGTCTCTTTTACCTAAATTTATGTTCCTCTTTCAATATTTAAAGAATGGGAAAAGGATTTACGGAAATTTGTTTGGCAAGGCAAGAAACCAAGAATAAAATTTAAAATACTTAAGGATGCAAAAGAGCGTGGAGGATTTGATTTACCATCATTGAAAACTTATTACTATGCATGTTGTTTGGACTGGATGAAGGATTGGATTCAACTAGAGAGAACAACTATCAAAAAATTGGAAGAAATAAACAACAGATTTGGATGGTATGGTTATCTATGTTATGATAGATTAACAGTAAACAAAGAGTTCAACCATAATTGTATACGGAAAACATTGTTAAAGATCTGGATACAAATAAAGCGGAAATACTATACAAAACTTCCAATATGGACCTCACCACAAGAAGCTTATGGAATTGCTCCAACAAAACAAGGAAATCTATTAACATATCAAGAACTTTTGAAATGGGAGGGGGAGAAACCAAGAATGTGTACAGTAGAAGAATTAAAAGAAAAAGGACATGAGCTAAATTGGTTCCCATGGCGACAACTTAAAGAAAGATTTAAAATGGATCAAAAATTATATGGATTCGAGAGAAGAGAAAATGAACTAGATTTATTGATGAAGGGAGACCAAAAGAAGAGAATCTCCAAACTCTATAAATTATCATTGAAAAGAGAAATGGAATCAGAGGTAGTTAAAGATTCAATGGTTAAATGGGCACAGAATGTGGGACATCCAATTGAACTAGAAGTTTGGGAGAGAACATGGAAAACAGATATAAAATTTACCCCAAATCTAAATTTAAGAGAAAATTATTATAAAATGCTCCATAGGTGGTATATGACCCCAAAAAGATTACAGAAGATAACTAAATCGGGGACTGGAAGGTGTTGGAAATGTGATGAAAAGATTGGGTCCTTTTTTCATATGTGGTGGACTTGTGGAAAGGCAAGGAAATATTGGAAGAGGGTACATGATGGGTACAAATATTGGAAGAGGGTACAAAGAATATGTAAAGTGAACTTTGAAATGATACCGGAGTTTTACCTGTTAAATACACTAGGCCAACATAGATAGATAAGAAGTCATCAGAAGATACTGTTATACTTGATAACAGCAGCAAGGTTGCTGTATGCACAACATTGGAAAGAAAATAAAGACATAAATCTAGAAGAGTGGAAGTTGAAAGTTTTAGAGATGGTAGAAACAGAAAAATTAGCATCCTCCTTGAAAAATAAACCAATACAGAATTTTGAAAGAGAATGGAAAGGAGTATTGGACTGGGTAAAAACAGATTTATAAGATGTAGAGATATGGAAACAAGATAAAGGGTAATTGTTTCTAATGATAATAGAAATGTAATAGCTCTTCTTTTGTGTAAACAGAAATAATGTAAGTTCAACTGGAGAAATATAAGCGGAAGTGGGGGAGGTGGGATACATTTGAAGAAGATGTGACCCACTTATACCTTTTTTATTTGGTAACTAAACTTTAATAAAAACATTACAAAAATAAAATAAAATAAAGTCTGTATCCTGCAAAGACAAAATGCATTCTCTTGAATTTGACTTTACTTTGACTTTGATCCTGTTTATTGTAACTTTATCTGATAGGTCCTCCCAAAAGAAACTGCACAGGCTTGCCTCACTTAACAAAGCCTCTGACAAATAAGTTCCTTTTTACAAAGTCTTTTTACAGCCATCTAATCCATGCATTTCTTCCTTGTTCTCTGCCCTAGCTGGGAGTTTTGTAGAAGCATTGGCATTGGGAGAAAGGTGAAGGAAGGCTGGAGAAACACTGACCTTTGGTGTCAGGTTGCCACAGTATGTCTGCAGTAAACAATGCAATTAACCTTAGGCTGGGAAAGAATGGAATTCTACTCTAGCTGATCCTACTCTAGCCATGTGTATGTGCATACAACACACAAGGCAAACAACAGCTGCCTTTGGAATCCCTTGTTGAGATCTGCAAACAACCAGAGAGCAAAATGAGAAATCAAATAAGCCTGCCTCACCAGCTCCTCAAGCAGATTAAAAGCATAGATCTGTGAGTTTGGTCAAGAAAATAGAAAGCATAAGAAAAGTGGAAGTCAGTAAAAGAAAAAGTCAGCCTGGATGCCTTTTGGAAAAAGCATTCAAGCCATCTCCAGCCATCTTCAAAATGTTTTTCTTTATTTATGCAAGCTTTACCTAACCGAGGCCCTTTCCGCAGCTTACCTTCTCACGCTGCTGGCGTGTGGGTCTTGCGTGAAAGGCCTAGGCAGGCAGCTTTCGCAAGCCTCCTGCTTCCCTGCTGCTTGGGCTCCGCAGCTCCTTTCTGCTCGTGCGAGAGCCTCGCCTGCGCCCCACCCCTTCCTTCCGCAGTGCAGCCTGGAAGTTGTAGGCTGCACTGAGGAGAGGAAGCGCGACAGGCCCAGCTCCAGAGGTTCCGCACAGCAGGCGAGTGCGGCCCAGGCCCGTGAGCCTTGCACAAATGCGGCTTATTTTTGGCTAAAAGCCAAAAATAAGAAAATGCGCATTTGCTGTGCTTGCGGGCCTTCAGTGTGTCGGAAATGGGAGTGCGTCATGCAGACCACTCCTGACATTTACGCGATGCTCAAGGGGCCCTTTCGCTTGTACACTGCCATGTGAAAAGGGCCCTAGTTGTTTGTTTTCCATGTGCATATTGTTAGTTCTGAAAAAGTAAAGTAAGTAAAGTAAATAATAAAAACTAATAAAATAAATTAAATTAAAAAGTCTGTTGAAACATGCTGAACTGTTTTTTTTTCTTTTCTTCTTTTTTGTGGTGTAGGAACCTATCCCTATTCCTGCCACTGGTACCAAATTTTCTGTTTAAGAAATAATGCCCAGGAACACATCTACTTCATTAACTGAGATCTATCCATACTTGAACAAATCTTAAATAAATATTCTAGCATTTTCTCTGTGAGATCCCAAACCCAGAGAAGCAGGATATCAAAACAATATCAGCAATATCAGTGAATACTCATATGACCACATCCAGGAAGATGTTGCTATCTCTAACATGCTAGAAAGTAGCCCTTAGACACCGCTTTCTCTCATTTCTGGGTGTCATGTAGACTGTGAATAGTCTATTAACAAAATAATATGAATCTTAATATGACATATGTTGGCCACAGCGCTAGGACAGGGACAAGATGAGGGACTTCTATTAAGAATGTGTTGTGACCAACAGTGAAGTAAACTAGAATCTTGCATTCTATAGGCACTTGGCCCCCTCAGAATACTATTCTTTAATCAAAATAAACAAAATGGAAAGCACGTGAGAGCACAGAAGATGATATGATCAGATAAGTAAAGCACTAATTTGTTCAATAGTGAATGAGACAGTAGGTTTTCTGTACACTAACTGCCTAACATGATGGGAACTGGATATTGTAGTCATCATGGACGTATTGTTAAGTACAAAGTGGTTTTTAGATTCTCAACTTTCAGGGACTATTTTCCATGTGGACTTGTCTGCCATAAAAATACTGTACTTTAGAGATGAATCATGGATACACTAGGATTCAGTAAGATTTTTACAGAGTGCTTCTGTTGCGGGTTTAATAGCACACAACAGAGCTTACCGCACAGTCTCAGACTTAAAATATGATGCCATTCCCAGTCTCAGAAACCACGCTGACATCATAATTGAAGAGGCCAACAAAGGAGAACTTGTTATCCTCAACCAGAACAAGCTGAACTACATACAGGAGGCTGAGAGGCAACCTTTCACTATCACATCTTCCAAGCCCCATCCTCAGACTACACTGAGGAATACAAAACAAGCAAACAAAACAAACAAATAACATAAACAAACAAATAACAAAACAAACAACCCCCCCTCAAGACTATGCACCCAGCAATTTCCTGTATCACAAGAATGCCATTTATCTTGTACCAACTACTCAAAATACAAAAATTAGGCAATCTGGGGCACGCCACAGTTTCATGCATTGATACTATCTTTGAGTTATGTAGAATGAATTCCACTCTATCCACATGCTACTAAAAGCCTCCAAATTCTTACAGGATTCCACTGGCTTTCTGAGGAAGAACAGGCTGCTTACCTGTAACTGTGGTTCTTCGAGTGGTCATCTGTGCCCTCACACAATGGGAATCTTCGTGCATGCGCAGTAGCTTTTTGGAAAGTTCCAGAGCTGAACAGCTTGGCGGAAACCCCTCCCCCATCCGGTACTGAGCATGCTCAGTCCCACCAAGCTAACAGTCTCTCCTCAGTTTCGAAGTCCGCTGAAGCAAGACCTGAAAGAGGGAAGGCTGGGTGTGTGTGTGTGAGGGCACAGATGACCACTCGAAGAACCACAGTTACAGGTAAGCAACCTCTTCTTCTTCTTCTTTGTGGTCTCTGTGCTTCACACAATGGGAGACTGAGTAGCTTACTGCTGGACAGCGGGTCAGGTCCTTTAGGATAGAAGACAGCACCGCACGGCCAAAGTGAGCATCATGCTGGGCCCTACAGTCAAGGCGGTAGTGCAGACGATGGTTGAAGGTCGCGACCACGTAGCTAAATGGCAAAGCTCCTGTAGGTCCTCCCCTGAGAAGGGCTGCTGAGGAGGCCATCGCCCTGGTAGAATGGGCTCGAAGCAAAGCTGAGGGAGGTTGCCTGGCAAGTTCATAGGCAAGGTGAATTGTCTGGGCAACCCATTTGGAAAACTGTTGAGAGGAGACTTTATGACCTTTCTGATGCCCACCACAGCACACAAAAAGGTGGGGGGTCTGACGGAAGGTGGAGGTCTGTTGAAGGTAAAAGACAAGCACACGGTGCATGTTGAGTGAGTGAAGACAGCACTCGAGGGACGATGCAGAGTTTGGACAGAAAGTAGGTAGAATCAAGTCTTGATTTATATGGAAATCAGAGACTACTTTAGGAAGAAAAGAAAGATCGGGATGGAGGACCACTTTTTCCTGGTGGAACACCAGGAATGGCTCATCACAACGCAATGCAGTTAGCTCTCCTGCCCGCCTGGCTGAAGTGACGGTGACCAAGATCGCCGTCTTCATAGTGAGGAGGCGGTCATCAGACACAGCCATCAGTTCAAAGGGATGGTGCATGAGTTGGGACAGGACAAGTGACAGTGACCATGGAGGAAGCGGTGGAGTGATAGGAGGATACAGGTGTTGCAGGCCCTTGAGGAATTGCTTCACTGTAGCATTCTGGAAAAGGGCAGAAGAAGGAGAACCCTGTGGCTGATAGGCCACAACTGCGGAGAGATAAACTCTCAGGGAGGAGAAGGCAAGGCCCTGATCCCGTAGTGCCAGGAGGAAGTGAAGCACTGTGGACAGGGAGGTAGGAGAAGCAGGCTCATCAAGGGAGACGGCAAAGGTCACAAACTTCTTCCATTTGTACTCGTAGGACCTACGAGTCAATTCTTTCCTCACAGCTGTGAGAACAGCTTGGATAGCAGGAGAGTCTAGAATGTTATCCTCCAAGCCTGCAGGTGGAGAAGAGGAAGGTCCAGGTGCAGTACCCAACCCCCCAAATGAGAGAGGAGGTCCGGTGCATTCCGGAGCCTCATGGTGTGACCCCGCACCATGGTGAGGAGGGGGTCGAACCAGTGCTGCCTGAGCCAGAAGGGAGCAACAAGGATGGCATCTGCCTTGTCTGTTGTGATTTTCACCACCACTCAACCTAGGAGAGGAAACGGTGGAAAAATATAAAGGAATTCTCTGTTCCAAGGAAACTGGAATGCATCACTGAGAGAGGCAGGGCCCAGGCCAGCTCTCAAGCAATAACAGGGGCACTTCCTGTTGCGATTGGTCGCAAAGAGATCGATGGTTGGAGTGCCCCATTAGGACACTATCTGCCGGAAGGTGGCATTGGAGAGGGACCATTCGTGATGACACACTGTGTCCCTGCTCAGCGTGTCCACTGTAATATTGTCCTGCCCTGCAAGGTGGACTGCAAAGGGGTATATCCGTAGTGGAATGCACCAGTCCCAGATGCGTAGAGCCAGATGGACCAAAGTGGAAGAGTGAGTGCCTCCTTGCCAATTCACATAACAGAAGCTGTCGTATTGTCTGATAGAATCTGGACGGTCCGTCTGACAACGAGGTTTCAAAAAGCCCAAAGTGCTTTGAAAATTGCCAGTAGCTCCAACGCGTTGATATGAAGACGCAACTCCAGGCCAGCCCAGTGGCCTTGAACTGCACAACCATGACAGTGAGCTCCCCAGCCCAGAAGATATGCGTTGGTCGCGATAGTGAGAGTTGGACGGGGCTCCCGAAATGGTATCCCCGATAGGAGATGGCTTGGGGACAGCCACCAACAAAGTGAGTCCCTCACCGGATGAGGCACCCAAAGAACATGACGCTGACCGTCGAGGAGAGGGTCAAAACATTGGAGAAAACAGTGCTGAAGAGGGTGAGCGTGAAGGCAGGAGGGATAGGTGACCGCCATCATTGCAGCCATGTAGCCTAGGAGCTGTTGAATGTTGCGGGTGGAAATGGACAGATTGCGCAGGACGGTGGCTGCAGCCTGTCGCAGAGTCCGTGCACACCTCAGAGGTAAGAAGGCCCTGGCTCGAGTGCAGTCGAAGGTGGCCCCAATGAAATCTAGGGCGCGCGAGGGCTTGAGGTGTGATTTCTTGTGGTTCACTCTGAGTCTGAGATCGGAAAGGAGGGAGAGGGCAATATGGACGTCCTCGTATAGCTTTTGTTTGCAGGACACCACCAGGAGCCAGTCGTCCAAATAGGGGTAGACCAGAACATTCTTCATGCAGAGGTAAGATACTACAGGGGCTAGGCACTTTGTGAAGACCCGGGGGCAGTGGAGAGGCCAAAGGGAAGAACCTTGTATTGGTAGCAGACGCTGTTGATCGCAAAGTGGAGGTACCTCCTGTGCTGGGAGTGAATGGAAAAGTGGAAGTAGGTGTCCTATAGATCGATGGACATGAACCAGTCCCAGCGCCTCAGAAAAGGTAGAATCAAGGACAGGGTGACCATCTTGAACTTCCAGGGGGCAATGAAGAAGTTCACCCCCCTGAGGTCCAGAATGGGTCAGAGCGTGCCATCCGATTTGGGTACTGTGAAGTACCGGGAGAAGAAGCCCATGGATTTTGCTGTGGGCGGAAGTTGCTCTATGGCCCCTTTGAGAAGGAGGGTCTCTACCTCTTCGAGGAGGGCCGAGCTGGCAGGGGTAGAATAGAAGACGCTGAGAGGAGGAGTACTTTGAAACTCGATGGCGTAACCAAGACAAACTATGGTCAAAACCCATGAGTCCGAAGTGATGCTGTGCCAGATGTTGAGGTGGTGGGCCATTCCTGTGGTTCTGGTGAGGTGGTTGGGCAAGTGGAAGGGGGCAGAGGCAGTGACCTGCAATGGGAGTCAAAAATGAGATTTGACAGTCGAGGAGGATTTCTTGGAAGACGGTTGGCAATCTCTAAAGGAACGGCGGGAAGAGGCCGGTAAGGAAGATTGCAGAGACAAGCGGCGAGGAGAGCGTGACCTGTAAGAGTAGGAAGGGCGCTTCCAGGAAGAACATGATGAAAATGGTCTTCTAGGCTGGGCTAACGGGTGAAGGTCCATTTTTTTAGCTACCAGACGAGCTTTCACAAGTTGGTCCATCGCCTCATCTGTAGTGGCATGGAACAGCCCTTGGCCGTCAAAGGGCAGGTCCTCAATACACTTTCGGCTATCCTCAGTTAAACTGGTGGACTGGAGCCAAGTGAAATGGCGGAGAGCAATTGCACCAACCATCACGCGTGTTGCACCCTCAACAGCATGTTGAGAGGACAAAATCTGTTGATTTGAAAGGGCCACAGACTCGTTTAAATATTGAATAGCAGTGGTCCTGTGATCGTCTGGCAGATGGGAGAAGAGGGGAAGAATCTATCCCAGATGTTGCTTTGATAGGCTGCCAGGCAAGCTTGAGTATTGGAGATCCTGGCGATCAACGAAGAAGCGGAATAGAAGTGACGGCCGAAGACATCTAAACAGCAGCCCTCACGATCAGGCGGGGTCATATGAGCCCTTTTGCCCCCTTTAGTTTGGGACAACTCAACAACAAGCGAATTTGGAATCGGATGAAGAGGAAATCAACGTCTTTCTTCTGGGTGCAGAAGAGATGCTCCAGGTGCTGAGGGATTGGTTGAAGTGAAGCCAGCTGGGCTCAAGGGTGCTTCAAAACCTCCTGCAGGATGGGTAGAAATGGAATTGGGGCCGTCGATGGGGGGCGAGTATCGACATAGTGGAAGACCAGGTCCTGTACAGTAGGAGCAGGTCCAGAGATGTCGAGGCCCAAGGCAGTGGCCATGGGGACTAAGACGTCCGAGAACTGCTTGATGTCCTCAGGAGCGGAATCAGGAGATGGGTCTCCAAACGCTAGAGGCAGTGAGGTGTGACATTGCGGTGTGGAATCTGTAGAATCACTGTCAGAAACATAAGAACCAGAAGAAGGAGACGATGAGTGAAGGGACTGAGAATGACGATGTCAGGCTGTTCCCATTGCAGGAAGAACAGCAGATGGAGCAGAAGTTGTTAGAACAGTCAGGGCTGGTAGCGAGACTGGAATTTGCAACCATACTGAGGCTGGGGTGCGAACTGGTAGCCAAGTCAATGCCGACGAAATGGTTAGTACGGTCGGGATCGGTGCAATGACAGATTGTGTTGACAATGAAGCCAACAGAGATGTTGGCAGAGTAGACACAAGTTGAGTATCCAGCGGAGGCTGTGACACCGTGGCTGTCACCTGAGGAGGTGAAACAGCCCGACGATGAGGTGATGGGTCTCGTGACTAGTGCGGAGACTGAGAGCAGCAGTAGTAGGCGGATCAAGACTGAGAACGGGATCTGGAGCAGCGATACCAAGGTTAATGAGATCCCAAAGGGGACCACAACGGAGAGTGTGAACATCGAGGGCGGTAAGGAGACCAACAATGAACATCGGGATGGTACCGACTGCGATAGGCCAGTGAGTAAGAGTGGTAGGACCCAGGCTGCTCTCTCCAAAGATGTTCGTGGATGTACCTGGAGATATAGGAGGCCAAGGAAAAGGGCAAATCCACCCTCACCAGCAAAGGTTCATAAGTGGTGTGATGTTGGTAGTCCCAACGATGTGGGGATCTACTCTGTTTACTATGTCCCGGAAATCGAGCCACATTAAGCTGTGGTTGGTCTCGGGAAACAGCCTGAGGAGCATCTGAAGCAGGTGGACGGTTGAACTCGGGACGGCCAGGAGGGAGAGTCGGAGCCATCTGAGTTGGCAGGCAGCCATCTCCAGGACTGGTGAGAGGTCACAGGCAAGGAAGCCACCAAGTCGGAAACCAGAGCCACAGTAGCTGGGACTGAGAATACCAGGAGCTGAGTAGCGTCCCGTACCAGCGAAAGGGTGGGAGCATTCTCCTCCTCGACGGTCGACGTCACAGGCTGCGTTGGCGGAGGAGTTGGTAAGGGACTGAGAGAGGCAGTTCAAGTAGCCAACAGATGGGTAGAAGGACAAGGAGAGTAGTGTTTCTCCTTTCTTCTCTTCTTCTTTTCCTTGTTGGAGGAAACAGAAGAATGGTGTGATGAGGCATGTTTACGCTCTGCCAAGGTAGGGACCTTGCAAGCTTGTTGCAAGATTGAAGTGGCATCTCCAGTGGCTTGGACAGTAGGCATCTTGGAGAGCTTCAGAATCTTAGGCAGAGACGAAATCGGTGGCAAGGTTGACAAGGCTGCTGTCAGTACCGGTACCGAGGCTGTCGATACCGAAGGAGCAGATGCTACCGATAAATTCTAGGCCAAAGTAGAGGATGCCGTGGCAGGCGCCGATACCGACACGGTGGACAGAGCAGTATTCGAAGAAGCCTGCTCCTTAATGCGAAGGGCCTGCTCCCAACAGTAAGATTTCAACCTAGAAGCTCTATTCTTAAGAGTCTGTGAGATGAAGTCCTTACAAATAGAGCAGGCCCTAAAGTTATGGCCCTCCCTGAGGCAGAACAAACACTTGGGGTGTGTGTCCAAAAGAGAGACCTTACGGCTGCAAGACACGCACAACTTAAACAAAGATGACATAAGAAGGGGGGAAGAGTTCTTACAGTTTTGTTGTAAAAGATGAGAAAAAACGAATGAAAGACAAAGAAAAAAAGCCATGAATCGAGGAACTGCTCAGCAAGGAAGCCTTCCGAGCTGCTAACAGGTCAGTGGATGAAAAGAAACTGAGGAGAGACTGTTAGCTTGGTGGGACTGAGCATGCTCAGTACTGGATGGGGGAGGGGTTCGCGCCAAGCTGCTCAGCTCTGGAACTTTCTGAAAAGCTACTGCGCATGAGCAAAGATTCCCATTGTGTGAGGCACAGAGACCACAGAAGAAGAAACCACAATTTCATACCAATCTCCCAGAAAATACCATCCTAGCTTCCATGAAAGTGGAGGTCTTTTATACCAATACCACACACAGAAGTGGGCTACAAAGCCATCAGGAATTGCATTCCAGATAGTCCCACAACAGATCAGGTGAATAAACTCTGCCACTATGTACTCACCCAAAATTGTCGTCATCAATGTTACTGCCACAGGCTCCAGAATATACCAACATGGTTGATCTAGAACAGCGGTCGCCAACCTTTCGGATCTCATGGACCACTAAACTCACAATTTTGAATCCCGTGGACCACTAACATGAATTTTTTAAAAAGGTACGACCATCTATAAAATAATGATCATAAAAGTTCCATGTTATTAATATGAAATGCACTTGTTTAATTATAACAAAATTATTTACAACCAACTTTAATCATCAACTAGATATTATAGACATAAACCAAAAAGCAATTGATTCATATTCTGATATTTACAGACACCTCTTAGTTCATCACGCAGGTACTACGAAGACAAATCAAAATAGCAGTTCGTTCATTAGCCACTATGTCAATTCATTCAAAATATCTATCCTAATAATATATTTAGTGTTTAGTGAGTTTTCTTGGCAAGATTTCCTCAGAGGCGGTTTGCCAGTTCCTGCCTCTGAGGCTGAGAGAGTGTGACTTGCCCAGGGTTACCCAGTGGGTTTCCATGTCTAAGCAGGGATCTAAACTATGTTGCGAACAGGGGCCATTTCTCTCCACCATACTCCCTTTGGGAAACTACACACGGGTGTTTTGGGATGCCTGAAGTGAGGCAAGGTTACTTCGGTGGCCATTTTGGCTGATTTTCTGCAGCCATTTTGACTTACTTATTTATTCATTCTCAAGTAAATATATTTATTTATTTAACTCAAATAAATTTATACATGTATTTATTTATCTACACCTAAACATGGGTGTCGGGGGGGAGGAGGCTTTACTGGGGAGGGGACTGAGACTCACCTCCACCATCACCCTCTCCTTGTCCTCTTCCTATTCCTCCTGCTCCCTTGTTCAGGGCTTTTTTGCATCCCCCGGTTTTGACGTGGAGCGCTTTTCTGAAACAAGAGCAGGCAATGAGTGGGATGGGTGTTTCAGCATCCTCTGTTAGGAGCAGGTGGAACTTCTGCACTTCGTCAGTGGTGGGTGCGAGAGGAGAGAGTGCCCCTCTTTCTCCTCCTTTCTGCAGCAGAGGGATCCCCCCGAGTGAGTGGGACAGGACAGCAGGCGAGGGGGCCGATCTGGTCCTCCTCACTGCTGCAGCGGGCTAGGGGGCCGATCTGGTCTTTCTCCCAGCTGCAGGAGCAATCCTGGCTGGCACAAGTAAGAGAGGACAGTGAGGGGGCCAATTGGTCCTCCTCACTGTCCTCTCTCACTCCCTCTTAGCGGGACTGCTCTGGTAGCAGGGAGAAGGACAACAAGGAGGACCAGATTGCCCCCCCTTGTTGTCCTTCTCCTTGCTGCGGAAGCAATCCTGCCTGACACAAGTGAAAGAGGACAGTGGGGGGAGGCAATCACATCCCCCTTGTGGGCTGCAGACCACCAAAATTTTCTTGCAAACCACCAGTGGTCCACAGACCACTGGTTGGCAACTGCTGATCTAGAACAATGCTTTCACAAAAGTCTCTCCTCTATATGATGAAAACAGTATCATCTGAACTTGTGGAAACAAGTCATCTGAGAATTTCTACCAGGTCCTGAGTAATGTTCCCCCAACCATGAACCTGAGCCTAGACCATTTCACACAAAAGGTACACTTTCTGAATACTGTTTTGCAGCAACAGAATGGAAGTATTACTATCATATTATATAGAAAACCTACAGACCATTATAGAATCTTGCAAACCTGCAGCTTCTACCTAGAGCACTACAAAATGCATGTTCTATGGCCAAGCGCAATGGCACCTGTTCAGATGCACTTTGCAAGAGACTCACAACTTGGAGATTTACACCATCTAGTTAGGAAGGGGATGGGACTGAAAAGGATAGATTTATAATCCTTTACTACAGGTCAAAATTAGAACAGAAAATTATTGAACTTCATTCATTCTAATCTATAAGTCCCAGCTGAAGCCACTCAAACATATCATCTATAAGCTATAGCCCATCCTATATAACATCTCTGCCTTGCCTTGCCCTTCAGTGGGACACTTACTTATGGACTCTCTTAAAAAACATCATTCTTGTGTTGCTGTGTGCCTTCAAGTCATTGTTTATTTATGGTGACCCTTTGGTGAACTTATCATGAGGTTTTCTGGAGTTGACATGCCTAATGTCACTCAGTGGGTTTCCAAGGCAGAGCAGGGAATAGAACCAGTGATCAAATCACTACACTATTCTGCTCTCTAAACAACATCAGTCAGACAACAACACAGCAACTATATCCTGCAACAAACCCAAAATCCAACGCTGTCCCCATATCTACTTTGGTAGCACAATTTCAACACATAATACTGTCATTCCCAACCTCAGAAATACATTTAGTTGCTCATCTTACAATTTGATATTGCTACATCATAAGATGATATACATCATGGTTTAAACCAGCAGTTGCCAACCAGTGGTCTGTGGACAACTGGTGGTCCACAAGAAAATTTTGGTGGTCTGCGGGCCACAAGGGGGACAAGATTGCCTCCCCCCACTGTCCTCTTTCACTTGTGTCAGGCAGGATTGCTTCCGCAGCAAGGAGAAGGACAACGGGGGGGGGGGCAATCTGGTCCTCCTTGTTGTCCTTCTCCCCGCTACCAGAGCAGTCCCGCTAAGAGGGAGTGAGAGAGGACAGTGAGGAGGACCAATTGGCCCCCTCACTGTCCTCTCTTACTTGTGCCAGCCAGGATTGCTCCTGCAGCTGGGAGAAGGACAGTGAGGAGGACCAGATCGGCCCCCTCGCCCGCTGTCCTGTCCCACTCACTCGGGGGGATCCCTCTGCTGCAGAAAGGAGGAGAAAGAGGGGCACTCTCTCCTCTCGCACCCACCACTGACGAAGTGCAGAAGTTCCACCTGCTCCTAACAGAGGATGCTGAAACACCCATCCCACTCATTGCCTGCTCTTGTTTCAGAAAAGCGCTCCACGTCAAAACCGGGGGATGCAAAAAAGCCCTGAACAAGGGAGCAGGAGGAATAGGAAGAGGACAAGGAGAGGGTGATGGTGGAGGTGAGTCTCAGTCCCCTCCCCAGTAAAGCCTCCTCCCTCCCGACACCCATGTTTAGGTGTAGATAAATAAATACATATATAAATTTATTTGAGTTAAATAAATAAATATATTTACTTGAGAATGAATAAATAAGTAAGTCAAAATGGCTGCAGAAAATCAGCCAAAATGGCCACCGAAGTAACCTTACCTCACTTCAGGCATCCCAAAACACCCGTGTGCAGTTTCCCAAAGGGAGTATGGTGGAGAGAAATGGTCCCTGTTCGCAACATAGTTTAGATCCCTGCTTAGACATGGAAACCCACTGGGTAACCCTGGGCAAGTCACACTCTCTCAGCCTCAGAGGCAGGAACTGGCAAACCGCCTCTGAGGAAATCTTGCCAAGAAAACTCACTAAACACTAAATATATTATTAGGATAGATATTTTGAATGAATTGACATAGTGACTAATGAACGAACTGCTATTTTGATTTGTCTTCGTAGTACCTGCGTGATGAACTAAGAGGTGTCTGTAAATATCAGAATATGAATCAATTGCTTTTTGGTTTATGTCTGTAATATCTAGTTGATGATTAAAGTTGGTTGTAAATAATTTTGTTATAATTAAACAAGTGCATTTCATATTAATAACATGGAACTTTTATGATCATTATTTTATAGATGGTTGTACCTTTTTTAAAAAATTCATGTTAGTGGTCCACGGGATTCAAAATTGTGAGTTTAGTGGTCCATGAGGTCTGAAAGGTTGGCGACCCTTGGTTTAAACTAAACTTGGCTGGATCCAACCTAATCTCCTCCTTAAAAAATTAAACAGGTTATCAAGGGTAGCATGAATCACTGATATTTTCATGTCCTGGAAAACTTGCCCTCATAGAATACACTTGTATTCAATCAGAAGCATTTATTGGGAAGAAGCAAGACTATCATATATTGGATGGTTACAGATTTAATACCTTGTCATACAAATTTAGGTGCATGGCAATGAATGGTGAAAGTCATCAATGTCACATCACCCCCACCAGAACCAGATTTTCCCAGACCCTTCTGATAATAACATATCTTTCATCTGGGGAGCCAGGACAAGTTTCCATATTCTTTTTTTTACATAATTATTTTTATTATTGTTTTACACACAAGAAAAGAAAGAAGAAAGCAAAGAGCATATACAAGATAAAGAAAGCAAGCTAACCAGAACCTAAATAACATATAAACTAGTAACATATAGTAACATATAACATAAACCATGTAACATAAGATAGATGATATAATATACAACATATACCACATTAACTATATATACAAGGTAAACTATTTACACAGTAGACTTCCTCCTCTAATGGAGTGACAGCTTGTAAACAAACATTCATAACCCCTCTTGATGTTTACATAGCTGTTCATACTCAAAAATAGTCTATTAAATTCTATAATACATAATATATATATAATATATAAGATTCTATTCATGTCTATAAACAACCTCCCAAGCACACCACCAAGTCTCTAATTATCTCAATTCTTTAGACATAGCGGAAGCATTACATTAAATCCAAATTCAACATTATTGTGGGTCTAGCATATATTAATACAGTCTATGTCATTCCTATTCTCTATACCTTTTATACACTAGTACCTCCTGTTCGGAAAAGTTAAACCATTAGAGCCAACTTTAACCTTTGCCATCACTGCTCACATTATTCCTTACATATCCCAAAAATGGTTGCCATGATTTATAGAATTTGTTCTTGGGTTCATCTTTCAACATGTAAGTGAGTTTATCCATTTCAGCCATCTCCATCAATATTTCCAGCCACTCTTCTGAGGGGATGGAAACCTTACACCAATGCCTGGCAAGCACAATCTTTGCTGCTATAAGCATATACCATATCAGTCTTTCAACTTCTCTTTCTATTTTCATATCCAAATTAAATATTCCCAGGAGAAAGAATTCTGGTTGTATCTCAATCTTAATCTTCAAAATTTTTAGATTTTAGCATGAACCATGAACAAGAATCTTTTCACTCTATCGCATCCCCACCATTGGTGGAAAAAAGTGCCTTTTACTTTATCACATTTCCAACATTCTGCCTTGGCTTTTTTTAGACATTCTAGCGATTCTAGCTGGTTGGAAGTTACACCTAAACATCATCTGCATTACAGTCTCTTGCAGACTATATGGCCTTGTGAACTTTGTAGTCCTCTTCCATGTTCCTTCCCATTCTTCAAAGTTAATATTGTGCCCCACTTCTCTGACCCATTTAATCATATATTCTTTGACAGCTTCATCAGCTAGATCAAGCTGCAAGAGCAGTTGGTATATTCTTGATAGTAAGCGTTTATCACCTCTTGTTGGAGCAAATTCAAAGTCAGTCTTCTTTAAGCCAATTCCTCTTTCTTCTATATCTTTTAAAAATCTTTCCTTGATTTGCAAGTACAGGAACCATTGAATTTGAATCTCTTCTTGCTGCAGTTGTTGATGTTTTTTCAATTGTATAGTCTCACCTGAACAATGAAATAAATTCTTGTATGTAACCCAATCAGTTTCTCTTCTCAGACTTTTTATAGAAAGTGCTTCTGCTAGGATAACCCAGGCTGGTAATTTTGGACATAACTGCTCTTTGTACTTTACCCACACTTTGTATAAAGATTTATGAATCAGATGGTTATTAAATGACTTCTGCACTGTTGCTCTGTGATACCACAAATATGTGTGCCATCCAAAATGCAAGTCATGTCCTTCTAAGGCTAACAGCCTTCGATTTTCTAATGTGATCCAACACAACTGGCCTCATAATACATTTGGATGTTAGGTAATGCAAATCCTCTTTTCGTTCTCACATGGGTCATAGGTTTCCATTTCACTCTCAGCTTCTTCCCTTTCTGTAAGAAATCTGTTAAATCTCTAATACACTATATAAACCACTTGGATGGAATAAACACTGGCATCAACTGATACAAAAAATGGAACTTTGGGAGGACACTCATCTTAATTAAAGACATTCTTCCCATTAGGGATAGTTCCTACCTTTTCCATATCATAAGTTGTCATGAATCTGTTTCCAGAAAACCAGACAGTTGTTTTGAAACAATTGATTATTTTTATTGGAAATTGAAATTCCCAAATATTTTCATTTCATTCACACATTGAATTCCTCAAGTAACTCTTTTTCTTTCTGATCCAAATTCTTTGTAAGTATTTTAGTCTTTGCTTTATTGATCTTAAATCCTGCCAAATTTGTTCAGTAATTCTTTTAACTTAGCCATCTGGGGTAGGAGATCCTCCAAAAATAATACAACATCATCTGCAAAGGCTTTATATTTATAATGATCTTTACCAATCTTTACACCTCGAATGTTTTCTTGATGTTGTATATCTCTGAGCAAAACTTCTAACACCAGGATAAACAATAGAGGTGATAATGGGCAACCTTGCCTTGTTCCTTTTTCTATCTGGATGCTTTCTGTTTTGTTTGAATTAATGATCAAATGGGCAGTCTGTTCAGAATAGATCAATTTAACCCAAGATGTAAATGCATCACTAAAGTCCAGTATTTCTAAAACACTGAAAAGAAAGCCCCATTTGACGTTATAAAAAATCTTTTCTGCGTCCAAAAACATTAAGGCACCTTTTTTTCCATTATGGATATCATAATATTCCAAAAGATTCAATGTGGTCCTCAAATTCTCTCTTATCTGACATCCTGGAATAAAACCATTTTGATCCTCACTAATATAATTCAGAAGGATCTTCTTTAATCGATGCACTAAGATAGATGCAAAAATCTTGTAACTGTCATTAAGAAGAGAGATTGGTCTAAGGTCTTTTGCTGTAGGACCTTCTGCCTCTGTCTTTGGGATCAAGGTGATATTCGCTTCTTTCCAAGTTTTTGGTATTTGGCCTGACTCTAAAACTTCAGTCAGCATCCTCTGCATAGGTTTCAATAGCTGATCTTTAAAACATTTATAATATTTAGCAGAGAGTCCATCTGGGCCAGGTGCTTTATTTACTTTAGACCTTTCAATAGCTTCTTTAATTTCCCCCAAGGAGACTGGGTTATTCAACAGTTTTTTATGTTCCTTCTCAATTCGTGGTAAATCTTGGGAAAGTAAATACAGTCAGCCCTCCATATTTGCAGGTTTCACTTTTGCGGATTTGATTATTCACGGATTATTTGCTGTCACCTCTGCTGCCTTCCTATGCCATTTTTAATAGGACTGCAAGCCTTGTGAGACTCAGAAACTACTAACAAGGCCTGCAAGTCCCTATTAAAAATGGTGTGGGGCACCAGTGGAAGTGGCTGTAAGCCCCACCAGTCACCCACTTCTGCCTTATGAAGGAACCCTGATGGCTCAAAGGAATCCATGGTGGGTTGAATATGGTGATCATACTTTTTTGTGTGTGAAATATGATTTGGGAGGGCCTAGAGTTATTCACGGCTTTTCCACATTCACGGGGGTCCTGTGCCCCTAACCTTAGCGAATGTGGAGGGATGACTGTACTCTTCTTCTTTTTTTTTTTTTATCATCTACTGTACCCCAAAGACCATACAAATTTTGGAAGTAATGAAACAAAATTCTCTGAATTTCCTTCTTTTCTGTAATTATTCGATCTCCTTCTTTAATTTGGTTAATCGTTCATTTTCTCTCTTCTTTCCAAATCTTATAAGCCAACCAACAGCCTGGCATGTTTGCATTTTCAAAATAATTCTGTTTTGTAAATTTCAGTTTCTTCTCCATTTCTTCCACTGTCATCAGGGACAGTTGTTTTTGCAAAATCATTAAGATTTTATGATGCTCTGTGTTCTTTGGTTCCAATTTTAGCTTCTTTTCCAGACTACAAATTTCCTTTGTTAATTCACTCATCTCTTTCTTTTGTTTCTTTTTCCATTCTGTTGATTTCTGGATAAAAATTCCTCTGATTACAGCTTTAAACATGTCCCATACCACTGAGGTATTCACTTCTTGATCTAAATTATTCTTGAAAAAGTCTTCTGATTCCCTCTTACAATGGGTCACAATCTCTTCTTGATGTAAAATATTTCCATAATTCCTTCTAGTTACTCCAAATTTTAACTGAACTTCATCGAGGTATGGTCATTGAAAGTCTTTGGCTGCTATCTTAAGAACATTTAATAAAGTGTTAGAGATCCAGATCATGTCAATCCTTGACCACGAATTATGATTGTTAGAAAAGAAGGAAAAATCTTTCACATTAGGATGTTTAAATCTCCATGTATCTTCCAATAGCAATTCTTCAATCAGCTGAAAAAATTCTATTGGGAGCTTCCTGTGGCTTTTTGACGTTGATTGTATGCTTCTCTCCAATCTTGGGTCTGCCACCCCATTAAAGTCACCCCAAAAAACAAAAATGATCATATGAGAGGTTTTCCATAGCTTCTTTAAGGTCATCATAAAATTTCTTATTCCTGTTACACGGGACATAAGTCGCGACCAGCAGGAGTATAAATCCTTCTATCATGACTTCTACTTCCAGGAATCTTCAATTCCATCATTAAAGATTAGTTTACGAGAAAGATGAGATTAAACAAAGCCACTCCTCTTGTTTTAACTGTTGCCACAGAAATGAACACCTCTTCCAGACTTGAAGATAACAACAGTTTTCCATCTTTCATTTTAATAAGAGTTTCTTGTAGGCAACAAATCTCCAAATTAATTTTTTTAAGTGGTGAAAGATTTTCCTCCTTTTCACTTTTGAATTCAGCTGATTTACATTCCACGTCAATATAGAGTGACTCATTTTTTCTTTGACTCTAGCAACATCAGGTCATCAATGTCTAAATCAATAAGTCTAGTATCTGTACCTCTTTGATCTTTCCTTGGTGCATTATCTTCCAGCTTTGTTTGCTCATCTTTTCCTTGCTCGGTAGCCACTAACTTATTTGCTGATTCGCCACTTTTGCCTCTCGGTTGCGTATCTGGTCTAACCAGCAACAAGATGGACCTCCTCAGTCTTGCTCCACATCTTCTTAGAAAATCTTGTGCTTTCTCAATCAAGTTTAGACAGAACCTCTGGTCATCATAATTCAAAATAATTCCTTCCAGACAGTCCCACCTAAATGGTATTTGATTGGCCTTCAGCTTAGAAACTAGGAAGTCGTAGTCTTTCCTCTTTCTCAAAATTCTGGTAGGAATTTCATACAGGACTGTCAGTTGTTTGCCTTAATCTACTAATGGGGATTTACTGTGTTCTTCCGTTATTTTGTCCTTAGTCAATCTTTTGGTGAACTGGACTATGACATCTCTAGGTAACTTCTTTTTCTTAGCCACAGCTGATTGGACTCTATAAACAGTAGCAATCTTATTTTCTAGAACATCCCTTCTTCCACATCCACAAATTCTGCAAAGTTAACAATTCTCTCATTAATATTCTCATTATTAACTTCTTCTATACCTTGGATCTGAATTCATGAGTCCATCCACTTTTGTTCCAGTAGACCAAGTCTGTCTAGTTGTCTCTCAATATCCACTGAGGATGATTCTGTTTTTTTGCTTTAAATCTTGGAGCTCTTTTTTATTCAAATCAGTATCCTTCCTGTTTAGCACCATATCTTTTTTCACTTGATCTAAGGTGTCTTGCAAGTCTAACACCTGAGATTTTAATACAGACAAATCCTGACTAATCTCTTTCATATAAGATCTCATTTCGTCCATAAATCTTCTGTGATACTCAGGAGGTTTGTCAACAGAGTCTCTTCTTCATTGGGAATCAGTCCCACAAATTTTCCCAGATCTCATTTTGCGCATAGTATCAACCCAATAAATCAAGTTCGAAAAACAGAAAAGCAGATATACTAAATGTGCGCAATTCTTAAGAGACTTAACTTGTTATCTTAATAGCTTTTTAGATCAGAATAATAAATTCTTTTAATTTTCCCAAAGAGAAAAGGCAGGTTATAACTTGAAATTAAAATATTCACTCTATAAAAGATATTCACCTTGCCCCTTATCACCAATATCAAATACACACACACACACACACACACACACACACACACATATATATATGTATATGTATGTATGTATATAAGCTAATATTAAACATAAAGACACTCTGTATTGAGAACCACAAATCAAACATCCAAATGAACTCATTAATATGCATACTTTCCCAATTTGCCTAAGCTTTATATTGCCAGCTTTTTTCTTTCTTGGCTGATCTTGCAACAGCTGTACAATGTCAGAGCCTTAATGACCTTGGAAACACCAGTCACTCTTCTTGCCGTGTCTCTTCCCATGACACCTTCCTGCTAGTTTCACATTCCACCCTTCTGATCTTACCCCCTCCTTGTCAGATGCCCAGTGACATCAAACATTGCAGCAATTCCCCTTTTGGCACCTCAGTTTCGTTTGAACCTACAATCAGATACATAGTTGCAAAAAGCAACTGGCAACTGCTCCATTGTAGCGCTAGCAACCTATACTTCCCCTTTCATCTATTAGCCTTGATTATAACAGATACTCTTGCCCAGCTACCATGCTATGACTGGAACTGTGCCTCCTGACAGGTATAATGGAAGAATTTATTGGTGATGTATGAATGTAGCAGATGTTTCATACAAATTTCATCTTCCATCCCATCTGCAATGAGAACCTCTACATCATGGTGGGATGGACCCCATGATGCCCTCATACTCCCTAAGTGCATTGATTTTATTTCTTGTCCTAGTGGGGAAAATGAAAGATTTAGTTGAAAGTAGGAGCTTATATAAGCTGACCAAGTAGCTAAACAAAGATGCATCTTCTCATTTGGGAGATTTGGGACCTGAAAAAGAGAAGCAACTATGGAAAAATCTCGCTTCTCCCCCTCTCAAGGCTAGGCTGAGAAGGTGGGAAGCTCACCTATTTCCCACAGGAGAGAGGTTGTCTTCTCCTCCTTTCTCCTGGAAGGCTGTGCCTAGGAGAACAGTTTACTCAGGCCTAGTTGTAATGGTAACTATTTCCATGACTGCCTTAGGCTGTGAACCATGCAGGTACACTGGAATCTTGTTTTACAGCATTTCTCATGGCCACAATGCATGTGCTGGCAGCAATACACTCACAGTATGAAAAAAAAGACAATCTTTCGACAAGGGGTAGACAAGTGCCACGTGTTGGGGAGACACATTGACACTGCAGGATTTCAGAAAGCTTCCTGTCATGTTCTCTCTCCAATTTTTAACTCCTACAGGTTTTAAAATAAAAACACTCTCATATCTCATAAGGAGGAAGTGGAGAAGAAGTATCTATGATAGCTATGTTTACATGTTTGAAGAGATGTCATAGCGAAGATGGAGCAAGGTTGTTTTCTGCTGCTCCAGGGGTTAAGATGTAAAGCAATGGCTTCAAACTTCAGGAAAGGAGATTCCACCTAAACATTAAGAAAAATTTCATGGTAAGAGCAGTTCAACAGTGGAAACTGCTGACTCAGAGTATGTTGGGGTCTCCTTCTTTAGATGCTTTTAAACAGAGGCTGGATGGCCATACTGTCAGAAATGCATTGATTGTGTATTCCTGCATGGCAGGGGTTAGAGTTGATGGCCCTTGTGGTCTCTTCCACCTCTATGACTCTATGAAAAGTGCACAGTGGCACAGAAGAGCCCCATCCTAACAAAGACACAGTCCTCCTTCCTGCAAAGACACAGAGAAGAAAAAAGTGAAGACTAAAATGACAACTACATCTTTCTTCTCTACATTTGAGGAGGCTCTGCCTTTTGTTTCAAGCATAGCACCCAATAGCATCTTCCTGCTTCAGGGAAAACTGAAGTCAGTTACAGATGAAAGCCAGCAATGCTCCTTGAAGCAGGAAGTTGATTCTCAGCACTACATTGAGAGAAAAGCCAAATCCCTTTTGACAAGAGATTTATCTACATCTTTCTTGCGGAGAGTGTTGTTTAGTGCATGTTTACTGGAAGAAGGGTCCAAGTCTTTTCTGGGAGGGAGCTCTTTTCTGTCTTGTTGTGGCCACAGTGTATTCTTTATGATTGTCCTCTTCTTCCTCTCCATAATTAAGCCTCAGACAGCTCCCATAATGGTTTGCCACCAAACTGCAGTGGCAAACTGCTTGACTTAAAAAATTGTGACACTAAATTCAGTAGTGCCTTTGTCTGTTTTTTGAAGTTCTTGGGGAACCTTAGGAAGCTATAAAAAAGGACTAGGGGTCATATTTTTCCTATATTTTCCCTATCGAAAACAGGATTTTATGCCACGTACTGTTGTGGTTTTCTGTTTTAATGTCCTGGTCCCTGATTGTACATGTCGATGTTCCATCCTTTAGTGTAAAGGGTTTTATAAATAACTGTTGTTGTTGTTGTTGTGATGATGATGTGAGGGCAAATCTGACATAAAAATGACAATATTCAAAAACCTGTGGGAGAAGACTTAACCTACCCAAGACTCTGTCTTGACTTAATGCCATTATGGTACAAAGAAATCTCAAAGATAGATAATAGTGACAGGGATATAAATACAGTGATATGGATATAAATCCTCATTTGTTTCATTCTTGCATGTGAGAATAAAAAACCACATTTTTCTTTTCATCTGTGAGTTATTTTCTGTTAAATCTTAAGAATGGTTTTGCAATTAAAAGAATATTAAAAACACTGGATATATTATTTCTACCTTTTTTCATTGCCATTATGGCACAGTCCTTCTGTGTCTACTTTCTGTGAATGCTTTGATTTAGAAAAGGGAAAAGGCACTAGTTTTGCACAATTAATCTTTGCACGTATCAAAGAAACCCTGATGAAAAAGAATGCTCACTGTTTTGTTCTTGTTCTGAATGTGAGAAATTTCAGGGGGTTAGGGCTGTATGAATATGTAGAGATACTCTATCTCATCAAGAATGTGTAACTGAACAGGATCTTATCACATCCCTACTGCTAAGTTGCAGTTACCACAAATCAGCAGACTACTGACAGAAGCTTGAATCAGGATAAAGGTTTCTTATTACATTACGTATATTTATTGGCTTACATAATGCTATAATTTTTGTATTATCAGTAAGAGGTTTCTGAGTATCTACTACTCATAGTGTAATTGTCACTTTCAGACTTTCTGCAATTGATTTTCCTCTGATCCCATTGTCTAGCATTCCACCCTCACCATGCATTCTGTATATATACTTGACATTCTGGATAATACTCCATGTAATTAATGAAATATATGACTGTCTATAAAAGCTCATGCTATAATAAATTTGCTACTGTTCAAATTGCCATAGTTTGCTTTAATCCTTTCACTAGACAACCCAAAAATTTATCGCTCAGCAAATCATTTCTCTTTGCTTCTGTCTTCAGAATTCTGCTACTTTTCATAATCACTCTGCCTAACTTTCATTACAGTACTTCCCACTGATGCAAAAACTTCTGCATCCTTTTAGTGACTCCTTCCTTGTTTTCCTGAATCATACAGACAAATGGATGAACAGATAAACAGAATTATAGAGCAGACCAGATATCTGGGTTCATTACCTGTGAGACTGTGATGCCACATTTCTTGGCTAGTTCCTCTTTGGCTTCCTCACTGGGGTAAGGGTTGCTGAGATGGGAATAGAAATATTCATTGAGGATTTCTGTAGCCTGCTTGTTGAAATTTCTTCTTTTCCTCCTGGAAAGAAAAAAATGAAGGATAATTAGCATCAGTGACACAGGAGCACTATTTTTTAATTGGAGAGTTCACAATTACCAAACACATATCAGCTATGCATGCCAACAGTCAATCAAACTGAATTGCACTGAAGACAAGAAAAATACTTCTCCATACTTTTGAGACCTTTTCATGTGATTAAAATCCATTTGATCATATGAAACACATAGTTTCACAAAACTTTTTCCGAAGATTTTTCTTCAAAATCATCTCAAAAGTCACTTCAGGTAATCATCTGAAGGTAATTTTTACTCCTCATAAGCAGTGGCTATTTATCTATCTGGGATAAAGCTCACCGTGCATCAAGAAATCGGGACCTCAGGATCATGACGGCTTCACATGTGCTTTGTTTGAGTTGCATCTGGATGGAGCTGAACTTGCGGTGGATGATGCTCACCATCCGTTCTATCTCCTTGGGTGAGATAGGCCGGGTTCTACTCTGCTCCCGCAGCAGGTTCATCACATGGGTAGTGAACTCATTACATGCCTGGGACAACAAGAGAAAGAGCAAGGACAACCCTTAGGACCATAGGAGTCACTGGCTGGTTTACAGGATGCTGTAGCCCTTGGGATGGGTAAAACTTCTCCTTTACTACTTCTTTCCTGCCCCATAGGTATCCACAGAAATTCTAAATAACATTTCAGGTATTTTCATTATAGGAACCACTGTTATCACCCAGGCAGACATTGGAATGTACATCCAAGTGCAGTTATCCTTTCTGCCAGAGTTTGGAACAACAGCTCTCAAAATTAATTGAACAAAGCCATAAGAGAGCCAATGTGGTACAGTGGTTTGAGCATTGGACTATGACCCTGGAGAATGGGGTTCAATTCCCCACTTGGCCATGGAAACCCACTAGGTGACCTTGGGTGCATCATACATACTCAGCCCCAGAAAACCCCACGTGTCATGTACAGAGATAACTCAAGTCCCAAAAACTAGGCTTAGAAGTTTGTAAAAAGCTTTATTCAGAAACATAGAATAACAGCAGCACATTCTGGCAATTGCTAAGACTTACAGCCTATAGAATTCACAATGGCCCTTTCCGCAACTCAACTTTTCTTGGCACTGGGGTGCAGGGATCGCACAAGCAGCCTCCAGCGAGAGACTCTCCCGTCCCAGTTCCTTCAGCTCCGCAGCTGCCGGCTGCTCGTGCAAGAGCCCCGCCTCTTCCTTCCGCAGTGCAGCCTGGAACTTTCCCAGGCTGCACTGGGGCAGGAAGCATGAGCGCCATGGTTCCAGAGCTCCACACACAGCAAGTGTGTGTGGGGCCACGGACCGATGTGCGATCGCACACCATTTTTGGCTTAAAGCTGAAAATGAAAAAGTGCGCAAGCAGCGCCTGCCAGACCGTGGAGCGTCACGTGATTGTGAGTGCATTGTGTGGAACGCTCCTCATATTCGCGTGACTCTCGAGGGGCCTTTTCAGATGGTAAATGCCATGTGAAAAGGGCCGAGGTCTTAAAAGCAGTAACATTACAAATTTGCATGTGCAAGCTACCTATTCATCAGCTAATTTAATAACTCTTTTCCCAGGCTCAGTTTCTGCCCACCAGTGGTCTGACCTTGTATCTGCCTTTTTACTCTCTCTTATCAGCATTTGTTAGAATGACATTCCATTTTTCCCAAGTCACTGTTTTCTCATTCATTTCCCATCAGCTCCTTCCAGACCCTTAGTTCCAAGCATTACATGAACCAAAGAGCAAAGTCCACGGCAAATAACATTGCATTATATCACATAGCAAATTACATGGCATTACATAACATCAAACATCAAAGCACTATATAGCATTAGAACGCATGGCAGGGAAAGTAAAACTGACCTAACACTGACATAGGCTCCCCTTAGGGCTACCATAAGTCATAAATGACTTGAAGGCACACAACAGCAACAACAAACATTTTAAACCTGAAATTAATTAATTTATATCAACAGTAAAAATAGAAATAGTGTAATTTGGTAAATTGCAATTACTTAACTTTTTACTGAATCCCATGGAATTTATAGAGAATGGCATGATAGTTTTCACTATTGACTCTAGGGGCACATTTTGACATTGGCTCTCAAAAGGGCTCTTTTGGTCTTTTACAGTTGGCTCTTCCAATGTATAATTTTTTCCACACAGGTCTATAAAATGATTGTTGCCTGAGAATGGCGTTGTCTAACATATCTGGAACCTGTCTCGTTGTGTAAGGTTGTTCCAAAGCATTGAATTCCATCTCACAACCTCTTCAATTCAGTAGGTCACTCACTTGCCTCTCTCTTTTCATTTTATTCCCACCAGCACACACATTTCATTCACTTTGCAAATTCCTTGTTAATGGTTACTAAGGAGTGACGCATTTCAGGAAGATACTGGCCCAGTGCAAGCGCAGCAATAACCACAGAGTTACAAAGATCAATGAAGAGTGCAGAATTCTTAATCAAAAATGTCTCAAGAGCTTCTGAACATATGCAGATCATTTTTCTTAGCAACTGAATTTCTACCTTCCCACTCTCAATTAGGAAATGTGGCCTGCAAAGATTAGCACATATTCTGCATACAGGAGGCAGGGACTGCATATTCAGTGTTTGATATTTTCAGTTCATTTCAGGATTATGCAGCCCCCAGATTACCCAGCTCTCCAGATGCTACAGATTCACTCTTACTCTCCAGATTGTGCCTCTGAGGATTATTTCCTCTTTCACTGTGAGTGTACAAGAGGTGGAGAGACAGAGAAGGTCTTCTATTTATTCCCCCACCACCCAGCTGGACTGCAGGAAGAGGCCCTTGGCAATAAGAATAAGAAATTCTCCAGCAGAACAGACAAGGGAGTATCAGGAAGTTTAGCCCAATTGGCAGAAGCATGTCAGTAATTTTTTCTGTGAACAGAACCCTTCTAATGAATGGATCCTCAGATATGCATGTACACAGTGCTTCAAAATAGAAAATTAGCACAGCTGGAAAGGCTTACGCCAAAGCCTTTCTCCCTGATATGTTACTTTTTTGCTTGTTTCATTGTAATATTTTCAAAACAAAAACATTAGCATTAAACATTAGAGTGTATAGTCAATTTGTTTATTTTGCTTTTGGGGAGCTTTTAAAATAGTCCAGGATAAAAAACTTGTAAAGTTCATACTGGCAGCCTAAAGAGGTGCTGCCCTCACATCTATGGATCCTACCATCCTATTCCATTACTAAATCCCAGAATGCTGTCTTGCTTATACAAGGTTAGTTGAATAGGTTCCAAGATCTTAACAAATGATTGTTCCTTCAAATAGTCCATGAAAGAAGATAATTTACCTGGCTATGAGCTGTACATGTAATAGATGATACAGTGCAATATCTTGAAAGGTATGAATTTCAGGACGAGAGCTGACATTGTGAGAAAGACACTGAGCAAACAACGGAGGACTGTGAGGCGGAAACGGTCCCAGGCTCTAAGCAGAAACCATAAAGGAAAAGGACACTTCCACCCACACATGTAAGCATCTGAAAAGCCTCCAACAATCCCCCCCCCCACATAAGGCTGCAGACTCTCTTTCTTGCTTACTACTCAGCTGCACTGCCCCTTACTTCTTTCTGCTCTATTTCACTGGGCACTTCTGTTGATTAACAGGCCAGATTCAATTGCTATCTCTTGCAAAAATTTAGCAGTAAATGACTGGGGAAGAGTAGAGTGTGTTAACAATCAGTAGTTTAAGGATGATATAAATCAATTCATTCCAGTTAAGAAACAAGACAACAAGTTCCAGCATGTTTTTTGCATGCCTGATAACAAAGATAACTACAGCTATAAAAATGCAGAATCTCTCAAGATTTCTGTTAGGTAAGGGCAAACAGGTAGAAACTGAAATTAAGTGTGATGAAGACATCATGCTACCACAGTTCACACATCTGTTTTCTGGGGGCCCTGCTCTTGATCACTGATTACAGCAATATTTTGATAAAGCATTATTAGAGCAGATTTCCTACATCCCAGACTGACTTCCTTGAAGTCATTCTGGGAGGCATACCGCAACGGGTGGCATGAGGGAGGAAATATATTACATAAAGGTAAATATGAATAAATGAAAAGTGAGTTTCTTGTGAGGCCCTATTAAGGTCTTATAGGCTTCCTGCACAAGCCAGTCGAACAGATCTATTTTCCTCATCCATTTTAGCATGTTTTGCACTTTGTGACCCTTTCCGCACCACCCTCCCAACCCGCCATAGGGACAGGAGAAGGACAGGATGATGACGATGGTTCTGCATGACATCATCGCGGTCCCTTCCTTCTCCTGCCCCCAAGTGGGACAATAATGGAGTAAATCATTGATGAGTTTTCCCTTTCAATGACCCATGATCATGCCGCCATCCTGCACTTACCTGGTCTGTGGAGGGTCTGGAAGTGCAATGACTGCACTTCCTGCCCTAGTGCAGCCTAGGGAAGTACCTGGCTCCACTGTGGAAGGAAGAGATGGGGTCACTGTGCTTCCTTGATCATGGAGGCAGCTCGTGCAGAGCAGCTGCTGAGATCCCCACAGGAGGACAATGGAAAAAAGTAGGGTGTGGAAAGGGCCTGTGACTAAAGAAGGGATAATTTTCCATTTTTTCTGGTTACGCATCTCTGTAGCACAGACATAGAGCTCTATGGAGACGTCTGAAGAAGAATGTGAAGGACTAAAAAGAACCTGCTGAGAAGCCAGAGAGTTGGTTAATTTGCACTCTTTTGTTAGGAGAACAAAAAGGAAATAGTGTGCCATATAGCATTTTGAAAATGAATGATATCAACTCATCGCTCTTCCTTCCTGGAGTGATTCAATTCATAGAATTATAGAATCATAGAATCATAAAAATGTAGAGTTGGAAGAGACCACACGGGCCATCCAGTCCAACCCCCTGCCATGCAGGAACACCCTCAAAGCACTCCCAACAGATGGCCATCCAGCCTCTGCTTAAAAACCTCCAAAGAAGGAGACTCCACTACACTCCGAGGCAGCATATTCCACTGCCAGACAGCCCTGACCGTCAGGAAGTTCTTCCTGAGGTTCAGGTGGAATCTCCTTTCCTGCAGCTTGAATCCATTGCTCCTTGTCCTAGTCTCTGGAGCAGCAGAAAACAAGCCCGCTCCCTCCTTGACATGACATCCCTTCAAATATTTAAACATGGCTATTATGTTCCCTTTTAACCCTCTCTTCTGCAGACTAAACATACTCAGCTCCCTAAGCCATTCCTCATAGGGCGTGGCTTCCAGACTACCAAGACTACCAGACTTCATCTACCAAGCTTGTAAATCTGTAAAAATAGATAGATAGATAGATACATAGATAGATAAGTAGGTAGATAGATAGATAGATAGATAGATAGATAGATAGATAGAGATAAGATTTTGACTCAAGAACTCTTCTTGTTGGGACTGATAGATGGTAAGATAGCTAAGAACTGTCTAAGACTCATACAGTATATGACTCTTGCAGTGAGAATACTACATCCAGAGAAGTGGAAAGATCTCATGATCCCCACTCAAGACGACTGAATATTGAAAGTTCTGAATGTGGCCAATATGAATAAACTGACAACACTGTTAAGAGAGTATTCATTTATACAATTTAAAAAACAATGGGAGAAGGTAATTTTATTTATAGGGGTGACTGAAGGTAGACAAGTTTTGAGTAAAAGACGAAGGTTAGAGTAACCTGCGTAGAACAATTTTTAAAATATATAATAATATTATATTTATATAATAATGTATATTTAGATTTCATTCAATAATACAGAAGTTAAGGTTTAGAGTTATGAATTCCAGTGAAATACAAGTAATAAATCATTTTCTATAAGGTGGGAACACAATTTTTTTTTTATTAACTGCAACTATTTAGTAGGTTAGATAGCTATTTGTACATTGTTAATTTAATCTGTTCAATAAGTTTTGTTCTCCATGTTATTGTATTGTCTGTGTTATGTCCTTTTTTAAATGTAGTTTTATGTTAAGTACTATAAGCCCTCCACATTTGCTAAGGTTAGGGGAGTAGGACCACTGCAAAAGTTTAAAAATGGAAAATATCAAAATGTATGTTTGTTTCTGTGTGAAGGGGTCCAAGAGAACAGGGGAGAACAGGCATCCAGGGTCTAAAACAGGTCAGGGAAAGGACAGGGAAAGGGGTGCATCAGCATGGTGGACCTATACTTCCTCTCTCTTGCTTCCTTGGGTATGGGGGAGGCATTGGGAGAGGATTTCTGGTGCTGACAAATTGGCCTGTGGCACATCCTTAGCTGGCCAGGCAACAGCTGGTGGAGGAGATGGACTGAGAGGCAAGGCTCCTGAAGAAAAGAAGAGTCTGAGGTGGTGGGGGGCAGGGATTGGATAAACTCACAAATAATCAAATCCATGAATGTGAAACCTGTGAGGAAAGGTTGGACAGAACCTAAGTCCAAATAAAATATGTATGACATACACTAAGAGTTGCATCTGGGGAAGACAGTGGATGATGCAATCCCATGTAATACCTGCATGAGTCAGTGGGTTGTGTAACCAGGGAAGAAGGTTGCATCATACAAAGGATCTAGCAAGGTTGGCTAGAGTTGCATCAGAAATGTATGTATATAAGGGGGGGTGTTCTAGCCAACTGAGCCCGCTCGATGTCTGATAGAGCTGCCGGAGGCTATGTTGGATGCATATCTTCGCATGCTATGCTGAAACTCCGTTGGAGGACTGTATATATGTATGTATCGTAACTAGAAAGTAAAAGCCTCCTGTTGGAAGATAACATCGCGTGAGAGTATTTTTTCTTCCTGGCTTCAGGGCTTTGCTGCTACTCTGCTGGGACGTTTCTAAGCTGTGTGAGTAAACTCAGCTACATGGTGATTTTTCAAACACTTGACTCTGGTAAGCTGTTTTGCCAGAGCCCAGTGCTGGAGGGAAGTGCTACCGAGGTTTTTGTGTAGCTTCTATCATCCACCATCTCTCTGACAAAACCTGAAAATGTGGAGAGCCAACTGCAAAAATATGTTCAAGGTATTCTTTCCCTATGCATTATCTGCTCCATTTTCCCCAGGCTGACCACTGTTTTTCTTTTGGGGGAAGACTAAGGCAAAGATGTTGAGCAGTTCTGACTCTTCTCTGTTCATTATTAGAATTTCACCATCTTTTCCACACAACAGTGCTATCGTTTCCTTATCTTTCCTTTTGCAACAGGCATAACCAAAAAAGCCCTTTTTACTGTTTTTAACCTCTCTAGTAAGGCTGACTTCATTCTGTGCTTTAGCTTTTCTGACCTTCTCCCTACAATTGCTGACTATTTGTCTGAATTCATCTTTGGCAATTACAACCCACTTTTCTATTTCTCATCTATTACTCTTTTAAATCTTAGCTCAGTTGATAGTTATCTAGACATCCAGCTCAGATGCTTTAGACACACATTATTTTTCCTCCCATTGGAATTGTTAGAAATTGTGCCTTTAATATCTCACTTTTAAGAAACTCCCATCCACCACGAATTCCCTTCGCTTTTAGTATTCCTGAAAACCTGAAGATTTTCAATCAGGGACCCACAGGAGCTGCTTAGGAACAAAGCAGCAGAAGCAAAGACCCCAGACTGCAGAAGGTAATCATGGGCTTTACTGGAGATAAGGGGTGAAGGGCTCTTCACTTCCTTTAAATGGACAATACAGGATCAGCTGGATTCTCTGGTGATTATAATTGGATTTTTTTATTATTATTTATTTACTACAGATCCAGAAGCCTTGGTCTACCAACTCCTGTATACTTTGACTAGCTGCTTGTAGTTTGCATGGATTTAAAGAGACAGTACTTTATTTGGATTTTCTATATTCCCAGCAATCTAAGTGACAGGAAGTAAAAGGACCCTTTTAGTTTTAACAACTTTTTTTTAAAAAAGTTTGGAATAATGCCTTCATTTTAAAGATTATATTGATGGACTTGGATTTGGTCTTTTTGGATCTGATGGAGTTGGATGTGTTTTTTTGACAATTGACTGGAATATATGCTTTGGATCTTTATTTTTCTGTTGGTTGAAATATACATAAGCACATATATAAAAGGATTTTTTTTCCTTTTTGTTTCTGCGTGAGCCTTTTTAAAAGCTTTTAAACAAGTTTTTAATTTATTGTTCAATCTCTTGTTATTGGTAAATGTCAAACTGTTTATTTGCTTGTTTCTTTTATTTGTTATTCATTCTTAGAAGTTTTCTAATCTTATTAGGATACTTTGTAAGGTTTAACTTTACATTTGGCACTTTGTTATGCTACTTTATTAAAGGGATTGCTGCTTTGTTTTTGCAGTACTCAGCATATGGGCAAGTTAGTCATCGATTCAGCTTGAATATTGGTTTTAGAACTTCAGATTATTTTGACTGTGTCAAGGTTGTTTTCAAAACTGAAAACACAACATTAATAGCGTCGTGCTTTTTGAGGAGATGCTGTACAAGGGAACTAATATCCACCTCTGAGTGGCATATAATGACTATTTTTAGTTAAATTTGAACTATAATGTGGCATTTCCATGCTTTTAAAATATTTTTGGGGATTTTTTTTTCTTTTTGAATTTGTTAAGAATTTGTCAAGAATTTGTTAAGAACCTGTTTTTTAAGATTTCTTTTCAATTTTTTCCTTAGTTGTTTTTGGAATCGGAAGATTGGACTGTGTATTGTGTAAGCTTCTTTTTTTTTTTTTTCAATTTTCCTATTTTTTTTTTTTTTTGGAGGGTGAGACTTTTTTGGAATTTTGAACTGTTTGAATTATTCATTACTGCTATTCCCTCCTTGGATTTAACTTGAATTTTATCAGTTGACTATTTTTGTCTATTTTGTTTACTATTTTTCTTTCTGGAATTGACTTTGGAACTCTATCATGGCTTCCTTGCTCAAAAAAAAAGAAAAAAAGAATGACACTTAGGAAGGGCCCAATGGAGGAAGGCAAGGCAAGGTGCCTGAATACTTTGCTAGGTACCTGAGAGAAGACAGATGCAGTTAATGACAAAGTGAAGTCGAATGCAGGTGAATGAAAACAGGAAATACATCAAGTAACAGGTGAAGTTAAGAAGATTTGACAGATGCTGCAAAAGACAAATATAAAAGTACAAGAGAATAAAAAAGCAATAGGGATTTTGACTCATAAGACATACAAACTAGAGAAGAGGACCACACAGGTGGAAAAAAAGAGCTTATAAGTGGAGATAAAGACACATCAGGAACTGAAAAACCATTTAGATAAGACGGCATTAATGGAAATAAGAGATAAATAACACAACTTGAGGACATAAGCACTACTTGAGGAAGAGGAGAATCTGCAATTAAAGATAATTGAAAATCTAGCCAAATTCTTGGAAACAGATGAAGATATAATAGAACTGAACATTACCATTTACAGAATCACAGAATCTTACCATTTAAATTCTGTGTATTCTAGAAAAATGAAAGTAGCTAGAGATGTGATTGTTCACTTCTCATCAAGAAAATGGAGAGACTGTGTATACAAACTTGATTGTTAAACATCATGGTGAATATGCTTAGAATAAAGAACATTCCTTTTGGGATTGTTTAGAAGGCAAGATTTTTACATATAGAAATTAATGGTTCCAACTAAACTCAGTTGAGAAGATGAATGACTTCAGAAGAACACACAAGAATGAATTGCAAGAAGAGGCCAGAGAACCAGAAAAACCATCAATCCAGAAGAGGATATTAAAAAGAAATCTACAGAGATAAAATACCAAGGAGATACACTCTCAGCTTCAGCTGGTGTTCATTGGGAGGAAGAAGATCAGAAAGGTTTAAGAGTACAATCACTTGGAATAGAGACTAATTTAGACTCTTCTTCAACAAAAGCCTAAATGTGAATTACATTTTTTTGACTTGGAACATTAATGGGGTTAATACCCCTCAAAAAAAGAATGAAGTATTTCATTATTTGAAAAAACTTAACTTGGATGTCATTTGTTTGCAGGAAACTCATATATGCAGATGGGATCAAAAACTGTTAATACATAAAAAAGGGGGGTTATTTCTACTGGGATGTCAAAGCAAAATTGTGTGATTATTATGATGAGGAGGGTAGATATGTGGTTGTTGAAATTACCATAAATGGGGAAAAAATCTTGTGGGTGTGTATGTATCTATTTCACAAAGGTCAATTTTAGGTCAAAACTGAATGATACTTTAACTGAATTGTCTTATGATAAGTCATGTTTAATGGGGGACTGGAATGGGGTTATTTCTCCACAAATAGATAGATCATCACCAAAAGAGGTCAAAAAATGTCAAGGTTGGCAACTAAAATAATTTTTGTATTCAATTGATAATTTACAAACTGTTGACATCTCGAGATTGAAACACCCAAATGAAAAAGATTTTCTTTTCTTTTCTGAGAGACATAAATCTTTTTCAAGATTGGATATGATAAGCTTATCAAATAAGAAAAGAGAGACAGAAGAGAATGATCATGAAATTGAAAGAAGAGGATAAAGAATACACTCAAGATAAAGACTTGCAAAGGATTTTTTTTATAAATATTTTCCCAAGTTATATACAGGTGTTGATATTGAAGTTATGAAAATTGAAGAATATTTGAAGAGACAAAATTTACCTAATTGAACAGAAAAAGAAAAAGAACATATTAACTGTAAGATTATCACCATCAAGATAGAACAAGCTATTCAAAAATTAAAAATGGGGAAATCACCAGCATTAGATGGATTTGGTACTCCTTATTACAAATGTTTGAAGGAAGATTTACTAATTCCATTGCAAATGGTAATGCATGGAGTTCTGGAGATGAGACTAATTCCTGACACTTGGAAAGAAGCTATGATTACACTGATTCTGAAAGAAGGACAAGATTTAACATTACCAAGGAATTATAGACTGATTTCATTACTTAATAACGATTATATTTGCTTTGGTACTGGTGGAAAGATTGAAGAACTTACTGAAGAAATATATAAATGAAGATCAAAATGAATTTTTACCAGGTCAGCAGATGAAAGATAATACCAGAATTGTGATAGATGTGATTGAATACTTTTAAAGTCATAATCAGAAACAAGGCGCAATAATTTTTTCTTGATGCTGGACAAGCTTTTGACAATTTAAACAAGATCTTTCTCTTTTAAGGTTTTAGAATACATGAATTTTGGACCTAATTTTAACTGTAGACATTTTTCTAAATAGGGATAAATTTAGTTTCTGCCATGTTTCCATGTCCACTTTAATTTCTCTCCGAGTCTTAACATAGTTATTTTCATATAGTTGGCTTGTATTGCCAAATTAATACCTAAGTATTTGACTTTTCTTTCAATCTTAAAACCGGTTCTTAATTGTAATTCATTTTTATCCTGTATAGTCATATTTTTAGTCGATACTAAAGTCAATACTTTAGTCAATCTTCTGTTTAATTATCTTCAAACCAGCGAGCTTTCCAAATTCTTTTATTTTCTCTCGTAGCTTCATTATTGATTCAAAAGGATTCTGAACCATTATTACCAAGTCATCAGCACAAGCTTTTAAATTCTGCTTTTCTAATTCTGTAATCTCAGCATCTTTTCTAATTGCAGAATTCATCACCTCCATCACCAAAATAAATAAAAATAGAGACTAAAGGCATCCTTGTCTTATTCCTCTATAAATTGGGGAAAAAAAGTTAATTGTATCTCCATTAACTATATGAATATGAATATGAAGTTTCTTTTCAAATGGTTCCAATTTTAACTAAAGAAACGCCATTTAAAATACGGCAAAAGGACATTTCAAAACTCATATGGTGAGGGGTTTTTTTTCCAAAATTGATAACTTTAAAAGATAATAAACTTTTGGATTTAGAAGGACATGATCTAAGATTTGGATGGCATGAGTATTTATAGTATAAAAAAAGTTAAAGTTAATGTAGCTTTTAATAATCATTCTATAAGATGTGCCTTCCCAAAAATATGGACTCTATATAAACTGAGATTATGTCCAAAGACTCCATGCTGGATTTCACCACAAGTAGCCTTTTACACAACGGAAATGACAGCAGACCACGCATGGCTAACATACTATGACTTGTTATGGAAACGAGAACAAGACTTGGAACATTTCTGCAAGACACTCTTATAGCGCGATGATTCCACTTTCAACCTCCTATGGAATCATGGGGTTTGCAGTTCCGGGAGGGGCCGGCTGGCCCCTCCCGAAACTGCAAACCCCAGGATTCCATAGAAAGCTGAAAGTGGAATCATCATGCTATAAGAGTGTCGTGCGGAAATGGCCTATGAGATGAAAACAACACAACAACTCCAGGAAAAAGGTTATTCAATACAATGGCTCTCACACAGACAATATTATCTAAGATTTCTGGAAAACAAAATGAATAAAGACTTTGAAAAGGCCAAATTGGATTTGGAAGTTCTGTTATGTGAGAATGAGGAACATTTGATTGCCAAATTATTTAAATTTTTGTTGAAAATGAAGATGGAAGAAGAGTAGGTGAGGAAATATACAATCAATTTGGCAAATAATTTTGGATATTCAATATCTACAAATCAGTGGGAAATACTATGGACAAAAGAAATTAAAAATGTGCTCCGCTATGACCTACAAGAAAATTATTATAAAATGATGTTATACTTGTATCTTACTCCAGAAAGTTTTTCCAAGATACATAAAGAGATGAGTAATAGTCGCTGGAAGTGTTTGGATTATCTTGGATCTTTGTATCCTATATAGTGGACTTGTGAAAAGGCTAAAGAGATTTGGAAGATGACACAGAATATAGAACAAAAAAATTTGAAATGTCAGATCACTAAGTCCCCAGACTTGTTTCTATTGTGAATTTGGTAGGAAGATAGCAGCTACGATAAACAATATTATAACTATATATGTTATTAGCAGCAAGATTGGTCTATGCAAAATACTAGAAGAAAACAGAAATCCCAAGAATGAATGAATGGCTCGGTAGACTGATGACAATTGTGGAAATGGATAGACTGGCAGATAGATTAAAAGGCTCCCCAGAAAGGATTTTGGGGGGAAAAAAGGGCAAGTATTGATTGAATTCCTGAGAGAAAATGAGGGTGAATTTATGATTTTTGGGGTTCTGAATCTGCTGTTGCTATTTTGCCTTGCTTTGAATAGAGGAATTTACAACTTGGTATCATGCAAATGAGTTCAAGAAAACTATAGCTGATTTTAGTTTGTTGCTATATTCTAATATTTTTTACATATATATATATATATCTACCATACAAAATGTTTGTCTGCACGTTTGCCTGTTTGCATCAGCATATGACTGGCTGTGTGAGGCAAGAAGACCTCATATGATTGGCTGGTTGTGATGATTCCATGGAATCCTGGGGTTCTCAGTTTAGGGAGGGGCTTTTAGAATTTTCAGACAGAGAGCTCTTGGGCCTCAGGCTGCTTGCTATGGAGATGAGACCTACCATAAATAAGGATGCCAGAAAACTTTTGGGAGGCATATGTGAGAAAAATTAAAGTGACACACTGTTACTGCCCTGGCTAGCCCGAGGTTTGGGGATATAAAAAGATATATCTTGATATCAATAATTCGGCCTCACATACCCATTCCCTTCCACATGCTTGCGAGGCCCCCACACACAGGCTCGGCCGATAATTGCCGTAATATTCCAACACAATACAGGCAGGCCAGAAATAGCCGACTTGCAGCTTTAGGAGACCTCAAGGCAAGTACCTTCATTAAGTATGCATGCAGCTTTCAAAAGATCCTCTGCCCCACGCTGGCAGCTTGATGATCTGACTATACAACGCTCAAGTACTCCGTGTTTGCATACTGGCTATCCTATTGACAATTTGGCTATAACTCAATCATTCAAATTCTGACCTTTCAGAGGCTTTGTCTCCAGCCCCAAATCTACTGTTTTCCCCAAGTCTGAACTAGCCTGCGGTCACAATTTTCCTTATAAAAACCTCTGAGTTTGAGTGTTTCCTTGGATCGCTCTTGGCTTCCATCCCACCTTGCTGTCGCTTTGTCCAGCGAGCCTTCCCCTCAGCCCCACATGCTGAGATCCACGCTCCCCAGCTTCTCTGCTTCCAACCAGGCTTCAGGACAGGTGAAGTATCACCCAAACCAACGACTCCTCTAAAAACCCCTCTATCCCACTCCAACCTTTATTTCTTTAGTTATCTTGTGTGAGTGTGCCGCATACACTGTTTGATTGTGTTTTTAATAAAACCACATTTATTCTTTCAACTTCTGTGTGCTCCTTGACTTGGTCTGACCCCGTAGACATAGGGTTCAAGTTCCTGCTAAGTTACTCTGCCTCTCGTAACGCTAAAGCAGTGCTCAGAGCTAATTTTCCCCACCTATTGTTGAGCACATTTTGGTGTCCCTCACGGGACCCCCAATAAACAGGGTAACAGAGTGGTGGAGCAACGCGGGCAGCCCCTGTACCCCTAATTTGAGTAGGAGTCGTGAACCTTCTCAAATCAGTCTGGTACTGACTTAGGGAATGGTCAGTCAAGTCGCTAGAGATTCTGTTAGGCAGCAACACGTGTGTGTGTATGTGTGAAATCTATGTGCTTTAGCTCCAGGAGCTGTTCTATCTGGGTGGAAAACTGCTCCCCTTTCTTGCTTGGTTTGTGTATGTCAGCCACCCTGGCACTGCCGATAGCAAGGGGTGTGCACAAGCTGTCCTGGGAATCACATCCCTAACTTGGGGTCTATTGTGGGCCAGGATCCGAAGTGTTAGAGTGTTAGGACATTAGGAACAGTCTATACTCCCAACACTGTAGCAGCAAGGCAGACAAAAGCAGTTAGGAAAGGAGTCCCTCCTCCTTTCTCTCCCCCCCCCAGAGTTGAAACGCGGGTGCGTCCTGCCCCCTTGTAGTAGTTGTTGTGGTATAAAGAAAGCGCGGGTGCATCCCGGCTGTGTAATTCTTCGGTGCGTCCCAATTGCTAGCAAACTAGTCGCGGGTGGTGATTCCCGACCTAGCATAGGGTTTCACAAGGTTTAGCCCGAGGTGTAGGAAGGGCCCCCTCACCCGAAAAACTGTTAGGGACGGTTCAGTTTGGTTCCTTGCCCTTTTCCCCCGCTGCTTGGCCAGGCAGCGCTGTAAGTTCCACTGGGTTCGTTTCCCCCATTCAGGCAGGCGGAGTACTCCTGAGGGTCCCCTGGGTCTAGGTGACCTCCCTGTCCCTGAACCATTTCTGAGTCCTTTTGTCCCTAGTGCTGTTGAGGTGGAAAACCAGGCTTAGGCGTACAAAAGTGACTTTGTTTGGGCAGGCTGGAGATAGGTTCCCATCCCTCTTTCTTAGCGAAGTTCCTCAGAGTTCGTCTCCCTGAAATCCCCCAGGGGTCTAGGTGATCCTACCCATCACTCCAGGTCCTGGTCCCGTGTTTGTTAGGAAGTTTTCGTAGTTGTAGAAATGGCCCAGAAGAGCCAAGTCACCGTTAAGAACCTCATACTAGAGGAGGAGGTCAAAGGGAAGCTAGAGAGATGGGTGTTAAGTAAAGGGAAATGCCCCTGGAAGGACTCTAGCTTCCAGACGGCAGACCCCTTTGCTACCCTCTGTGAAGCATACACCCTGGCACGTAAGACAAAGAACCCATTCAGGCCGTCTAAGGATGCTTTGGCTGCCTGGGGACTTTGGCTTATGGTCAGAGATGCTAGTGCTGCCCTGCTAGAGACCAGAGAGAAATTAGTGAGCGTAGGAAAGGAGAATGCCCGGCTTCAGGCCGAGATGGAGGCATTACGCGCGGACAAGGTAATGTTCGCGTCTGTCGTGCAGGCCTCCGCACAGAAGTTAAATGATGCCACCTTGTTGGCCCAGACTTGGGAGGAATGAGCACACGCCTTAGAGGCTGAGCTCACCCATGCCAGGTCTGCTGCCAGGTTCATGGTTGGGCAAGTGAAGGAGCAGCAGGAGGCTGTGAACCATGCAACTTGCCACCAACAAACTGCGGTGCTGGAGAGCCAGCTCCAAACACGCAGAGCCCTAATTTCGGCTGTGTGCCCGGAGCTGCTCCCAACGTTCGCTGAGGATTTTTCTGGGGAGCCGCTGCCAGAGGATGCTCGGGTAACCCTTCCCCACAATCCCGACTGGAGTGACCCTAAGGTCCCAGTCAACCCGGTAGAGACACGATCCATGACCAGGCGGACCACCTCCATTGGCGAAGGCAATGTAGATAGGCCAGAGACACAGGAGACGCAGGTCACCGAGACTAGGGTCCCCTGGCGAGCTACTGAGGCCAAAGCAATAGCGGACCAGCTGGGTGCATTGAATAAGTCCACGGGAATAACGTGGCTGAATGCAGTCATACATTCCCATCCCACGGCCAACGGCCAAGACCTGACCCAGCTGGCTCGGCTTTGTATGTCCCCCTCCAAGCTCCCGACTCTCGAATCGGCCGTGGCGGCTCGAGGCTTGGTTAGGCTCGAGGCCAACGACTGGATGAGAGAGGTAGTTAGGATTTTGTGGCCTGGACAGAGTGCGAGTGTGCTCTATGTCATGGAGCAGCAGGGTCCTCGAGAGAACCCTGAGGTTTACGTGGCACGGAAGCAGCTCCTCGCCATTCTGGCTGAAAAGGTCCCCTTGACGCCCCATGGATATGACTTCAACCATCTCGAGTTTAAGACGCTTCTTTATGGAGGTCTTAACCAAGAGACTAAAATTGCCCTGGGTTTGGTGGATCCGGCCACCACCAACTGGGAAGAGTTTGGGAATAACCTCCGGCGGGTCTCTGACCTGCTCCACGAGGCAGGTTTTCTCAAACCTCCCACCAAGACACACAGGAAGGACCCCGGGAATTGGGAACCCATAGCTGAGGTAACGTACTCGAATTATGGGCCCCATTCCCAGCACAAAAAAACGGCTCCGAATTCCATTCCGCAAGGGAATTGGAACTCGCGCCCTCCTCCCAGACAGGCGAGTCAGTGCTGGCAGGCCAGGGACTCCCGAGGCCAGCCCAGCCAGGTGGGGAACTCTGCTCCCCTGCCTGCCGCCCCAAGACACACCCCAGACTTGAGTGCTCCCAGGGAGACATCTGGCGGGTATGATCCCACGGCCCAGACGTACTCCTCGGACAGAGTAAGAATCTGGGGCATGCTTCGGAAGTTAGGGCTGGACATGAGCCAGTCTGACAAGTGGTCAACATTGGAGCTTTTGGAAGCTCTGGAGAAGCAGCTTCAGGCGGGAGGTAAACAGCCAGTCAGCACCGTGACCAACGGCCCTCCTTTGGCTGGGTACTACCCTAACCTGGATCTGCAAGAATAGGGGTGCCCTCCGTCCAGGAAGCTTCCCCGCAACGTTGTGGCTAGGTTGAAGCCAAACAGGTGGGGAAGGTTCTGGGTGACGGCAGGCATTGGGACCAAGAGGGAAAAGACTCCTGCCACCCTGCTTGTAGACTTGGGTGTGGCACTGAACGTGCTGTACCCCAAACTTGTGAAACATGGTGAACCTACGCTCGAGCATGTCCAGTTTTCTGGGTATGGCGGGGGGGGTCACTGAGCTCGAGCTTGGACAGGCACACCAATGTCCATAGGGACATTCCGTTTTCAGTTGTGGGTGTGCGAGAACCGGGGAGAAGAAGATGGCCTTTTGGGCATCGGCTTTCTCCGGGGAAACAAGCTCACAGTTGATTACGCGAATGGGTTTCTACGACAGTTAGATCAGGGACCAGTAGAGATTTCAGCTGTGCACCGTTGTGCGGCCATTAAAGCTCCTGTGCCTGTCCCGATAGTGACTGAGCAACAGCTATACCCATATACAGAGGTGAATTTGGCTACGGTCTCCCTCCCCATGCAGACATTCTGGTGCCGCCTTGTCCTTAAGGGCCATGGCGTCTTGATTGCGACGCTGGCGATTGTAAAGGGGGACAAGATCAGCTACGGCTCCATTTCGATCACCATCTTAACTGGTGCAAGAGATCCCCTGGAGGCACATGGGTCCAAGACCAGCCTCCACCCTAAATCGAGAGTAAGGATCCCAAATCAGGAGCAGGCGTTGCCGCTCTTGCTGGTAATTCTGGGAACCCAGAAGAAGGAGTGGAAAGGGAAAACCCCAGATGGAGATGCCCTCTTTATAGCAACGCAGTGTGATGGATGCGCTTTGCTTCCCTTCATGGGATGGTAACCCCCGTGAAGAGGTGGTTGCTCCAGCTCCCCTCTCCTTCACCCTTCCTTTGTAAATAGCCCCCGCAAGCTTATCGCCTTTCATTAACGGTGCCTCATCTCTGTGTTCCCTACAGGGAGATGGAATGGGACCATTCATGTTGCTTATACTGGTTGAATTGGCACTGGGGACCTCTCCGGAATATACTGCTCAGGTGAATATAGATGGGCAGTACAACGTACAGGCCATATGCCAATGGAACCCCATAAGGAAGCTGAGGTCCTGTTACGAAACACCCGGTTGTTGCCTTGGTTCGAACGGCGATACCCCCTTCCAGTTATTTACCCAGGCGCAGGCACGCCCCAACGGCAGGGTGAGTTCTAGTTTAGTTATGACCGTAGCCGATAGTGAAGCCAAGATACATGCGGAAATGGTGACGGACCCGTCCCCATTGACTGTGAGGCTAGTCCGGAGACGTAGGCAAGACGCTTCACTGTTCATAGCTAGACTCACCTACGGGAACTGCCTTCCTGCCTGGGAATGGAAAACATTTCTATTTACATGCAGCAACCTTACTCGTGTTCCCACGGGCTGCACGTTCTCTTGCAATAAAATGTGGTGTCCCGACACCCCTTCGCACACGCCGCCCGTGGCTAGCGTGCCGGACATGTACGTAGGCAGTACTGTTATAGGCAGGGACACAGAGGCGGTGGCTTATTCCAACTCTCAACCGATCGTCACGACCATGGTCTTAAACCTCATGGTGGTGAGCATTTCAAGGGTAGTTCCCGCATGCCAACCCTACTTGAAACTGGCTTCGACACAATGGGAGCATTGGGAAAAGCGTTGGCTCTCCTTTTCCCACCCACACAATCGGCCAAAAAGGAGTGTGCTTGGAACTGTGCTAGGCGGCATAGGAACTGGCGGTGCAATTATTAACGCCATAGACAATGAGGTCTTGGTTAACAAACTGGGAGTCATCGGCACTAAAACAAAAGAGATTTGTATCTCCTCTGTCGCTAGTTTAACGAACCTGGCGAGGGGAATGGACTTAATTAGCCAGCTGCTTCCACAATGGGTTGGTGCTGAAGGTAACATAGTGGCCGATCTGGGTAAGTCTTTAAAGACCACGACCCACAACCTCTCCGTAGCCATTCAGTGCACCCAGTTGCAAAGTAACATTATAACATTCGCCGCCCAAGTAATTCAGGCCAGTCTCATGGGGTTGATGCATCCAGAGATCTTGTGTTTGCTGAGAGAGCAATACCCGGAATCCTTGGAACACCCCGCCACTTTGGTGCGTGTAAGGCATGCCACATGGGACAATTTGACCCTGAAGGTGGAAGTCATACACGAAAGGATTCTGGATCCCATAGTCCTCCACCCTATGTCCCACCTAGGTCTACCGCTCATAGGTGCAAACGCTTTGTTACTGCCGAAGCAAGTGTATCACTGGTCAAATGGTTCGCACTATTTTGATATAGCTAGTTGCTTGTTTACACAACAGTGGGTCCATTGTTTTCAAAGCATAGAGAGTTACCTTCACGGTAACACTTCAGAATATGTGGTCACACCGGTCAACCGCATGGTGATGGCCCAACTCACTCAGGACTGCTTCTGCTTAAGAACACCCTGTCCACAGTTAACTGTTTTACCGAGCGGGGCAAGTGTAACTGTCAACCGCACTGCCGGCAATCTCTGCTTTTGCAATCAGCATGTACAAGACTGCCATGGACAACACTTCTATCTCTAGCAGGAGATAAGAGATTACATCCTGGAGACCAGCTACACGCCTCAGGAATCCAAATTAGTCGGATTCCACCTTGAAGACGAGATCCCGGTGTCTACATGGCTCCGGAATCTCTCCCGCCTAGCAGAAAAGGTTTTAGAAACCTCACACTCCCTCCACGAAATCGCTCTGACAGTTAACCACTCTGCCAAGGTAATCGTAGATTCATCGGAAGATCTGGAGGTGGACTCAGAACAGTCATGGCCTTTAGCTGGTCCTCCACATACCAGGCTATAGCACATTTCGCCCTCCACCCTTTAATCATCTTGGTGGTGTTTCAGATCATCTTGGCAGTCAGTCTTGTTGGTTTAGTATTTTGGGTAAAGAAGCAGATCCTCATGTTACAAGCTATTCGTTTTTACTAAGGGAAAAGGTCCCCCACTTGTAAATAGTTGTTTGTTGTAGATGTATTTGGTATGGTGTGTTTGAATCTGTCCTTTACCTTCTAAGGGAGGAGGGTTTTTGAAGGAGAAGGATCCATGGGATGGCTATCGCAAGGTCCTCCTCTCCTCTGAGGTAGATCGGGCCTACAGAGTCAGCCCTGATACTCTGAGGAAGGGAACAGCTTAAGCCAGAAAGTCGGTATTCCCCCAAGGCCAGGAGCGCCATATGCAATGACGTTCTGGTAGGAGAGGGAGAGACAAAAGGGGCCTCACGACCCTCTCAGGAGAACCAGGTCTGACTCTGGACTCCTGGTCTACTGCCCAGACATGCCCCTCACCACATCGAGGGCCTCCTCCCCACTTCTTTTGCAAGCCTTTAATGTTAGGGTGAGAACAGTCAGGGACACCCTGTCTTCTGCCGCCTGATTCGGCCATCGGCCCATCCATTTAGAAATCGTCTCCGCAGTCACCCACGGGCAGGGGACAAGCTTAATCTAAAAACTGGTTGCCCCGGTGCATCATATCTTATTTACATATGCCTTCAAGGCTAGTGCAGCCCAGTATCCACCCATTCTGGCTTGCTGTCAAGAATGTTGGCAACCTTGTTAACAGCGAGCAAGCCTGGGGCCGGCTTGTCTCGGATTTGGCTACTTCTTTCCTTTAACTGTTTGGGAGCTCCCTGCCAACCAGCGAAAGACCAGAGCCTAACCCGGTTCCCTCTGAGCATGTGCGTAACACGGCCACTGCAGAATGTACCCCTGCAACTTATGCAGGTGCTCCCAGCGTGGCGCCCATCTAGTGAAATACTGGATGAAGCAAAATTTGCCAGGCCGACCTCAGTTGGTCCATCTGACACCTGAGCTTTGCAAGCTCGATCGCACTCAGAGGTGAACTGTGGTTGGAAACATGGATCCCCAAGCTCTGACAGACCTGCCACCACCTTAGGGTGAACATGGTCTGTGGTAGCATTAACATAGCCCTCCCTGCTTTGGCTTGAAGCTCTGGCACCATCCATTGTCCACTGCTTGCCCCCGGAATCCTAAACGTCCGCCAGATTTCATCCCAGTAGGCTTTGAGCCGGTAATTTGCATTTATATACCATAAATGCAAATTGCCGGCTCAAAGCCTGGCTACTAATCATGTCAGTTCTTCTGTTAAAAACTCTAATAGATTAATTGATCTGAAGGACCGGGAAGATCCCGAGGTCGTACCATTGCTCCCGAGTACAGTGGGGGGGGGGGTGACGAAGAAAAGTTGCCGCTCCATCTGATGGCCGGTACTTGGACAGCCCTGCATCCTCGACGACACCTGAGACTGTGAGGGAAGGTGACACACAGCTGCCCGATTGCAAATACGGACCCTTTTGCCATCCTGCTAACCCGAGAAGCCCAATGGACTGTTCCAAACTCAAAACTCTGCAAAGCTTCACTGTTCCTGAACTTGCAGGCAAGCCAGCTAAGCTGCACCAACTTGGACATTTTGTTGCTGTTTCTGCTCCGCTGCCCAGATGGACTTATCACTTGCCCCAGCTACAAGACTTTTTCTGTTGCAAGGGGGTATACAGAGACTTTTCCTCGCACCTCACCTCCCCCGGACTATGAACTCTCATCCCATCATCCACATTGAACTGATTGCTCCTTGCATTGCCTTCACTGGGAGACCCTGCATTGGATTTACAGTATTTCATTGATTACAATTGCTATTTACTGCCATTACTCGTTCTTCGACAGTTCCCTATTGACGGGACAGTTTGACATCGCCTATTGTTTGATTATTGATTGTTTAATTGAGTTGGATTTGTAATTGGTTGACCGACCGAACCCAAAGGGTGATCACGAATGGCTGCTTTTCATCCTGGAGAGAAGTGACTAGCGGGGTGCCACAGGATTCTGTCCTGGGCCCAGTGCTGTTCAATATCTTCATCAACGACTTGGATGAAGGAATAGAGGGCATGCTCATCAAATTTGCAGATGACACCAAATTGGGAGGGGTTGCTAATACGCCAGAGGACAGGATCAAAATTCAAAATGACCTGGATAGATTGGAGAGCTGGGCCAAAGCTAACAAAATGAAATTCAACAGAGAGAAGTGTAAGGTCCTACACTTAGGTAGAAAAAGTGGAATGCAGAAATATAGGATGAGGGACACGTGGCTGGATAGCAGTTCGTGTGAAAGGGATCTAGGAGTTTTAATAGACCACAAGCTGAACATGAGTCAGCAGTGTGATGCGGCAGCCAAGAATGCCAACGCAATTCTCAGCTGCATCAATAGGAGTATGGTGTCTAGATCGAGGGAGGTACTGGTACCACTCTACTCTGCTTTGGTTAGACCTCATCTTGAATACTGTGTCCAGTTCTGGGCACCCCAATTCAAGAAGGACATGGTCAGACTGGAGCAGGTCCAGAGGAGGGCGACCAAAATGGTGAGAGGCCTGGAAGCCATGCCCTATGAGGATAGACTTGGAGAGCTGGGTATGTTTAGTCTGCAGAAGAGAAGGTTAAGAGGGGACATGACAGCCATGTTTAAATATTTGAAGGGATGCCATGTAGAGGAAGGAGAGGGCTTGTTTTCTGCTGCTCCAGAGACCAGAACAAGGAGCAATGGATTCAAGCTGCAGGAAAGGAGATTCCACCTGAACCTCAGGAAGAACTTCCTGACAGTCAGGGCTGTCCAGCAGTGGAATATGCTGCCTCAGAGTGTGGTGGAGTCTCCTTCTTTGGAGGTTTTTAAGTAGAGGCTGGATGGCCATCTGTTGGGAGTACTTTGAGGGTGTTCCTGCATGGCAGGGGGTTGGACTGGATGGCCCGTGTGATCTCTTCCAACTCTACATTTCTATGATTCTATGATTCTATGACATTTGCGTGTATGTGTTTAGGTTTAGGTTTTAGTTAGGAATGTTGTTATAAGCTAGAAACCCTTTGCTTTCCCCTAAAATTTCCTTTCCTGTGGAGTAATACGGCTACCCAACCTGCAAGCCCCTATTCGGCTCTAAAATGATTTTTGATTTTTAATTGGAAAATGTTCGATATTGCCCCCAACATCGCCCATTTTCGGGGGGGGGGGATTGTTTCTGCCCTGGCTAGCCCGAGCTTTGGGGGATATAAAAAGATATATCTTGATATCAATAATTCGGCCTCACATACCCATTCCCTTCCACGTGCCTGCGAGGCCCCCGGACAAGCATGCACACAGGCTCGGCCGATAATTGCCGTAATATTCCAACACAATACAGGCTGGCCAGAAATAGCCAACTTGCAGCTTTAGGAGACCTCAAGGCAAGTACCTTTATTAGGTATGCACGCAGCTTTCAAAAGATCCTCTGCCCCACGCTGGCAGCTTGATGATCTGACTATATAACGCTCAAGTACTCCGCGTTTGCATACCGGCTATGTTACTGACAATTTGGCTGTAACTCAATCATTCAAATTCTGGCCTTTCGGAGGCTTTGTCTCCAACCCCAAATCTATTGTTTTCCCCAAGTCTGAACTAGCCTGCGGTCACAATTCTTCTTATAAAAACCCCTGAGTTTGAGTGCTTCCTTGGATCGCTCTTGGCTTCCATCCCGCCTTGCTGTCGCTTTGTCCAGCGAGCCTTCCCCTCAGCTCCACGTGCTGAGATTCACGCTCCCCAACTTCTCCGCTTCCAACCGGGCTTCAGGACAGGTCACCCAAACCAACAACTCATCTAAAAATCCCTCTATCCCACTCCAACCTTTATTTCTTTAGTTATCTTGTGTGAGTGTGCCGCATACACTGTTTGATTGTGTTTTTAATAAAACCACATTTATTCTTTCAACTTCTGTGTGCTCCTTGACTCAGCCTGACCCCGTAGACTTAGGGTTCAAGATCCTGCTAAGTCACCCTGCTTCTTGTAACGCTAAAGCAGTGCTCAGAGCTAATCTTCCCCACCTATTGTTGAGCACATTTTGGTGTCCCTCACGGGACCCCCAGTAAACAGGGTAACAACACACAACATAGCCCATTTCCACACTGTATTGTCATAGTGCTATTATTCCACTTTCAACATCCTATGGAATCCTGGGATTTGTAGTTTAAGGAGGGGCATTTAAGAATTCTCAGCCAGAGAGTTCTTTGGCCTCAGTAAACTACAAACCCCAGAATTCCACAGGATGGTGAAAGTGGAATAATAGCACTATAACAGTGTAGGGTGGAAATGGTTATAGTTACCAGGTCTTCTCACCTCACTCAGTAGATTGTATGGGTTTCATATGTGAGGAATCTTAAAAGCTGAAATTCAAAACAAAACATGCTTCCAGAAAAACTTAAAATCATTTCACAAATTCAACAGAAAGAAGAAAAAAAAGCCAGTACATCAATGTGATCAAACAACACAGATTGGATTGGGGACTATGGGGGAAAGTTACAGGTACTGGAATAGGCTAGTTGCTATGGATGCAAGGCCTAGCAGCAAGGAGGAGGACAGCATATTCCTTCAGGAACTCAACCTCTGTATGTTAACAACTATGAATACAGATTGCATTGAGGAATATGGGGAAAATTTACAGGTACAGAAATAGGCTGGTTGCTATGGACACGAGGCCTAGCAGCAAGACGGAGGACAGTGTACTCCCTCAGGAACCCAAACTGTGTATGTAAATAACTCTGAATATAGAGTGCATTGGGAAATATGGAGCAAAGTTAGAGGAAATGGAGAAGACAGTTTGGTGAGTTCTTAAGAGGAAAATAAAAATCCCCCGCAACACCGAGTAAATACGCTAGTGTGTGTGTGTGTGTGTGTGTACACTATACATATTGCATTAGATATTAAATATATTTTGATTCATTTAGTTTTTGTAGTAAAGATATCAGTTACAATATAAATAAGTATACGTGTACTTATTTACTAATTCAAATATTCCTTATTATAGAATCATAGAATCAAGACTATGCAACAAATGTTAACTTTAATTGTATATGTTAGTTTTACTATACTAGTGTCTATATAGAATACTATGGGTAGTTGATAGTTTGGGTGGGAACCACATTTAATTATGTGGAAGTATTTGTCAGTTGTTTTCTTTAGTTTAGATAGATTTGTTGTTAATTGGCTTAGCATATTTTAGTATGTTTTGTTTATCCTTATTTTTAATATTTTGAGATGTTTATTTGTATTGTGTATTGTGTGTTGTCTTTTTAAATATTCAATACAATTTTATTAAAATAAAATATTATTTTTTTAAAAAGTATTCCTGACCACGGGTTCACACCTACTATTTCCTTAAATTTCCTTAAATTTACTGAGAGACTAGAAAGTGTGTCTAACTAGGCTTGGTTTCCTCTTTCTCCTGTATAATAAACTCCAGGAGAACAACCACTTTCACCCCATTAACCAGGTCATCATTGTTGGTTAGGATCAGATCTAAAATAGCCGATCCCCTTGTTACCTCTTCTACCCTCTGGGCAATGAAATTGTCTGCAAGGCAAGTGAGAAATTGGTTTGACTTGCTACTTTTGGCAGAGTTTGATTTCTAACAAGTATCAGGATAGTAGAAATCTCCCATTGCTACTAAATCTCTCCTTTCTGTCATCTGTTTCAGGAAGGCATTGTCCAAGTGCTCAGTCTGGCTTGGGGTGGAGTCTATAGTAGACCCCCACAATGTCATCGCTGTTGTTTCTCTCCCCCTTAAATTTTACCTAGATACTCTTGTTATGGCACAGTACACCCCCCACATTTGGCATGGGTCAACTGGCAAATATTATTTAATTGGAACTATTAATTGGCATTCATAGAAATAATACCTGAGATGACTGGGAGGTCATGCTGGAAGAGGCATATTACTGACTGTAAATGTGAGACAGCAAGGCAAGTCAGCCACACCTACCTCTTGGGCAGGAACCAAGTCATTTTCATGCTAATAGCATGGGCTTTCTTAAGACAATATGCTTAAAGATAATGAGCTGGATATCTTAGAGGTGAAAGAGGAAATCCCCACTAAATTGTGATTGTCTTAACTTTGACGCCAAACACATGGAACCTATTATTTCCCCACATCTCCACAATATAAGGCTATTACTACAGCCATTATCCTTTTGTCACCTAAACACTGAAACCATTAACTCTTCATTGTTTATGTTGCTACTCCCATTGTCTGTTTGGCTGGGAGAGCAATTCACACCCATACCCACAAGATATTTTCTGGGTATAAGAACCCCTGATTTCAGGATGTCCAGTTCAGTCTCTCACCTTTCTGAATGCCATGCTGTCCATTTGATTCTCGAATGAGAACTGCTCTTAGATGCCTACCTTAACCACATAGCTACTTTCCCCCCTGTTCTCTGGACGAGTGATTATCACCTCATCCCTCAAAGTTCTCTATCCACACTTTCCTCCCTTTTCCTTCAGTCAGCTCTTGTGTGCATGTGTGAGTCTTTGGATCTTTGCATGCTTGTGTGAACCTTTTCAATAAAACATTTTTATTTCATCTTTGGAATCTCTGGCTGGTTCTTTCCTGCACGACCTGTAAACATAGGTGGAAGATCTCGTTAAGTCCCCCCCCCCCCACAGGCCTCCTGACTTAATTATTCCCCACTTTTGAATGGAGGTACTGGCATCACTGATGAGCCCTTGTAGCACTCACATTTTGGAGGAAACACTCCCAACCTGGCTTCCAGGATTTAAGTCTGTTTCCACGCTCTGGAACCAGGGAATGACAGTGATTCTTGAAGTAAAAAGCCCTGGGTATCAAAAGGAAACCACTTGCTACAAAAAAAGCAAGGCATAAGGAAAAGGTACTAAAAATTGAAAACCTGTATTTCCTGAGGTAAAGGTTTTGGGTATATGTAAGGAAATACTAAATTGATGCCACCAAAGAAAGCAAAGGGGAATCCAGAAGGAGGACAACCCTTTGTTGAATCAGCTACCTCTCCTTCTACAGATACTGTGGAATCTGGAGAATTAAAGTAACATTAAGTGTGAGAGAAATGCAGCATGAAAAAGAAGTAGCAGCTATGAAACTTGAACAGGATATTAAGAGGAAAAGAATTATAATGCCAAAAAGAATTAGAAGCTATGAGGCCTGAGAAAAGATATCAGTTAAAATTAAAGGAGTTAATGATAACAGCAGATTTCAAAAAATGCTCATGAAATTAAGATAGCCCCTCAAATTGACATGAAGTAATTTCCCAAATATTATAAAGGGGGGGGGGATAATGTGGAATCTTTTCTTTCTTGCTTTGAAAGGGCTTGTGTAGAGTTAAGTATTAGCCTTGAGGAGAGGATGAACTGTATCAGGTCTCAGACAAGTGGAGGACTAATTGAAATATGTGGAGAGATAACAGCAGAAGAAGCACAAAATTATGATTTATTTAAAAAGAGAGTCAAACAGGGATTTGGGCTACCTGCTGAGCATCATAGAAGATAATTTTGCAATTTGAGACAGAAAGCTGAGAAAACTTACACCCAGCTGGAATGTAGATTGGTTCATTTGCTGAGTGGTTGGATTATTTGCTCTAAAATAAAGACAAAAGAAGATTTAGAAAACCTAATTGGTCTTGAATTATTCTATAATATTTTACCTCATGAGTATAGATGGCAGGTACAGGACAAACACTCTAAGACAGTTAATGTAGCTGTAGGAATTATTAAGCATTTGCTGACAATAAGAGAGGTTCCAAAAATCAAATTTATGAAAAGAAAATTACTAAAAGCTGGCAATCTTCTCAAGACAAAGTAGCTGACAAAGAAAAAATTAAGCCCTGGCAGCCTGAGAGAAATGAGAGTTTTGCTAGAAAGGTTCAGTCACCAAAAGAAAAGATGGAAAATAAAACTTATTTTAAATGTGGGAAAGTAGAATGTTTTCAATTAGAGATTGTCCTGAAAAGTTTCAGAAGGTAAAAACTGGAGGGCCTAAACAGTCTTTATTGTGTGACAGAACTTTGGCCATCGAAGTTAACTTCTCCACTTCTTTTTTTTTCTTTTCTTTTTTTTTAAATTAGGAAAATTTTATTATGTTACTACAGTTATAAAATTAACTTGGTTTACAATGATGTACAACACGGTCCACCAGTAATTGACTGCAAATCTCTATATATCATTTCTTGGATTTGGAAGCATTTTTTTTCTTTTCTCTTTTTGGTTCTGTTTATTATTGCTTTTATGCCATTGTTATTGCTTTTATTATTCTAATAAAAATTATAATAATAATAAAAAACCCTCTAGAAATTAAAAAAAAACAGACCCAGGTCTTGCAAACTTCACAGAGGCATGTGTCCATCTGTCTGGGCAATCCTGCCACCACTAGAAGTTTGCCTTCTTAATAAGGCATTGGTACATAGAAGTGGCTGAGGTGAGGATTTAAATCTGCAGCTATATTAGTGTCAGTAATGTGAAAAGATCTGACATATGTATTCCTGAGTATATCGAGACCTGCTGAGCAGTGCCATGAGGTGGGGAGTAACTGTAGCATCCATCTACAATAGTTCTTCAGGAATTACAAGGCTGGTGAAAATGGTGTGAAGACACCTGAGGCAAGATTCAATAAATTTAAGATATAGTGACAGTAACCCTTGTAGTAAGGCTGGTACGATATGGCAGTCCAGTAGAGATTTAACATTGTTTTATGTACCCATTGCAAGACTTCCCAGCACCACTGCACACTCAATTTTCAGCTCAGTGCTGGAGGTCTCTTGCTAAAGCAAGCACAGCAACTTTGGAACTGCTCTGAAAACAATCAAGTTGGTTTTTTGTTTGTTGTTTCCAATTATAGCATTTTTGATATCTACAATACTCTGCAAAACTTTCTGGGAGTCATGATCAAATAATCAGTCAACGTAGTGGTGACTACTAGCTGTGACTTCCAACAGGACACTCATGCAGAGCGGTGTCTCCAGCACACATGCCATCTTGGCGCACCCCACTGGTGCCAGGTGTTTAACCCCACGCAACAGCCGGGGTCACGACTGTTGCTGCCACCAAGCACGACCACATCACTGACAGGAGGAGAAGGGAGGGGAGGGGAGGGGAGGGGAAAGGAGTGAGCGAAGAAATACACTTGTCCACCTTGAGTCAGCTAACAAAGACAAAAAAAAAGCCAGTTTTGCCATTCAGATGACAGTACACATGCGTCCTCAAAGTTAACCTCTCCACTTCTAGTTGAAGCAAGCAGGCAGGTTGCTATGGAAATGCAGCCTTCTAGCTAAGCTGAGGTAACTTTGGTTCTTCAGAAAACCACCCACTGTCTGTTGGTCACTCTAAATACAGACTTGATTGAAGAGTATGGAGAAGAAATGGAACTTCAGGAGAAAATAATGTGGAGTTGAGAAATACAGGATCCAAATTTGTGTGTTCCAACCTCGTTTAATATCACAAAAGAATATTCTATCTCAAAAGAAGGTTCTTTTGCAGGGGTTGTGGGGGTGCAGAATTTTACATGCTGACTGAATTGGTATCACTTCGGTATAAAGGCTGGCAAGGAGAGTGGGAAGTAGCTTTATGCGCTGACATCCCAGCCCCATGTTTAATTGGTAATGATCATGCCAGACATGTAAAGCATGTCTGTGTGACTATTTGTCACCAAAACAGAAGGAATACATTGCTCAACCTGATGTGACAAGGGAGGAGGAGCCTAATGGAGCAACTGCCACCCTAGCAGTTGGTCATAATGAGCCTGATGCACCAGATGTGGTAGTGAAGTTGATTCCAATGTCTTCATTTAAAGAGCAAATCTCATCTGAGTTTGCAAAGGAACAAAAACTAAGTGAGAGTTTAAAGCCTTTTTTTAAATGGCTAGTTCAAATCCACCTGAACCGATAAGAGAACGTCCAGTCACATACAGAGTGCTGTGGGACAAATTATATTGTGAGTTCCTAAAGTATCATCATAACACGCCGGAAAAGAAACAATAACAGATAGTTGTACCTACAAAGTTTAGAGGAAAACTGATGGAAATGGTACATGCAAGTTCATTTAGAGGGCATTTAGGAATTACGAGAATTATACAATATATAACCCAGAATTTTTAACGGTCATTAGTAGGTCAGCAAATAAGCCAATATGACCCCTGTCAAAAATGGGTTCTGGAAGAGACAAGAACAAAGCAAAGCTGTGCCCTATGCTTGTGATTGATGAGCCTTTCAGATGTGGAGGGACAGACCACATGGATCCCTTACTAAAAGCCCAGAAAAAATAACAGAGTTGTATAAGAAATGTAAAATTATTACAAAGTCCTCGGAGTGTACAAAGATGCCACTGAAGAAGACCTCAAGAAAGCTTATTGAAAGCTTGCTCTGAAATTCCATCCACACAAAAAATCATGCAGCAGGAGCAATAGAAGTTTTCAAGAAAACTGGACATGCATTACTGTTTTAAGCAATCCAGAAAAAAAGAAAGCAGCATGACCTCACAGGTACTGAAGAGCCAATCAGTCATCCTGACAATGGTAGATTTAACTTGACCAAGCACTGTGAAACAGATATCACCCCAAAGAACTTTTTCAATATGTTCTTTGCAGGAGCAAAGGTGGTGTGCGTTCCACCAACTAGTGTGTATTCCTTTACCAATGGGCAGTCTGGTACAACAGTCATAATTAGCATCACCACAGTGGGCATAAAAGAAAAGAGGAGAAGGATGCTGATAGCTTCTTTATGTTCATTCAGATAATGCCAATTATTGTGCTGATCCCTGTTTCTTTGCTTAGTCAAAAGAGGGTGTCTAATCCTCCTTATACTTTATATCCAAGATCAGATTCCGGACAGACCCTTGAGATGAAGACAGAAAACTTGTGCATTTCCTATTCAGTCAACAAACACTTTAAAAAATGAATATCAAGGTGCAAATCTGCAGAAAGTAAAAATAAGTGCGGAAAAGGACTATGTCTCAAACATCAAAAATACCTAAGACAAAAAATAGACAACAGAAATCGGATCTATCATATGCAGCAAAAGTTTACTGGGATGAATGACTTTGAAGGAAAGCAGAAGCCATCTCTACAGAGTACCACAAAGAACAAGAACTATTGACTAGGATATATTGAGGACAAACTATATTTTGGCCTGTACTGAACTGAAGCTACACAATCTCTATATGTTTAAAAGAAAAACAACAACAAAACCCTGTAAACTGAGAAAACACTATTCTATCATGTCAGTGGGAAAAAAATTGCAAAATTACTGTGTAGCTGTTTCTAAAAAAACTCATCCTGAAGTTCCAATTATCATTTAATAGCCTCCTTACTTAGTCTAAAATACATGGCAAGGTTTGCTTACATCATTGAATTGTCATTTATATTTTACTCTCAATACTTCTTCTACAAGGAAGAAGCAGTTCAGGTTGGTTAACTACCCTTGTAAACGTGGTGGCAGATACCTTGTCCAGACAACTGGAAGACTGAATTGATACAAATATTAATGCATCAATTCATTTTTGTTTGATATTAAAATAAACAAGTGTTCATCTTTACGGTCATGAAAAGACTGAAGATAAAGGAGACACAGTAAGTATAGCGTTTTGTTACTGCATTTAGTTTTGGTTCTCACTGCTCTTTAATGAGACCTGTTTGGGACTCAGTGGAGTAGTGTACATTTTAAGCGGGGAGGTATGATGAAGTTCTGGGGGTGTGGCTATCTGAACTGCCAATGTAGCCAAGAAGAAGCTTGCTAGGGAACCAGAGTCAGGGGGTAGGAGGGTAGTAGTAGTGGGTAGTAGGTGCTTGTGGGTGAGAGAGAAGGTTACATAAAGTCAAGTACTGTGGGTATTCCTTAACTGAAAATCTGGCAAGGAGCTAGGGAATGGAGTCCCTCAGTCAGCCAGAGAGTATGGCTGTGTTGGGAGGTTTAATTTTCAGTGGAAGTCTAGTGAGAGGCAGAAGAGTAACTGAACCTTAGTAAAATCTGGTCAGAGATTGTTACCTAGATCAGGGGTTGAGATTTTGGTGGAAGTTTAGCCAAAGGGTTGCTATATACTTGTGGCTTATATGAAACTCTAAAGATATAACTGAACTGTTTTAAAAAGTGCACTAGGTAACATAACCTTGACCTGCATATAAACTCTAATACCTTATTCTTGTTGCTATTTTAATAAATGTTACAGTTTATTTTTGTAAATACTCATAGAATCATAGCACTAGAGGAGTCCTCAGGGGCCATCCAGTCCAACCTCTGCCATGCAGGTACACACATCAAAGCAGTCCCGACAGACGTCCATCCAGGCTCTGCTTGTAAACCTCCAAAGAAGGAGATTCCACCACACTTGGCTTGAGTTGTATGCAGTATATAAAGCAGCACAGAAAACACACTGTCATAAAATTATTAAGGGGTTCTAAACAAACATTGAAAACCCCCACCCTTTTATTTATTTAGTTTTTATTTTAATTTCTATTAAGTTTTTTAAACATTAAAACATATATCATACATATTTCAAACATAACATAAATCAACATAAATCGGAATACTGAACATAAATCAACATAGAACAAAATAAGACAAAGAAAGTTTCCACCTGGTTAGTCTTGTTTATATCTCATCTGCCTATATATGCATATCAGTCTTCACAGGATCTGAGTTACATCTATTTGATCTACTAATTAATATCATTTTATTCCTTCCAAATTCAAAAGATACAAATCTTATCTACTGAGAATAGGCAAAACAATATTTTTTAAGTTCGCTCTCACATTTATCACTTCATTCTAAAATCCTTCTGCAATTATTTTATCTTTCCGCTTTTCTTTAAAAAAACATATAAGCGGCTCCCAGTCTTTCTCAAAAACTGCTGGATCTTTGTTATTGAGAAGCAGAGTCAGTTTAACCATTATCATCATATTCCACAATGCTTTCTCCCATTCCCCTTCCATGGGAGTTTCACGAGATTTCCAATATCTTGCAAAGACTATTCTGGCACATATTATCATATAGAAAATAATCTTTCCAAACTTTTTCTCCAATTTATCCCCCAAAATATTCAATAAATACATTTCTGGACACATCTCATATTTAATCCCTAAAATTTTTTTCCATAGTCAAATGAATATATTTCCAATGTCTCTGTGCATAATTACAGAGCCACCACTGATGGTAGAAAGTGCCTTTTTCTGTTTGGCATTTCCAACATCTATCATCACATTTATACATTTTTGCCAACCTTTCGGGAGGGAGATACCATCTCAAACGCATTTTATAGACATTCTCTCGCAAGTTTTGGCAAGCAGTATATTTCAGTCTTTTTTGCCAAGTTTTTTGCCATTGGTCCAAACTTATCTCCCTACCCACATTTTGGGCCCACCGGATCATTGATTCTTTTACTACTTCTTCTTCGGTGAACCATTCCAATAAATGTTGATATATTACAGAGACAGATCTTTTATTCTTCTCAAACATTACCAAATCAAAGCAGTTTTTTTCTATTTGAAACCCATTTAGTTTCTTTTCCATCTTAAATTTCTCATACAGCTGACGATATGACAGTCAATGGCAATTCATGCCTTCTTCTTGCAGTTCCTCTATTGTTTTCATTTTTATTTCCGTTCCCTTTACTATTAGCATATCTCCATATGTCATCCATCTACCATGGAAGATATTTTCTTGCTTATAAAAGGCTTCATGTGGGGATATCCAAAGTGGGGTTTTCGGATAAAGTCTAAATCTATATTTATTCCATGTTTTAAGTATCGATCTTACAAAATGATGGTTGAAATCTTGTAATGCCATATCTTTAAAGAAGCCCAAAGACGCGTGCCAACCAAAAGCTAACTGTGCCCCCTCAAGTGCAAGGAGTCTATGATCTGTTAGCTTTATCCATTCTCGAAGCGAATCTAAACAAGCCTGGAAATACAAGTTCAAATTAGGTAGTGCCAGTCCTCCACGTTTCTTGTCATCACAAAGTATTTTGAATCTGACACGGGGTTTCTTTCTATTCCAAATAAACTTTGTGAGGTCTCTTTGCCACTCTATAAATATCGATTCATTGTTTACTACTGGTATATTCTGAAACAAAAAAGGCATTTTTGGTAGTGCCACCATCTTAAAAGCTGATCTTCGGCCTAGCAAAGAGAGATTTTTCTTCTTCCAACTCCTAAATTCTTCTTTTATCTTTTTCCAGGTCTTTTCATAATTGTTCTTGAAAAGATCTGAATTCTTATTAGTCAAATAAATTCCTAGATACTTCACTTTAGATCTTATTAAGAAGCCTGTCAATGCTTCTAACTGTTTTTCCTCTTTCTTCGGAATATTTTTTACTAAAAGGTATGTTTTTTCCTCATTGACCTTCAAACCGGAGACAGCTGAAAAGTCTTCCAGCATAGTTTTGAATTTACCGATATTTTCCACAGGGTCTTCCATAATCAAAACCACATCGTCTGCAAAAGCTTTTATCTTATAGTCCATACCCTGAATTTGAACTCCTTTCACATCTTTTTCTTTGCTAAACGTTTCGATCAGAGTTTCCATACATATAAGAAAGAGTAAAGGAGACAGCGGACATCCCTGCCTTGTACCACTTTCAATTTTAAATATTTCCGATTTCTCTCCATTTATCAAGATTTGTGCATACTGGTTCTTATATATGGTTTTAATAGCCATCATGAAGTTTTCTCCCACTTTCAGCTTATTTATCATCTTGAACATATATTGTCAATTTACGCTATCAAAAGCTTTTTCTATATCCAAAAATAACATAGCCAGCTTTCTACTTGGCTGCTTATTGAAAATTTCAATTATATCCAGTATGCATCTAATATTATGTTTTATTTGTCTATTTGGCAGGAATCCTGCTTGATCTTCTGATATGATATCTTTCAAAATTACTTTCAATCTATTTGCCATTATCCACATAAATAATTTATAATTGACATTTAGAAGTGAGATCGGACGATAATTTTTTGGGAGGGTTGTATCCTGCTCTTCTTTTGGTATCAGGGTTATAAAAGCTTGTCTCCAGGACTCTGGTATTTTACCGATTTTGACTTCATTCATAACCGCCTGAAGGGGTAGAATTAGTTCATCTTGCAATATTTCATAATACTCTGAAGGCAATCCATCTGGGCCAGGGGTTTTATTCTTCTTCTGAAGTCTTATTGCTTCAACAACTTCAGCTACCCAGATAGATGCATTCAATTTAATTCTTTGTTCTTCCGTCAGTTCTTTCATTTTTACAGAAGATGTGAATTTTTCAATATCTTCCTCTCGAATCTCTCTTCTCTGATACAGATTAAGGTAGAACTGTGCAAATACCTTTTTTATCTTCTCTGTCTCATAATAAATATTTTTTCCATCACTTATTTTCAGAATGGGTGGATTTCGATTTTTATGCCTCAATCTCTGAGCCAACGATTTTCCGGGCTTATTCGCCCATTCAAAATGCTTCTGCTTCCATGTCCTCAATTTTTTGCTTATTTCTTCTGTCATCATCAACTCTAATTGTTTTTGCAATATTTTTATTTCCTCTTTAATCTTTTTCTCTGATGGTTTCATTTGTAATTCTGTCTCTTTTCTTTGAATTAGTTCGTTTATTTGTTGTATCTTCTCCTTCCTTTTTTTATTGTACACTGCATTTTGCTGAATAAAGAAGCCTCGAATGACCGCTTTACTAGCATCCCATATCGTTTGAAGGGTAGTCTCTCCTGAAATATTTTCCAAAAAATAGTTGCGTAAAACTTCTTTTGCTTTTCCCAAAATTTTCTCATCTCTCAATAGGTGCTCATTAAGTCTCCAATTATATTTGGTTTTCCTCCTTTTAAAATTCATAACAATTGCATTATGATATGAGAATGTACCAGGTTGAATCTCCATCGATTTTACCTGTGCACATAGAGACTTTGAAACGAAGAACACGTCTATACGTGAGAAAGGTGCATGCAGCTCAGAATAGAAAGTATATGCTTGTGATTTTCCATATAGAAATCTCCATAGATCAATTGTATCTGTATCCTGTATTAAATTATGAAAAGATATGGGAAGCTTGCCTTGATTTTTATTTTTTTATCTGATTTTCTATCCAAAGATGGGCATGTCACTCCATTCCAGTCTCCCATTAAAATCATTTGGTCATATTCACTATCCATAATCTGAGCTTGGAGGTCTTTGTAGAATTTATCTTTTCCATTATGTGGGCCACATACCCCCACCAATAGCAATTTTTGCGCTTGCCATTCAATTTCTACTGCCATATAATGACCATATTCATCTCGAAAGGCTTCTTTTGATAAGATTTTTTCACTCACATATAATACTACTCCTCGTTTCTTCTCGTCAGGCAAAGATACATATTCTTTCCCAAATTTCCTACTCCTTAAGAGATGTTCTTTGCTCCGTTTAATTCTATTTTCTTGCAAACAAATCACATCCAACTTTTGTTTGCCCAAATAGTGAAAGATCTTTCGTCTTTTTTCAGGTGTACATACGCCTTTTAAATTCCATGACAAAATCCTCAATTCCGCCATTATTATATTTCTACACAGTTAAATTGCCACTATCCAACGACGCCAGTGCCAAAGTCATAGAGCTAACTTGATGTGCCAGATCTTCTTCTGATTTATTCTTTGGTTTCATTTTTTGTGTCTCTTCTTCTAGACTTTCTTCCGAGGAAGCCGAAGTTATTTTTTCACCTTCTTCTTTCTCTAACGGTTTACCTCCTTCTGCTCCTCGTAATTCTTCCTTTGGTCTCTGCATCTGCTACGAGAAGTTCTTGCCATATCTCATCAGGAGGTCTTTAGCTTCTTGTATCGAAGGGATCACAAATAACTTCTTCTGATACTGAAAAGTCACACCCTCCAGTCTCGCCCATCTATACTGGATTCCATACTGACGAAGTTTAGAGGTTAAAAAGTTATATTCCCACCTTTTCTGTAGTATTCTTACTGGTATATCTTTATATAATTGCAGCTTCTGGCCCCTGACCTCCACTCCTGTTTTAGCATTAGCCTGAAGAATGAGGTCTCTTGTAGATTTCTTAACGTAAGAAATCAGCACATCTCTCGGAAGATCTTCTCTTCTATTTCTTAAAGAGCCAATTCTAAAAATCCTGTCTATTTCCCAATCCAATGTTTGAGAATCTATCTCAATCAAATTTGCTAACACTGGAATTAGAATCTGTCTAAGATCTTCTGAGCTCTGCCCTTTTAGTCCGCGAATTTTAAAGGAATTCTCACGCATCTTGAGTTCCACAAAGGCTCTTTCATCAATGTCTTTTTCATGTTCCCATGTTAATGTTGCACATTTCTCCCGGACCAATTTCAATTCTTCCTCTAGCTTATCCACTCTACCTGTAGTTCCTTTAATCTCTTCGGAAAGAGCATTGATTGTTTCTCTTATTTCCTTAAATTCTCTCTTGAAGTCAGATTTTTAACTCACTACGTAAATCCTTCATATCTTTCCGCCATTCCAACTTCATTTCTGACTGTTCTGCTCTCATTTGTGCCTGCTCCGCCCGCATCAACCTAATCTCTTCCAATATTATATTCTGTTCTGCTTGTTTAGGCGTTGTAGATACTGATAGAGTTGACTGTCTAGGATCAAGGGGAAGTCCCTTTGCTTGTTTCGCCATTTTAGATTTTGATCTTGTGTCCATTCAAACAAATTATATAATCATAAATTATTCGCCTCCAACCTTCTCATTCAAAGCTCAACAGTACATTTTTTTTTGAGTTTATACAATCAAATTCATCAAGTTTTACAATTTACTCTTGCACGATATCAATTCATTAATTTATCAACTTCTACTTTTATCAATTTTATCAATTTCCCTCTTTACTCTTTTGTCAATTCCTCCACTCAAAATCTCAATATTTTTGACACCCCTCCATATATATATACACCTAATTAAATTGATCAAATTAATTAATTAATTAAAATGATCAAAAATTTAATATAACCAGTTTATGCTGAAAATATAAAATAATTAAATATACAGACAATGCTTTCTCGATTCGTCTATTCAATTCATTTCAGTTCATTTCATCTCTGTTCAGCAATTCATTCCAGCAATTCATTTCAATTCATTTCAATTCAATTCAATTCAATTCATCTCAGTTCATTTACTCAGCAGGCTCAAACCTTCAAGTCATCAATAAATTTTCCAAAAATCAGAATCTGCTCAAATTCATTCCAAAAACACAGTCTTACTAGCTATTGCACAGTAGTATCCAACACTTTCACAGTAGTATCCACTATCCAATTCTGCCAATAATTAATAATTAATTAAGATCTTTAAGAGGTTTGATTTAAGTTTAAAGCTCTCTCTTATATATTTTTTGAGCTGTTTAGCTTTGTAGCTTCTTCAGCCTCCACTGCCACCCTCCGCACGCTGGTCTATGCACTGAGTCTCCCCCGCGCACCGGCCTGTGCACCAAGTCCTCCCCGCGCGCCGACCTGTGAGCCGAGCTTTGGTAGCCCGCTGCCCAGGCACTCACCCGTACGCCTTTAGTCCTTACATGCTGATCTGTGCATCGTCCCAGCTTATACTGGATCACCCGCCAACCTACTCCCCCAGCTGAGTCCATCTCCATTCCAACACTCAAGGTCCGGGCTCTCAATCATCCCGCGCTGACCTACGCGCCGAGACTCTCCCCGCGCACCGGCCCGCGCGCCAAATCTTCGTCTCTGCCACTCTCTCTGAACTCCAAACCTTGTTTCACCGGACGACTCTCCCTTCCGCCTCTACTCCAGCCACAGTCGCAGTCGTGGAGATTTATCCAAAGTTTTTATTTATTTATATGTATGTATGTATGTGTGTGTGTGTGTGTGTGTATGTATATGTATGTGTGTGTGTGTATGTATATGTGTGTGTATATATGTGTGTGTGTGTGTGTGTGTGTATATATATATATATATATATATATATATAAAAATAAAAAAAAGAAAACTTCTGGTAGAGCTGAGCGTTTGCACCCTTCTGGTTAAACTCCACCTCTCTTTTAAGCTCCAGGGGCCATCTTGGCACCACACGGTGCCCGTAGACAAAAATTAATTTTTAAAAAAAACCTTTTTTTTTCTTTTGGAGTCTTTAGAAAAACAATGATTTTTCCTCCACAAAGTCTCAAATTCTCAACAACATCAGTTCACTTCCCACAGGAGGGAAAGAAGGGGGGGGGGAGTGGCAGTCTCCCAAGTTTAGCTAAATCACTCTCCGCTTCTCGCCGGCTCAATCTGCCGGCTCAGTCTGCCGACATGATCAAAGTCCACGCCTATATGTAAGTTCCAATAACTCCAATTCCTGAAAATGGATGAAATATATAGATACCTCCTTCTTGCAGAATTAACGATGCTTTTCTCAAAAACGAGTAGATCTCCCTGGCACAAGCCCAATCAGGTGTTTTTACAATTCCGCAGTGAGGAAATGCTGAGATCAAGCTCAGGTACATTTCACGACGATGCTGCCATCCGACCCCCTCTCCCTCGATCGAGTGGGTTAGATGAAAATCACCACACTCAGGCGAAAGAGGAAACGGGTCTCCGTGGCCCCATTCAAGTTCTCTACCCACCAGAGAACTTTTTGAGGTGTCTGCAATCCTGCAGATCCCCCCCAGTTGTGAAATGCGATGAATTCTCTCCAGAGCTGGAGAGGGCTCACCTTCTCTTCACAATTGTGGAACCGGAAGCTCCGAAAACTCCCACCCTTTTATACAAAAGTGGTGTTATAAGGGGAGAAGCAGAGCTGTGGGTAAAGACAGGGCACTTTATCAGGTTGGAAACTGCCACATAAATCTGGGAAAAGTAAGGCCCTGTCACAAGGTTATACAGTCAATCTTTCACATTCACGGGTTCGGCTTTCACAAATTTGATTATTCTTAAGTTTGAAGTCTATGCCCCCCTTCTCTTCATCTGGCATGACCACTCCTGTTTGAGATTTGAGATTCTCAGACCAGGAAAACTCCACCCAGTTTTAGAGATACCACCAGCAGCCTCCTAACATCCAGTGCCTCCCCACATTTCTTTTCTCCACCTCCTAATGCCTCTCTCCAGTCCCAACAACAGCAATCCCTCACATCTTTTCCTGCACACATTCCAGATGTTCAGACCAGGAATACTCAACTGGGTTTTAACATTCACTTCTCTTCCTATACATATTGGGAACCAGAGGCAGCTGGTCACTTCATTAAAACCCAGTTGAGTTTTCCTGGTATGGGAATATGGGAGAGGTGTGAAGTTTCCAATGTGTGCAGGAAGAGAAGTGAGGTGTTGCTGTTGTAGGGACTGCAGTGAGGTGTTGGGGAAGAGAAGTTTAAAACCTGGTTGAGTTTTTCTGGACCAAGAATCTGGAAGAAGCATGAAGTTGCCAATGCGTGCAGGAGAAGTGAGGAGTTGCTGTTATTGGGACTGGAGACAGTTGTTAGGAGGCGGGGAAAAGAAATGATGGGAGGCTGCCAAGGACAGGGAGGAGCAGGGGGCATAGGAGAAGGGTAGCGAGGAGCTTGATTGGCCACTGCTATCATCACTGGTGGCTTCTAAACTCAGCTTCAGCTTATCCATGATATTTTCACTTTTGTGGGGGTCCTGTGCCCCTAACTCTTGCACAAGTGGAGGAGTGCTGTACTCCTTTATTGCTACACTCCAATGGTGAGACACATCCTGCCAGGTTTCACATTCTTGTTGCTGCTCTATGAGTTCATGTTCATCTTGCTTATTTCCCATGCCCTGTACATTAGTGTAGAGACATCTAAGACCATGAGTCATTCCCATTAGCTGCATATTTACTTTTGGATCTCCGGTTTGTTCTTTCCTGCAGAAATACTGGTAAACATAGTTGTAAAAGATCTCGTTAGGTTACCCCTCTCTTGCAGGCTTTCTAATCTGAGCACATAATTTCCCACCTTTTCATAGAAGTACTGGTGCTGTGAATGGAACCCTGAATCACCCACATTTTGGAGTAAAAGTATTGATAGAGAATGTCGGCAACACCCTGAACTCCTGTCTTGTGAGTTGATGCATGAAGTTCCTGAAAGCAGACATAGAGAACCTATAGGGATTCCAACCGAATTCTGTTAGGAATATGTGTGAGTGAGAATCTGTGTGATTGAGCCATAAGGGCTACTGTGATTTGGGAATTTGTCTCCCTTTCCATCTTGGTCTGTGTTTGGCAGCTGCACCTATCTGGCCATGTGCTCGGTTTATCATCTGTGAGCCATGATAGAATGCAAGAACTTGCATATGACTGCCTCAGGAATCACTCAGTAATTTTGGATCTACTGTGGTGTGGGATCTAAAGAGCTAGGAATCACAATTAGGACACACACATGCCACAAAATCACAGGCACTTAAGGTTATGGAGGGTGTAACACGCAGAACTTCCTAAACTTACTTTGTGTGGGCTGTGTGCCACTTCTAGGTTTTTGTACTTTTGTTAGGGTGGGTAGGAAGCCCTGAGTCCTCTTGTGTTGTACCTCTGCAGGATAGCTCCCAGACAGACATACAGTTAGTGTATTGTGTGTGGTGGTATGCAACAGTTAGCACTTAATGTGTCGTGGCAACTGATAGTTTGAGCAGTTCATGCATCGTTTGTGGCAACAACTAGCCCCATGTTTAAGAACCTTGCCTGGACTTGGAGGAGGGGTCCCTCAGTTTGAAAAAGCAGCATTAGGGCAGGACCCAGTTAGGACCCATCTCCTTCAATCCCTGTTACTTGGCCAAGCAGTGGCAAGTTCCTTAGTGTTTGTCTTCTTTCCAGCGGCTCTGCTTGGTGCAAATGCTAAGGATTTCCCCAAAGGTTCTCAGCGGTCTCACTATCCCTGAATGCCTGACCTATTGTCCCTGGTTTTGAGGGTGTCTCCTGGTTGGTGGAACTCAAGGAAACATTTGTGTGGAATGTTAATTTAAATGGGATTTAAAAAACATTGTGTGTGCGTGAGCATGTTAGGAATGCACTCTTGCATTTCCACTGTTGAATTCTAAGTGGCAGACAACTGCACAATGTTCAAGGAGCAGAACAATCTTGATAAATTGGGAAAATGGGTTGTAAGCAAAGGAAGCAACCTTTGGACACAAGGTTCCTTTAAGACGTCGGATCCCTTCAGCACCCTGCACAATGCTTATTGTGTGCAATACAAAGAGAGGTCCTTTTTTGGACCCTCCAAAGCAGCAGTGGTAGCTTGGGAGTTCTGGATGGCCCTAAGTGAGGCCTCAAAACAGCATCCAGGAGTTCACTAAAACAGCTGAGAGGCAGGCCCCTGGATTGGATTTGTTGCAGACACAAAACAGGAGGCCCACACCAAATTGGAACATACCTCAATCAAAATTCAGGCACTCAGGACAGAGTGACCACATTTGAGGATGTGCGTGCTAAGGCGCAGCATGCTGGCCAGTCTTGGCCAGTCAGGCCAAGGCTCAGCATGAGAATGTGAACCATGAAGCTTGCAATTGTTGTATCACTGAACAAAGCCAGAGACTAGCCACCAAGGAAACAGTGACAGCAATGGCCTGTCTGGAGGCTCTCCCCTCACTCCCCACATATATTCCACGGGATTCCCTGCTAGAGGATGCATTTCCCCATGAGCCCTACAACCTTGACTAGGAAGAATAAGTTCCGCTCAATCCAGTCAAGGCAAAGGTAATGACTATCCAAAAGAACAATTGGAACAGAACAGTTGCAGAGACATCGGAAGTGAAGGAAAGGGTCCCTTGGATGGCCACACAGGTGAAGGCCATTTCAGAGCAATTAGGCCCCCTCAACAAGGACATGGGCATCATGTGGCTCAACACCATTGTCCACACATACCCCAATGGACAGGACCTGACCCTGCTAGCAATGCTCTGCCAGCCCTCAAACTGGTGGTGGCTAGTTGCAATTTGGTTACACTGGAGAAACACCTTTGAATGAGGAAGATCGTCCAGATTCTGTGGCTAAGTCAGACGGCTAACGCACTGTTTGTAATGGAGTGTAAGATGCTGGAGAGAAACCGGAGGCTTACATAGCCAGGAAGAAACTGCTCACTGTCCTGGCTCGGTTCCCCGCAGACCAAAATGTCCATGACTATGATACTAATGAGTTTTAAACACTCCTTTATGGAGGTTTGAATTTCCAAACAAAAATAGCTCTGGGTCCCATGGATATTGACATCCTCCATGAAGCAATTTAGCAGAGCTAATCTGAAGGGTGGCAGATCTCCTTAGCGAATCAGGCACCATCAAGAGCACAAGTGTCCTCAAGAAAGGCATGGATCCCAAGTCATGGGAACCCAAGTCCAGCTGGTGATCTACAGCAATCATGTCTGCACATGCAACAGGAGTTAGCAGTTACATTTCTATACCACTTATCTGTGGAAAGCACTCCTTAAGCAGTTTACAATGTATGTAGCTAATTGCCCCCAACAAGCTAGGTACTCATTTTACCAACCTGTAGAAGGATGGAAGGCTGAGTCAACCTGGAGCCGAGCAGGATTGAACTCACAACATTGTAGCTGCAGTACTGGCATTTAACCACTGCACCACCAGGGCTCTACACCAATACAACAATGCAATACAACAGAGTGGGTGGTCCAAGAAACCCAGCTCCTCACAGCAACTGGGGGGAGGGGGTGAGATTAACACTCTGGCAGTGGAAGTATTTGGAATTGGAGAGACCTGTGTGATAGCACCCTTTCTAGCAATGGCCATGGCCAAGATGATGATTTTTGGCCACCATGGAACAGCAAGGTCCAGACAATCGAGCCTCAAGCCCTCGTCAGCAGTCCGGAGGCTAGGATCCTCAGAATTTGATGTATAGCAAGGAACGAACGCGTGTACGGGAGCTGCTAAAGAGATCAGGAGCAGACATGTTCGAATTCCATATACATCTGACAACTGAGTTTATCAATGCACTCCTGAAGCTGCAGGGTGGTTTTGTTGTAAATGCACAGCCTGTGGACAATGTCTGACCACCAGATGCACACACTAATCTCACATGTTAGGGATACCCACAGTCCACAGCGCTTCCTCAAGGTGTCATGGCTCACCTGGAGCCTAACACATGGAGGTGCCCAACGGTCAAGGTGGGCATCTGGACCGCACAGGCAGAACCCCCCACCACACTTCTGGTTGACAATGGAGCAGCTGAGAATGTCCTGCACCCAGGTTTAGCTATGTGTGGAAAGCCCATTTCTGAGACTATTGCTCTGTCAGGGTACAGAGGAGGCTTCCAACAATGAAGATTAGGGAGGATGTTCCCATTACCTTAGGAAAGATCCACACTAAGATAAGGGCATGTGAAAACAGGAAGGAAGGTGATGCCATTTTGGGAGTGCCCTTCCTAACTGGACATTGTTTGACTGTGACCATGGTGAATAGCTTGCTGGGTAACTTAGCAAAGATTCCCCCTTCTAATATCGGCAGATGTGCTACCCTTAAGACACTATGTCCATTGCAGCCAACTGAAAATGACTCTTGGACATTGGAATTCCCAGAAGTCTGGATTAAGGACAAAGTAGAATGTGGCTGGGTAAAAGATTTCTGTGTCCTCACTGGTTTTTCATCATGCAGGGTTGCATACCCATAAGGCGCTGCAACCCAAATTTCCATGCACATCTTGTGCATGTGATTAATTTCCCCAATAAAACACAATTAAGTTTACTTTTCGATCTCTGGTTGGTTCTTCCCTGCAGAAGTACTAGTAAAACATAGGTGTAAAAGATCTCGTTAGGTTACCCACTCCTGCAGGCCTCCTATTTGAGTTAATAATTCTACATCTTTTCATGGAGGTGCTGGCATTGAGGGTAGACCCCTGAGTCATTCACGTTTTGGTATAACAGACTATGAAGACCTGACACCTCATGAGATCTGTGTAGAATGATCAAGCCTCTTATCTTCTGGATTTTTAAGTCTGTCACCCATATCTTTAGGAAATAAAGAACCTGACACCAAACCAACCACAGGGGTGTCAATAAGAGGTAGCTTTAATTTCTCCATCACAGCAGACAACAAAAAAAATATAAGGCTTAACAAAAACTAGGGTTGCCTTTGCCACCCCAAGAATGAGTCCATCTCATTCCATAACCTCTACAGTCATCTCAGAGAAAGGAACAAAAGAATGGTCCTGTTTAGCCTTAGTCCTAATTTCTGGCACCTCTTCCACAATCTTACCAGAAACCAGAAATTGCTCAGCTTCAAAAAAAAAAAAAAAAAAAAAATGGGGAAAAATAGTTAGGCAGAGACTCCCTCTCCCCCTCCTCCGAGGATAACTCTCCTTCCTCCCTGTTTCCAGAGAAACAGAAGACTCTGCATCCACAGCAGAAATGATAGAAGAGACATGCTTCATCTTTCTTTTTACTTTGGGAAGAGGAGAAACCACTGACGATGCACATTTCACACATTCCCCCTCCCTTTCTGAGAGGCGGAAGAAGATTCTGAAAGGCAATACTTTCTGGAGTGTTTAAAGTGTTTCTGGCCACTAGAGGGTGAGTGAACATTAGAGAACTGCTAACTGGGCTTTTTTGTTTTCTGTACCTTTTCTATAGCACTCAACCTGCCCAATCTGGGTGGTCAAAATACTTGCTGCCACTCCCCTCCCCCTCCCCTAATTCATCGGCCATCACAGCCCACCTGGCTATGTAGGAAAATCCAGTTAGGTAACTCTTAGGGGAGCACTGGCTACAAAGGGGGAAGGGAAGCTGGAGTGTCCATCACACTCACCTGTGTGGCTGAAACCATGCTAGTTAGCTTTCACCCAGCCTGTATCAGCACATGAAACCATGACACCTTCCTCAACCACCTCAGTAGCCGCAACAGGACCTGACTCTGGACCTTCAGAATGGGCTAGCCAGTCTGCCCAAGGGCACGTCTCCAGTCATGTACCTGGCAACTGACTCCTCGTCAGAGGACAGCTCAGATCTGCATATGCATGCCATCACCTTGAAACTGACCTTCCTGTTAGGGTGGTAAAGGCTCAAGTAAGTAAGGGTCTCCTGATCAATAGTCTGCCATCTCCCAGAACCAATGACCAAATCCAATTTTAGTTGGAGCACTAAAAGCCCTATCCTGATCTGAGCTGAGGCAGGATGAAAGTGGGAAGATGGGACTTGGCTGGTAGGGATGACTGACATATTAGGAAGCCCTGCCTGTGAAGCATGAGGGATAAGCCAGACCCAGCATGAAGGAATACCTCCCCACACCACAAGAAAACTGAACTTATCAGCCCATGATCACAGGTTTTGCATTTCTATTACTATTTACATACACAGTCTGCTCATTCATGGGTATACATGTCTGTCCATAGGCACTTCACTCCATGCATCTGATGAAGTAGACCCAGTGTATGAAAGCTCATGCTACAAAATTCTTTCTCTCAGTCTCAAAGGTGCTACAATATCCTTTTGCACACCAGTCCAGACTAATATAGCTATGTCTTGAAATTTAGCAGTATTGTGTTTTTAAGTTCTATGATATAGTTGACACAAATAGTTGTCAATGAAGGAGAAACAAGAAGCACTATTGGATTTAGAAATAAACCTCCCTTGTTTTTGGCTGAACTATGCCCACGAGCTCATGGGTAGAAGTGGGAATAAATCCACAGGGCTATATTAATTTTTAAAGCACCTCAAACTACAGCTTGGTTTCTGCTTCTGTACAGGAAACTCACACACACACATGACTGATACCTGTTCATATTTCTCCAGCTCTGTGTGGTAAATCTGTCGAATCTGAGAGAGTTTTGCTCTGTAGTCAGAATGCTCCACAGAATTGTCAGAGCCAGCACCCCCAGATGCTGCTGCTGCTGCTGCCGCTGCTGCTGAACCCCCTCCTTTTTCAGGTCCTGCTACCCCTTCTGCTAATAGCATGTTGTCCAGTCTCATTAGCTGTGGGTCTGTTGGTTCCTCTTCCTGAGCCCCTCGAATACTCAACACTGTGAGAAGATACAAATGGAAACAGAGATTAAAAACTACCTCTAAGTTCCAGTCGTGAATTTGTAGTACAGCTTCCTATCCAGAAACATTTTACACATGCAAATTAACATATTAACTACTTTTTTTTCAATATATATGTCAGTCAAAAACTGGCTTTCATGGTTGCTAACAACAAGAAAAAATCAAGTAAAAACATAGGAATGGAAAAAGAACCGTGCTAGACCACATCAAAGGAGTATCTAGTCCAACATTCTGTTCACACAGTGGGTGACTGCTTATATATGGAAAATCTGCTAACAGCACAGGCATACTGTATCTGTTATTGAAGGCAATATCCAAGTACCCATCCTCACAAATAGCCACTGAGGTACCATCCTCAGTGAATTTATCTATGCCCCTTTTCATATCACCCAAGCTGGCAGCTGTAATTGCATCTGATGACAGTGATTTCAATTGTTTAATTATTTGCTGTGGGAAGGCATAGTTCCTTTTATCACACATAGCTCCTTTTATCCCACAATTCTTCCTATCTACTTTCACCCTTCCTTCCTTTTCTTTTATATTCTGCTTTTCTCCCCATATGGGACATCATAGAATCATAATACTTGGAAGGGGCTCATATAAGCCATCAAGTCCAACCCACTGCTCAATGCAGGAAATCCAGCTACAGCATCCCCAGTAGGTAACTGTCTAGTATCTGTTCAAAGATGTACAGAGAAAGAGACCCCCAATCTTCTCTAAACAATTGTTTCCATTGTCAAACTGCCATTACTGTCAAGAAGATCCTTCTAATGTTCAATCAGTATCTACCCTCCTGTAATTTCAAAACATTAGACCTGGGCCTACCCTCTGAGTCAGTAAAGAAGCCTGCACTCTCCTTTTTGTGGCAGCCCTTGAGGTATTTAAACAGTGCTCTCAAATCACATTTTAGTCTTCTGTTCACCAGGCTGAACATGCCCAACTACCTGAACCTTTCCTCACATGTTTTGTTTTCCATGTCTCTTATCATTCTTACTGCCCTTCCCTGAACCTACTCCAACTAGTCTCTATCCATCCTAAAGTAAGGTGCCCAGAATTGAATGCATTACTCTAGCAGAAGCCTGACGAATACAGAATATACTAAGAATATTACTAGGACAAGGAGCAATGGATTCAAGCTGCAGGAAAGGAGATTCCACCTGAACCTCAGGAAGAACTTCCTGATGGTCAGAGCTGTCCAGTAATGGAATATGCTGCCTTGGAGTATGGTGGACTCTCCTTCTTTGAAGGTTTTTAAACAGAGCTGGATGTTCATCTGTTGGGAGTGCTTTGACATGTGTTCCTGCATAGCAGGGAATATACGACTCCTGTGGTCTCTTCCAACTCTATGATTCTATGGTTCCCATATCTCAGAAATTATAGTTCTATTAATGCAGGCTAAAAGATTTGCCTTCTTTGCTGCAGCATCACACTGTTGAGTCATTCAACTTATCATCAATAATAATTTCATATCTGAACTGTTCCATGATGAGTTGTCCTTCCTCCATACATGTTCTTTTTTATTTTCACTTCTTACGGAATCATAGAATCATAGAATCCTAGAGTTGGAAGAGACCCCAGGGGCCATTGAGTCCAACTCCCTGCTATTCAGAAACACCCATCAAAGCATTCCCAACAGATGGTCATCCAGCCTCTGCTTAAAAACCTCCAAAGGAGGAGACTCTACCACATTCCAAGGCAGCATATTCCACTGCTGGACAGCTCTGACCGTCAGGAAGTTCTTCCTGAGGTTCAAGTGGAATCTCCTTTCCTGCAGCTTGAATCCATTGCTCCTTGTCTTAGCCTCTGGAGCAGCAGAAAACAAGCCTGCTCCCTCCTTGACATGACATCCCTTCAAATATTTAAACATGGCTATCATGTCCTCTCTTAACCTTCTCTTCTGCAGACCAAACATCCCCAGCTCCCTAAGCCATTCCTCATAGGGCATGGCTTCCAGACCCTTCACCATTTTGGTCGCCCTCCTTTCGACACATTCCAGCTTGTCGATATCCTTCTTGAATTGAGATGCACAGAACTGGACACAGTATTCCAAATGAGGCCTAACCAATGCAGAATAGAGTGGCAACATCACCTATCTTGATCTAGACACCATACTCCTACTGATGCAACCAAGAATCACGTTAGCTTTCTTAGCTGCCTCATCACACACTGACTCATGTTCAGCTTGTGATCTACCAAGACTTCTAGATCCCTTTCGCATGTACTGCTATCCAGCCACATGTCGCCCATCCTATATTTGTGCATTCCATTTTTTCTGCCTAAGTATAAGACTTGACATTTCTCTCTGTTGAAATTCATTTTGTTAGCTTTGGTCCAGCTCTCCAATCTGTCAAGGTCATTTCAAAATTTGATCCTGTGCTCTGGGGTATTAGCAACCCCTCCCAATTGGGTGTCATCTGCAAATTTGATCAGCATGCCCTCCACTCCTTCATCCAAGTCATTGATGAAGATACTGAATAGCACTGGGCCCAGGACAGAACCGTACGGCACCCCACTAGTCACTTCTGTCTAGGATGAAAAGCAGCCATTGGTGAGCACCCTTTGGGAACGGTCAGTCAACCAATTACCAATCCACCTAACAGCAGACCCATCCAGCCCGCATTTTACTAGCTTCTTTGCAAGAATGTAATGGGGAACTTTGTCAAAGGCCTTACTGAAGTCAAGATATGCTACGTCTACAGCATTCCCTTCATCTATCAAGCTTGTAACCCTATCATAAAAAGAGATAAGATTAGTCTGGCATGATTTATTTCTGAGAAATCCATGTTGATTTTTGGTGATTACAGCATTGCTTTCTAAGTAATTACAAACTGACCGTTTAATGATCTGCTCTAGGATCTTTCCTGGTATTGATGTCAGGCTGACTGGGCAATAATTATTTGGGTTCTTTTTCTTTCCCTTCTTGAAGATGGGGATGACATTTGCCCTCCTCCAGTCTGCTGGGACTTATCCTGTTCACCAAGAGTTCTCAAAGATGATTGTCAGTGGTTCAGAAATGACTTCTGCCAGTTCTTTTAATAACCTTGGATGTAATTCATCTGGCCCTGGAGACTTGAATTCATCTAGTTTAGTCAAATATTCCTGTACTACTTCTTTACTTATTCTGTGCTGCATTCCCCCCCCCCTTCCTCACCTGCTCTCCATCCCCCAGGTTGAGTACTTCTATCCTTTTGGGAGAAAACTGAGGCAAAAAAGTTGTTAAGTAGTTCTGCCTTCTCTCTTCCCTCTGTTATTAATCTTCTCCATGCAGTGACCCTATCATTTCCTTGTTTTTCCTTTTGCTGCGGACATGTCTAAAAAAGCCCTTTTATTGTTTTTAATGTCTCCGGCAAGCCTGAGTTCATTCTGCGCTTTAGCTTTTCTTTTTCTTTTTCTTTTCCCTACATCTCCTGGCTATCTGCTTGAATTCCTCTTTGGTGGTTTCACTATTCTTCCATTTCCTGCACATGTTTCTCTCAATACTTAGCTCAGCTGAGAGTTCTTTAGTCAACCACACTGGTTTCTTTAGACACCTGTCATTTTTCCTCGTTACTGGCACACTTTTAAATTGTGCTTTCAGTATCTCACTTTTAAGAAACTCCCATCCATCATGAACTCCTTTCTCTTTTAGTATTCTTGACCATGGAATTTCAGCAAGTAACTCCCTAAGTTTACAGAAATCAGCTTTCTTAAAGTTTAGAATGTGTGTCTCGCTACACTTGGCTTCTTCTTCCCACTGAATGACAAATTCCAAAAGAGCATGGTCACTCTCCCCTAAGGATCCCACCACCTCTACCTCATCAACTAGGTCTTCCCTGTTGGTCAGGATCAGATCTAAAATAGCTGATCCCCTTGTTGCCTCTTCCACCTTCTGGACTATGAAATCATTTGCAAGGCCAACAAGGAACCTGTTGGATCTTGTGGTCTTGGTAGAGTTTGACTGCCAACAAATATCAGGATAATTGAAATCTCCGATTAACACTGCATCTCTCCTTTTTGAATGTGTGCTCCAGGAATCTGCTCCAGGAAGGCCTCATCTAAGTCCTCAGGCTGGCCCAGAGGCCCGTAGCAAACCCCCAGAATCACATCTCTATTGTTTCTTGCTCCCTTAATTGTTACCCAGATGCTCTCGACTTGGCTTCCCAGATTTAAGTCCTGGATCTCTTCACAGGTGAAAACATCCTTGACATATAAGGCTACTCCTCCTCCTTTCTTGTTTGGTCTATTTCTGCAAAATAGGTTATACCCCCCCCCCACATTCCTACATTCCAATCATGAGATTCATCCCACCAGGTTTCAGTGATGCCTATTAAATCATATTTATTTTGTTGTACTAAGAATTGGTCCCATGGTCTGTGAATTAGTGTAGAGACACTTGAGACCACGTGCCCTTCCTGGAAGTCCTCTCCAAAAGCTACTTCCCCTCCCCCTGTTGGTCTCTAGTTCTACTTGGCCTGCCTTATTTATATTATTTGGGCTATTTTTTGCAGCACTCACTGAATCCTTGCCCAGAATAATACTGTCCCCCTCCCCAGTCAAACTCAGTTTAAAGACCTCCTGATCCATTTTGCAAGACTTCTTTCTCGACTTTGATGTGCAGCCACACTGTCTTTTAAAGATATTTCTCATTTTTCTTCTTCCATGGGACTGTTTGTGATCATGATTTTTGCAACTCCTTTTCAGGAGTGTCTTTTTCCTTTAGCATCTCTAGCAATAGGATTCCAGTCAGTATTTCCCTGAACTTGTTAAAATCAGCTTTCCTCAAATCTAAAGTCCATGCTTGACTCTTATTTTCCCTGTCCCACAAGTGTGAATTCTAGCATTACATGGTCATTTCCCACTGAAGTATTTATTACTTTGGTTCCAGTGATCTACTCCTCTGGGTTCATTAAGATAAAATCTAGGACTGCCAATCCCCTTGTACCTCCCTCCATCTTTTGAAATAGAAATTTATCTTCATCAAACATCCTCTTGATCAGACTTGCTATGGTTCTTTGTGAGATGCAGCTCATCTGCAGCCAGTCATCCTACATCAGAGAAATGAAGACCATGGTGTCAGAAGCCAAACTTCTCCTGTCTACCCTTCTATGTTGCCAGTCATCTACGTTTAAGATCTTCCTATGTATATCTTTCACTAGCAGAACTGGTAAGAATGCTACTTGCACTTCAAAACCCAGTCTTTCTGAGTTTGTCAGGTTTATGCATATGTATGTGCTTTCATTCACTAAAGAAAAAGACACTAGTTTTATACAGCACATGTCCAAATTGCAGAAATCTCATTGTCTTGCTTTCTACACTGGTAGAAAGAAACCTCCTACAAGTTGAAATCTCAGTAGGCTGTACATTCCTCCTTCACATATTTGAGCTCCCTAGAAGATGACCTTCCTTCTGCACTGGTACATCTCGTAGAAACACAGGAAATGGCTTTCTTAGTGGCTGCTCCCAGGCTTTGAACCTTCCTAGAGAAATTAGACTGAAGGCCTTTCCACGCTATATTGTTATAGTACTATTATTTGTTACTGTCATGCATAGTCCGAGCCCGAGGTCTACTAAATATGATTTTATATCAAAGAATTGGCCATTCCAAACTGCTCCCCTCCATGTGCTTGCAAGGCCTCCGGACAAGCACGCACACGGACACGGCTGAACAAGCTGAAAAATACAAAACAAATCCAGGCAGGCCAATAATTTTCCGGCACGCAACTTCAGGAGACCTCCAGGCAACTATACTTTAACCCTACATTAAGTATGCACGAGGCATACAAAGGATTCTCCGCCCCGAACAGGCAGCTTGACAAGATTAGCGCTTCTGACTACTCAACTGTCAAGCACTCTCCATTTGCATACTGTCTGTGCTACTGACAGCGCCATCAAAATCCAATCATATTAAATACTGACCTTTCAGAGGCTTTGTCTCCAACCCGAAACCCATTGTTTTCTCCGGGAACGGACTACCCTACAGGCACATTTTCCCCTATAAGAACCCCTGATTTTGAGCGCTTCTTTGGATCGCTCTTGGCTTCCATACCGCCTTGCTGCCGCTCCGTTAGCCGAGCCTTCTCTCAGCTTCCACGTGCTGAGAACCTCCACTTCAACAGACTTTCTTCAGACTACCCAGGCTACAGGATCAGGTGTCGTATTTCCCAAAAAACTCCTTCTTAAAATCCCCTATCTACTTTCCTCCCTTTATTTTCTTAGGTCTGTGTGTGTGAGTACGCAAGTACGCAGTATTTCTTAGTTCCATGTGAGTGAGCACGCAAGTGCGCAGTGATTTTTCAAATAAAAGAACATAATTATAACTTTATTGTGTCGTGGTCGTGACTCGGCCTGACCCCGTAAACATTGGGTAAAAGATCTTGCTAGGTTACCCTGCCTCTTGTAGTGCTATAGCTTGTGCTCTGGTTAATTCCCATTCCCCATTATTTGGAGCACATTGTGGTGTCCCCCACGGGACCCCAGAAATAAGGGTAACATATTCCACTTTCAACATCCTATGGAATCCTGGGGTTTGCAGTTTAAGGAGGGGCATTTAGAATTCTCAGCCAGAGAGCTCTCTGGGCTCAGTAAACTATAAATTCTGAGAATTCTAAATGCTCCTCCCTAAACTGGAAATCCCAGGACTCCACAGGATGTTGAAAGTGGAATAATAGATCAGATGGATGACGGAAATCAGAAAAGAAAAGAGAAATATTGAGCATCAAACTCTGGAAAAGATGAAAGAAACTGAACGACAGTTGAGACAAAAACCGTCAGACAAACAAGGTAGATTATAGATGAAGATACTGCAAGTACAGTTAAATCAACTTAACTCGGAAGAAATAGAACAACAAATAAGGAGAATGAAATATAATTTTTTTGAGCAAGCTAACAAACCGTCCAAACTATTGGCAGGAATGTTGCGTAAAAGAAGGGCTCGGAATGTTATAACTGAGATCAGAATAGGAGAAGAAAAAATTACAAAACAAGAGAGATTAAAACAAGCATTTCATAAATACTATGTGAAACTGATGAGCAAGATCCCAAAAGAGAAGAATCAGCAAGAAATGGAAGAATATTTGAAGAAGATGAACAGAATGAGCTTTAATGAGGACCAAAGACTAATTTTGAATAATTCTATCACTATGATGGAAGTAGTTGAGGCTATCAGGAATTTGAAGAATGATAAAACTCCTGGACCTGATGGGTTTACTGCAAGATATTATAAGATTTTGGAACATGAAATTTCAATGCCCTTGCAAAGTACTATAAACGAAATAATCAAGGATGGAATACCAGAGACTTGGAGGGAAGCCAATGTGGTTTTGATTCCGAAGGAAGGAAGAGACTTGACAGATGTTAAGAATTATAGACCAATCTCACTTTTGAATACAGACTATAAGATCTTCGCTACAATATTAGCAGAGAGGCTTAAGAAAGTTTTATCTGAGATAATTGACGAAGATCAGAATGGCTTCCTACCTAAAAGATCTTTGAGAAATAATATTAGAACAGTTCTAAACATAATTGAATATTATGAAAAACACAATGAACGGAAATTGGCCATGGTTTTTGTTGATGCGGAGAAAGCTTTCGATATGATTAGCTGGCCATTTATGAAGACACTGGTTAAACAGATGCAGCCAGGAGAGAAATTTATTGCATGGATTGAAGAAATATATAGACAACAACAAGCTCGACTGGTTATCAACGGTGAAAGAACACGAGAGACAGAACTCCATAGAGGGACGAGACAAGGATGTCCCTTGTCACCTTTGTTGTTTATTTTGACAATGGAAATACTTAACAATGCTATAAGAAATGACAAAGAAATAATAGGAGTTCAAATTAAGAAATATCATTATAAATTGAAAGCTTTCACAGATGACCTGGTCCTTTTTTTGGATGAGCCATGCAAATCTATAGAAAAACTGAACGCTATAATGCAAGAATATGGACAATTCTCAGGTTTTAAAATTAATAAGGATAAAACAGTTCTTTTAACTAAAAACATGTCTGAAAGAGAAGAGAGGAAACTAGTACAACTAACAGGATTTAAAACAGGACTAAAGGTAAAATATCTAGGAATCTGGATAGCTAAAAGAAATAATGAGTTATTTCAAAATAATTACGAGAAAAAATGGAGGGAAATAACAAAAGATCTACAAAATTGGTCCTTTTTGCGGCTTTCGTTGATGGGGAGAATTGCAGCAGTTAAGATGAATGTTTTGCCAAAAATGAACTTTTTATTCCAAAACCTGCCTACAATAACAAATATGAAACCTTTCTTACAATGGAAGAGAGAGTTAACTAAATTTATATGGCAGGGGAAGAAGCCTAGGATAAAATGGAACATTATGACAGATATAAGAAGTAGAGGAGGAATGGGACTACCAGACTTGCAATTATATTACAGAGCAGCGGCTTTTATGTGGATAAAATACTGGACAGACCTTCAAGATATGAAAACGCTGGCATTGGAAGGTGCAGACTTGAGGATGGGGTGGCATGCCTATATGTTTTATGATAAAGCAAGAATAGATAAAGACTTCTCTCATCACTATATCAGAAAATCGCTTTTGAAAATTTGGGATGATTATAAAGTCAAAAACATGAGGCAGCTCCCCACGTGGGTCTCACCGCAAGAGGCTTTTTTTGGTAGATGGACTGATACAGATAAATGGCTGCATTATGATGATATAATTGAGAGATCAGTGTCTAATAATATTAAGATGAAAACAAAGGAAAAACTAGAACAGGAGGGAATAAGACTGAGTTGGTTCCCTTATAGACAATTAACCGAAAGGTTTCATATGGACATAAAAACTTACGGAATTGAACTAAAAGAAAAAGTTGGAGTAGTTAAATGGATTTTTCAGAATCCGTCTCACCTTCTTGCTCAAATCTATCAAGAGATATTACAGCAAGAGAGACAGGAAGAAACAATAAAGGAAACAATGATTTTATGGGCTCAAAATATTGGTCATTCAATTCAATTAGAGTCTTGGGAGCAGAGTTGGAAAAAAACGCAGAAGTTTACAGTAGCCCAGAATTTGAGAGAGAACTATTACAAACTATTTCACAGATGGTATATGACACCAGATAAACTGAGAAGGATTTATAATACAGGTACTGGACAGTGTTGGAAATGTCAAAGGGAGGTTGGTACGATATATCATATGTGGTGGACATGTCTAAAAGCTAAGAAATATTGGAATGAAGTACATAATGTGATTTGCACATTATTGAAAGGTCAGTTTGCTAAGACACCTGAATTGTATTTGTTAAATATGACTGATATTATAGAGGATGTTGGTATAAAGAAGCATTGGAGAATATTACTGTATATGATAACAACAGCTCGTATTGAATATGCAAAACTATGGAAAACTCAGCAAATACCTACAATAGAACAATGGTGGGCTACACTTATCGAAAATAAAAATGCAGACATGGTCTCCCAGAGATTAAAGGGGAAATCAGACAATGTGATACAGAAAGAATGGCAAATTGTAACGGGTAATTGCTGGGTTTTAACAGCTGGAAATACGTAATTCATGATTAAAGTTATAATACGCATGGGCGACAGGTATATATCATGAAGCGGAAATATGATGAATGAAATGTAAGAACTATCAGATAAATTAACAGTAGAATGTTGTACAGTATCTTAAGTCTTTAGAAATCTGAAAAATGGAATCTAGATCAATGTGGAAGATCAGATATATTTCTATTGAAGCTGACAATCGAATATGTATGTTTTTTTATAATGAGAATTTTGAATAAAATGATTTAAAAAAAAAAGAAAGTGGAATAATAGCACTATAACAGTGTAGTGCAGAAATGGCCCTAGAAAGGAGGCAACCAATTTATGCTATGGGGAAGGGACTATTGCTCCCTTCTTGCTGGCAACTATTTTGTATGGCAAAAGACACTGTCCAAAACTGACATACAAAGAGTTAAGCTGCGGCCAGCACATTCAAATACATCAAGAAAGAATGAAAATACCATGCCCTTTGTGAGTGGCTGGCTGGACACTATAAAGCTCTTGTCACTGCTGGTTGTGTTCTCAGCATTTGCAGGTCAGCTACATGAGGCTGTGACAAGGAAGGTGGATGTCAGGCCAATTCAAGGGGAAACTTAGTTATTGGGGGCATCACCTCCAAATGATAAGACCAGAAAGAAGACTGTCTACAGATGCTTCATGTGTACTGTGAAGAAGGCTCAATTTATATTTTAGCGCACCTCACTTTTAAAATAATTTTTAAATAATTACAAGTGACTACTATTTTATGTTCACATTACCAAGAGCTGCACAAATTGAAGTAAACATAATGATAAGAACAAGTAAATGATTCAGACACTCTGTCTGTCTATCTGCCTGTCTCCATGCTAAAAAAACTACAATGTTTATAATACAGATGAAACCAATACCATTTTGCAAATGTAAGAAATTATGCAGATATTATCTGTTAATACATTTAGTTAACTTGAGTTAGGATTTCTATCAGAATCTTGTTGCTTTGTTCTGCTATTTTTTCCTTCAAGTCTTTTGTATAAATTACTGGATGATCACATCTAGAATTTTACACTTGTGCACGCCCATACCAGAAAGATAGTTTTTTAGTGCTAATGGAAACATTTCCGGGGTAGTTGTGTCATAGGCCCTTTCCACACAAGATGGCGTTACCATATTTTCAGAGGGTATTTTTTAGGGAAAAAAGGGTGCCTTATATGCCAGCAAATATGGCATTTTTTTCCCCACTTAAACACACTTTCTTTCTCTTGTCTAGTTAACCCTTTCATATTACACTCATCATCACATACAGACATACAAACATTTTAAACATTTCCTACTTCACATAGCTGGTTTTTCAAAGACTGCATGCCCTTCCCATAGGGGTACCTGGTTGGCACTCCTCCAGAATGCTGGACTACACTGGCCTTTGGCCTGATCAATCATGGGTCTTCTTATGTTCTTATCCGACAGTTTCAGCAAGAAGAGATATATTTTCCTTTTTTTTTTTTTTAAATTTCCTGAAACAGTGAAGAAACACTCTGAGGAAGGGAAGTTAAAAAAAAAAATACCCCAGCACTTTCCTATCTGTGGCCACAGCTGACAGTCTCAGATGGAAACAGGCAGGGAGTTATTGTAGAATCAGTTGTAGAATTGTTCTGGATGTTGTGATCCACTTCAGAGTTTTAGACAAATAGAGTGGATTCAGTCCAACCCACATCACAAAAAAAGAAAAATTAGTACTAAACACTACGCTTGGCCCCAGATCAACAAAATCCATCTCCTTTTTTTTAAAAAAATGTTTATTTAAAACATTAAAACTCTGGAAAGAGATACACAGGATAATCAAATCTGGAACAAATTCCAAATTTGTTTGAGAGGGTGAACAAACTGAAACATAATCCAAACAAGACAGCGGTGCTCCTCAGTACCAAGGCAGAACTAGCAATAGGGATTCAGCCTGTGCTGGATGAGCTTACACTCCCCCTGAAATCTCAGGTTCACTGATTGGGCATACCTCTGAACTCATAATGTGCCTGGACGCTCAGATTTCAGAGTGCCCAGGAGTACATTAGCACAATTAAAACCAGTTACCCAGCTGTGCTTATTCCTTGAGAAGTTAAATTTGGTTTCAATGACATGTACCTGGATTATATTGTGTTTAGATTACTGTAACATGCTCTATAGAGAACCACCATGGTATAATGGTTTGAGTTCTGGACTATGGCCCTTTCTGCACAGTGTAGTCACTGTGTAGCTGCTATGGCTTGAGGAGGTGTGCATCCGCACAACACCGTCACTATTAAGTTGATGTTAAGTTGCTGGTGCACCTTGCATGTTGCTGAAGTGTCATATTCGAGCAATGGAAAAAATGTGTTTTCCCTCCCTGAAACCACTTCTACTGCATTTCTACAACTACATGCGGAACCACTGAAGTGCATTCTTGCAGGAATGGGTGGGTTCAGGGCAGGCCGGGCTCGGCACATGTGACGTTCTGTCTGTGTAGGGACGTCCTTCCACAGATTTTTTAAAAAAGAGGGATCCAATGAAATGGGCTGGGGCAGGCCATAGGTGGGTGGACTAGGGGAGTGGTGACAAACGCTGTAGTGCAGAATGAGAAAGCAGTCTTCGCCGCCTCAAGCAGAGGACGGTGTGGAATGCCGCATCGTGGAAACATCGCAGAAATGCAAACATAAACTCCACTCCTACAACGCCAATGAAGCATTTCTGTCATCTTATGCAGAAAGGGTCTATGACTCTGAAGACCCGGGTTTGATTCCCTGGTTCAGCCGCAAAAACCCAATGAGTGGCCTTAGGCATGTTGCACATTCTCAGCCCCCAAAAACTCTGTAATAGAGGGTCACTGCAAGTCTGAAACAACTTGAAAGCACACAGCAATAACAGAAACTACCACCACCACCACCTCTATCCGGAGCTGCTTTTGGAAATTGTTCAGAAACTTCAGCAGGCTCAAAATACTACAGCCAAATGTTAACTGGGGCAGGTTACAGGGATCATCTGATCTCCACGTCGAAACAACTTCACTGGCTGACGGTCCATTTCTGGACATAATTCAAAGTGCTTGTTTTGACTTTTAAAGCCCTGCATGGCTTGGATCCAGACTATCTGAAAGACTCCATCTCCCTATACAAGCCAATGAGAACTGTAAGATTTGCTTTTTCTCAGCTCCATATGGTTCTTATGAAGAGGAAATTGGCAGGCAACTTGAACTTTGAACTTGAACTCTGAAATATAAACATATTAAACAAATGTACGTGAGTGGTCTTGCAGTAATTTATTGTAAATTTGCAGAAAAAGTGATGATACTATTGCTACTGAGCATATTTTTGGCACCAAAGCAAAAACAAAACATTGCCAAAACTTCAGAACATCCAAGTAATTTCCTATAGAGATAGGTGAAACCTGCACATCCGGTAGCAGCACCTGCTGCTGCTTCTTCGCCCCATTCACTGAGCACTAAACACACTGTAGTTTGAAGGGAATTGCATCCATATTCTCTTTCTCTAACACACACACACACACACACACACACAATGCAGGGAGAATGGCTCAGAGTGTCCAAGAACTGATTGCTGAAATTCTACACTGTAGCAAGCTAAAGACAAAAGAAACATTCAAAAGCCCCCCTTTCTCTCTTTTAATATATCTTCTGTGATCCATTTTGCAATACCACAAGAACAATAACTACATATCATCAGGTGTCCCTGACACATCTGCCTCTCTTGTTTAGCCCTCCCTAGATTCTCCTAAAAATGGGCAATGTTCATTAAAAGGAGAAGATAGGAATGCACTGCTGATAGCCTCCAGAGATACAGATATTACAACCTGGAAAACTTAAGGGAGGCACAGAATGACACATTGGGAATGACAGCTGGTAAAATATCAGCAATCCTTATGTATGCTCATATAGAAAATACTAGTACACCATACAATTATGTATGCCTTCAGATGGAACAGCATTTTGCTAGTCCACTTTAAGTTTGTTAATATATAGATTTATAATATATAATGATAGGGCATAATAATACACATTTTGTAGAAACAAGAAGCAATTTAACAAAACACATTCTTGAGAAAGTGACAATCAGGAAGATGTTGCACATGCGAAGCTGAATCTGCAGTTTAACACAAAGGGGCGTAAATCAAGTAAAGCAGCCTGTTTCCATTTCATACATACTTCTGAATTACAACACTTTGGCTGATGTATCTTTTCATGTACAGAACAGCCTCCCCACCTGAATTTACCGGAATCTACTTTCCCTAGATGCATATGGTGGTTCCACTACTAGGCACCAACACAGGAGTAAGGGCCAATTAGTATATTCAGAAGAGCAGACTCAAAATGCACATATGATTTCATATTGATTTTCACTGCTTTCAAATGAAGGACAAGTTCCATTAATTCAATGTGGTGTCTGCTCTTTCACCAGTTCTTCTTGCCCATGGACACCTGCTTGGAAATGCTTGCATGTGTGCACAGTCCCAAGTGTTGGCTAAAGAAAGAGCAGATCCCCTGGTCAAACTAATGGAGCTTGTTTGTATTGCAAGCACTGAAACAGTGGGCTTCTGTTAGTTCTTCCTGCCTATGTGGGGTCACTTGCGACCACCCATGTGCTGCTTGCAAAGCAAGTTCAGGGTGGGGGGAAGGCCCCAAGCCAATTGAGAGAATACAAGCAGTGTGCATGCACAGTTAGTAACAAGCAATCCTCTATAATCCCTCCATGTTTCCGACAGTAGATGAGCCCCACTTTTTCATCATTTCTGCTTTCTGACAGTTCTCCTGTCTCTATCTTGTCAGATAAGTGGGAGAAGCCTGTATAAAAAATTACAGTAAAAAAGAAGTACCCTAAGCCCATTAGCGTGCCAAAATACAATCTGAAGAACATCCCTATAGAATTTAAAAACAATGTAAGGAACAAATTTGCACTACTAAGCCTAACTGATAGGGAACCAGAAGAACTCTGGATCAAAACCAGGGGCACTATCAAGGAGAATGCAAAAAGACACAACCTGTAGCTAAAAAGAAAGAAAAACTTTGTTGGGTGATGTATAAAATTCTTCAAGTAATAAAGAACATGTAACAGAAATGGGGTTAGAATCTTGAATGCAACTGTTAGCTGCTTGTGTATAGGGACAAAATGAACTATTATAAAAAATAAAGCAAAGAAACAGAAAAAGAGAACAAGAAGGTAGAACAAGAGACCTCTTCTACAGGACCTGAGAAATTAAAGGGAAAGTCAAACCAAGAATAGGGACGCTGTATGACCAACAGGGGAGCACTTTATGTGATCAGGACAAATTAAAAAGTTGACGGAGGCAGTACACCGAGGAATTAAAAGAAATGACAACAGATGCCTTGAAGAAGGAACCAGTTTTAAAATGTGAAGGGGAAAAGGCCTTCAAAATATTTAGGAGAAATCTTTATCATTGACTTGGATGATGGAATAGAGGGGATGCTCATCAAATTTGTAATGACACCAAATTAGGAGGGATAGGATCAGATTTTAAAATGACCTTGACAGATTAGAGAACTGGGCTAAAACTAACAAAATGGATTTTAACAGGGAGAAATGTCAGGTACCACACATAGGAAGAAATAATGAAATGCACAGATATAGGAATGGTGATACCTGGCTTGAAAACAATAAGTGTGAAAGGTATCTAGGAGTCTTAGTGGACGACAAGCTGAACACGAATCAACGGTGTGATGTGGCAGCTAAAAAGCCAATGTGATTCTAGACTGTATCAGTAGGAATATGGTGTCAAGACCAAAGGAAGTAATAATGTTATTCTATTCTGCTTTGGTCAGCCCTTACCTGGAATTCTGCATCCAGCTCTGGGCACCACAATTCAAGAGTGATATTGACAAGTGGAGCGTGTCCAGAGGAGGGTGACCAAAACGGTGAAGGGTCTGGAAACCATGCCCTATGAGGAGCAGCCTAGGGAGCTGGGTATTTTTAGCCTGATGAAAAGAGTGTTATGAAGTGACATGATAGCCATGTTTAAACATATGAAGGGATGTCATGTTGAAGATGGAGCAAGCTTGTTTTCTGCTCCTCCAGAGACTAGGATATGGAGTAATGAAAAGAGATTTCACCTAAACATCAGGAAGAACAGTGTAATATGCTGCCTTCAAGTGTGGTGGAGTCACCTTGTTTGGAGATTGTGACTCCAAAGTGTAAAGTGACAAACTTGTTCTGAAAGAAACCAGGAATGAATCTGAATCACTTCTGAGGCATGCAGTGGGCATGTGTAAGGTCTAACGACCCTTGTTGTTCACTTGTTAGTCCACCCTAGTGGAAGGAGGTCCACTATTGTACCTGCTTCCCCACTTCAGTAGAAGTAAACTGCCCAAGAGAGCTCTCCCAGCACTTCTGGATTACCAAAGTACAGGTGTGACAGTCTCAAAATCTGTCGGGCTGAAGTGATTTATCGGTCATTTTTTTCAGACAGAGACCACAGCTTCCAAGGCTGAAATGGCCAGGGCAACACAAACACTTCTTTCAAGGACCAGTTAACATATCACTATGTTTTGACCCCTGGGATGCCTAGCCAAGTATACTGGACCTGCACAACAAGAACTATGTCCCCTTCACACTCCCAACCACACTATATATCATGCTTTCTTTTGCTGTGCTTCTAACCACCCAAATGAATGGATTTACCAAATTGTATAGAGAGTTTAAATAAAAGGAAATCTAAAGTTATCTATTATTCCATGGTGTTTGGAGTCCAAATGCTGTAAATGCTGAAACATTCTGCATCTTTTTTGATGGCTCTACAGGCACTGAGTTTAGTACCCAATTTTACAGTAGGATTAGAGGAAGAAGAAAAAAAAAATGCAAATCAAAGAATCAAGCAGGCAGAAACAGCTTATAATTGCTTGCTCTGAAAACTTGTTGACCATTCATACATCCACTAGAGGGTACTCTTTCCTCATAAAGGCGTGGCAGACGTCCATAATGAAAAAAAATGCAAAAATAATCACACAAAATGTTACAATGTTGTTTTCATATATGAATATGTAACCAGTTCTCTCTTCTCTGTTGCTGTGAAAACATGGAAGACTCATATGTCAGATTCCTTGGTGTGTATGAACAAGATCAGAATGTGAGCTGCCTGATTTGACCACATTAAACAACTCTAGTCGCCTACCACCAAATACATAGTCCTCTTGCACAGCACCAATTCACTTTTTACCCTAGGCTGAGTATTTTGGAGGTTAAGAGGTACCAGGAACCTTGGGCAATTCAAAAGGATTACTTTTCTTTTCATTTGTTATCCAACTTTTCTTCATAAGCATCTCTTTCTTTTTGAAAACTAGTTTAACATAATTTCAGAGAGAAAAAAAGTTGTTGGAGTCTGTCTCTCTCTCTCTCTCTGTGGGTGTGTAAGAGAAATGGGTCAGCCTTAGTATATCTATGTATATCTTCCATGTACAGTTGGCCCTCACATTTGTGGGTTTCATTTTGACGGATTTGATTATTTGCAAGTTTTCTCCACCATTGCTCCGCCACCTCAGGTGCTTCTCTTCAGGGGGAACCTGTTGTTGTTGTTGTTGCAAGCCCTCAAGTCATTTCAGTTTTATAGAGACTCTAAGAAGAACCTAACACAGGATGATTCCCAAGAACACAGGATTTTCTGGGGCTATTTGTGTGTAATGTGCCCAAGGTCACCCAGTGGGTTTCTTATGTTAAATTCTTATGTTAAATCTACAGCCATCACACCTGTCCTCATCCTCATCTCAGATCCTTCTCCAAGCCTGCCAACTGACAGGTCTTACAATAATAAAAGGCAAAGATTATAAACACTTAATATAAAGGATGAATAATTAAAATGGGCATACAACGATAAGGAGCAACTAGGACAATTACTCTAGATGCATGGAATGTCTACCAAACGGTGGGACCATTTGGTAGACATTACTTTAGTAAGTATTTTTCTTAGGAGTTAAGAGGCAAGTTTTATTACAGTTAATGGTCATGGCTTCAACCTGAAACCATTACATAAGTTGCAGTTTTGTTAAAAAACTAGAAATGCTGTTAAGAGATTTTTCATTTTCTTCACAGAACTATAGTTTCAGGATTCTCTCCAGAAACTCTTCAAGCAGCAGAAATCTTTAGTGTGAATACATCTTAAATCTGGATGTTTCCCTGATCCACTCTCCTATCCAAAGTCTAAGGATAATAGTTCTTCTAACCCATCTCATCTTGGAAGCTAAGCAGGGTCAGTTCTGGTTAGTACTTTAAGGGGGGGTCTGCAAAAAAATCCCAGGTGCTGTAGGCTATATTTCAGGGGAAGGAACTAGGAAAACCCCCTTCTGGATATTCTTTGCCTAAGAAACCCCTATGAAATCAGGGGGTCACCATAAGTTGACAGGCAACTTGAAGGAACATACACATACACTGTTCATGTGCAAACATTTAGCAATGATTTGGAGTCCTTGAAACTAAGGGCCTTTCCACACTACACTAATATAGTGCTATTATTCCACTTTCAACATCCTGAGGAATCCTGGGGTTTGTAGTTTAGGGAAAGGCATTTAGAATTCTCAGCCAGAGAGCTCTTTGACCTCAGGAAACTACAATACCCAGAATTCCAGAGGATGTTGAAAGCAGAATAATAGCACTATAACAGTGTAGGGCAGAAAAGCCCTAAGTTTGGAGTTTGAGGCCTAAACAACTTCACCCTTTGGGAACAATTTCCTGAGTTCCTTTGTTTCCCTCAGAAGTATACTCAGAAGTCATGAAATCACAGTGAAACACGCATTGTGAAATGTCTTTTTCCTTGGAATGTGTGAGTTTGATTTTGGAATTGAGAGTGGCAGATTTCACTGGTGCCTCCAAAATTGTCAAGCTGTTCTTTAGCAGGCCATCTTTCTATTTCTAGTTCTCAGAAGTGTCTGTGGAGGTGTGCGAGGCCTTGGACTGGAATTTGAGTTGTTTTCCCCTCCCCTCCCCTCCCCTCCATTTAAAGAAGTGAATTTGTGAATATGATTGCCCCCTCTCCCAGTTGCAACTGCAATTTGTACTGAGAAAGTTCTTTTCTCAACTTGCTGCATAGATCAAATTTCTTTTCCTTTTTTTCCAGGGGGATATTTAAACAGGTAGGAGTATTTCAAGTCAGTGATTGCAAGTTATCGAAAATAATAGGTTATTTAGTTTCTGAGAAGAGAATCCTGGCAGGCAGCTCCAAGAAGCAGCACGGGAGCAGATGGAAATAATTAGTCTGCAGTGTTCAAAAGGGCTTTTTCCTGCCTCCACTGTGTGAAATGTGCTGAAGAAAACCAGACACTCAAGAGGACAAAGAGATGTTGACCACTACAACCATTTTGTGCCCTGGTGTGCCTTCTACAACAGTCTTTCCAATGGAATCAGTGAAGAGCAACTAGCATGAGCAAACTGTAGGGCTCAGTGGGAACTAGAAATCTTTAAGTCTTCAGGTTACTGCAAGCTACAGTGAAGATAGTGAAGCACCCTCACTGTAGCAAAAGTAGTTTAAACAGTGGTCAGAAAAACAAATGCCTCAGAAAACAGGTGCCCTGTTTACTCCTTCCAAAGTGTATAGGCTCTCCTAATAGGGAAACAAGACTGTGATCCCTACTGTGCTGAAAAAATCTGAGCACAGAGTACAGAGGGTCAGTATGTACTGCTGGAGAGCCTGCCCTTTGCAGCATTCCTGTTCATGAGGGACAGCTTACACTTATACAGAACTATTTAAACTATCTGTTGAACACTTGGAAATCAAGAGATGGAAGAACAAGCACCCACAGAGAGAGTGTACACATACAGCCTACACACTTTGAAGCTGTGAACAGAAGTCTTGTCCTTACCCTAAGGTTAACTAATCACTACTGCTGATGAGGGAGGAAAGCTCCACTCACGGCTTATGTCAAATGCAAATTCATTTGCTGCCTCCCTGACAATAAGCAAGCAAGTATAAGACTGAAAATGTGTTCCAATCACAATCTACAGAGAGTGCCAACAAAGTGAAATGCACATGGCAAGCTTGTTCTGTAGCTAGCTCTCTCTCCTCCCATTCATCTAACGCAGATGTGGGCAACATGTAGCCTCAGAGAAGCCCTCCTCTCTCCCTGGACTGCCATTTTTCTGGGGAAAAAAAAGTCAATTATCTCTTCTGGAAGATTTCAGATGCAGCAATTCACCTTTTATTTAAATGGCTTGCTGTACACATACATACCATTTAATATGAAAAAAAATTACTAAAAAAAAAATCCTTCAAAACGAGAAGCAGCTAAGTCAGCTAAGATTAGGAGCCATAATTTTTGTTTGGTAGGGTCACACAACTGGGAGGGTTGCAGCACTTGTTGAACTTTTCTAGGTGTCCAGTCCAATGCTATGAGACTTACCCCTGGGTTCAGAGTCAGCCTACAGGGGGCCTAGTGGATGCGCTGATAACAGAGTACCACAAAACCAAGTGCACAAATAAAATACATACTATAAAGTAAAGTAAAATAAAATAAAATAGAAACTTGTCTGGATGGAAGACTGCTGGAAGCTCAACATAAGTGTGGAATACGGACCTCATAAGTGTATTTTTAAAAACATGCCAGCCTGTAAAATTGTAACTTTTATTATTTTTTGTCCCAAAGTCACAATTCATAGATTTTTACATTCAGAAGGGTTCTTGGAGGCCAGATAGTACAACCCCTCCTTGATGCAAAATATTCAGTGCAGGATACCACACTAACTTTGAGATGCAGCCATCCAATCCCTGCTTAAATGCCTCCTGCCAAAGAACCTCACTACTTCCTTCATTCTCTTCCACTGTCACGCAGCTGTTATTACGTTCTCCTCCAATGGCTTAACCAAAATCTAATTCCTTGTTCTTCCAGCCATTCTACCTACTTGCCACCCAGTGTGCCTAAGAAGGATCACTACCTCTATAGCGGGTGGAGAGTAGAATAAAAAAAATGGTTATTAGCACAGATTTCATTTCAAACTTTTTAGTCTTTTAAATGCCTCATTCCTCAGCCAGGTATGAAAGGAAAATTGATCAGAGGCACCTTCTATAATCAGACTGGTAGATACTCTCCCTATCTCCTAGTTCTCTACATACTGTAATTAAACAAGGAACTAAACCTTGGAAATGTAATTATCCTTCTACATTATTTTGTTGCTGATCTCTGACCTAGCTGCCAAACTCTTGGGAAACCTATTATCTTGCCACCTTCTTTCCCCCCTGAAGAAACTAAAACAAATACTTGAAGGTTGCCGTATGTGTCTTGCAGTAATGGTTCTTCTTTAAGGTGATCTTGATTTGACCCTTGAAATCCTGGCTTAAAGCTTTTGGGCTGCTTTGACACTGCTGACCTTTAGGCAAGTTTACTCAAGGTAGGAGAGGACTGAATCCAGCCAGACAAATTCCACATGCAAACAGAACTCTTCGTGCTCAGCAAGGGACATACACTAGCTTGTAATCAGTTTAACTAATGAAACAATGCCCCTTTCTTAAACAGAGGGGGTTAGCAGGCTGCAGTTGCAACTGTGAAGTGTAATAAATCTCCAGTTTCCATGAGTAAGTCGAGGCTACTTTGTGCAAGTAGTTTGTGCGAGTTTCACTCAGTCCATTTTGGCTAAAGCATCCATCTTCTACAGGCTAGAACATGTTCTCAGGTGGTGGGGGGTGGGGCGGGGTGGAGAACAACCTCATAGGAACTAGCAGCTTCCCCTGAAGATTCCCTCCTCCACTCCAGAGCACCAGAGTTTGTCTGTAGAATGTATTTTAGCTGAACCGTTACTTGCTGGCTTGGTTCACCACACCTCAATAAGCACTAAATGCTTGTGACTGTAAAACTGTACCTGAAGGAGGCAGAACCAGTGACAGAGGTAAACCAAAACCATTGTGTTTCCTTCAATGAGAGGGACAGTTTTAAAAATAGGGTGTCCATACATATCAAGCATGCATCCCCCAAACCCCAGATTCTGTGCCCAGAATATCAAAGTCTGTAATTCAGTGGTGAATTATGTCAATATGTAGATGTGCATAAGTGTGCTTAACTGGCATACTTTATTGTGCAACACATACTGCTACTCAACATTATTACATTAGCGTTCCCCCTTTTTGAGTTAGATGAGGTTACAAGTACCTCTATTGTCATTCAGAAAATGCACATGTTTGAATTTTTAAAAAAGAAAATAAAGAGGAAAATTGCACTGCAGGGAATCTTACCTATTCAAAAATTCACTGAGCTGAAGCAAAATTATTTTCTTAACAAATTTGATGGAGATTTTAACAAAAAGTCTAAAAAGAATGTGATAGGTGCTGTGATTTGTGTTTTTTGGAATTTAAAAACAAACAAAAACATACAGGGTAATAAACTGTATTTAGCAGGTACAGCATCAGACTACAGGTGGGGGCATGTATGATTGAATATTCCTCTGCTCCTTCAGTCCCCGCAAATAGAAAACTAGCACATGAGGGAAAAAGTATTCTAGCCTCTAATCTCCTTCCTGATGTTTAAGTTTTCTATGTAAAAGATTTCAATAACTGCTTTTTTAAGCTTGGGGGAATTTTTAACCCAAATAGTCCCTAACCTTCAGTCTGAAGTGATGCATATAGAACTGAAACAGTATTACAAAGCAGAACCTGACCCCAAGGAGTGGGGGTTTTGCCATAAAAATGGGGTTGTGGGGAAAGGGGCTCCCAAAGACTTCACTGGATCACATTCCAGGAGCTGCAAAGCAAGGTTATAGGCTTACCACCTTAGTGGTAACTATGGGACGGTTAAACAAGAGAAGCTAGAATTTAAGCAAACCACAGGAAGACTATAATATCTGACTGGTCACAAATTGCCTATCTTCCTGAGGTTGTCCAGAAACAAACAAGTTGTTCATCAAGAATGTCAAATTTTCTCCTTCAATTCGATTGGATTGGATTGAAAAATTCTTCCTATTAGTCACAAGTATTTGGCTTCTTTTTAATACTGTCCCCCTTGATCTCACCTCTCATAGAGTTTTTATTTGTCTAAAGGGAAGTGTAGCTAGATAAGGAAAATATATGCTGGTGGGTAAGGAAGCAGAAAGAGAGGACTGAAAAGCATCAAAGGAGAAGAGTAACCCCCTGATCACTGTTATCACATTTTGCAGACCCTCAGGACTCCTCAGGCAAACTCCCCTGTTCGCTATTTAAAAGTCCTATTGGTGCCAGGCAAACCTTTCTGTTTCTCTAGGGTTTTGTATTAGAAAGCATTAAAATTAATTTTAACTCTTAACTATTTGCATTTTTCCACTTATATTATTATTTTGAATTTTTATCTCCAAGTTTTATTCTATTGCTAAGTTTATTCCATCTTCAAGTAAAGCTTGATACTAAATTGTGGTATCCACATTTGAAAGACAGAACACACACAGACATGCAATGTGCACACGGAAACATATCAGTCAGTATCCAAAAATCTTGAAGCTTTTTTCCTCAGTCTATGATATCCAGAGAGATGTAGGAAAGCTACAATTAAGTGACAATTATTAGTTGCAGAAAGCTTTGGCAAAGCAGCTTCAAAGAGACTGAGCCACAGATCCCCAAACATACCACTTTCCCCTCTTTTTGCAGTGTGATGCTTTGTACATGAATTCTTTGCATTCCCACACTCATCCACCTTCCCTATTTGAAAGAAATGGGTTTTCAAAAGAACTGCATTTATCAGAAGATGCAAGACCAGCATTACTTTCTACAAGCAGCCCCATGGTACTCAAAAGATAGAAGAAAAAAGTACTTCTATGAGGACAAGAATTGGCTCACTAGAACCAGTTCTACTGTTTATAGGGTCATTTTCTCTCACAACTGTGACAACCTCCAACAGCTGATGTAGCACTTCTGTTGGAGACTGCAAAAGTCCCTATTTCAAATCACAACTCTGTCATGAACTCACTAAGTGGCCTTAAACAAGCCTCTGACCCCTCAGTTCATGCCATTTCCCAATAATAGGAAATAATCACTTAATCATGAACTGAAATTGAATCCCAATAAGATGGAGGCTCTACGGACTAGTGGTTCTATGGTTCTGGAACTGGGCAAACAGCCTGTCCGGGATGGGGTTGAACTCCCCTTGAAGGAGCAGATGCATAGTCTGGGAGTACTGCTAGATTCATCCTTCTCACCAGAGGCCCAAGTGGACTGTGTGGAACAGAGTCCTAGGCACCAGCTTTGACTGGTTCGCCAGCTATGACATTTCTTGGACAGAGATAACCTACCCACAGTAGTCCATGCAATGGTAACCTAGATAGGCATCACTGAAACCTGGTGGGATAAGATGCATGATTGGAATGCAGAAATAGAGGTGTACAATCTATTTCAGAGAAACAGACCAAAAAGGAAGGGAGGAAGAATAGCATTATATGTCAAGGATGTTTATACCTGTGAAGCCAGGTTCAAAGCATTTGGGTAAAAACTAAGAGGGAGAATAAAAACAGGGATGTCATTTTGAGGGTCTAATACAGACTCCCCAACCAGATGGAGAACTTAGATAAGGCCTTCCTAAAACAGATGACAGCACATTCAAGAAAAAAAAAGTAGTAATGGGAGATTTGAACTATCCTGATATTTGTTGGAAGTCAAATTTTGCCAAGAATATCAGGTCCAACAAATTCCTCACTTAACTTGCAGACAGTTTCATTGTCTGGAAGGTGGAAGAGGCAACAAGGGGATCAGCTATTTTGGATCTGATACTAGCCAACTGTGATGTTAATGGAGTGGAAGTGGCAGGATTTTTAGGTGAGAGTGACTATGCCCTCCTGGAGTCAGTTATACAATGGAAAGGGAAAGCCAAGCATAGTCAGACTTACATTCTAGAAGGTACAGTTTCAAACAATACCATTGAGGAGGAAAAATGGAGATGTCTAAAGAAACCAGGATGAATGTCTAAAGAACTTTCAAATAAACTAAGATCTGAAAAGGCCATGTACAAGAAATGGAAAAAAGGGAATATCACCAAAAAGGAATTCAAACAAATAGCCAGCACATGTAGGGAAAAAGTTGGAAATACTAAAGCACAGAATGAGTTCAGACTTGCTAGAGAGATTAAAAAAAACAATAAAAAGGGCTTTTTTTGGTTATGTCTATGTAGCAAAAGGAAAATAAGGAGATGATACAGCTGCTGTGATGTGAAGATGGAGAAGTGCTAAAGGCAGAACTACTCAATGTCTTCTTTGCTTCAGTCTTTTCCCAAAAGAAACACAGGGTTCAACCCAGAGAAAATGAAACAGATGATGGGGAAATACGGGAAATGCAACACAGAATAGGTAAGGAGGTAGTACAGGAATACCTGGCTACACTAAATGAATTCAAGTTTCCAGGATCAGATGAACTACATCCAAGGATATTAAAAGAATTGGTAGAAGTAATTTCAGAACCACTGGCAATAATCGTTCAGAGTTCCTGGACAACAGGAGAAGTCTCAGCAGATTCGAGGAGGACAACAAATGTTGTCCTATCTTCAAAAACAGGAAAAAAGAGGATCCAATCCATTACCACGCAGTCAGCCTGACATCAATACCAGGAAAGATCCTAAAGCAGATCATTAAAGAGACAGTCTGTAAGCACTTAGAAAGGAATGCCATAATCACTAAAAGTAAACATGGACTTCTCAAAAACAAGTCATGCCAGACTAATCTGAACTCTTTTTTGATAGCGGTTCAAGCTGGGTGGATGAAGGGAATGCTGTGGATGTAGTGTATCTTGATTTCAGTAAGGCCTCTGACAAGGTCCTCCATGATATTCCTGCAAACAAGGTAGTAAAATGTGGCTTAGACAATGCTACTTAGGTGAATTCGCAATTGGCTGATCAGCCGAACAAAAACAGTGCTCACCAATGGCTGCTCTGCATCCTGGAAAGAAGTGACTAGAGGGGTGTCAATACATTCTATCCTGGGTCCAGGTTCTATCCTGGGCTACTCAACATCTTTATCTGCTCTTGCCTTTTCTCTCTGTTTTGCTGTTTGCATATGCTTGTTGAGTAATTTTGGAGACAGATGCTGTTTGTTGCAGGCAGGCACACAAACTTACTCTTTTATTACACTGTTTACTGGAGATGTATTGCTGTAACCTGACACCCAAAGTTTGTGTTTGTCCAGCTATCCTTTTTCATCCTCCCAATGGCAATGCTCCTGAAAAATCTTCCAGTTCACCAGATGAGAAGAGGTACTGGATTGGACTGGACAGGTGTGAAAAGACTTTGTAAAAAGACTTTGTAAGAAGGAATTTCATTGTTAGACTGAAGTATGCCTGTACATCGAAACTGGGATACACATGAGGTTGGAAATGGAATTAAGAGCTAGCCCTTTTGACCTGATTGCAGCTATAACATATCTTGGAGATTTTCAAGAGGCTGTACATTTCAAGCAAACCAGAGAAAATGATCTTTTTAAAGAAGTCATGTCATTTTGGGAGCCACTCAGTTGTGATAACTGAGTTTGTAAAATGGTTAGAGACATTGAGAAAATAAGCCAGTTGTTGGTAATTAACCTACATGAGTCAATGATGCAATCTGAGTCTTAGCTGTGTCTCCAAAAAAACTGAATTCTACATGTAAAATGCTGGTGAAAGAGAAAAGAACACTTCAAAAGCATAAGCTTGATTTTTTTTCTATGCCCATATTATTAGTCAAACAACTTTTTAAAAGTCTGTTTGAAAAATTAATATTCATTTTCATGAACACTTTTGCGCACATGTTCATACACATACATTTTCATGCACAATTTGTATACACCCTCCTAGTATGGGATATTTTGCCAGCAAATATAGCCTTTGTATACCATTCTCTTTAAAACACTCATTTTTGTATGTAATTTTCACTAACACATGAACTCTGCAAAGGTTGCAGAAATTAAAAAAACAATGTATAATTGTATTCTGGTTTGTATATTAAGTAGCTAATTGATAATTTGGTCAGTTCCAATTAAAATGTGAACCCAATGAACTTCTTTACTATCCTTACTCAGAACAATTCTCTTTTCTATATATTCCCCCGCTTGTAGTATTACTATGCCAGGAATCCTCAGTCTGGATAGATACTGCACTGGCATGCTAATGCTGCCACTGAGATGCTAGTGACCTGGTTTAAATCCAGTGCTGCCTCTGAAGAATAACACACAAGGAAGGTCTCTTTTAAAACAAAGAGACATACTCCCCTGGTGTAAGATTTAAGCAGGACTTCTCTGAGAGCTTCTATACAGTGGAGTCTGAGTTCAGAGAAATATCTCACTTACAGAAAATTCTGTTGTCATTTAAGGAAAGATGAACAGAGGAAAGCCATGAGATTCTATTTTCCTCACTTTCTTTTAACTGACCCCATTCTCTGAATAACATTCTTTAAAAAGGGAAAGCAGTGTAAATAAACTTAAGATTCACCTCATTTCAAGGGTAACTGAGGGCAAATACAGCCTACAACATCTGGTGCTGATCAGGCTGTGTGACAGTACATGGCACTGGAAGGTAGCACTTGTACACTTTGTTCTTATTTTATGATGACCTTTTGTTAAGCAAATCCTTCAGTGTCAAGTAGGAAGGAACCCAAAAAGGGAACAGCAAACTCCTGCTGTATACCAGATCAAAACTATCACCAACAAATGATCTGGTCCTTCCAAATATAAAACAAGATTAAAAATATATCAGAACTTTCTCTAGGTGAAAGTAAATTTGCTTCTCGGGGGGAAGAGAAACTGTGGTGCACGCAAAATGCAACTGGGCAGTGTATGTACCTTCCCTGGGCAGTGTATGTACCCTCACTGAAGATTATAATACTAGCATTGTCAAATTATCAAGTACTCTTTCTTTAGCACAGATTAAAGATTATATCATTGATATGATTATAATTGATATAAATTATATCATTGATATAAGTGTGGTATAATACAATAGTAAGAAATCACAATGTACAACTTATTTATTTATTGAATTTATAAGCTGTCTCTCAAAAGAGGCACTCAAGGTAAAATGCTGTCACTGCTATTTATATTTACATTTAAAATGACATTTTCACTGTTATGTTCCCTCAAATTGTAGATTTGTGGCTTTGTCAAAAAATACCCTAAAGGCACTAGATCCCCTTTTATCTTGGAAGCTAAGCAGGGTCAGGCCTGGTTAGTACTTGGAAGGAAGACTGCCAATGAACATCAGGTGTTATTTCAGAGAAAGGAACTGGCAAAACCACCTCTGAGTATATTTGCCTGCAAAAATTCATGGGGTCGCTGTAAGACATACAACTAGAAGATGTGTGTTCATGTGCACACAAAACTTCTCTGATTACAGAATGAAGTTTCCCTTGGGTTCTTGGAGACCAACTATGATGGCTACCTAGTCTATGTTTATAACACAATAAAATCTTAAAAGTCTAATGAAGTATTTGCCTTGACTACAAAAGGGCTATCTGCATATATATTATTAAGACAATCAGAGAGGAAAAATGAGGCAATCATAATAGCACCCAGATGGTTTTGTCCAAGCTCAATTTTAAATGGCATAAGCAACTCATTTAGTACACAACTCTTTTTTATCACCCAAATATATAATTCCAGTCCAGAAAATCCTGGAACAATGTTCACTTCTCTTCTCCCCACAAAGTGTTTGTTTTAAATACAGTTTTATTTAAGGGGAAAAAAAGCTCTTATGTACTAAGTTATTACTACATAGTCCATACACTGGCAAACAGAGAGTTAAGTGGAGAAGCAAGAAGGGAGGGTGCCTGAATAGTCGCTACCCATCAAGCTTTATTGTGTTATTTCAACTAAGCAGAGACAAAAAGACAAATCTAAGCTCCACACTTTCATTTATAATTGAACCCAGTCCAGAAGGATGGAGCAACCACCATCTGTAAGGCAGAGCGTGCTAGCAGCCGGCAGAATGAAATATTCAAATTACTGTAGGCTACCTTGCATTTTAATGACAGGGTTACAAAAAGCTGACTTGTAAGTGGAGATTGAACTGCAACGAAAGAAAGTTGGGTTTTCTAGTGCATGAATAAACTAAACAAAAAGGCATTTTCAACTAATAAGCCATGGATGTATGGTTTTGCAACAGAGCCAGAGTGGTTTACACAACAAAATAATTTTTACATATAGAATCATAGAATCAAAGACTTGGAAGAGACCACAAGGGCTATCCAGTTCAACACCCTGCCAGGAAGACACAATCAAAGCACTCTCAACAAATAGCCATCCAAAGAAGGAAACTCCACCACATTCTGACGAAGTGTATTCCACTGTTGAACTGCTCTTACCATTGAGAAATTCTTCCTAAGGTTTAGGAAGGTTGAACCCTTTTCTTGGAGGTTGAACCCATTCCTCCATGTCCAAGTCTCTGGAGCAGCAGAAAACAAGTTTACTCCATCTTCCACAAGACATCCTTCCAAATATTTAAACATGGCTATCATGTCACTTCTTAACCTTATCTTCTCCAGTCTAAAACAGACCTAGCTCCCTAAGCCACTTCTCATAGGGTAGGGTTTCCAGGCCTTTTACCATTTTGGTCACCCTCTTCTGAACAGGTTCTAGCTTGTCAATATCCTTCTTGATCTGTGATGCACAGAACTAGACACAGTGTTCCAAGTAAGTTCTGATCAAAGCAGAATACAGTGGTGCTGTTACCTGCCTAAACACTAGATTCCTACTGATGCAGCCTAGAATCACATAGGCTATTTTGCCATATCACACGGTTGACTCATGTTCAGCTTGTGGTCTACTAAGACTTCTAGATCTCTTACTGCACTCAAGCCAAGTGTCACCCATCCTATATCTGTGCATTTCATCCCCCTGCCCCTATGCATAGTACTTTACTTTTCTCCGTGTGAAAATTAATGATAGTTTTGGCCCATTTCTCTGACCTGTTCATGTCATTTTGAATTCTGATCCTGCCCTCTGAGGCATTAGCTACCCTCCTAATTTGATGTCATCTGCAAATTTGATAAGGATGCCCTCTATTCCATCATCCAAGTCATTTATAAAGATGTTAAATAATACTGGGGCCAGGACAGAACCCTGTGGTACTCCACTAGTCACTTCTTTCCAGGATGAAAAGAAGCCATTGGTGGGTACCCTTTGGATTCTGTTGCTCAATCAATTACAAATCCACCTGACAGTAGCATTGTCCAGCGTACATCTTCCTAGCTTGTTTGCAAGAATTTCACAGGGGATCTTGTCTTTGTCTTGACCCAGTAAGAAGGGCTTACTGAAATCAAGATATGCTATACCTACAGCATTCCCTTCATCTATCAAACTTGTAACTCTATCAAAAAAAGAGATAAAGTAATTTGGCATGACCTGTTTTTCAGAAACCTATGCTGCTATCAATGTTGGCTGACTGGGTAGTAATTGGTTAAGTCCTCTTTTTCCCCATTTTTGAAGATGGGAACAAGGTCACCATTTCTCCAGGAATTTGCAAAGATTATTGCCAGTGGTTTTGAGATTTTTTTTCTGCGTTTAATGCCATTGGATGTAGTTCCTCTTCCAAGGAGATTTGGATTCATTTAGAGTAGTCGGGTATTCTTGTACTACCTCTTTACCTACTCTGTGGTGCCTTTCTCCTACTGCATCATCTGCTACATTTTCTCCATGTTGAAGACTGTATTCTTTTTGGGGGAAGACTGAGGCAAATACGAAGTTGAGCAGTTGTGCCTTTTCTCTGTCTCCTGTTAATATTTAGCCATCTTTTCCACACAGTGGCCCTATCATTTTCTTGTCCTTCCTTTTGCTAAGGACATTAAAAAAAGAACTATTGTTTTCAACCACTCCAGCAAGCCTGATCTTCTTCTGCATTTTGGCTTTTCTGACTTCCTCCCTACATGTGTTGCTTATTCTTTTGAATTCCTCTTTGGTGAATTCCCCTTTTTCTCTTTCTTATACATGCTCCTTTTAAATCTAGGCACAGTTGAGAATTCTTTAGACATTCATCCCAGATTCTTTATACACCTCCCACTTTTCCTCCTCATTGGAATTGTTGGAAATTGTGACTTTAATATCTCACTTTGAAGAAACTTCCATCCATTATGACCTCCCTTCTCTTTTAGTATTCTTGACCATATGATCACACCCAGTATTTCCCTAAGTTTACTGAAATCAACTTTCTTAAAGTCTAGAAAGTATGTCTGACTATGCTTGGCTTCCCCTTTCTGCTATATAACAAACTCCAGGAGAACATGGTCACTACCATCTAAGGATCTTGCCGCTTCCATCCCATTAACCAGGTCATCATTGTTGGTTAGGGTCACATTTACTATAGTTTTGTGTTCTAAAACTGACGGCAGGGATGGAATGGAGAAGAGGTATCTTTTTTCTTTATTAATTTTGTGGAAATTTCTAGTGGGGAAAGAGTATTGTAGGAACTATTCCTAGTTAGCCCTTCAAATCTGTTTCTTAGACACTTAAAATGATGGTTCTTCACAATAGTAATTTCCCCCCTTTCCTTTTAACTCCAAGAATTCGAAATTCTTTTTTTAAAAAATTATCTTCATTAAAAGTTTCCAACTACACAAAAAGTATACACAAAATAAAAGAAGACAAAGAAAAAAAAGACAAAGAAGCAAGAAAAGAAAGCACAAGTAAAGACAAAAAAAAATTACAATGACTTCCAACTTTCTTCACATTTGTTATAGGTCTTAAGACATGAAATCTTCCTTCTTGGGGTAACTAAAAAATACTTCATACAGTTCTTCTACTAATTCAAAGCTACTATTTATTGAAACCTACAGTTATCATATTATTCTTTTTTTCTGTAAAAAGGAAATCAGGGGTTCCCAGTCATTCAAAAATATCACTAATGGAACAGATGATGTAACAGGGGAAATGCATCACAGAATAAGTAAAGAGGTAGTACAGGAATACCTGGCTACTCTTAATGAATTCAAGTCATCAGGGCCAGATGAACTACATCCAAGGGTATTAAAAGAACTGGCAGAAGTAGTTTCAGTACAACTGGCAATAATCCTTGAGAGTTCCTGGAGATCAGGAGAAATCCCAGCATCCTGGAGGAGGGCAAATGTTGTCCTCATCTTCAAAAAGGGAAAAAAGAGGACCCAAACAATTACTGCCCAGTCAGCCTAACATCAATACCAGGAAAGATCCTAGAGCAGATCATTAAAGAGACAGTCTGTAAGCACTTAGAAAGGAATGCTGTAATCACTAAAACTCAACACAGTATCTCAAAACAAGTCATGCTAGAGTAATCTATCTCTTTTTTTGCAGAGTTACAAGCTTGATAGATGAAGGCAATATTGTAGATGTAGTATATCTTGATTTCAGTGAGGCCTTTGACAAGGCCCCCCAAGATATTCCAGCAAACAAGGTAGTAAAATGTGTGTTAGACAATGCTACTGTTAGATGGACTTTTAATCCATTTGCTGGAGTGCTTTGACTGCATATTCCTGTATGGCAGGGGGATGGACTTGATGGCTGTTGTGGTCTCTTCCAACTCTATAATTCTATGATTTTTCTCTAATCAAAGCAGATAATTTGTCTATTTCAGGTACATTGCTCAATTTTAACAGCCAGTCCTCTTATGTTGGTATTAGTTCACTCTCCTATTTTGTGCATATAATAATCTTGCCACTATGGTCATATATCATAGCAATCTTCCATATGTCTTTTCATTTGCTCATCCATCAGTCTCAATAAAACAAATCAGGTCTAAATTGAATATTAACCATAAAAGTCTTCTGAATTAAATATTTGAACCCAAAACTTTTCAGCTATTTCACAAGTCTACCACATATGACAAAATGTTCCTTCACCAAAGAAGAATTTAAGCACCAAAGAACAATTTAAGCAAGTAGCCAGGAGATGTAGGGAGAAGGTCAGAAAGGCTAAAGCACAGAACGAACTTAGGCTGGCCAGAGACATTAAAAACAATAAAAAGGGCTTTTTTAAATATGTCTGTAGCAAAAGGAAAAAGAAAGAGGCAATAGGGTCGCTGCGCAGAAAAGATGGCGAATTACTAACAGGGGGAAGAGAAAAGGCAGAACTACTTAACACCTTCTTTGCCTCAGTTTTTTTCCAGAAGGATACAAGCGCTCAACCTGGCAGTTGGGGAGCAGGTGAGGAAGCAGGGGAAATGCGGCACATAATAGGTAGAGAGGTGGTACAGGAATACCTGGCCACACTGGATGAATTCAAGTCTCCAGGGCCAGATGAATTGCATCCTAGGATATTAAAAGTACTGGCAGAGGTCATTTCGGAACCGCTTGCTATAATCTTTGAGAAATCTTGGAGGACAGGAGAAGTTGCAGCAGACTGGAAGAGGGTAAATATTGTCCCCATCTTCAAGAAGGACAAAAAAGAGGACCCAAATAATTATCACCCGGTCAGCCTGACGTCAGTACCCGGAAAGATCCTGCAGCAGATCATTAAGCAGTCAGTTTCTAATCACTTAGAAAGCGACGCGGTACTCACGAGAAGTCAACATGGATTTCTCAAAAATAAGTCATGCCAGACTAATCTTATCTCTTTCTATGATAGAGTTACTAGCTTGATAGATGAAGGGAATGCTGTGGATGTAGCATATCTCGATTTCAGTAAGGCCTTTGACAAAGTTCCCCATGACATTCTTGCAAAGAAGCTAGTAAAATGTGGGCTGGACAGAGCTACTGTCAGGTGGATCTGTAACTGGTTGACTGACCGTTCCCAAAGGGTGCTCACCAATGGCTGCTTTTCATCCTGGAGAGAAGTGACTAGCGGGGTGCCGCAGGGTTCTGTCCTGGGCCCAGTGCTGTTCAATATTTTCATCAGTGACTTGGATGAAGGAATAGAGGGCATGCTCATCAAATTTGCAGATGACACCAAATTGGGAGGGGTTGCTAATACGCCAGAGGACAGGATCAAAATTCAAAATGACCTGGTCAAATTGGAGAGCTGGGCCAAGGCTAACAAAATGAAATTCAACAGAGAGAAGTGTAAGGTCCTACACTTAGGTAGAAAAAATGGAATACAGGAATATAGGATGGGGGACACGTGGCTGGATGGCAGTACGTGTGAAAGGGATCTAGGAGTCCTAATAGACCACAAGCTGAACATGAGTCAGAAGTGTGATGCGGCAGCCAAGAAAGCCAATGCAATTCTCGACTGCATCAATAGGAGTATGGTGTCTAGATCAAGGGAGGTACTGCTGTACCACTCTACTCTGCTTTGGTTAGACCTCATCTTGAATACTGTGTCCGGTTCTGGGCACTCCAATTCAAGAAGGACATGGTCAAGCTGGAGCAGGTCCAGAGGAGGGCGACCAAAATGGTGAGGGGCCTGGAAGCCATGCCCTATGAGGATAGACTTAGAGAGCTGGGGATGTTCAGTCTGCAGAAGAGAAGGTTAACAGGGGATATGATAGCCATGTTTAAATATTTGAAAGGATGCCATGTAGAGGAGGGAGAGGGCTTGTTTTCTGCCGCTCCAGAGACCGGTACAAGGAGCAATGGATTCAAGCTGCAGGAAAGGAGATTCCACCTGAACCTCAGGAAGAACTTCCTGACAGTCAGGGCTGTCCAGCAGTGGAATATGCTGCCTCGGAGTGTAGTGGAGTCTCCCTCCTTGGAGGTTTTTAAGCAGAGGCTGGATGGCCATCTGTTGGGAGTGCTTTGAGGGTGTTCCTGCATGGCAGGGGGTTGGACTGGATGGCCCGTGTGGTCTCTTCCAACTCTACATTTCTATGATTCTATGATTCTATGTTGTTCTAACGTGTATTTGAACCAGCTTTGGACATTTTAGCCAACTTTTCTGGAGTCATATTACCTTTGATACATCACTTCATAAACATTCTCCTTAAGATCGTAACACAAAGTAAATTTCAATCCCTTTGACCAAATCTTTTCCCACTGTTCCATCTTTACGTTATTTGTATCCAGAACTTTGAGCCCATTTTACCAGACATTCTTTAACTTGTTTCTCTTCCAAATCACATTTTACCCCTCAAAACGTATAATTGCTCACCATCAGTACATAGTTTTAAAGGAAATTCAGATTTGTTTTGTCCAAAATTGTAGTCTTTTTTTATCCATCTTAAATCTTTCAGCTATTTGTCAGTAAGACAACCACTGGAAACTATGTCTCTCTGATAATAGTCTCTCATTTGATTTAATTTTATATTCCTCTTGATCTAACTCCAAAGATATTGATAAGTTACCTATCTTTCTTTAGCAGTTGTTTCCCTTCTGTAAAAAGCTTCTGGTGTTGAGATCCCTAAAATTATCTTAGGGCACATCCTCACTTTGTATCTGTTCTATATTCTTAACAAGGCATGCCCAACAAAATGATTATTAAATTCTATATTTACTTTCACTTTATTATACTATAAATATCCATGCCACCTGACCCTCAAATTGAGAACTGGGACATTTATTTAGTGGTATCTGCTGTTTGCTTGTTGGTTTTTTTCTTATTTAGTACCCTATATATATGCTTTTTATACTGGACACTTTTAATTCAACTTAAAAGCTTAACTTAAAACACTTAAGATCAACTTAAAATAATCTAGATCACTTGATTTTGTTTAAATATTCATAGTACGTGTGCCAGACAATATGCAACACAGCGTTACCACAGGACACTGCCTCTCTTTGCAGAAGATTGCTGGAATGAATCTGAGACAGCACATGCAGAAAATACACTTAAACAATATGGGAACTCTGTGGAAAGCTTTGAAGGTAAAGGACTGCTTTGCCCTTGACCAAAGAAACATTGAAATAAGGCACTGAAATATGATAGAACAGGACAATCAAGTTGTACCAGATTCTGTTGCTTCCTTTTTGCAAGTACCCCATTTCTCTACCATTGAATGTTAATGGGATGCCAAACTATTTTTTGGTGATTTGTTAAACTAGATAACCACTTGGTAGGAACTAGTGAACTCTTATAGTAACAAAATAAATGTTACTAATACAGTAACATTTACGGTAACAAAATAAATGTTACTAATACAAATGTTGCATAAACAGAGAGAAAGTAAAAATAACAGTATTCAGTTTAACACAGACTATAGCTAGTTCCTACCCCACAACATAGAGAACAGAAACAAACACAATTAAGGTTTTAGAACATATGGCATGAAGGACTGGAGACACATAGTTAGCAAAAGGCACTGTCTGCTAGGAGGATGTTGTTAGAAAAGGAATGGAGGACAGAGAACTGTGAAGTTCCTGATGTATTTCTAAAGTCTGCTTTTCATTACTTAGTGTCTGTCCATTGCTTGGCTGTTGGCTGTTGGCTGTGTTAATCGTGTCTGTTACAAAGGAAGGAAGCTGCTCTGAGCTGTAAGCACCAGGAAGTGACCCTCCCTCAATCTCAGGCAGATACCATTAGGCAATGACCCCTACTTCATATGTTCTCTAATATCCTCCACTCAGAGGAGTACAGGTCAATCCACAGCATCCAGTAGAGCTAAAACATGGCTCTTTGGGGAGTGCCTGAAGCTTTCAATGTCACTTTGTACCAAGTCGGGTTGTAGTCACTTAGTGAGGGAGTTTCATTAGCCTTGAGCCATGACACAGTGCAATGATATATTTAAGCAATAATGAACAGCAAGCCAGCAGTATCTCTCTTTAAAGTAATGCTGGAAAAGGGGGGTAAAAACAACCTAGAGAAAACACACTGCCCAGCTTTCAATGGCACTGGTCTCCCTTATCCATCCTCCAGCTTCAGGCTCCAATTTAAATGTTTAATCTAAGAGACAGCTGCCCCTGGGCAACCAACACAAGAAAAACATGTGGAAGTTTAACAAGCTTTCCAGATAACACTGGAGTGATTCAAACCCATCTTCTCAGCATGAGTCTTCATCAGTCTTCATTCTGGCCTTTTCTTCACTGAAAGTCATACACATTTATACAATTAAGTTTTACATATATCTATAGTTTTCATTGGAGTGTCAGCATGGTGTAGTGGTTTGAGCTTTGGGCTATGACCATGGAGACTCAATTCTCCACTTAGCCATGAAAACCCACTGGGTGACCTTGGGTGCATCACAGATTCTCAGTGTCAGAAAACCCCATGATAGGTTCAGAAACAACTTGAACATACATAACAGCAACAGTCTTCATTAGTATTCCTAAAATTCTGTTCTTTTAGAACTATGCAGAGGAAACAGATTTATGCAAACAAATGGTACCTATCCAATTCAAAAAAGTTCTATAAGAACAATAATTAGAATAAGACCCAGAGCCCCAAAAGAAAGCAAAGGGGGACAAATGTAAATCTATGGAGTTTAAAAAAAACAAAAACTACAGAGAAGAATTCTGATGGAAGATTATTCAATAGGTACCAAGCCACTAGTGAAAAGGCTCTCTCTCCCTTGTACCCACCAACCTAACTTCCTATGGTAGGCAGATGAAAACAAAGAAGACCTCAGAGTCTCGGCTGACTGATATGAATTTAGCCCTTCAAGTATTTTGGGCTACACTGTTTCAACTTCAGAGGTGAAAAAACAGCATTTTAAACTGGGCTTGGAAACACATCAGAAACTGATGTGAAGAGGAGGAGAGTGGAAGGTGAGTTGTGTCTGAGAGGACAACTCTGACTGGGTGTTTTTACATACTTGTGTGGAAGTGTTTGTTTGTTTCCCTGACCACAAGGTCTAAGAAGGAGGGGCTCTGAGAACTTACTGATTTGTTTGGAGAGGAGGAGCTAGCAACCACTAGCTCTTTATAACTGGTCCCAGAAGCCTTCAAGCTCATTTCCAGAGGAGAGAACCAAAAGTGAGCTGTGTCTGAGAGGGCATTCTTGACTGGCTGTTTTTACAGGCTTGTGTGGGAATGTTTGTTTCTGGCAGTGTGCTCTCCCTGTGCACAAGGTCTAAGGGGGAGGGACTTCTGAGGACTAACTGACTTGCTCAGAGGGAGGAGCTAACAGCCACTAGCTCTTTGTAACTGCTCCCAGCAGTGTGCACCTTCTTCAGCTTGCGCAGTTTTACTATACAAGTTGAACAAAAGTTTCTTGCTTGTTTGGTTGGTTCCTTGCTTGCTTGTTGAAAATGGATAGTGAGGGAGCTGTTGCCATCACTTGCAACAGCTGTGGCATGTTTCTTTTCTTGCCAGATGATGTGGTTGGGTACACCTGCAGTCAGTGCAAGTTGGTGGCCCTCTTGGAGTGTTTCTAATCTTCTGATTATTAAGGAGGGTGAGGAATTCTTGGATGGGAGGAGAAGACCTTCTTGAAGACAGAACACTTGGCAAACATCACTGATGACGAGGCCAGTTCCCAAACACAGTATGAGACAGACAATTGGAGGAATGTTATATGCAGGAGTAGAAGGGCCATGAACCAAATGGAGAGTTTGGAGCTACAGAATCAATTCCAAGTTCTCACTCTTATTAATGAGGAAATGGAACAGCAGCAAGAGGAAATGGAAAAGCAGCAAGCCCTGCTCTCCGTTATTAATGAGGAAATTGATCAGCACCAAGAGCAAGTCAAACAGCACCAAGAAGAAATTGAGGAGCAGCAAGAGAAAATCAAACAGCACCAAGAGGAAATTAAACAGGAAGAGCAACTGTGGCAGCCTGAAGAGAATGTCCAGGTTGACTCTTGAAGAATATGCACATCGAGAAACCCCAGCTGAGCCCCAGAGAAGACAAGTTCTGGTGGTTGGGGACTCCTTGCTGAGAGGAAGAGAATCAACAATGTGCAACCCTGACAGGATAAATTGAGAGGTGTGCTGTCTCCCTGGGGCCAAAATTCATGATGTAACAGAGAGGCTGACAAGACTGGTCAAACCCACTGACCATAACCTCCTCCTATTGGTTCTCGTGGGAACTAATAACACTGCAAGGCACAGCTTTCAGTATATCACAAATGATTATGAGGCTGTGGATAGCAAGCTGAAGGACCTTGATACACAGGTTGGAATTTCATCTCTCCTCCCTGTTGAAAGATATGGTCCACGAAGGGAGAGAAGAGTACTGGAGGTGAACAACTGGCTCGACAGATGGTGCCGCTACGAACAATTTGGGTTTTTGGATCACAGTCTGCATTTTCATGAAGATGGTCTTCTGGCAATAGATAAGGTGCACCTCTCACCAATTGGCAGGAATGTTTTTGCTAAGAGTCTCGCAAAGCTGATCAGGAGGTCTTTAAATGGAGTTCGAGTAGGGAGAGAGACAGTATTATTCGGTTCAGGAATTCAGCAAGTGCTGGAGGGAAAAGCCCAAATGTTATGGACAGAGCAGGCCAAGTAGTACTAGAGACCAACAGTGGGAGGGAAAAGCAACTTTAGTAAAGGGCTTGTGGGAAGAGTATATGGTCCTAAATGTCTCTACACTAATGCACAGAGCATGGGAAATACACAAGATGAACTAGAACTCTTAATACAACAAAATAAATATGATATGACAGGCATCGCTAAAACCTGGTGGGACGAGTCTCATGATTGGAATGTAGTAATAGGGGGGTACAACCTAATTTAGAGAGATAGACCAAACAAGAAAGCAGGAGCAGGAGCTTTATATGTCAAGGATATTTATACCTGAGAAGTGATCCATGACTTTAAAATCCAGGAAGCCAGTTTGAGAGCATCTGGGTAAGAATTAAGGGAACGAGAAACAACAGAAATGTCATTGTAAGGGTCTACTACAGACCTCCAAGCCAACCTGACGATTTGGATGATGCCTTCCTCGAGCAGATGACCACACATTCAAAAAGGAGAGATGCGGTAGTAATCAATAATTTCAACTATCCTGATATATGTTGGCAGTCAAATTTTGCCAAGAGCACAAGGTCCAGCAAGTTCTTCACTTGCATGGCAGACAATTTCTTTCTCCAGAAGGTGGAAGAGAAAACAAGAGGATCAAATATTTTAGATCTCATCCTAACCAATGGGGATGACCTTGTTAATAAAGTGGAAGTGGTGGGATCCTTACAGGGGAGTGACCATGCTCTATTAGAATTTGTTATTCAGTGAGAAGGGAAAGCTAACTGTAGTTTCCAGATTTTTTTAAAAAAAAATTATCTAAACTTAGGGAATTACTGGCCAAAATCCCATGGTCAAGAATACTGAAAGAGAAAGGAGTTCATGATGGATGGGAATTTCTTAAAAGTGGGTTTCCATGGCCAAGTGGGGAATCAAACCCAGGTCTCCAGGATTGTAGTCCAACACTCAAACCACCACAGCACACTGGCTCTCTTATTAGTACTTGTAAGCTTTTATGTTGGTCATGTCTGCTGGTACTGTATTTGTTCACATTTCCCTATACAAGGCTGCCTGTGCTTTAAGATCTTTAGGGAAGGCCTTTCTCTCTGCCCCACAACCCTCACAGGCGTATCTGGTGAGGAGCGGAGTGAGAGCCTTCTTGGTGGCTGTTCCTAGGCTATCCCAAGGAAAGTTCCATTGGTCTCGTCTCTGTTTTCTTTCTGCTTTCTTATCTGAATGTGACTTTAATGGACTGTGGTACAAGGAAGTGCAATGGGTATACTATTTCATATTAGATAATATGTTTCAACGTGTTTTTAACTATTTTAAATTAATATTTTAATTGGATTGTTGTTTAGTATTAGTGCTGTTGTTGTGTGCCTTCAAGTCATTCCTGATTATGGCAACCCTAAGGTGAACCTATCACAGGATTTTCTGGGAGTGAGAGTATGTGATATGTCCAAGGTCTCCCAGTGGGTTTCCATGGCCAAGTGGGGAATCAAACCCAGGTATTTGTTCTAATTGCAATGGCTACTATCCTGATGCAAATGTAATTTGATACGATTACTGTTTAATGCTTTCTCAGTTTTTATTGTAGCTTGTTTTAGTTAGGTTAAAAAATATTGTGTAAGCTGCTATTGGTCCTCTATTGGGAGAAAAGTGGGATATTAAATAAACAAACAAACAAACATGACACATCAGTCTAGCTCTTGGGATGACTTCCTCCAATAGTTTTATGTAGTTGTTATAGTTGAATAAGGATCAAGATGGAACCTTGCAGGTCAACTGCTGTGGAGTAGAGCAGAAGTTCCCTGACAGTGTCCTATGTGATTATTAAGGAGGTTCAGAACCACTTTAACACTATACTCCTAAGAAAATCCAGGATAAATCAGTGAAAATGATACCACGGTTGTTGATACTGAAAGTTGCTGAGAGATCCAAGAGAAGCTACAGAATTGTCCCTCCTACTTCCACCTCCCAGCGTATGTCACCTCTTAAAGCATGGATGAGAAGCGTATGGCTTGTGAAGGGGCCTTTTATGTTGCCCTCCCCTCTGAATCCTGCAACAACATTTTCAGGGGGTAGAACTTGATCTTTAAATGCTGCTGTCCCTGCACCTGAAATAGGCCTGAACACCAATTTAAAACAAACAAACAAACTGTGAAATGGAAACAGAAACCTGAATGTCTCTACCAATTTGGGCAAAATGATGGATATGAGGCCCATGGGGGTCCAGAAAGGCTGAAAATATCCTATTTTAATCCTACACAGCTGGTACTAATTTATATGAGAAGCAGTATTCATTGCTTGGCTCATACACTCAGCTGGGAATGGAACACCCACTGTGCAGCAGGAAAGGAGCATGATTCTCTTCACTTTCTCAGCATATAGAGAAATGCAGTCTGCATTGAACTTTCTGTGCTGAAATCTCCAGGTCTGGTTCCTGGAGGTCTTCCTCTATTTTTTAAAGAGGGGTGACATATATGGGCTGGAATCCTGTTGAAACATCATGCTGCCATAACTATGCCATTGTGGCATGAAAAATGAAGAACATAGGTATTGTGGCCATTTAGGCTTTGGAAAAATAGGTTGTTTGGAGCCAGCAGGTTCTCCCTTACCATTGTTGCATGACCCTGGAAAAAACACAACTGCTAGTGTAGTGCACAAATGGGATTCTGGACATGAACTAGTCTTCTGCCTGTTCAGGTATTTTTCCAGAGCATACACAGCTGCAGATATATCTAGTACATCCTTTGCACTGAAACAAGCTACTGATCAATCCTGTCCGGGATTGTTTACAGTGACTGGCACTAACTCTTTCAGTCTTAACCCTTTCTTAATCCTGCTTCCTGCTTAACTGAAGATGCTGGAGACTGAATCTGGGATCTGGTACATTCAAAGCACCTGCTCTATCATTGAAATTTACCCAGTCCACTAATAACACAATACCACCTTGAAAATGCCCATATCTTATTATGTAAACTAAACAGGGTTGGATCTGGTTAGTGCTTTGATGGGAAATTACCCGGGAGTAACATGTTCAGGGAGGCTGTAACTCAGTGGTAGAAAAAATGCTTTGGATACAACAGGCCAAAGGTTTAGTACCCAGCATCTACAGCCAACCAGAGAAGTCAATAGATGGATCAATGGTCCTGATTTAGTATAAGACAATCTCCTAGTACCGTCTCTCCTTCCCACGATTATTCAGATAGTACCTGACTGTCACATAAAGGATAGCTTCATGTTCTAGTAATTAGGCTTAGAGGTTTCAAAAGCTTTATTTAGAAACATCAAAAAAAAACAGCTGCGCACCTTGGCAAAACTGTACTTTGGTAGCTGTTGACCAGTTGTGTACCTGGACCACCAATTTCTCGAACTCTTCAGGGTATTCAGCTACTGATTGGTTTCCTTGCATTGTAGATGTAAGATGTGAGCAGGTTTTTCCCTGGTGGAAGAAGTCTTAAAACTGTTCTCTTAAATGATTCATGAAGAAACAAAAAAATCAGTTAGTTTTAGAGCTCCTGCATTGTAAAGCCCAACCAGCCAGTTGCAAGCTCTTTTTTTCCAGTTGTGCAGCCACACATCGAACTTTGGTTTCCTCACTAGGGAATATGTATTCCCATTTGCCAGCCATCTAGGTCAGGAAATAGGGTAGGCACTCAGTCTGGCCACTGAACGTGGCCTTCAACTTTCACTCCCCAAATGGCTAAACTGGAGCAATGGTTTGGTGGGGCACAGCCGGCTGTCAACGGGGCCGCCCTTGCCTCTCCAAACTGGGCACCTAAAGCCATGTTTCCCACTGCTGTTCCACACTCCAGCTTGCCCTTGATGTCTGACAGCAAATGCTGGATCACTGCCTGAGCCTCATCTAGATCATCCCACAGATCCTGCATCTGCCAATCCTTGGTTTCCACCGGCACCGCCCAGAAAAAAGTGCCACCCATGTGGATGCCCCAGTCCATCAGTCTAGCAGCTTACCTCAGATGTTGCACAAGTCTTTCCCTACCTGAGAACCATGGTGCTTCACTGCCCTTGCCCAGGGAAGGTGCCAGTGTCACAGCTCTTCACCTGTCAAAAACAGCAGTCTTTGGGCTGAGCTCCTGCCATAGCACTGGCACTCACTTCCAGCACTGCAAGGTCCCTAAGGTCTTCCAGGTTAAAGCTGTGAGGGAGTCCCTCATCTGACTGGTTGCCGTTTTCCTCATCAGATGCCATACCATAACCTGAACAGGGTTCTCCAGCTCCCAGTTTCAACTGTACTCTTGGCAAACTGCTTCTTTAGTCCTGCCAGTAGCAAAGATGTGCTGATGTTTTTTTGCTGTTCTGAATAATGCCTTTGAACTCTCTAAGCCTGTTATTTGAACTCGAAGCTAGTCAGTACATTACCCTGACTTACGAGGAGCTAGATAAACATGCCTGCTTGCAGATATTTGAAACATTATTATATATAGTGCTCATATCATGCTGAGCACAGTTTGGTTTATCTAGTGCCATCTGCTCTTGACTAATTCTTCAGCACTGTCTTGGATTTCCCTATCTGCTAATCTCATGGTCTTGCTCCATTTTACACTCTGAACCTGATTATGCTGCAGATGCTGCTCACAATTTTGGCCTCAACAGCCCTTGGGCTGGATCACTGTTCTTCAGGAACAGATCTTTTATGTGGACTTAACACCTCCCACTGTTAAATATAGTGGCCTGTCAATGAGGTTTAACAGTGACCATGGGATTAACATAAAAGGATCCTAGAACTCCTTGCCTGAAAAAAAAAAAGATTAAAATAAAAACAAAACTTTCATGTTAAATTATTAAATTCAGGTTAAATTATGAAAATGTTATGCTCCTTCTACCTTTTGAATCAATCTACAGCATAAACAGAAAGTTAGAAAATTCCTATTATGGTATCTGCTAGATTTTTTCACAGTGCCTGGTATCACTTAAATGTCTGAAACACAGACACCCATACAGAAACTGTTTTCCCTCCTTGCAGGAACTGATGGATCCTACTTCATCTGGTCATAGTCTCCTGAATAGAGCATGTGGGAGCATTTCTACTTGCATTTCCTCCAATCTACACAACTAACCCTGATTGTTTTCGTTCCTAATAGATTCCACTGGAAAAACACACACCATTGCATGTTGAAACAAAGCAGTCACTCTTTCTATTGCTAAGCCATTAAATTAGAGAGTATTCAATTAATAACAGCTGAATATTCTGTCACATTTAGGAAGATATATGGCAAAACAAGCAGGTTGTGATGTTTCTGACAGAAACGATAAAAGTTCTCCTGACAGAGTCTGGCAGATACTTGGCTCCTGCTGTGCCTCCCTCTTCATGTTCTCAAGCATCAACTCAGACACAAGATCCAGGCCTGGCTTCAAAGGAGGAGGGCTCCAAAGAGAACAGAGAAACCTTTGCCAAAGAATCTGAAGGCAGTTCCCCCCAGCTCCTTTCTGAGGCCACCTGAATGTATACAGACTCACCTGCAAAATACATAAACACACAGAACTCCCATACAATAATGCTAAGGCACTGGTGCATTTCCAGAACACAGTATAAATAACACTTCTTCTTCTCACATCATTCTTCAATATGGTACTGAATTATGCTGCTGGTAGATATTCAACATGCTCACTGATTCTCTGTGAGCTAACCACATGAACAAAAGAAACCCAGGGCTTTAGATAAGTCTGAGGACTGAATCCTACAGATGTAAGAGTACTTGGCATGTTTAGCTACATGCAATGGGAACATTCTCATGTTGTTGTTTTACAAACTTATTTGGCCAGAAAATACATTATTTTCTGTCTCTCTGAAATTCTGTAGTTTGTTGTAATCACACAATCTAATATCTATTGCATTTTCTCCCCTCCTCTCTCTCGCCACTCTGTTCCCACTGGTTCAGTTAGGAGGATTTTTTTTTAACCAGAGATGGAAGTTTGTTTTCAGATGCTTAAATCTATAAAGGCATCTACCAGGGAGTTAAAGCAATTGGGGAATTAAGTTTTTCATTGCGGGTAAGGGTGGGGTTGGAATTAAAGACATGTTAAACTGAGAAGGAGTCCCCCAATACTCCTCCCTGGTAGATTGCTTATTTCACAGAATCATAGAGTTGGAAGAGACCACAGAGTCCATCGAGTCCAACTCCCTGCTATGCAGGAACACCCATCAAAGCATTCCCAACAGATGGTCATCCAGCCTCTACTTAAAAACCCCCAAAGAAATAGACTCCACCACACTCCAAGGCAGCATATTCCACTGCCGGACAGGTCTGACTATGAGGAAGTTCTTCCTGAGGTTCAGGTGGAATCTCCTTTCCTGCAGCTTGAATCCATTGCTCCTTGTCCTGGTCTCTGGAGCAGCGGAAAACAAGCCCACTCCCTCCTTGATATGACATCCCTTCAAATATTTAAACGTGGCTATCATGCCCCCTCTTAACCTTCTCTTCTGCAGACTAAACATACCTAGCTCCCTAACCAGCTCCTCATAGGGCATGGCTTTCAGACCCTTCACCATTTTGGTCACTCTCCTCTGGACATGCTCCAGCTTGTCAATATCCTCCTTGAATCGAGGTGCCCAGAACTGGACACAGTATTCCAAATGAGGTCTAACCAATGCAGAATAGAGTGGTACTGTTACCTCCCTCGATCTAGACACCATACTCCTAGTGATGCAACCAAGAATCACATTGGGTTTCTTGGCTGCTGCATCACACTGCTGACTCATGTTCAGCTTGTGATCTACCAAGACTCCTAGATCCCTTTCACATGTACTGTTATCCAGCCATGTGTCCCCCATCCTATATTTGTACATTCCATTTTTTCTGCCCAAGTGCGAGACCTTATATTTCTCTCTGTTGAAATTCATTTTGTTAGCTTTGGTCCAGCTCTCCAATCTGTCAAGGTCACTTTGAAATTTGATCCTGTCCTTTGGCGTATTAGCAACCCCTCCCAATTGGGTGTCATCTGCAAATTTGATCAGCATGCCCTCCACTCCTTCATCCAAGTCATTGATGAAGATGCTGAATAGCACTGGACTCAGGACAGAACCCTGTGGCACCCCACTAGTCACTTCTGTCCAGCATGAAAAGCAGCCATTGGTGAGCACCCTTTGGGTTCGGTCAGTCAACCAATTACAAATCCCCTGACATTCACACTGTCCAGCCTGCATTTTACTAGCTTCCTTGCAGAAATGTCATGCGGAATACCTTTACTGAAATCAAGATATGCTATGTTCACAGCATTCCCTTCATCTATCGAGCTTGTAACTCTATCGTAAAAAGAAAGGAGATTAGTCTGGCATGACTTGTTTTTGAGAAACCCATATTGACTTTTAGTGAGCATGGCATTGCTTTCTAAGGAATTAAAAACTGACTGCTTAATGATCTGCTCTGGGTATTGATGTCAGGCTAACTGGGCGATAATTATTTGGGTCCGCTTCCCCCCCCCTTCTTGATGATGGGGACAGTTGTCCTCCCCCAGTCTGCTGGAACTTGTCCTGTTCTCCAAGAGTTCTCAAAGATTATTGTGAGTGGTTCTGAAATTACTTCTGCCAGTTCTTTTAATATCCTTGGATATAACTCATCTGGCCCTGGAAATCTGAATTCATCTAGTATAGCCAGGTATTCCTGTACTAGTTCTCCACCTTTTCTGTGCTGCATTTCCCCCACTTCCCCACCTGCTCCCCACCCTCCAAGTTGAGTACTTCTTTCCTTTTGGGAGAAAACTGAGGCAAAAAAGGTGTTGAGTAGTTCTGCCTTCTCTCTTCCCCCTGTTAGTAACTGGCCAGCTTTTCCATGCAGTGACCCTATAATTTTCTTGTTTTTCCTTTTGCTGCAGACATATCTAAAAAAGCCCTTTTTATTGTTTTTAACATCTCTGGCAAGCCTGAGTTCATTTCTAAAGGAACAATCTACTGGGCTGGTATCAGGGACCAGAATCAAAGAAGAACTGCTCCTTAAGGAAAAAATGAAATCAAACTCTTTGGAACCACATAAATGGGTTACAGCAGAGCTTTTCAAACTGTGTGTTGCAACACATTAGTGTGTCAGCTGCAGTGTGTAGGTGCATCGCACAAGTGTAATGGGTGCAAGGGCTGCCTCTCCCAACCGCTGCCACAGCTGCCCTGTGCCGAAGAAGCCCCCAGTGAGGGTGGTAACAAACCAAGCTCTGGTGCCTCCATTTACTGAATTACTTACTGAATTACTGTGTCGTGAAATGATGCGTGTCTAAAACATGTGTCACCAACATGAAAAGTTTGGAAAGCTCTGGGTTACAGGGTTGCTGGCCATACATCTTGCACTCATAATGAGATTATGAAGACGTAGGTGGAGATTAGGTTTGTCAGGTTTTTGGTCTAGCTTGGACTCAAATCTTCCTCATTATATATTCATTCTTTTTTTTATTTTTAAAATATGTGCATGTGTTTGTGTGTGTGTCTACATCACATTGCAATGAAAATTTAGAACTTTACAGTATTTTTCCCCATTCAAATAAAAAAGAGAGGATAAAACTGGACTCTCATTTATAGTCTCCAACATCGCCAAAACTGACATATTCAAAAAAAACAAAAACAAAAAACAAGAAACCCAAAAAACTAAAGCCTACCTGATCCAGAAATATCTTTCAACTGATATAAAAATATAAATTGTTTTAAAATTATGAAAATTAAATACAGTCCTCCTTCCACATCTGCAGGATTTGTGGATTTGATTATTCACAAGCAGCACGCCATCCCCCCCTTTCTCTGAGAGGAGGAGCTCCAGAGGGGGAAAGGAAGGCTCGCACAAGTTTTTCTCCACCCCCTCATTCCCTCCCATTTTGCATGGGAAGGGGAAGGAGGGAGCTCTGGAAGAGGAAAAGGAAAGCTTGTGTGAGCTTTCCCTCATCCTCATCCCCATTCTCTTCCATTTTGCATGGGAATGGGAAGGGGAGAGCTCTGGAGGGGGAAACATCTCTGCAAGCCTTCCCTCACTCCACCCCCATTCCCTTCTGTTTTCCATGGGAACAGGATGGTGGGAGCCCTAGAAGAGAAAGGGAGGGGAGCAGGGGGTATTATTCATGTCCCCCCCCCCCACACTTTTGCAAGGGTTTTGCACAAACACAAATTTAAAAGCTATGATCTCAGAGGGGTCTCAGGGTGGGGAGTAGAGTTGATAGGGTTTGGTCAGTATAATAATTCCAGAGAGTAAAATTACATTAAATTTACTTTAAACTCCTTAATGCAGAAAACTATGAGGACTTGTCACCTGTGAATATGTTCTACTGAATTTAATAGAGCTTACTTCTGAGTAGACATATACAGAATTGCTCTATAAGCATGCTTCTCTGTGTAAGGTCAGCTTAGTTTTTAAGCAGTGAGAGTAATCAGGCTTAAAGATAGGTATTTCTGCTGTCATCTCACAGAACAAGAAGTGTGAAATAATTTGTGATCTATGTTCAAAAGGAAAACACATTTATTCTCCAACTATCCCATTTTTCCTGAAACTGCTATGTTTTTCAGAGCCCTCAACAGGGGAAAAGCCCACATTCTAAACAAGCCAGTTTTCCAAAAGAATACATTTGCCTCTGTCTTTGCCTCCCCACATGTGTGTGTCTGTGTTTAGCAGTCCAGTGCCTACCAATGACCACCAAGTTTATCATGAACAAAGAAATATTTATGGTTATCATGAAAACAAATAATAATTGTAGGCCAAAGAAAAAAAGATGGGAAAAAAGAGAATAAACAAAAAATGCATTCTTTTAAATGTTTCCTGGACCTCACTCACATCTCTGATATTTCTTCATACTGCCTTCACAAATTATTGTAGATTATCCATATACACTCATGTATAAGTCAACCTCATATCTAAGTCAAGGGCAGGTTTTGCTGCCAAATTATGGATTCTGATATGACCTATGGATAAGTCGAGGGTCGTTCCACAGAGAGGTGAAAACACTGCACAGTGCCATGGTGGAGGGGGCGGGGGTCACTGCTTCTCTTAGGTTCTCCCAGGATGAACTAAGCTCTTGCCTTTCACCACTGTGCTCAGAGAAAGGGATGGTTCCTTTTTTGATAAGAATTAAGGTGTAGTACTTACATTGAGCCATAGATAAACGCAGATTTTTTGGGTCAATTTTTTTGACTAAAATTTCTAGACTTGTATATGAATATATACAATAGATGGTTATGTCACTGACTTTTTCGGTTTGTTCCTCTCCCTCGGAACTGGTAATTAAAGCCTGTAGAGAGACAGTTTGGATAAGGGAAGTACCTTCTTCAGACTTTTCCTTTATGCCTTTAATTATGGAGAAAAATCTCAAGATTACCATATTTGCTGGCATATTAGACACACCGGCATACAAGACGCACCCCACTTTTCAAGCGGTATTCTTCAGGGAAGTTTATTTTTAGTTCTCTGGTGTGCAAAATGCACAGGAAAGGAAGGGAAGGAAAGGAGTGTTGCACCAGGAGACGAGGGGAATGAAAAGAGTGCTTCACTACTACCCCTCTCTTCCTGTGTGCTTGGGCAGAAACTCCAGGCAGAGTCAAAACGCACAGGAGAGGAGAGGAATGAAAAGAGTGCTGCACCAGGAGAGGAGGGGAACGAAAAGAGTGCTCTACCACCACCCCTCCCTTCCTGGTTTGCTTGGGCAGAAACTCCCAGCAGAGTCAAAATGCACAGGAGAGGAGGGGAAGGTAAGGAGAAACTGTAGAAACAGCTATCTATGCTCCTATAGATCAAGGCTTCCCCTACCCCCTCCCTTCCAGTTTTGCCTGGGCAAGGAAAACTTTCACTCTCCTTCCCTTCCCTATGTTTTTTAGCATTGCTGTATTTGCTGGTGTATAACACATATCCCATTTTCAGAGGGTATTTCTTTAAGAAAAAAGTGTGCTTTATACACCAGCAAATATGGTAATACCAGAAAATGAAAGTGCTTTCTTGTGCTATGCTTAACTGTTGTTGTTGTTGCTGCTGCTGCTGCTGCTGCTGCTGCTGCTGCTGTGTGTCTTCAAATCATTTCTGACTCATGGCAACTCTAAGGGTTTTCTTGGCAATATTTGTTTAGAGAAAGTTTGCTTTTACCTTCTTCTGAGGCTCAGAGAGGGTGACTTGTCGAAAGTCACCCAGTGGGTTTCCATAGCTAAGTAGGGATTCGAATATGCTCAAACCAGAACATCATGCTGGTTCTTGTTACTTTCACTTAAAATTCTGTCCTAAATCCAGTTGTTCCTCTGAAGTACAACAGATCATTGCATCCACAGGATCCTGGTGTGACAAAGTTGCTTTGGGAGTCAGCTATTTGGAATGCAAGTGCAACTTGATGGTGGGTTGCTAGGCAACAGGAGTAGTACCTTAAGAGTGAAACCCAGCACACTGTTGGTATGTGTGTGGGGGGGACTTTTGGACGAGAGGAATTACATACAAGGCAGAGATTCTGTTTGAAAGAGACCCTTCAGTCAGAACTTGGCCAGAGAGGGTGGCTGGGTTGTGCTTACGCAGCTGAGAAAAAGACACAGAGAACGGAGGCCTAAGGCAGGGAGTTCTTGGCATAGACTGTCATAGATTTGAACTGGTTAATGTAACAACACCATACTTTATACTAACTTTAAAAAGACATTTCATTTCCGATGTTACTATAATAAAAGATACAGTTTGTTTTACAACTACTAAGTCATCCTGAGTTGTCTAAAGTCACTAATAATAAGGAAGAACATACTACCATAAATAAACTATTTGGTTCTGAGGGAACACACCCTAGCCCTTTTACACAAAGATCGTATTCAAAGAATGTGGTAGGGCTAAGTAATAATGCCAGGGTCCCTTCTCAGGTTGGAACTGCAAATCAGTCTGAGGAGAAATAAGGAGCTCTCACACCTGGTAAATCAGCACTCATATAAATTCCATTAATCCACTGGTCTCTGTGCATCATTAATTTAAATGAAAAGAGCAATAACTTAGCAGACAATAACTCTCTTTGTATTTCTGGACATGCCTTCAAGTTGCCTGTCAACTCATGATGACCCCATGAGTTAGCCATTCTAAAATTCAACAAAACGTGTGTGAAGAGGGGGAACTCACTACTCAACGCTCCTCACATGTTTCCAATTGTTCCCCTACACGTGGAAAAAATGTTGGAAAAGCAGGGAGGTTGCTCACACAATGTGGAACTTGGTTTTCCCGCATTCCAAATCACATGAACAGCCTCCGTGGATAAAGGTGTCACTCTTGTTTCCCAAAGTCATCCTCCCCATGTATAGCACTGGAAATGCCTGCTCCCCATTACTTTGGTTTTGGAGTGCCTGAAAACCAGTCAAATATTTGTGAAAATGAGCCAAATGCCAAGTGCCTGGAGCCTTATGATATTAGGGCTATTAATCCAAGAAATATTAACCACATCAAAGATAAGCAGGCATGTTTGAAAGATTTGTGTCCACCAAGTTTTGTGCTAAACTTTTAAGAGTTAAATCAGCAAGTTCCCCAAGAGGTTAATACTAATTAGTCTCCATTCCAAGGAGGATATACTGGCCACTACTGCAAGCTGCTTTTCATGCTGTTGATGCTTTTTTTTTTAAGGTTCTTCTTAAATGGCTTTGTTTGAATACACATTTTAGTTGCTAAGAAACTACTTTCTTTTTTGTAGGCTCCAACCAAGAAGACAAAGAGACTGTCAAAGTAACATGCTATTTTGACAACAGCCGTAACATGATCATAAAATGATACAGTATTTCTGAATATCCCTTTTAAATATTTGCTAATGTGGCTTAAATACCATATTCATTCATATGACATTTATAAAAATATATACAAACAGCACCTATATTATGTGCCCACCTTAAATATACACATGTATTAAAAAGCGATATAACTCACGCGCGTGCGCGCGCACACACACGCATGCACACAGACTGACTCTGCATAGACAGATGAACATTCTGAAAGGGAACACAAAGTGAAGCTATCAGTTCTCAGTGATTTGAGAGCTACAGATTTTGTTATTTGCCTTTGATACAGAGGAGACAGTAAAGAAGAAGGAGGAGGAGGAGGAGGAGGAGGAGGAAGTGATACATCCATAAACAACTGCCTCACACTTCTAGTCTCTTTCCTGCTGCATCCCTTTCTAGAGAACATTTGCTTTAGAAGACATGTGTAGATTTTGTTCTGTATTTTGTTCTTTCCTCCACCTTCAAAAGGGATGGAAGAAACTTTTTTCCTCCCTGCTCTGTCCAGGCTACTCAATGTGTCACAAAATTATATCACCAGTAACTGTGTAAGCAGTTGTGTGGAAGCAAACATAATGCAACAGAAATTGCTGATCATCATGTCTTATTATTCTACACGCTTGCATACACTGCAGTGAAATATGAACAAAGAATCAAAAACAACCCAGAGCAGGAAGAGAATGCAAGGGCACCTAGTCCAACTCCTTATCATGCAAGAACGCTCAACTAAAGTATTCCCAAAAGTTGTCCATCTGTTTAAAGACCTCTAAAGAAGGAGAAGGAGTAGTTTACCACCCCACCATCTATAGCTGAGCAGTTCTTACACTAAAGAAATTTAGGTAGTATATCTTTTCTTGTAATATTTGGTGTGGGGCAGCAGCGGAGGCAGTGACAAGCCCAACCAACTGCCCACTTCTGATTTGCAAAGGAACCCTGACATTTCAAAGGCAAAACTGTGTGGTTGGTGTGCCTATAGATATTCTCTTTTTTCCACTTTCATGGGAGTCCTGCACCCCAACTCCCAAGAATGTGGAAGGATGACTGTACAAGAAACTGGCATATAAACCTATAGGGAAAAGTGACAAGGATGCTCTCCTGTACATGTCTACACAGACAATAGTAATTTTTGCAAAAAGAACACAATGGTGCAAAAATTAATTACAACTGCTTGCTTGTATAATTCCTCTTGTTGATTTAAAGGGCAAAACTATGAGAGTAGCACAGTCTCATTCTGCTGGGCAGAAGAGGAGAATGAATACACAGACAAAAGAGGTTGGGTGAGCTGTGGTGCCAAGATGAGCTTGATATCTTAATGCTTTTTTAAAAGTGCACTTTGCATTTACTGAGTTAGACCAAAGAAAAGCAGTAATTATACTTAACATTGCCCCACCCTACAAGGCTCTACGTGATATTTGGGAACTGTGAAAATATTTGGGAACTCTTCCAGAAATGAACTTTCAGTAGTTAAAGTTAATTACAAATATGACTTTTATCAATTAGCTTTAAAGTGTTTCTTTTTCACATTCCAATTCAATGTCATTTGTTCTAGATAAAAAAAATTACAAAAATCTCAAGTTATATCATCAAGCACTACAAATTCTATTGGCAAAATCTAGCAAATAGATGGGTCTGAGAGCAATTCAAGGCTGAACCCTTCTTAGAAGTCAAGATGACTAAGCTCAGACTGTTTTGCTTTGGACATATCATGAAAAGACATGACTCACTAGAAAAGACAATAATTCTTGATAAGATAAGAGGCAGCAGGAAAAGAGGATAATCCCATTAAAGGCGGATAGATTCAGTCAAGAAAGCTACAGCCCTTTGTCTGTAAGACTTGAGTAGGGCTGTTGATACCAGGATGAGTTGGAAGTCTCATTTATAAATAGAAGCTGACTTGATGACAGTTAACAGGGAAACAATTTGGCAATACTGCAAGTTGATGGGAGCAGGGGGCATGGAGCTCCTTATGCAGGGCTCTTTATGTAGATTATGTTTTGTCCCATTGGACAAGCAGAAGATGTGGATGATTGTAATGTGGGAAATTTTTTAACTCTCATGCACTCACATCTCTGCTTTTAACTTGTAAAAAAATAGGACACAAGGGAGTCAGGTTAGGACACACCCCTGAATTCCCTCCAAATTTCTCCCAATCTATAAATCTTTCAAAATCCATGTCCTTAACTAGACTGGTGCTTTAGAGGATTGCTATGATGGTGATAAATGGGTTTATATTTTTCCTAGTTGTTCTGTATAGATGGCCACAGTGAAAGCAAAACACATACCAATGCACAGACACATAGCACCCAAGGCATCAAACAGGCATGTGTTGGGAGCACAAACCACTTATCCAGAAAGCCACAGATATCCTGGGAAATGCCCTATGAGCAGAAACAGGGCTTTTCACTCCACCAGAGTAGTGAGCTACCAGTCTGATGATATCAACAAGGAAATTATTAAGGAGGGTGAGAAAGAGACAGATCTGAATTGAATTATATTTACAAATTGCAATCCATCAGCAGAGTTATGAACAAAGACTATGGTTTCATGGCACATTACATGTATTAATACAAGAGCCCTAACTACAGTACATGTAACAAAGGGATTCTTCTCACAGAAGATTTTGAACCCAAGGAAACTGATATGCAGATTTGATATGCAGATTTATTGCTTTCATCCATGTAAAGATCTGGAACACCTGTATCACCTTATGCAGCTCTTTGAAAATGTAGGTCAAGGTTGTAATCTGTATCTTTCTGGATTCTTGTCTATATTACATTCCATAACTTGTCTTTATTTTTCTCAAAATTAGGTGCACAGAACTGAATGCAATATTCCAGATGAGGCAATACCAGTACAGTATATAGTGTGACTGCTACTTCTCTTGACTAGGAAACATGCTTCTATCAGTGCAGCCTAAAATAGCATTCACTTTCTTTGCTGCAGCATCAAACTGCTGGCTCACATTCAGTATATGATCAATAATAATCCCAAAGTCCTTTTAACATGTATTAGTGCTGAGCCAGGTATTGTTGTTGTTGTGTGCCCTCCAGTCTTTCCCAACTTATGGTGACCCTAAGGTGAACCTAGAACAGGGTTTTCTGGGGCTGAGAATGTGTGACATGCCCAAGGTCACTAAGTGGGTTTCCATGGATCCCCCATCATATACCTGTGCATTGGCTTTTGTGACCTAAATGTAGTAGGATTTTGCATTTCTCTCTTTGGAAGTTCATTTTATTAATTTCATCCCAAATTTCTAGTACATCTAGGTCCTTTTGAATTCTGTTCCTATCTGCCAGTGTCTTAGCAATCCCTTCTACTTTCCTATCATCTGCAAACTTGGTACAGATTTCCCCTGCCTCATCATCCAAGTCATTGATAAAAAAGTTGAAGAATAATGGCTCTAGGACGCAGAGTCATAGAGTCATAGAATCATAGAGCTGGAACAGACAACAGGTGCCTTCCAGTACAACCCCCTGCCATGCAGGAACAGCCATTCAAAGCACTCCCAACAGATGGCCATCCAGCCTCTGCTTAAAAACCTCCGAAGAAGGAGACTCCAGCACACTCTGAGGCAGCATATTCCACTGCCAAACCGCTCTGACCATCAGAAAGTTATTCCTGAGGTTTAAGTGGAATCTCTTTTCCTGCAGCTTGAATCCATTGCTCCTTGTCCTAGTCTCTGGAGCAGCAGAAAACAAGCCCGCTCCCTCCTCAACATAACATTCCTTCAAATATTTAAATATGGCTATCATGCTCCCTCTTAATCTTCTGTTCCTCAGAATAAACATATCCAGCTCCCTAAGCTGATCTTCATAGGGCATGGCTTCCAGACTCGTAACCATTTTTGTTGCCCTCCTCTGGAACACACTCCAGCTTGTCGATATCCTTCTTGAAGCAAGGTGCCCAGAACTGGACACAGTATTCCAAATGAGGTCTAACCAAAGCAGAATAGAGTGGTACTATGACTTCGCTTGATCTAGACACCATACCCCTATCAATGCAACCAAAAATTGCATTGGCTTTCTTGACTGACGCATCACACTGCTGACTCATGTTCAGCTTGTGGTCCACCAAGACTCCTAGATCTCTTTCACATGTACTATTATCCAGTCACATGTCCCACATCCTTTATTTGTACATTCCATTTCTTCTGCCTAGGTGTAGGACCTTACATTTCTTTCTGTTGAAACTCATTTTGTTAGCTTTGGTCCAGCTCTCCAATCTGTCAAGGTCATTTTGAATTTTGATCCTGTCCTCTGGGGTATTAGCAACCCCTCCCAATTTGGTGTCATCTGCAAACTTGATGAGCATGCCCTCTATTCCTTCAACCAAGTCATTGATCAAGATGCTGAATAGCACTGGGCCCAGGACAGAACCATGTGACACCCCACTAGTCACTTTTCTCCAGGAAGAAGAGAAGCCATTGGTGAGAACTCTTTGGGTTCGCTCAGTCACCCAATTACAAATCCACCTAAGAGCAGCACTGTACAATCCACATTTTACTAGCTTCTTTGCAAGAATATCATGGGGAACTTTGTCAAGGCCTTACTGAAATGAGGATATGCTATGTCCACAGCATTTCTTTCACCTATCAAGCTTGTAACTCTATCATAAAAAGAGATAAGATTAGTCTGGCATGATTTGTTTTGGAGAAACCCATGTTGGCTTTTAGTGATTATGGCATTGCTTTCTAAGTAACTACAAACTGTTTAATGATCTGCTCTAGGATCTTCCCTGGTACAGATGTTAGGCTGACCAGGTGATAATCATTCAGGTCCTCTTTTTTCCCCTTCTTGAAGATGGGGACAACATTTGCCCTCCTCCAGTCTGCTAAGACTTCTCCTGTTCACCAAGAGTTCTCAAAGATCATTGTGAGTGGTTCAGAAATGACTTCTGCCAGTTCTTTTAATATCCTTGGATGTAACTCATCTGGCCCAGGAGATTTGAAATCATCTAGTGCAGCCAGGTATTCCTGTAGTAGTTCTCTGCCTATTCTTTGCTGCATTTCCCCCACCTGCTCCCCACTCCCAGATTGAGTACTTCTTTCCTTTTGGGAGAAAACTGAGGCAAAGAAGGTGTTGAGTAGTTCTGCCTGTTTTCTTCCCCATGTTAGTACTTGGGCATCTTCTCCATGCATGAACACTATCATTTCCTTGTTTTTCCTTTTGCTGCAGACATATCTTTAAAAAGCCCTTTTTATTGTTTTTAATCCCTCTAGCAAGCCTGAGTTCATTCTGTGCTTTAGCTTTTCTGACCTTTTCCCCACATATCCTGACTATTTGTTTGAATTCCTCTTTGGTGATTTCACTATTCTTCCATTTCCTGTATATGTTTCTTTTAACACTTAGCTCATCTGAGACTTCTTTAGTCAACCATTCTGGTTGTGGCTCTCTACTCTTGACCTCCTTCCAGTCTGAAGCACAGCCAACGGATGGGCACAGTTTTCCAACCAATCCATCTGATGGCGCTTCCATATTTTCCATAGTTAAACAGTTTGTTAATCAAAATATTATGGTGGGCTTTATCAAATGCGTTGCTGAAATCCAGATAAATGACATCCACAGCATTCCTACCATCTACTTAACTAGAGTCCTGATTTTTTTTAAAAAAAGATATAAGATTAGATAGGCAAAATTTGTCTCAAGAAACCCATGCTGGCTCTTACTGACCACTGTATTGTCATCAAGATATTTGTAGACAACTCCTGTATAATCCATTCTAACAATTTTTTTCCTTGGTATTGAGGTTAGGGTCAGTAGCCTACAGTTCCCCAGATCATCTCTGTTCTCCTTTTTGGAGAGATGGACAAAGTCTACTCATCTTCAGTCTCTGGTACCTCACCTAGTCTCCAAGATTTCACAAAAATAATGGTGAATAGCTCTGTGAATACAACAGCCAACTCCTTCAATAGTCTGGGATGCACTTCATTTGATCCTGCAGAACTGAACCCATTTAGGTTGACTAGCTGCTGTTACCCCAAAAGGTGGATGACTCAGAGGTCCTCCCACAATGCCAGTGCCTCCATGAAACAGTAGGGAATTATTAGTTCAAAGGGGAGGCTTGCAAGAGGGAGGATCTTTTATACGTATGTATATCGGTACTAATGCAGAGATACCAGCTGGAGAAGAAAGGAATAATAGTTTTATTGGGGGACTATCACAATCACACACACAAGATCCAAGCAGTCTCACAACCATACAAGCCTAACTGAAGTAAAAGAGGGAAAAATTGGATAGCAAGAAGTTAGAGTGAAGTGGGTGATAATTAGCTATCCTTCAGAGAAGAGGTGAAGCGATGTGGCTCAGACTAAGTGTCTGAGGGTATACAAGAATGGGAATTGAAGCAGCAGAATGATGGCCTATATCTGCAGTATTATGAGTTACCTTGCTCAGAGCCAGGGTTTAAATACCCTGTTTCTGTCCTGAAAGGGAAGGTGTAAATCGCTCTCTGGGAGACTAGAGAATGGGGTCCAGAATGGGCAAATGGCTTTAGCATTATGTGACAAAGCAATGATAGGAACCGTGATAGTTCCTTAATGGCTGGGCAGGTGAGGAAACAAAGCAGAGTCCTGGTGGGAAGATGCAGTGGGTTGAAGAGAATCAGAAGTAGTTTTGGTTGCTTTTGTTTCTAAAGGTTGAGTCATTGAAAATACATTTGCAAGGTCATGAACACTAGAGCTTCCATGACTATGTCCTGGTCATGCCCTGAAGGTCCCATCTGATCTACTTTTGCACGTGTTCAGCCAGTCCTCTTTGTCAGCATGGCTTTTCAGCCATAGCAATACATAATTTATATTTCATGCCAATTAAATATTTAACAATTATATAATGGAGTGAGTGTACATCATGGTAACAATCCCCTGCCCAAAATGGAACTTCCAAGGTAAGCCATGGAGCTTCGTTCTTCCAGGAAGGTGCCACACACCTACTATCAGTTGGTTTGGAGAACAAGAGACATGAGGTGACAAGGAATAAACCATACATAGGAAGGAGGGTAAGGGTGAGAAGCTGAGAAGCTATCTTACTTCCATCAGTTTTGCCAGATAACTGCTTGGCTGTGGGGAAAATCTGACAGAAGTGTGTGCTTCTTTCAAAAAAGGAAGGGGGAGAGAGAGGGAGAAAGGGGATAAAACGCCACACATACATATATGCACAAAGCAAAATGTCATTCAAACAACTGGAATTAAAATACAAATACAATAATGTTCAAACAATCGAAGATATAACAATGTCCAAATAGGCTGCACTCCATCAATAGAAGCAATGGGGAAAACGTCCTATGCAGGCAAACGATGGCACAATTTGTGTGGCTCCAAATTCAAAGAGTCCAAAGCATTGGTTGGAGAGGAGACTCTTCTAGCCCCATAGTCTGAAAGAGTTCATAAAAGGTAGTCCATTGCACATCTGGAGAGGTGGAGTGAGTGTTTCACCGCCCCCCATGTCCAAAACAATTGGGATGCAGTGAAGAGGGCAAAGCAGGTATCTGGGGCTTCTTGGGGTTTTCCAGGACCATGCGTATTTACATAAAGGCAAGAGGTCCTGATGCATTACTTATTTGGCACCAAAACAGCACAAATTGAACACCAGCAACACATGATTACAAATGTCCCTGATTTTCAGGCTACAGTGTACTATTAGCTTAAAATTTCTAAATGGTGATACCTGTATTTTACTCTCTAATTTTAAAGGCTTTAAGTAAATACTCCCCAGAAAAGATGTTAGCCATTTATAGCATTTCCAGATTGTACAAAATATGGACTTTTAAATGGACCCTGTCATCTGAGCAAAAGCTTTCTCTCTAGAATATGAACATTTTTAAAATAAAGAGGTCTGGACAGTTTTGAATGTGTATGAAAATAATTCTGGAAATAAGTCTGTAGCTATGTTAAAACTCACAAAATGTAAGAAATTTGAATTTCACCTCCACGTATTATAAAGAATTATTTAGCTAGTATTCAGATGGGAATTATATTCTCTTGTCACACCTTTATCCATTTCTCATGCCTCCAATTATAATATTCATGTGCACACAAACATATGCACACATTTGCCCACTTGGCAAAGAATAAAGCAGCTGAACTACAAATTCCAAATTCTACAACTATCCTTTTTGTCTTTATTGAGCTTCACCTTATTATTTCCTCCCAACCAAATAATTACTTATCCCTTACAATTGTTCAATACTCAAAGCACCTCTGTTCTTTATAGCTTCTCCACATATTCCATACCAAAACCGTGGAGCTAAAAGCACATTCTAGGCTAGGCTGCAGTGAGTTCCAATACATTTCACTAATACAGAGAAAACCTGAGAGAACTGCAAAGTCAAATTTGACATAAACATACTAAGACGATAGATTTCTGGAGGCTTTGCTTTGTCCTTTTTCAAAGTATTGAGCGTGTTTCCTGGTGCTTGTCTTTGTTGCTTTGCATTTATTTTAGAGAGAACAATGACTGTGCCCTTGGTGAACCTTTAGGGGTACAGATTCTGCAGTTAACTCCCCTATTCCTGCATGTTTTTTTATTATTATTTTAGAGGTTACAGGAGAGATTTTCTAACCAACAAAGAGAGAAAGTAGCTGAAAGCAAACTAGGCTGAAATGATGTGTATAAGCATAGAGTGCAAGAGGAAGGTGTCAATTAAAAAAATGAAGCCCACTGCATTCTGTGCCTGACAGTTGGGGTGAACTGAGCTGACAGCTGCTGCATCAGCCAGCTTTGGTGGCTCCTTCATCTCTTATGGTCTCCTGAGCTTGAAACCTGTGACAGTAGTTTGAATGTAGCCTTGCACATTTCATTTGGTGTTGCAATCATTCCCCTGAAGCTACTTCTAATAATGGCAATTTTAATGATTTGGGGCTTAAGAACTCCAAATTGAGTCTGGAGGCAAACTGTAATGAAGCAGTCAGGATATGGAGGGGCTGGGTGCCTGGGGAGGCCGGAGCCTGCAAAAGCCAGTGAGGAGAGCAAGAAATGGAGGAAGTGGACTATACTTGAAAGGAACACTAGCCACTGTAGCACTTGAAAAAGTTTACATTAAGCTTGTTGCAGCTGCTCTGCTGAATAACATATGAGGAACATGGCACCATCATCTTCTCTATAAATATCTCTTTACGTACATAACTTTGAATGTAAAACTCACTCATTTTTCATTCAAAATGGGAGCTCAAAGTTGGTTACAACAAACATATTAAACTGAAAAACAGAAAAATATCCTAGAACTAAAATCATATCAACCATTATAACTATAGTCTTATATAGCTCTGGAGAAGTCAAATGCCGACATTAAATAAAGAGACAGATGAAAAAGAAAGTACTGTCTCAGGACAAATCAAGTGGGAAGGACCTGGAAATACTAACATGGAGTAAGGAAGGGAATCTGAGAAGATAGGGGGAAGTTCATGGATAGGACAGATGAAAAGGAAGGAGATCCAAATTTAAAATGAAATAAGGAAAGAAGGGCAGTGGGATTTGGTTCAAACTAGGTTATCGTATTTGTAGAATTTTAGTGTTTTTGAAAATTACCAATAAAGATATTGTTAAACATTTGATACCTTTAAAAGTGAATTGAATAAATTAATGGAGGATGAGCCTACTAATGTCTACTGGCTGTGACAGATCTATATTCCCTCCACGAAAAAGGCAGAATGTATCTGTGAATCAGTTGCTGAAAAGTATGCATGGGATCATGTTGAACTCATGTGGGAAAGTAAGAGACCCTGAAGGGTCACATCACCATCACATTCATGCCTGCCAAAACAAACAACAAACAAACAAATTTGCCCCCAGATGTCTTCTAGAGAAGAAGGGGCCATTTTCATCATGTTTCTAGGCTTTCCTGAATCATTTTAGGCCCAAGGGAGGCTTTTTTTAAACAACAGAAAGGGAATAGAAGTCACTTCCTGTTTATTTTGTTTCCAATAAAATAAACTAAAATAAACTAAAAGCGTCTCTTGGGCCTAAATTGGCCCAGGGTGGGCCCAAAATGTGATGGAAATGCCCATCATACCTCCTAGAAGGTTTTCTGCCCCCCCCCGAAGATATCCACAAACATCTTTTAAAAAAATGTTGTTCAACCCCTGGGGACCCTGAGAGGGCTTCAAACATGGTGGAAATGCCCTCCACAACCCCTAGATGGAGCAAAAAGTTGTATCTTTTTTAATGCCTTGGGGGCCCTAGAGAGGCATGTGGCCCACAGGTTATACTTTGTCCACTCCTGCCAAACAGAATGCTAGACTGGATAGTTAGTTCTCTGATCTGATGTAGAATGACTTAAACTGATTTAGCCCTTTGCTCCACTTAGCCAAACATTATCTAGTAGGGCTGCTAATGGTGCCCAATGATCTCAAGTGGACATATTTCACCAATCTGTTCTCTGAGATCTTTAAAAAAGGGTGGTGGTGGTTGTGGGCCTCCAGTTTCTGGTGGGCTAATGGAAGACACGAACTAGTGATCATGCACTAGATCATGAACCCTGAAGCATCACGCTTGACAGGAGGGGCTTCTCTGTCAACCAAGTGGGCTCTCTGATACACTGAGAGCCCAAAGATCTCTCTCATATTTGTAAGTTCATTTTTCCTCTTTTTCAGGAATCTACAAGGACTGGCTTTTAACGAACTTTGTTACTTTGTATGCTGATTGGCACTTTGCTAGCTCCTACTGCCCTGAGAAAGTTTATTTAAGAACCATGGCTCTTATGTACTTTCGAAACATAAGTTGCCTTGGCAGAGTTAAAGACTGGCAAAGGGAAGGGGAAAAATAATAAGAAAAATAAGTTATCAGCATAGTGAATTATAGAAGACCATGTAATATTATCATTGGAGGAAAAGAGAAATTCATTGCATGCACTTCTTTTTATTCCTCCTTTTTATATATAAAATTACTGTGGCCCTCAACTTCAAAAAACATGCTGGCTAGAAAAGATTCTGTTAAAGAGAGTAAAGTGCCTGACTACTTTGCCAGATTCTTTTGGCAGAATTTAGACCATTCAAACTTTCCACTGAGAATAAATTGGAAGAAATTACAGAACAAGTAACAGAACAAGTAACAGAAAATCAGAGAAAACATGACAGAACAAGTTAAATAAGGAGTTAAACAGGAGTCAGGAGAAGTACAAAAAAAATCAGAAGACAGAAGTTGTTGCAGAAGACAACTGTGGAAGTTCTCTAGAATAAGAAAGCAAAAGGAATTTTGAGACAAAAGACTCAAGATCTGCAAATGAAGACTTCCCAAACAGAGACAAGAACACATCAAGAATTTGAAAAAAACTCTTGGACAGAACAGTGCTTTTTGAACAAAAAGAGAAAGAAAATTATTTAAGAATCTGCACTCAGACTAAAATGAGGAAAATCTATCAGCAAAGATAGTTGAAAATTTATCAATATTTATGGTAGAAGATGAAGATAATGTTGAACATAATAGCCATATATTGAGTTAACTCTGTATATGCAAGAAGAATGAAAATACCAAGAGATGTCATAATTCAGTTTTCTTCCAGAAAATGGAGAGATCAGATTTTGAAACTTCATTGTAAGTCACAATGGAAGATTCAGAGCAATCTGCTTGTCATTGTGAAAGCGGTTCCAGTTTGAGTTCTCATAAAAAGGAAAAAAAAATAATTTCTTGGTGAATAAACTTGGAAGAAAGAATATATCTTTCAGTTGAGACAGACTGGAGGGTATAATCTTCACATTTAAGAATGAAAGATAATAGGCTGAATACGATTGAGAAGATTAATGACTTTCTAAAAACATTTAAGAATGATTTTGACAAAGAAATGGACCAAGAAGAACCAACAGACCAACAAGAATCAGGAGATGATGAAAAGGGAGCAACTGCTGTCTATGATGAAGATAAAGACTCAATAATCACAAGCATTAAGACTAAGTTGGGTTTTTCTTATCTGAAGTTTTAAAATTGGATTACATTTTTTTTACTTTGAACATAAATGGGGTGAATACCCCTCAGAAAAAGAATAAGATATTTCATTATTTGAAGAAATTAGATTTTGGATGTTACTTACTTGCAAGAGACTCATACTTGGGAGAGAGACAAAAACTTTTAGTACAAAAAAGATTAAGTGAAGAATTTATATCAGCAAGACAATCACTTTTTTTCTCTGATAGACGTAAATCTCATTAAAGATTGACATGATATGCTTTTCAAAACTTGGACTGACAAGATACATAAAGTTGAGATTCTTCCAAAGACTTTTTATCATAATTCTGTGATGATGGAAAATTAGAAAGAGAAAAAAAAGAATACAGATGGAGACTAAATGAATCCTTAATTACAAATGAGGAAGTAATTTTAAAAACAAAGACAGAAATTCCAGAATTTCTTGAAAGAAACTTAAACAAAGGAATGAATGTTAGATGAGTCCGGAATGCAAGCAAAGCATTTATGAGATGGTATTTGATTTGATTTAATAAAGAATTTAAAAAAAAACAAATGGGAAAAACCACAGAGGATTTTGGACAAAATAAAGGTTAAAGAAGATGCACTGAAGAAATCTCCAGAAGATGAAGGAATTTTGAAATAGTTGAGGTTACTAAGAAACCAATTATCAGTGCTGATGATGGAGGATCGTGAAAAGAAGTTGAAATTCTTATGACAGAAATTCTTTGAGTATGTGAATATACTGGGAAGATGGCTTACGGACAGACTAAGAAAAGAAAGACAGAATAGGATGACTTTGAAATTAGAAGAAGGTAATAAAGAATTTACAAAGGATCAAGACCTTAACAAAGGATTTTTCATGGATACTTCTCAAAGCTATATTCAACTAAGAAGACAGAAGATATAAAGATGGAAGACTAGCTGCTGAGACAATACTTACCCAAATTAACAGAAGAAGAATTTAAAAAAACAGATTAATCAGAAGATTACAATATCTGAGATCAGGGAGGCAATTAATTAGGTCTGTAAAAATAATAGTGAATCGAGATATGATGAAATCATTTGAAATTTCTAAAGGGACAAGACAAGGATGTCCCTAGTCTCCTTTGTTGTTTATTTTAGGAATGGAAGTTTTGAATTGTACAATCAGGCAAGATCCTGATATAACTGGAATTAAGATTAGAAAAGTTGAATTCAAATTGAGAGCTTTTGCTGATGGTCTGGTGTTTATGCTGCAAGACCCATTGAAATCAATACAGAAATTCGAAGTAAAACTAAAGGCTTTTGGAATGCTAGCTGGTTTGAAGACTAAGATTTGGATTAAGAACATGAAGTTTCAAGGAATTAATGAACTGTAATTAAAAACAGGCTTTAAAGTTGAAAAGAAGATGAAAACTTTAGGTATCCACTTAATGGGAAATTTTAGTCAAATATATGAAAATAATTGTGTGCAGACATGGAAATAGATTAAGAAAGACTTGGACAAATGGCAAAAATTGACTCTTTCTCTTTTAGGGAGAATATTGACAATAAAAATGAATGTTCTTCCAAGGATGATTTTTTTTTCTTTTTCAAATGATTCTAATATTGACCAAACACCATTTGTACAATGACAAAAGGCAAAAGGATTTGTCCAGATTTGTTTGGGGAAGTAAAAAACCTAGAGTGAGATACAAAGTTTTGCAAGATTTTAAAGAACGAGGAGGCCTAGGATTGCCAAACCTGAAAATTTACTTTGCTGCCAAATGTATGACATGGATTATGTCGAAAGATAATAAGGTTTTGAACTTAGAAGGTCATGATTTAAGATCTGGGGTTTACTTATGGTATGAAAAAGTTAAAGTTAATATCACTTTTAATAATTATTGTATTAGGTGTGCCTTAATAAAAATTTGGAATAAGAACAAATTGAAACTATGTCTAAAAACTCCTTTGTGAATTTCCCCACAAGAGGCTTTTTATAGAGTAGAAATGAAAGCTGATCGACGATGGTTGACATATTATGATTTATTAGATTAAAAAGACCAAGATTATTAGATGAAGTTGTTACAACAATTACAGGAGGAAAGTCTTAATATGCAATGACTCTCATATAGACAATTTTATTTAAGATTTCAAGCAGATAAGAAAGTCAAACAGTTTGAAAAGATTAAATCTGAATTGGAATTATTGCTATGTTAAGATGATGACTACTTGGTAGCTAAGATGCATAAGTTTCTGTTGAAATCTGAGATGGAAAATGAATAAGTAAAGGAGTATATGATTAGCTGGGTGAGGAATCTGGACACAATATACATATGAATCAATGGGAAAAGTTACAAAGTATCTCAAAAATGTACTGTGTAAAGACCTTAAAGAAAATTATTATAAAATGATATACTGTTGGTATCTTACACCAGAGACACTAGCAAAGATGTATAAAGAGATGAAATACAAGTGTTGGAAGTATCAGGATCATGTTGGGACTTTGTATCACACGTGGTGGATATGTGACAAAGCTAAACAGTTTTAGAAGATACAAAATATGTTGCAAAAGATTTTGAAGCCTGAAATACCTAAAACACCTGAATTATATCTGGTAGGAATCTGGGAAGAGGATATAAGGATAAGTCCATAAGGATAAGAAACAACATAAATTGATGTAATATATGTTGTTAGCAGCAAGACTAGTTATATTGGGCAAAAAAATATTGGGGAAAAATGGACTTACCAACAGTAGGTGAGTGGTTAAATTGACTGATGGGAATAGCTGAAACACACAATCTTGTGAATAGGTTAAAAGGTAGAACAAAAAGTCAATTTATGTCTGAATGGAGGTGTCTGATTGATTACTTTAAAAAGAACAAAGGTGTACTGATGAAAATACATTTTTAAACCTTAAATTTTAACTCTAATTTATATTGCTACATGAGGAGTGTATAATTGGAACTAAAAAAATTTAATTAGTTTGTTTCAGTTAAAGATTATTTTCGATAAAGAGGGCTATAATTAATTCTGAAGATTATCATCATTCTTTGATGAATGATTATTACTTGTTTGATTATTGTTTGATCATTATTTGCTTTGCTTTATTATTTTAAACTAATATAGAATTTAGCATAACTTATGAATGATTATTTCTTGATATTAATAATTACTTTAAATATTTAGTTTAAATTAATATAAAATACAGAATTAGTTGATAAATGATTGCAACTAATTTTAAGTTACGTTGTTAATTAATTAATTTAGTAGGTATATAATTAGGATAAGTATGATTAGCAACAAATAATAATTGGTATAGGGTATAATAGTTAGGTGTAGCTGTTTACTTATTATTTAGGGTATAATAGTTAGGTATAGCTATTTACTTACTATGAGTCGTTTCCAATAAGGGCAGGAACCAATTCTTTTTCAGTTATCTTTATTTTTTAATTAGTTGTAATTATGTTAGGTGCTTGTATTTTTCTTACTTACTGCTTTGTTTTTCTTTCTTTAATATTGCATTGGCATGTATTTTTAGTTTTTTCTTTCTGTATTGTTTCGTAATGTTGTTGTTTCATGTTTTTTTTAATAAACTTTTTGATTAAAAAGGGGGGGTTGTGGTGTAGTGGTTTGAGCATTGGACTATGACTCTGGACACCAGGGTTTGATTCCTGGCTTGGTCATGGAAACCCACTGGGTGACCTTGGGCACATCATACACTCTCAGCCCCCAGAAAATCCTGCGATAGGTTCACCTTAAGTTCATCATAAGTTGGAAATAACTTGAAGGGCACCCAAGAAAAAGGAAAGGAAAAAGAAAAGAAGACCTCTGAGTCTAATGCAAAAGTAGTAGTGGGTCTTGCTTGTGAAAATTCATGGTGAAATAGAACGGCCAGTCCAAATTAAAAGTGCATGGTGCTTTTTGTCTTCTTGCTTACATTGTGGGGCCAGGAACACAATTTTATTACTACTGACAGACATCTCTGCTCTTCTAAATCTGGCTAAAAGATAGGAAGGTAGTTCAGCAAACATGCTCTGTTCTCAGTGTGATAATGGTTATGTGGTCCATATCACTATTGAGACAGCCTCAGGTTAAGACTTGATGAGGATTCTAAGACATCTGCTTCTTGCCCTCCCTGAGCCTCCATTTCCCCTTCCTCATCTCACTGACCTTATTACAAAGCCATTCATTCTGAAAGGTAAATAAGCATGTTTCATTATCAAATATTGAGTAACACATGAAAAGAAAACAGAGATTTACTAAAACAGGAACAATCCTAATTTAATCACTGATTTTCCTCCTTTCCTTCTTTATATATCTTGATTCTTATCATGTAAGGCAGGCATATAAATTGTGGTGAATCCTACCTACAGTTAGTGATAACAAATCGGTGTCATAAACTGTGACCTTAAGCAGGCCAGTTTGTATTAACCATAATTAAACTTATCCACAGATTGTACAGGTTCAGACAATATGGCAAGATGCTTTTAATCTGAAACATATCTTTCAAGCTGCTTCTCGCAGTCATGTTAAAGGGGAAAGAGGGGTAGAAAAGTCCAGAGAGGGTAGAGGAGACCAGATTTGTTCTTGTACCACTAAACTATGGCTAAGCATTATGTTGAAACCAATCTGTGTTATTCCTCCCTCAGGAAGACAAAGCGTGTCACTGGATTTATATCTCCTGTATGCAGCTACCCATGTGGACACAGACCAGCCTCTGGGGGCGGGGGCGGGGAATAGTGTCTGCACAATGTACAATAGTGCATTTACTCCGACCCCACTAGAACTCTTCCACTGCCACCAGGTGGATGTGTTTATTTGTTAGTCCAGGGCTCTCCAAAATGTGTGTTCCAACACGTCAGTGTGTTGGCTACAGTGTGTAGGTGTGTTGTGTGACTGTAATGGGTGGAGGGGCTGCCTATGCTGCCACCACAGCAGGCCAGGTCTGAGTGAAGGGGTTGCCTCTGCCACCATCCAGGGCTGAGGAAGACCCCAGCAAGGGCAGTGGTGTGTCATAGAATCATACAACTGGAAGGGGCCCTATGGGTCATCAGGTCCAAGCCCCCTAATCAGCTCATGAACTCCAGCTAGAGCATCCTCACAGGTAGATATACAGTCTAATTTTGAAGACATCCAGAGAAGGAGTCTCCATCACCACTCCAGATCAGAGCTTTCCAAACTTTTCATGTTGGTAAGTGGAGGCAGCCCCTCCACCTGAGCTTGGTCTGCCACCGCTCTCACTAGGGTCTTCCTCGGTCCAGGACAGCTGTGGCGGCAGTTTGAGAGGCAGCCCCTCCACACATTACACTCATGCGATGCATCTACACACTGCAGCCAACACACTAACGTGTCTCAAAACACAGTTTGGAAAGCTCCACTCTAGACAATTGGCTCCATTTCCAACCCACTCTCACTGTCAAGAAGTTCCTTCTAACATTTGCTAGATCTAATTTTACCTTCTGAGGCAGAAGGGAAGAAGTCTGCACTCTCCTCTTTGTGGCAGCTCTTGAGGAATTTAAACAGTGCGATCACATCACCCCTCATTCTTCTCTTTACCAGGCTGAACATGCCCAGCTCCTTCAACCTCTCCTCATATGTTTTGTTCACCATACTGTTACTGCCCTGGATACCCCGAGCTTTGGGGGACATAAAAAGATATCTATTGATATCAATAATTCGGCTTCACATACCCATTCCCCTCCACGTGCTTGCGAGGCCCCCGGACAAGCACGCATACAGGCTCGGCCGATAATTGCCGTAATATTCCAACACAATACAGGCAGGCCAGAAATAGCCGACTCACAGCTTTAGGAGACCTCAAGGCAAGTACCTCATTTAAGTATGCATGCAGCTTTCAAAAGATCCTCTGCCCCGAGCTGGCAGCTTGATGATCTGACTATACAACGCTCAAGTACTCCTCGTTTGCATACCGGCTATCCTGTTGACAATTTGGCTCTAACTCAATCATTCAAATTCTGACCTTTCAGAGGCTTTGTCTCCAGCCCCAAATCTATTGTTTTCCCCAAGTCCGAACTAGCCTGCGGTCACAATTTTCCTTATAAAAATGCCTGACTTTGAGCGCTTCCTTGGATCGCTCTTGGCTTCCATCCTGCCTTGTTGTCGCTTGGTCCAGTGAGCCTTCCCCTCAGCTCCACATGCTGAGATCCATGCTCCCCAGCTTCTCCACTTCCAACTGGGCTTCAGGACAGGTGAAGTATCACCCAAACCAACAACTCCTCTAAAAACCACTCTATCCCACTCCAACCTTTATTTCTTTAGTTATCTTGTGTGAGTGTGCCGCATACACTGTTTTGATTGTGTTTTAATAAAACCACAGTTATTATTTCAACTTCTGTGTGCTCCTTGACTCGGCCTGACCCCGTAGACATAGGGCTCAAGATCCTGCTAAGTTACCCTGCCTCTCGTAATGCTAAAGCAGTGCTCAGAGCTAATCTTCCCCACCTACTGTTGAGCATATTTTGGTGTCCCTCACGGGATCCCCAGTAAACAGGGTAACAATACCCCTTGTCATCCTTAGTGCACTTCTCTGAACTCACTCCAACTTGTCTGTATCCTTTCTAAAATGAGGCACTTGGAATTGAACACAACACTCCAGATGAAACCTGACCAGCACAGAAAATATGTGGTCTATTAATCCCCTCAACTTGGAATATGCTTCTATAAATACTGGTTAAAATAGCATTTGCCTTTTTTGCTGCAGCTTCACACTGCTGGCTCACACTCAGCTTGTCATCAACAACAATCCCAAGGTCCTTTTCACACATAGCACTGCTGAGCCATGTATCCCCATCCTATATCTGTGCATTTGGTTTTTGTGTCCTAAATGCAGAATCTTAGATTTGTCTCTGTGGAATTTCATTTTATTAATTTCAGCCTAAGTTTCTAGTACTGTACGTCTTGGTTCTTTTGAATTCTATTACTATCTTCCAATTTGTTAGCCACACCTCCCAATTTTGTATCATCTGCAAATGTGGTAAGAATTGGTTCCATCTCATCATCTAAATCTCTGACAAAAATACTGAAGACTAGTGGGTCCAGGACAGAACCCTGCAAGCACTTCACTTGAGACCTGCTTTCAATTTGAAGCACAGTCACTGACAAGGACTCTTTGATCAGGGTTTTTCAACCAATTATGAATCCATTTGATAGTGTTTCCATCTATTCCTTATTGAATCAGCTTGCTAATTGAAATATCACAGGAAACCTTATGAAGTGCTTTGCTGAAATCCAGATAAATGACATTCACAGCATTCACACCACCTATTAAATTAGTGATCCAATCAAAAAAAGATATAAGGTAAGTTTGACAAGATTTTTCTTGACAAACCCATGCTGACTCCTACTAACCACTGCATTGTTATCAAGATACTTGCAAACAGATTCCTGTATAATTTGTTTCTAGTATTTTTCCTGGTATTGAGGTCAAGCTGACTTGCCTGCAATTTCCTTGCCTTTTTTTTTTTCAAAGAGAGAGACAATGTTTGCTTATTTCATTTCTGGTACCTCACCCGTACACCAAAATTTCTCAAAAATGATGGCAAGAGAATCTGCAGGTATGTTGGCAAGTTCCTTCAGTACTCTACCAAGCTGTTCATCTGACTCTGCAGATTTGAACTCAATTAAGTTAAGTAGACTAACTCTGTATCAACCTTGATTTGCAACCCAGATTCCTTGCAAGTGTCTCTTCTGATGCATGGAAGCACGCAGTCTTCTTTTTCGAAACAAGTGAAGCAAAATAGGTATTGAGCCTTCTGCCTTTTCATTGTGATCTGTTAGCATTTTACTGTCCTTGCAGAGCAGCAGTTCCAATTTTTTCTTAGTCATTCTCTTGCTTTGAATATGTTTGAAAAATCCCTTTTTGTTGCCCCTTGCTTGCCTAGCCAGTTTAAGCTTTAGTTTTCCTAACGCTATTTGTGCAAGCTTTGGCTACAAATCTGTATTCTTCCTTGGTGATTCATCCATCCTGTCATTTTTTATACTTTTTTCCCCTTTCCCTTCTTCCTTGAGTGAATGAAGCCACATTAGATGTCCTGAGATGTTCCTCATTTTCCTTATTCAACAGAATTGTTCGTGATTATGCCTGTAGCAGTTCCTTCTTCATGAAATCCCATTCATGTGTGGGTATCTTTCTCCTTTAGCATGTCTAGCCATGGGACTCTGCCTAGTATTTCCTTGAGCTTTGATAAAATCAAAATTTCATGAAATCCAAGGTTTGTGTTTGGCTATAATCTTCTTTGGCCTTCTCACAATCATAAATTCTAGCATTAATGGGCGCTCCCTGCTAAAACACCAACTGCTTTGATTACAGTGATCAGGTCCTCCCTATTGATTAGGATCAAGTTCAGGATTGCTGATCCCTTTGTTCCTTCCTCCACCTCTTGAAAGAGGAAATCATCTGCAAGGCACATCAAGAATTTGTTGGAGAAACTATATTTAGGAGAGTTAGTCTTCCAGCAGATATCATGATAACTGAAGTCCCCCATACCTGCCAGTTCTTGTTTCTTGTGGATTTCTGAGATTTGTTTCTGAAAAAGCATCATATACAACGTCGTTCTTGGTTTGGTGGCCTGTAAACTCAACCAGAATGATGTTTTTATTTCTTTCTCCATTTATTTTTACCCAAATGCTCTCTCCTGGTTCAATTTGATCACTCACATGAATTTCAGTAAAGGGAATTTGTCTTTTGACATATGATGATACTCCCCCTCCTTTTCTACTCCATCTGTTCTGTTTGAACAGATCATATCCCTCAATTATTATATTCTGATTAGGCGAGTCATCCTATCAAGTCTCTGTTATAAAATCATATTTACTTTCCATCCCTAGGATTTCAAGCTCATCTTGTTGATGTATAAACAGCTGAAGCCTTGTTTGTTCTCACCTATTGATTTACTGTGAATTTTGTGTGGACCCAAGTCTCTTGCTCAGCTTCTCCTCCAGAAGTGACATCGTTGTGTTTAGAGATTACCTTTGTGCTATGTCTGAATTATGAAATCCAAACCTACCTACCCACCTACCCAAGGGTTTGGTTTAAAGCCCTCTTGATGAGTTTTGCCATGCTTTTCCCAAAGACAGTCTTCCCAGTTTTTGCGAGTTGTAGCCATTCCATAGCCAGTAGTCCTTTGTCTAAGAAGTGAAGATGATTGTCCCAGAAGCCAAACCTTTCCCAGTCATTTACTTGCAGTATCTTCCTGTCTCTATGTGGTTCTCCATCTTTCACTATCAGAACTGGAAGAATTCCTCCTGTGACTCTAAATTCCGTGCTTTCTTGCCCAGGCCTTCTAGTCCAAGGTGATTTGCTCAAAGATGTTCTTTGCAGTGTCATTAGCACCCACATGAATCAGAAGAAAGGGGTACTGCTCTGTGTTCTTGATGAGCTTCAGCAACGTCTTGGTGACATCCTGGGTACATGCACCTGGAAGACAGCACACTTCACAATTCATCTTGTCCAACTAGCACACAATTCCTTTTTCTTCTTGCTGCAGTTGGTGGTTAGGTTGGATCCTTCCCTGGCATGCAGCATCTCTTGCTCCTTTTTTGTGTCTCTTCAGCATCGTTATCCTCAGAAACATATAAGAAACAATTGCTTATTTGGAGCAGTTCTGAATCCCTTGCACATAGTCTGGTCTTGATGGTGACTGTCTTCCAGGATGCTCCCTCATTGTTACAGCCCCCTTTGTTTTCATAGGCAGCTTCTTCCTGTTGATTCTGTACATTAATCCTCCCTTTGTTCTATCCAGGAAGTCTTCCTGTTCTCTGATGTGTTAAAGAGTCTCAATACATGAAGGGCTGTCATGTTGAGGAGGGAGCAGGCTTGTTTTCCACTGTCCAGAGACTAGGACAAGGAGCAATGGATTCAAACCAGAGGGTAAGAGATTCTACTTAAACTTCAGGAAGAACTTCCTGATGGTCAGAGCTGTTCAGCAGTGAAATAAGCTGCCTCGGAGTGTGGTGGAGTCTCCTTCTTTGAAAGTTTTGAAGCAGAGGCTGGATGGCCAGCTGCCAAGAGTGTTTTGATGTGGGTTCCTGCATAGCAGGGAGTTGGACTGGATAGCCCCTGTGGTCTCTTCCAACTTTATGATTCTAAGTCTATATACATAGCTGCAGTGCACCGACCTTCTCTTCCAAGAGAGTCATCAGTTTCTACTTGCAGCAAATGTAGTCAGCAACGTTGTCAGGCAAGATGACAAACATAGCACACACATTGCAGCTGACAATGACAGATCCTTCTTCCTCCACTCCTGCAGTTTTTTCCCCCCATCCTTTTCAGACTCACTGATATGACTGGCCCTCATAGACTGAGCAACAAAGACTGAAGCAGCAGTTACACTGAGCTTGCGGCTGTTAGCTCTGCCCCCAGCAAGTCATTGATTCAACAGAGGCCCTGCCCCCTTAGACCATCTGCTCAGGAAGAGCACACAGTGAAAAACAAACAAAAGCCCCCACACAAGTCTTTAAAAAACATAGTCAAAAAGTCAAGGATGACCTCCACAATACAGCTTCCCTTCTGCTCTCTCCTCAGAGACTAAGGTCCAAGACTGAGACAGCAGTTATATAGGAGGTAGTAGCTTCCAGCTCTGCCCCCAAGCAAGGCAGTGACACAGCAGAAGCCTTGCCCCCTTAGCCCATGTGATCAAGGAGAGGGGATAGCCAAAAACTAATACCCTCCCCTCGCAAGACTTCAAAAACACAGTGAGCTTTTAAGGATGACCTGCAAAACACAACTTACCTTGTGCTCTCTCCTCAGAGTCCTCTAAGACTATCCCATCATAGTCTTTGAGGAATATAGGTCTTACACGTTTCCTGACTGAACTGTTCTCCCACAGATCAACTCTCAGACTTCATTATCTTTTCTGTTTCTGACTCATTTCTTTGGTTCCTTCTGATTGGCCTTCTTGTCTCTGCTTTGCCTTCCCCATTCTCTATGTCTGCTTCAACTTCAGTTTTTATTCCAGTTCTCGTTCTACTTTTCAAATCAACTTCCAGCTTTCTTCCAGTCCCCATAGCAACTCCCTCTGATCTTTAGACCTGGCTCACTCCTCTCTGCCATTTTGTTTTCACATTCTATTATATCAACCCTTTGTATCTCTCAAGAAATAAAGCATAAACACTGAAAATTGATCTCACATGTCAATTTAAAATAACATTAAAACACTATTAAACCCATAATTGTGAATGCATATTATTTCTGCTGCCACTGCTTGGCATTTGTTCCAATGGCTTACAGCGCTGAGTAGGGCTGCAACAGAGGAGTGGTCACTCTCATCATATAAAGGGGGGGGAGAACGGGGGGACTGGGCAGCACAGGAATGGAAAGGCACTGGACTGCAATAGCTGCTGCCAGTGTCTTTAATACCAATCTGTATTTGCCTCTTCTGACGATCTGGGAGAGGTGAAATCATGGGGAGCCTAGGGACTAATCTAATTCACAAAAGGGAAACCCACAAATGTGAAGGGAAAACTGTATTTGCAATTCTTTGTACTGGATGTATCTATAAGAAGGATCATATTAGTATGAGATACATTAGTTTGAGGACCTGATTCATGCTTTCTCTAGCACATAAACCTACTGTCCCTTATGTCTTTATTTTTCCTACCAGAAAAGCAGACTGAAGCAATTAATATATCATTTTGGAAGGAAAGACTGAATTTAAAGATGACCTCATGTATGTCATGGTTAGCAGCTAGCTATCTCTTCAGTACAGTATAAATTGCAAGAAAAAAGACTATGCTAATGAAAAGGAAATGTGAAGAAAAGAGACTATAAAGAAATAAATTAGACTATTGTCTAATTGCTAAATTGTTAAAAATGTTTTGCCTTCCAGCAAAATATGTTTTGCTTAAGAAGCTCTTCATATACCATTTCTTATGCATGTACTTTTGTAAACATGACAAATATATGTATAAAAAATATATGCAGACACCCTTGTTGAAAAGTTGATTTGCTGTACATCTCTGTTAAAATACATTCGTTTGGTAGCAACATCAGGTTTGTCTGCAATGTGTGAAGCAGCAGCCTAAGGGCCCCAGTAGTCTCTAGCTCCTTGGTAAATGAGTTTAAAGAGTTTGCAGTGTCTGGTCAATAAGTATTTCTACTTTCCTTGCATAGTCAGGAAAAAACTATAATTGTGTGCTTGGGTTCTAAAAGGCTGACACTTCTTTTGGCATTTGAATTTTTGGCAGGGCTGTTCTGCCACTACTCTGCTTGTGTACATGTATAGGAGGAGGAGGGGCCACATTTAAATGTTGAGGTGCTCCTTCCCCCAGCCCTTGCAACATGAGGTAGTAGCAGGCAGGCAGTGGTACGCCACAGCCATCCAGATAAATAAAAAGTGCCCTGCCAAGCCCACCCAGCCCGACATGCTTGTGTTCACTTATATGGCAGGCTTCATAAGGCTCCACTCTTTGACTGGCATTGAGTTTATGTGAAAGTAATTAACAGTAATTAATCCTTAATTACAGTAATTAGCCAAGTCGCAGTAAATTAAACCACATCTGGAGCAGATGAGGGCTTCCAAAAGGGAGCCTAACACAGGCAACAACCAGGGAGATGAATTCATCTGACAGCCTCTGATTAAGGCTACCTGTTGCTGACAGCCTCATTTGCATGTTGTTTTTGTTTGCTTTTCTTGGTAACTTCTTTAACTGAACCACAGACTTCTTTGCTTCCACTTTGCAGAGAAAAAAAATGCTCTGGAATGGCAGCAAAACAAACAAATGAAAAGAAACAAAGAATCGGGTGGCAGACACTGCTCCACCAGAAGAACTGAAGATGGTTTGATAGCCTGCTTCTAGCTTGCAGCTTAACTAGTCATCTCACATTGGGGGAAAAATATCAGGCTTTTCAAGATTCTTCTGAAAAGGAAACAAGTTTTGCTTGCTGCAGTTTCTGAGGAACTAGAAAAGATGTAAGAGAACTGGATGAATTTTCTCCACAGCAGAAGATTCATCCCATTTGCTGGGGGAACGCTAAGCGCTCAGAATCTCAGAAACTTTTGCTTTATCAAAGTAAATCAGGTTCTATGAAACCTTTCATAATTTATTAACCAGAACTAACTTTTTCAATACATGTTTCTAGGTTACAGACAAGTAAAGTGGCGGGATCCTTAGGTATTCTCCTGGAGTTTGTTATACATTGGAAAGGGGAAGCCAAGTATAGTTAGACTCACATTCTAAACTTTAAGAAAGCTGATTTCAGTAAACTTAGGGAAATATTAGGCGACATCCCATGGTCAGGTATATTAAAAGAGAAATGAGTTTTTGATGGATGTGAGTTTCTTAAAAGTGAGATATTGAAAGCACAGTTTCAAACAATTCCACTGAGAAGGAAAAACAGGAGGTGTCTAAAGAAACCAGGATGGATGCCTAAAGAACTTTCAGGTGAACTAAGATTTAAAGGGGGCATGTACAAGAAATGGAAAAAGGGAGAAATCCCCAAAGAGGAATTCAGACAAATAGCCAGCATGTGTAGGGAAAAGGTGAGAAAAGCTAAAGCACAGAATGAGCTCAGGCTTGGTAGAGAGGTTAAAAACAATTTTAAAAAGGCCTTTTTTGGTCTTTGGTTACTCTTAGGAAGAAAGAATGAAATGCACATATAGGATGATTGACACCTGGCTTGAAAACAGTACACATGTAAAAGGGATCTAGCAGTCTTAGTCCTTAGGAGTCCACAAGCTGAACAGATGTCAACAGCATGATGCAGCAGCTAAAAAAGACAATGCGATTCCAGGTTGCATTAATAGGAGTACAGTGTTGAGATCAAGGAAAGGAATAATACTACTCTATTCTGCTTTGGTTAGACCTCACCTGGAATACAGTGTCCACTTCTGGATACCACAGTTCAGGAAGGATATTGACAAGCTAGAATGTGTCCAGAGGAGGGCAACCAAAATGGAGAAGGGTTTGAAAACCATGCCCTATGAGGAGTAGCTTAGGGAGCTAAGATGTTTAGCCTGACACAAAGAAATTTTAGAGGTGACATGATAGCCACGGTTGAACATTTGAAGGGACATCATATTGAAGATGGAGGAAGCTTGTGTTCTGCTACTCCAGAGATTAGGATATGGAGCAATGGATTCTAATTATAGGAAAAGAGATTGCTTGTAAACATCAGAAAGAACTTCCTGGTGGAATCACCTTCTTTGGAGGTTTTTAAGCAGAGGCTGTATGGCCATTTATTGGGGGTGCTTTGACTGTGTGTTCCTGCATGGCAGGGGGTTGGATTCTATACTTGTTGTGGTCTCGTCCAACTCTATGAATCTAAATTTCATGAGGACTACAAGCCTTACAGCCCCATCAAAAGTATATTTATTGAAAAATACATCACATTAGATTCTGTGAGGCCAACTACCAGGAACATGATGGTATGCACATGTAAAATTAAACAACCAGATCAAGTAAGCCTTACATGAGTAAACTCTGAACCTTCTGGAGACCACTTGAAGGCTTCTTCTAATATGCATCCAGAGATGACTATTTTCTTTCTTTTAGCACCCTCCATTCTGCTTATGATCTGCATTTTGATAGCCAAACTTCTAGATCTTTGCTTTTTAAAAAAATGTTGTTGGGTAGTGGTGAAGCAAGCTTATCTGTTTTCTCTCTTTCTCTGTTTTGCTGTTTATGCATGCTCTGCAAATGATTCTGGAGGCAGCTTCTGTTTACTTTGTCTGTTGAAAATGTTAGTAGCTGTACACCCCTACAATTTGATTTGATTCAATTAATAAATTGATACACTGCCATGGCTGGAAGGTTTACTGGATAAGAGGTAAGTTGACTGGACATGTAAGCCAGTTCAAGGGACTCCTCACAAGCATAGCCAGGTTATAGGGAGGTCACCAGATGCCTACAAGTGCTAACAAGCCTCCAGCTAGCCTACAACTGAGACAATGAGTCTCCAATGTTCATACAGAAATGTTGATCATTCTGTTTCTGTTACATCTCACCTTTGCTGTTTTTTCCTCGATAGCACAGAACTATCAAATAAGTCATTAATTCTTTGTCACCTACATGCTAAAGCCATCAGTTCATTCTGCACTCCATTGTCCATGTTGCTGTAGAGTTGTTAAGATATTCGTTCTCCAGGCAGAAAAAGAATATTTAAACTGACATTTTCACTAGATCAAACATAGTACATCACTCTGAATCCCGATTTGTACTACCCTAAGTGGTAGGGTACTTAGCTTTTTCTTCTCTACTCTTAGCTTTTTCTTTGCTACTCTTCTGGATTGGTAAATATTGCCCATTCCCTGAACTCTCACTATCAATCTTTCCTTCCTTTCCCTTCGGTTAGCTCTTGTGTGAGTGTGTAAACATCTGAGTCTATTGTGTGTGCATGACTGAATTCCCCCAGTAAAGCACATTTTAGTTTAGTTTTGAATCTCTGGCTGGTTCTACCTGCAAGTTCCCTGTATATATTGCTGGAAAGATCTCAACAGGTTACCCCACCTCTTCCATGCCTCCCAATTAATTCTCCATCTTTCTACTGAGATTATGAGTACTGCTGGAGGACCTCACGGTCCCCTATGTAACAAAAGCAGGTACACACTACCATAATAGATTGGCTATAGTAGAAACCCATTCTTTCCCAGCTCAAGCTCTATTGCACTGTTGCAACCAACATAGAAAGTTTTGTGTTTCACCAGACTGCCTTTACCATCTTCCCAATGCTAATGCTGGGAAGAAGAAAAAAAAACCTTGTAGCTAGACAGAGGAGAAGGAATAAAACTGGGAGCACACTGGGTTTAAAAAGATCTTGTATAAATGAACTTCTTTGTCAGAGGCTTTGTTAACTGAGGCACACCTGTACTTATTTCAGCATTTTTCTTGTTTTAACATCTCCCCTCCCTGAGGTCACAGGTCTGGTAACACTTCTTGTAAACACTTCTCAATTTCTGAAGGCTTAAACATATGCTGCTACAAATCAGGGACTGAAATCAGAAATGCTTACTGCAACTTAAATTTATAGCCTTTGCTGTAGCAGCAGTGCCAGATATTAACACACACACACATTTTCTCTCTCACACACGCAAAGACAGAGAGAGAGAGAGAGAGAGAGAGAGAGAGAGAGAGAGAAATACATAAGCTTCTTTCAAACTGAAGGATTGAACCTCTCCACCTCATCTGCACAGCTCAAATTAATTATACACTTTAATTTCATGAATTATTAATTTGATTCTGACTCGGCAGCTTAGCATTATCCAGGGCTACAGACTATACAATTCCAACTTCATTAAAACATCCCCAGCTGCCTTGGAGACAGACATTAAATAGGGGAGGATAATAAAAAAAAAATTAAGTTCCCTGTGCATAGAAGCAGAATCTTCTCCAGTTGCATTCCAGTCCCTCAGAAGACCAGATCAGTAAAGGATGGTAATGGATATATTCCCTTTCTGACATCCTTGCATTCTCAGGACAGAGGTGCCTTTCTTGGGCAGAGTGTCCTCTGTTCAGTTCCATTACGCACTATCAAAGCCCTTGACTTTCCCACTCAAGGCCTGCATAAAACATTCTTAAAATACAGTGGGCCCTCAATATGCACTGGAGTTTGGTTCCAAAACCCCCCATGGATACCAAAATCTATGGATGCTTCAAGTCCTGCTAAATACCATGGTGTAGTAAAATTGATGAATAACTCAAACAAGTGCCAGAGAGAGCCTGAAGATCTGTGAAATGGTGGGAGGCTACAGCAGGGTATGGCTACACATCAGCTTAGTGCTTGGCATGCAGCAAAATCAATGTTTGCTTTTTGGAATTTTTGATTTTTTTTTTTCAAATATTTTTGAGCCATGGTTGGTTCAATCTGTGGATGCACAACGCATGGATCCAGACTGCTGACTGTACACAGACATTACTGGGCTTGGAATCAAACACATAGAGGGTTAAATCTAGATTTATTGCAAACATTGTGTTGAGATGAAGGATGATTGGTTCCTTGAATGCTAATGGTCTGCTGGCAGCTGTAGAGTGGTGAGAGAGGATCTCTGCCCAGCAGCCTTGCAATCCTTCACATACATTATTGAATACAACCCCTACTGCTGTCCACAAGACCTAAGTGTCAAAGCAGTACTGTTCTCTGGCTTAACTCAGAGAGATTTTGCTTGCATTGCTTACAACACTGAGATTTCCGACTTCTTAACTGTTCCTTTTGGGGAGGGGCCTTTGGATGAAGGCACCTGTCTGTTCTGTAAACTGAGGCAGAACACTTTAGTCACTCTATCAGTAGCACATACATTTGTGTTCTGTGGCTCAGGAGCTCTGTGGATGCTTATGTGGCCAATTCACATAGTGCATGAGAGATGTGGATCAAATTCATGTCAGACTGAGGGGAAGAAGTGTAGAATATCCAATGCAGATGCATTCAAGCAGGAAATGAAAGAAATAGGGGAATGGTAAAGGACCTTGCAAGGATGAGGCAGGAGGGCAAATACAGCTAGCAAGAGAGAGATACTGGCTTTATTTTATGTCCCTGTTATTCTTTAGCTAATTCCTTTTAATTAGTATTAGCCAAAGAATAAAAAAGTGCAAGGGCCATCTTCACTTGCCCTGCCTCAGCCATATACCAGTCCCATAGCAGGTATATGACATAATGACATAAAATAGCCCTCTTCACCATAACATACTATCCAAATAAATAATGGCAAAGTGTTACCTCCCACAAACTCCCCAGCCATATAATTTATAGAAGAAAAACACTGGAATTTAGACATTCTATTTAAGTTGCTTCAGAAATCTAAGGACCCCAAACCTGACGGGATTTGAAAATCGATGGAATTAACTAAGGGAGATATCCCCTTAGTAATCAGCAGGTACAGCAAACCTGAAATTCTATAAAGAAAAATGGAGAGAGATGACATGGAGGGAGGCAGTGGGGATTAAAAAATGAGCATCCAAATGGTAAAGGCACACATCCATTGATCGCTGCATTAGGGATTAAGGCTTCGCTGAGCAATCAGAAGACGCTATAGCAGAAAATGGTTAGAGGATGAGCATGAGCACAGCAGAGATATATAACCTCTGACAGCCGAGCACAACTGAGATAGAGGACAGTTCCTTAGAGCAAATAGTGTGTGTGTATGTGTTTGTGTGTGTAAGAGTACACACATGCACATGTGTATGAACACATCCATGCACATATGCATAAGCCACTACATTTTGGCTAAATACTTCTTTTTTTATATATCCCATACACCCAAGAGGCAATTCTACTCACCAGTGAGGTGGCTGTGACACAAGAAAATCCTTTATTATAATGTGTCACTTATCAGATATTCTCTGAGCAAGCTCCCCATGAGGAGATTTCAACTATCCTGATATATACTGGAAGTCAAATTCTGCCAAGTACATAAGGTTCAACAAATTCCTCACTTGCCTTGCAGACAATTTCATTGTTCAGAAGGTGGGAGAGGAAACAATGGGATTGCCTATTTTAGATCTGATCGTAACCAACAGGGGTGACCTTGTTAATGGGGTGGAGGTGGCAGGATCGTTAGGTAGGAGTGACCATGCTCTACTGGAATTTGTTATTTAGTAGGAAGGTGAAGCCAAGTATAGCCAGACACACATTCTAGACTTTAAAAGAGCAGATTTCTGTAAATTCAGGAAATTACTGGCTGAAATTCTATGGTCAAGAATACTGAAAAAGAAGGGAGTTCATGATGGATGGGAGTTTCTTAAAAGTGAGAAACTGAAAGCACAATTTAAAACTCTTCCAATATGGAGGAAAAATGGGAGATGTCTAAAGAAATCAGAATAGGTGACTAAGGAACTAAATGTTAATGCTAAATGTTAAAAGAAACAGGTAAAAGAAACGGAAAAATGGGGACATAACCAAAGAGGAATTCAAACAAATAGTCAAAATATGTAGTGGGGAGGTCAGGAAAGCTAAAGCACAGAATGAACTCAGGTTTGCCAGAGAGACTAAAAACAATAAAAAGGGCTTTTTTAAAAAATAATCGTTATTGAGTACAAAATTATTGCACACACACACACACACACAAAATTACACATACAACATATATAGTGATATATACATAGACAACATAGTCAACAAAGATAGAAAAAACAACAAAAAAATAGAGGAAAAAAGAGGAAAGATTTGAGAAAATAGAAAGAAACAATAACACAAAAGAACGTATACTTACAGAAGTTACAGTCTACAATTCTTAACAAACAATTAACATAAAAGTGACTCCCCAGTAAACTTAATTGCTGGTTCTTGTATATCCATTATTAACTTCTTTTTAATCTATATATTCTATATATTTTCAAGGATTTTCCTACCATTTTACATTTATTTACATTTATAAATCAAAACCAATAGTTACCAAGTCTCCTCCTGTATTCCTTGCATAGTCTGTGAAAGGTTTCCAAGTTTTTAAATATAAATCAAACTGTTTCCCTCTTAATAAAATAGTAAGTTTATCCATTTCTGCCAATTCTGTCAATTTGGTTAACCATTCATATAGTTTTGGAACTTTTCTGCTTTTCCAATATTTTGCATAAATTATTCTCGTGGCTGTTACCATATATCTCAATAATTTCTTATATTGTTTTTGAATGGGGTCTTTCTTATCTATCATATTCAATAAAAGTAATTCTGGTTTAAATATAATTTTTACTTTTAATATTTTTTGTATACAACTACAAATTAGTCTCCAATATTTTTTCACTTTTTTACACTGCCACCACATATGAAAAAAAGAGCCTTCCTGGGTTGTGCACTTCGAACATTCATTTTTAACTCCTTTATATATATGGGCCAACTTACTAGGTGTTAAATACCACTTATACATCATTTTATAATAATTTTCTCTAAGATCATTGCATTGGATAAATTTTAAACCTTTTCCCCAAACCTCCTCCCATTGCTCTATATCTATTTTATATCCTAATCTTTGGGCCCAGTAAATCATACATTCCTTTATGTGTTCTCCTTCCGTATTTAATCTAAGTAATAATTTGTACATTTTTGAAATTAAATGAGTTTCCTCTGCCTCTAATAATATTTCAAATTCATTCTTAATTTTCTCAAAACCAAACTTCTTACTATCTTCTTTAAATCTCTCTTTTAATTGAAAATGTGTTAACCACTAGACTTTATGGCCTTCTTGCTCTAAATCTGGCCTATCCTTAATATACCAATTATTACCTTCAATTTTTATTATATCCGTATACCTTATCCAACAATCTAAACTCTCCATTTCTCTTCTATAAAACGCCTCTTGTGGTGACAGCAATCCTGGTATTTTATTTCCAAATCTTTTCTTATATCTTTCCCAAATTTTAAAAATTGTTCTTCTTATAATATGATTCTTGAATCCAGCATAAATAAGAATTTATTTTGAGGCTTCATGTTCAGTTTAGATTAAGGATTGGGTCATGCTAAAAAACAAGAAATTATTAGAATTAGAAGGTCATGAGCTGAAATTTGGTTGACATGCCTATTTATGCCTATTTTTGGTATGAAAAAATTAAAGTGAAAAAAAAAGGGGCTTTTTTAGATACATCTGCAGCAAAAGGAAAGAACAAGGAAATGATAGGGTCACTGCATGGAGAAGATTGCCAAATACCAATAGGGGACAGAGAGAAAGCAGAACTACCCAACACATTATTTGTCTCAGTTTTCTCCACAAAGAAAAAAGGTACTGAACCTGTGGGGTGGGCAGCAAGTGGGGAACTAGAGGAAACTCAGCACAGAATAGGTAGAGAAGTAGTACAGGAATATCTGGCTACTTCAAATAAATTCAAGTCTCCAGGGCCAGATGAACTATATCCAAGGATATAAAACAACCTGGCAGAAGTAATTTCAGAACCACTGGCAATCTTTGAGAATTCTTGGAAAACAGGAGAAATCCCAGCAGACTGGAGGAGGCCCAGTATTGTCCCCATCTTCAAAAAGGGAAAAAAGAAGACCCAAATAATTATCACCTAGTCAGCCTGACATCAATTCCTGGAAAGATTCTAGAGGAGATCATTAAACAGAAAGCAATGCTGTGATCACTAAAAGTCAACATGGATTTCTAAAAAATAAGTCATGCCAGACTAATCTGATCTTTTTTTATGATAAAGTTACAAGTTTGATAGATGGCAGGAATGCTGAGGATGTAGCAGTTCTCGACTTCAGTAAGGCCTTTGACAAAATTCCCCATGATATTCTTGCAAATAAGTTAGGAAAATGTGGGCTAAACAGTGCTACTGTTAGTTGGGTTTATAATTGGTTGACTGACTGAACCCAAAGGGTGTTCACCAATGACTTCTCTTCATCCTTGAGAGAAGTGACTAGTCGGGTGCCACAGAGTTCTGTCATCTTTATCAATGACTTTGATGACGCAATAGAGGGCATGCTGATCATATTTGCAGATGATACCATAATGGGAGGGGTTGCTAATATCCCAGAGGACAGGATCAAAATTCAAAATGACCTGGAGAGCCGGGCCAAAGCTAACAAAATGAATTTCAACAGAGAAAAATTTAAGGTCCTATACCTAGGCAGAAACACTGAAATGCACAAATATAGGATGGGGGACACCTGGCTGGACAACAGTATGTGTGAAATTGTTCTAGGAGTCTTGGTAGACCACAAGCTGAACATGAGTCAGCAGCGTGATGCCTCAGCCATGAAAGCCAATGCGACTCTTGGTTGCATTAATAGGAGTATGGTGTCTAGACCAAGGAAAAGAATAGTACCATTCTATTCTGCTTTGGTCAGACTTCATCTGGAATACTTTGTCCAGTTCTGGACACCTCATTCCAAGAACAATATTGACAAGCTGGAACATGTCCAGAAGAGGGCAACCAAAATGGTGAAGGGTCTGGAAACCATGCCCTATGAGGAGCAGCTTAGGGAGCTAGGTATTTTTAGCCTGATGAAAAGAAGGTTAAGAGGTGACATGATAACAATGTTTAAATATTTGAGGGATGTCATGTTGAAGATGGAGTAAGCTTGCTTTCTGCTGCTCCAGAGACTAAGACACGGAGTAATGAAAAGAGATTTCACCTAAACATCAAGAAGAACTTCCTGATGGTAGGAGCTGTTCGACAGTGTAACATGCTACCTTGGACTGTGGTGGAGTCTCCTTCTTTGGAGGTTTTTTTAATGGCGGCTTGGGAGTGCTTTGATGTATGTTCCTGCATAGGAAGAAGTTAGACTGGATAGCCCCTGGTGCTCTCTTGCAATTCTATGATTCAGACAAAACAAACTCAAATCTCAAATTGGAATATATTGAAATAAAAAACAGAAAAACAAACAAGAAATCCCATTAAGGCAAAATATTATATCACACTTGACCTCAGTATGGTCAAATGTCCTTGTCTTTCTTGATACCAAACACATCATATATCAGAGAATTGAGCCACTCTTGAAGATTCAGTGTTTGCTATAGACATGTGTGGCCCCTTCCAACCCACTCCTTCCTCACAAATTCCTTCTACCCTCTCCTTGTTTCCCATTTATGGATAACTCGTTCTAAATAGATTATCTGAAAACTATGATTTGGAAACTGTGATTTTATGAAGGCCTGATTAGTAGTAACCATGGTTAGACTTTATGTTTGGTATCAGCCCTTATGACTGGCAGAGATAATGGAGCTGCAAGGTGGGCCAGCCTAATATAAATGTATATGTACATTTTAATTATTTCATTTCTTTGAAAGCCACCCTAGGAATATGCAGAACTTGAAAAGGACCAGCCATTAGTAATTCATTACTTCCAACTAATTTCTTTCACCAATAAAATGTATAATTACATTACATTCATACACTACATTCGTAATTTAGTGAGGGATAATTTTTCTCCCTATGTGGTATAACTGCAACTGTTAGTTACTTTTACAGTTATGGGGTACAGTCTGTTACAATTATGGAAGCTGAATATCATGTCATTGAAGTGCTAGTTTATGCTTTGCCATGTACTCCTACCTCTTCGTCCCTTTTGGGTATTGTGGTGACAATGAGGTAGATGGGAGCAGGAAGAACATGTGTTTTGTACCACAGGACATTGCGTAGCATACAGATTTTTTTTAAATTAAAGTAATTTAAAAGCATCTGCATTAATTGCCTTTGAAAAATACTTTTCATGATGCTAATTAATTATTCCCGGATGCATTTACTTTATATAACCAATTACTTTTTAAATTCCCAAGCGTTGAGGGTATGGTTGAAAGCTGGCATAAATACATGTTAAATAAACTAACGATCTTGTCCTGATTCCTGTAGCCCAAACAATGTACTTTGCGACTAAGCTAAAGTATAACTGGAGAATCATAAAACAGGAGATTATGGCCAAACCTAGCATCAATTGTAGAGGTAAATTTCATAGGGTTATTCATTTAGAAGAATTCTAAAGGGGTTTCTTTTATAAGCATGTGCTAATGGCATACCAAGTAAGTCAAACAAGTCAAATGACAACAAATAGTTTAATTTATAATGGTTAAAAGTTTTAATTATTTTGTGTTTAGATTTATAAGTGAAATTTCCAAAAGTTTATGTATACTTCTTTTTTCTTTCTTAATTTAGTTATAAAGATTTTTTTAAAAAAAAACCCACTATGACTGGTGTTAAATCAAAGAATGCAGAAATTATCGTTCAGAAAAACCCTTAAATTAAATTATGTTTATGGTGTTAATTGCTAATGGGGAAGCAGGGAAAAGAATGAAGGTGGAAGTGAGAGGCAACATGTAGATTTCTTTGTCTGCCTGTGCTAAAGTGCCTTCCTTTGTCATATGAAATGAATATCCATTCAAATCTATGGTGAGGCATTATTTCTGCAGTATGTGTTGGTTTAAAACCTTTCAGGCACAGGTGACATTTTGCTTGCAAGGACTTGGAACGATGAATATTTATGAAGAGTAGGAGACTCACTGGGGATTCATTGGTCTTGGACCTGTGACCTCCAGAGACACTGAACCGAGGATGTGCCTGCTTTACAGGTAGTGGAGGCTCTCTGCTAAAACATTCCAGCCTTTGCTGTTCTATTCTGTCAGCATCTTTCCAAAACCTTCTGAGAAGAGGTTTCTTGATAAAGTTCATATAGCCAGCTCTGTGTTGCATATATCGGAGCAAATAATTACAAGTTTGTCAGTAGAGTAAATGCCTCTACACACTCTGGCCCAGTTTCCTTTAGTTTTTAGGAAGATAATCTATCCTTCCTCTGTCACCTTTTTTTGTTGTCATGTATTAAGTTTACTACATTTGACTGCTTGTCCTGTGGTTTTGTGCAATTGCCAACTCTGTTGTGAACTTTGCAAACAACTTGAGAAAATACAGATAATTTACTGAGGACGAAGCAGTAGGATTTCCATTTAGTTTGTTCTTAACTGGCAAGACCATAGTTGTTATGCTATCATTTTTATTTCCTGTTCTTTATAGTTAGTTACTGTCAGTGAAAATGTGGTATCTCCTAGCAGCATCTAATGGTAATGCAAAGCACTGGGGACTGGGAATGGATTGAAAACATTTAAATTCAGAAACATTCATACTTTGTAATTGGGTTGTTCAGCCTTGATATGTACATTTGGTTTTGCTGCAATGTCACTGAGGTGAAATCCAAGTTGGTATTCTAGTATACATTTTGTTTTTGAAGGTCAGCCAAATTTTCTGCTGAGCTTTTCTACTATAACAGTGTTGAAATTCTTTGTCTATCTTCTCTTTTCCATACCATAGGTATTGTCATGCCCTGCTTCCAGAGCATGGACTCAGAGTCTGAAGCAGAGGGCACACCAGAGGCTGAAACAGAAGGCATGCCAGGGCCTGCTCTACAGAGAGAGGTTGCAGTGCTGGAAACAGAACAGAGGATCGTGCCAGCTCCAACAGGGAGTCCTGGCTCTTCAGATACAGAAGAAGATTTACCTAGACCCAGCTTCACACAGCACAGGCAGCAAAGAGAGACCCAGCGTCGCTCTCTCAGAATTTATAACCAGCAACAATCAATCAAGGCACAGCTGCACTAGTCTTTGGGTGTATTTAGCTGGTGTCTTTCCCCTTCAGAAGTTGTCAGAGATTATCTGACCTGCTACCTCGCTGGATGCCTTGATAAATGCTTGGATTGACCTTGGACACTCTCTTGCCGTGAAATCCTGACAGACTTTATGTTGGACTTTATTTATGACTCCTTGTTTACTGCCTGGAAGGAAGTAACAAGCTGGGAGATATACAGTTTGTTTAGTGTGATTTATCAGCTGCGCCAGGACTGAGACAGGACAGGTATGCATGGAATTCAAATCTAAGATCTGTTCCTCCTAATGTGAGAGTTCTTTAATCATCAAGCTTAATCCAATATGAGATCCATGTTAATCCACTGGCATAGTAATATAATTTCAGGTCTGGTAAACTGTATCCTTCTCTTAAATTGAAATCAATTAGATTTTTTCATTTTATTTGTTTTTTTTTTCTTTACCCAAATAAAATCTCAGTTTGAAAGGGTTTTTCATTTATTGTTACTGGGAGATTTTGGAAGAGAAAATTAAACTTTGGTAGAACATTCATCTTAATAACAGCCATTTTTCCAAACAAGGACAAATGTAGATTAGCCCATCTTTCCAAATCATGTAGCATTTCCCTCCATATCTTATTGTAATTATTTTTGAAGAGATCCATATTATGTTTCATGATCCATATGAGTCATGTTCTTTGTTATAATGTTTGTTTTTTTTCCTTATTAATTTTTAAACCCGCAACTTCTCCAAATTCTTTCAGCTTAAAGAAGAATCTCTCAATATTCTTTACTGGATATTTCAGGAATACTACCAAATCATCAGTGAATGCTTTTAGTTTGTATATTTGATCTTTTATTTTGATCCCTTGTATCTTTTGATCTGATCTCATATTTCTGTTGAATACTTCCAGCATACATATAAATGATAAAGGTGATAAAGGGCACCTAACACCAGTCATAGTTTTAAACCATAATCTTGACAGAAAATGTCCCAAGGAAAAAATTACTTTCCCTGGGACATAATCATATGCAATTCAAGAAAAGGAGAATCAGAAACCCCATACTGATCCTGTGCCACTCAGGACCAAATCCCATACACCAAAAATGCTGGATTTGAGACTCATAAGCATTGACATGGAGCTATCACAACACTCCTGCTTCTTCCCAACAAAAACATTTGAATCAGTAGAACTCTTCTAATGTTCTCATGTTCTTTTAGCAAATTAAAAGTGCACAATTAATGAATCTAGCCTATTCACTCCTGTAGTCTATTCGTTTTTGTGTGTATGCCGAAGCATCTCTGTATGCTTAAGCACAGCTTCTGACTTGCTGGCTGTGGAAGGGCAGAAGCAAAGGACCACCACCCTCAGTATTTACTGGTAAGTCTTGCTCATATCAAGCCCTGTGCCCAGAACAGCTGTGACACAGGCCAGTCTTCATAGAATCATAGAATCATAGAGTTGGAAGACACCCCAGGGCCATCGAGTCCAACTCCCTGCTATGCAGAAACACCCATCAAAGCATTCCCAACAGATGGCCATCCAGCCTCTGCTTAAAAACCTCCAAAGAAGGAGACTCTACCACACTCCGAGGCAGCATATTCCATTGCCAGACAGCTCTGACCATCAGCAAGTTCTTTCTGAGGTTCAAGTGGAATCTCCTTTCCTGCAGCTTGAATCCATTGCTCATTCTTCTAGTCTCTAGAGTGGCAGAGAACAAGCCTGCTCCCTCCTCACCATGGGGAGGGGTAGCTCCCTCCTCAACAGCTTGTGACTTGTCAGAAGGTCACTTTTGCTGGTTGTGGAAGGGCAGAAGCAAAGGACCACCACCTTTAGTATTTGCTGGTAAGTCTTCCTCATATCGAGCCCTGCGCCCAGCATAGTTGTGACACAGGCCAGTCTTCCTTGGCAGCCTTTTCCACTCTCCCTTTTGTCTTGAGTTATATATGCTAATTTTGGTTATGTGAATACCAAAGTTGTATGTTACAACTTTTGGAGTGATGGCTTAGGCATTCAGCTGACTCCATGGTGGGGACTGAGGCCTTCATGACCATTTCTTCACTTTGGAGATCCCTCTCAGGAATCTTGAATGGGAAGGATCTATAACCACTACTTCACTCTTAGTTAGCAGTGGGGCTCCCACAGTGGCTTCTGTCCAAGTGGATCCTGTTTACTGCCATCCTACACATTTTGCCTCAGTACAGCTAGGCTGGAATATAACTGAACAGCAGGCAGGTCCTGCTGGACTGACAGAGAAGGCTCTGACTGTAACAAATGAAGTTGCAGCCACCCCAATTCCAACATTTTCTCTTGTGTGCGTTACTGGGGTTCCCAGTCACCTCATCCCTTCTATTCATCATTAGGCAAGCAAATAAGGAAAAAGTCAATCATGGAAGCCCCTGCCAGCAAATCATACCACCCAGATTTGACACCTACCTGAAAACTATGTATGTATATATAATTGTCTGTATACCTCCATGTTGCCCGTTGATTTATGGTGACCCTGATTCCAACATGAATTCTGACAGCAAATCTCATCCGATCTTGGAAGCTAAGCAGGGTCAGTCTTGGTTAGCACTTGGATGGGAAACAGCCAGGTACTGTAGGCTATATTTCAAAGGGAGGATCTAGAAAACATCTCTGAGTATTACTTGCCTAAGAAAACCCTATAAAATTCATGGGGTCAGAACAGGTTGGCAGGCAACTTGGAAGCACATACAAATATACACATGACTTTCATAGAACTTTCTCAAGCAAGGAATATTCAGAGGTAGTTTGCCATTGCCTTCCTCTGAAAAACAGCGACAGTGTCTGGTATTCCTTGGTGGTCTTCCATCCAAGTACTAACCAGAGCTGATACCACTTAGTTTCCAAGATCAGACAGGATCTGGTGCCTTCAGGTTATAGACCTGAGTTATGGCAGCTGACAAACTGTTGGAGAGGTAAAACTTATTTTGAGCAGTTTGGAAGAGGATGTTAATTATAGTTAGGAAAGATAAAACAGAAGAAAAAATTGTTTTCACAGATGCTTTTATTAGAGTAGCAAGTAAGGATTAAAATAAAACGAAATGTTACACTTAACAACTCCTTAAAGAGGTCAGATTGGTCAGAATTGAATTGCATCCAGCCCCTAGCCCCAGCACCCCCCCTTCCCCTTGCCAAGACAGATCTCAGAGCGAGATTGTGAAGTGGTCACTTTGTATTCAGCTCAAAGGGTGTCTTAGACATATGTAATAATAATTTTAAAAAAATAACAATAATGATAATAAACAACAGAGCATATTTTCCCAAAGGGAAGCGTTTATGGTACAACTGGAAATGTAAAGTTTGATTATAATGCTATATGAAAAGGTCACTGGGAGACTGCAGAAGCTTACCTTGAGGATGTTTGTTTTTCTTGCTGGATGAAATAGAAAGAGTCACTTTACTGCTGCTGGAAGCACCCACTTCACTGTTACATTTCTGGGTCCAGCAGTGGGTCATGCTCTTCATTAAAGTAATGCATTGAGAATGGACCAGCATATTTGGACTGAGAACCATAACAAACTTACAAATGCATGAATTTAATGTATTTTGCAATGCATTTAATCCAGTGCAATAATGAATTTAAGCCAACTAGGACATTTAGAATAAAAAAGTGGAATGGACAGGATAAGTTGATTTTACAGCCCTGATAAACAAGCACAAAGTTAGTTTCCTGGGAGAAGGCCTCTTAGGGGATGAACTCCTACTCCCAAGAAAAAAGAAAACATGGCAAAAGTGAAATGAAGCTGGTTTATCCACTGACCAGAGCTGTGGTAGGGATCACGCTTTCCTCTTCCTACACACACACATCCTAAACACGCACAGAGCTCCAATTGTCTGCACTCCTAGGACTGTAGAAGAACAAGAAGAAAGCACTCTGATCCCATCCTCTGGTCAAAGGAAACAAAGCCACCAATTGCTATTCAAAAGAAAATGCCAGCAAGAAAACATCAGCCTGGCCCAAATTGCATTTACATGTCTGCTTACAGCTCACCACCATGTTTTGGTCTTGCTCAACTGACTTGTCTCTCCATTTTTTCCCCTCCGCTCTCCTTCCTTGCATGACTTCTCTTTTTAGTCTATATGCCAAATGGCACAGCCAGACTCTTTTTAATGTGAGCTGTTCTAAAGACAATGTGTTAAAAATGGGATAGCAACACAGTATAAAAAAAAATCAGCTTGGAAAAGGCTGAATACTGAATACTGGAAGATTTCAGATTCTTCTCCCATGACTCTGAAGACTTAACAAACTGAATGAATACAGTAATACAGTTCCCAATTTATTCTGATCAGAGGATCTGGGATAGCATCTTGGACAGGAAAATACATGCAGGCTTCCTGTATCTTCATCACATTCACCAAAGGAATATGACCTGTAACTTTAGGTTTTCATTGTCAATGTCCAAGATGAAAAGCTAATTTCATTGAACTACAGTCCTCCCTTCACATTCATGGATTTGACCTTCACCAACTTGATTATTTACAAGCCACCTGCTTCCCTCCCCCTCTTCTCCCCCTTCCATTCTCCTTCCTCTTGCCCAGATGTGTACTTCTTCTTCCATGGACTTGGGCAAAAGGCAAGCAAATGGCGGGGGCAGCCCCACATGCACGCATTCTCCAGTCATGATGCTGCCTCCTCTCATTTGTTTGCTTATCACCTGAGTGCTTGGAAGGCAGCACACCTGGATGAACACAAGGGAAGGGGGGAAGCACATGACACACACATGCAGCTGCTGCCCCATCTCATTCACTTGCTCATCTTCCATGAGTCAGGAAGGCAGTGCAGCCAAGTGAAATACAAGAGAAGTGGGGGCATGCGTGGCTGCCACCCCTCCTATTCACTCACCTATTGACAATGAGCCTTGAAGGCAGTGCTCCCAGGCAGAACGCAAGTGAATGGGGGGAAGCACACCCATGCACGTGGCTGCCACCCCTCCTATTCACTTGCCTATCATCTAGGCATCTGGAAGGCAGCGTGGCTGCGCAAAACCCAAGTGAATGTAGGAGGGAACACCTGGAAGGGAATGGGAGAATGAGCGCTCACTTGGGTGTGTGTGGTTTTTTGGGGAGAGGGGTATTTTAATTTTTTTACAGTTTTGCAAGGGTTCTTCACCCAAAACCCTCATGAAAGCCAAGGGGCCACTGTCTTTCTTAAATTAGTAGATGTCTAATTGCAGCAAGGGGGCACACTGCACTTAATGTATATGCCTTCGCTTTTTGAAATATGTAACTTGAACCATATGGACTAGAAACTTTGCAATACTTTCCCTTCAGCATGACAACTGCTATGCTGATGTGACATCAACAGAATAATTACCTTTTCCCATGTAGTGGAGCCATTTGTTGTGTCCGGATTGTCTTTGAATGGAGCTCTCTGGGAGCCCCGTTTATTGTCAATGTTGCATAAGCTTGCTGAATTTTAAACATTTTCAACTAGGAGGAAAACAATTTCAGTTATATAGTGGCAAGCAGGGGAAAGTATATAAAGTATTTTTATAAATGAAACAGATAAATTAAAAAATATTTTGTGTCAGTCATTTAGGCATGCACAAATTAGTTGCCCTGAAAGGGCCACAGCCATTTATCAGCTTTCAAAAAGGCTTGAGGGTTTTGCATGCTCACATAGCTTTAAGGGCATTTGTAATGTGCCTCCTTATGTTGCTGTGTCCCTCACCTTGTCCCCAGCTCCAAGCCCCAGAATTTCATCTTAGGGTAGAGGAAATCATGATGGTCTACTGCCAGGAGATTTCTTTTGCTGGAAGCACCGAAAGGTGTGTAACCTATGGAGCCAAGTGAGGGGACTGAAAGTATCGAATGCTCCACTGCAGCCACCACTTGTAATGTCAAAGGCATAAGGCAGAGGTCACTCCAGTGCTGCTGAAAACGAACCCTGGTTGTTGCCAGAAGCTATTTTTAACTGCATCATTTATTTGAACACCTGCCTGATGATCAGAGACAGAGCATGGAGGGCCTGTGTAGGGAAATCTGAACCCTTTCCAGTCGGGCAAATCCATACCCTAAGCTCTCAGTGTCCTTTGCAATAGTGGGATAATTGTACAAACAAAAGGGCATGTGCCTAAGACAGAGATTTGTCCAGCTGGAAAGGGTTCAGATTTCCTCACACAGTCCTGAGGAGAATTACTGCAAATGTAATAGCTAATTCCAGCTCTTCTTTCTTTTCCTAGCCTGTCAGTTTTCCTCTCTTGATGCAGCTGATATTCAAAAGAAATATTTAATCAATAGTCTAGCCACTTCTCAAGAGGGCTAATGGTTTGGTATTTATCTGGATAATGTTTGGTTAAGGATAGAAAATGAGTGATGGGAGGACCATGGATACAACCTCAGCTTCTAAGGGGGGAGGTGTGACGAAGTTGTTTTTTGGGTTAGCTATTTATAATGCCAGAGCAACTTGATGGCTGGTTGCTAGGCAACAGGAATAGCACCTGAAGAATGAAACTGCAGAATACTGGTGTGTGTGGGAGGGGCTTATGGATGAGGCAGTTTCTATTTGAAGCAGTTTCTGTGTGTGTTTGAGACTTCATTGAGAACTAGCCAGAAAGAGAGAGAGAACAGGTTTTCGTTCGTGATTAAGCAGCTGAGGAAAAGACACAGGAAATTGATGTCTGAAGCAGGTATTGATTGTTCAAAGTCTATCAGATGTTTAAACACTGAATTACAACTGAACTCCTAACAAGATCCTTTATTTCCACTGTTACAGTTAAATGTTAAATGTTACAGTTTTATAAATGCAGAGTTGATCTGAGTTATCTAAAGTCACTGTGACAAAGAACACGCTACCTTAAATGAACAGTTTCCTTTTGAGGAACAACTCCAGCCTTGTTGTACAAAGGGTGGAGCCAGGCAAAGTGATATTGACAGGGATCCTTATCGGAGTGGAACTGCCACACCAATCTGAGGGAGAATAAAGGGTCAGTCACATATGCTTTATATAATGATGCCTGGATATAATTCCATATCGCATCTGAAATGGGTTTCTATCCATGAAAGCTCATGCTAAGTTAGTCTTAAAAGTACTGCTATATTCCTTCTTTTTTCCCAATCTCCCTCCCTTCCTCTTTTTTATGCTGCATGGAGCTAACACAGCTATTTCTTTGAAAACAACTTAATGAGAATGCTCTCCAGATAGTTACAGGTTTACTTGTGGACAATCTGTGTTGCATATTATGTTCTCTCTGCACATGCATTTCTGATGGCAATAGGACACATGGCAAAAGGACAATTTTCAATATCTCCAAGGAACATCCAAAGCATCTGTAGGTACTGTCACCTTTTGCTAGTTACTATGGTTTTTTTTTTCAATACGTTGCCAAATTTTTTGAGATTACAGTATACTGAGGTCAAATGGATCATTTTTTTTTAATAGGTACAATTTTTAGTGGCTCAGTTTTGTGTTTGTTGTAAAAGTAGTAAATGAGAAAAAGAGAAATTTAGATGTTGGCTTTTAAAAACAAATTAGGACAATGGACACTTTACAAGAAATATATGTTTCTACACTTTGAATTTGTGCAAAAACAGAATGAAAGAATTTTTGAAAAGCAAAGTAATGGCTAACAAACTATAATGGGAGAATGTACAGGACGTGTCACGACATAGTGACGAAGGAGCCCTTTTCTGAAGGGGCATACAGACACGCTGATACAAATTAGTTAAAATCAATCACACTGTTTGTTTTTTTAAGACTTCTGCTTTGTCTGCAGAATGCACCCTCCCAGTTGCTCTCCTTCTCAAGACCAGCACACAACATGAAAGGACAATGGGAAGGACTCATAGAAATAACAATATTGTGCCAGTCTCAGATACTTCTTTGCTATATGTGTGCATGTTTGTGAGAGAAAGGGGGGGGGGGGCAGGCAGGCAGTCTGTTTCTTTTGCTCCTTGCTTGAGCTACTATTAGCTCCTCCCATTAATAGTGGGACTATTAGCTCTCCTGCCCTATGCCTCATTAGCCACAATGGGTACCAGCTTCCACTACCTCAGTTGATGTGCCCTTCCCTTCAAGTTCAGATGGAGACCTCCATATGTACAACGGCTCCAGAACTCACACACAGATGCCAGCCTAACAGCTGAATGGGTGGGTGAGCTGGGAGGCTTCTAGAGATTCAAGCTGAGCAGTACCACAGTTATTCTGGTAATGGCATAGGAAAGATGGTAGCCACAGACATCTCAAGGGCTTTCTTTCCTGAGATACTGTTCTGCAGTTCCCTTTTCCTTAAAAAAAAAATGAATGAAACACCCAGACATATATCAGCCTCTTGTTGATTAATCTGCTCTGTGTGCCTTCTCCGAAATCAGCCAGAGAAAAGATATCTCAAAAGAAAGGCCTGGTCGGAGTGTGCAATGGTAGGTTGGGCTCCTGTGCTCCTGTGATCTACTTATTTTTGGCCTATCTCTTCTCAGTGATAAGGTTGCTAACAGCCTGTTATCAGGCAGTCTGTGAAAATGTGCTCCAGCCTGATTAGGACTCAGCCTTTGCCAAGGTTATAAACAGCCATTATCGTTTTCCCAAACAGAATAATCCGGACAGTATCAGCTCAGAAACATATGGGCCACACAGTGCAGATAGTCGCTGATGGACACTTCATTTTAATTGTAATGAGTGGGTAGCGGCAGCCAGCAGACAACAGACACAACTACCCAGTTGGCAGCTGTTCATTCTTTCTCTGTCTCTCTCACTCTCTCCTTTCCTTTTGGATGCTGAAATGCATATACTAGCTCTAACTCATGCAAGGTAGATATTGGCTTTGCTTAATAACTGCTACAGAATATACCCATCTTCCAGCAGAAAAAGGCAATCCCCAACTAAACATCACACTTCAATGAAGCAAAGGGAGAAATCTACTGAAAACTCCTCTTGCCTGAAAAATCTACATTTCTTCCTCCTCCTCTTTTGCACAGTTGCCACGCTGCAAATGATCTGTCAGACCCTAAATTTCAAACAACCCAGAAGTTCTCTTTAGAACACTCTTACATAAAGACACAGATACAGACACACTGTCATGTACTTCACGGAACAGGCTTAGAGGGTACAAAAGCTTTGTTCTGGCTCTGCACATCCCCCAAGATTTATATGATTTAACTGATAAATATTATTAATTGGTACTACATTAACTGGCATTCAATATAAAATGGAACCTGAGGCAACTGAAAGGTAAAACTAGAAAGATGAAAATTATTGACTGTAAATGTGAGATTGCAAGGTAGGTCAGCCACACCCCCTCCTAGGCAAAAACGAAGTCATTGTCAGGCAGATTATAAGGCAACTCTGGAGACAATAGGTTCACACTAAAGCTGTACATCTCTGAGCAGGAAAGCGAAGTTCCCACCAAACTGTGATTGTTTTAACCCCGTTCCCATGCATTTGGATGTTTCCCTGTTTCATCTTCCCAGCCTCTCCACAATACAGAGCTATTACGACAGCCATTACCCCTTTGTCACCTAAACACTAAGACCATTAACACTGTCTGGACTTCTCTATATTGCATTGTCCATTCAGCTGGGAGAGTGATTCACACCGATACCCGTAGGGTAGTTTTCAGGTATTAAAACCCTCAGTTTTTAACAGTCTCTTGATTTGCTGAACACCACGCTATCATTTTGATTTCTTAACTAAAAGGAATCTTTTGGTGCCTACCTAAGACACACTGTCACTTTTCCTTGGTTCTCTCTGGACCGGAAATGATCACCTCAACCCTAAAATTCTTCTATCTACAACTTTCCTCCCTTTACTTTCGGTTAGTCCTTGTGCGAGAGAGTGTCTGGATCCTTTGTGTATGTGTGTGTGAATTTCTCAACAAAACACATTTTTAGTTTACACTTTGGATTCTCTGGCTTGTTCTTTCCTGCAAGACCCCATAAACATTGCTGGAAGGATCTTGTTAAGTTATCCCCCCATCCACAGGCCTCTTAATTTTGAGCTAATTAATTCTCCTCTGTCATGTGGAGGTAGTGGCATCATGGGTGGACCTCTGAGTCACCCATGTTTTGGGGTAACAGCTCTAAGAAACAACAGCACTTTCTGGCAACTGCCAAGACTCAATAACTATTGGGTTTATAATACTATATAAGCTGTAACATTACAAATTTGTGATTCCAAGCATTTCATTTGCATTCCAATTAAAGCAATTCTTTTCCCAGGCATATATGCTGCCTGCCAATGACATGACCAGGTATCTGCATTTGTTCTGTCTCTTATCAAAGTTTATTAAAACACCATTCCTTTATTCCCAACTGTATTCTCATTCAGTTCCATCATCCTCTTCCAGCCTTTTGTTCAAAGCACTACATGGCATGGCATTACATCAAACTTCAAAGTACTACATGGCATTAAAATGCATGGCAGGGAGAGCAAAGCTGACCTTTCCAAAAAGAATTCTTCCATATGCTTTGTGCTCTCTCTCATTAATTCAGACAACCTAGGTGATTCTCAGGTTATGTTGCAGCGGGGGGGGGGGGCATTAGCCTCAAATAGACATGAGCAAGTCAGCCAAACCATATTCTGGAAAGGAAGATAGATGCATATGTATGTATATGTATAGATGTATATGTATAGAATCTATGATTCTACGATTCTATGTATCAAGTTACGAGGTGATAGGGCTTGATGGGAACGTTTATTGCTCCCAAACAGGATATCAATGAAGCAAAACCAATCCAGCAAGCCTCTCTACCATGCAGCTTTAGTCTATTTCAGGTGAGAACACATGAGGCAAGACTAGGTGCATGGCCATTTAGAATAGAAGATCTGGGCTAGCATTAAGGGGAGCCAACAAAAAGGGAGATAGGCAGATCTATCCCAAGGGAAACAAATCTACAGAAAATTTGTCTCAGTTGCTAAACTTTATTTCAATAAGAGTTGTACAAAGCATTTATGATTTGGAAACAAGGCATCTTTTAGGGATGTGCACAGGAAAGAAAATATAATTTTAGAATTTCAGACAGAGGGCTGCTCAGCTCAGAGCTCTGGACTCCTTTGCATTTCAGTAAGAGGTCTGTTTTCCAAAGCTTGGAATGTCTTGTCATTGGTTATTTATGATTATACTAAACTGTACTATAAATGCCCTTAGTTTTGCTAGATGTGGATAAAATTTCCAAACACTATAACTCCTTACAAGGAGATGAAGCCTCTTTTAGACCAACAGGTGCAACAGAGGGTTTTTTTTTTTTTTTTTGAGGAGAGTTGTTTTTTGCTTTGTTGGATGGGTGCAAGGAATGCCTTTAGGAACAACATTTGGCATGGCACAGGAGCGTAAGGAAGTAACATCCTAATAACTAGCACGTACGACAGATATAGTCATGGATTCTGTATCCATGGATTCAACCAACCATGGCTTGAAAATATTTTTTTAAAAAAAACAATAACCAGGAAGCAAACTTTGATTTTGCCATTTTATATATGGAATACCATTTTACTACACCATTGTACATAATGGGATTTGACCATCCACAAATTTTGGTATCCATGTGGGGTCCTGGAACCAAACCCTAGCTGTTGCATGGCGCGCGTGAGCGGTCGTTCAGAATAGCGCTGCGCAATTCCGAACCTCCACCTGCTGGTTCCAGCCGGTTCAAGAGCCATCTGAACCAGCTAGACATCCCCTCGGTAAGGGGGATGCGGAAAAGGTCCAAAGGGGATCCAGAAGTCCGGTGCTGAGCTCTCTCTGAAAGGAGAGAGAGGAGGTGCTGTGAAGGATCGTAGGACCGTGACGGAACCTCCAGGCTCGCTGCTTTAGCGGCACAAGCGCCACCGTCGACTTTTAAATCAAGAAGACACACAGAGACTACAATTAGCAACCCAATCTGGATTACAATTATTTAAGATCGCAAGAAGTACAGACCTGCATTCGCTGAAAGTGAGCTGCTTTAGAAAGAGACCCCGAAGGCTGTGAGTTGGACTGAAAGGGCTGACAATTTAAAGCTACAGTAACCGGGTTGGTGAGTGCGAGGCTGGAATTTTCCTTTTCTTTTTTGCTATTTCTTTGGATATAATACAGTTTCTTTTACAAATAATTAAAGAGTTGACTTTTTTGGACTGGACTGGACTGGGATTAACATTGGAAGGTAAAGATTTCAAGTAACTGATTCAGCTTTCTTGCTTAAAGAGACTTTATTTTTTTTTTCCCTTTTAGTTTTGCTTGGCAAAACAGAGAGACTTGTGGATTTATATGCTGTCATAAATACATTCCTCTGGATTAATACTTCTTTTGGGAACTAACTTGGATTTCTGAATTGTTTTCTTGGTTTTTTTGTTGGAAAAGGTACTTTGGTGTGGTGGTTTGATGAAGAGGAATCTCCGTGTTTCTTCTAGTTCATCAAGGATTTTTGAAGCTAATTGTTGTCTTTGGCACCTGGATTTTGATTTTGGATCCTTTTCTTAGTGGACAATGGAATTAAATAGAAACTTATTTTAAAAGAAGTAACCTGGCTCTTATCTACGAGTAGACCCACTAATGCCATGGGATTTACAGAGGTATTAGTTATTCTTACTTACAAGTAGACCCACTGATGCGTTGGGATTTACCCAGATGTAAGTGGATCTTATGTATGAGGAGACCTATTGATGTCTTGGGATTTACCTTGGTGGAAGTGGCTCTTACCTACAAGTAGACTTATGGATGCCTTGGGATTTACCTATGTGTAAGTGGTTCTTTGTTATGAATAGACCTATTGATGCTATGGGATTTAACAAGGTGTAAGTTTGAAGCAACTAAAGAACTGAACTTTTGTTTTGGGACTTTTCATGAACATATGTTTTAGAACTTTATAGATTTTTCACATTTAAGAACTTAAGAATTTTATGAACTTTTTATGAACCTTGGAATTGGACGAAATTAGGATACTACAAGACATTAACATTTACAGAATATTGGCTACAGGATTATAGACTGAGCTGAACTGTTCATGTGAAATTGAACTTTTCTGAAGATAAGAGGCTACTGGAACACCCGCTCCCACACAGAGAAGCGGCTGGATTTTATATTCAAGGTCTTGCTAGCTGTTTACTAAGTTGAGAGCAAGCTTCAAAAGCCAGCCTAGAAGAACTGGGAGGAGGGGGTTGGAGTGAACTGGAGTAAGCTTTGTTTTTAAAGGGAAGCTTTTGTACCAAAAACAATTCTTGTATATATATTTTGAGAACTAATTACTTTGAAGTATTTGAGCTATAATCTTCAGATTTATATATATGATTTTATTCATTTATTTATCTTTTGAAATTATATTCCTTTTGGATTAATTTAGAGTGCATATAATAAGGTATAGGTTGATATAGACAATATTGCTTTGTATGTTTTTGTGTTTTATTGTATATTTTTCTTAAGAGATTTAAGATGATTTTATAGAATTGACAAGTGCCAGGACAACAAAGATAAAGGTCAAGACTTTTGGAAGAAAAATTCTATTGTCAAGAAAGTACAAATGGAACCAAGAACAAGGAAGGGAACGGCAGCAGCAGCTGCAACAACGACTACCCAGCCAGTAAGGAGAACATCAACAGAGATACCCCAGAAAGATTCAATGTTGCAGATGATGGAGGAACTTAAGAACATTAGAGAGGACATAAGACAGACAGAGAAAGACATCAGACAGGATTTACAGAAGACAAGAAAAGAGATGAGAACAGATATGAAGCATGAAATCAATAAACTGGGGAAGAAATTTGAAATCTTAACTAAGGATGTTACAAAGATAAAGACTGAGACCAAAGAAATAAAGGAACAAGTTACACAAGTACAGACACAAATGACTGAAGTAAAGGGGAAGCGACAAGAAAAGGAATTCCAGATAACGCTGCAAGAGTTATGATATCAAAAAAGATGTCTCAGATTTAGAGCCGTTCCTGAATCTAGCGGTGAAAATTTATATGAAAAAATGGTTCCGGCTTTGGCAGAATATCTAGACATTGATGAAGATAAGATGGAAGCTTGTATTGACAGAATGTTCAGAGTATCCTCTAGAATAGCGAGAGAAAGAAAATTACCAAGAGATATTATAATAAACTTCACTCGGACAGTTATCAGAGACAAAATATTACAGAGGAGCTATGAAGGAACATTTAAGATTGAAGATAAAGATGTAAGAATTTTTAAAGACATACCATATCAAATAGTCAAGAAGAGACAAGATTATAAACCTCTGGCCAATCTTTTGATGAAGTTACAGATCAATTACAGATGGGAGAAGACTGAAGGCATTTCTTTTATGTATAAACAGCAGAGATATAGGATTAACTCAGTTTTTAAAGCCAAAGAAATGATGGAAAGGTTGAAGAGAGATTTACAAAGACCTACAGCTAGAGAGAAAGATGAAGAACAGGAATCGTTGGAAGAAGAAAAAGGAAAAGAGGAAAAAGAACAGATACAAGAAGAAGAGGTGGAAGAAGAAACAGTACAAGAACAAGAATTGGGACAGGAAGGAGAGCTGGCGGCAGAAAATATACAGGATTAATTGGAAAATTAGGATAAATAATTTTAATATAAAACTGATAAAATGGGGCTAAAAATATACTCTTGGAACATTAAAGGATTTAACTCTAAATATAAAAGAAGACAGATATTTCATCATTTGGAAAAACAAAAATTGGATATAATTTGTTTACAAGAGGTTCGAATAAGGACTCAAGACTTGAAATATGTCAGAAATCCGAAACTGGGTAGCTGCTTTGCAGCTACGATTGATCAGAAGAAAAGGGGGGTATTGATATACGTCAATTCAAGATATTGTGCACAACAAAAATTTCAGGATAATAACGGATGATATTTGGTGATAGAAGTAAATATGAAACAGGACAAGATATTAATAGTTGGAGTATATGCACCTAATGGAGCTAAAGGAGAATTCGTCCCCAAAATACACAATGAGATACAGAAATATGTACAAGAAACAGGAAACACAAAAGTTATCGTTCTGGGGGACTTTAATGGAGTTATTAATCCAAAAGTGGACAGAACAGTACAGAAGTTAGTCCCCCGAAACAACGGTAAACTGCCTAAGAGTTTTTTCCAAATGATGGATGATTTAGATCTTTATGATACATGGAGATATAAAAATGGACAATTAGATGGATATACTTTTTTCTCAGACAGACATAAATCAATGTCTAGGATTGATATGATTTTGACATCTAAGGATTTGATGTTGAAAACAGTGGATATAGACATTCTTCCAAATTTATGTTCGGATCATAATCCGTTGCAAATGAAACTTAAGATTATAAACAGAGAGAGGACATGGAGATTGAATGAAGAGATATTCAAGAGGGAGAAGTACATTAAACAAGCAAAAATAGAATTAAATAATTATTTTAAGGAGAACATGACATCGGAATTACCAATGAAAATAATTTGGGATGCAAGTACAGCTGTGATGCGAGGAAACTTTATCAGATGGTCTGCGGAAATCAGGAAAGAGAGGAAACAGATTAAAGATTCGATTCTGGGGAAGATGAAAGAACTAGAGAAACAGATGAAGGAAAAACCGATGGACAACAAGATAAGACAACAGATGAAGGTTTGTCGAGCTGAATTAAATCAACTAAATTTGCAGGAAATAGAACAACAGATGCGAAGAGTGAGATATACTTTCTTTGAATGGGCAAATAAACCTTCTAAACTTTTAGCCAGTTTACTTCGTAAAAGAAGGGTTTGAAATATTATTACGGAGATTAGAGTCGGTGACGGGAAACCTACAAAACAGGAGGAGATAAAACAGGCTTTTTATAAATATTACATGAAGTTAATGATTTTGATCTCCTCAACGAAAAAACAAAAAGAAATGGAAGAATATTTGGAAAAAATGAACAAAATGAGATTCACCAAGGAGCAGAAATTGATTCTGAACAAACCCATATTGATGATGGAGACAGTTGAAGCTATTAGGAATTTGAAGAATGACAAATCTCCTGGACCAGACGGCTTTACTGCAAAATATTACAAAATAATGGAACATGAAGTTTTGATACCTTTGCAGAATACAATGAATGAGATAAGAAAGGAGGGAATATCTGACACCTGGAAGGAAGCTAATGTGGCTCTAATACCAAAAGAAGGAAGAGACTTAACAGATGTCAAGAATTATAGACCAATTTCATTACTAAACACAGACTATAAAATTTTTGCTGCAATTCTGGCTGAAAGACTTAAAAAGGTTCTTCAAGAAAATATACATGAGGACCAGATTGACTTCTTACCAAAGAGAATGATGCGAGATAATATTAGGACAGTACTAAATATAATTGAGTATTATGAGAAACATAATGAAAGAAAATTGGCAGTGATATTTGCGGATGCAGAAAAGGCCTTTGATATGATTAATTGGTCATTCTTGAAGACGGTCATTAAACAGGTGCAAGCCGGAGACAAATTTATCTCTTGGACTGAAGCAATATACAGTCAACAACAGGCACGATTGATTATTAATGGAGAGAGAACAAAACAGATTGAATTGCATAGGGGAACAAGACAAGGTTGTCCCCTATCTCTGCTGTTATTTATTATGACATTGGAAATACTTAATAATGTCATAAGGGAAGATAAAGCAATAAGAACACTTCAGATAAAGAAATATCAGTACAAACTTAAAGCATATGCAGATGATTTGGTTTTGTTTCTGGATGATCCTCTTAGCAGTATTCAAAGGTTGATGGATATTGTTCAAGAATATGGAGAATTTTCTGGATTCAAGATAAACAAGGAAAAAACAGTGCTTATAACAAAAACCATGAGGGAGAAAAAAAGAAGGAACTTGAGCATTTAACAAGTTTTTATAAAGGTCAAAAAGCAAAATATCTGGGTGTCTGGATTACAAAAAGAAATAATGAACTATTTCAGAATAATTATGAAAAAAATGGAAAGAGATAATCAAGGATTTGGAGAAATGGACTAGAATGCGACTATCTTTGATGGGAAGAGTGGCAGTCATAAAAATGAACATACTTCCAAAGATGAATTACCTTTTCCAAAATCTTCCTATTATTACAAATACTAAGCCTTTTATACAATGGAAGAGAGATTTAACTAAATTTATATGGCAAGGGAAAAAACCAAGAATAAAATGGAATATCATGACAGACTCAATAAGAAGAGGAGGGTTGGGTCTACCGGATTTACAGATATATTTCAAGGCAGCGGCATTTACATGGATAAAAGACTGGATGAATCTTCAAAATACGAGAATGCTGACATTAGAGGGAGCTGATTTAAGGATGGGTTGGCATGCCTATATGTTCTATGGGAAAGCTGCGGTTGACAAAGACTTTTTTCATCATTTTGTAAGAAAATCACTACTTAAAATATGGTCTGACTACAAGAATAAGAACATCAGGCAACTACCTACATGGGTCTCCCCTCAAGAAGCCTTCTTTGGAAGATAGTCTGGTTCAGATAAATGGCTGTGTTATGATGACATATTAGAAATGACAAATCTGAATCTTTTTAAGATGAAATCAAGAGAAAAATTGGAATCAGAAGGAATAAACTTAAACTGGTTTCCTTAAAGACAGTTAACTGAGAGATTCCAGATGGATGTGAAAACTTATGGAATAGAACAAAAAGAGCCAGGAAGAATGTTGAAGTTACTGTGGGAAAACCCGCCTCATTTACTAGCACATGTATACCAGGAGATTTTAAATCAAGAAAGAGAAGATGAGACAGTCAAATCAGCAATGATATTGTGGGCTCAAAATCTCAGACATCCAATTCAATTAGAGCACTGGGAACAGAGTTGGCAACGGACACAAAAATTTACTGCAGCTCAGAACCTAAAAGAGAGCTATTATAAGCTTTTTCATAGATGGTACATGACACCAGAAAAATTAAAGAAGATATATAATACGGGAACAGGTCAGTGTTGGAAGTGTCAGGAGAATGTTGGAACACTATTTCATACGTGGTGGTCATGTCCTAAGGCTAAAAAATATTGGAATGATATACATTATATGATATGTAAAATATTGAGGGTTCAAATTGATAAGAAACCTGAACTGTACTTATTAAATATGACACATGTGTTAGATGGAACTGTTGCAAAGAAATATTGGTGAATAATGCTGTATATGATTACGACAGCCCGTATTGAATATGCAAGGCTATGGAAAACTGAGCAGATACCTACAATAGAGCAATGGTGGGCAACTTTTATTGAAAATCGGAATGCAGATATTGTCTCTCAGAGATTAAAAGGAAAATCAGATGATGACATTAACAAAGAATGGCAAATTGTTCTGGAAATAGGTAGGGTGTTGACAGGTAATAATTCTTAATTCATGGTAGCATGAGTAGTTAGAAGTAAAAATCAGTGGAATATCATGGAACATGTAAAGTAGGGTTGAAGAGCAGGATCTATCTTGTATGTTAACAAATGCAATTCGATGCATAATGTTGATATGTCAATGAAATAACACTATTGAAATCCAGAGAGGAGTGGAAGATAGCGGTAATAGTTCGGTAAAATGTACAATGAGAAATGTTGTTTTATACGATGTAATCACTATAAAATTAATTAAAAGGAACCAAACCCTAGTGGCTACTAAGAGCTGACTGTACAAAAAGCAAGTGTAAACAAATAGGATGCAAGAGATTTAAGGAAGGATTGGTCTAGACTGGAAGAAAGAAAGGCCATACAAAAAAATTAACAAAGCAAAATTACCAACAATAATAACATTCTTAAAATTTTGCTCCTCTAAGAGAGTCAACTTGTAATGAACACTGCTTGAACAACTTCTAACCTTTATTAGATTCTAATAAAGAATCACACAGGCTTTTGGAGGAATGCTGAATCAGTTAGATTCTGATTCAGCATTCCTCCAAAAGCCTATGTGATTGAAAACCCTGGACCACCCTTTCTCTTACATCAGAAAAAATAAAGATGCATCCCTTGAAGTATCATTTTGGTGGACTTAAACCTATTGCCTGCATTTATACCAATAGGAGTTTACATGACAGAGCCATACTGTTTCCCCCAGACTCAACGGTCTGGATCATATCTGCGCTTCAGAATTTGTCTAACTCCTGTGAATGAGTTATTAGGTGAGCTTGGGCATCTTTCCCAACCTCTGCAATACAGAATGCTTTGCGTGGGGTTTACATGTGTGTGGGCGTAATGGCCATGTGCTTTGCTGTGTGTGTGTGTGTTTTTGAAAGAGTAAAGGTCTTTCTGGGCACCACCAATCTTCCATTTGTGAAATAGGTGTTTTGTTGTGTTTTCTGGGATTTAGTTTTTGGACTCAGACTCCACCCTTTCATTTTTTTTTCTCAGTTACATGGTCAAGTGAACTTCTCTTTGAGCCTCAACAATTTGCCATTTATGAAATCATACATTGTTACGCTCTATGGGAATAAAGTATGTGATTTGTTATTAATGCATCAAACTCAACTACTTTCTTGTACTCAGTTTCTTGGAGAAGCTAAATGTCTTTTGTAGCTAGACCCATATAGCAGCTGGTTTCGTGCTAATGTCCACAAGTGATTCTCAGATTTCCAAATGTGCTAACAAGCCCTGAAACGTTGCTAAAGATAATCTTTTGTTTATATTTAATACAAATTCTCAGAAAATACAGCAGAACCTCCTTCTTCCTCAACCAGTTTTATCTACACAAATAATCAGGGGTACTGAGAGACAGCTTCAGAGGTTCTTTTTTACCAGGAAACTCCCAAGTACGGTAACTTTAAACCCTTGTCTGAGGGCAAAAACTTATGCAGTGTACAAATACGAGTACTGGATGTCTTGATGGGGTTCCTTTCTGTTAAGAAAACCAATTTTACAAAACTGTAGTTTGGAATAGAGAATGACTGTAGGAGAGGGTCCTTAAATAAAGATGCTAACCTTACGATCATGGAATTGTCAACAGCAATCAAAACGTGGAGCAGAGGCTAGGCAAGTTACACCACACTATCCATGAATTCTTTTTCCAGATTTTCTTCAACTTACTGTAATTGCATAAAATTTTGAGAGTCTGGTGGGACTTCAAGACTATTAACTTCGTAATAATACCTAAATTGGATAAATCACATAGCACATATAACAGTATAGAGCTCCTAGTCTCCTTAACTTTCAAAATCCATAGGTTTCTGCTGTTGCTGTTGTTTTTATGCTAGTTATCTTTGGAGGACCACCAATCCAACTGTAGTGAAGGACTGTTCTTTGAGATGCAAACTTTCATTTCCATTCCTTCAATCTTGCCCCTTTTTATGTCAAACATCCCCCACCTCCATTTTCAAAAGGGGAGGCTTAGTTGAGAGATTCTTAGGGACATTTCCATTACTGAGACAAGCACTTTAGCATTAATTCATCTTAGCACCAAGCATCTCCTTTCCTGTATTTACCCATCTTCAACAGACCCTAAATGAATTCAGTAAGAGTCGTTTGCTCTTTCAATGCTGCAGCACTGTGCCACACAGGATTACAAGGGATTGGGGGATTTCCTTTTCTTTTACTTCCAGCCTTCAGCCGCTCTGCCTTGTTTTGCTATTAAAAATACAGCAAGATAATGTTCTTAGCTCCATTAGCTGCAGTAATGGTCTTGACACTTCTGTTTCCTAATGCATCCAGCTCCCACAGATGCACCCAGCCTTACTTGCTCATCACTCTGCAGGGAAAGTGCTAGATAAAACAACATACAGCAGGAGTTTGGGGGGGGGGGCCTTTGAGAAGATTTAGGCTTAGCTATGAATCACAGATGCTGTCTTTCTGTAATCAGTATTCTGATCAGCAGAGCTGTGATCAGAATAACCAAGGTCTCTTCAAAAATTCAGGCCTTATTGACTTTCCTGCATACATTGCTATTTTCATGCTACTCAAAAGCCTCAGAAAAGATTTTCATAGGCACACAATAAGTGATGTAGACTCGATTGACTCGGGCTCAAGTCAGACTTAAGTTACTTCAATGACTCATCTTAAACTTGACTTGGCAATAAATGACACACTGACTTGACTCATGACTTGCATATTTTCAGTAACCAATTTGCTGCCCTTGGTTCAAGTAACATAACACATTCATCCAGAAATTTTACAACTATGCACAGTGCTTCCATCTCTTTTTGCGTTCTGGTCACATGACAATCTGTCTCAAGCCAAAAGTGTGGGTGCATTTCTCAGAAGGAAACAGCAAACAGGTTTGGCACCAAGCTTAAGTAAGGTTTGAGGTCAGCTCAGCAGCCTGTCCCTGCTGCCTAAAGGAAGAGCTTTCTAAAACTTTTTCTAAGAGCAGAAGGCAAGACTCACTCCCAGAGTGGAGGGCAATTTCTCAGAGGAGAACAACAAATGTGTTAGCTGGAGGAGGAAGGATCCTTCCTTCTAAAGCTTTTGGAGCTTCAACAATGGGGAGAAAGAAGAATCCTATTCCCCACTTCTGAAGCTGCAGTCTTTTTTTGCCCATTGATGCAAAAGTCTCCAACTTCCACATGTCCAAACCTGCAGATGGCAAAATCGCAAATGTGGAAAGCCAACTCTACTTAAATTGCTAAAACTGACTTTATTTGACTCTGTCCAATTCTGGAATATATGTTGGGGTATAAAGTTGGCTCCCAGACTTGAGACTTGACAGTATCATGCAAGGAATCAAGGTAGAGACTTGAGACTTGAAGACTTGGAGTAAAGACTTAAACACATCACTGGACACAATTGTAAGGAGATGTAGCCTCCCAGAAGGGACTTACCAGGACTGCAGGAACATTTCTTTTGCAACATCAACCAATCCACTTCTAAGCAACAGTAGATTTTGTTATAGCTGGAGCACTTAGACGGCTTGAAAGTTTTATTGTGAGTCTTACAGGCTACTACTTGCTTAATGCAAGGGAAATCTGAGAGATCATAGATATAAAAATTATTATTCTTCTCTCTATTAAGCAAGAGGAGAATCTGAGACTTCCACTACAATTATGTTTTTAGGCACCATCAAATAGATACCTAAAACTAGCATAAACACCATTCTGGAAACAAGATATATGTCTGTACGACAGTTGGGTCTGTCATGATTAACAGTGATTGGCTGAAATATAATCCATGAAGGCAGTACAGTTTTCTGCGGGTCTATCCATATCTGGAAAAAACCCATGAAGTCAGCAAATGGGCCAGGTCACAATCCACCCGGAAATTCTTCCTCATAAAACCCACTGAAAATCAAAAAAGATCAGCTCGGACTCAAAAATATCCTCATCACCTAGTTGCAGGAGAAAGAGAGACACTGGTTGCAGTCCACAAACCGGTTCAGCTAAAATGTTTGGATTTATATCTATCTAGCCCCATTAATATAACCAGGCTGTGGATTACACCAATAGTTACTTAACATTTCTAAGCTTTCCACAGCATGTTTACTTCCCTCATACCAGAGGTATGCAATATAAAAAGTTTTGGACTACAAGTCCCATAATCCATGTGCCAATTAATATTACATCCAAGCTGATCTTCATCACACTGACTGCTATCAACTTAAACTCCAGTACTCCAGTTTGACTGGTTTACAGACTGGCTTACATCAATTCGTATTTCTTCTAGTTTAAGTCACTCAACTTAACTGGACTTTGGTTCCTGCTGTGCACCACACTGAAATTCACAGCACTTTGACATTCACTATCCTCACACCTTGTGCTGTGACAGCTTTCCAGTAATGTAATACTATTTTTGAGATCAGTTATGATATAAAATGTGTGCACCTTCCGTCTTTAATATTAATATGTCTTGTAACTAGCGCTTTCTCATAGCTCCAAATTCTTGAGCACAACTAGAAAGGGCACTTATCCTGAAAAATCTAATAAATTTACAGTTTTATATACTTCCTTCAATTGTAAAAGTCTTGTTCAATAAACTTTAAAATGCCACTATAGAGCAATAACACAGACGGTATAAAGCCAGCCCAGGGAAAGCTGTGCAACCAGAAATTGTTCCCCTTTCTGCTAGAGCAATGAAGTTTTATATGTTTGAACTGACTGTAAAAAGGTTTGAATGTTGGCAACTGGGGAATAATCTGTCTTCTTTATAGTTATTATCATATTTCCCATAAGACCCCTTGGTCTGTGTCAATCCTTCTTATATATGACACCTTTGTATTGTCAGCAAAAGCTAGAATACTTTACTTGCTTTTTTGTTTGTTTGTTTTATCCCATTTCTTCAGATTACCGTTAGCATGAATAAATTACTTGTGAGAAGGTTCAATTGCATATTTTACCGAATAATGCTACATTTTCCAGCAGGGGGGAGTAGTAAATGATTACTTTTACAGATCTATCTGTAATTCTGGGCATTATGATGTAGGAATCACTTATAAAATGGAATTTGTAGGAACACTCCCAAATGTTGCAAGTGGGCCAAAAGGGCTGAAAGATTAATGATGTAGGAAAATAAACATAATGGGGACAGAGGAAGACAGACCTTCTTTCTGTATCTTTAACAGTGTAGTTGGTTTGTCAACAGATCTGAACTGGCTCTGAACTCTTGAAGAGAAATGTCAGGAGCTCCTCAAAACAAAAGTACCCTTGAAGAAACACTTTTTCAAAGCTCTGAGGTTTGCCTTCCAGCTGTACATACTAAATGACGGCCACCATTGGTCCCTGATTTCTACGAGCAAGAAACAGATCTCAACACATGAGCTAAAACTGTGAAACATTTGATGTCATTCATACAAACAATTTTAACTTACAACGTGCAACATAGTTTGTAGGATGGTAACCCTCAGAACAGAATCTTTAAGATGACCACAATTAGGATTTTCATACTGGAGATGGCTCCTACATTCCAGTTGGTTATGTAGTAGAGGGAATATCAACACAACCAGGTGATAAATAACATCTGGTGAAATTCTCTCTTCTATATATCCATTAAAGGTACAGAAACATCTTCTACTTTTTACTCTGGCAACTCAAATCATAATTATTCTTATGTGACAAACAGAAATTCAGGCTAATAGAGAGAAGGACCTGTATAGGCCAGGCGCACTGAAACCTACTAAAACCAAGTTAAACTCTCTATCCAGCTATCCACAATCTGGGAATTATGAGTCAACATGCATGGAGAACATCAAACATTTGAAAGCAGAACACTTTCCTCTCATTACAAGATGTGTTACTTGACAGCATGCCTACACTCATTAAACTGGTCTTATAGAGATTTTTAAATACCAACTGTAAAGCTGAAAACCTTATTCTCACCATTCCAGCAATTATGACTATGCAGAAAAAGATTCATATATCCAGATATGTGTGCATGGTGATTTCAGGGTAAGGGTTGGCAGAACACACAAGAACTGGGGAAAAGGAAAATGGAGTTGAGTGACAAGCAGCCTACTGAAATTCCCTCTTCTACACAACCATCAAAGGGACAGAAACCCTGTTCCTTAGTTCAGCTGGCAACTCTAGTGTTAACCAATCATGTATCAGGCTAATTGGACTTAAGAATGGCTCAAAGACAAGTCTTCTAAAGTCTCAATACAGTCCCAGTAAGAAATTCTCATATGGAACGTTCACTGAAGCTAACAGACGAATGTTCCTTCCATTTGCATTCTTTAAGAACTTGTTATTTATAGTCAGGAGGATCGTGAAAGACTGTAAACTGTTTGTACACATTTAAACTTGTCTAGAAATTAAACAAAGAAGCTGATATGGCAGCCATAATATTTCTATATCCAACATTGAAAGATACTAATGTCTGTTCCATACTGCCTCCTAAAGGCAAATGTGAGTATGACAGTATTGAGTTTGTATTTGTCTGGACTGATAAATTACAACTTCCCCTTCACCAATACTAATAGGTCCCCCTTTTTACCAAAGATAGAGAGAGAGAGGGAGAGAGATCACTCATTGATCAATCTTCTCCCTTCCTCCAACCCATAGAACACAAAACAATACATTAAAACTACAGTCAACCCTCCACATTTGCAGGGGTTAGGAGCATTGGAGCCCCCCCCCCAAGGTGGAAAAATGTGAATATCTATAGCCCCTCCCAAACCATATTTAACACATAAAAAGTGCAAACACAGTACCCAGCAACACACAGTACACAGTAATATACAGAATACAATACATTTGAATCCATGATGGGAAGCATGACAGCTACCTGGTTCTGCCTTCAAGGTGGAGAGACTTCTTTCACAAGCCAAAAATGGGTGACTGGTGGAACCTTCTGCCACATCCATCACTGCCCTATGCCATTTTTTTTTAATAGTCTCACCCCACATTGACATTCTCTCTGCAGGCCTTACAAGACCAGAAGAGACTGTGAAAGTGAGACAAGGCTTGCAAGTCCCTATTAAAAATGTCATAGGGCAGCAGCAGAGTTCGCAGCAAATAATCCATGAATAATCAGATCCACAAATGTTAAAGCTGTGGATGCAGAGGGCTCATTGTATATTACACCTGCTGTATTTGTTTTATTCTGCAATAATAATTACACTTGCCTTGATTTTAAATTCAGGAGGTTGTTTGTTATTTTGGCTATATATATATATAGTATGTTGTAAGCACTTTGAATCATATGGAGTTGAAGAAAGGAGGGATCTAAATCAGATAAAAAAAATAAATGTTAACAGAAAGTTTAATGTTAAATTTGCTACCATGTAAAAAGGCAGGGTATAAAACTGCTGATGCCCTACTGTTCATACGTGTGGATTTACAAGCAATAAAGCCAAAACACACCCATTTACACATGTGATTTTAGTATCCTAAATATGTAGGTTCAGGTTATTTATACCCTGTCATTTCCCCAGGACTGGGGCTGAAGGCAGGTCTTTATTTTCTCTATATAAATGAGTGGCTGATTCACTCTTGTAGCACACAATGGTACTCTTCCAGACAGACAATTTGCACATAAGCAGCCCTGGAACTGTGTGGTCAAAAACAGCAGCCCAATGGGGTGAAACAGGTGTTTGCATGCCAAGACATAGGTTTTCCCCTCCCTGTTCATTGAAATTTCTCTCTCTCTCTCTCTCTCTCTACTACACACACACACGCACACACAGAGGCCATCACAATTATGGGTTTTTTACCAGTAACTAATCTTAAAATAAGTCATCAGACAAATGCACACAAAATTCCAATTCCACCTAACATTCAGAGGAAATGATGAACAAAGCAAGGGTTAAGTCTATCTTGTAATAAGCATTTCTGTTCCGGTGCTTTGCAAGAGCCCATTACCTCCTGCCACATTACCTCATTCATTTCTTATATGCGGATGGTTTATTTTCCCATGAGCACCCTGGAGTTCAGACATGGCTAGTATAAAGTCCCCTCCCTCTCCTCTATTTCTCTATCCATCACATTTAACACTCTGACAGTAACAGTCTATAATGTTTCTATTCTACAAAACCGCTCTGTCAACTCTGGGCTTCCAGAGCAGCAACTGAGGAAAATAAATAACATCAGTGCTGTGGACGACAGCAACACTGTTTGCTTTTTGCTGGGATGGATGCAAAGGAATTTGGGAAGCCTTGTCAGTAAAAGACAGAGCCAGTGCGGTGTAGTGGTTTGAACACTGGACTATGACTCTGGAAATGAGGGTTTGAATCCCTGCTTGGCCACGGAAACCCACTAGGTGACCTTGGATAAGTCACATTCTCTCAGCCTCCAAGGAAGGCAACAAAGGCAAATACCCTCAGAACAAATCTTTCCAAGAAAACCCCATGATAGGGATGCCTTAGGCTTACCATAAGAGGGAAACAACTTGAAGCCACAGAACAACAGCTACTCTTTTTTCACAAATACAGAATCATAGAGTTGGAAGATACCAGAAGACCCACTGAATCCAATCCCTGCCATGGAGAAATACATCATCAATACACCATCAAAGAATTCCCAACAGATGGCCATGCAGCCTCTGTTAAAAAACCTCCAAAGGAGGAGACTTCACCACATTCCAAGGCAGTGCATTCCACTGTCAAACTGCTCTTACTGCCTCGTCTTACTCTTATTCCTCTTACTGCTCTCGAACAGTTAAGGAAGTTCTTCCTAATGTTTAGATGTAATCTCTTTTCCTGAAGTTTAAAGCCATTACTCCTTATCCTAGTCTCTGGAGCAACAGAAAACAGGCTTGCTCCCTCCTCCATAAGACCTCCCTTGAAATATTTAAACATAGCTATCATGCCGCCACTTAATCTTCTCTTCTCTAGGCTAAACACAACCAGCTCCCTAAGTCTCCTCTCATAGGTCATGGATTCCAGGCCTTCTATCATTTTATTCACCCTCCTCCGGACATGTTCCACCTTGTCAATATCCTTCTTGAATTGCAGTACTCAGAACTAGACACACTATTTCAGGTGGGGGCTGATCAAAACATAATAGAGTAGTACTATCACTTCCCTTGACCTAGACATGATACTCCTGTTGACGCAGCCAGAACTGTCTTTCTCAGCTGCCGCATCACACTTCTGACTCATGTTCAGCTTGTGGTCTCCTGTGACTCCTAGATCCTTTCCACATGTACTGTGGTCAAGTCAAGTGTCACACATCTTATATCTGTGCATTTCTTTTTCTGCCCAAGGGCAGTACCTTACACTTCTCCCTATTGAAATTCATTTTGTTAGTTTTGGCCCACATCTCTCATCTGTTAAGATCATTTTGAATTCTGATCCTATCCTCTGCAGTGTCATCTACAAATTTGGTAAGAATACCCTCTGTTCCTCATCCAGCCACTGATAAAGATGTTGAACAGCACTGTGCCCAGGACAGAACCCTGTGGCACTCCACTAGTTACTTCTCTCCATGATGAAGAGGAGCCATTGGTGAGCACCCTTTGGGTTTGGTTGGTCAATCAGTTACAAATCCACCTAACAGTAGCTTTGTCTAGCTGACATTTTACTATCGTCTTTCACAAGATACCATGGGGAACTTTGTCAAAGGCCATGCTGAATTTGAATTCCTGAGTTTGAACTCCTTTCCCCACTTTTTCCATTTCTTGTACATGTCCCTTTTAAATCTTAGCTCCATTGAAAATTCTTTAGACATCCATGCTGGATTCTTAAGAGACCTACCATTTATTCCTCATAGGAATTGTTAGAAATTGTGCCTTCAATATCTCACTTTTAAGAAACTCCCATCCATCATGAGCTCCCTTCTCTTTAATATTCCTGACCATGAGATCACTCCCAACATTTCCCTAGGTTTACTGAAATAAACTTTCCTAAAGTCTAGAATGTGTGTCTGACTATGCTTCACTTTCTCTTTGCCTTGTATAATAAACTCCAGGAGCACATGGTCACTTCCACCTACGGATCCTAACACCTCCACCCCATTTTCCAGGTCATCACCGTTAGGATCAGATCTAAAATAGCTGTCTTCCTTGATCTCTCCTCCACTTTCTGGATTATGAAATTGTCTGCAGGGCAAGTGGGATATTTGTTGGACCTGATACTGTTGGCAGATTTTGACTTCCAGAAAATATCAGGGTAGTTGAAATCTTCCATTACGACTATATGTCTCTTTCCTGAATGTTTTGTCATCTGTTCTAGGAAGGCATCATCCAATTCCTCAGTCTGGTTTGGAGGTCTATAGTAGCTTCCCACAATGACATCACTGTTGTTTCTTTCCCCCTTAATTTTTACCCAAATGCTGTCAACCTGGGTTCTAAGATTTAAGTCATGGCTCTCTTCACAGGTGTAAATGTTCCTGATATATAATTCTACTCTTTTTCTTTCCAGCTTGATCTATTTCTCTGAAATAAGTTATACCCCTCTATTGCTACATTCCAATCATGAGACTCATCCCACCAGCTTTCAGTGATGCCTATTATATCTTATATCATGCTGTTTATGTCCTGTTTGCATAGTGACTCACAAGGTATTACACACTTTTCCAGACCAAGGAAGCCACATCTTTGCCAAACAATCATTGTGACCAACAGGCCTACTTTCTGGTGTCATATTTTCACAAGTACCCTTTTTGTTTCTTAAGAATCTAGGCCAGCTGGTAGAGCCTCCTCCCCCCCCTTTTGATCCTTTTCCTTTCCTTTCTTTTCTTTTTACCTTTATCTTTTTATCTTATTTTTATATTGTTTGTCTATTTTTTATACAGTCGATTTGACTTACGGCCTTATCACACTACACTGTTACAGCGGTATTATTCAATTTTAACTGCCATGGCAGCATTGCATGGAATCTGCAGATTTGAGAGATTCTCAGCCAGAGCCCCAGTGTCTCAGCAAACTACAAACCCCAGAATTCCACAGGGTGCAGCCATGGCAGTTAAAGTGGAATAACAGTGCTGTAATAGTATATTGCGATGGACCTTAGTCCAGTTGTTCTCAAACTGTGCAGTGGGACCCTAAGAGTGGCATGATAGTTGCTCTGGGTTGAGGGTGCAAGAAAAATCAGCCTTAAAGTACAGCAGATGTGAAAATGAAGGGTAGAAGAAGCCTATGCATCTGTATACCATCGAAGTTTGTCTGGTCTCTGCCAAAGAGCAATGCTAAGTGTCTTCCTCTGTTATGCCTTCCTTCAGTCCCAGACATGGCAAAAATCAGTTTCCCTGTTTTTACGCTTTTCCCATTCAGCTTTGCTGAATGTTCTGTCAGTGGTGCAAACAGCGCATGCCCCTTAGTGACCACAAGCCGGTTAGGTGGGGGGAGAGAAGAGAAAAGAAGCAAGAGCAGTGGGTGTATGCAGCACAAGGGCCTGTGAGGGAGAGAAGGATAGAGAGGCATAGGACAGGACAAGACATGGGAGAGGCAGCACAATGTCTGCATGTAGATGTAAAGGTGGTCACTGGGGTAAAAAAAGTCTGAGAAACACTGATTTTGTGACAACGTAGTCAATAAATCTAATTTATTTAAACAAATCAATTGGTTGATGATACTAAATACTCTTATCTGGATTATTTTCATCCTGATCTTCTAACACAGCACTGCCTCTCTCTCTCTCTCTCGATAAATATATAGGCAGTGCTGTATTAGAAGACAAGGAGGAAAATAGTCCTCGTAAGAATATTGACAAGCAAAGCCCATTCTTGCAGCTATTGGGAAGTAGAAAAAGCTGATCTGTGCCAAATCTAGTATGCTCATGTGTACCTTACTCAAGATTACAGGAGAAAGAAATTGAACTCTTAAAATGGAGTGGGAGGGTATTCTTCTGCTTCTTTTCCTTATACACAATAAGCCTCAAGGCAAATGCTAAGTGGTATACAAGGTTTCCTTCCCTTCATATTATCATCTGTGTTATCTTTGTTTTCACAGGAATATAGATACTGTTTTGCTTAAAGAAAAATAAAACTCTCTTTTTTAAATTCTCAGTTTTTAAAATTATAACAGTATAGCCTCTAAAAAAACCCAGAAGCTCTTTTTTCAAGACTAAGGATTCTAAAACTCACACTGACTTCTGATTTCTCTACATTTTCAAAAGACAAACCAAGAGTTAAAACAGACTGAAAGAAATTAAGACCCTTCACAAGATCACTTTTTACTTTCCATTACTGTGACTATGACCATGTGTCTGTGCATGTGAGGCACAGAAAAGCAAGGTGTTTGCATTATTTTTGCAAACTTGTGCTAAAGGGACCTAGTAATTCATTTCATAAACCTTCTTAGGTAGAGACATTATGCTAAATCTGCAAAAATATAATTTCATCCGCCACCCAGATACAAACACTCATACGCGCATCATACAACAAAGAAAATAGTCTTACTAGAGATAGTCATGCTATTGTGCACTAAACTGCATGTTATCTACTCTCTTTTAAAGGTGTATTTTGAATCAACCAATTTATTTCTAGGAAAGCACAGCCACAATGAGTACTGAGCTAGTTATGGACTATGACATGCTGGGAACATGTCTAATGCTTTTAGCCCTGCTGCCTTTCCTGGCTCAAAATTATCTCTCTTACTCCCTGCTTCCCTTTGCTCCTGAAAACGTTACTGGCAGTAAATAGTCCTTTCAGGGCATTACAGCAAGGATGGGGGTGCTGAGCAAGCTCAAGGCTGTAGCTGTGTGAAACTGGGAGAAAATGGTGGAAGAAGGAGTTCCTTCTGCTTGCCATGTTCATTCACAAATAAAATGACCAGGAAGGTAACAGGTAAGGCTTGTTCTGGTCTTCTATTACAGCAAAATCAGATGACACTGCAGCAGCCAGCCCAAAGGGTTATCTAATGCTAGCTTTATTCTAACTGAGTTGGTACCATATGTCACCCAGCAATAACACCGCAAGCAGCGTGCAACTGAATACATATTTAATTCACATAATGGGTACAACAGTAGAAGTAATCAAAGCAGATTGCCATAAGCCATAAAGAAATGTAGCTTGTTCCCTATCAAGAAACATCCTGAATCTGTAGAAGGTGGGGGGAAGAAACATACCACCAGAAAGAGAAAGAGAGAATCACATCACTGCAAGAGCTAAAATACCCAGCAGAGATGAAAGGCAGGGCCTTCATCTGGCATGAATGAAAATCAATGGGAGAATATTGTTGACAAATCATTCTTCCTCTCAATATAATTAACAGTAATGGATTTATTGGCAGGATTTTAGTGATTTTTCATGTTAAATAGAAGCCCAGAATTTTCCTTCATAAGGTCAGTCCATCTACAGGTTCACTGTTTACTTCATCCTGAAGTAAATTTTCTACCACTTTTCCTTACACAATCTAGCCTGCTCCTCTTACCAGTGTTGAACGTGGAGTAGTAGCTGACATAAAGCCAGTCCTCCTCTTCATTGCCTTCTGCTATGAGATGATTGATATGATTGTGGAATGCTCATTGATATCTTTGGACAGATCAACTGGCATTTCCATTAAAGTCCTATTAATGCATAAGAGACACAGCTGCAGATAGGTTAGCATAATAAAAGTTCCACAATGAAGCTAAGAAGCAGCACCCCTGCTCTGAAACAAATGCAGCTTGGTCCTTCTATACTCGTCAAGATATTGGCATGAAAACATAAACATGTTTTCATGCCAATAAGCAAACATTCACTGCATCTCAGTAAGATGGTTTACTGTAACATATTACTAGCTCAGCCAGCAATGAGGGGACATTAATTTCAATTCTGGTGCTTAAACACTTTGGCAAAGCTGATCACTCCTTCTTGGTTGGGCCCTCTGAAACCCTCAGGAGAAATGAGGATGGCTCCCTTCTCCTGCCAGCATCAGCCTCTTCCAAACAGGAGAGAGGGCATTTGCCATTCAAACTGAGCAGAAGCAAAAGACAATCATCTCTGGATCAGATGATGAGATGAGAAATGAGAATCAACTATGAAAAAGAAACACCAGGTGTTTCCATTTCTTTTGAAATCTTTTAATTTGCATAGATAAGAATTATTTAAGGTTGTGTTGGAGGGGTTGCCAAGAAATTGGTACTTATATTCATATGTGGTGGAGTTGCGAATATGCACAGAAATTTTGGCAGATGGTGTTCAAAGAGATAACAGAAATTGATTTAGAAATATGTCTTGGTATAGCATTGTTATCTATATATAATAAAGATAATTGTACCCAGGCAATGGATCTAATTACAAATTTATTAACTGCAGCAAGGTTAGTTATATCAAGAAAATGGAAAATTCAAGGAGATTTTCAAATAGATGATTGATATAAAGAAGTGTGGAAAATCGCGATTAATGATAAGCTAACATGTGGAATTAAGGTCAAAAAAGGAATAATGAAAGGAAGTGCTTTTGAAGCAATATGGAAGATATTTGTGGAAAAGGTGTTAGTAAAAGAGGAAGGTGTCACACTTCCACAAGAAGAGCTACAATTTTGGAAAGTGGAGTAATTTGAGATATAATTGGCTCTGGGGATGGGGTACACTTAGCAACTGTAACACATTAAATTTAGTTTGAAAAGGATAGACATAAGAATGAAATTACTAACAGTATATTTTCTAAAATGTTAATTATGGGAATAAATAACAACAATGGGTGTAATGAGAATTAGATTCAGATATATACAATCAAAATATATAATCAGTATGATTTATAATACACTGAATAAGTAATATTATGTAAATAGATTTGAAAAGAAAAAGAAATGTAAGCAATTTTTTGTTGTAACTTTTTTTCCTTCTCTTTTATGTTTATCATGTTATGGGGTTTTTTGTTTTTTCTTTTCTTATAATTAATTAAAAAATCTTTTAATTTGATCTGAATCCTAAAATGGACAGAGGAGATCTGCACACATCTATGAGGAGAAGTCAGGAAAAACAGAAAAGTTTGCCTTTAAAACTAGAGTAGGCTACCTTTCTATGTGTTTCCTTAGGACTCAGAAATCGACAGGACTGAAAGGACATACTTTTCTGTCTGGATGCAAACGCATATTACAACATAACCTGCATACAGTGAACACTCCATATAAGCAACCTCTGGATCTGCAATTCTGAGCAATGGCACAGCACTGTATCTGCAAGCATGTTACCTCCGTTTAATAATATGGGATGCTATCATTTGCTTTTTTTGCAGTTGTGGAGGGGGGAGTATCCTGGAACTGAACACCTGCATAGACGAAGGATCTACTGTATATGGCATCCACTGGGCAAACTGAGCGCTCTCATTTAGGCCACTGAATTCTGTTCAGTCCCTCTGCTGGGGTTACTGCAGGAAGCAGCAAATATCTTCATCCTCTGCCCCACCAAAAGTTCTACAGGTTGTTTGACTGTTAACTTTAATTGATAGAAATTTGTGTTTATAGTTATGTTCCTTTTTCAGTTTGCAGAGTTTTATGTTCTGTTCGTTGTACTTAGGTGAAAGTTGGCAGATTTTCCAACAGGCCCAAATTTCACAATGGTCTGAAGTCTTATGGGAATCCACCTGGTTTATGGGCCAGGTAGGATGGTCCGCTGGCTACTGACAGCAAGTTACCAAGCACGAACAAGTCATACTGCAACAATGAGGCCTACCTTTCATGCCAGCCTACCCAGGCTATAGCTGGTGATAAGCAAGGGCATTGTGCCTGATCTCTTGCTTTGCCTTCTCTTGTCTCAGGATTGTCTCTGTAGATTTCCAATCATATTTTCCTCTGCCTGCTTCCCTGTCAGGATCTTCGCCCCTCCAGATGCAGGTGGGCAGCAGGATGGTCTTTGGCTGTCTGGGAGGAAGGGTTGGTTGTTGTATCGTTGAGCTTTCTTTTGGTTGGGATAAGGTGCAGGGTGAAAGTCCTTGCCCATGATGCTTTGCTTCTGCTCATTTTATTTGTCTGGTCCCTTTATCCTCACCCTCTGCCTTCTTTTGTCCTCCCACTTCTGCCTCCCCTGTGCTGTCCTGGCGTCTTTACCCCTCTGCACTCTCTCTCAATTTCCTTTCTCCCTCACTGACTTGTTCTTAACTCTCTCTCTTCCCTTCTAGCCCATCATTTTATTTTCCCTGCATTCTAATCTCTCCTCCTTCCTATCACAATCTGGTAGTGACAGTATCTCCTTGTCTTCTACTGTCTTTTAACACTCCCTGCCATGTTTGTTCATCATTCTTTTGCTTCCCAGTTACTTTTAGTCCATCTTTCCATACTATCTCCCACCAATTTCTACTTCCTTCCTAATCTTCTTTCCCACAGTTGATTTCTTGCCTTCCATTCCTGCCAATGTTCCAGTCCTGTTTTTCCTGCTCCTTTCTCTCCACCTTCCAGTTAGCCTCAGTCCCTTATCTCGTTATTGCTTTTATTCCCTTTTTCTCTTCTCTTTGCCTTTTATTCCTTGCCCCTATTTTAGTTCTCTACACCTCTTGCTTCCTTGATCCCTCTCCATTCCTACTCCCTGCATCTTCATCCCAGGTACCACACTTTGAAAGCTTAGGCTTTTGCCTTGTGCTCAGAATTAATGCCCCTACTGTCTCTAATGTAACTGGGCCACCTCTTGGGAGCCAGGGCACCCCTTTTTTTGAGAGCTCTCTCCCCCCTTCTTTCTTCTTATCTTTTCTTTCCCTTCCTCATTTTTCTTCCTGTTACCTCTCTTCCACTTTCTTTCATTCTCTACTTCTCACCTCACTGATATCAGCCCTGCAATATAAGCAGGGATGCTTCTAATACCTTATATATAGAGAAACCCCTTCCTCATCTCAATATCAAGTGAAGATTGAAGACTGAAGGCAGGGACTGAACTATCTCCACTGAGTTCTTCTTCCCTGCATGGTTACCATCACAGTGGCTTGAAGCGATTCAAATGGCATGCCCAAGAATAGATTGCTTTTCGTAAGTCCACCACAGAAGTGGCTTTCTCACTACAGTGTGAACCATCACCCTCCTGTGTTGCTTGTTGAGGAGCGGGAGGAAGCACCTGACAACCCAATGCTGGAGTGGATGGAACTTTAGGCAAGATTAGAGTTGTGGTAGTCACCATGAGGCCTAGCAAATGTTGAATGCAATGGGGTGAACATCTGGGATGACAGAGAACATGAAGAACTATTTTTCATAAAGTCTGGCCTCTTTTAAGAGAAAGAAGGCTCTCTCGAGATGTGAATCAAATGACGCTCTTATGAAGTTGATGCGATGAGTGGGTTACAGCACTGACTTTTTTAGTTTAACTTTGAGCCTGAGACATTGTATGACAGTCAGAGTAAGGTGTAGATCCTTGTATTAATTGTCCCTGCAAGACGACAACCACCAGTCAGTTGTCAAGATAAGGGTACACCACTACACCTTGACTTAAAAGAGGGGAGATGACTACTGCTATGCCCTTTGTGAGGACTTGTGGAGCTGCTGACAGTGCAAAGGGTAAGACCCTGTACTAGTAGAAGGCCTGCCCTATTGCTAAGCAGAAGTACTTTCTATGTTGCAGTCAAACGGCAATGTGAAACTATGCATCCCAAAGATCTATTGAGATGAACCGATCTCCTTTTCTCAAGAAGGGAAGGATGAAAGCCAGGATCACCATCTTGAACCTTGGTGGGCAAATATATCTGTTTATACCACGAAGACCTAGGATGAGATGGAGACCATCTCTTTTCAGGACAGTAAGAAAGCGAAAGAAGTAACCATCCCTCTCGCATTGTGGTGGGATCCTCTCAACAGCTCCTTTGAGTAACAGTGTCAATCTCCTCCAAGAGTGTTAGATGAGGAGGTGGAGAAAAGAAAATGCCAATGGGAGAAATACATGCAAACTTGATGCCGTAGCCCAAGCGATTTATAGTAAGTACCAAGGAATCTGTAGTGATGTTCCACTAGGTGGGGTAATGGTGGAACAGACTTGGGACTTGTGAAACTGTTATGTTTGCCAGATAGAATGTTGGCAGAGGTGGTGTCCTGTGGTAGGAGTCAAAAATGGCACTTAAAGCTAGAGGAAGGATGTTTCAATTGTTGTTGATGGTGCTCCTTAGAAAAATGGTAGGTCAAAGAGGATGATACAGAAGAGGTCATAGGAGGCCTTTAGGGTGATCTGGACCTAAACAAGGTGGACAAAGGCGCTCTCCAGTATGAACAAGTGGAGCAGCTTCATTGCTGAGGTTGTTGGTGGCTGAAGCCCATCTTCTTAGCAGTCAATCTTGATTTTGACAAATGCTCCATAGAATCACCCATGGAGCAATGAAAAAACCCTTGTCCATCAAATGGTAAATCCTCAATCCTCTTTCTAATATCCTCAGTAACGCCACCAAATGTAGCCATGCGTACTTACATAGTGTGACCGCTCCTTCCATGACTTCGGCTGAACACTCAACTGAATGTCAACAGGACTGAATTTGTCAAGAGGCCAAGTATTGTGCCTCCTGATGCCACTGAAGGACAGCAGCTCTTTGTTCTTCAGGCAGGTGTGGTACAAATGACAGCGCCCTACTCAGAGTGTTTTGTGATAGAGGATAGTACTGCACTGACTAGTGTTTTGGAGGGACTAGAGGTGGATGTGGGCAAACCTCAGCCACTGGAACCTGTTGGCATCCTGGTGTGGGAGAGCGTGACAGGGAGAGTGAGACTGTAATGGAGAGTGCCAAGACCACTGCTGTGGAGGTGGAGACTGGGATCGAGATCTATGCTGGGTAACAGACTTTCAAGGGTAACAGTACTGAACATCTTGAAGGTGATATCAGTCCCAGTATGATGGAGAGTAGGACTAATACGACCTCAGCAGCTTCCTCCATAGGAGGAAGAGGTGTAGGAACATTCTCTATAAGAAAGAAAGCGTTCACAACTGAGGCATCTGTGGTGACCTAGTGATACAGAAGGGGGTCTCTCTGCCAATGACAAAGATTCTCATTTAGGGGGAGTCTTTACTACTTCGCCAAAAGGAGCAGGAGTCTTCACTACTGTAGCTAAAAGGAGCAGAAACAGGTTCAGTGACAAACTTGGCTATCAATTGGAGGGAGATCAGTAGTTAGGTCACAGCTAATATCAGTGTTGACAAAGTGGTTGGTGGTACCAAGATCTCAGAAGCCAATACTGGAGCAGTGACTGCCACGTCAGAGTGCTTGTTCTTGTTCTTTTTATCTTTTTCATTTTGGGATCAGGTCCTTGGAGGGGTGCTTACACTTCTCTGACTTATTCTTCAAAGTTGTCCTAGAAGGATCTGAAGAGGCCAGCAGCTTTGGTTACTGCAGAGGAGTTGACTTTGCCACCTGTACTGAAGCAGTCGACTCCAGTAAACATGGTAACATTGGGATGACTACCACACTTTACATTCTGGGAAGCAACACAGGCCATGACTCCATATCACAAGTAAAGGTAGCTTCATGTCATATTCATGTTGCTCATCACATTGTAGAAATCTGTAGGATTTTGGACCACCTCTCATATATCTTCAGACTGTGGGCCAAAAATTATTCATATGTATCACAGTGAACACAGATATCCTACCTCATTCCGCAGTCCTTGTGGGGATAATAAACTTGAACACCGCCACCAATCCCCAGCTTTGAGTTGAGGAGAGGAGCTCACCCCTGCAGTTACACAATGATTTGGAGACAACCCAAACACTTAGCAGCATTGAAAAGTTCCAGCCTACTTCCTAAATTTGACCTCATGCTGAATTTCAGAAGTCCAAAGTGAGGGACAATGGCTTATGGGGCTCATGGCGGTAATTAAATATTTTGACTGGCTTTTAAAGGTAGAAAAAAAATGGATCTAACTCTACAGATGTGTGCAAAGTTCCTTGATTTTTTGCTCACATTAAACAATGGAATTACATAAAGGATGCAAAATTTGCTAGTATGCTGACTAGTATCCTGGTCAGCATTTTCCAGCCTTGGTTTTCTGTAGACGTTTTGGTTTACAATTCCTACCAACTCAGAAAATATGGCTACTTCAGAGATGGGAACTGTCATTCAGAAGGCTGTAGATTGTGAAAGGTTGCCATAGATCCTCCTATGTAGGTAGGATTTTTCTAAGGTAGTTTGGAGTTCTGGCAATTCTAATCATGCCCAATGCCCTAGAAATATCTTGAACATACAAGAGGTCTCTAGGGGTTTAGCTTCTGTGATAGAAGCATCACCCAATCAGCGGCACTATCCTTGAATCTTCCAAGAGTAACACAAAAGGGGAACAGGAAGAACATTCCACCTGTACTCCAAAGAATCTCTACTTCCTATCAGTGCAGTTCAAACAACATTTCAGAAAGAAAAAAGGATGTCCAACCAGGAAATTGATTTTATCCCAAAAGCAAATGAGGCAGGGGAAGAGGTCTGCCTATAACTAATGTTATTTTCCTGCTATCATTTGGACTTGATGATCTATGGGTTCTTTTCCCTTCTTCCCTTCTCTTCTTTAAATTGTAATTATTAAAAATTCAGATTTATAAAACTTGATTCTTGAAAGCAGATGAAATTACACAAAGTGAACAGATGTGAGTTTACATGTGCATGATTTATCTGAGTGCCAAATATGTCTTTCCTGAATCTATCTTGTTTATATTTTACATGCTACATGAAGTATGAATGTAAAAAAGAAGAGATTCATTTTCATATTTGCCTATCTGAGGTGTGAAGAGAAGAAGAAAGGGAAAGGATTCTACTCCCATGAGGCGTCTGCTAATAATTAGTATTATTTTACAGGTAAATTGGGAAACTTGAGAAGGAAGAACCACGGCTCAGATAGAACTAATAGGCAGAGGAAGACATGCCTTCTCTCCCACTCTCTAAATCTCTCTCCCCGCTTCCCTCCACCACTGTACGTGTCTAAAGATATCAAAAGCTAGCAGTTACAGGCAAGCAAAAATCTGGTGAAAAACATTAATACTCCAGGAATCTGAAGGGAGTCTGACTGCAGACACTTAAGCTCTCAGCTCTGCCATTAAAGCTGGAGCCTAAATTATTGATCCCTTGCCTTGATCAGCATAACAGTCACGTCCCTGGAATCCAGATCTAAGTACACTGCAGTCCCTCTGCTGCAGCCACTGAAATAATTAGGAGAAATTCTCATTAAAGCAGAGTGAAAGGTTCAGAGATGGAGACAGAGTAAGGGCTCTGGGTGGGTGTTTAATGTGTTCCAACAGGGGTGAGGGACTGCTCAGAGCAAATCCCCATACAAGGCTTTGGGGTGGGGGTAGGGGTAGAGATGTCAGTTTATCAAAACAAAAAGTACAGACAGCATTCTCCCCCTCCTCTGTGAGTGCACATGCACTCATGCATACAAACACAAAGACAGAAAGCTATTGCTGAAGTAATATGTAAATACACTTAAACAAAGTGGGGAAAGAGAGGAAGGGATGGGAAGAGAAAAAGATAGGAAGTAAAGGGACTAAAAATAAATAAAAAGAAAATTAATAATCGGAAATCCGTCTTGCACTCCCCCTTTGAGTTTAATTTATTTATCCTTCAAGGACAGGAAGAGAAAGAAGACATAAAACATATATACTATCATCCCCACACAAGTGGGAATTCAGACCTCAAAAAACCTCAGTGGGAGTCAGTAGGGCAGAAGGATAAAGACAACATACACGAAATACTGCTTACCAAATGGTAGGGCTATACAGTCTCTCTGATATGAACTATGATTCACAGATATGCCAGCCCCCTGCCTGGGAACTATGTGGGTATTGTGATGTGTCCACCCTCCCTGACCACCTTTGTGTGCTGTGTTCCCAAGAGGACAAGGGGTTGCCTCTGGGATGGCAGTAGTGGACTCACTGCTGGCTATGTCACTCAGGCTGACAGTTGCATCATCTTGTGTATTGTTTGTGTGGTGATGCAGAGCATATCCCCATCGTCTCAACTTCATTAGGTCCATCATGTCTGTGGCTGTTGTCACCAGCACAGTCCCAAATGGTGCTTATTTTGCTCAGCCCTTGAAGGCTTGCACTCCTGCGGTGTCCAGGGATACAGTCTGTCATTTTTATTACAATATGACTGTTATTTCCTTCACGTGTCCTCTTCCCCTCCTTTCCCCGTGGATAAAAATGTGATATCATGGTCATTCAACATAGTGTGGCAGCAATGTACCTCCTATCACAAAGCAATAAGATTACACTTTTCTCTTTTAGTTTAAAGCATTCCTATAGAAATGAGTGGTGGGTATTATTCTGAAAGATTGGGCAATGAAGTGTTGGACAACTGCAGTGTGAGATACAAAACTAAATGCATAACCTTTGGCAGTAGGGAAGGGGAGGCTAAAAGTGGTGTCAATAATAAAACAGGCCCTGATATCCCTACCTCATTCTGGAAGGTTAGAAATACTTAGCATGGGCATCACATCCTATAAGAAGTAGTGCATCATTAAATGTCTTAGGCTGATGCTGCAGCAAAGAGTGAATGTTACCAAGTTATAGAATCATAGAGCTGGAAGAGACCACAGGGGCCATCGAGTACAAACCCCTGCTATGCAGGAACACAGATCAAAGCATTCCCAACAGATGGACATCCAGCCTCTGCTTAAAAACCTCCAAAGAAGGAGACTCCACCACACCCCAAGGTAGCATATTCTACTGCCTGACAGCTCTGACCATCAGGAAGTTCTTCCTGAGGTTCAGGTGGAATCTCCTTTCCTGCAGCTTGAATCCATTGCTCCTTGTCCTAGCCTCTGGAGCACCAGAAAACAAGCCCACTCCCTCCTCGACATGACATCCCTTCAAATATTTAAACATGGCTATCATGTCCCCTCTTAACCTTCTCTTCTGCAGACTAAAATACCCAGCTCCCTAAGCCATTCTTCATAGGGCATGGCTTCTAGACCCTTCATCATTTTGGTTGCCCTCCTCTGGACATGTTCCAGCTTGTCGATATCCTTTTTGAATTGAGGTGCCCAGAACTAGACACAGTATTCCAAATGAGGTCTAACCAATGCAGAATAGAGTGGTACCATTACCTCCCTTGATCTTGACACCATAATCCAACTGATGCAGCCAAGAATCGCATTAGCTTTCTTGATTGCCACATGACACTGCTGACTCATGACATCTATCTATCTATCTATCTATCTATCTATCTATCTATCTATCTATCTATCTATCTATCATATTTATTAGAGGGCATATCCATCAGACAACCCTTTTGCTATCTGCATTACACATTCTCCTCCTGGGTGGCACAGTTCTAAGGAAACCCGAATGGGAGAGATGTTCTGCTTTCTGTGTTTGTTCCAGCTGTAAACCAGAAATTTTGGAAGCAAACTTATCAGTCTGGAAAGCTCATTTCCACGTGTGAACCCAATGAGTCTCAGCAGCATCTCTAGGGAAAAAAAAAAAGCAATATACGATCTAAAATACAAGTTAATGGAAAGTACGTCAGCCATGATGAAGCATTCCATGAGAACTTAGCTTTTTCCTGGCTTTTAAACTGATATACAGTCCTCCCTCCACATTCATAGGTTTGACCTTTGCAAATTTGATTATTCACAAGGGATCTGCTTACCTTCCCTCCACATTCTCCCTCTCCCATTCCCTTACTTTCTGCATGGGTGCAGAGAAGGCAGCACACCCAGGCAGAAGGTGAGAGAATGGGGGGGGGGGATGGGGGGAGGTATGTGCATACCTTTGTTACACTCAAAACTGCCCCCTTCCATTTGCTTGCTTTTTGCCCAGGTGCATGGAATGAAGGCATGCACACCTCGGCAAAAGGCAAGGAATTGGGAGGGAGAGAATTGTGGGGAAAGTATGACCATGATTTCTCTGCGTGCAGGTCTCCCCTCTCCCATTCACTTGCCTTTTGCCCAGGAACAGAAAAGGAAGCCATACAAGCAAGGGAATGTGGGGAGCCCTGGAAGGGAATGGTAGAGGGAGTGTGCATTCAGATCGGGGGGGGGGGGGTGGGGGTGGTAATTCACTTTTTTAAAAAACGTTTGTGAGGATTCTGCACCCCAAACAGTCACAAAAGTGGAGGGGCCACTGTACAGACTTGCCTAAAAGCAATGTCTGCTGGACTGGAGATAGGCACAGGTGTGAAATAGGGCAATTTGAATGAGCTAAGAAGAGAAGCATTTCTACAGTGGTTCCACAGCTGTGTAAATATGTTGAGTCTCTTCACTCCAGTTCATTTCATTAAGATAAGAAGTCCTCTGAGCACGAAGTATGCCTAAAACACTTTTAGTACCCAATAAATTTTAAATATTACTAGTAAAAATTTGACAACAACAAGCTAGAGATCCTTTAACTCAATGATTCTCAAATTCTGGTCCTTAGGAAGTTTGGGAAATCATCCCCCAGAATTCATGAATATTAGCTATATTAGCTGGGTCATCTAGGCATTGAAGCCTGAAATGTCTGTAGGACCAAAGTTAGAGCACCACTGCTTCATCTGATCTTAATACACAAAGGCTCTCATAATAAGACCGTAGAATCATTAGATCATACAGCTGAAAGAGACCACAAGGGCCACTGATTCGACCCTCCTGCCATGCAGGGATACACAATCAGGAATACACCTGACAGATGGCCATCCAGGCTCTGTTTAAAAATCTCCAAAGAAGGAGCCTTCACCACACTCTGAGGCACGTATTCCACTATCAAACTGCTCTTACCATCAAGAAATTCTTCCCAATGTTTAGGAAAAATCACTTTTCTTCAAGTTTGAAGTTATTGTTCTGCATCCTAGGCTCCGGAACAGCAGAAAACAAACTTGCTCCACCTTCCATATGACATCCTTTCAAATATTTAAACATAGGTATCATGTCACTTCTTAACCTTTTTTTTTTCCTGGCTAAACACACCCAGCTCCCTAAGTCATACCTCATATGGCAGAACACTGTCTCCCTCCCTCACATAATTCAGTTTAAAGCACTGCTGATCAGGTTTGTGAGACTCTTAGCAAAAACATTCCTGCCAACTGCTGTGAAGTGCAACCTATCACTTTCCAGAAGTCTATCTTTATGAAACTGCAGACCATGGTCCAAGAAGCATAATCATTCCTGGCTACACCATCTGTGGAGCTGATTGTTCACCTCTACTATTCTTCTCTTCCTTCCTGGATCGTGTCCTTCCATTGGGAAAAGAGATCATATGAGAACTTGTGCATCAAGGTCCCTCAGCTTCTTACCCAGAGCCTCATAATCCCTTCTGATATTCCGAAGGCTATTGCTTGCAGTGTTATTGGTTCCCATGTAGACCAGAAGTAAGGGGTAACATTCCAAATCCTGCTAGAACACCAAATGTATAACCTTCTGGCATCATCACAGCAAACAAAGCAGGCTAGATCCTACAGGGACTGACAAATGAAAGCACCACTCATGCTTGGCTTGTGGGGCAGCTTGAAGCACTGAAGGCCCACATGGGCTGCTATCATATGTAAAGATAGCTCAGTGAGCTAACTGCCCAGTTACCTGAGAACTTCATTGAAGCTAAGCCCATCACTTTCTTGGCCAGTTCACCCATCTGTCTGCAGGAAAGGAGATTCCACCTGAGCCTCAGGAAGAACTTCCTGACAATCAGATCTGTATGGCAGTAGAATATGCTGCCTAGGAGGGTGATGGAGTCTCCTTCTTTGGAGGTTTTTAAGCAGAGGCTGTATAGCCATCTGTTGAGAGTGCTTTGATGAGGGTTCTTGCATGGCAGGGGGTTGGACTGGATGGCCCCTTTGGTCTCTTCCAATTCTATGATTCTCTTCTATGTAGGATCCCTTACTACCAGGCTATGCACTCTGCCTACCTGTAATGTGCAGGTTGGCTTCAGAGGATGCAGTTCAGGACTGATCTAACTTCATATAAGAAGTAGTAAGCTAAGCTCAGTGTCCTCCAAAAAGAACAACCACACACACACACACACACACACACACACACACACACTCTGCTGTGTGTACAAGGTCACTGAAGGCTGCTGCATAAATGAACAGGGCCTCTTCTTCCAGTTAGTTGACATTGTGCATGGGAGAGGTATGCTGAGCACAATCTTGAACCAAGGCAGGAGCATCCCCTAGGTTCTAGGTTCTAGAGATAAGTGAAGAAAGCTGTAAAGCATGTTGCAGCATGACTGACACTGAACATCTTTGCACTGCTTGGCCTGAGCACTGCCAGGGCCATTTGCTGTGTGCCAGCATGGCAGCAGCCAAGGCCCTCAGCTTGTTAGACTGAAAGAATGTGCTGTTTTAATTAATGATATGTAAATATCCTTGAATGGGTTGCATTTGCATATTAAGAGAGATTTGCAGAATCTGCAGAGTAATATATTTTAATTAAGGATTAATTAAAAATAATGGGAATTTCATTTTGCCTGGCAGAATCCGTTTAGATCTTAGTGCACGTCTGCTCAGGAGTCTGGTCCGACTGCTCAGCAACCCACATCCTGCAGCTGAGCCCATCCCTCCTGTGTTTATCTTTTACCATCCAGAGGTGGTAAACAAAACAGCATCAAAAGAGGGGCAAGCAGCCAAAGCATCCTCCCCGTGCACCTCTTTGGTGTGATTTTCAGGGTAGTTTTGGTAGGTTTTTTTTTTTAATCATAAAGTAAGTAAATGAGTCTGAGACACGGAACACTAGTTGTGTTGGCAATTATGTTAATAGGATGCTATTAGGCTATGATTCTATATGAGCAATTGGGGAGAAGAAATGCCTTACTAAGAGAGAATGATACAACAGACGTCTGTCTTGTTGATATAGCTCCAGTGGAGCTTTCTGCATAATTACACTAGGCCACTTTCCATGGGTGAGGGAAAAGCCCTAACCATGGAGTGGTAGGTGAGCTTCTAAAATAAAAGTGAAAGTCCTGCTTCAGAATAAAGGCTAAATGTCACACTTGTGCCAAAGACAAGGTCACTATTTGTTGGTTGTTTAAAGAATAACGCTGCGGCTAAATGTAGACAGGAGGCCAAAAGCTATCTGGTGATAGCTTGACCTCTAATTCCAGACAGATGATGAACGGAAGTAGTTAATGCTGAGGGAAACTTCGTATGTATCAAGGATTCTGGCACTCAGTCTTGGCCCTTCACTGATTGATTGATTAGATTTCTGTGTCACATTTCAGAATTTGAAATGAAAGTGACTTATAAGCCACAAAGGAAACTGAATACAATACCATAAAACACCACATTAAAACTACATTATCATTCCATAGAATCTAGTAAAAGCTGCATAAAGCAACAACACTGTAGGAACTTCAGCTTAGATCAAGCACAGATATATAAAAAATATAACCAAGAGAAACAACTGAACCCCACACAAAAAAATGGTGCTCATCTAACAGAGGTGGGGGCTCCCACAATGCAAAGCCACCAACAAAAAAGCCCTGTCTCATACAAGCCCGGTCAGCCTGTTCGCAACAACTGCTAGGTCCATGAGCACAGCCTCTGAATCTGATACTAGTACGTGGCAGGCTCCAATGGGTGCAGGTGATTCAGCATATAACTTAGTCTCAAGCTGTGAAGGGCTTTAAAGGGTGACACCAGTGCTTTGAACTGGGCTGAGAGAAGAATAGGCAGCCAGTGCAATTGATACAATATTGGGCTGACTCGTTCTAAATATCAAGCCTCCACAAACATTCAAACTGCAAAATTTAAACTAGTTAAAAGTTTTCAATCCATCTTAAAAGGCAATCTCTCAATTTTTTTTTTCATTTTATTAGTCAGTTGGAATGTGACTAGAGCATAGCAATGCCGCAGCTGGCATGGTCAGCCCAAACTGATCAATGGCACTCCTCACTACTGCCTCTACCTGTGTTTTCATAATGCAGGATGACCAGGAACATCCTCAAGCTACAAACATGGTCTTTCAATGGAAGTGCAGCCCCATTCAGAATCAGCTGAACGTTTACAATGAAGTTCATCTGCCTCCCTATGCCTATCTTCCCAAACATACCTCCAAGAACCTGCTGAAATGTTCTGAATTTCACTGGGATCAAACTTTATTGGGATCAATTTTTAGATGGAAATACAGAGGCAGAGCTGCATCTGAACCTCTGAATTACTTAAAACCCTCCGACCATCATCATAAAACATTAGGAAAAACAAACTGCATGCTTAGATGCATCTTCTCTGCTCGTTCTTTCATTTATTTGCTAGGCCACTAATTCCAAAGGCCCAACTAAGAATGGGTTGAAAACAAGTCTGTTTATCAAATATGTCTATTAAGTCCATATAAAACATGCTGTGCCACTGAATCCTTTCTGAAATCTTTCTGTCAAGATCTAGCCCTGTATTGTTTTCTCTGACTGGCAAGAAGTCTCCAGAACATAGTGACTGGGAAATCTGGGCTTTTTCCCATTTACCTGATATGCCAGGAACTAAAATAGGCAGAAACAAAGTATTTGGAGACATTGAATTCAGGTATAAATACAAATCTAGACCAACCCTTGTCCTCTCCTAATGAAATATAATCCCTCCTTGTCTTTGACCACTACCATTGACAGTAGCCAGGTAAGATAAAGGAAAAGGTCCTGCAAGCAAAGAAAACTAGAATCTGAAAATAAAAAAGTGAAGTTAGATGAAGAAGTGACCCATGATAACAGGCAAGCATGCTTAACACAGCCAGAACAATCTTTCATAATCTTAAAATTCAGTAGCTAGTTTTAAGTGACACGCTGTACCAGAGTATTTTAACGTAAGAGCATAAAGCTGGAAACTCTCAAATATGTCAAAAGATCAGGAATCTTTTTTCAGTTCTAAAAAGGATTCCTGATCTTTTGATGTATTTGGGAGTTTCGGATTTTATGCTCTTACGTTAAAATACTCTGGTACACTATAAATTCAAGCACATTCTTCAGAACATAAGGGCAAAGCTTAAACAGACAAGAGCAAATGGGGGCCCCCACCCCAGACATTGGACTGCAGCCCCTGAGAGCAAAGCAAATTGTGAGGAATCCTAGCAATGATACTCCAAGAATATGTGGAGTCTGCCCTTTCCTACCCTAATAGCTGGGAGAGGTACAATTTTCTGATGCTGTTTTAAAAAAAAAAGCCCTGAAAACAAAAGAGTGCAAGATTTCTTTTTGCCTCTTGAGAAATGGTTTTCAAGATGAAAATATTTTACAGGCTTGCAAAGGCTGAAAAGATCTGCCACTTTCAAATATCTCCCGTACTCTCAACCAGGCAGATGTGGATCATTTCAAGAATTTTAAACTAGGAGATTACTGTTATGGTGCCAGGATCCCACAGTGGTGAGAAATGCAAATCCAGAGCAGTGGTTCAGGCCTTGTAAGACTTGCAAGGAACAAGGAACCATAAAAGAACTCAAAACAATGCATTGAATCCAACTGGAAGGATTCCCACCCCCTACCTCCACCCCGCCACCAAAAGAAATTTCTAGTGCTTCAGGCTGATTTTAGTTCAAATTGTAATAGGGTTGTGCTTAATGCCCTCCACTGCATCCTACAACCTGGCAGAACTTGTACAAATTACTGTTTGGTCTACAGCTCTCACAGTCCTGCAGTCAGCATAGCCAGCATTTAACATCTAGCGAACTCAGCAGGGCAACCAGAAAGCAGAGGGATCAGGAAGCAAACCACTTCAGGAAACATCTACTCTCTGGATGTGAGCTAAAGAAACCACTCAGTTCCCATACCTTGTTCAGCCACAATTCCCCCATTTCTAAACCAGAAGTAGGAACCATGTTATAGGGAAACCTATAAACCTAAGTAAGGAATTTTGGCTCTGATCTTCATCAGTGGGCAAGTTGCCAAGTTCTATGACCTACATTTATTAAAGAGGCTTTTAAAAAAAGGAAAAGGGGAAGTACTGATTTCCATCAGGGGTTCTGAATTTTTCACCATGCAATTAATCTGGTAATTAGCTTACTACTATCAACAGGTAATCAAGCATCCTCTTTAGAATACTGAGCTTTGTCCATTTCAGGCCTGATTTAAATGACACAACACACCAAAAGCCATGCCACAATTCATCTGGTACTGAGATATTTGCATAATACTAGCATTCCCACAATCCAAGGCTCAAATGGGCATTGGACTAATGTGCTAATGCTGCATGCATAAAGTTGAGGGCCCATTTTACAAGTAACACTGGACATGCAAAATGCCACAAGTGGATGAATTTCAAGTCATACCTCAGCCTACTTATGGCACAATGTGGATGACCTGCAGCTTACACAAGAAGTATAAAATTTAAACTAAAAAATGTAATTTGTCTGTTGCAGTTAAAGACTAATACCTATACAGAGGATTATTATTAATTCTTGAAAATCATTATTACTCTTTGTTGATTTGAAGGATGATCTTTTTTCTTTATGATTAATAATTAGTTTTAAAAATCACCTCAAACTAATATTGAATATAGAATTCGATGAATTAGATGATAGGTGATTATATTTGATTTTATAGCTTATTAACTTAAGAATGATTTATGTTACCTTTAACTAATATCATTATTAATTAACAAATATTGTAGGTATAGACTTATCTATCTATTTATAATACAGTGCAAATAAATTATCATTTATTTGCACTGTATGATAGATAGATAGACAGATAGACAGATAGATAGATAGATAGATAGATAGATAGATAGATAGATAGATAGATAGACAGACAGGCAGGCAGGCAGGCAGGCAGGCAGGCAGGCAGGCAGGCAGGCAGTTTTCGGTTGCAATACTCCTTTTTTCCCCCCTTACAGTCATTGATGAACACCAGTACATGTGACTACTTACTAAATAGCAGTACAAAATGGAATATTTTATACAAAATGGAATTTTACAGCAGGATGGCGGGAAATCTACTCATCACTACATCCAACCCTATGATTATATAGGAATAGTTCTTATAAAACTCATTCTTGTAGGGCCACATTTCTTCTTCCTCCCTGTAGTAAATTTTTGCTTGGACGATCAAAATTCTGACTTTTTCCTATAAAATTTATCAGAAGGTTCTCCTGAAAGATACCAGAAAATTTAACTCAAAATATGTTTGAGTGGAAACTCTGTTTAACAGAATGGTTGTGGAAACAATGAAGGAATCCCTACACCCCTCTGCATCTGAGAGCATGTCAGTATTACAGAGGTCCAGGGGAATGGAAAGGGCAGTAAAGGCAAACTACTTGTAACTGATAAAGGTTCTAATGCCCAAGAGTCAATTCGCTACCATAAAAGAAGAAAGGACTGCAGAAGAACAAAGCTACATCTATTTCAGAATCTTGCCTTCTGGCAGAGACCTATGACAGAGACTCTTACATGCTTACAAGGAATTCACTACAAGAAGATATGAGAAAAGGAAAAGTGGGGTGGGGTGATACCAGAACTGGAATTAGAGAGAAGATGAAATAGAAAAAGGTACACAGGAATCAGTAAATTTTTAAAGACCTATACTACTTTTATTTGAGAGCTTCTTCCTCATGGGTAAACTAACCCAGATTCATACTCAGGGGCAGCCCTGTGGCCATGCAGCAAATTACAACAAAATCTAAAATCCACAGAACAGTAATACCTTTATTGGGCTAACTAAAATGCACACAATACATCATGCAACTTTCAAAGCTTTTTTAACATCTTTGCCTGATGACTTTTCATCAGCTATAGATGTTAAAAATCCTACAGGAGAAGTAACAGTGTTAATGTCACTGACCTCCATTTTGTTTCTGTTGTCAGTTACAATGGTCTGGAGGGATATCAAAGCAGGCAGAGGCCACTCCCCTTCTTGGCCATGTGGGGACCAGCGACAAAGGGCAGTAAAACACAGGCAGTAACATTTCAAATCCACTAGTAGCAGCAAACTAAATTCCACTAAGACCCAGGTGGATTCTGTCCTGTGCTAAGCTAACTGCTGCCTTCTTAAGCACTGAACACTGAATTGCTCAAGAAGTCTCTATACTGTTACATCTAGAAAAACTTCTAGATGCCGTATAGGTAAAACTTGCTGGGAGGCTGCTGAATCCAGAACCCAAGAAAATGTGGTTGCTGTTGTTTCTTGTTAACTGCTGTCACGTTGACTTTGAGTTATGGCAACTTTATGCACGAGAGACTTCCAACAGCTCTGCTCAGGTCTTGAAGATTCAGGGTCATAACTTCCTTGATTGATGTGGTCTTCTTTTCCTTCTGCCTTCTACTTTACCAAGCACTAGTGTCTTTTCTACTGAGTCATGTCTTCTCATGATATGTCCAAAGTATGACACTCTTAGTTTCGTCATCTAAAAAGAGAATTCAGTCCTCTAAAGAGAATTTAGCCATCTAAAGGGAGAATTCAGATTTTATTTGTTTAGGACCTATTTTTTTGTCTTTTTGGCAGTCCGTGGTATCCATAAAACTCTTCTTCAGCACTACATTTCATATCAGCTGATTAATGACAGAGCCAAGGTATGGAAATTTGAACTATTTCAATGTCTTCATCATCTGCTTTAAGGTTATCTGAGTCACCTGTGGTCATTATTTTTGTTTTCTGGATGTCCAACGGTAAAACCGGTCTTCACTTTCTTCAATAATTGTTCCAAGTCCTTGCTGTTTTCTGCTAGTAGTATGGTGTCATATGTATATCTTAAATTGTTGATGTTCCTTGCTCCAGTTTTCATGCCTTCTTCCTCCGAGTCTAATCCTGTTTTATGTGTATGCTCAGTGGACAAGTTAAACAGATAGGGTGAGAAAACGCAGCCTTGCCTAATCTCTTTGACAATTGGAAACCAATATGTTTCTTCATATATTGTCCTGACTGTAGCCTCTTGGTCTTATACACTGTATTTCTTTCACATTTAGCCCCAAAGGGGCACTAATACCCTCACTGCTTTGCTTTCAAGTGGCCATAAGAGTAAAGGGACTCTCTTCCGTTCTCACAGCTACTTGCAAGCAAAGCTCCACTGCGTTGCCTGACCCCAGGCTTAAGCAATATTGCCACATTCACCACACAAGGCCTGGGCTAGACATCCACCCTCATCGTCTGGGCTCTCCTCTCTCGTTCCCACCTTCTGGGCTCCCTGACACACCTGCACAGTAGCACACAGATCCTCCAGTGCAAGATGAAACACCTGCCATTGCATTGTTGCTGCTGCTGCTGCCACCATCATAACTACTGCCTTTGAGGAATCTGGGACATGCTGCATCAACTGCCCACAACTGCAGGAAAGAAGATTCCTGAACCTTCGGAAGAACTTCCTGATAGTCAGAGCTGTCCGGCAGTAGAATATGCTCTCTCGGAGTGTGGTGTGCGGAGTGTGGAAAACCTTCTTTGGAGGTTTTCAAGCAGAGGCTGGATGGCCATCTGTTGAGAATGCTTTGATGTGTGTTCCTGCATAGCAGGGGGCTGGACTGGATGGCCCTTGTGCTCTCTTCCAAATCTATGATTCTATAACTGGCTGGGACATTTTTTAGTCCCTTAAATCCAGGATTTTCCCTGTTTTCTGGGATGAATGGCGACCCTACATGGACCCCCTGTGAGGGCTCTGTGGAGCCCCAAGGTAAGAACCACTGGTTTAGACTATAAGGGTATCATCTGTGGTATATAGGGACAGCATTTCCCATGCTTGACCCACGTAACTGAGCAACTTATGCCCCTTTGCATTTCATTTGGACTGATAGGGATGGTGTTTCCCTTCATCAACAGCAGGGTGCTTACTGGGTTTGATACCAAGGAAATATTTTCTTGATTATTCATTTGTACTTTTAAGATTTCATACAGTGAGCAACCACATCAAGAGCAAAGGATGCACTTGCAGCAGAAACAATAAGAGGAAGTCCCAACAGCTAAATAATGCCTGGATGCCTCTTGCATCCAGGCATTATTTAGCTGTTGGATTTCAGTGAACAGGGCAGTGAGCCTTATCATATTACACTGTTTTGGTGAGGCATTGGAGCTGTTTGGCTGAGAATTCTGAATGACTCTTCTTAAACTGTAAGCCCCATGATTCCATGTCATGTTGCCACAGCACTATACTACCATGATAAGGTCCAGTGTTGCTAGGGGACAATGCCTGCAGCTTAACTACCTGTTTAGAACCAGCTTTCCACATAAACCACCATTTTGTCTTAGCAGGCATGATTTGGATATACCATGCTTCTAAGTAAGCCTAGTGGAGATCTATACTTTCCACCAGAAAATGTGAAAGAGCTATATAGCTCTTCTTATTAGAGTTCAAAGTAAGCCACCTTTTCTAGGAAGAATTACTAGCTAATGTTCGCCCAGAAATTTCCTATATTATGAAGTAGGTAGTGTAAGAGGAAAACCAAAACCTCCTTGATTAGCAGTGTGCAAGGGGTAGAGAAAGAACATCTAGATGAATGGTGACAGGACTAAGGCATTTCTGTTCTCTGTGAAGCTAGGTCCAACTGTTAGATATAAGCATGAATAAATATGTGTTCAGAAGAACCTAAATGCATTTGAAATTTTTTTTGAGGAGGGAAGAATTCTTAAGTATAGATTGTACACCACACAGCAGAAGCAGTTTGGAGAAGAACACATTGGAGACCTTGGAGAGCCACACTCTACAAAAAGATTGGCTTTTGCCCCCCAATGCCCTCTACCTTTTCGGGGCAGAGAAGACATGGGGGCATTTTAGGCCCAGTAGAGGCCTTTAAATAAAAAGAAAAAGTGCCCTGACAGCACCGCTTTGACCCCCTCTTCCATTCATGAAATCACAATCCTACCAAAACAAAAACTAGATTTCAGTTTATAAGAAACAGAGAAAGAGAACAGCAAAGGCTATTTAATATGTTCAACTGGCTGCAGGTTGCTCAGGGAGGATTTTAATTTACATCCCAGCCTTGCTGATCTTACTGATCCTATGTCCACTTTCTAAGAAATAATAAGCATAGACTCTAACATGGGAGAAATGTTAGTAAAGCAGCACTATTCCTCCCCCCTCCCCCACACATACACTACATTGCCAATCTTTTATTTGTTTACCGCCAGTGCTAAGGGCACAGCAGAGCTCCATACACAGCTGGAAGCTGAAGCAATGCAGCTCTTTCTTTGATTTTAACATGAGGCCTCCTGCTTAGCTCTCTCCTCATGGAGGGCACTTTGACATATCATGCATTGGCAGCTTAGACAGCAGTGCTGCAGCAAACAAACAGGGAACTGTCTCAGCTGTGTCCTTCTGCCACTGGATAGGGACAGCGACTCACAATAGGGCAGTGTTACCACAGAATGGCAAGTGCCCCAGGGCTGTACAGGACAAAGTCATCCACCACCTCTTTCCATTCCTACTTCAGAAAGGGACATTAAATTATGAAGAAAAGACCAACAAAATCAGGATGAGAAGTGAGAGTGCTCTGAAGATTACAAGCATTTCACAAGGCTGACAGTTTTTCCAGAGATTATCAACTGAAAAATAATATCTAAATATCTACATTGTGAGACAATACCAATGCATTGTGAGACAACACCTTATGCAAATAAGGGATTCTGCTCATTTTCACAATAGAGCCCTAATATATGGTATTATCTGAAGGAAAGATGCAGTATCCTCTTACCTGTTGAATTACTTGTCCATTAGCAATGGTACACCACAAGCACCTAGCACAGACTGGACTGAATGCCTTCTTTAAATGTACCAGGGCATGGACTTCACGGCACACAAAGAAGTCACTTATGAAAAAATCAAGGTTGATTCAATATCTGGATTTGGAGGCCACCAGAAAACCTTGTGTATATCATCTGCATTCCATAATACAAGAAAGCTGAGCTATGAACAAGACACAAACAGTATTATTTTTTGTCAAGGAGCAACCAGTTGGGCAGCACTGGAAGAACAGAAACTAGATGAATGTTCCTCTTGGACTAAAGGATCAGTGACTTTTAAAAAAATAAATCTGAGGGCTTCAAAAGAAGGGAACAGTCAAGGCTGAAATGCAAATTTGGGTATAGGAGAAGTAGCAGGCAGCAGTTGAGAGAGGAACAGTGTAGGTGAGATCAGTGAAATGGGGAAGCTGGAAGAATGTAAGTAGTATCCTCCTGGTGAAGTTGGTGGTTGCTCTGAGTGCAAGGCAAGATCTATAGAATCACCATGTACTTGTTTCACAAAGCATTAGTTCATATCAGACAAAACGTCAACTGAGGAGCCTCTTGTTTATGCTCAGTTCCTACTACAATATCCTTCTTGGATACTGTATACTCTGCTGTAAGGTTTTAGCACAGAGCTTTCCAGACTGTGTGTCGCGACATGTTAGTGTATTGGCTGCAGTGTGTAGGTGTGTCTTGTGAATGTAATGAGTGGAGGGGCTGCCTCTCCCACTGCTCCAGTGGGCCAGACCCGGGTGAAGGGCCTGCCACCGCTGCCCCAGGCCAAGGAAGACCCTGGCATGGGCATCAGCAGTGGACCAGGTCCAGGTGGAGGGGCTGCCTCTCCCATCACAGCCACCGTCGCTGCCCTAGGCCAAGGAAGACCTCTGTAAGGGCGGCAATGGGGGGGGGGCAGGTCCAGATGGAGGGCTGCCTCTCTCGCTGCCACCATTGCTGCCCTGGGCTGATGAAGACCCCAGCGAGGGCAGTGGTGGCAGCAGACCAGGCTCAGCTGGAGGGGCTGCCTCCACTTACTGAATTGCTGTGTCGTGAAATGATGCATATCTAAAAGGTGTGTCACCAACATGAAAAGTTTGGAAAGCTCTGTTTTAGTGTCCTTGGCTGTTGTTCAAGTCAGAACCATTTTTAGCTGTCCAACCTCCTGCTTTGGTTTGCTTGCTTCTTGTCCCTCCTTAGGGCATTCCCATACTGCAACCTTATATGATTTTTAAAAAGCCCTCTTGTTAATCCCCTTCTCTCCCATCTTCTTTACTCTTAAAGAGACACACTACAACCCCTTGTCAACCTTTATTGGTCTACATGAAATCAGCTAACTAGTTTTCAGCCAACTGGCAGAGCAACCCTACCTTCAGAGAAACTATGAAGGCAGATGACATCATCAAAAGCCCTGCCAGGCTGATATCAGCATGGAAGTAAGGAGGAAGGAGCAGTGTATTCAACCCTTCCTTACTAAATTAAAATTATGTTCTTTGTTTTAGATTTAAGACATAGCTCCCACCGGAAAAAAAAATAACAAAAGAAATCAAATCCAGCAAAAGGCTTATCAATGTTGTGTAAGATGTAGAGCTGAAAAAATGTATTGACACTGATTTCAGCTGAGCTCTGTCAGCTTCAGTTGCCCCTGGGTCTTATATCATTGAAGGTACAGGCACAGCCATTTCACCCTGAAAAGCAAATGCTTGGTTTGCTTTGGATACAAACAGGAAGGAAAATAAATCTTTAAAAGGGAAACCTAGAGAAGTGGTCACCCAGTTTGATGAATGAACAGAGAAACAGCATGATCCTGGTGCTGCATGTGGCTATACAGCCCTTTCAATCAGTCAGAGAACAAAATGATGAACTGGAATTAAAGGTCTTTCTTCATAGTTTATTGATTATACTGATTCATCAAATAAACTATTCTTACCAAGTTTTTACTCTTTTTTTTTTAAAGGGGGGATCTGAAAAAAGTAGACCGGTACTTTAATTTTGCCTTTTGCTCTGGTTACTAGGGAGACAATGCTGGAGACAAAAGCTATCCAAGATCTGCAGGTGGTGAAAAATGGAAAATGCTACCCAAGAAAAAGCAACTACTAAATAGGAACAGTTGAATCTATTAACAGTGTTGTCACCTACATGGTTTTACCTGAAATACAGTTCAGACAGGTAGGCAGACAGACACAGACACACATATAACTCTACGATTACTTAAGAAGTTAGGCACCTGTTTTCTTACCACATACATGTGCAAGTACACATTTTTAAAGGGTTAAGCTGCTAAGAATTGCATCACAATAGTTATATCTAGTGAATTCTGTTACCCTGATTTCTGGGGTCCCGTGAGGGACACCTCAATGTGCTCAAAATACTGGGGAATGGGAATTAGCAAGAGCACAAGCTAAGCAATGCAAGAGGCAGGGCAACCTAGCGAGGTCTTGAACCCAATGTTTACGGGGTCAGGCCGAGTCAATAATCAAACAGAAGTAAATAATAATTGTTTTCCTTTATTTTAAAACACAGTCAATATGTATGTATGCAACCACTCACACAGACCTACTGAAAAAAAGGTAGGAGTTGGATAGAGGATTTTAAGAGGGATTTTTCAGGGGAAATACTACACCTGATCCTGAAGCCCAGGTAGTCAGAAGAAAAGTCAGTTGGAGCGGAGATTCTCAGCACGTGGAAGCTGACAGGAAGGCTCGTCGAACGGAGCGAAAGCAAAGCAGTATGGAAGTCAGAGTGATCCGAAGAGACGCTTAAAATCAGGGGGTCTAATAGGGGAAAATGTGCCTGTAGGCTAGTCTGTTCCCGGGGAAACAATGGGTTTCGGGCTGGAGACAAAGCCTCCGAAAGGTCAGTACTTTAGATGATTGAATTATGACAGCGTTGTCAATAGCGTAGACAGCATGCAAACGCGGAGTGCTTGACAGTTGGATATTCGGCTCGTCAAGCTGCCTGCTCGGGGCAGGGGATCTTTTGTAAGCTGCGTGCATACATAATGTGATCTTAAGAGGGTACTTGTCTGGAGGTCTCCTGAAGCTGCAGTCCGGCAATTACTGGCCTTTCTGGATTTGTTTTGAATAGTTCAGCTATTTTCGGCCGTGCCCGTGTGCGTGTTTGTCCGGGGGCCTCGCAAGCACATGGAGAGGAATGGGTAGTGAAGGCCAAATTCTTGATATCAAATGATATCTAAATATACCACAAGTCCGGACTAGAAACTACATTAACAAATCCTAAATTTCAAAATACGTATTAGTCCAAAAGCTGTTGATCAGGGTTTTTTGTGACCATATACATAAAACAAATTCAGGTTATTCAGCCACTCTTACTGTCCTACTGCCATTTCTGTTTTGTAGATTAGTTGCCCAAAGCATAATCAACTATGCTACTGGAAGAGCATGACATCATTACAAGGCATCAACACCTTTGCTAGCTTTTACTACTGACACCTAATTTTTGCTTCCTCATAAATTAGTTTACTGTCAAGATCAAAACTATCCTTTCAGTAGTAAGTTGTTGAGTATTTATATCTATTCTCTCTTAATGAAAATATTTCCTGAGTGTTTTATATCAGTTTTCAAAACAGTCATATTTCTTTCCAATATGTCATGATTAATAGTTTATAGTCTATAGTTTATAGAATTTGTCAGCTGACATGTTATTCAGCAATTTCTGGTACCAATATGCAATGGTGTGATAATGGGTTTTTCCCCACTACCTAAATAATGAAGCTTTAGAAAGCTAGCTCTCCCTACTGCCCACAAGCGGTTGGGTTGCCCTGATTGGAGATCACATGATGTGGTTGGCCAATCGGGGGAAGGACAAATAGAAGCTTCCAGAAGCAAGAAGAGTCTTGAGGGGAATGAGGGAAACTATCAGAGGCAGAGAAGGTTGCCTCCTGGCTCTTTCCAAAAACAACAACTTAAAAAATTAACTACTGTGAGTGGGGTAGAATGTACCAAGTTAGCTGCTCTAGAAATCTTCTATCCTGGACAGTTGGCTGATTTGTGAATGCATTTATGTTTATAACTGTTTGTAACTAAGAGTGCTTTCATGATTTCTATTTCCTAGTTTGCCTTGCCTGTTTTAAATAAATTATTTCCTGTAAAGACTCTGTTATTTCTTCATTCCCACACTTCTTCCTCAGTACACGGTTGGTTAGGTTCCTTGTGCTCAGAAGGGGGAGGTGAGGAAAGAAGGATCACGGAAGTTAGAGACTGTGAAAATCCCAAGCAAGGTCCCGCTGTGTTGTGGTAGAGTGGGTTCAATCAGTGGGTGATAGCAGCAAAACTAAGAGAATTTGGGGGAATTCCTGGCTCCTTTGTCAAGGCTGTAGGCAGCAGTGAGAAGGAGAAAGGCCCCCTTCTTCCCCCGAAGCTCCACAAATGGTATTATAGTAGTTGTGAAATTTTCTGCCATTCGAGAATACTTTATCTTATTATTTTGCAAAGAACCATTCTGCCTTACAGAGGATTCTGTAACATACTCTGGAATATATACGAAGTTTATGTGGGTACTGTTGGACTTAACCATAAGCTAAAGTGAAAGTTTGGCTTGGAATACAACCAAGGTTCCCCTACAGTTGCATGCTGCAGAGGAAATCTTTTGTAGAGACTGACCAGTGATGATCTCATTGAGCAAAGTTCAATAAGATCCAAAGGTTACTTGGAGGTCTGAACCCTCTTTAAAATCTGTTGGCATATCATATTTGATTTTTCTTGACAATTGGCATGCCAGTACTCATTATTTCATAGAACTTTATCAGTGAAATGTATTGTTAATCTTATAAAATTTGTTTTTTTTAAAATTTATTGTTTTTATTAGTGATTGCACACAATACATAACACAAGTGCATAACATAACACAACACAAATACATAAACTAATCTATAACTCACAACAAAGCCAGAAACAAAACAAAATTAAACACAATACTAAATACCAAAATTACAATGAAATACATTAAACATATATTCCCAGTTAACTAAATGTGGTGGTATTAACCGTTTTGAGTCATTTCCAGGAATTGTAATTTTATGTAGTATTATATAATTATATAATTGTATATAACATACTGTTAATCTTATAAAATTTGATGAATAATATGTAGTACTAATTGGTACTAATTGACCACCTGACAGCTTATGGTGTTTCACCTCTGGAAATGACAAATATTACTACAATTAAGAGAGCTCAAAGAATTCAGACTTTGAACTGAGAGCAGAAATCACTTTCAGAATTCAGAAGTCAAAATTTGAATGTTGCAATTGGAAGGTGTGCTGTATTTTTATGTTATGAAAATCACCACCACTGTTGGAATTCTAGTTTTTTATCGTTTTTGGAATGCCCCTATGCTAAAAACTAGGGCAGCATTTCCATCCTACTGTATTAGGTATTGCACAACAGAACATAATATAATGTATTTAATTTTACCCATATTACACAACCAGAAGTTTCAGCTAGGAAATTTCTGAAAAGTTTTAACTTTTGAAATTTAAATCTTGAGAAACTCAAGAAAATGCTACATGATTAAAGCAAAACAAATGTAACAGGCAAATGCCAGAAAAATATCTGTCAGAAATATACAGGAATTATTAAATCAACTGGGGATTACAGTTAATTACCAAACACATTACAGTCTAGTCAAATAAAATCTATCAATTTAGATAAAATAGCAAGTAATAACACTGGTGCAAATAGCTTGTTTTTCTTATCTGCTATTTTAGATTTAAAGCCAACATTGTATGAAATGCAAAATTACTTTTCGGAGTAAGAAAGATTTTTTTAAAAAAGCCTGCCTCACTGAAAAATCTCAAATCACAGGCAAAGATGGAAATGAATATTTGAGTGGACTTGTTTTGACTACACCTTACAGTTATACATTCAAATTCAGAGTTAAAATAAAATTAGTATTAACTAATTTTTAAATATTTAAACACAGCTATCATGTCACCTCTTCACTTTCTCTTCTCCAGGCTAAACATACCCAGCTCACTAAGCTGCTGTTCAGAGGGCATGGTTTCCAGGCCTTTTACCATTTTGATTGCCTTCATCTGGACACATTCTAGCTTGTATAGACTGTCATATGTTTGTTTTTTAAAATGAATTTTATTGACACGCCAAAGAGAAAAAAAAACCCACAATTTTAAGTATCTTAAAACTACAAAATATATACAAAAAAAACTAAAAAAGAAAAAGCTAGAAAAAAAAGAAAAGAGAAAATAGAGAAGAAAAAATAAAAGAAGGAAAGAAGGGAAAAAATATATTCACATACAATTAACTTCCTCACAATGTCTACATTATATCTTAATTCTTAATTATACCACCTGCTAATTCTTAAGCTAAAATTCTTATTTTCATACCTAGCAATATTCTGAAAATATGGCACTACAAAAGCATTACTATAATAATCTAAGTTAAAACAGTTCCACATACAACCAAGCTAACTTAACTATTAATCAAATCCTCTTACAGCTAATCTTCCTTCTTGTGATCTAAAATACAATATAACCCTCTACCATTGTCCTTTCTATTTGATAAGTGAATGCTCTCTCATCAAAATTGTCAGGTTGTCCATGTCTAACAATTTCAGTTCCCATTTTTCTTGCTTCGATATTGTGGGATCTTTCCATTTCTGTGCATGAATATTCTCTCTGCAACAGTCATATAGCTTATAATTTTGATATGATCTTTATTTGATTGATCATTTCTTTGTCCCAGCAGAAACAGTTCTGCAGTCAATTTAATTTTCAGTATCTTTTCCATCTTGCAGTGTATCATCGCCCAATACTTTAAGCTTTATTTTTTGTATTTTGTTTAGTTATTTTTTTTCTTTGATAAAAAAATTATTTTTTAAAAAAAGGGATTATATTGCTGGGCCGAAACTAACAAAATGAATTTCCACAGGGATAAATTTAAGGTTCTACATTTGGGCAGAAAAAAAGAAATGCACAGATATAAGATGGGTGACACCTGGCTTAACTACACTATGTGTTAAAAGGATCTAGGAATCTTAGTAGACCACAAGCTAAGTTTGAGTCAGCAGTGTGATGTGGCAGCTAAAAATAGTACCACTCTATATTGCTTTGGTCAGACCCCACCTGGAAAACTATGTCTGCTTCTGGGCACTACAGATCAGGAAGAATATTGACAAGGTGGAACGTGTCAAGAGGAAGGTGACCAAAACAGTAAATGGCCTGGAAACCATGCCCTGTGAGGAACAACTTAGAGAGCTGATATGTTTAGCCTGGAAAAGAGAAGGTCAAGAGGTGACATGATAGCTATGCTTCAATATTTGAAGGGATGTCATATGGAAGATGAAACAAGTGTTTTTTCTGCTGCTCCAGAGACTAGGACATGGAGCAATGGCGTCAAACTTCAAGAAAAGAGATCCTATCTCTAAATCCTAAATAGATCCTAAATAGAACTTCCTGACAGTAAGAGCAGCTGGACCGTCGAATTCGCTGCCTAGGAGTGTGGTAGAGTCTCTTCTTTGGACGTTTTTAAAAAGAGACTAGATGACCATTTATTGGGAATGCTTTGATTGTATATTCCTGCATGTCAGGGGTTTGGACCACTGTAGTCTCTTCCAGCTGTATGATTCTATAGAAGCTTCTTGTTTTCACCAAAACTGTAGGCTGATGTGGAAGGAAAGGCATATAAGCTTGGATGTTCTTGGGATCAAGCCACCATTCTAGTGATTGATATATATCCCACAGTATGGTGAGATGCAACCAGGGAGAATCAAAGAGCAGGTCGAAGCAGGACAGGAACCAGGCCTGCAGAGGATTCATCTGAAACTTTGTATAAGGTGTAACTGACATCATGGAAGCCATGAACCCAAGTAACACTCGAATGTCTTTGGTGCACAATCTGCAAATGTATCAGAAGCAGAGAACAGCTTTTGTAAGATTCTTGAGCCTCTTGTCTGGCAGGCAAGCAGCTGAGAGGCAGAAACCCAAAATTCCTGATGAACTTGAAGACTGGCTCCAGATGGGATTTCTCATGATTCACAATCAATCCCAGTGCTTCAAGGAGGCAGAGTGTCAGATCAATGTTTGACAAGAACACAGGACCTGGAATGGGCAACAAGGACTAGTCACTGATTTAAAGGAACACAGTGACACCACAGCCATGCACTTTGTAAAAACACAAGGTACAGTGGAAAGTCTTTAGGGAAGGACAAAGAAACTATAGGTCCTTCTTTCCATGACAAAACTGAAAAAGCATCATGTGATGGTTATGTCATGATATGGAAGTATGTGTCTTCCAATCCAATATTGCAGACCAATCTCCCTCCTGCAACAGAGGCATGATGGTACCAAGAGTGACCATCCAGAAATGTCTGGGTTGGATGGGAAAGCTGATGTTCCTCAGATCTAAGATGGGAGAAAGACCTCCATCTTTTTTGGACATGATGAAGTAGGGGGAGGGGAAAAAATCCAATGAATAGGTAGAGTGGGAATGGTTTCAACAATGCCCATGGGAAGAAGAATACTGACTTCCTTGAGGAGTGTGTCAGAGGAGGGAGTGATGCAGCAGACTATCCCCTCAGGGGGAATAGTCCCAAAATCCTACAGCATACCTGCTCCACACAATGCCCAGAAGCCAAATTTCCAATGTTATAGCAGCCCAGGCATGATGGCAATCTTGTAATCTGTTGCCAAAGAGAGGAGTGGTGGTGGCAAGAAGGACAACAGAGAAGTCAAAGACATCACTTTCCTTGGTCACCGGACTTCATACAGTACAACTACAGGAGGTATTTGGCAGCAGTTGAAGGTTTCTGTGAAGAATACAGTGGGATAGTTGAAGAACGTCTGGAAGTCACAGAGCTGACAGATTGCTTTAGGCCCAAGGATTGCTTAGACTATCCATAATGGGATTGGGATGACAAGTAGAATTGAGGTTGAAATCCAAACTTCCTTGTATTACACATTTTATGCATACGCTCCAACTTATCATCCATCTCCTTGTTAAATGGGCCATCCTCATTGAATGGAAGGTCCTCTATAGTTGTTTGTGCTTGCTGTGACAATCCAGACAGACACAACTGCACATGTCTCTGTAGTGTGATAGCCTCTGGCAGAGCCTTTCCACTACAGGCAGCCACATCCCATGCAGTATTTGACTCTTGACCAGCTAGGCTGTGAGCCTCCATATGCAACTCCCTTACCAATCAATAATCCTCCTCACACAACTCCGCCAAGAAAACAGTCATCCTCTCCGAGACATTCTGTTGATACACAGCCATGCAGTCCTCATAAGAACAGGTTGCTTACCTGTAACTGTGGTTCTTTGAGTGGTCATCTGTGCCCTCACACAATGAGAATCTTCGCGCATGCACAGTAGCTTTTCGGAAAGTTCCAGAGCTAAGCAGCTTGGTGGGAATCCCTCCCCCATCCGGTACTGAGCATGCTCAGTCCTGCCAAGCTAATGGTCTCTTTTCAGTTTCGAAGTCCGCCGAGGTAAGGACCTGAAAGAAGGGAGGCTGGGCGGGTGTGTGTGAGGGCACAGATGACCACTCAAAGAACCACAGTTACAGGTAAGCAACCTGTTCTTCTTCTTTGTGGTCTCTGTGCCTCACACAATGGAAGATTGAGTAGCTTACCATTGGACGGCGGGTCAGGTCCTACAGGATCGAAGACAGCACCGCATGATCAAAGCAAGCGTCACACCGGGCAGTCAAGGCAGTAGTAGCGGACGAAGGTCGAGGGCCATGACCAGGTAGCCACACGACAGAGCTCCTGCAGATCAACCCCATGGAGGAGAGCTGCTGATGAAACCAAGGCCCTCATGGAGTGGGCTCAGAGCAAGGGAGCTGGCGGAGGCTGTCCCACAAGTTCGTAGGCTAGGTGAATTGTCTGGACAATCCACTTGGAGAACCGCTGAGTGGACGCTTTGTTACCCTTCCAGCAGCCACCATAACAAATGAAAAGGTGTGGAGTCTGTCGGAAGGTCGAGGTCCTTTGTAGGTAGAAGGCTAGAGCCCAATGCACGTCGAGCGAATGGAGCGAGCGCTCAAGCCGCGAAACCGGATCAGGATAGAAGGTAGGTAAGATGATGTCTTGATTCAGATGGAAGTCAGAGACGACCTTAGGAAGAAAGGACAGATCTGGACGCAAAACCACTTTGTCACAGTGGAACACCAGGAAGGGTTCATCCAACCGTAGCGTGGTCAATTCCCCTGTCCGCCTGGCCGAAGTGACAGCTACCAGAAAGGCTGTCTTTAAGGTAAGGAGACGGTCGTCAGACGCGGCCATCAGTTTGAAAGGATGGCACATAAGCTGAGAGAGAACAAGCAACAATGACCAAGGCGGGAGTGTCAGGGAGACAGGAGGGTAGAGGTGTTGAAGCCCTTTGAGAAATTGCTTGACTATAGCATTCCAAAAGAGGGCCGCGGAAGGAGTGCCACATGGCTGGTAGGCTATGATGGCTGAGAGGTAGACCTTCAGAGAAGAGAAGGTGAGGCCCTGTTCCCGGAGCTGCAACAGGAAGTGCAGCACTGTCGACAACAAAGCTGGAGACGATGCCTCACTTTAGGTATCCGCAAAAGCCATGAATTTCTGCCACTTGTACTCGTAGGATCTACGAGTGGACTCCTGTCTGGTGGCCGTGAGGACAGCTTGGATGGCAGAGGAGTCTAAAAGGTTATCCTCCAAGCGTGGAGACGCAGGAGGAAAAGGTCCAGATGAAGTACTAGACTGCCCGAATGGGAGAGGAGGTCTGGTGTGCAATGAAGTCACATCTTGCGGTCCCGAGCGGCAGTGAGGAGGGGGCCAAACCAGTGCTGCCTCGGCCAGTACGGGGCTACAAGGACGGCATTTGCCTTGTCTGTCACAAGCTTGGCCCAGGACTGAGAGCGGAGGAAAGATGTAAAGGAACTCAGAATTTCTTGGCAAGCTGGTCTAATTTTCTTCATTCTTTGTCAGCAGGAATGGTAAATTTCTTCAGGACAGACTTGAACAGTATTTCCTCAAAAATAATGGAGTTTCATCTGAGGTGATGTAGAAGCCAATCCGAACCAGATTTCACCACATGGTACAGGTTTTCTTGGATGTTCACTTTCTTGGATGCCGGCTGGATAGGGGAAGGAGTAACCCAAGATCTACATGCTACCTTCAGGAGAGATGGTACTAGTGGTACCAAAGCTGGCATCAGAACTCTTGTTTGCATCTGATGGTACATCATCAGATGGTACTATCTCTCCTGAAGGTAGTTCGTAGGTCTTGGGCTACATCTTCCCCATCACTCTCAGTTTCAGTTGCTTAACCTCTAACTCTAATGCTCACACCATTATCATTCTCAGTTCTGGAAAGCACATATGTCATCAGTTGGTGAAACTGACTCATATTCTCCCAAAGGAGCCAGGGGAGAGGGCATTGGTGGCATGTCCAAAGAAGCAGAGGAAGAATTTGACTCAGAATCCTCTGATGTTGATGAATCCTGAATGAAACACCTATTTTATGGGGATGGAAAAGGAGACACCTGTTTTGGAGGTACCAGTGGATGTGTGTGATGGCCCATGGATTCAGAGGGTTGAGTCAAACCCAAAGGTTGAGCAGAGGGTTCAGTGTGTACCTAAGAAAGGACAGATTGCCTACCCATAACTGGAGTTCTTCAAGTGGCAATCTGTGAACTCACACAAACAGGTCATCTGCGCCTGCGCAGTGTGCCTTTTGGAACTTTCTAGAGCCAAAGAACTAGCATCAAACATGATGATTCAAGCTGTTTCTTCTTGTATTGCATTGTGCAGTATTGAGAAGAAGGCAGTTCATGTGAGGTAAAGTGTGGTGTAGTAGATAGAGAAGACCTTTGAGTAGTGGGGGTTGGACTGTAAATTCAATGAGAAGACTGCTGGTACCAACAATAGAGGTAAGAATAGGTTTGGTGCTGAGGCTAAATACCATACTTTTTCACCGTAGATCTCATCTTTTGAGTATGCTCAAGGTGGTCATCCATAGTGGAGTTAAACAGTCTGGTAGAATTAAATGGAAGGTCTTCTATAGTCATTCTAGCCTGTTGAGAGAGACCCAAAGATAGCAGCCAAGCATGTCGATGGAGACACACTGCACCAGTAAAGGCTCTTCCAGAGCAGCCTACAATGTGTTGAGCTGTGGTGATCTGTTGCACTGGAAGACAATGGGCTTCAGCATAGAATACATTAGCCACTCTTCAGTCATTTTTGGGAAGCCGATCTACGAAAACTTTGATCTTGTCCCATAGGAACTGCTGGTATGCAGCCACACAGGCACTGTAGTTTGTGATATGAAAAAGCAAGGCAGCATTCAAGTAGAGCTTTCTCCCTAATCCATCCAGCTTCTTCCCTTCCCTATCTAACAGGGTGAAGTGGAGACTTTGTGAAGTCTTGGCCTAAGCTGCATCAACAACGATGGAGTTCAGCTTAGGGTGTTGAAGCAGCCATTTGGCTCCCATTTCAATAAACTTGTAGAGGGATTCCAGCTTCTTTGGGGTGGAGAACACCAAGGATGGGGTATCTCATGACTTCTTAAATATGTGAAGTAAGGAAGAAGAGGTAATGATGCCAGAGTGGTGGCTTAATCCTGCAGATGCTGGTAGATTGGGTCCTTTTGATGTTCAGCCTGAAGGTTCAACAACTTTGCCGTTCTCAACATTTGGTCTGAGAAAGCGCGTACATCACCTGTGGGAGACATCGGTTCCCCCGAGGTACTGAGATATCTGGAACCTTAGGATCAAGTTGACCACTGGAATCCTCCAAAGAGGAAGATGGAGAAGATGAGCATGAGCAGCAATGAGAGATGTCTCAGGTAGTATGGACAATCAGTGGTTGAGAGAATTCCACAGGTACCTCCATCAATTCAGCTGTAACAGAAGACTGTGTAGTTTGAGCAGGGGCAGAGGCTTCCTGGTGCCTTCTCTTAGGAGGTCTCAGTGTCGGGGAGTGAGAGAATATGGATGAGGTGCAACATCAAGGAGGACATGATCGATGCTGAGGGGACTTATTTTACCTCATAGTAATGGTGGTAATAATGATGCTGCTGGTGCAGTCCACAACAACTATCAGAGCAGACGGAGTAATCTCCAGATTCAGATGGAGAGTATCTAGTAATACAAATAGGTGCAACATCAATGGTGGGAAGAGCAGCCATAGTAGGAACAATTTCTTCAATATCATCCTTCACTTGGGGACTGGTAGCATTGACATAGAGTACTAGAGGATGATACTAATCTAGACCTAGATCTCAAGCGGGATCTCTCACGATGCTGAGGAGATGAAGGTGGAGGGCACTTGCTTCACTGTACCTTGGCAAGAAACTCTCAATATAGGGATTCAAAACCAGATGGAAATGTTCTTCATTCCATTGGGCGGAGGCTCACTCTGAAGGTGGAGGAGAAGTTTGCCTGGAAGGTGAGGATTCAATGTCTCCCTGTCAGAAGCAGCCGCGGCCTCTGCCAAGCCTGGCAAGGGAATGGGACCCCGCTCAAGGGATGGTTCTTGTTGAGTGACCAAAGAGGGTTCACCAGGTGATGCCTCTCTGGTAGGACTTTCTGAATCCTGGATGAGAACAGGAGTCTGGGAAAGTAGTGCTTGCTGCTGAGGTCGCTGCACAGAGGAACCCGAAGACAAGGTATCTTTCATCTTCTTCCTCTTTTTATCTTTCTTCTTTCTTGACAACAATTTAGAAATTGATTGACCAAGAGCTGCAGGTACAGTTGCCAGAGAATGGGCAAGAACTTTGGTTGAGGTAGCTGGTGGAGCAGAAGCACAAGCTGAAAGTGTCAAGGAAGGGCAGTTTCTATGAGAATCTCTCAAGATCGAACAGTGAAAAGCCAGTCTGGCAGACGAAGATGAGGCTGTGGAGGGTGGTTTTGAGGCCGCTCAGCTAGGAGGTTTACAGACCAAGGCAGAAGCCTAGGACTCTGATGTTGAGACTCCTTGTGCTTGTAGACGGAATAAATATTATTCTTTTAAAAAGCCCTATGTGTTTTGGCCTGTTTATATATTTTTGGCCTTCTTCAGGGACATGAATCCAACAGAAATTTCTGATATACCAGTCCAGTTCTCAAGGAGACTGCAGTAGCACCTCCAGAAATTTCTGTTGGATTCATGCCCCTGAAGAAGGTCAAAAATATATAAATATGTCAAAATGTATTGGGCTTTTTTAAAGAATAAGATTTATTCCATCTACAAGCACGTGGAGCCTAGTCTCCTTCTCCTTTGCTGATTCAGATACGTGCTTTCCAGTACTTGTTCCTCCTTCTGACTTTGATATTGAGGCCATGTCAGTAGCAGAGAGGGTCTTTTCCCACAATAAGGCTTTAAGTTGAGCCTCTCTGTTTCATTTCATCTGCAGTGCAAAGACTTGGCAATGGGGGCAGGTACCCACATTGTGGGTTTCACCCAGGCAGAGGAGACACCTTGAGTGTCCGTCCCTATCAGGGATCTTACCATCACATGTCAAGCAGCATTTGAAGAATGCCACTGATGCCATAAACCAGATACACAAAGCCAATAAAAAGGGAAAACCGAGTAAGTGTTGAAGCTGAGGTGAAACCAGAAGAGAAAACTAATACCAAAAATGCTAGACAAACCGCGACCAGAAATTATTAGCCAAAATCAGTACTGATGGACGAAAGACAGGCAAAGAAGACTCCTCATGGCTCCGCTGCTGCGGCAGACAAAAAGGAACTGAGGACTTGGCAGGAAGTTGTCTTATACAGCCTCAGGGGCAGGGGGCGCAATTCTGGGGCTGTAGAAGGTTCTGAAAGGCACACTGCACAGGCACAGATGATCCATTTGTGTGAGTCATAGAGACCACCAAGAAGAAACTTTATGCCCCACTGTTCCTGATGAGGAGATCACAGCCTGCTTAGTACCAAAGGTGATGGCCCTGAAGCAGACTGCAAACTTCAATACCAACTCTGTTTGTGGTATTTTGAACGACATCAGTGGCAAACTGAATCATATAAACTATGTTGGTGGTAGAGGAGGTTGCACTGATGGTAAAGTGGTCTCAAAGTATATGACTGCCATACCCATACTCATTGTAGTTGAATTCAGATGAAAGAGAGTGATTACGACAATCATATGAAGAGTATCTTCAGTGAGGGTGATACTGTTCATAATCCCTAGGGTTGTAACTACCAAAATCATGGTCATCCTGTAGACAGTAAGACCAGTGATGGTATGGATGGTGCACAGATCTAGAGCAATGACTCCCAGACCTAAACTGAGATGAATCCATTCTATGAGACATCTCTGAAGACAAAGAAGAAGTTGAATGTTGATGTTGAATCAACCAATGAGGCATAGGAGATGAAGCCACTGGTGAGGCAGAAATGACAGCAGGATCTGTGCATGGTAACTCAGGAGAAACTCATGGAGCCTCAACAGGAGATTCAACTATCTCTCCTTCAGAAGTCATGCCAAGTTAAACTATCTGAGGAGAATCTTCCATAGAAGGACATGTAGGTGCCCGTCAAGAATCTACCAATACCTCTCTTCCATACACTGGCTCTGAACAAGGAGGCTGAACAGAACGATCACAAGTACATGATGATGAATTAGATTACCTTGAATTTGAAACATCCTTTGCCTTCTTTTTCTTCTTATGTTGTCTTTTCACTGACCAACATTTAGAAGAAGTCTCCAATTCAATACAATAACCCAGGGTTGATGGAGCACAAGTTTGAGCCTCCATGTTGACAGAATGGGTTGGTACCAACAGCTTTTCAGCTCTAACAACTGAATTGGATGCATGCTGTTTGGAAAAGTCCATTGCACCTGCGTTTTGCAAAGACCTTTTGACAGTGAGACAGACCGAGGAACCAGAGTTGGAATAAAAGAGGACTGTGGAACAGAACCACATCACAACAGAACCACATCACCAAGGGCTTATCAGTGGCCATCAAAACTTGCTCATACAAAAGCACCTTAAGCCAAGATGAGCAGTTCATACACGCCTGAGGACTGTAATAACGTAACAACTATAGAAGATTCTGGATGATGCACTGAATAAGTGCAGTAAATCCATTTGTGTGAGTCACACAGACCACAAAGAAGAACTTGTTTCCATTGACCAATTCCATTCACTTCAGTGGTCTGATCTGTTGTTTTCATGTGCAAGCTTTCAACTCATTTCTGATTTATTGTCATATCCAGGGCAAATCAGACAATTAATCAACAAGTGGCAGAGCAGGGCTCACTCACAAGGCAAGAGCAGGGAAATGTCCAAACAGAATTCAGGTTCTGGAGCAAACAAATCCTAAGGGCAAATCCAAGTTGTTCTCAGAGGTTCAAGGTGGTCCAGATGCAAGAGAACACACCACAGGGCTTCACAACCAGAAAGATCAGTTGCTGACCCTGAAAGGAAAGGGCCAGCAGAAAGCCTTTTATCTTACTGATGCTGTTGCCACAGGTGTTCTTTCATTAATGCTTGTTTGTTACTTAAATGCGCTGAGCAGCGTAGCTCCTCTTTCTGACATCGTCTCTCTTGCACGGTAAGTGTCTGTGTTGAGTCATCCTCTGATATTTGTTCCCCTTGCTCAGGCCCCTGCTGTTGTTTGTTATCTTCTTCTGAGCAAGCTTCTGGAGAAACTCCTGCCTCTGGGGAAACTTCTGTCTCAGATTCAGAATCCTCCTCCCCACAGACAGGATCTCCAAGGCAGGGCATGCAACTTATGGCAACCCAAAGCCAAACCTGTCACAGGGTTTTCTTAGCAAAGGAAAATCTCAGAAGGGATTTTCCTTTGCCTTCCTCTGAGGTTGAGAGAATGTGATTTGCCCAAGGTTGCCCACTGGGTTTCCATGGCCAAGTAGGACTCTATAAAGCAGAGATGTGGAGTCTTTGGGCCATGGGCCTGAAACAGCCCCTGAGGTGTTTCCCATCAAGCCTGCTGGGTTTCCCCCCATGTTGCCTGATAATATCTCTTACATCTCTATGGAAATGAGAGATTTCCCTTTCTCTAAATGCAGCAATGGACAGCAGAGAAGCATGGAAGGCCAGGGTGAGTGGATGGGGGGCATGTGCATATACAGTTGAAAAAGGCAACTTATGTTACTATTTGGAATACAAGCTGAAGGATGCTACAACATTTGAAGTTCATTGAATAAAATTAAATAACTTTATGGAAAGGAGTTATTTTATCTATCTACCTCAAATGTTTTGGCTTACATCTTTCTTGGTGATGTCCCTTGGAATCGGACAGCATCCTGTTTTATTGCTGTTACCTTCCATCAGGTCAACTTCAATTTATAGCACCCATATGAATAGGGGACTTCCAAGTCACCCTGTTATCAACAACCCTATTCGAGTCTTGCAAACTCAGGTCTATGACTTTCTTGATTGAGTCTATCCACTTGTAATGCAGTCTTTCTTCTTTACCTACTGTCTTGTACCTTACCAAGCATTATTACCTTATCTGTTGAGTCATGTCTTCTCGTGATATGTCCAAAGTCATGGTAACTGTAGAATTCCCAGGGTCTAGGCATGGATTGCAGTGGATAGTGCTTGAGGTAAGAATCGTACTGCCCTCTAAATTAAGGCCATATGATGTCAAGGTAAATCCAAAAATTCTTTCCTGTTTCAAGTATGGTTGGATCATGGAATTTCTCTATGGGAAATACAGCAAAAGACAAGAGAATGGGAGAGGGAACACTGTGTATGGCAGAGGAAGGCATGCACATACTTTTCCCCCCATTCCCTTGCCTCTTGCCTCAGTATGCATTCTCCACACTGGGCAAAAGGCAAGGTAGTGAGAAAGGAGAGCACAGAGGCAGAGAAAGACGGCACATCCATGCCTTTCTCTCTCCATTCCCTTGCTTTTTGCCTCAGCAAGCATTCTCATGCCAGGTGTGGAGATTGGGGAAAATAAGGTGGCCCTCCCCCAACTCAATGCTAACTTCTGCCTTGAATAGGAGCTAGAGATTTCCTCAAAATTATCTTAATTCTGAACTGCCACCACCCACTGCCCAACCCTATTTTACAGCAATGCAGTAGGATGTTGCCTGGGTCTTTCAAGGATTTTATAACATCTCCATCAAAGCATCTCAAAGATTCTCACCTTTCTTCCCCTGATTGGTAAACTATCTCTCGTGACCTGTGATGCTAACCCTAATAAAAATGTAATCTAATCCTAACAGTTCATTAACTCTTTATATGCCTGAAGGGGAGAACTACCCCCCTTCAGCACTGAAGCCTGGATAATGGGAAACCCCATTATCACACCAGGGAAAAAAGCAAGGGAATGGGAGGGGGAGCAGAGGAGGCAGAAAAGGAAGACATGCGTGTTCCTCCCCTCCTCCCATTTCCTTACCTTTTGCCTGGGTGTGCTTGCCTTCCTTCTCTATGCCTGGTAAAACAGAAGAGAATGGGGGAGCAGAATGGGGGGAAGCCACATGCACAACTCGCAAATAACCAAATTCACAAAGGTCAAATCCGCCAATGTGAAAGGAGGACTCTATATTGGCATAAACCTTTTATACTGCAATTTCTACACATGCTATACATGTCAGAAATATGATCCCTGATTTCAACATGGCTTACTGCTGGTCAGTGGGTGAATACTGCAGCCTTATGACTTCTTCTACAGTCTCTCAACCATGTTGTCAGTTGAGATACACAAGTTGGTTTGATTAATAAGAGTGATACACTCTCCACAGCAGCACACACCCTGTCACTCAGAGTGGTTCTTTATAAGCACAACTAGGTTTTAATTAAAAGGCTAAATGTAATAGGATGAGGATGCTACGACACTAGTAAGAATCACCAGAGGATTCCTCGACTGAGGATTCTTAACATTCCTCCTTGAAATACAAGTTGGCATGGACAGTTACAAAATGGAATATAGCATTATAATTGTGTAGCATGAAAGGGCCTCTGCTTGGAGGCAAGCTGAATTCAAGTGTAACTCACTTCTCTTTCTTCAAAATATGAACGGGAGAGTGCCTGACCACTCTGCTCCCACCATCTATTTCTTCACATGGAAAGCAATAAAGGAGAGAGGTTCCTGTTTGGAAGCAAATCAAGGATCTTGCTTGCATGGGTAGCATCCATAAGAGGAGGGAAGTTCTTTCCTTCAGAAGTATTGCTTTCCATGTGAGCAAAACTGTGAGGGGAGGCAAGGTATCCTTTTGCTCATGTGCTGGAGAAAATGAGTACCATCTCTATATGGCTTTGGTGTTGGTTGTAGTTAAAACTGGCAAATGGGTTCAAAGCATCCTATTTAAAAGTAGAAAGCTTATGTAGTACATGCACACTCACCAAAGTGGCAGAATAATTAATTGCTAAGAGACCCAGCAGCCTCTTGGACAAAACAACATATAGGTCCTCTTCCTCATTTGAACAGAGAGAAGACCACTGATATTCCAAGCAAGGCAGTTTTCACTGTCTTTATGACAGGAGTATATAACCTGTCCTCAAGGTTGTTAAGTACTGTCCCCAGAAGTGCTTCGATATCCCTACAACTGAATGCCACTCCCCACATTGGTTTCCCATCATTTTTCTACAGACCCCTCCCCCTGCAGCTGGTAATAAAAAGGAAAGAGGAATCTCTATCTCCAGGGATGGAGAGAAAGCTTTTTACTTCCTTCCAAAGAGAAAGATTGGTGGAGTGCTCTTCCTGTCTGTAGCACACACACACATCATGAAAATGCAGCTCCAACCCACACAGCCAGCATCACATGCCCACAGCCCTCAGGAGCAAAAAGGTTGTACACTCTACCTTTCTTAAGGTCAACTCAATGTCATGGTTGTGAATAATCTTTTAAGTTACAGTGGAGTAGAAGAGGAAAAGGCAGGCACAGATGGCTTTCAGTTGGTGTCATATTTTAGCATAAGCCAGATCTGCTAAGGCAAAGATGTTTCCATATAGCAGTCACTTGGTCACAGTTCCAGTTGGAACGCAGAGAGTAAAAACAAAACTTACTATGTTATTTCTTAGAAATGTTAGATGTGAGTTTTGGAAGTTTTTTAAAGAGTAATCTGAAGTTTCAGTCTTATATCCACTTGCTTAAAAGTAAATTCACAGAACTTACTGGGACTGTTTGGGGTTTTTTTTTAGCAGACATATTAAGATTTTTTTTAGCAGACATATCAAGATTGTTCTATTAATATTTGATAACCTATCACAGAATTTTTAATAAAAAAGAACACAATTTCTATTTTGCTTTAAAAAAAACCACACCCTTAATATACTGTACTAGTAGTGTATACTCACTGGTCTTTCTTTTCCTATATCTGATCCTGCCCCTACTTTCTTTCATACAATATTATTCAACTATCATATTTCAATTAGGACTATCTCATCTTCCTGAAAAAAAGAGAAAGGATTGTTGACTCAGCACTTACACGGAAAAAGCCTACTTACTCACATGTTACTGCTGAATTCCATCTAAATATTAGGAAGAACTCATAAGAGCAATCCAAAGTGAAATATACTGCCTGGGAGTGTGGTGGAGTCTCCATTCTTGGAAGATTTTAAACAGAGGCAGGATAGCCATCTGTTGGGAATGCTTTGATGGTGTATTCCTGCATGGCAGGTAGTTGGACTCAGGCCTTGTGGTTTCTTCCTGGTCTACGATTCTATGATTTCTAGAGAAAACCTGGGAAGCTGCCAAATCTGCATTACAAGAATGTGATTTACCAAGAGCCAATCTCTAAGGTACAACTAGTGCTTGTCTCAATGAAGCAGCAAATTCTTTGTTTTACCATAACATCTACATAGACATAAAACGAAATTGTTGTTGTTACTGTGTGCCTTCAAGTTGTTCCTGACTTATGGCAACCCTAAGGCAAACCTAAAATGGTATTTTCTTGGCAAGATTTTTTTCAGAGGAGATTTTGCCTTGCCCCTCCTCTGAGGCTGAGAGAGTGTCATTTGCCCAGGGTCACCCAGTGAGTTTCCACAGGCAAGCAGGGATTCAAACCCTCTTCTCTAGAGTGCTAGTCAAACATTCAAACCACTACACTAGCCTGGCTGTCATAAAACTAAATAGAAATACGAAAATCAGATCTTGAAACACAAGAACGAAGGTGGAGAGGGAGGCTATTGAGCTATATTTGATGAATCCCAGTGCCTGGCATTTGGCAAGTTCCTCCGTTCCCAAGCTGATGGGTTTCTGTCTTCCCCTCTTCCCCACCCCCATCCCCATCCCACACTTCCCCCCTCCACTTTCTCCTTCCTTCTCCAGGCTGGGTTTAATTTGACACCTTGAGCCTTGGTAACGAGGTGGGGAACAGAACAGCCACAGTGGATTTCATTAGGCTCAGCACTGCAGGCCTCACTCTCTGTGCGTTAATGACATGGGAGGATAGGGAAACGAGACAGCCACTGCACAAGATGAAATAAACATGAGGGCTGTCAGGAGTGACAGCTGAAGCAAAGGGGACAAAATAAGTCAGGTAGAGACCTTTCTCATTCTGCACAATGCAAAGCGACACCTTGGAAAGGCCTTTTACTACAACCCCTCCTTTCTTGGGGAGAAAGGGGGTGGAGTGAGAGAGAGAGGAATGAGCGAAAGGAAATTCAATGAAATCAGCATTTTAGCATACAAATTACATTTATCAGTTTAATGTCAGTGGGAATCAGACCCATTCTCCTCCCTTAGGGAAACATTATTTGCTAAGAGAACAGGAGTTCTTTCATAGTTACTTCCAGGGTTAGCTTTAAAAATCCAACAGAATAGCAATGTATCTCACAAAGGTGGCAAACAAGCAAACCATTTCTCCCTTCCCTGGCTAGGGTAGCTGCAGAGAATAAACTGCAGCTGAGAAAGAGAAGAGAGTAAATGTTTTCCCAGTCTTCAAAGGGGGGGGGGGACTCAACTGCTGTGAGGTGTAACTCATAATCCATCACTTCCCAGAAGTCCATCTTCATGAAACTATAGACTACAGTCCAAGAAGCCAAACTGCTTCTGGCAGCACCATCTGTGGAGGCTATTGTTCATCTGCACTATTCTTCTCTCCTTCCTGGGCTGTGTCCTTCAACTGGTATTGTTGGGTAACCCTCCATATTTCAGTTATGGGACATGTAGTCGGAGTTAATTAGCAGCTTGCTTGTAACAAGGTATGAGAACCAGAGACCGTTAGATAAACAAAGCTAGGAATGTAGTGATAAGCGCTGCCAGGCTGAAACCAGAACTCCAAGGTCTCTTGCGGGCGGGATGAGAAACTCTTTGTTTTAATGTTCTGGATTTTGCTAATTGCCTCCAGTTCACTCACTGAAGTCCTGTACTATATTTCACACTCCTAATAAATAGTGTATTCACACTGTTACATTTGTGTGTGTGAATTCAGTTCCTGACAGAGTGAGCGAACTCCTGCAAAATTAACAACATGTATCAAATAAGTGAAGAAGATCCTGAAGACAAGGGAGCATCCGGCAGAACCGTCAAAGCTCCAGGCAAGGAATTCGCCAAAAGAGACGGGACGGTCCCCAGCCGGGCCCCTGATGCAAAACCGGAGACACGACCTTCGATTCCTCCATCTGGGCCTGGAGCGAGAGACCAGAAACTGCTCAGCACCAATGTCGCCGGGCTACAAGATGGGACACATCTATTGTTGAGACCAACATAATGGAACAACTTCTAGACAGAGAAGAAGAAGTGGAAAAGCAGAGAAGAAATTTCCAAACTGAGAGCTCAGCTGCATGACTGGAGACTCCTGGTGCCTCAGGTTGGACAAGCGCCACTCCAGGCTCCAGCAGCGGCAGCTGTTCCAGTGGCAGCAGCACCTGCAACTCCCAGGATACCAGCACCGCAAGGGGCCCCCCGACCTTTCTGAGAGTTGAAGACCACATACGATGGCGATGGAGCCACCCTGACATACTTTCTGAACATGGCCTCTAATTCCATGATCGACTAGGGGAACAGTTTCCCTGATGATGCCACCAGAATTAGATACCTGAACCAGCACCTCAAAGGAGAAACAGCGGAGTGGGTCACCAACCTGTTCGACTCATGAGCTGAGGAAACAGCTGACCTCCAGCTGTTCATGCATTGACTTAGAGAAAGATTTGAGGATCCGTTCTTTCAAGAACAAGCCAGATACCAACTGAAGAAACTGCGCCAAGAAAAAGGAACCATTGGCGAATGTGCACAAGAATTCAGGAAGTTAGCCGCTAAGGTTCTGGAATGGAAAGATGACATTCTCAAGCAATTTTTCCAAGATGGATTAAATCCCATCATCTTGGATCGGTGCCTGACCCAAGGGGATCCTGCCAGCCTCCCAGGATGGGTGAAACTAGCCAGAGAAGCGGAAAGCATCATGGAGACTGTCCAGCTTGCCCGGCAAAGGCAAGCGCAAGAAATTGGTCGCCAAACCCCTGGACTGTGAAAAACCACTTTCCTGAGCAGCGAGGAAAAGAAAAAACGACTCAAAGAAGGCACCTGTTTCCAATCTGGGAAAAAACGCCACATCCCCAGAAAATGCCAGGGATCAAAGAAACCCACTGAAGAAAAGTCGGGCACCCCCATCACCCGACCTGTATCCCGTAAAGCCGACACCCCGAAGCCGACAACCAAACGCCCCGCCAGCGGAACTGCTGCTGGAACTTGCAATGGTGAGGACAGCCCACGGCCCACATCCTACTCGGACAGCGATGACTGGGACCCCGACAAGTCCGCTAATGTAAGTACCACCAAAACTCGCCATGTATATGAAACAGTAACCTTACAAGGAAATGATGGGAAATTACTAATGTACAGGGCCTTAGTTAACTCAGGCTGCACAACTAGTTTATTGAATCCTGCTGTGGCAAAAGAACTTGCAGTAAAATTTGAACCCCTAAAAAAGGCCGTCACATTATCTCAAACGGATGGGTCACCCATGGCAAGAGGCCCTGTACAGGAAAGGACCAAACCTATCCCTGTTCAAGTGGGAAACTACTAGGGGCAATTATGTTTCCTAGTACCCACCAAAATCAGGTTTCAAGTAGTCCATGGGTATGACTGGCTAAAAAAACACAATCCCCAAATTGACTGGACACAAGGCTTACTCAAGCATACCCATGATGTAAATCAAATGCCCGAACAAAACCCCCCTGACTTGGCACTCACTTTGAGTCCTGAGGAGCTGCAAAAAAATCCATTAGAGTACCGAGACTTGCAGAAAGCTTTTGAGGACCATGAAGCAGACAAACTGCCCCCACATAGAGACTTTGATTGCAAACTCTGATTAATAGACGGAGCTAAAATCCCCAGACCAAAAATATATCCAATGAACAACCAAGAACTTGATGCTCTAAAAAGATTCCTGAACAAGAACTTACAATGTAGATTTATAAAACCCTCGTCTGCTCCTACCGCCAGTCCAATATTTTTCCGCAATAAAAATGACGGACGAGAACCAGGGGTTATTGTAAACTACAGTTTAATTAATCAGGCAGTGTTACCTAATATTTATCTGATTTCTTTAACTAAAGATATCTTAAATCAATTGATTAAAGGCAAATAATTCTTTACAAAATTAGACCTCAAGGATGCCTTCCACAGAATACGGATGGATCCCGACAGTGAGTGGTTGACTACTTTCTCAACCCCACTGGGAAACTACCAATGGACAGTTCTCGCTTTTGGATTACAAACTGGTCCCGCAGCTTTCCAAATGTTTCTCAATTCTGTATTACAAGATCTCCTCTACAAAGGTGTTGTTGTTTACCTAGATGACATTTTGATCTATTCAGAACCCTTGAACAACACACCAAGCTCATACGTACTGTGCTGCAAAGACTCATAGACAATGAACTTGTTGTTAAATGCTCAAAATGCGAGTTTCACACTCAGACTTTTGATTATTTAGGGTACCGTATTTGCCAAAACACACCTAACATGGTGCCTGCCAAAACTGACACCATATTAAACTGGCCTGCCCCCAAAACTAGAAAATAGCTCCAGCAATTCCTTGGCTTTGCAAACTTCTATCGTAACTTCATAGAAGGGTTTGCAACTATTGCTCTCCCTCTCACCGACCTCTTGAAAAAAGCAACCGATACCAAATCTAACCGATGCAACTGCATCATCTGGACTGAAAAATGCCCAACGGCATTCTACACCCTCAAACAAAAATTCACCTCCGAACCGCTTCTCTTATTCCCTGGTTCTGCCAAAGAATTTACAATTCAAACCGATGCCTCTGACTTCGCCATGGGAGCTGTCCTTCTTCAACACGACACAGACAACCACCTAAAACCATGCGCATTTATCTGCAAAAAATTCTCTGCCACGCAACACAACTGGCCAATTTGGGAGAAGGAATCCATGGCCATCCATTTTGCGCTCACCTCATGGAGACACCTCCTTGAGGGTTCTAACATTCCATTTCAAGTCTGGACTGACCACCGCAATCTCGAGACACTAAAAACTGCCAATAAACTAACCCCTAAACAAGCATACTGGGCTGCATTTTTCCAGCGTTTTAGATTCAAAATTGTGTTCAAACCTGGTAAAATTAACACTTTAGCAGATCCTCTCTCAAGACTACCCTGCCACAAACCTCCCTCCTCTTCTTCTCCAACCACAGAAAAACCTCTATTCTCCCCAGACAATTTTGGATTATAAGTCACTACCCATGAGCAACAAAAGGCACGTGAGACAGCCTCAACACTACTTGATTCTGCCTTCCAACATTTTCTAAAATCTGCCTACCAAACTGACACTTGGCTTAAATCACACAAAGACTCGATCACCTGGGTTAAAGATTTGGCTTTCATCGGAACTAAAATCTACGTATCACCATCTTGCCGCATCAAAATTTTAGAAAGATACCATGATTCCAAACCTGCTGGACATTTTGGCTTTCTCAAAATTCTACATTCCATCAGAAAACTTTTCCACTGGCCAGGCCTTACAAAACAAGTCCAGGAATATATAAAAAACTGTGCAATTTGCAACACCTGCAAATCCTCGTCTTTTAAGCTGCATGGACTTCTCCAACCACTTCCTGCTCCTTCCTCTCCTTGGGACATTATTTCATGGGACTTTAGTGTTGGTCTGCCCAACTCATGTGGTTTCCATATGATTTGGGTTGTCACCGATCATTTTTCCAAACAATCTCACTTCATCCCCCTGAAAAAAGTTCCAACTGCTGAAAAATTAGCTGACCTCTTCATCAGTAACATCTGGAAACTCCATGGACTTCCCTCCACAATCATTTCTGACAGAGAACCTATCTTCACTTCCAAATTCTGGACTTCACTCCTGAAATCTCTCGGCATTTCCCAAAAACTCAGCAGCTCCTATCATCCACATACTGATGGGCAAACCGAATACACCAACCAAACCCTGGAACAGTACTTACGCTGCTTCATCAATTCCAACCAAAATAATTGGGCACGCCTCCTCCCCTTTGCCGAATTTGCTTAAAACTCTGCTTTGCACTCCTCTACTGGCAAAACTCCATTTGAAGTTGCCTTTGGTAGCACCCCAAAACCTTTTCCTTCACTTCCCACCGCCTTCTCTACAACTCAGCCTGCCTCACTCACCTCTTGGATTACAAAAATTTCTTCCATTTGGGACTCTGTACATGACTCTCTCAAAGCTTCAAAGCTTCTGACAAATGCTTTGCTGACCGAAAACAACAACGCAATCCTACATACAAACCTGGAGATCTTGTTTACATCTCTTCCAAAAACGTTTCCTCCAATGGCCCCTCCAAAAAACTCTCCCCCAAATATCTTGGTCCTTTCCCAATCAAATTTGCCATTAATGATGTCACCTTTGAACTTTCTTTGCCTGACACTTACAAACTTGTTCACCCTGTTTTTCATTCCAGCTTACTGAAACCAGCTCCTTCGAATTCTTCTTCGGAGAGTAACCCACCCACTCGACCTGCTGTTCCTGCTTCCCGGGCTTCACCAATCCATATTTAAATGCCGCACTTTGCATTTTCATTTTATTGTTATGTGCACCTTTTCCCCTTTCTTTTCCACTCCCTGCTACCTCTCCTTTTTCCCTATTGATCACTGCTATGCCATCTCTTCACTCATTTTTTTTTCAGGTCAGGCAGGATGTCAGGTAGCCCTCGATATTTCAGTTCAGGGACATGTAATAAGAATTAATTAGCAGCTTGCTTGTAACAAGGTATGAGAACCAGAGACCGTTAGATAAACAAAGCTAGGAATGTAGTGATAAGTGCTGCCAGGCTGAAACCAAAACTCCAAGGTCTCCTGCGGGCGGGATGAGGAACTCTTTGCTTTAATGTTTTGGATTTTGCTAACTGCCTCCAGTTTGCTCACTGAAGTCCTGTACTATGTATCACACTCCTTATAAATAGTGTATTTCACTGTTACATTTGTGTGTGTGAATTCGGTTCCTGACAGCTTTGGTTGTGGAAGCTGGACAGTGAAGGAAGTTGATAGGAAGAAAATAAACTCATTCCAAATGTGGTGCTGGAGAAGATTTCTACAAATACCCTGGACTGCTAAAAAGACAAATGAATGGGTACTAGAGCAAATCAAGCCTGAACTCTCCCTAGAAGCCAAGATGACTAAACTAGAAAAGGCAATAATGTCTGGTAAGGTAGAAAGCAGTAGGAAAAAAGGGAGACCACATTACAGAACGATAGACTCAAGCAAGCAAGACACTTCCTGAATTGGCAAGACCTGAGCAAGGCAGTTGATTGTTACTGCCCTGGCTAGTCTGAGCTTTGGGGATATTAAAAGATATCCCTTGATATCACAATTCGGCTGCACTTCTCTATTCCTCTCCACGTGCTTGTGAGGCCACCGGACAAGCTCGTAAACAAGCTCGGCCGTTAATAGCTGTAATATTCAAACTACAATACAGGCAGGCCAGAAATAGCTGACTCACTGCTTTAGGAGACCTCCAGGCAAGTACTCTAATTAAGAATGCACACTACTTACAAAAGAGCCTCTGCCCCGCGATGGGAGCTTGATGGGTAAACTATGCAATACCCAAGTACTCTGCGTCTGCATACTGGCTACTCTATTGAGGATCGCTACGATAGCTCAATCATTCAGATTCTGACCTTTCGGAGGCTTTGTCTCCAATTCCAAATCTATGGTTTTCCCCCAAGTACGGCATAGCCTGCAGTCACAATTCCCCTTATAAAAACCCTTGATTCCGAGACCTTCCTCGGAACACTCCCGGGTTTCATCCCGCCTTGCTGCCGCTTTGCTTGGCGAGCCTCCCCTCAGCTCCACGTGCTGAGCTACATCGCACCCCAGCTTCACTCTCTATTTTTCTGGGCTTCAGGACAGGTGAAATATCACCCAAACCAGCAATTCCTCTAAAAATCCCTCTATACCACTCCAACCTTTATTTTCTTTAGTTAACTTGTATGAGTGTGTCGCTAACACTGTTTTGCAAGTAAACAGCATTTATTATTTCAACTTCTGTGTTCTTCTTGACTCGACCTGACCCCGTAGACATAGGGTTCAAGATCTCACTAAGTTACCCTGCCTCTCGTAACGCTAAGCAGTGCTCTGAGCTAATTTTCCCCAACTTTAGTTGAGCACATTTTGGTGTCCCTCCCGGGACCCCCAGTTCACAGGGTAACAGAGTGGTAGAGCAACGCGGGCAGCCCCGGTATCCCTAATTTGAGAAGGAGTCACGAACCTCCTCAAATCAGGCTGGTACTGACTTAGGTGACAGTCGATCAAGTCGTTAGAGCGCAGTCAGGCAGGAACACGTTTGTGTGAGAATTCTGTGCGTTTGAGCTCTAGAGCTATTCTATCTGGGTGGAAATCTGTTCCCCTTGCTTGGTTTGTGTATGTCAGCCGCCCCGGCCTGGTCACTAGCACTAGGCAGTGAACCATTGTCCGATAGCAAGGGGTGTGCACAAGCTGTCCTGGGAATCACATCCCTAACTTGGGGTCTATCGTGGGCTGGGATCCAAAGTGTTAGAGTGTTAGCACGGTAGGAACAGTCTACACTCATCCAACACCCTAGTGGCAAGGCAAAATAGCACTTAGGGAAAAAATTCCCCCCCTCAGAGTAATATACGGGTGCATCTCGTCAGTTGTTGTTGTTGGGTAGCTTTGAGAGTGCGGATGCGTCCCGCTAGTGGTTGTGAAAAGCGCAGGTGCGTCCCTCTGTATAGTTTCGGGTGCGTCCCGAGTGGCTAGCTGACTAGGTGCGGGTGGTGAGTCCCGACCTAGCCTAGGGTTTTAAGAAGTTTGTCCCAAGGTAGAGGTAGGTGCCCCTCACCCGAAAAACTTAGGAACAGTTTTGGCTTAGGTTCCCATCCCTTTTCCCCCACTGCTTGGCCAGGCGGCGCTGTAAGTTCCACTGGGTTCGTTTCCCCCCTTCAGGTAGGCGGAGTACTCCTGAGGGTTCCCTGGGTCTAGGTGACCTCTCTGTCCCCAAACCGTTACCTCGTCCTTTGGTCCCCAGTGCTGTCGAGGTGGAAAACTGGGCTTGGGTGTACCAAAGTGACTTTGTTTGGGCAGGTTGGAGATAGGTTCCCATCCCTCTTTCCTAGAGAAGTTCCGCAGAGTTCGTTTCCCTTCAGTACCCCAAGGGTCTAGGTGATCCTTCCCGTCACTCCAGTTCCTGGTCCCGTTTGCAGTTTGTAGTTTGTGAGTTGTTGGTACTGTTAGGAAGTTGTGGTTTGTGCAGGAAAATGGCAGAGAGTAGCAAGGTCACCATCAAGAACCTCATGTTAGAGGAAGAGGTCCGAGGTAAACTAGAAAGGTGGGTGTTGAGTAAGGGGAACTGCCCTTGGAAGGACACCATCTTCCAGATGGCCGATCCCTTTACCACACTCCGGGAAGCATATACCTGGCGCGTAAATCGAAGAACCCTTTCGGACCGTCTAAAGACGCTTTGGCCGCTTGGGGACTTTGGCTTACGGCCAGAGATGCTAGTAGTGCCCTGGTAGAGACCAGAGAAAAATTGGCTAGTATAGAGAAGGAGAATGCCCGGCTTCAGGCCAAGGTCAAGAAGCTGCGTGTGGACAAGGTTACTTTTGCGTCCGTAGCGCAGGCGTCCGCCCAGAAACTGAATAACATCCAGGTAGTGGCGCAAACATGGGAGGAGAAAGCCCACGCCCTAGAGGCTGAGCTGGATCATGCCCGGTCTGCGGCCAAGTTTATGGTGGAGCAAGTGAGAGAACAGCAGAAGGCTGTTAGCCATGCAGCTTGCCAGAAACAGATAGCTGCGCTGAAGAGCCAGCTCCAAACTCGCAAAGCCCTAATTTCAGCTGTGTGCCCAGAGCTGCTCCCAACGTTTGCAGAGGACTTTTCTGGGGAGGCACTGCCGGAGGATGCTCAGGCAATCCTTCCCCACAATCCAGACTGGAGCGACCCTAAGGTCCCAGTCCACCCGGTCGAGACTAGGTCCACGACGAGACGGACCACCCCCCTTGGAGAAGGCAGTTCTGATAGGCAAGAGACGCAGGAGACGCAGGTCACCGACACTAGGGTCCCTTGGCGTGCTACTGAGGCAAAAGCAATTGCAGACCAACTGGGTCCTTTAAACTGGTCCACCGGCATCATGTGGTTGAACGCAGTGATTCACTCTCACCCGACAGCCTATGGTCAGGACCTGACCCAACTGGCCCGACTTTGTATGTCCCCCTCCGAACTCTCTACTCTTGAGTCAGCCGTGGTGGCTCGAGGCCTGGTTAGGCTCGAGGCACACGACTGGATGAGAGAGGTAGTGAAGATTTTGTGGCCCGGACAGAGTGCAGGTGTGCTCTATGTCATGGAGCAACAGGGTCCTCGTGAGAACCCTGAGGCTTACGTGGCATGGAAGCAGCTCCTCGCCAATCTGGCTGAGAAGGTCCCCTTGACACCCCGTGGATATGACTTTAACGGCCTCGAGTTTAAGACGCTCCTATACGGAGGTCTTAATCATGAGACCAAGATGTCATTAGGTTTGGTGGATCCAGCCACCACTAACTGGGAGGAGTTCGGGAACAACCTCCGACAGGTCTCCGACCTGCTGCATGAGGCAGGATCCCTTAAACTTCCCAAGACACATAGGAAGGAACCCGGGAATTGGGAACCCATAGCCGAGGTCACGTACTCGAAGTATGGGCCCCATTCCCAACACCAGAAAACTGCGCCAAATTCGGTTCCCCGAGGGAACTGGATTCCGCTCCCAGCTCCCAGACAGGACAATAGGCAGTGGCAGGGAAGAGATTTCCGCGGCCAGCCAGGCAAGGGAGGAAGTCCCCCACAGCAGCCAACTGCCCCCAAACAGCTCTCTGACTCGGGCTCTCTCCTGGAGACGTCTGGTGGGTACGATCCCATGGCCCAGACTTACTCCTCGGATACAGTAAGAGTCTGGGGCATGCTCAGAAGGTTCGGACTGGACATGAGCCAGTTTGATGGGAGACCCACATCCGAGCTCCTGGATGTGCTAGACAGGCATCTACTGCTGGGAAATAGCCAGCCTGTGAATGTGGTGACCAACGGTCCCCCTCCAGCTGGATATTACCCTGACTTAGAGCTGCCAGGATAGGGGTGCCCTCGGTCCCAGGATCTCCCCCAGAGGGTTGTGGCTCGACTGACGCCCAACAGATGGGGTAGATCTAGGGTGAAGGCAGGCACTAGGACCGATAGGGAAAAGACCTCTGCCACCTCTCCTGCAGACTCTGGAGCAGTCCCAAAGGTGCTGCTTCCTAACCTGAGAAGACTGGGTGAGCCCACCCCCGACACTATCCGTTTGACCGGATATGGCGGGGGAGGACCCAACCTAAGCCCTCCAGAGAACACAAGCACCCAGGGCACACTAGAAATAGACAGATTTCCCCTTCTCATGACACAGCCCCAAGTGCAAGTCCAACCATCTCTGAGACAGTGGTGCTTTCAGAGCACCGAGAAGGATCGCACCAGGATAAGGTTCAGGAGGAAGCACCATTCTTTCAGCTGGGAGACGTGGAAGCCCCCACCAAGTCTGACATTGCCAGCATGTATGAGAGCCAGGAAAGGGAGGACACACAGCTAGGCGAAGCCAGCCCCAAGCTTCCGAAGCTCTCCATTGTCCCTGCTCTGAGCCCCCGGCTAGAAACTAGCAGCTTCCCCTGGGATTTCCTTGAAGTCTTGGCAAGGAGAGTCTTTCCTCTCCATGCCATCTTTCAGGGGAATCTCAAAGGAGACTGGGGATTTAAACAGCAAGAGGTTCCTGCCCAGCCAGAGCACAGGCTAACACAGGCACTCACCCTGGCACACCCTGTATGTACCATGCACACTCCCTTTGACCGCAGTCCAGCCGGGGAGATTTCGGCCAGTGTGAGACCTAACTGCCCCATGGAGGTGAATTTGGCTACTGCCTCCCCCTCTGTACACACGCTTTGGTGCCGCCTTGTCCTCAAGGGCCATGGCACCGTCTTAATTGTGACGCTGGTAATTGCAAAAGGGGCCACGGCTAGCTACGGCTCCATCACAGTTACCATCTGTACTAGAGAGAAATGCTCCCTGGAGGCACATCGGTCCAGGACCAGCCTCCATACCGAATTGAGAATACGGGTCCCTAACCAAGAGCGGGCGCTGCCACTCCTGCCGGTAATTCCGGAGACCCTGCAAAAGGAATGGAAGGGTCAGTCGGTTGATCCTGCATCGGTGGTCATCTCCGAGCCAGAAAATCCCGGTGCCCAAAGACCCAACGTAAGCTCCTTGATTTGCCAGACTTCCTTGAGTCGCAAGGAAGTGCCAGCCATTAATTTGTCCAAGGCCTTTGCCTCCATTTACGAGGCGTTTGACAATGGTTGAATGGCCAATGTCTGAAGGTGGCCACCTAGAGGTGGAGTGGCGACCCCTCTGCATTCCCAGTTACTGTAAATAGTTCCGCTATGTAAGTAGTTGTAATAGTGGTGTTATTTTTGTTGTGAATTGTTTAGAATTAAATGTCCCGTTTGGTTCCAAAAGCCAATCTGAAGGCGACCAGTCTTCAGGTCTGCCTTCGGAGTTCAGCTATATCTGTGGATGGTGACACTGCTCGTTCAGGGCCAGCATCGAACTATCGGTACTAGGTTGTTAGCTGCCCCAAGCCCTCGTTAACATCATCAGGCTTGGACCTTCGGCTTCGGTCTGGGCGGGGAGGGTGCGAGCGTGCAAGTCCATGTTATACGGACCGGAGTGCAAGTGGGACCTTCACAGCTGGAGGTTCTGCTTGTGCGGCTGGGAGGTTAACATGGGCGTCTCTAGACCCATGAGCTGATGTGGGACCCGAACCAGGACCTCATTGTCCGGACCAACGGCCATCCTCCGACCAATACAGCCTTAATCTCAGTTGCTATTTATATCCCCGTAGACTTTTAGTCTTTTCAGTCATGATGACCCAGTTTCAATTCGAATTCCCAGTGGGCTTTGAGCCGGCCATTTGCATTAATGGTATACATTGGATAATAATCATGTCAGTTCTTCTGTTAAAACTCTAATAGGTCAATTAACCCAGATGACTGGGAAGATCCCGAGGTTGTACCATCACCCCCGAGCACCGTCGGGGGGGGGGGTGATGAAGAAAGTTGCCGCTCCATCTGATGGCCGATGCTTGGAGATTCCTGGTTCTTCGACGACACCCGTGACTGTGAGGGAAGGTGACCATGCAGCCTCCTGATTGCAAAGATGGACTTTTTGCCATTCCTGCTACTGTTTGCTGACCCGAGGAAACCTATGGACTATTCCAGGCTCCAAACCCTGCAAAGACTCTTTGCTCTTGATTTGCAGCCAGCCAAGCTGCACCGACTTGGACATTTTTGTTGTTGTTCCTGCTCCGTTGCCTGGATGGACTTATGTTTTGCTCGCCCGTTCCAGTTAAAAGACTTTTCCTGTTGCGAGGGGGGTGCCAAGATGTTTGCTTGCACCTCACCTCCCCGGACTACGAACTTCCACTCCACTTTGAACTGTTTGTTCCATGGATTGCCTTCATTGCCAGACCATGCACTGGACTTACAGTATTCCATTGATTATTTCATTGCTTGCTTCATTTTGCATTTGCTATTTTTACTGCCATTGCTCATGTTTCGACAGTTCCCTATTGACGGGACATTGGACATTGTTTATTGTTTAATTGTTTATTATTGCGCTATTGTTTACATTGGTGTGTGTGTGTGTTTAGGTTTACGTTTTAGTTAGGAATGTCTTCATAAGGTAGTAATCCTTTTGCTCTTCCTGAAATTCCCTTTCCTGAGGAGTGATATGGCTACCAACCTGCAAGCCCTATTCGGCTCTAAATTGATTTTTGTTTTTAATTGGAAAATGTCCAATATTGTCCCCAACATCACCCATTTTCAGGGGGGGATTGTTACTGCCCTGGCTAGTCTGAGCTTTGGGGATATTAAAAGATATTCTTTGATATCACAATTCAGCTGCACTTCTCTATTCCTCTCCACGTACTTGCGAGGTCACCGGACAAGCACGTAAACAAGCTCGGCCGTTAACAGCTGTAATATTCAAACTACAATACAGGCAGGCCAGAAATAGCTGACTCACTACTTTAGGAGACCTCCAGGCAAGTACTCTAATTAAGTATGCACGCTACTTACAAAAGAGCCTCTGCCCCGCGATGGGAGCTTGATGGGTAAACTATGCAATACCCAAGTACTCTGCGTCTGCATACTGGCTACTCTATTGAGAATCGCCATGATAACTCCATCATTCAGATTCTGACCTTTCGGAGGCTTTGTCTCCAACTCCAAATCTATTGTTTTCCCCCAAGTACGGCATAGCCTGCAGTCACAATTCTCCTTATAAAAACCCTTGATTAGAATCATAGAATCATAGAAATGTAGAGTTGGAAGAGACCACACGGGTCATCCAGTCCAACCCCCTACCATGCAGGAATACCCTCAAAGCACTCCCGACAGATGGCCATCCAGCCTCTGCTTAAAAACCTCCAAGGAAGGAGACTCCACCACACTCCGAGGCAGCATATTCCACTGCCAGACAGCCCTGACTGTCAGGAAGTTCTTCCTGAGGTTCAGGTGGAATCTCCTTTCCTGCAGCTTGAATCCATTGCTCCTTGTCCTGGTCTCTGGAGCAGCAGAAAACAAGCCCTCTCCCTCCTCTACATGGCATCCCTTCAAATATTTAAACATAGCTATCATGTCCCCTCTTAACCTTCTCTTCTGCAGACTGAACATACCCAGCTCTCCAAGTCTATCCTCATAGGGCTTGGCTTCCAGGTCCTTCACCATTCTGGTCGACCTTCCTCGGAACGCTCCCGAGTTTCATCCCACCTTGCTGCCGCTTTGCTTGGTGAGCCTCCCCTCAGCTCCATGTGCTGAGCTACATCGCACCCCAGCTTCGCTCTCTATTTTTCCTGGGCTTCAGGACAGGTGAAGTATCACCAAAACCAGCAATTCCTCTAAAAATCCCTCTATACCACTCCAACCTTTATTTTCTTTAGTTATCTTGTATGAGTGTGTCGCATACACTGTTTGGCTTGTATTTAATAAACATCATTTATTATTTCAACTTTGGTGTTCTCCTTGACTCGACCCGACCCAGTAGACATAGGGTTCAAGATCTTGCTAAGTTACCCTGCCTCTCGTAATGCCAAGCAGTGCTCTGAGCTAATTTTCCCCAACTTTAGTTGAGCACATTTTGGTGTCCCTCCCGGGACCCCCAGTTCACAGGGTAACATGATGATAGAGTAACTTGGAAGTCTCTCACCCATAGGGTCACCGCAAGTCAACACTGACTTGATGGCAGTTAGCAACAACAATGAAAAATATAAAAGCAGGAAGATGACTAGTTAGTGCCTCAATATTTTCTTCTTACAAATTTGGTTATGATTCATTCCACACTAACCACTCTTCAGTCGAAATATTTTAATCAGACCTTTGAAATAACATATTATGAGTAGCAATGTTACCTATAACAGATTACTTTCGCAACACTGGACAAAATACAGTCCACAGAAGCGATATTGGTACAGGTCCCCACAGGCTTTTATTAGCACATACACATCCAGCCACGTGGATAAAATCTTAATCCAACCAAAAACTGGTTTTTACTCTCTTGGAAACCCCTTTGAAGGATAGTGTTACCACACCTATATACTATGTCCTGAGGAGCATAATTATTATATATCAAACATAGTGTGCCATAGAGATCTACTGGAAGGACATGTAGGTAAGCAGAGCTATGGATACAGATCAAAAGGTAGCACTGTTTTCTGTCACGCATTCTTAGGTGAATCTCGGAAATGGTTCACACAGACCATTTGAATGGATTTTCAGCAATAAAAGCGCCAACAGGAGACAAGAGGTCTCTGGGATCAAATTAACATTTCAAACAGCCAGCAATGTGACACTTCAGAGGCATGCATCCCCGGATGAGAAAGTCATCGTGCAGGAAACTACAAGGATGCCTGGTTGTATTTTCTTTGAACTACAAAGCTGAGATCCGTCTTCATAAAAATGCAGCCATCTGGTCCCCAGGACATGTTCAGTAGTGTAACTAGAACCCCTTTTTCTCCTCCATTCCAGAGTTTTCCAGACTTGCAAGCAATCCCTCTGTCAGTGGAAAGCTCCCCTCAGCCCTGCCCTTAGGCTGAGTTGGGCTCTTCGCTTGTCTTTTCCCAGCCGAAGACTTCTGGATTGGTACAGTATTACCCCAACCCCTATGTCTCTCTCTCTCTTAATTTTCACCTCTTTCTAATTTCTATAGCATCTTGTACGATTGTGTGAGTGAGTGCAACAAGAGTGATTGTATGGATTTTGATATCTTTTTCAATAAAATACTTAAGTTGAACAGTTAGCCTGATTCTCTGTGATCCAACTGTGTAAAGCCAGGCTCAAGATCCTTAATTAATGCCCTCTTTGCACTGCTACAGCAGTGTTCTTGGCTAATTTTCCCCACAAATGATAATTTTGACAGGCATTGGGAATTCCCTAAGGGACCCCCAGCAAGCACGGTAACAATAGTACTGGTCTCAGACAGGTCATGGGGGTGAAAAGCCCCCTCAGAATCCCGTAAACCAAGACCAGAATTAGACGTCTGGTCATTTCCAGGCTTGTTTTTTAAATATTTTGTCCGCCTGCAGGAAAGTTGGCCACTTTTCGGGGAGTGAAAATTGGTCCCAGGCTTTCCTAAGTTGACCTCCCCTGCTTATTGGGTTAACGAGGGCAATAACATTCTTTTTTTAAAAAAAAAAAAAGATGAATACTGATAATGTCAGTGTTTTCTGATGTGACAAGAAATTTTACTTCTTTTTCTCATTATTTTAGAAGGGCTAAAAATACTTTGGGAATCATTTGAGGGAATTTTTTTTGTTCAGATTTTTGAGTTTATTGACCTAGATGGAGGGGGTTTTTTTTAAAAAAAAAAAAGGAGGGGGGACAATAAAACGAAATGAACATGTTACCTGAAAAATTTTGGTAACATCAGTGAGCTACTTTTTCTATATTGTTATGATTTACAAAAATTAAGAACTTGGTTTTTAAGAGCAACTTTTCAATTTCTGATTACAGCAGGACAAACTGAACATGACTATGAGACCACAGAAGTACTTAATATTTACTAGATTATGTCCTATGTTAGATTATACAGAAAACATAAACAGCACTAGTTTCACCTGCATTCTAAATTCAGCAGAAATGTACATACACTGCTTGGGAAAGAAAGCATTCTGTATATGCTCAGGAGTGCTCATTTCTGTAGGCTTCCAGGCTGAGGCTCTGTTGTACAAGACTCCTTATTTTGCTAGGAGGCTGAGGGTGATCTGAAAAGTGCACATGTAAAAATTCCCAGTGTTAAGCTCCATCTGCTATTTATTCGCTCTTGGGAAGGAAGAGGTGAGACAGACACAGATTCTGTTCCTGCCTCCCTGCTTCCTGCTGCACAGCTAATAGTTTTGCCATGAGTGGGGTAGATATGCATCAGGCAAAGGACATGGGAGAATAAAGGTTAAACCCACCCCTTTACAGTGTCATCCTGTTGTTCAAAGCAGCATTGAAAACAGTTAAACACATATTCTCACCCACCACCACCACCACCATTTTTCTTGGCTTCCCCCTGCAGGATTTTCCTTTTTGCTTTTTTTACCAGTAGGGAAAAACATCACTGATATGCAGCTTAGCAGCCAAGTGACCCTGGCAACTACTGCCCAGGGAGAAAGTTGCTTGCTGAATCCTGTTGTGATATGTGCTACTTATGATGTCATTCAGCCCTCAGCTAGGATAAAAGCCAAATCAAAAAAGGAGAGAAAAAGAGGAAGAGAAAAAGATTTCTCCCAGCCAAGCAACCGTGTGGCAAGAAGTATATTAAAAAGGATTAGTCCATTGGAAATATATCTTCTCTGTGGCTCTTTAATCATTTCTGGTTTATATTTCCACTGGCATTTCGAAGCTGTCAGATCACATTACCCCTGAGGCAAGGGTCTGTTCAGTATCTTAGTTCTGATCACTTCTTCCATCAGCTGCTTCCAGAGGAAGCAGTGCACAAGAACACAGAAACTTCCTCCAGGGTGTGTCTCTCTTGGTACTTCCTCCCTCAGTCATAGGAGCATACTCTTGTTCTAACATGGTTTCTGCTTGTTGCTGTTGTTGTTGTGTTATTATGTGCCTTCTGGTGATCCAATCCAAGGGTATTCTTGACAAGATTTAGTCAGATGAGATCTATTGTCTTCCTCTAAGGCTAAGAGAGTATGATTTGCCCAAGGTCACCGAGTGGGTTGCCATGGCTGGGTGGGAGCAGAACATTCATATCTCAGAGTCCTAGTCCAACACACCATTACAGCACATGGACATCCTAAAACCAGACTGTTACTCCAACAGGTGGGTGACCTGGACATGAACCTGAAGGTCCATCCATGATGCCAGTGCCTCCATGAAACAGTGCAGAATTAATAGCTCAAAGAGGAGGCCTACAAGAGGGGCGATAACCTTACAGGATCTTTTACACCCATGTATATGGTACTAATGAAGGGACACCAATTGGAGGTTAAAAGAATGTTTTATTGGGGAATATCACAATCATATGCAGGATGCAAGCAGTCTCACAATGACACAAGGCTAACCAAAGTAAAGGGAGGAAAATTGGATAGCAAGAAGTTAGGGCAAAGTATTTACTTAGCCTGCAGAAAAGAGACAAGCAATGTGACTCAGACTAAAGGTTGGAGGGCAGTAGTAGAATGGGAATTTGGACAGCAGAATGACAGCCTATGTGCAGAGTACTATGAGTTGTCTGGTTCAGAGCTAGGGTTTAAATACTCCTTTTCTGCCTTGAGGTGGAAGGTGTTAATGGCTCTCTGGCAGAGCAGACAATGGGGTCCAGAATGGGCTAATGGTTTTAGCACTAGGTGACAAAGCACTAATAGGAATCATGATAACTTCTTAATGGCTGGACAGGTGAGGAAACAGAGGGGAATTCTGGTGGGAAGGGGAAGAAGATTGAAGACAATCAGTTGCTCTGTTGAGGCAGTTTCAGGTGCTATTGTTCCTGAAGGCTGAGTCATTGAGGGGACATTGCAATTTCATTAATACCAGAGCTCTATCATACCATGCCCTATCATCCCATCTGACTTACTTTTGCTCATGTTCAGCCAGTCCTCTTTGTCAGCATGACTTTTCAGCCATAACAGTATATATTTTATGTTTCATGCCAACTAAATGACATTTGGCAATTATCCATATCATGGAGTAGGGGTGTACAGTATGGTAACAAGACTAGCAAGCATTTTACTGAGGATTTGCTCTGGATTCTGAAAAGAAGAGTAGAAGCTTTCTAAAATCTGTGACTGCTGCTAGGTTAGTCAAAGCCAAGAACAAAAGTTTATTCTTTTCTTCTTGCTGGCCCAGTCTTTCTTGAGAACAGACAAAAATTTAAGAGCCTTCTGAGTTTAACCACTGCGAAATGGCTTGTTTAGTTTGGAATTGTCCATTTCCCTATTATGTAAACCTAAAACTTTTTCCCATCCTTAGACAACGTGGTGAACATTAGTTTCCAAAAAGGAAATATCAAAGTACCTGTACATTCTAAATTTCTCCTCCCTTTAATCTACTCTCCTCTAGATTAAACAATAGTTCTTACCTTTCCCCAAGTAGTAAGGAATTCTAGGAAAGCACTACTCAGGTTTTCTTTCCTTTGGATGAGAGGCAACTTAAGACCTTTGGTATCTTTATAATATTTGATTTTTAAATAAATATACAGCTGAAGCATAAGGATAAAGTGAAGCAAGTACAGTCTATCAGCATGTTGATCTACCACCCCACAGATCCCCAGAAAGAGGCACACCTATACTTTGAGGTGCCATCTCATCCCTCTCTGTGTCTCTCACCATTTCTGATCTCCTACTTTGTTCTGAAAACTCCTTTTTGTCATACATGATCAGCCTCTCATATCCCATTATTGGTGGTGAATTTCCCAGTCAGGGGCCAAATCCATAACCATTAATTGATATTAATATTATTTTTTCAAATCCCAGACTCTGACCAAACATTTCTTTAAGGCACAACGACAAGTTAATCTATTTTGCTATAACAACTTTAGCATTTTTTTTCAAGTACAAGTTTAGCCTTCCTGTTTCCATATCAAATTGCAAACACTGTTAAATACCTCCACTACACACAAATGCATATACCAGAGAAAACTGGAAGCAAAAATGTATATATTTGGACAATGTTGTTGATGTGTGCTTTCAAGTCATTTCCAACTGACAGTGACCCTAAAAGCAAACATATCACAGCACCTTCTAGGGCTAAGAGTGTGTGATAACACCCAAGTTCACTCAGTGAGTTTCCATGGCCAAATCCTGGTTTCCACAGTCATAGTCCAACACTCAAACCACCATACTATGCTGGTTCTCTGGTTAATACATATCACCTCCCATTTTTGGTGATATCCTTTTCTTTTTTAAAAAACAGTTACAGTCATAATTCAAAGTTGTACTAAGCATCATTTAATGGAATTAATTAATAGAGGGCTAATATGGAAGCCCCCAGCTCTCCTCTAAAAATGCTATAAATTTTCCTGACATGTTTGTTTGAGTATAGGCTCACCAGAGACAGAAAGACAGACAGACAGAGACAGAAGTGGGGCAGTATTGGGTATATGACAGCTCTACTCCAAATGATTTAACTGAGAAACTTTGCCCCTTAAAAGAGCCACAAAAGTGGAGAGCAACTCCTTTGAGGAAGGGAATGAATCTATTGCTTCTGCTGCGTGAGACAGAGGGAGACTTCTGGTAGCCAGCAGTAGTCCCCTCCATCTTTCACAGGTAGCATGCTTGGAATTTTTGATGTGAAGTCAAGGTAAGTCATTCTTTTTTCTAAGTAATTTACAGAAAGAGGGGAACTGTATTCTACCATTCCTAATATAGTGCAAAATAGAGAGTTAGTTCAACCTAGGTTCCCAAGATATATTGGAATGTAGCTTTTGCAGGTGGGAGGAAAAAAAACTTCTCAAAAGCATTTTATTTTATTTTTCTCTGCTGTTTGTGATCATGCTTTACTGTTACAGGGGTTTCTTCTTATTGCTTCATGAAATTCTAGGTGTTTTAGGGTATCTTTTCTTTGTATTTGTCTGGAACAAATACAGGTAAGACTGCCAATGACACTTTAACAAGACACAAAGACTCCAGATGTTTATTATGTGGGAAATGACCTAATCCTACAAAAGTCACCCCTTAAGCAGGAGAGTGTTTTGATCTTTATTTCCTGGTTATTTTTTTTTAAATGCGCGCACACAGTCACCTTTATAGAAAATATATTTACACCAGTTTATAGTCAACGTTAAAAAAATATGCATTGAAACAAATATGTGTTGAAACAACTATTTGCTTAAACAATTCCAGTCATGCTTAAAGTCTACAGATATGGAAGGACATGCCTAGCAACATTCAGTAGCTACAAGCTGCTCCTGCGAGTAGACTCCTGGCCTCCATTGTTCATTTAAAAATGCATGAGCCTCCAGCAGCTTTTAGGAAAGAGACACATAGAACAGACACCATGATATAATGGTTTCAGTTTGAAGAAAGGTGTCCTTAAGTAGAAGAACAAAAAGAGGTGAGAGTTGATAGAAGAGGAGGATTCACTCTTCCCTAAATTTGCACACACAGATTCCTAACCATGTTAAATGCCAAACCTTATAAGTAGAAAGAACAAATCTGGTTTAAGTTGGTTTAACTGTATTGGGTAAACTATCAATCTAAATAAATAATTAGAGTGGTAAAACAAAGAGTACAGTTGCACCAGGAACTTAGCCTATACGCAGCCAGTTGAAATTCATTTCACTATTGACAGGTGTTCTTTTGCATTTCAAACTTCCTAAAACAGGCCTTGGAGAATAAGATTCTGCTTCATTGTGCCCACTGCTCATTTACACAAGCACAAGATATAACTTTATAGTGAAAATCAGGCAGTGTTTGAAATACCAAACTATTGGCTGTCACCATGCAGTGAACAGAGTGAAACAAACAAAGGGACTGTATAGAAAGATAGGAAGAATCTCTTTGAAAGCACATTGTAACCAGCTCTGATAGAGTAATGCAGAAATCCTTCAGTAGAGGCTCTCTATAGCAGACACTAGTCTCCCTTGAATCAAGAATGGTTTTGTTCTAATGTAACAGATGTAAATTAAAACAGAAAATCTATCACGCCTCTAATATTGTCTGATAGCTGAGTGTGTGGCTCTGTACACGGAGAAGCACAGCAGGAAAAAGTGATATATGGCAAAGCTGGATAGAGGGTGAAAAGCGTGGCGAGACAAGTTGGAGAATGCCACAGCCTGCTCTCGCTCCTTGGACCCAAGGGCAAGAGAGGAATAAATGTTGATTAGTGTTGATTTTGTCCAACGCATGCTTGCCGAGTGACAGTTGGACTAAGCAGCTCTGATAGAGAACCATTAATCTTGGTCTGGTTTAAGTAGTGTATATTAATTTGTGTCATTTTTACTAAATTGTATGGAGAAAGGCCTCTTACTACTTTGCATTTGACTGCTTTGGTTGTTTAGCCTCCTTTCCCCCCTAATCTTTCTCTCCCCTCTCCTCCTTTAAAACAGATACTGCTGCTGCAGCAGCAGCAGCACCATATTCAAATGACACAGCAGGAGGCCAAGAGACCAGGAGCTCCTCACTTGGATTAAGAAAATAAACTCCCAGGGTGTTGGCATAGCAACAGCATTTCAGATGAACTGCTATATAGGAAATGATTAATAAATTAACATTTTTATACAGATGTTCCTTGTTGTTGCTTTTTTTCTTCTCCTTCCTTGATCAATGAAAGACAAAGCATACTTGGAAACTGTGTGTGTGTTGGGGTTTGTCAGAATAGAAGAGCACACCTTTTTTGTTGCTGTTAGATCTGGCTACTGAGGCCAGCAGAGAAGCCATGGCTAAATTGCTGGAGGCTGGGCCACTTAAAGTCACATTTAGTACAGGGCTTGCTGCTATGTCACACTACAATCTAGGCTTGAATACTAATAGTTACATACTGTGGGATATCAAAATGATTCACATTCAAATTTCACATGTTACACGAATCAGAAGAGGGTCCCCCTCCCAAACAAATTTAATCACAAATATCACTTTAAAAAAATCAGAAGGATGGATGCAGCAGTTTGAAATCTGTGACAAAACAATAAGAACACACAAAACAAAAATCTGAGAGATGGACATAAAGTCAAACATTGGTACACTACACTCCTAGTCATAGACATGCATTGACTTACAAGTAACATTGAAATTAGATTAAAGGATTCTAAGGTTGTAATGGGGAACTGGAGGTGAGGTGAAAGCAAGTATCTGTCCTAATAACTGTGTCAAAAGAGTGAGATTTGTTGCCCACCAAATTTGCAAAGCAATAAGAGCAAAGGGTTAAGGCAAGGTTTGTTTCTGCAGCTGAAATAGGTGAATACCTTGTGGAGGTCCAAGGTGAGACAAAGCACATTTCCCTGTGCCCACCTTGTATACACTAAATAGGTTGATTTCCTTATGTAAACATTCAGAAAACAGTAGTGTTTAGTTCAAAATACATCCTCTCTGTCCGGATTCTATCAACATTAAATTGTCCCAATCTATTTATCATTTTCAGATAACATGTGATTTAATTCAACAGGAACTTAGGTGTACGAGTTTGTCAGAGAGTCTGTTACCTTAAACAACGAATGTAATTAACAGTTGCAAATAAAGAAGGAACTTCCCTTTTTTAACTTACATATTAAAACAGAGGATGGAGTGAGGGCTTATAATCTAGCCTATGTGACCTGCTTGCTTTTAGGAAGTGGACATTTCAAGACTTTCAAATTCAGATTGGAAAAGGGGAATTTCTAGCTTTGAAAGTGAGGGTTTCATTATTATTATTTTTTTATCACAACTGAACAATATGAGCTAGGTTGACAACAGACACAAGCAGCAAAAATATAGGGAAAAATTAAAGAGCAGATTTTAGGGACGTACTCATAAGAAAAAGTGACAGGAGCAAACAGCCAACCATTATTCAGCCAACCATTCAGCCATAACAGCCAACCATTAAAGCCTGGGGGAGGCTAGAAGCTGAAGCAGTGGTAGGAGGAATCCTCCTACTCAACCTGAATAAATGGGCTGTTAACAGGGTCTTTCCAAAAACTCACAGTGCTGTGACCTTATGACAAGCCAAGTGCAACCAATTCCAGAGGAGTGGGACCAGGGCCTCAAGGAAAGATCCCTCTCCCATGTACTTGTTCATTTAATTGCTCACAAAGATGGACAAATGAGGAGGGTCTCTGCTAACGAACTTTAATGACCAACAGACTGAGACAGGTGAAGGAAATCCCTCAATAAACTTGACCTCCAACTATTAAAGTGAGTACTGGACTAGAAAAATGCACTAGTAGCCACCCCAGTTGGAGCTGTACAGATGTCACAGGATCCAACTAATTTGCTCCCAAAACAATTCAGGCAACTGCATTTTGTATCAGTTGAAGTTTCCAAACTATCTTCAAAGGCAGCATCACATAGAGCACACACACCAAAGTAGTCTGGGCTGAATGTTACTAACACATAGATAAATGAGAAAAAGTCTTTCTCCTCCATACAGGAATGTAGCTAGTGTGTGATCCTACACTGGTCAAAGGCACCTGAACATTTTTGACACTTGTGTTTCTCTAGTTAGCCCAGAATACAGGAGGATTCCTCTACCACTTTGACTTTAGGGGGACAGCAATCCTATTTATGTCTTCCATTCACTATAGTTAATGTGCCTATCCATAGTTCTTCTATCCTGTCTGGTTAAGTATAGTGGGTCCCAATTCCAGGAGAAAGGCGGCCTACAATCAATCAATCAATCAATCAATCAATCAATAGTGGTTGAAGAATTAATCAGTCTCCTTTGGATGACCCTGCACCAACTTATTTGCACATCAAGCAGACTGCACCTCTTACACTAGGAGAAGATCAAAGGCTGCCATGCTTCACAGGTTGTGATTTTTCACTCAGAGGTGAAAAACCAGCAGCTTGGGGGGGGGGGGGTTGTCTAGAAACATAACTAAGTGATGTTGCAGCACTTAGGAAAATAAAAACACTTCTTCCAAGATTTTGGGTAACCAATTCTAATTGCCCATCTCCTAGCTATATTCCAAAACACACTGGTAATATTTGGTAGGTTTATTTGAAACATGGATGCAAGGATGGGCTTCAACTGAACAGAGGTCAAAGGACAGAGTTCCTACAAATTTACAAGGGAATGGGGAAAGTAATTACAGGCATGGCGTACAAGTGCAGATAGAAGCAGCAAATAGGGAAAAGGACAGAGAGAAAAAGAACAGAGAACAATGCAGCTGAAAACAGAAGAATAGCTGGAGCTGGTAGCCACTCCTCACGCTGCTAAAAAATAATCAGAACATCAAAAGTTTACTTGTTTTGATTAAATATCTCAGTGAGCAGGAGCTCAGCAAATAGGCAAGACCAACAGGTGTTTCATGTGGTGGAAGAGATAGCATAAGATGAGCTTCAGTCTGTTGTATTAAACTTCCTCATCCCCAGATAGTCTTTTAAGAGAATTTGTTGGATTAAGGCTATTGTGTCTATTAGAATAAGGCTGTTTGTTTGTGTGAGCTGAGTGGAAGCTTGACTGTGTGTTCATTAAGGGTTCTATTGTTCTATTGTGTGTAGGCCCATGTCCTCTGCCAGAGCACACAGAGTCTCAGGGGACAGGACATCTGCTGAGGGGAAGTGAGTCAGTGGCACTTCTGGGTTGGAAATGACACCATGCAGCCTTGCCCTTTGTGAGCTCCCCTAAGGAACAAGGTATTGGATGCAGTAGAAGCCAGTCTGGAGTACTAAAAACAGGCAGAAATTGTCTCCCTTAAACTGGAGACTCAGAGGAACCCACACTGTTCAGAATCCTGAGCATGGCACATAGGACACTCAGAATGGGCCTCTGGAAATGCAGGTGGATCAGATGGACAGAAGCATGACCAGAACCCTACCACATTGCACCCAGTGCTTCATGGAGTTAATGCCATATAACCAACCTTCTTAATCTCCTTGAAACAAGATCTGACACATAAGAAAGATTCCCAGAAGACAGGTACAAGTAACAACAGCAACAAGCTTAATGCATGAAGGGAATGCTGCTGATGTAGCATATCTTGATTTCAGTAAGCCTTTTGAAAAGGTATTCTTATATTCTTATAAGCAAGCTAGGAAAATTTGGAATAGACAATGCTGTTGTTAGATGGATTTGTATTTCCTTGACTGTCCAAATTCAAAAGGTCCTCACCAAGGGTGTTCTTTATCCTGGAGAGAAATGACTCGTGAGGTGCCACAAGGTTCTGTTCCAGGTCCAGTGCTATTCAACACCTTTATAAATGATCTGGATGATGGAATAGAGGGCATGCTTATAGAATTTACAGATGATACCAAATTAAGATGAGTAGCTAAAAGCCCAGGACAGGATCAGAATTCAAAATGACCTTAACAGATAGGAGAGCTAGGCTAAAGCTAACAAAATTATTTTCAGCAGGGAGGATTGTAAGATACTTCACTTCAGTAGAAAAAATGAAATATGCAGATATAGGATGAATGACACCTGGCTTGACCACAGTGCAAGCAAAAAGGGTCTAGGGGTCTTAGTAGACCATGAGCTGAACATGAGTCAGCGGTGTCTTGTGGCAGCTAAAAAAGCCAATGTGATTCTAGGCTGCATTAAGTATAGTGTCTAGGAGTATAGCGTCTAGGCTGGCGGAAGTAATTGTGCCACTCAATTCTGCTTTGGTCAGACTTCACCTGGAATACTGTGCCATTCTGGGCACTATAATTCAGGAAGGATATTGACAAACTAGAATATGTTCAGAGGAGGTTGACTAAAATGGTAAAAGGCTTGCATACCATGCACTATGAGGAGCAACTAAGGGATCAGAGTATGTTTAGCCTGGAGAAGAGAAGGTTAAGAGGTGACATGATACCCATGTTTAAATATCTGAAGGTATGTCATATGGAAGATAGTGCAAGCTTGTTTTCTGCTGCTCTAGAGACTAGGATATGGAGCAATGGCTTCAAACTACAGAGACAGCAATTCCAACTAAATATTAGAAAGACTTTTCTGATGGTAAGAGCAGTTTGACAGTAGAATACATTGTCTCAGAGTGTGGCGGAGTCTCCTTCTTTGGAGATTTTCAAATAGACACTAGATGGCCATCTTTCAGGAGTGCTTTGTTTGTGTATTCCTGTATGGCCCGGAGTTTGATGGCTCTTCTGGTCGTTTCCAACAATATGATTGTATGTTTCCTCAACTACTGGCTACATTTCCAGCACATCCCAAGGTGAAGAAATTCTATTCATTGGAAACATCAAAGATGTTTCTGGCATCTTAAATGAACCTATTAAATAATTGGATGCATTGAGCTATAGTTCATGGAAGTTCATGCCATAATAAACTTATGTTTACAGTGGCACAAGATTATTTGTAGGTTTTGTTGTAAGAGACTAACAGTAACACATTTGCAAACTGTTATCAGACAGAGACAGTTTGTGCACCACAGTCCTATCCATATTTATTTAAAAGTAAATCCAATCTGTTCATTGTGATTTACTCATATGGAAGATTGTAGCCTTGAAATAGAAACGTCCTGTCTCTCTGGAGTTTAAAAGTATATTTGAATACACTATGGCATGATAGATGTCTTTATTTACGTTTATATCCTGCTCTTCTTTCAGTACTGAGGCTTTCAAAGCAGCTATGATCTATCATAATGACATAAAATATTGATTAAATAGCATAAAAACAATAATTAGGAAATGGTTTTTGATTGACACTATAAAGAGTTTATTGGAGTTTTCTGTGGCCTCTTTTTAGTTTGTATTGTGCTGTTTTTATTGTGTTACGTTTTATGTATGTTTTTGTTGTAATCCTTTTATGTAGTTTTATATAGAGAAAATTAGTCTTAATAAAAAAATTATTAAAAAACTGTACCACAGAACCATACTTTTACAACTAGTAGTTTCACATGTTATGTAACAAGTGTACTAAAGCATGCTTAAAGCATGTTATCTGGACATGTCTGGATCTGTGGTGTACATGTATCCCGAGTGAAGACTGTGCCTTGCGAATGCAAATACTGTGCTTTCATGAGGATCTGAATCTTAATAAAATATGAGTTACAGATGAAATGCACAGGTGCATGCTTATCATGGTCAAATCAACCAGTCTAGAAGACCCCTGCTCAGCCAAGGGGCCACATTCTGCTTGCGACCAGTTTCAGGACAGGCAATAGATTCATATGCATTTTCAAAGGAAAGATATTCTGTATATGTTTATGGATGCTCCCCTGTGTTTATATGTTTTTTAAAAAAAAAATTCAAGAAAGAAGTTCTTCCTACATTCAGAAATATTTTCATTCCAAAGTGTTATTGATAAGCAAAAGCAAAATAACAACTTATTTTAGCACCTTTCACTTCTCTAAATGTATCTTCAACTCTTCTGTTCTCCATTATTTTATTTAAGTTATTATATTTAAGTTAAGTTATTTAAGTTTCCTTTGTGCTAGAAACCATTCTTTTCTTTCTGTCCTACTCTATTGTGAGCTCAGGCTGCTGAAGCTAGAAGTACGTTTAATATTCATCCCAAACTTGTTTCATTACCAAATGAATGCTCAACTGTTCACAGATTCTACATTCAGAAGGTATAAACTCTATAAGAACCAGTGCTCTTGTTTCAGAATTGCTTCATGTTGATTTGATTTGCCACATGTGCAAATCAGGTGTGTGAAGCACTCCAGGTGTGTGAAGCACTCTGAAATGAAAATGGCCAAAACTGGTAGCAAATGTTGTCCACCCATAAAGCTACAAGTAACACTTTTTTTTTCTAATTTCCAATAGGATCCAGGATCAAAAGGGCACGTGTAATCGAAGGTCAACTGTTCCCATTCCACAAGGTGGCAAAGAGACAGAATTAAAGCAGAGACCATAATACTGAAACTGTAAGTTATGCTTTTTTAAAGAAACTCAGCCATAAAATGGCATCTTTTCTTTCCTTCATCCTCCAGTTTCAGACTTTTCAATTAAGTGAGTACAAGGACAAATGGACTCATTGCCTTCAGCTTTAAGTTATAAGTAGTTCAGAGGCCTCTGTCAAAGCATTTAGCAATGCAAGATTTAAGAAGCTGAATTAATTTTTTTTTCTCCAACAAGCAGCAAAATCTAGATGCAAAAGGAGGTTAAAAGCTAAGTCTTTAATTAATATTAAATTTATTTGACTCTTTTCCACTGAAAGCATCGTAAAATTGAAAAATCATTTATTTTTATGGCCACTTTCCTCTGCTTTGATTTTTGATTCATGCTATAAAATTAAAGAGTGCAAAGATTCTTCTGCTTTATTGTTCTTGCTCAATCCTGGACAGAGGTACAGAGAGTTCTTGATAAACTGATAGGAGATGCAGCTGCAGCCAGATACAGGCAATTGGAACTAAAAAAAGGCAATGAACATGCAATATGCACATTACACAAAATTATGTGGCGGAGTATATCTGGATCATACCATTTCAGATTATATGTAGTATGTTATCTTACATAAAACAGTAAAAGCAAACGAAAAAAAGTAAAAGAAAGTATTGCCTACATATAATAAATCAACCCCAAGACAAAGTAGTGAACTGCAGTGTGTCCAGGGGCCATGCCACCCCAGCATCAGAACTGATGGCACACAAGAAGGCTATTTCAGATACAGCAGGAAATATTTCAAATTTTGGCCATTTCTGCACTAGACTGTTACAGTGCTATTATTCCACTTTCAACATCCTATGGAATCCTGAGGTTTGCAGTTTAAGGAGGGGCCTCAAGGTCTCAAAGCCCCTCCCTAAATACAAACCCCAGGATTCCATAGAATGTTGAAAGTGGAATAATAGCACTATAACAGTCTAGTGCAGAAATGGCCTTTGTGGCAAACTGCCAACTCAAATGATCATTACTTCCTCGATCCAAAGAGATTTTCTGGCTTAATACTGGATTCAAATCACTTTATGAACATGAATTTCTAATTTCTAATTCTAATATTTCTAATAATTCTAATTTGAATCCCATTTTTTATCTAGCAGAGAAACAAAGAGCCGAAGTGACGTAGAGGTTTCAGTGTTGGGCTAGGACTCTGGAAGCCCATGGCCTGAATGTCTATTAAGCCATGGAATCTGACTGGGTGACCCTAGGTATATCATAGTCTCTGAGCCCTAGAGAAAGTCAATGGCCTTTTAAACAAATAGTACCCAGGAAACACTATGATAGGTAATACTTATGATCACTATAAGTCAGAAATGACTTGAAGGCACATAACAACAATAACAATAACAACAACAGACATTAATGGAGAAGACTGATACGACATTAATTACATGTGGTCATCTCAACCTTGGGACACTTTGGATCATAGAATTACAGAGCTGGAAGAGACCACAGAGACCATCCAGCCCAACCCCCTGCAATGCAGTAACACATATCAAAGCACTCTCAACAAATGGGCATCCAGACTCCAGAAACCTCCAAAGAAGGTGACTATACTACACTCCAAGGCAACATATTCCACTGCTGAACAGCTCTGACCATCAGGAAGTTCTTGCTGAGGTTTAAGTGGAATCTCTTTTCCTGTAGTTTGAATGCATTGGTCCTTGTCCTAGTCTCTGGAGCAGTGGAAAACAAGCCTGATCCTACCTCAATATGACATCCCTTCAGATATTTAAACATAGCTATCATATCCCTTTTTAACCTTTTCTTCTGCAGACTGAACATACACAGCTCCCTAAGACGCTCCTCATAGGGCATGGCCTCCAGACCCTTCACCATTTTGGTCACTCTCCTCTGGAACACGCTCCAGCTTGTCAGTATCCTTCTTGAAATGAGGTACCCAGAACTGGACACAGAAGTCCTGATGAGGTCTGACCAAAACAGAATAGAGTGATACTATTACTTTCCTTGATCTAGACACCATACTCCTATTCATTCAACCAAGAATCACATTGGTTTTCTTGGCTGCCACATCACACTGCTGACTCACGTTCAGCTTGTGGCCTATTAAGACTCCTAGACCCCTTTCATGTGTATTGCTTTTAAGCCAGGTGTCACCATTCTTATATGTGTACATTTCACTCTTTCTTCCTAAATGTAGTACTCTACATTTCTCCCTATTAAAATTCCTTTTTTAAATTTTGGCCCAGTTCTCTAATCTGTCATGGTCATTTTGAATTCTGATCTTGTCCTCTAGGGTACTAGCTATCCCTTCTAAATTGGTGACATCTACATATTTGATGAGCATGCCTTCTTTTCCATCATCCAAATCACTGATAAAGATGTTGAATAGCACTGGGCCCAGGACAGAACCCTGTGGCACCTCACTAATCACTTCTTCCCAGGATGAAGATGAACCATTGGTGAGCACCCTTCATGTTCGGCCGATCAGCCAATTACAAATCCACCTAACAGTCTACATTTTACTACCTTGTTTGCAAGAATATCCTGCGGGACCTTGTCAAAGGCCTTACTGAAATCAAGACACACTACACGCAGAGCATTGCCTTCATCTACAAAGCTTGTAATGCTATCCAAAAAAGAGATCAGATTAGTCTGATATGACTTGTTTTTGAGAAATCCATGATCATGGCATTTTTTTCAAGTGCATACCAACTGTCTGTTTAATTATCTGCTCTAGGACCTTTCCTGGTATTGATGTCAAGCTTAATGAAGGAAGCTTCCTGAGCTCTGTGCATATTCAGAGCACAAACAGTGGGAAAACACATGTAGTCTTGGCCCAATGTCCCTATCCTTGTTCTGTGTGGAAGATTTGAAGAAGGAATTATGTTCAATGAAGCAATCAGGAAACTTGAAGAATCAGGGAAACTTGTCTAAGTGCTGAATTGTGCTCATCAGGATTTCTTCTGAGTAGATATGTATAGAACTATCCGGCTCTTAGATGCCAGTTCTGAGAATTTAAATGGAGTGCAGAAACATACTGCCAACCTGTACATGTGGAATAAGAGTTTTATGCTCTGATCTTCCACTTCTTTACCAAGTGAAGTTTTCTGACTGTTGCTCAAGGCAGGCCTAAAGAGCAAGTCAGACTTGACTGACATCCTGTCCATCTCCAGGAAAAGCAACAGTTCGCAAAACGCACTTCTTGCTATCTTCTGGCTATCCAAAGAAAGTGATAGAATCAAAGAATCACAGAGTTGGAAGAGACTACAAGGGCCATCCGTTCCAACCCCCAGCCACACAGGAATACACAATCAAAGCACTCCCAAAAGATGGCCATCCAGCCTATGTTTGAAAACTTACAAAGAATGAGGCTCCACCACACTCTGAGGCAGCATATTTATTCCACTATCGAACTGCTCCTACCATCAGAAAGATCTTCCTGATGTTTAATGTAGAATCTTCTTTCCTGTAGTTTGAAGCTATTGTTCCATGTCCTAGTCTCTGGAGCAGCAGAAAACAAGTTTGTTCCATTTTCCAGATGATATCCCTTCAAATATTTAAACACGGTTATCATGTCACCTCTTAACTTTCTCCAGGCTAAACATACCCAGCCTGCATTGTTTGCAGGCCTTTTACTATTTTGGTCACCCTCCGCTGGACATGTTCAAAGAACAATGCCCAAGCTGTCCACCTTTTGTTTCACTGGAAGCTAAAAATCCAGATCTGCTGTGATTGGCTGAAATCCAGATTGCTGGAGAAGTTCCAGTGTTCCTTTCCTTAGACTTCTCACAATCCGTAAAACAGGTCTATCTATTCCTATGCCCATTTTACAAATGTGGAAACTGATACATTAGTGATCTGTATAACCTTTTTCTCGCCTCAGTTTAGAAAAGCAGTGACCAGCTGCTTGAAGTCACACCTTGGCAGTAGAAATTCAGTGTTCTGCTTTTAGTACTATATAACAGGGTGTCTACATTGTAAACACAGTGTCCTTCTTATGTAGCTTGTTGCAACTATGGAATAAAAACTAAAAATTACTAGCCTATTTGTGTGCACACACCAATAACCCTCAGAGGTTACAGTATAACGTATAGTTCTATGAAAGTAAATTCCATCAAAATGATAATAGGACTGAAGTGTCAAAAGGAAAAAAGAAAGCTTGACTGACATGCTCATGTGGCATTTGTATGTAGTCAGCATAAACACACACACACATATATGCACATTACCCATATCTTTCCTCATCCCCACCAGTTCCTATTAATCTATTTTTCAGCAAATGTTTATCTGAGGCCGTATGCAACCAGATTTGTCAAGCCCCCTCTTAACAACTTGTTGTCACAGTCCATTACCAAATTGCATATAGTTATATATTCCACTAATTAGGCTTCTAAAATATCATTAACATGTCTCTTGATCATTAGCATAACGTATGAGGCATCCTCGTTAGCCACGACTCAAGTTTGTTAATGTGATAATGAAAGGCATGGGGCTAGCATTATGGGAGCTCTGCTGATAGGAGGCTGGTAACATCAAAAGCAATGAAGCTAAACAAAAATGGATGGTATTGGGAACATAAGAAGAAATCTCAAAAAAGAAGCAGAGTTGGAGCTAGCAGCCTCTGGATTAAGATTATATTCCAGTTTTGGGAAGTAGAGGTTGGGGGGATATGCACAGATAGAAACAGAGAGCTTTGCTCCACTTCAGTAGTAATTGGTGCTGGACTAATGTTGTCTATTAGTCGACAAGGTTAGTGTAGCATAGCACAATAGCATAGTAAATAAAGAAATGTTCTTGTATTACTCCCATTCGTATTAGTATGTCATGTTCACCTGAGTTGGGGCTGCATTTTTGATTGCAAAACCTAAAAACATACATTTGTGGATTCAAATGGCTCAGAGACAGTAAACAAATACTATTTCAATTAATGCATCTTTCACAGTATTATGTCCAAAGCTACTATTAGAGGATCTTTAGAGGTCATCTAATCCAAACCCTTGTTCAATGCAAGATATGTAATACATGATGGAATTAACAACATCTCTTCAATTTTGTACGCAGTGAAGAGCTATTTCCAAAAGTGAAGTGTACATGGGGTTACAAAAAGATCTCTGGGTGATTTTGCATCATTAGTGATGTATTCAATCAATGTGCTAAACACAGGGTGGGGCAGGGGGAGAAGATCTGTAATAAAATCCCTCAGTTACCACATTCCTTCCACACCCCTTAAAATGATATCTATAAGGGGGGGGAGAGCTTAGAAATAATGCTTAGCATGTAAAGGGCATGTAAAGGGTTCAATAGTAGCATCTTTAGGCAGGGTCAAAAAAAAACCTTTTGTGTGAGTTATTGCCAGTCAATGAACATCAAAAATACAGTACTAGATTCACAGTCTGAATCAGCATAAGGCAGCTTCCAGTGAGTCTACGAGCCATCAGAAGAGCAAGCTCCTACTCTTCACCCCTCCCCACCTCATCATTTCAGTCAATATTTCAGCATCCACACTGGCTCTGAATTTTCCTCCAGTCACAAATCTTAAATATCTGCAGGGTGCCATATGGCCTCTTTCTCTTTTTGATTTCCCAGATCCCTGTAAGATTTTCTTTTGTCTCCCACATTAAGACCACAAGGTGCATACTCAATCTCATGCTAACCCACCTGAGGACTTGGAAAAGCCAAATCATCTTTTGGAAAGCAGTAGATTCAAGACCAGGGCCTGGCATCTTACTTTGGGGAGAGGAGCTGTGTGGGTTAGTTTAGCATAGGCCTGAAAAGCCAACACAGAGTCAGGTTGGTTGGACCCATGGTGTCTTTCTACCACCAGTCTTGTCTTTTGCTAAACTTTGACTACTTTAAGAAAGCAAAAAAGGTAGACCAAAATGAACACAGCTTATTATCAAGTGCTATCAAGCACCACCAAAACAAGCTTCCAAATGGAAAGATTAAACAGTAAATTCTCCACAGGTACTGTGGAGAAAGAATAAATATAATAGAATGAATGAATATATAATATTACACACACACACACACAATATATATATATAATATATAATAGAATTAATGAATGAATAAATGCAGAATCCCAAAAAAGAGGTGAAGAGCTCAGTGGAAGGTTACAGTGCAATTATAACATCCGGACCGGTTTATTTATAATGGAAGATAAAATGAAAACCACAAGGAATGGGGCAAACAGCAATGGGCTGCCTCCAATATTATTAAACTATAAAAAGGCTCTCTTGCTTGCTCTTTGTCTCCTCCAAATAGGCTTTCAATAGGAAACAGATGTGATGGCTGATTAACAAAACACAGAGTATAAAATTGTATTCCTCATGTGTATGCTATAGATGCAAGACTTTTGAGTCAGAGCTAGGCCCCTCCACACACAACCGAAGCCTGAACAGGCAATCTAGTTGCCTGGCACGCGCACGCATACCCCAACAACTTGGAGTCAGGCACTTGAAATAGATTTTGCTGACTTCTTGCCTCATTTCTATCCTGGGGAAAAAAAACATTACATCACGTCACCCACGTCAGATTCTCTAAATGCCCCTCTCCACAACTACAACTCACAATAGAGGGTATGGGATGTAACATAAAACTATCAAAACACTCACAACAGAAAAGAAAGGGAGCTATTGCTGCAAATTGTCCACTGTTTTTGCTTGTTTAAAGCAGAGACATTTATTTCCAAGTACTGGGGAAGATAAGACTGAAGACAGAAGCTTGCTCTAGATCAATCCTGTCTGAAACCTTGTGTTGTCTTTCAAGTCTTCCCAAACTAATTCACACCTCTTTATTCCCTAAAATAAACCTACCCAATTCTGACTCTTCAATTCATAACAAAGAAAAAGTCATTCCTTTGCTGCTATCCTGCCGCAAAATTCCATCAAGCCAAAGGTAATCAAAGAACAATCTGACAAAGTCAAAGCAATTGACAGAAATCTAGCAGTCTGGAGGAAAGATATTGTGTAAATTAGAGCCATTCATTTTGATGCTTTACAGAATTTTCATGGAAAAAAAACTGTCCTGCATATTTTTTTTTAATCAGTACTGACCCTACAGAATCCTAGGGGAGTGTGGGTACTCATACTGACAATAGCTTTAAAATATGAATCAGAAGTAGATTTAGGAACAGTGGGAGTCAGTAGTGTAGTGAAGCAGGAACACAAGCGACTAATACTTTGGGACCTTTTTAGTTGAATCTAATAAATTGGGTGTTACAGTATCAGTTAGGTACATAATGGAGCAACACAGCTGCCAGCATGTTGGGACTGTCCCTAGGGGCACTGCTGCTGTGGTGAGCTCCTGAAATTCAAACTTACCGCTATAAAAAAGACTGTCTAAACTGAAAAGAAGAATAAAAATGCAAATGTAAGACAACACCTGCTAAGAAATCTATTACTTTTGTTGTTGTGCACCTTCAAGTCATTTCTGACTTATGGCAACCCTCAGGGAAACCTATTACAGGGTTTCCGGGGCTGAGAGTGTGTGACATGCCGCAGGTCACCCAGTAGGTTTCCATGGCTGAGCGATAACTGAACCCTGCTCTCCAGGGTCATAGTCCAATGCTCAAATGACTACACTACTCTGGCTCTCAAAAAGTCTGTACTAAGGCTCAAATGCTATGAAAGACAAAAAGAGACACTTACATTGTAAATGTCTAGAGATAGGAGAATGGGAATACTGTAGTTTGGAGACCATGATCCAGAAATAAGTAAACTCGAAATCAGCAAAGAAATAGAATGTTAGCAGGATAAGAAAAGTGGAAAGACCTCTACATTTCTTGCTGGAAAAGAATCAAGAAAGAAAAGAAAGAGAACAGTTGAGCAGGAACAGGCGCACTCTAATACCAAAATCACATGTTCCATTTTTAATTCAATTAAAGTGCATTCAAATTTTTAATCAAATGTACATGCTCCCTTCCAAAGATATCTAACTCAATGCTGCCATAGGAATAATACAGACATTTGCCAATATGTGTGTGACAACTGCCAGGAATCCTCCACCATCATGTAACCTAAGCTGGAGTGAGAAGTGGCCCAATTGTAAGACTTAGGTAGAGCAGATTTTGGATGCCATTACAGACAGCAGAATGGATTACAGAGCTGATGACACAGAGTACAACACACACACACGGAGATTCTCAGGCAGAAGTTATGGCAGCTGTGCAAGATTGCACAGGGGCATACACTGAATCAGTCTGCTGATACCAAGCACAACCACAGTTTTGTACTTTTCTTCACTCAGAAACTTCCCATCAAATGTTTGCCACTGGTACCAGTGGCCTTTATATTTCCGGTTCTGTCCATGATTCATTTCTCATGAGGCCACAGAAGTTCAATCAAGAAACAAAAAGCAATGCAGTAAGTTACATGTAAGAGATTACTTTATACCATGTCATACTACTGAATCTCTATTTAGGCTATGACTCTGTATCCCAACTGGCAGTATCTCTTGAAGATTCCCAGAGCTCTTTTAACCCAGCAGAAAGTGGTTTCTCCTACAAATCATGTGCTCTTACCATGGAGCTTGGCTTTTGTGTGCCTTCAAGTATTTTCTGACTTTGGCAACCCAAAGGAAAATCTGTAACAGGCTTTTCTTGGCATGATTTGTTCAGAAAGGGTTTGCCATAGGCCTTCTCTGACGCAGAGATCGTGTGATCTGCTCATGTTTGCATAGCTGAGCAGGTATTTCAACCCTGGTCTTCCAGAGTCTTAGTCTAAAACTCAAACCACTACACCACACTGGCTCTAAACCATACTTTCTATATTATGAGAACTTCATGATTTGGCCAAAACCTCAAACGTGAAATCTTGTATGTAGGATTAAAGTAAATATTTCATTAATTGTTCCTGTGTTTATGGTTGTAGTCTTCCCTGTTCCCCCTCTTTCAGCTTTTGTTGTATATCCTGCAAGGGAAGCGACTGGACCAGATGGCCCTCGTGGTCCCTTCCAAATATAAGATTCTATGGTTCTCCATGCCCCACTCGGATTATTTATTTCGTGTTTATCTTGTATCATTTTTACATGTTTGTAAGGGTGAACAGAATGCATGTTATAAAATTAACTGCAATCATGCATATGTTTGTAATGTAGGGTTAGAGAGCCAGCATGAGATACTGGTTTAAGTGTAGGAGTAGGAATCTGGGAAACTAGGGTTTGAATTCCTATTCAGCCATGGAAACTCACCGGGTGACCTTGGCAAGTCACAGTCTTTCTGCCTCAGAGGAAGGCAAAGGCAGAACAAATTCTGTCAAGAAAACCCCATGGTAAGTTTGACACAAGTCAGAAATGATTTGAAAGCAGACAACAACAACAATGTAGGGTTACCAAGGAGGGTGGTGGAAAGAAATGCTGGGGAGGTACGAATGAGTAAAGGTTAATGGCGGAGATGTTTTGGCTGCATATTTTTTTAAAGGCCAATAAAACACAAATTAAAGTGAAGAAAGAAAGGTGATCTGGTAGCACTTCCTTTTCTCAAGATGGGTTCTCAGCTATACTGTCCCTGCTGTCTACATATCTCAGAGTTCCAGGTCTTCCATTTAGCAGCCGTGCTCACTCCTCTGTGGTCTCCTTTATGTGGATTTATTTATGCCAGGTGGAAAATATTTGAACTGCATGGCTCTGGATCAGAAGCCCCTGTCCTCAGAGAAAGTAGGGAGGAACAAGTTGTGGAAAGAAGATCATGAACTACACTTTGGCTTGATTTAGCTCACGTTAACAGCAGAAACACTATAAAAAAAATTAGGATGTTGTGAGGAGCAGAGCTTTAATATCCCTGTGATTTCTGAAAGCCAAGCAAGAATTTATATTGAACTATATAGTGTGCTTTACAGATTATATAAAAGCCTTTCATTGCATACATTATGAAAACTACGGTTTATTTTCTAAAAATATGGGAGTACCACTACATTTGATTATCCAGATGCCTGACCAACCTAAAATCAGACCAAGAAGCCATACTCAGGACAATACATGGAAAAAAAGGATGGTTTCAAATTGGCAAGTAAGTTAGGCAAGGCTGTATTTTATCACCCTGTCTGTTTAAACTGTATGCTGAAAGTATCATACACAAAGCTGGGCTAAATTTAGAAGAAGGAGATAGGAGTCTGCTAGGACTACTTCTGTTCTCCAAAAATTCTCAAAGATTATTGTGCATGGTTCTGAAACAACTTCTGCCAGTTCTTTTAATATCCTTGGATCTCATTCATCTGTCCCCGGAAACTCAAACTCATCTAGAATTTTCTTGTATTAGTTCTCTACCTATTCTGTGCTGCATTTCCACCACTTCTACCACTTCCACCACTTTCCACCACTGTAATTCACAGTTTTACTAACGCCATTTGATTTCAAAGGGGAGAAGGTATGGCTTGGAGATATTCTTTTTCTGGACAACAACTCCTAGAACCCCTGTGCAGCATGACCACAAGGAGAAACAGACCTAGCTTCAAGCTCCTCTTTCACCAACAAAAGAAATTTCACTTGCTGACCCCAAACTCTTTGGAGTCCTGCCTGCTTAACTGTAGTCTCTCTTCGCAAATTCTGAACAAAAAAGCTGAAGCCTCACACCTTAAAAGATCGAACTCTTAAGTAGCTTCTCATATTGAAGCAACCAGTCTTTGTTCTCCCTGACACACTTACGGTAGTTGCTTTAGTTGATGTTTAAGAAATGGGATTTATTGTGCTGTAAGGAGATGATGCCAGTACATGACAGCTTGCCAAGACTCCTGATTCATACCTCGTTGCCAGGATACCCTTAACCAGCTGTAGGATGCAGTCTGAATACTAATACTAATATTGGGAATCTGGAAGAAGAACTAACATACCCGAGTGGGGAGCTGAAGGACGAAGAGGTGGGTGACAGAGCTGAGATGGACACCCAAAACAGAACAGAAAACAAGATTCCTGAGCAATTTGGCAGTGACTACTACTCCATATGTTACAGCAGAGACATCTAGGGTCCTGGGCGGGGAGCAGCCAAGTGAAGTAGTGGCAGGTGCTCACCCTCAAAAGATGGCTTCAATAGTGGCTAACAATGGGACATAGATGGACACTCCATTTTAGGAGGCAGGAGCACCATGGTTCCCAAGCACCAAACAGTCTTCTTGACATTGATGGCAAGCCAGGAGAGTGACTGATTAAGGTGTTTAGATCTGAGGCACTTATGGATGGGCACTGGAAACAGAAGACAGAGATTGGAAAAACCAGCAACAATGGAATGAGCAAGAGGAGGTCTAAGAGCCGATCCATCAATTGTTGGTCAGGCTGAAAGAGGATCAGGGGTGAGGAGCAGCCACAGGCAGAGTGGCCCATGGTGGTCCAATGACTGGAGCTTGTGTAGCCATGTTGGGGCTAGCAAATCCAACAGTGGTTGGAGTCAGAGTGGTGCCACCACACCCAGCAGGGCCACCAGGTGATTGCTTTTATGGCAGAATGGAAACACATGTTCTCAATGGTGGAAGCCAAAGTTCAATGTGTGGTAGTACAGCTGGAAGGATGGGCTTGTGACTGGCTAATGGACCTCTAAGAAGCAGGGGCCCCAGAGCTTTCAATTTTGTATGAACCTCCTTTGAAACTTTTTAAAAAGAGCTTGGATGGCCATCTGTTGGGAATGCTTTGATGGGGTATTCTTGCATGGCAGGAAGTTGGACTAGATGGCCCTGGTGGTCTCTTCCAACTCTTATGATTTTATGATTCTATGATTCTAACCTTTTGAGAGGATGATTTGAAGATCTTTTCCACTATGCCAAAGCTGCTCACACTTAATGGCCCTAAACCAAAGAAACCAGTTGGTGGTGGAGTATTCAGAAGAGTTCCAGAGATTGGTGCCCCAGGTACCAGACTGGTCTAAGGCTACCATGATACAGTATTTCCAAAAGAGGCTGAAGCCAAGATCCTAGGATGGGCTGTCATGTGAGATAAGATAATCTGGATACTGTGATAGGGTGGAGGCTGCTAGCAGGGGAAGTTGAAACCCTGAGGCAGTATATAAAGTGCTAGAGCAACAAAATCAAAACTACCTCTGACTAAAAATGAACTTCACTGCAAAAAAAAATATACAAAAAGCATAAATTAACTATATATACAATGGTTTGCAAGATACTCATAAAGTCAACAGTATACAGACACATAGTTCTTCAAAATATGTCATAAATTAAAGAGCCATGATAATATAATCAAGGAATATTTACTCTACTCTGAAAATACATTTAATAGAAATATAACAGTATAACATGAATCACAATGGGAAAGTTCAAATGTAATTACTGTAAAACCACATAGAAATAAATTTTCTTCCAAATAAATAAACTCAACCAAAATGTTCCCAAAGGAATAACCATGCTAACAATAATACAGAAGAACCCTGCTGATAAGCTTCCAGTTTCACCAAATAAAGCTTCTTCAGCTGAATAAATAGTACCTTTTTTATGGTTATACTGAATGGGCATATGGTTGTGTCCTTCAAGCAGTAGGTGGAATTCCACTATTTGTCAGGTTCACTGCTCTGTAGTTCAAGCAGCAGATAGAATTTCACTCTTCTTTTATAATGTCTGTAATTCATTCCACTGCAGTTCTAGTGGACAGGAAGAAATGGGACAAGGACTAGGCCTGCAATGTGGTCATGAGGGAAACCGCATGGCCAATTGCCCAGAGAAACTGAGAAACCCCAATAGGAGCAAACCAAAGACAAAGGATGGCAAAAGCAAGCGCCCTGAGAATCCTTCCACCCTGGTGCTGAAGACAGAATCATAGACTCCATCACCCCCCAGGTTGAGTACTTCTTTCCTTTTGGGAGAAAACTGAGGCAAATAAGGTGTTGAGTAATTCTGCCTTTTCTCTTCCTCCTGTTAGTAATTCGCCATCTTCTCAATGCAGTGACCCTATCATTTCCTTGTTTTTCCTTTTGCCATGGACATATCTAAAAAAGCCTTTTTTATTATTTTTAATCTCTCTGGCAAATCTAAGTTCATTCTGTGCTTTAGCTTTTCTGACCTTCTCTCTACATATCCTGGCTATTTGTTTGAATTCCGCTTTGGTGATTTTCCTATTCTTCCATTTTCTGTACATGTTTCTTTTAACACTTAGCTGAGCTGAGAGTTGCTTATTCAACCATTCTGGTTTCTTTAGACACTTCCCATTTTCCCTCCTTAACGGAACAGTTTTAAATTGTGCCTTCAGTATCTCACTTTTAAGAAACTTCCATCCATCATGAACTCCCTTCTCTTTCAGTATTCTTGACCACAGAATTTCAGCCAGTAACTTCCTAAGTTTACAGAAATCAGCTTTCTTAAAGTATAGAATGCATCTCTGACTACACTTGGCTTCCCCTTTGCACTGAATAACAAATTCCAATAGAGCATAGACACTCCCCCTGTAAGGATCCCACCACTTCCAAACCATTAACAAGGTCATCCCTGTTGGTAAGGATCAGATCTAAAATAGTTGATCCCCTTATTGCCTCTTCCACCTTCTGGAGAATGAAACTGTCTGCAAGGTAAGTGAGGAACCTGTTGGCCCATGTGCTCTTGACAGAGTTGGACTGCCAACATATATTAGGAGAGTTGAAATCTCTCATCACTACTGCATCTCTCCTTTTTGAATGTGTGGTCATCTGCTCCAGGTCATCATCCAAATTGTCAGGCCGGCTTGGAGGTCTGTAGTAGACCCCCACAATGACATCCCTATTGTTTCTCGCTCCCTTAATTCTTACACATCTGCTCTCGACCTGACTTTCTGGATTTAAGTCATGGATCTCTTCACAGGTGTAAGCATCGTTGACATATAAAGGTACCCCTCCTCCTTTCTTATTTGGTCTATTTCTCCAAAATAGGTTATACTCTCCTATCGCTACATTCCAATCATGAGACTCATCCCACTAGGTTTCAGTGATGCCTATTATATCATATTTATTTTGTTGTATTGAGAATTACAATTCTTCTTGTTTACTTCCCATGCTCTGTGCATTGGTTTAGAGAAGTTTAAGACCACGTGCCTGTCCCTCAAGTCCTTTACTAAAGTTGCTTTTCCTCCCACTGTTGTTCTCTAGTACTACTTGACCTGCTCTGTCTATAACATTTGGGCTTTTCTCTCCAGCACTTGCTGAATTCATGCCTCAAATAATACTGTTTCCCTCCCCACCCAAACTCAGTTTAAAGCCGTCCTGATCAGCTTTGCGAAACTTTTAGCAAAACCAAGATGGAGGAGGCATGAAATGACTCCACAGTGGAGGAGGAGGGGAGAGCAGACGCACTGGAAGATGGTGAGGAGGACCCACTGGGAAATGGACCCAGCCTGTTTGGAGCGACAGAGGGCAGGCAGCTTTTGAAAGGCACAACAAGACCATGGTGAGTGGGAACACCACACCATTTTTCCTTCCTGTGAAGCTGAGACACCCAGGGGGTTGGAATGGTATGGGTATAATGGCCATTGTGGATTTGGGCTGCGCACACTGTTTAATGAACCACATGGTGTCTGTGGTTTTGGGATTGTGATCCAAAGGAGTTAGACACCCCTGTCAATTTTGCCCAGATGGATGGTAGTGAATGAAAGGAGGCTTGGTAAGACATTAAACCTCCTCAGTTTACATGGGAATGGGGGACCAATGGGAGAAAATACAATTTTACTGACTTCTACAGCTAAATACCCAGTGGTCCTGTGGCAGAACTGGCTCTGCTTCCATGAGCTTCATGTAAGATGGAAGGCTGGAATAATATGTTTCCCACTGGGAGGGTGCTGAGAGCACACGTGTGTGAACTGCTTCCCTAATGGTTTAAGTCTGGGGTGCAGAAGGCAGAGGACAGGCACAGTCACTGAACAACTGAGGGAACTAATGGATCTGACTGTTGGAAGAATCCCAGCAGAACACACAGACTTGCAGAAAGCAAGGATAGAAAAAAGGTGTGATGTGCTTCTTCCCCACCAGGACATGGATTGTGCGATTGAATTGGAGACGAGGGCTGAGTCACCCAAAATCAAGTTATATTTATCTTTCATACAGAGATGGAAGTGCTAAGGGAATTTATCAATTAAAAACTTGCAATGGCAGTTTATTCAGCTGGCTAGATCATCCATGGCTGCCTCAGTAGTTTTCCATTAAGAGAAAGATGAGTCAATTGGATTGGTGACAAATTTTAGAGACTTGAATGCCATGTTCACTTCTACCCAGTACCCCTTGCCTTTAATGAAGGACCTATTATTCCAGTTGGCAACAAGTTGGATTTTCACCAAGTTGGATTTGTGGACATGTGCTACCAAGTGTGCATACGCAAGGGGCATGATTGGACATCATTCAACATTCTGTTGGGGGCATTTAAATATTTAGTAATGCCCTTAAGTTTGAGCAGTCTCCCCAGGGTATTCATGCAGCTAATGAATGAAGTGTTACAGGAGTATTTGCATAAAAGGGTTTTGGCATATCTGGATGATGTGTTGATTTATCACCACACTTATGAAGAGCATGTCACTTTAGTAAGGAAAGTGAAGAAAAAATTGTTAGACCATCATTTGTATATTAAATTGACAAAATGTTAATTTCATGCTGTCAAGCTAAATTATTTGGGGTACTGCATCTCAAACAAGGGGCAAAGATGGACTGCACAAGGGTGCAGGGTGTGTTAGGTTGGGATCTCCCCAAGACATGTAGACAGTTGTGAAGTTTTGGGGGGTTTGCCAAATTCTATAAACAGTACATTCTCAATTTTACCTAAGTAGTGTTGTCACTGACAAATTTGTTAAAAACTAAGAGGAAGGGAGTAAAGAAAGGATAGACTCAAAGTAAATCAAAACTGAGCTTTAAGCTCAGTTGGAGCTCCGAGTTCCTCAAAAAGCATTTGAGGAACTAAAGAGGCTGTTTAGTACTGAACCCATGTTAAAGCACCCTGATCTAATACACCCTTTTGTAATGCAGGTGGATGTGAGTCACACCACTTTGGAAGCAGTCTTGCTACAGGTCAATGATAACGGGTGCTTGAGACCATATGCATATCTCCCCAAAAAGTTCAGTGGTGCAGAACTGAATTGGTGGGTGTGGGAAAAAGAGGTAGTGGTTATCAAATGAGTTTTAGAGACTTGGAGACATTTTTTGAAGGAGACTAGTTGCCCCTTTGAGATTTGAACAGATAATCACAACTTAGAAGCTTTGCAGACTCCACACAAGTTAAGTCCAAAACAGATACGGTGAGCAAAGTTTCTCTATAAGCTAAAGTTCACTTTGAAGTACTTGCCAGGCAAAAAGAATTTCTTTGCTATGCCTTGCCTCATTTACCCCAATATCGCAACCAGAAAAAAAGAGACAGTTGATATTGTATTTACACCCCAACAGTTAGGGCTAACAGTTATCACCTACAGTCAAGTGTGGAGGCGGAGTGAGGGACAAGCCAAAAGCAGTTCCAGAAACCCTGTTAGAAAGCCTATGTGAGGCAATGAGGGAGAATGGCTGGGCCAAAGAACATAAAACAGAACTGACTAACAGAGAGGAAGTATGGTATAAAGGAGAAAAAAATCTGTGTCCCCATGACACTAGGGAAAAATATTTTACCACATTGCCAAGATGTCAAATCAGTTGGACATTTTAGGCTTGTCAAAAAGTTGCACTTCATGAGGAGGAACTATTGGTGGCTTCGACTGAGAACAGATGTGGAAAGGTATGTGAAAAAGTATGCCGCCTGTGCTCAAAATAAGTGGACTGGTAGCAAGCTGAGGAGTTTGTTACAGCCACTGCCTACCCCTCTGTACCCTTGGACGCACATTAACATTTCATAACAGATCTCCCTGAAAGTATTCAAAAGATGGTCATTTAAGTGGTTATTGACTTGTTTTCTAAACAGGCACATTTTGTGCCTTGCACAACCATCCCTACTGCAGGACAGCTGGCAAAGCTATTTCTTCAGCACATATAACAAATGGAAGAGATGCCTAGCAAAATAATGTCTGACCAATGAAGACAATTTACAACACAGTTTTGGAAAGTGTTTTTAAGACTGATGGGGGTGGAACAAGCAATGAGCACAGTCCACCACCCAAAAATGAATGGACAGATGAAGTGAGTCAATGAAATTTTAGAACAAATTTTAGAACAATACTCTCTGCTTTGCTCCCCCCTTTGCTGAAATGGCATACAATGATGTTGTCCATCAAAATACCAGGCATGCCCCTTTTGAAATTGTGTAAGGGCAAGCAGTGAAACACTTGCCATCCCTTGAGATCATCCAGACTGACCCATGCTCAGGAGCTCAATGGGTACAAAAGTTAAGGTTGCTTGGTCAGCCATAGTCTTGGCTTTGGATGATATTAAAGGTAAACTGATCAGAAAAGAGCTCAGAATTGGAACTTTAAGCCAGGGGACATGGTATATTTATCCATGGTGTATTCATCCATGAAGTTTTTGAAATGCCCTCAGCCTACTAAGAAATCAGGTCCTAAATACACAAGGTTGTTTTGCGTTATGTGCTTAGTGAATGATACGATTGCTGAATTAGAGTTGCCCAAGTCATATAGGCAAATCCATCCTGTTTTTCATTCCACCCCTCTCAAACCAGCAACCATGCTACATGAGTGGCACCTTGTCTGACCAACCTCTCCCCTACCAATCACAGTGAGGCAGGACCAGAATTATGAAATTCCTGAAATTTTGGATTCACAACAGCACCGTGGCAGGGGTGACTCCAATATTTTGTTAATTGGAAACACCTGCCAGCTACTAAACAAGAATGGGTAGATGCCCAACATGTTAAACCCCCTTGCTTAGTTTGCAAGTTTCATGACACATATGCTCATGAGCCTGAATGAAGACGGGAGTGGGAGGGAAGAACCACTGTAGGGAGCAGAATGTTAGGGCAGCTTTGCTTTTCCTGCCATGCTTAAAATAGTCACTATACATTGTTTAATAAATGGGCTTTATTGTGCTGTGAGAGGATGATGGGAGGAAGTAAGAAACAATGTGCTGGGAACAAGAGAATGTTATTGTAAGCATCTCTGATAAGGATGAAACAGATATGGCTGAGAGGTTATGCATTTGGCAGAAGAAATGAGAAAACAGGAGGGAGATGGAAGAGTCTGGGGAAAAATGTTTTAATTAACTGGCAAACAGAATTCAAATGTGTGCTAATTTGAAATGTTACAGATTATAAGTTCGTGCAACTCTAACAGTTCTTTAATTTTGACAATCACCAAGGTATGCTGATATTTTTCTTCACTGTTCTGAATAAAGCGTTTGAACCCTCTAAGCTTGTTCTCTGAACTTCAAGCTAGCTAGCACATGACACCATCTTGAGAACTCACAATGGCTCCACTCACAGAACTGTTACCTTTTTATACACTCAGCCACTAATTTATAATCATTAGAAAACAAGAGACAACAATTACCAGACCAATGAGAAGAAAGTACAAAACAGACGGACTGAGGGGGCCTTAGTCCTGACCTAAGCACCCACAGGGGATGTCCTGCTTGTCTGTGTTAGCATTCTTGAAAGCAGAATATTAAGCATGCAGATTTGGCTAAGGATGAGTTAGCAATGAAGGGCCATAATGTGCAGGCTAAATCTTTTCTATGCCAAATTTAAGTTTCAAACAAGCAATATGATGAAACATACTACTGATACCAAAGTATTAGTACTACAGTCTTTTCTCTCTAGAAAGAACTGTGTGTGGGTTTTTTAAAGGAGAAAATAAACCTTTTTGGCAACTTATTTCTGCATCCAACTATTCAAATTAATTAATTAAATAAATAAATAAATGAAAGGACCACTAACAAGAATGTGTTAGGGCCCATAATGTTAATGATGTATAGAAATATACTTGTAAAAAAAAAAGAGTTTAGTTGGGATTTCTTTCCATTATGAAATGAATTTTGTTTCTGTATGTATTTGCTCCAAAACGCCAGATATACTTGTTTAGACTCTATCAGTAATCTTCCCATCCATCCCCATAATGCTTCCGGCTATCTGTCCTCTTTTTCTCTAAGGGCCTTGAAAATTCCACTAGTTACAGTTTTCCTTGTAATATTTTTTTAACAGTAAGTTTTGATAAATATAAAAAATACATATTGAGAAGGAGGTGTAGTTTCAAGATGTGAAAAGCGTTGACCAAACAGTGTCGTACAAAGCCAGTATCCAGTGGAAACTAGCATAACTAGCATGGTTTCTTTTGGGCTTCATCCTTCAGGAATTGCTTTACATATAATCAAAATGAGTTTATATGGATACACAGCAGTTTCCCAATTCTATAGTCAAGAAATTAGAATAAGACTAGGATATGGAAGCGCAGCTACGAAGGAACTAGACAAGATCCTGCCATGTCAAGATATATCACTGAATACTCCATAGATATACGACTGCAGGATTCTCCATGCAATTTTATATCCAAATTCTCTGTACAGTAATAAAAGCCAGCCAATGAAGAAAGCTGATAGGAATATTGTCCTGATGTCCTGATGAATCCTGATGAATATTGTCCTGTACACAGGACAAGAGACTATCACTGGACAGAAGATAGAGAAACAGAATGGTTTCCAATTGGCAAGGGGTCAGGCAAGGCTGCATTTTATCACTGTATCTGTTTAATGTCATGTTGAGCATATCATACATAAAGCAGGAAGGAGGAAGGTGACATGAAAATTGGAGGAAAGAACATCAGCAACTTAAGATATGCAGATGACACCCATGCAATTTGCAGAAAACAGCTAAGATCTAGAACAATTACAGAAGAAAGTCAAGGAAGAAAGTGCAAAGACACATTTACAGTTGAACTTTAAGAAAACAAAAATAATGACCACAGACGATTTACATAACCTTACAGTAGATGAGGAAGACATTGAAACAGTTCAAGATCTTCCATACCTTGTGTCAGTTATTACTCAGAATGGAGAAAGCAGTCAAGAAATCAGAAGAAGACCAGGACTTGGAAAAAACAGCTATGATGGAACTAGACAAAATCCTGAAGTGTAAAGATATATAACTGAATACTAAAGTTAGGATTGTTCACAACACCAATTTCCAGTGTCTATGTATGGTGTGTGTGTGTGTGTGTGTGTGTGTACAATAGACACAAATCAGTATACAACAAGTCCATATGTGTATGTTGCAGTACACTCCATAAGATAATATCTATCAACAATGTGAATCCAACCAGTGGGTCTATGTATGGTTGTGAAAGCTGAACAGTGAAGAAAGCCAATAGGAAGATAATCAACTAATTCAAGATGTGTTCTGGAGAAGAGTTCTATATGGATACCCTGGACCTCTGAAAAGTCAAATGAATGGGCTCTAGAGCAAGTCAAGCCTGAATTGTTCCTAGAAGCCGAGATGACTTGAACTGAGACTGTTGTGCTTTGGACGCATCATGAAAAGACATGACTCAGCAGGAAAAACAATAATGTTTGGTCAGGTAGAAGACAGTAGGAAAAGAAGAAGACCACGTTACAGATAGACAGACTCAAATCGAGGAAGCCACAGCCCTGAATCTGCAAGACCTGAGCAGGGTGGTTGATGACAGAATGGTTTTCAGGTCTCTCAACCATAAGGTCACCATAAGTCAAGATCATTTTAATGGCAGTTAATAACAAGATAGAAGGCACTAGGGAAAAAAAGGAAGACCTCATTACAGATGCACAGATGCAATCAAGGAATGATAGGATTACTTACAGTTCTCTCACTCATAGGGTCACCAGAAGTTGAAGCAGACTTGACCAGTAATTAACAACCATAAACTGTGGATAACTGCAATAATTTTATGAAGGCATGCTGTCTTTACATATATTTTCCATTCATTCACCTTCATGAGTTTTGGGTCACAACACTGCAGTGTCTAAAGTGTGACAAGAGAGAGCATTTCTTTAGCCCTCCCCCCAGTTCTAAAGCACAAAAACAGGGCAGTTTTATAAGTAGATTCTTCTTAGATGGTATCATGCAAACTAGCAATTGAGGCTGTTTTATCCTAACATTTTAAGAGAAAAATTAAGGTTTCTTTAACATCAGTTTTCATGACCATTACACAACAGCTACATTCATATATAACAAGATATTGTTACGTATTTAAACTGTCACTCTCAGGGTTGTGGACTCCTTCTTCTCCTTTTCTTTTTCTCTCAGTATGAAAGAAGAAAGTTAAATATTTTACCCTTCTTATTAACAACAAATCATAGTCTGTCTGTAAAACTGGTACACCAAACTAAGATTAAACCATTGTGTGAATCTCTGATTGATGGCAAATTATGGTTTATGCAAAACATATTTTGCTTAATTCAGAAAAAAATAAACTACTATTTACTGATTAAAAAAAAGCAGAATAACATAATCATCTTCTCTTGTAAGAGAAAAGAGGAAGCAAAAAAAGAAGATGCCAGTCCGAAGTTCTTGACTGCCCATGAACATAATATGAACTATGATTTGTTATTTTGTCCCTACAAAGATACTGTATGTACTTCAAATGTAACACATTTTACAAATAATCTGTCCTGCACTACAATCTAAAAATATTCTATGTAAACACAAAAATTAAGATGCACAAAAATCAGCATAACCTTAGCCACAATGTCACCTCAACATTTCATGAAGGCTGAAGACAGGCCAAATGTAAAAATGGAGCTCCCAGCATGTTCTTTGTCCTTTTTTTTTTTTTTTGGTTCTCTTTCTGTATATCAAAAAACCAAGCACTGATCCAGCGATCACCTTTGCCCTGTGTTTTTATATTATTTCACTGATTTTCAAAATAAATGTTAATGTATTTATATGTTTATTTTTCACTGTACTCATCTTTAAAGAAAACTTCCCTCTCTAGTAATGGGGAGGGGCAGAAATAATCCTTTGTAAGAGTGGGACAGTCTATCAGAAAATTCTGTAGAGCCAGTTCAGATTTAGATAACTCTTTAAAGATGCTTTAAAAAAAAAAGCACTAAAAATGTACGTTACACTTCAGCAACCTGCCCCCCTTCCAAAAAAATGGTAAAATAAACATTTTCTAACTGTGGACTGGACCCAACAGTACTCTTAGACTGTGTCCCTGGGTCACAGCTTAAATGCATAGTTTTAATGTCGCAAATGGTCTAATTAAAAGAATTTGTTTCTTTCAGTGTAATTTCTACTACAAAAAGTACTGCACAACTTCATTAGGCTTTTCCATCTGTTGTTATATGCTTTCCAGTTACTATTTCTTTAATACCTTAAAATATGTCCAAAAGAGTAACACACAGCCTTTTCACATTCACAATTATTGCAGCTGCCCTATCAAAAGGAACCTGACAAAGTCTCCAAAAGCAAACCTGCTATGGTATGTTTGAGCATCCAGGACGAGTACGATGAAAAATCTTACCCAAGGATGTCATCTTCTTCAGATTTGCTTCTGTCAGCTCACTGCTTCATCTGCAACCCTTTGTCACTCTCAAGGGTCCCCCCCCCCCGCCCATCCTCCCTAACTGTGAAGAACCCAGACCACAGGACAATCTCACAGCAGGCTGCTTTTGTACAATTTAAAGTTCAAGGAAAAATGATGCGTTTGAACTAATAACCCCACCCAAGAAAAATCCAGAATTAGAATCATAGAATCATAGAGTTGGAGGAGACCACAGGGGCCATCGAGTCCAACCCCCTGCCATGCAGGAACACACATCAAAGTATTCCCAACAGATGTCCATCCAGCCTCTGCTTAAAAACCTCCAAAGAAGGAGACTCTACCACACTCCGAGGCAGCATATTCCACTGCCGGACAGCTCTGACCATCAGGAAGTTCTTCCTGAGGTTCAAGTGGAATCTCCTTTCCTGCAGCTTGAATCTATTGCTCCTTGTCCTAATCTCTGGAGCAGCAGAGAAGAAGCCTGCTCCCTCCTCAACATGACATCCCTTCAAATATTTAAACATGGCTATCATGTCCCCTCTTAACCTTCTCTTCTGCAGACTAAACATACCCAGCTCCCTAAGCCATTCTTCATAGGGCATGGCTTCCAGACCCTTCACCATTTTGGTCCCCCTCCTCTGGACACGTTCCAGCTTGTCAACATCCTTCTTGAATTGAGGCGCCCAGAACTGGACACAGTATTCCAAATGAGGTCTAACCAATGCAAAATAGAGTGGTACCATTACCTCCCTCGATCTAGACACCATACTCCTATTGATGCAACCAAGAATCGCGTTGGTTTTCTTGGCTGCCGCGTCACACTGCTGACTCATGTTCAGCTTGTAATCTACCAAGATTCCTAGATCCTTTTCACACGTACTGCTATGCAGCCACACGTCCCCCATCCTATACTTGTTACTTTCATTTTTTTCTGCCCAAGTGCAGGACCCTATGTTTCTCTCTGTTGAATTTCATTTTGTTAGCCTTGGCCCAGCTCTCCAATCTATCAAGGTCGTATTGAAATTTGATCCTGTGTGTTAGCAACCCCTCCCAGTTTGGAATCATCTGCAAATTTGATCAGCATGCCCTCCACTCCTTCATCCAAGTCATTGATGAAGATGTTGAATAGCACGGGGCCCAGGACAGAATCCTGCGGCACCCCACTAGTCACTTCTCTCCAGGATGAAAAGCAGTCATTGGTGAGCACACTTTGGGTGCGGTCAGTCAACCAATTGCAAATCCAACAAACAGTAGCCCTTTGCAGCCCACATTTTACTAGCTTCTTTGCAAGAATGTCATGGGGAACTTTGTCAAAGGCCTTACTGAGGTCAAGATATGCTACAACTACAGTATTCCCTTCATCTATCAAGCTTGAAACCCTATCATAAAAAGAGATAAGATTAGTCTGGCATGACTTATTTCTTAGAAATCCATGCTGGTTTTTAGTGATTACGGCATTGCTTTCTAAGTAATTACAAACTGACTGTTTAATAATTTGCTCTAGGATCTTTCCTGGAATTGATGTCAGGTTTACCAGGCAACAATTATTAGGGTTCTCTTTTTTCCCCTTCTTGAAGATGGAGATGACATTTGCCCTTCCTCCAGTCTGCTGGGACTTCTCCTGTTCTCCAAGAGTTCTAAAAGATTATTGCAAGTGGTTCAGAAATAACTTCTGCCAGTTCTTTTAATATTCTTGGATGTAATTCATCTGGCCCTGGGGACTTGAATTCATCTAGTTTAGCCAGATATTCCTGTACTACTTCTCTACTTATTCTGTGCTGCATTTCTCTCGCTTCCTCACCTGTCCCCCCCCCCCGCCAAGTTGGGTACTTCTATCCTTTTGGGAGAAGACTGAGGCAAAGAAGGTATTAAGTAGTTCTGCCTTCTCACTCCCCCCCCCCCGTTATTAATTGATCACTTTCTCCACGTAGTGATCCTGTCATTTCCTTGTTTTTCCTTTTGCTGAGGACATATCTAAAAAAGCCCTTTTTATTGTTTTTGATGTCTCTGGCAAGCCTGAGTTCATTCTGTGCTTTAGCTTCTCTGACTTTCTCCCTACATCTCCTGGCTATTTGCTTGAATTCCCCTTTGGTGGTTTCATCATTCTTCCATTTCCTGTAGATGTTTCTTTTAATACTTAGCTCAGCTGAGAGTTCTTCAGTCAACCATTCCGGTTTCTTTAGACACCTGCCATTTTTCCTCCTTGTTGGCACAGTTTTCAATTGTGCCTTCAGTATCTCACTTTTAAGAAACTCCCATCCGTCATGAACTCCTTTCTCTTTTAGTATTCTTGTCCACTGGATTTCAGCAAGTAACTCCCTAAGTTTACAGAAATCAGCTTTCTTAAAGTTTAGAATGCGTGTCTGGCTACACTTGGCTTCTCCTTCCCACTGGATGACAAACTCCAAGAGAGCATGGTCACTCCCTCCTAAGGATCCCACCACCTCCACCTCATCAACTAGGTCATCCCTGTTGGTCAGGATCAGATCTAAAATAGCTGATCCCTTTGTCTCTTCTTCCACCTTCTGGATCAGGAAATTGTCTGCAAGGCAAGCAGGGAACCTGTTGGACCTTGCGGCTGGCAGAATTTGACTGCCAACAAATATCAGGATAATTGAGATCTCCCATTAACACTGCATCTCTCTTTTTTGAATGTGTGGTCATCTGCTCCAGGAAGGCCTCATCCAAGTCCTCAGGCTGGCCTGGAGGCCTGTAGCAAACCCCCACAATCACATCCCTATTGTTTCCCGCTCTCTTAATTCTTACCCAGATGCTCTCTACTTGGCTTCCCAGATTTGAGTCATGGATTTCCTCACAGGTGAAAACACCATTGACATATAAGGCTACTCCTCCTCCTTTCTTGTCTGGTCTATTTCTGCGAAATAAGTTATACCCCCTTATTCCTACATTCCAATCATGAGATTCATCCCACCAGGTTTCAGTGATGCCTATTACATCATATTTTTTTTGTTGCGCTAAGAGTTGGAGTTCATCTTGCTTATTGTCCATGCTCTGTGCATTAGTGTAAAGACACTTGAGACAATATGCCCTTCGTCGAATTCCTGTACTAAAGTTACTTTCCCTCTCCCTGTTAGTCTCTAGTTCTACTTGGCCTGCCCTATCCATATCATTTGGGCTATTTTTCACAGCAATTTTTCGTAATTAAAAGTGTTTATACATATGTCTGCAGATAGGACACTAATAGACAAAGATTTGTCTTACAAGATAGGAAAAATGAAGATAAAGTAATTTTAACTGAAGAAGAATAGCAGACAGAATACAAAAAATTAGAAGGAACTGGCACAGAGAAATATTGCTGCAGAAGCAAATTGCGCTAGAAATAAAACATGCTGTGTAATTACTAGAAACATTTACCAAAAGTTCAAGATTTTCTAGGAAGACAGCATGGCCATCCCTCTACTACAACTCCACACAGCAGAAGTCTAATATTAATGAGCAATGCCATGATTTACTAAATTGAAAAGCTCCAGGAACTTCATACAGTGGAACTGAAAGAATATGGCAGACAGAGAACAAAAATGTTGAGAACAGAAAAGGTAGGCCATTTCAGCTTTTTGGTACATCTAGCAATCTTCCAGAGAAAGACAGAAGCAATTCTATTCAGCTAACACAATATACACATGTGACCTTCATACTAATCTGCTGGACCATAAGCACTCTATCTTCCATTAAGTTGTTCAGTGGTCCATGATGGGCCCAGCATGGATCAACATCTTTATAAATGATATAGATGACGGAATAGAGGACATACTTATAAAATTTGCAGATTACATCAAAGAAGGTAGCAAAGGAGGTAGGAAATACCTCAGAGAACAGAATCAAAATTCAAACGGAACTTCACAGATGAGAGAATTGGGCCAAAACTAACAAAATGAATTTCAATAGTGATAAACATAAGCTGCTACATCTATACAGGAAAAATGAAAAGCACTAATATAGGATGGGGGACACTTAACTTAAAAGCACTACATGTGAAAAGGATCTAGACTATACTCATACTTCTGGAAGGAGCCTCATGGGGCCCATTCACATTGCAGTCCTCTATTGCTTGCCATCCAGGGATCTCACTTTTCCTCCTGCATACCTACAACAAATGCAGCTGTGTTGTGTGGCATGGAGATGTCCTTTGTCATATAATTATAGAATGACAGAGTTGGAAGGCGCCTCATGGACCATCAAATCTGCCCCCTTGTTCAATGTACTATCTCCATCTTAAAGCATTCCCAGCAGATAGCTGTCCAACCTTTTTCTGAAGACATCCAGATTGGTTCCATTGCTGAACTGCTCTTACTATCAGGAGGTTCCTTCTAATGTTCATTGAAATCTACCATGCCCAAGGTCACCCAGTGAGTTTCCATGGCTGAATGGGCCATATATCTCTCTCCGATCAACACCACCTGCGTAGACACTGTGTATTCACTAGCAGTATCTTCCTTGTGTGATCTCCTATCTTTTTACTCAGAGAACTGGTGAGAATACCACTTGTGCCCCTTTAACCCCTCACCCTCCTTCCCAGCACCTCATAGCCTAAGGTGATCTGGCCAAAAGTATTCTTCTTTGTGTCACTAGTGCCCACATGACTAAGAAGAAAGGGGAACTGATCTGTGTTCTTGATGAGATTTAGCAAGTTGTCAGGTACATCCAAATCTATGTGCCAGACAGGCAACATAATTCCCAATTCAGCTTTTCAGGCTGGCACGCAGGTCCCTCTATACCACTGAGGAATGAGTCTCCTACCACCAGCACTTTTTTTTCTTCTAGGTGCAGTTAGTGGTTAAGTTGACTCTTTCCTCAGCTTGCAGTGTCTCTCGTCGCTGGTCTCCTGTTTAGGCATCTTCACCATCATTATCTTCAGGAAGATGGAGGAAGTGATCGCTTAGATGGAGTTGTTCTGAATCCCTTGTGTATGGTCTCCTCTTGATGGTCATTGTTCCCCAGAGTGTTTCCTCAGTATTACAGCCTTCTTCATTTTCCTTGGCAATTTTTCCTATTTGTTCTGCAGGATCAATTTTCCCTCTGTTTTATCCAAGAAGTCTTCGGGTTTTTTGATGCACCGAAGAATGTCAAGATGTTGCTGAAGCGTGCTGAAGAGCAACTAGATTGCACTTGTTGTCAGAGTGTTACCCTGATTTCTGGGGGTCCCGGGAGGGACACCTCAATGTGCTCAAAATAATGGGGAATGGGAATTAGCTGAGAGCACTAGTTAGCAATGCGAGAGGCAGGGCAACGTAGCGAGATCTTGAACCTAATGTCTACGGGGTCAGGCCGAGTCAATGAGCAAACAGAAGTAAATAATAATAGTTGTTTTACTGATGTACAGTCAAACACGTGTATGCAGCACACTCACATGAAGAACTATTGAAATAAAGGTAGGAGTTGGATAAAGGGATTTTTAGGAGGAAGTTTAGTATGGGAAATACTACACCTGGCCTGAAGCCCGAGTAGTCTGAAGACGAAGTCCATGGAAGTAAGGATTCTCAGCACGAGGAGCTGAAGGGAAGGCTCGCTGGACGAAGCGACAGCAAGGCGGGATGGAAGCCAAGAGCGATCCAACGAAACGCTCAAAGTCAGGGGTTCTTATAGGGGAAAATGTGGCTGCAGGCGAGTCCATTCTTGGGGATAACAATGAGTTTTGGGCTGGAGACAAAGCCTCCGAAAGGTCAGTGCTTTAGATGATTGAATTATGACAGCATTGTCAATGGAGTAGACAGTACGCAAATGTGGAGTGCTTGAGAGTTGTATAGTCTGCTCATCAAGCTGCCTGCTCAGGGCAGGGGATCTTTTGTAAACAGCGTGCATACATAATATGATCTTAAAAGGTACTTGCCTTGAGGTCTCCTACAGCGGCAGTCTGGCTACTTCTGGCCTGCCTGGATTTGTTTGGAATGTATCGGCTATTATCGGCCGTGCCTGTATGCGTGCTTGTCCGGGGGCCTCGCAAGCACATGGAGAGGAGTGGGTAAAGAAGGCCAAATTATTGATATCAAATGATATCTAATATACCACAAGCTCAGGCTAGAAACTGCGGTAACAAGAGAGGTTCTCTGACAGGACCAACATTACACACTTACAACAGCAGATGACTACAGATCCTTCTGCCTCCAAACCAGCAGGTAATTTCTCTCTTTTTAGACTGTAATCAACTCTTTAGAACATAATATTCCTTTCAATAAAGGCTGCTGGGAAAGAAAGGCAGATGACTACTCTTCTCCCCAGAGCTCCTAGTAGACCATAAGCTAAACTCAAGTCAACAATGGAATCTTACAGCCAAAAAAGCTACTGCTGTTGGCTGCATCAACAAGAGTATAGTATCCAGATCAAGGGCAGAAGCAGTGCCACTCTTTTCTGCTTTAGTTATGAATACTGTGTTCAGTTCTGAGCAGCAATGTTCAAGAAAGATATTGACAAGCTGGAACATGTATAAAGAAGGGTGACCAAGATGAAACCAAGTCTTACGAGAACAACCTAGAGAGGTTTGGTATATTTAGCTTGGAGAGGAAAAGACTGAGAAAAAGTATTAGCCATCTTTAAATACTTGGAAGGATGTCATGTAGAAGAGAGAGTTTGTTTTCTGTTGCTCCAGAGACAAGGACATGCACCAATGGACTGAAATTAAAAGAAACAAGATTCTACTGAACATTAAGAAGAACTTTACTGCAAGAGCTGTTCAACAGTGTAACGGACTGCCTCAGAGGGGTGGCAGACACTTCTTCTTTAGAAGTTGTTAAACAAAGGTTGGACAGACATCTTTAAGGAGTTCTGTAACTATCAATTGCTGTATGGCAGGGAGTTGGCCATTGCAGTGCATTCCAACTGCAAGATTCTATGATTCTGTTCTGAAGTGCATTCATACAACCCTCCCTCAAAGGAGTGATGACCACGGAATTAATCAATGTTCTCAAACTATATTGTGGCATTCTTTTTTGTGGACTGCCTACCTCAACAACATAAACCAGTAGTTTGCAAGAATAATGGAGAATATCTCCGACTCAATGCATTGTTTGGTTACTATCCTAAAATTCTCTTATCATTTGGCAAAAGCTCATCTATTTCTAGAGATCAGACTTCCAGACTGTAATTTGATGCCATGCACATATACTTGCATATATACATATACATGCACATATACATATACCCATATGCTTGCTCCCCATGTTTAGTAGCTTGCATTCTTCTCATAAGCCATAGCAGAGAACTACCTGGAAATCTAATGGCCTTCTATACCTATACCCAGTAATGATAGAGGCCCTCAAATGTAAATTATTATTTGCAAGAAACAACCTGAAAAAGTGATAGAACTGAGGACAACACTGATCAAAGCAAAGGGGGCTCAACCAACTATTCAGGTTATGTCATTTCACAACAGTCTACAATAAAGGATTAACGTTAAAGGAATTCTGCACTTGTGCTTATACTTGACTTTGCTGAAAGACAGACATGTCTGTGTGCAGAAGCTTGCTTAACACTCTAAGCTTTTTGAGGGGGCACTTAATTTGCAATTCAGCTAAATGTTATGAATTACATAAATCAATACACCAAACTAGATAGTTACACATTTAAGAACTACTCCACTAAGTTCCTGGTGGCTTGTGATTCTGAATTAGGTCAATGATTGCAGATAAACTTTTGAAAAAGAAGGCTTGCTTATTACTATTAGACTTATACCATGTGGAGTAGCAGTACAGTGATGGTCATATTTTAAAACAGCACAATTCAAGCTATCTGGTATGGAGTGCTGGCAATTTTTTCCCAACGTACTGGGATCAGTAGCCAACAGCTCAGGGATAGGCACCTATGGGTCAGTATTTTGAGTAGCACCCTTCTGAAGCACAACTGTAGTTCATGCAAAACAAGAATAAAGCTCAGATAGCTTGGTCAATGTGCCATATGGACTGATTGCATGCTAAACATGTCTCAGAAATCCTTTGGAAGCACTTGTGTTTCATGGCCAAGATCAATATGAAAAGGACTCTCTGAAGGTAGAAGTGTGAAAGCTACAGATCTGGTCTATAGTCCATTGTGGCAACTGTACCTTTCCAAAATGCATTTCTATTGACAAGAATTAAATGGTTAGATTCATGTTCATTTTCAAAGTCAAGATGGTTTAAAGGGCAGTTCTAGCAGAATCATCACACTTCTGTTGAACAGATGATTTGGCACTAAATTGGATCTCTGGTTAACATTTCTGAAGTTACATTGGCAAAGTTAAGACTGCAAGTGACTTTTAAGTCATTGCTTCTGAAACCCACAAGATCACCAAGAGCTGAATAAGCCATTTCATTATAATCTGTGACACAGCAACAGCTAGCCAAGTGAAAATCCACCAAACCTAGTAAAATAAATTAAAAAAAAAATCAAAGTTGTACAGTTCTCCCTCCACATTTGTGGGTTTGACTCTTACAAATCTGATTATTCATGAGGTGAGACTGCCTTCCCCCCATTCTCCTCCTTCCATTACCTTGTGTTTTGCCAGTGCAGAGAAAAAAGGCAAGCATGTCAACGCAAAAGGTGAAGTAGTTGGAGAGAAACATGCGTGTGAGCTTTACTTTTGTCCTCCGGAGCTCCCCCTCCCATCTCCTTTCCTCTGGTCCCAGCGCTGAGAACTCAAGCAAGGCAAAAGAGAAGGGCGCGGGGGGGGGGCAGCGTTAACTTTTCTTCTGCCGTCCAGAGCTCCCCCTCCCATCTCCTTGCCTCTGCCTGGTGCTTAGAACTTTGAGAGAAGCAAAAGGTAAAGGAATTGTGGTGGGGAGGAAGGCAACGCGTGCTTTTCTTCTGCCCTCCAGAGCTCCCCTTCCCATCCCCTTGCTTCTGGCCCCAGCACTGAGATCTGGTGCTAAGGCAAAAGATAAGGCCATGGGACGGCGGAAGACACATGTGCATGCTTTCCTTGTGCCCTCCAGAGCTCACCCCTCCCATTGCTTTGCCTCTGTCATGCTGCTGAGAAGGAAGGCTCTTGTACCAGAGCCCCAGAAGAGAATGGAAGAGAGATTGTGGTGAGGAAGTTATTCATGATTTTTCCACTTTCACAAGGGTTCTGTGCCACAAGTCCTTGCAAACGTGGAGAGAGGCCACTGTATAAAGCGTATAATTATTACGATTAGTAAGACATCAAAAAAGTGGTGAGCTTTTGAACTTTCCAGAAATCTTCATCAGGTCAGATAGAACAAACTTAAGGAATAAGAATACCAAGATACTTCCTCTTTTTAGCAAGGAGGAAGGCAAGGAGAAATATTGGCAAGATTTGCACATAACCAAAAGCCAGGTTTGTTGAGCTCAGGCTTGGGTTTAGATCTTTTCCATTTAAAGAAACCATGGTTTACCAGTTAGCCACAAACCACAGTTAGAAAGCATGTGAAAGAGTGAATCTCTGTATATGAACTTGCCAGAGACCAACAACGGAAAGGCTTTCTCTCAGCTCTGCTACCATTGTAGGCTCATTTGGTCAGGACATGGGAGAGAGCCTTCTCAGTGGCTGCTCCCACCCTCTGGACCTTCCTTCTGAAGAAGGCTAGGCTGGCCCCCTCCCTCCTGTCCTTTAGGCCATAGGCAAAGACTTTTCTGTTTAAGCAGGCTTTTAATGCAGCCCTTTCCTTACACCAAGGCTTCCTATGGGGGATATGTTTTATTTTTAACTTTTGTATGCCTTTAAATGATCTTCATACTGTTTTAATAAGATGATTTGAATAATTTTTAAAATCTTATTGTTAGGTTTTAATAGATTCTTTCCGTGGGCTGCCTTGGGTCCCACTCTGAAAGACAGCACATAAATGAAATAACTAAATAAATAGAAGGCATTTGGCTTATGGATTCTGGCTCTTCAAAACGACTTAATAGCAAACTATGACTAATATAAACCATGATTTATATTTGTATGATATGTAAATACATCCATTCCAAGGAAGTTCACAAAGAGTCTCTTCACTCTCCTACAAAGCACAAAAAGATACCACAGAGAAGCACTCTGACCCTGTCAAAATTTTGCAGCTTCTAAAACACTTTCTATCAGGATTAGCTTTTGCTGTGTTGTAATAAATGTAATACTCATGGAAAGGAATTCATTAAAGGTGGGCAGATACTGGATCACAGACCTACTGCTCTTGATATAGGCCACAATGGTGTAGTGGGTGTTAGACTACAGTCCTGGAGACCACAGTTTGATGGAACCTCACTGGATTTCACACTCTCAGCCCCAGCAGACCCCATGCCCTAGAGTCACCATAAGTCAAAAATAACTCGAAGGCACACAACAACAGCAGCAACTGGAGATGATAAAGTTCAGATGTTTATCTTTAGGCAGTTAAAAATTCTAAATATGCATTTCTCATTAATCCTTACAACACCACAACATAGCCTATATTATTATCCCCATATTGGAGATGGGAGAGGGGCTGCTGAAGTGCCAAAAACAGTGACTTGCCTAAGGTCATCTAGGAAGTTTGTGGTAGAGGCAAGATTGAAACCAAGATCTTTCAAGTCACAACTAATAGTTTTAAGTCTCTTGATCTAACGTGTCCATGTTTGCTGAAATTATTATTTCAAACAATCCAGCAAGTGTATGTCTTCATATACTTGTCCTACAACTATAGCAGTTGGGAAAGGAGTAGGTCCAACTCATCCAGTCTTAGACACAGCAAGTTCTTTGCTGGAAGAAAAAGTATCTATCACATGTGAAACCCCTGTATGCGTGCGCACACACATGCACATGTGCACACAGGGACCATACATGCACTCTATGGAGAATAAGAAGTTTATGAAAGGAAAACTACTGCTTATTCTTCCTCTAAAATAATACGCTATTGCTGTTATGGAAAAAAGATCCCCTCACAGCATTGGAAAGGAAAGGGAGGCCTCTGAGGATCTCAACAATCTTTGTTTATACAATTGTGTTGTTTAAAGGGCAACAGCAGAGTTAACTGTTTTACTCTTCCAGGGCGGAACTTAAAATGTCAAATAAGCAACTATAATGTTAAGAACAGTTCAAAATAGTTACTTTTTGTGGAATTGCAGGGATGATCCTATCCAGTGGTGCATACCCAGAGGGCATAATCTTTATGATCCTGAGGTCCACACCTAGAGCTGGATGACCAGGGGTCAGACCTGTGTGGTGCACATAGACACACTTTCTCTTTCCCCTGCTCATATTAGTACATAACGATCAGGAGTTTTAAACTTCCCCTTTCTATGCACTGAAACCTAGGATTGCTTGAAAGGGGTGCCCATCCCAACACATTGCCCCATTGCCCATCCCAAGCAATGAGCACAGAAATGTTCTCCCCTCTGTCACTCCTTACCAATCCCAAATTGCAGTGCTGTTTTAAACAGTGTGACTCTACAAACCTCAGGCTCCTCCATACTGCCCATCTGTGCTGACTTATTCCACACCTTTTTCATATCTCTCCTTGATACTTCCCACTTCACCATCCAGTCTCACTCTCTTTCACAAGAAAGGGGAGGGAGTCAGCAGTGAAGGAGGACACATAGGAGAGAAATAAACATATTCTCTCTTCTCCTACCATCTCTGCTCCATCCCCTGATCCTTTCTTTCCCTTCTTTTCCACACTAAAACGTTTTTCAATATTTTTATTTGTTTAAACCTTCTCTAGGGGCCATAGCACTACAGTAGTAGACTGCTATGCTATAAATATGAAATCCTCACCAAAATACACAAACAAACTAGTCAACCTGAGAACTGAAGTGGAGGAAAGCTTCTAACAACACTTTTCTTTCACTCACCCTTTCCCAATATTTAACATTCAACCTCAGTTGAAACTGGCTAGGGGAGTGGTTCTTAACCTGGGGTCTGCAGATCCCTGGGGGTCCACAGTATCCTCACAAGGGGTCTGAGAAGGCTTGAGGAAATATTGTAAACCTTTATAGTTAAAAAAAGAAAGAAAAAATTATGGCCAGAGAGACAGTCATTCACTCATCTTAAAGATCAGGAGTCCTCTGCTGGTGACAGACATCATTTGTACAAAGTTTCATTGCAATATCTCAAACCATTCAGAACTTATGAAACTGATGGCAGAAAATGTACTAAGCACTTGATACTTCTACACACAGTGAGAACATGAAAGTGAATGATGCTAAGTGGCTGAGCAAAAGCAGATGACATTTCTTGCTACCACACATACAGCCAGAAGCTACTGTGAGTTAAGTCTTGGTAGTCCGTGACAACAGAAGATAATTCAAGGGGCTCATGGTAAAGAAAAGTTTAAGGTCCACTGGTTTTTGCAGAGAGAAAAGTAGTGATCTTTCTGAGGAAAGTAGCCTGCTGCTTTATCACAAAAGCTCTAAAGAGTTTTTAAAATTAAAGATATAAAAAAAGAAGGAATGTGGTATGAGGGAGAGAAGGGAAACAGGGCAGAAGGTAAAAATAGGGAAGGGCTGAGAGACTGGGCACAACAATTTGGACTGTCATAATCTACACAGCATCCAGATGTGCATCGAGCAACAAATTTCCTGATATATTTGCTTCATCTAGAACAGCCCCTTGTTGAAGAGCCCCTATCATCAAAATTATCCTAAACTAAAGAACTGAAATTATTATGTCACATCTTCTGTCTCTTCCTTCACCTAACAAGCCAGGTGGCATACATACTTAATCTACACCCAACCCACACCTAAGTCAGCCAGCACAAGGAAGCTGAGAAACGACATCAATCTCAGGTTTTAGGATTATCCAGACCAAGATGTTCTTGGTTTACCTTGAGTAGGCACACTTTTCCCACTTCCCTGCCATTTGCAGGCATCTTCTGTAGGGCAAATTAGTATCACCTACAACAAAGACAGGGAATAGCAGTGTAGGGTATGTTCCCATCCCCCACCATGTTGTCAGACAGCAAATTCCAGCAGCTCTAACAGGTACATCAGAGGTGCAGATTGCTTGTAGCTGAAGTTAAACAATATCTGCAGGGTTGCATGATTCCCACTCCTGCTTTATATTAGTGCTTCTTACGCTATGTGATATAGGGCCTGGTACCATATTTGCAGTGGTCTACATACCCTAAAGGCACTAGATTCTGTCTGATCTGGGAAGCTAAGCAGGGTCAGCTGTGGTTAGTACCTGGATGGGAGACTGCCAACAAATATCAGGTTCTGTAGGTTATATTTCAGAAAAAGGAACTGCAAAAATCCCTCTGAATATTCCTTGCTTAAGAAAACCCTTTGAAAAATTCATGAGGTCCCTATAATTCAACAGGCAACTTGAAGTGCATATCTGTATGCACTGTCAACAACTGATTCTTTCATTTCTGGAAACTCTCAAGGAACTGGTAGGTGATGAGTCATGGACCAGAACCGGTTCACAGACCACCTGAACAGCACTACTCTGAACAATATACTGGCCAGTGGAATACCTACATACGGATCAAGTGCTTTTTACCCAGCAACTGTGGAAGGACAGCCAAGGAAAAGGTGACTATTTATTAGTAAAGAAGTGGTTGTACAAGCTAGTTCATTAGCTTTCATGCATATCCTGTACTCATATTCTGCAAATTAATTTTGAAACGTTTTAAATTTTTTAGCAAGCAGCAATATGGTGATTAGGTAGGGTCATATAGGCAAATGAATAAGAGACTGAAGATATAGTTGGAGCAATTCTAGAGGTGTCTTTAAGGAGGAAGAAACTCAAGTCTTGCTATCATTTGGAAGGAGGTGTTTCCTTTGTGTACTTAGAAGAGGACATGAGGGGGAGGAAGAATCTTGAATCTTGCTGTTTTGATATGGCTGAAGGGGATCTCATCACCTCCTTAAGTGTGGGGTCAGCAACTGCAACTGCAACCTCCTTTCTTCACTTGGCAAGTCTGCTTGAAAGTGAACAGTAGGAGACGCGTTGTTGCTCCTCCTGTTCCACCCTCGGCATCTGTTGCAGGAGACACAACAGGAGATGTACTGGCTCTTCTGGTGTGCTTTCTCTATCTGTGAAGCCTGCAGGAGAAGCCACACCAGCAGAACAAGGTTCTCACCAGTTGCCCTCTGTCTGAGTGTTCTTCTGAAAAGAAGCTGTCATCTAATGACAAGCCAGCTCACCCCAGCCAAGCCTACTTGGGACCAACAGTTCCTTCCTCTTCCGGTTCCTCAGGAGAATATCTACATATTTCTCTAGCCTGGAAGGTGACCTCTGTTTTATGCTTAAAGTCTCTTTAAAGTTGATGGTGGATTGAATAAAATCCCTACCTTTGTAGCTACTTCAGCTCCACTGGAACACATCCCACTCTGATTCCCTAAGGAAGTGGCTTCCCCCCGTTTATATTATATATATAGTCTCAATTTGTAACATGAGTCTAGGAATCCAGCATAAATTAGGACCCATCTATAAACTTTAAAAGACTTAAAGAACATGGCCAGCTGTGCTAGTTAGGTTAAAAGTTCTAGTCTAATAGAAATAATCCCAAATACAGGTTGACTAACACCTTTCACATGATTACTGCGGAGGTTATAAGAAACATAGTACAAATAATGAAATTACCTATCACTTTTTGGGATAACAGTAACAGATTAATATTCCTTTTGCAAAACAAGTAGCACCAAGTAGCATTTTGTGAATAATCAGCAATATTTAATTGTTAATTTTTCTTGTTACTTTGGGGGAAACAAAATGCATTTGTGGGGCATTTTAAGAGGATTTTTTTTTCAAATTTTAGACCATTTTCCTACTTTCTGAGATAACCCCCAAAAGGGAACAAACAAAACAAAACAAAAATACAGAGTAATATAATGAGCCACTGACACATACAGAGAAAGAGAGAGCACTTATGACAACCAATTCCTTGAGGAAAGTTACAGAACAAGTTACTTTTAAAATTAAATTCCAAACCTCTGGTGACTGCTTGCTATTCCAAGCACTAAGGAAACCAGTAATAGTCATGAAAGCCGCTATTCACACAACAGGGCACTCCCTGCAAAAGCAATGCACTCCTTCCAGAATTATGGTCTTTGCTGCCTTAGCTTTTTGGAAATATATTAAGATGCATCTCTTTAACCAATCATTTTGAACTATCTGGGCAAAACAACCCTAATTCTGAAATATGAGCACTCCAAATTACTGAACCAGCACAGTGGGAGGAAGAAGTGATGTTTGCTACTCTCTCTCTCTCTCTCTCTCTCTCTTTTAAAGCAATTCCCTGCCCACTGTGATCATGTATTGGGATATGTATTCACTTATAAGATGTATTTGCTTGTAGACCAGCTTCAAAGCTGATTTAAATTCCAAACCTGGTTACGAATATGATCAAGGGACAGGAGAGTTTGGGTCCAAAAATTCAAAACCTTCCCAGCTCGGCTCATGCAACACCTAGAATGTCCTCCTTCCAGCACTTGAGCACCAATTTGGAAAGGTGAAAAGAAAGATTCTGTGAAAGGGAACTGAGGAGGGGGTAACAAAAGATCTGACCTCCTTCTTTGTGACTGGAACTGTGCTGTCGAACCAGCAGGGATATTGCACTGTTTTCAGTGTATAATTGTTATTGTTGTATACCTTCCAACTTAAGCAACACTAAGACAAATCTATCATCGGTTTTTCTGGGGATGAGAGCGTGTGACATGACCAAGGTCACCCAGGAGGTATCCATGGCCAAGTGGGAAACTGAACCCTGGTCTCTAGGTATTGCTTTATTGTATTTTAAATTGTTGTTTTAATGGATTTTTAAAGGTTCTGATAGCTTTCCTGTTTTACCTTAGACGATGGTGATGACAATGATATTCATTTATGGTCTACTTTTCTCTCAGAAATGAGACTAAAGGCATTTAACAACATATTTAAAAACAATATAGATTGAAACTATATAAAAATTTCAATGGAAGTATAGATATGATTTATTTAACAAACAAAGAATGTATGAAGTTAAAAACATAAAACATTAAAAAACATTAAAATTCATTAAAATATTAAATAAAAACCTTAAAAACAGCACTGCACGGGATTAAAAGCCTGTCTCAATCAGTTTCTGAAAGTCAGATGACATAAAAATATTTTAATCTGCTGATGAAAGGAGAGCAGGGATGGGGTTCTTCTAGCCTCCCTAGGGAATGGGTTCCAAAGTCTGTAGAACATAGTTCCAAGCCCCATCCCAGGGACGTGTCCAGAAGGATGCCATAATTGACAGTATGGAAAGCTCCTAAGAGGTCCAACAGAGCCAACAACGACACACTTCCCCTGTCTCGTTGCTGGCATAGGTTATCCACAAAGCAGACCAAAGCGTTCTCTTTCTCATAACCAGGTATGAAACTACACTGAAATGGATCTAGATAATGTTTCATCCACTTTGAGTCCTTTTGAGGAGAAAAGTGGGGTATAAATAAAGATCATCATCATCACCATCATCACCATCCAGGAATCCCTTGGACTGAGAAGCCACCACATGTTCTAGCACCTTGCCCAAGAATAGGATGTTGGAGGCTGACCTATATTTATCAAGTATAGTAGGAATCAGGATGTTTTTTTCGTTCAGAAGAGGTTTTACAACAGGCTCCTTCTGGCATATTGGGACCCTGCCTTGTTGTAAAGAGGCATTAATCACTTCTCTTACCCATTCAGTCAGTCCCCTTTTGGACTGTTCAATAAGCCAGAAGGGGCAAGAATTAATACATACATGATGGCTTTCACCTCTCCAAGGATTCTAGCCACATACTCGGGCTGAATCAATTGAAAAGTATTCATCAACACTGGACAAGCAGAGGCCAAGGCTAAATACACTGGACCTTAATCAGGTCTGGCATCCAGGTCAGGTGAATCCTAAAGGTTTTATCTGCAAAATTACGGGCAAAGTCTTCATAGCAGGCTGTTGAGTAGCTTAGATTCTCCTTTGGGCGAGACTGTAACAGAGCTCTGACCACTCAAAAGAGCTCTGCTGGACAGTTCTGCAATCATGTAACAATGGTAACCAAAACATTTTGTTTTTTTTGTGCTACCCTTATTGCTTTACCATAGGCTTTCAGACAGACTTCAGCCTGTTCTCAATCAGACTCATTCTGATAGGCTCCATCTCACTTGTTTCATTGCTGTTAGCTCCTTAGAAAACCTGGGGGCTGGTTTAACTCCACTTCATAAGAAGGGATGCTTAGGGGCAATCGTATCCACTGCCATGGTCATTTCCCCAGTCAAGAGATCAAATAAGATTTCAACAGGATCACCTGCCACTTATTACTGTATTCATTACTTTGTTATTGAGAATCCGTGTGGTGTAGTGGAAAAAGTATCTGCTCAACCTCCATTGTACTCTGTATCCACCTTCTGGCTAGAAACAAGTTGTTGTTGTGTGCCTTCAAATTGTTTCTGACTTACGGCAACCCTAAGGCAAACCTATCACAGGGTTTTAATCGCAAGATTTATTCAGAGGGCTTTGCCTCTGCCTCCCTCTGAAGATGAGACAGTGTGACTTGTTCAATGGGTTTCCATGGTCAAGCAGGAATTTGAATCTGTTATGCCTGGTCTTATCATAAAGCAATAAGCAGTCTTCACGGATAGGTACAGAAAGTTTTTATTAAATACTAGTTCAGCACACAGATAATGTTGTTGCCAGAACTGAGGACACAACACAAGTTCTGCTTTTTAGAACACCTTTTGACCCTCTCAACTCTTTCCCGCTCACATTCCATTCTCACATACTTACCTGTAACAGTCCATTAGAATGACTTTGGTTCCCATGCTCTAGTCTGGCTTCCCCTCCCATCATTCAAACATTGAAGGGGACACAGCATCTAAGGAAATACAGCAAAATAGCTACACTATAACTAAGCTGGCCATGGCTAACATGGCAGAGGTGGTGGTGGCCCTCTGTTCTCCAAAGTTGTAATCCAATGCCCAAACCACTACACCATGCTGGCTCTGTCACCCTATCATATAAACAAATGAAATGGAAAAGAAAGTTGAGATTTTATTTGTACTTTGTTTCATTGGGGATAATAATACCAATAAAACTTTGTCATCAATTGATCATCCAAAATAGACTTTAATTCCTACTCCAATCTCAATATCCCTTCCATTTTCTCATTTTAAATTGAAGGCAATCCCACTACACTTTCAAAATGATAGCGGTAGTGTGAGGCTATCTGTATTTATTTATTTGTAGTTGGGGAAAAAAGGGGCACGACTGCTTTTCTTTTACAGATACTGGAAAAGTTAGCTTTCTTCCCAGCCTCTCTATAGCACCTTGCCACCCTCCACCATTCTTATTCAACACTGCCTTCCTCCCCAAATCTACTGCCCTAGTAGAAAAGGAGTAAAGCCTTTCTGGTACTATTCATAAGGATCTGATAATTTGTGGTAGCCTCTCTATTCCCTTTGATCTGAAGAAAAGTAAAGTCCACATTCATGGGCTTGACCTTTGTGAATCTGATTATTCATGAGGCACCTGATTGTCTCTCCCCTCCTCTTATTTTCTTCCTCCCATCCCTTGCGCTCCTCACCCCAGGATTGTGAGGCTTCTGCTTAAAATGGATGTTTTTTTTTCCTTTTCAGTGAGCAAAGTCCCCTCTCACTGCTGAAGGTGTGGCCTCTCTGTCATGTGGTTGCACATTCTGTTGTGTATTGGCTGCTGATTGGTCAGCTGATCGTTTCTCAAGATGGTCACAAGAAGTAATTAGAATGCTAGAACTCCCCTCTTCTCTGTCTGGGGGAAAGTACTTGGTAAGCTTTTCAGCTTGTCTTTTTTCTCCCCGCTGCCCCACACTGGGCCAGAGGCAAAGGAATGGGAGGGGGAAGCTCCAGAGAGGAATGGGAGGGCGATAGCGGTGGGGTTATTTGCAGTTTTTCTACATTCACAAAGGTTCTCTGCTCCTAACCCTCACCATGTGGATCATAGAATCATAGAATCATAGAAATGTAGAGTTGGAAGAGACCACACCGGCCATCCAGTCCAACCCCCTACCATGCAGGAATACCCTCAAAGCACTCCCGACAGATGGCCATCCAGCCTCTGCTTAAAAACCTCCAAGGAAGGAGACTCCACCACACTCCAAGGCAGCATATTCCACTGTCAGGAAGTTCTTCCTGAGGTTCAGGTGGAATCTCCTTTCCTGCAGCTTGAATCCATTGCTCCTTGTCCTGGTCTCTGGAGCAGCAGAAAACAAGCCCTCTCCCTCCTCTACATGGCATCCCTTCAAATATTTAAACATAGCTATCATGTCCCCTCTTAACCTTCTCTTCTGCAGACTGAACATCCCCAGCTCTCTAAGTGTATCCTCATAGGGCTTGGCTTCCAGGCCCTTCACCATTTTGGTCGCCCTCTTCTGGACTTGCTCCAGCTTGACCATGCTCCAGGATCTTTCCGGGTACTGATGTCAGGCTGACTGGGCGATAATTATTTGGGTCCTCTTTTTTTCCCTTCTTGAAGATGGGGACAACATTTACCCTCTTCCAGTCTGCTGGAACTTCTCCTGTCCTCCAAGATTTCTCAAAGATTATAGCAAGCGGTTCCGAAATGACCTCTGCCAGTTCTTTTAATATCCTAGGATGCAATTCATCTGGCCCTAGAGACTTGAATTCATCCAGTGTGGCCAGGTATTCTTGTATCACCTCTCTACCTATTATGTGCCACATTTCCCCTGCTTCCTCACCTGCTCCCCAACCGCCAGGTTGCGTGCTTGTATCCTTCTGGGAAAAAACTGAAACAAAGAAGGTGTTAAGTAGTTCTGCCTTTTCTCTTCCCCCTGTTAGTAATTCGCCATCTTCTCTGCGCAGCGACCCTATCACCTCTTTCTTTTTCCTTTTGCTGCGGACATATTTAAAAAAGCCCTTTTTATTGTTTTTAATGTCTCCGGCCAGCCTAAGTTCGTTCTGTGCTTTAGCCTTTCTGACCTCCTCCCTATATCTCCTGGCTACTTGCTTAAATTCTTCTTTGGTGGTTTCCCCCCTCTTCCATTTCCTGTACACGTTTCTCTTAACGCTTAGCTCAGCTGAGAGTTCTTTAGTCAACCATTCTGGTTTCTTCAGATGCCTTCCATTTTTCCTCCTTATTGGCACAGTTTTAGACTGTGCCTTCAGTATCTCCCTTTTAAGGAACTCGCATGTCTCCTGAACTCCTTTCCCTTTCACTATTCTCGACCACGGAATTCCAGCCAGCAGCTCCCTAAGTTTACAGAAGTCCGCTTTTTAAAAATCTAAGATGAGTGTCTGGCTACACTTATCTTCTCCTTCCCACTGAATGCCAAATTCCAATAGGGCATGGTCACTCCCCCCTAAAGATCCAACCACTTCTACCTCATTAACAATGTGGAGAGGCTACTGTACACTGCTGAGTCAGAAATTAGAAAAATAGAATAAGTATATACAGGCAAGATAGAATTTCTAAAATGTCTAATCAAATTCCTCAGCACAACTTAGTGTTCAGATATAAGGTTTTTATATCCAGTCAGACCTTTGGCTTCCCTAGCTGAAAGTCCTACTCCCTAAGTGAGGGTTTTACTTTCTAACCCACCCAGAAAAGAACTAGTCTTTCCCCTGCCTCTCACTAGGACTCTAAGGAAAACAAACTCTCATTCACCAAAATCCCTCCCTCCTTCCCTCTCCCAGAAGGAATCTACCTCAAAAATGCAAGTCATGCCTTATATAGGGCTCCTTCCCAGAAAGCTCAGCTCTTCCCATGCATCAATGGGCTGAGTTCCTCTCTTACCCGGAACCCACTAGGTCCCCTGGCAACCTCTTGCTAAGGCCGGCTTGCTTCTCAGACCTACCAGACTTCCAGGTTTCATCACAGTAGTTTGCTCCTCTTTTTAGTGGCAGTACTTTTGTATTTGCATCACACACTCTCAGGCCCAGGAAACCCTGTAACATGTTCTCCTTAGGGTTGCCATAAGTCGGAAATGACTAGAAGGTGCACAACAACAACAGCAACACTTTTATACAACAGTCTGCCATAGCCAACTTGCCAACCCCTAATAGATCTGGATTCCTGGCTTGAATGAAATTATGAGGACAACGAGTAAGATAGTGAGGGATATGCCTGGCCACTTTGTTCACTGGTTGGAGATGAACTTTCAATGAACTCTGTTGGGAAGGAACTGGAATGGGGTGAAACACACCAGGCACAGCTCTCTAGAAGAGGGTAGGAAATGGATAGAGAAACTGTGTAAACAAGATGTCAGGAGGGGAGGGGCCCTCTTCCATCCCCTTCAGTGCAACATCAGTCCCTGGAAGTACCAAGAAAACCATTTTTCCAGGGGGCACATCCAGTAAAGGAATGATGCCAGCATAGCTCCTTTCTCAAACAAATCCATCAGCAGCAAAACTACAGGCCAGTTGGAAGGGTTTGTAATTTGTAAAAACTAAGTAGGCATTCCTTTTATTTTTAAGTTACCATGGAGCCTGGAAAGGAAAACCTCAGGAAGGCCAAGATGGTATTAAGACATGTATTAGAAAGAAAGAAAGAAAGAAAGAAAGAAAGAAAGAAAGAAAGAAAGAAAGAAGGAAAGAAGGAAAGAAGGAAAGAAAGAAGGAAAGAAGGAAAGAAAGAAGGAAAGAAAGACGGACAGACAGAAGCCTCACAGAGGGAGGGGGAAAAACCCGCAAACAAGGAACACATTTTGCAGCACCACGTCTCTCTCACTTTTGGTTCCCAATTACTTAGGAACCAATTAGACGACAGGGGAATAACTGTTATTCATTATTGATTCCTACTGTGGATACTGCAAAGATTTAACTTGGTTGGTGCTTTGGTTGGTCCTCATGAAGCTTACCATAAGCAATGCAATTTTCCTCCCTCCCAGCCAGTCATAAATTACCTCTTTTCACAGTGGTAGAAGGTACACATATCCTCAAAGAGGCACTAATAACCTCAAACATCCAAACTGAAAGTCGAATGTGCAAAAATCCAAGCAGTATGCAATAAGCTGAGGACTGGTGCTATCCTTAGGCCGACTAGGCAGCCACCCAGGGCACAGATCTCAGACAAGCACAGTACAGATGTTTGAGGGGCAGTTTTAGACACATAAGTTTTTCTAACCCTTGTAAAAATGCAACTGACAATTTATATTTTTTTTAAGATTCAAAAAGTTGAAGATCTTCTGCTAAATACTACAAGAGGAGACTAGTAAATGGCGGAGCACTGTGCTGTCAATGGTTGATATATTACACCTCAAAACGTGGTTTTTCTGTAAGTTGTTTGGCAAAATAACAACAGTAACAATACAAAATAAAACAAAAAAATAAAGCAGTGCTCCTGCATGAAATAGGTTCAAAAGACTGGAAAAACTGGGAGCAATTCTGTCTTCATATGAATCAAATACTGTCTATTTAGCAAACTGTCAGATTTGGAGAGAACTTAAATTTAACTTATCTAAAGAAAGAACAACTGGTAATAACCAGCAGAAAATTAGGCAATAAACAAAAAGACTGGGGAGAAATCTTGGAATGCTTGATTGCGTTGGTCAGATTTCTTGGAATGCAAAATTTGGTATTCTATCATACAACTGAAAAAGAAAATTAAAATGGTAATGAAAATGTTTTGATGTTTGTAGAATATCTAGACCTTTTTGATCCTTCTGTGAAGGAACTTTTATGCAGAGCTAATGATCAAGAAGGAATGGGAAACCTAGGAAACAGTATCCAAAATGAATTTAAACAGATTTCAGTAGGTAATATAAAGCATAAAATTTTACCACATATGCAAACACAGCCAAAAATTAATCAATTATTCTGGCCTGCACATCTGATATTAGTCATAGTGGAACAAATAATAATAATTCTACATTATATTCATGCAATCAAACCATCAGATAATGAGATATCTGAGTATGAAGTTATCATAAGAGAAAATTTCTTGGGATTTCTTCCACTAATAGAACCTAAAGGTACCTTTATGATAGAAACACTTATTGGGCAGCTTGAACAAACGCAATTACCAACTGAGAATCTGTGGGGTCAAGGTTATGATAATGAGAGTTATATGAAAGGCAAAGAAAATGATATACTGTACAAAAGCCCTGGACACAAACCAGCAAGACTTCTTTATGCATTGCAACCCACACTTTTTTGAACTTGGTAATCAACGAAGCCAGTAAGTGTTGTCTGGAAGCAATTGATTTCTTCAGTTTGGTTCAACTCCAGGAGAACATGGTCCTGACCACCACCACAGGATTCCTTCATTTCCATTCCATTAACCAGGTTGTTACTCTTGGTTAGGATCAGATCTAAAACATCTGATCTCCTTGTTGCCTCTTCTACCTTTTGGACAATCAAACTATTTGCAAGACAAATGAGGAGTTTGTTGAACCTTATATTAATGGCAGAATTTGACTTTGAATAAATATCAAGATAGTCAAAGTCTCCTATTACTACTGCATTTCTCCTTTCTTAATGTTTTGTCATTTGTTCCAGGAAGGTATGATCCAAGTCTTCAATCTGGCTTGGGGTTCTGTAGCAGACCCCTATAATTACATTGCTGTTATTTCTCTCCCCCTTAATTTTTATTCAGATGCTCTCAACCTTGCTCACAGGATGCAAGTCACGGATCTCTTCACACATGTAAATATCATTGACATATAATGCTACTCCTCTTAAATTGGTTACACCTCTCTATTACTACCTTCCAATAATGAGACTCATATTAGGTTTCAGTGATATATCATATCTGTTTTGCTCTGTTAAGAATTCAAGTTCCTCATGTTTATTTCCCATTCTCTGTGCCTTAGTGTAGAGACATCTAAGACCACTATCATTCCCCCAGCAGCTCACTTAAGATTTTTTTTCATGCCACTGTCGGGTTCTTGCACTATTCACTCAATTGTCTCTGTATCACTGGTTCTTAACCTGGGGCCTGGGGACCCCTGTGGGTCCACGGAGCCCTCACAGGGGGTCCATGAAGCCCTGTTGCTGGAAACAAACAGTTGTAGCAGCAACACAGATGTAGTGGGGGGGGCGGGTGTTGTAGGTGCTGAAACTGCTCCCTTCTGCACACACCCCTGCTACCACGTCCCTGATGAAAGGGATATGGTGACAGGCAGGTGCACACAGCCAAAGACCAGGATCTGAGTTCCCACTTGGCCATGGAAGCCCGCTGGGTGACCTCTGGCAAGTCACATTCTCTCAGCCTATTTCTATGCATGGATGTGAAAGCTCTGTTACTGCCCTCACTAGCCTGAGCTTGGGGGATATAAAAAGATATCTCTTGATATCACTAATTCGGCTTCACATACCCACTCCCCTCCACGTGCTTGCGAGGCCCCTGGACAAGCACACATACAGGCTCGGCCGATAATCGCTGTAATATTTCAACACAATACAGGCAGGCCAGAAATAGCCGACTCGCAGCTTTAGGAGACCTCAAAGGCAAGTACTCAATTAGGTATGTATGTAACTTTCAAAAGATCCTCTGCCCTGCGCTGGCAGCTTGACGATCAGACTATACAACGCTCAAGTACTCCGTGTTTGCATACTGGCTACCCTATTGACAATTTGGCTATAATTCAATCATTCAAATTACGACCTTTTGGAGGCTTTGTCTCCAGCCCCAAATCCATTGTTTTCCCCAAGTCCGAACTAGCCTGCGGTCACAATTCTTCTTATAAAAACCCCTGATTTTGAGCGCTTCTTCGGATCGCTCTTGGCTTCCATCCTGCCTTGCTGTCACTTTGTCCAGCGAGCCTTCCCCTCAGATCCACGTGCTGAGATCCATGCTCCCCAGCTTCTCCGTTTCCGACCGGGCTTCAGGACAGGTGTAGTATTACCCAAACCAACAACCCCTCTAAAAATCCCTCTATCCCACTCCAACCTTTAATTCTATAGTTTCTCTGTGTGTTTGTGTTGCATGCACTGATTGATTGTAATTTTAATAAAATTCACATTTGTTATTTCACTCCGGTGTGCTCCCTGACTTGGCCTGACCTTGGGTTCAAGATCTCGCTACGTTACCCTGCCTCTCGCAGTGCTAATTTGTGCTCTTTGACTAATTTCCCCAACTTGTATAATTCTGAGAGCAATTTGGTGTCCCTCCTGGGACCTCCAGAAAACAGGGTAACAGCTCAGTAGTGAAGAATACTGATAGGAAGAAAATCAACATATTTGAAATATGGTGCTGGAGAACAGTTCTATGGGTATAATGCTACGGTCTGCTTAAAAGACAAAGAAATGGGTCTCAGAGCAGACCAAGCTCGAATTCTTCTTAAATGCAAGGTGTCACATGTGGGAAAAAACGCTGCCTGTCAGTGCCGAGTGTGAAAGGCGCACCCAAGCATCGCACTCAAGGCCTGCCCAGCCTGACACCTCTTTGTGATCAGAACTGAACAGCCAGGGAAATCTCTGAATCAAGCCAGGGCCAGGACAAACAGGTCTGCCACAGTTCTCTCCTTCTGAGAACGCAGTCCGTTCCTCACTCTTGTCCCCCTTGTTTTCTTCCTATCAGGACTCCCCCCCTTTACTGCCTTCCCTAAATCTGCCCTTCTCCAAGATGTAAGGATCAGCAATGATTTATATTTTCCAAGACCGTGGTACTGTTGGCACTAAGGTCAAGATGGTATTATTGGTAGCGTGTATCTTCCAGGATTCAAAATAAGATTCTGGGAGACTGTTATATGGAACACAGAACTTCAAACATTTATTGTTACACTGTTGCTTTAAATTTGTTTTGTATCTAAATGTTTATAAACAGCACACCATTTTTCTCTCTCTCTCTTTCTTCTCTCACTCTTTCAATTCATTCACTATTTCTAGTACACCCAATTTCTCAGTTCTCTCTCTCACAGAGCTCTTCAAATCTCCAACCTCTCCCAAACACACCACAAATCACACTCCTCTTCAAATGCACGCCAGACCGTTAAAATCTGTTATTTTCCTCTTTCCACCAGCCCCTCCCCTGGGCTATCCAAGGTTCCATTTCACCAGCCAATCAGCTTAAACACTCTCAGTTGCCAAGGTGGATCTGTTGTCAAGAGCCCCTCCCATCAGGTTCATCACACAAGCTGACTAAACATACTTTGGACATATTATGAGAAGACATGACTCTGTAGGAAAAAGCAATAATTGGTATAGAAGGCAGCAAGAAAAGAAGACCACATTACAGATGGATAGATTAAATCAAGCCATGGCCCTGAGTCTGCAAGACCTGAGCAGTCCTGCTGATGAGAGTGACTTGGAGGTCTCTCATTCTTAGGGTTGCTACAAGTTGAAGTTGATTTGATTGAAGTTAATAACAAGTGATATGTACAAGACCCAGTGTTGTGTGGTGGCTTGAATATTTGACTATGACTCAGGGAGATAAGGGTTCAAATTCCTCCTCAAACATGGAAATCCATGCTGTGTTGGGCAAGCCACTCTCTCTCAGTCTCAAAGGAAGGCAATGGCAAACCATCCTCTGAACAAAACTTGCCAGGAAAATCACCTTAGTTTCACCTTAAGGTCGCCCTAAGTCAGAAATGACACAACAACTTGATATATACAATATCAACAACAACAACAACAACAACACTGAAGATGTACTTAAAGCTTGCAAGAATTTGAAAAAATCATTGAAGCACAATGGAAATAAAGATACTGATACTGAAGATCTAGCCTCTGATGAAACACTCCCATGCACCCCATGAACGATTGGCATGGTTTAACTGGCAAATAATATTTGATTGGCACCACATTAATTTCCTTTGATATAAATGATACCTGAGGTGACGGCAAGGTCACACTGGCCAGAAGACCCAGTCAGTTCAGGACAATAGCTTAGCTGCTCTGAATACAATAGGCACGAACTATCTAGCTAGACTCTCAGAGCTAAAATAGCGAAGTTTCCCACCAAACTGTGATTCGCTTAACCCTGGTCCCCGTGCACCTGGATGGTTTCCTATTGTTTCCCCACCTCTCCACAATATTCAGCTATTATGACAGCCATTAACCCCTTGTCACTCAAACACAAAACCTATTGACTCCATCTGGACTTTATTGTTTGTGTTACAACTCCCATTGTCCATGTAGCTGGGAGTGCAAATCACAATCACACCCTTGGGACATTTTTTGGGTACAAATACCCCTGATTTTAGGCTGCTCAGTGCAATCTCTCACTGATCCAAATGCCACTCTGTCCATGTGATTCCTGATGAGAACTGTCCTTAGATTTCTATCTAAGCCACATCGCTGCTTCCTCTGCTTCTCTCCAGACTGGTAAATATTGCCCAAATCCATCAAGATCCTCTATCCCACTTTCCTTCCTTACCTTCAGTTAGCCTTGTGTGATTGTGTGTGTGCCTGAACCATTGTATGTAAGAGTGAATTGACTTTAATAAAACATATTTTTAGTTTACATTTTACTCTTTGGCTGGTTCTTTTCCTGCATGAGCCCATAAATGCTGGTAGAGAAATCTCGCTAAGTTATCCCCCTCTCACAAGCCTCCTAACCTTGAGCTAATTAATTCCCCACTTTTGCACAGAGCTATTGGCATCATGGGGTGGCCCTTGTGGCACCTACATTTTGGGGTAACACTGAACTTGTGGCCCTATCATCAAGATCAACAAAGTCTGCCTCACCGCAAGGAATACTTCTCTTCATACTGTAACAAAAATTCATGTTTAATGCAGCTAATGTCACACTGCCTCAGCCTCTTGCTCTATGGATTCTTTTCCCATTTCCAATGTTAGTGGTAAGTGATGAACACGGTTTCTCAAAGCTCAGACTTATAAAAACTTACATTCATGCAACAGTGTTGTATAAAAAACTAGTTGCCTTGGCAACCATATCAAGTAAACATGTCCAAGCATCTGCACTTGACATTAAGGAAGTAGTGTGCCTGAAATTGAAACTTTTAAAAGACTTCAATTTTAACATCACAGTTCACAAGATGATTCAAAATGATCTGTGGACTAAAACATTTTCTTTTCTTTTTGAGAAAGATAATCACAGTTTGTTATGTCACTTACTCTGAAGTTTAAAATAAATTAAGTAGTTGTAAGTGTTGTGCTCTTCAATGTTTTCTACAAGACATCTGTTTCTGAAAACTGAACATAGCAGTTTGGGGGGATGTGCAAGTAGTTAGCCTTACTCAGGCTGCAAAAACAGCCTAGCACTGGCACTGGGCAAGCCTTACATGTCAAGGCAGCTCCTAAGATTGCTATACATGTGAAAAATGTCCATAATCACCTAGCAAGACAATGTTCTGGCTGCACCTATTCCTAGCTCTGGCATACAGGAAAAGGCATATGTGAACAATGTTACTTGCAAAATGTAAAACAAGTTGGTCACAAAGCAGCCCTATATGCTTCAAAAATCAATCCTCTGGTACTCTATGAAGGAAACTGCTCACCTCTTCAAAGAGGTTCATGGATTAATTTTGATGGTGGGAAAAGAACAAACTTTCTTCACTACCCCCACTTCCATGGGGTATCCTAAAATGGGCTGCCACCCATGTTAAATCATGCTCACCTTGATCCTCCTTCTATTTCAACTATACTTATTGGTCCAAATATTTTACTTCTTTCAGAAATATCAGGGAGCAGAAATGATTCTACAATATACAGTATACTAAGACATTTTGGAGCAATAGTGCTGACAGCCAAGTCTATAAATGTCTAAGCTTTCGGCAAGACAACTTTTCAAGTAGGTAGAGAAATCAACCAAAAATGCTCAGATCTACAAGTCTTCAGGTGCAGACCATCAACACTGGTTCACTGTGCCTGCAGGCATCCAATATACCATGTACATCAAGTATATAGCACATGTATGTATGCATGAATGGCATGCATATCCAAGATTAATCAAACAGTGATCTCTCTATGGCAATGTGGGTCACCCCAGCTTCCAATCCCACAGGTTGCTATCCTGCAATCCAGTACAGACCCACAGTTGTCATGGTGACCATTAAGTTCTAGGCCACTTCAGTTAAGACACACATAGCTTCCCAAGTGTGTTGAAACGCCATAAGAAAAAAACCCTGCTATGATCAATAACAGTGACAAAATCTGTCACTCCATATGCAGGTGTCACAGCTGAACTTTCAACATGGGACTTGACAGAAAAGCTGTTATCTTCTCTAACTTGCCTGATACTGGGCACTACGCACACTTGATACAACAGTGACAGACTACTGCTTGTTACTCCAGTTCACAGCACCTAAAGGAAAATCTAAAGAATCCATTCCCCATTCCCCTTTGCTTCTTAGAGGAGTGGGGGGAGGGCAGGAAGAAGCTTTCCTTACCACTCAGCAGCTGCAGATTATAAGGTCACCTGATCTACCACAATAGAATCAGCTCTATCTGAGCTACTGATATCAACACAGACTTTTAATACATGTTGGCTGACATTTACACAAATTTCCATGAAATTCCTGACATTTTGTCTGCTAGGTAACAAATGCTCAGCCACAGCCACACACTCCTTCAGTTCTGCAGTGCAGCTGAGCATGCTGTAGAATCAGATTTAATGTTAATTAATTTTAACAGAAGATATAAACCAACCAATCCATAACCACGGAGGGGGGCAGGGAGGACAGAAGAAAAGAAGCAAACCACAGACAGGCAAACATTATATATACCTAGAACTAAAACTAAGCTAAATCAAACTAAACTAAAGCTAAAACATAGTAACACTACCCATTACTAAAAGACTCATTTCATACATTGAACATATCCTAACTACACTATACTACTGTAACCAACATATGAAGGAACTCTTAACTGCCCCATATCAACTGTAATGAAAAGGAAAAATCAATTAATATCCATGTCTTAGTCTACCATTACAGATCTGAATACATTTAACCTATTGGAATTACTAATAACCATAACTACAGATTATTACATCATTAGATTTCTTATTGCTCAAAAAATCCATAAATGGTCTCCAATCTTTCAAAAATAAAATCACTTGATGTATCTTTTAAAATCCAAATCAATTTTGCAACTTGGGCAAGACCTGAGACTTTAACAACCCATTCTTCCACTATCAGTGCATCAAACTTGAGCAAAGAGCATTCTTGCAGCTGTTACATAACAAACAAGTAGTTCATAATTTGTGTCCAGTTCTTCATTAATAATTCCTAACAAAAACATTTCTGGTGATATTGCAAAATCTACCTTCAAATTTTCTTGGATTAACATATAAATCTTAGACTTTCGCTTTCTTGCAAGTCCCCCACACATGGAAAAAAATATTCCTCCTTGTCTGACAGCCCCAGCATTGCTTTGAAATATTCTTAGACACTTCTGGCATTAAGCACCATCTGTACATCATTATATGATATTTTCTTTTAAATTACTCCGCAAAGTAAATTTTATATCTTTAGTCTACATTTTTCCATTTGCACATTGTGACCAACATTTTGGGCCCTGCTTATCACGAACTCTTTTACAGGCTTATCTTCCATCTCTGATTTCAAAAGACATTTGTACACTTTTTTGATTACATGATCATCATCTTCACACAACTCTAAATAAAAATCATTTCCTCCAAACTCTTTAACTAAATCTATTCTATCTTATTTAAATCTCTCTTTAAGTTGTAAATAAACAAACCAACCAAGGTCTATATTCTCCTTAGAGAGGATTTCTCTAGATTTAAATTCCCAACTTTCTTTCTCCATATACAAAAGATTATTATCCTGTAACCATTTTTTTTTATTTTTGACCTTTCTTAACAAAAGCTTCATATGATGAGGTAACTAATGGTAACTTAGGGAACAACCTTTGTTCATATTTGAACAAAACTTGCTGAACAGCTTCTCTGACACAATGATGTTTAGAATTAGCATGTGCCTTGACTTTATCATACTAAAGGTAAACATACCATCCAAATTTTAATTCATGAACTTCAAGTTTCAATAGTCTTTCATCTCTAAGCAAATCCATTCTTTCAACCACATAAAATAATACGTTCTAATGTAACATTAGAAAATCCCAGACTACCCCTTTCTTTAGCATTAAATTTTATTCACAGTTTCTTTGTGTGCCAAACAAATTTAGAAGTAGCTTTCAGCCACGGAACAAAGGGTAGTCCATTCCTTATCTCATCTGAACACCTTACATCTCCGTTCATTTCTTATGGTACACTCTGAATATGAGACTGGATGCTTCTGCAGGTTGTGTATGTATGGAGATCAAAAATCTTCTTCCTGAAGCCTAGATTAGGCCAGGGGCAGAAAAGTGGTCCCCTGTTCTGATTGAGGGTAAAGCAATGAATGCAATTCAGTATAGTAATACACAGTTGCAAATGGTTCCTGGCAGATTCAAAAAACTGCTTGGGGTACTGACTCTGGTGCATTCTTGATAGATAATTATAGCTAAATATAAATACAGCACAAAAGATTACACTCTGCCAGCGTTTTTCGTTTTTTAAAAAAATCAGGCTAAATATGCAATCAACACATTTACATTTGCACATGTCTTGGGATTAAAAACTTGTTGCAAGACTGGTCTCCAAAAATAAAGGTTCTCATTTGAGGATGTCACCTTCACAAGTAGCTTCACTATATGTGATCTCTGTAGCAGATATGGCAGACTCCTTCTGCTTGCAATAACCAGTCCTTCACTTGACATCTTGCTGGCTTTCCACTGAAGACTGAAAAATCACAGGAGAAGGAGTACCTGAGTAGTCCAAGAATTCCTTATTATGCAGTACTTTGTAGGGCCAAACTAGGAACAGAGAAAACCACATGATGACAAGAAAACTAAAGACTGACATTGAGGCCAAATGTTTAGAACTAAGCAGTCCCATTGTTCTGCATAAATTTCTCTTGAAGATTTTTAGGATAGGAAAGAGGTTCTGCAGACTCCTTTCTTCTTTACTTCCACATGGATCTTGCTCTCCTTATCATGATCCACACTAAGGAGATGGAGGAGAGCTTTGCGGCTCTACTTTGCTGTTCTGTGTGCAAAGCTTAAGACACTTCAGGTGTGCAAATGTTAAAGAATGACTAAAACTGGCAGAAAGCAAATTTCAGGCACCTTGGGAAATGTTTAGCATTTTCCAAATGCAGGATCTGTAAATAGCACGAAATAGCTGAGGGAAGTAGGATAGAAAGCTCTGGTCGATACACCCACTCTTAACCATACCTGGATGTCTCAAGAAGGATATTTGCTCAAGAGCTCATAGAATTAAAAAAAAAAAATCAGTATGAAATGAACAAACATCAAATGCCAACTTCAGAGTTGGATTTCACTCCAACCCATAAGAACAAAAAGCACAAGACATTCAGTAGCTCCCTGCCCTATACTAATAAAGGCCTAGATAACTGCATTTCTTTTTCCCTCTCACATATTTCATTCTTTTTTAAAAAAAATTTTACAGTTATGGAGTCAACAACAAAAGTGACAATAAATCCAAAGCATATGCTGGGAAATAATTTCTCAAATATGCCACACTCATGAGATTATCTCCACTTTAAACCATATACACGCACCATATACACCAAATAATTCACATTTCTCAGAACTTCTGCATTTGCTAATTGGCCAAACAGTCTTAAATAACTATACTCCCAAAGTCTCCAAGGAGAGATACATACATCCCTGTTCATTTCAGTGGGTGTTACACAGATGTATTTCCCAACAGATGATGTCTGGTAGATCAGAACTCCCCGCCTTTCATTGTGTAGCTATTAACTGCAACCTGAATTCATCATTTGAAGACCATGATATCTTGCCTCATGATAGGATTGCCAATGAATGCAGTGAACGTCTCCTGAACGCTCCTCATAGCAGTTGCAGATGGATAACTAATTGGAAACTGCTCAGAATGTCAGTTTCCCCAGGTGAACTAATTTTGTTACTTAATCTACTTGAGCGTATTATTACTTCTCAATCTAATATGACAACCCCATGTGAAACACACACGCCTATGTCCATATGAAGAAACCAAAGTATACACTGGGCAGCTCTTGTCCTGCAACAATTTTCATAAACACAGCAGCATGATTTGGAATGGTCATATGAATTGACCTGGCAGTAGCCATGTACAGCCTAGCTCATAGTTTTGTTTCTGTGATCATTTTATTACACACGTATGATTGGGAACAGATACTGGCATGAAGAAGCAAATAACTGTGCAAATTGGCCCTTGGTGTGTAATTTTTCTTGTCATCTGTCCCTTTGGTAATATCTGATAAGGGCCATATTTTAATGTGTCTAACAAAGTCTTAGGGCCTATCCACACTACACTGTTATAGTGCTACTATTCCACTTTCAACATCCTGTGGAATGCTAGAGTTTGTAGCTTACTGATATCAAAGAGCTCTCTGGCTGAGAATTCTAAAGGCCTTTCCTAAACTGCAAACCCCAGGATTCCATAGGATATTGAAAGTGGAATAATAGCACTATAACAGTGTAGTGTGGAAAGGCCCTCATTCTGCAAAGTGATTTTGCACCCAGTGTCTCACTAAATGCCTTACAGAGATAAATAATTTGAGATAACAGCTAGTATAAGGTATAAAATTACAAAAAGCAGTAAAGAGATTGAACACTGAATAAATTAAAGCTTTCAGTTGTAAGACCAGTAATGGGTGGGGAGACATTGAACTAGGAGCCATGGAGGCAGTATGACAACAGAAGCATGTTTTTCCCCTGAGGAACTGATCAGCATATTTGGAGTTTATCTGCTGATTATTTATTAATGTATAAATTAAATGTAAATGGTACAGATAAAGTATGCTGACATAATTTGGTTCCAGCCTTAATTTTCAAAGATCTCTTTCCCTTTCATGTCCCCAGAACAAGCAAAGGAGATTTCCCATACAATTAGTTTAAACCTAAGGCTGAGCCCCAGCAGATATAGGTACAACCAGTAACCAAAAGCTTAAACTTCCTTTCAGTTCTGAAATGAAGGTGCTTAAGGAGATACTGTCTGTAAGAAGCCCTGCTCTGTAAACTTCCATTCTTGCAAGCACCAGCAGATAACTGCAGTAACAATAATATCAACATCATCCCATACAGCCTGCCACATGCCCCTTGGCTTTTCTGACCATATATAACAAACTCATCTGTCTCTATCTAACGCACAGCAATTAAACCAGCCAAGCCTAAAACTTCAGGGAAAGAAAGGTGACCACTGTTCAAATGAAAGGCTCTTATCACAGGGAGACAGCTGCTGCTCAGACATAAAGTCAGATCTCACTGATTCAGTTCCAGTGAGAAACTAAGGACTGGGAGGCAGCAAGGGTTACCTGAGGTAAGAATTCCCCAACAGTTCTGTTCCTTTCAACTTAACTCAGCATTAGAACTGTATAAAATCTGTAAAGAAGAGCCTGTTTCCTTCTGAAAGTCTTTTCACTGGCAAAATTCAAGCAGAACAAGTGTATCTGAACAAAGAAGAAATGTACAATGTGTGTTTATTTGGTATTTTTGCTGTGATACCCTAGAGGCAGAAAGCCTGCCTGCTTGTACCAGTTGTCCCTTCCAGGAGGTCAGCTCCAAATAAATCAAATAGACTTACTTATCTTAAAAGCACATACCACAAGACAGAAAGTCACAGGAACCAAGCCCCAAGACAACTCATTCATAAGCTTTCCTACCCATTCGCACAAGTGAAGACGATAAGCCCAGCTGCAGACTGAGCATATCTAGCTGGATAGGTACTGGTGAAACAGTTCTGTAAATGTTTCCCCATAAACCCAAATCTCAGCTGAAATCATACTCACTGTCCTTCGGCCTCCACTTTATAGCATAGTATAATGTAGATGTGGATGAAAAATGAATTTGTACTATAAATGAGCAATTATCACATTATTCACGTAACTCAGCTTTGATATTCTAAAAAATAAAGTTACACAATGCAAATTTTATTGTTTGCACTAAGTCATACTGATGTACCCAGTGAAACACACTTGTCCAGGAATAATGCTGATGCCAAATTCTGGACCAATTTATCAAAAGCCACTCTTGCATTTAGTATGTGTCACTCACTCTAATACTTTCCCATTTGCAAGGCAAAAACCACAAATATTTCAGTGGAATTCCCGGTTTACTCAAACCTTCCTGCTTTAGATCTTTACTTACTGGGCAAGTCACACTTTCTGAGCCTCAGACGAAGACAACAGGAAACCTTCTCTGATCAAATCTTGCCAATTAAACCCTGTGATAGGTTTGTTGTAGGGTTACAATAAGTTGGAAACAAGCTGAAGACACACAACAATAAATTTGTCTTGACACCAAGAAGATTATAAAGTAGGTGCCAGGAATATTGCATTAGGGAGATTATTCCTAAACTATGGTGGTACCACTGAGAAAGCCCTATATTGCTACATAATTCACTTCTAACAAGAAGGACACTTGGGCAATAGGAGCCATAGTGAAAGTCCTTAAGCAAAGTAAGTACCATTTTCATACAAGTCATATCTGACTTCTCATCTTTACCCATCTTGCTTCCATCTTAACTAATTTTATTACTGGATCTCTTTTCAACTGAAGCCAATGTAACACACAACCCACTTCTGCACATTTTTAATGACACATGGAAAAACATTTGAGGCAGAAAAACTTAATTTTGCTGCCTGATGTGACTCTTCAAAACCACTTCATGATGAGACCAATTTCCAATTAATTTAATTGACCTTATCTAGCACATCTGTAGTCGTGAACTCAACCAGGCCTGAAATGGCACAATGACCAAGTATGCTATAAATAATTTTGCATCGACTATTTCTGTACAACTTCATAATTTGGGCTACTGTAACACTGCAGAGATCTATATGCCACATCCTAAAATGTTGAGATGTAGGGTTACAACCCTTACAAAGCACCACTAGTTGTGAAAAGCTCCAATCACAAAACCTCCAAATAAGACAATGACCTGCCACTGTGAGCCCAGCAGGCCAAAAGGCCCAGAAGACTGGCATACTCTGCTCTTTAGGGTATTCTCTTCCACTTCACCCTGTTTTTGGAACAAATTCCCTGCCACTGAAACCACACTAGAAGAAGTGATCTGTGGACAGCTGAAGATCAGAACAGCTGTGGATCTTGCAGTCTCTCCAGATAGTCAGAAGCCAGCCAGCCACACACACACCAGCATTTCTTCTTTCCTCCCCTCTCAAACTTTGAAAATTTCCATTGCACCTGGGGGCGGGGGTTGAGGTCAGATCATCTCCACCAAGAAAAGAACTTTCTGTCAACTCTTCAGCAAAGAGATCCAGCATATCCTGCAGCATCTGGGACCCTGTCCCAGGGACTATAAGACTTTAGGCTTAGTTTTGAACATCCTTCCTCCCTTTTAAAATAAACTATATTCAAGAAGTAAAAGGTTCAGATCAAAAGAAGGGACGCACATCTTTCTAAAAAAAGACCCATCTTTTTATGCCATGATACTGCTTCTGGCACAGATGAACCTAATTACATTTAGGTTACAACAGTGCCAGTCCTTGGTGTTCACAGGATTAGTTGCACAGTGCCACAAAAACACGAGATTCCCATGTTCAGCAACACTGGTTATACAACCTGAGGTCATTACAGCATTTAAAGGAAAACATAAAGACTAGAGCTGCTCAAAAATCTGTAAAGAACAAGATCACCAAGGAAGAATACAGATATACAGTCCAAGCTTGCAGGAATAGTGCAAGGAAAGCTAAAATTCCAAATCAGATGAGACTGGCTAGGAAAGCAGAAAGCAACAAGAAGAGTTTTTTTCCCCCAAATACATGCAAAGCAACAGAATGACGAAGAAAATGATGAGGCAGCTGCTCAGCAAGGATAGCAACATGCTAGCAGATCACAACAAGAAGGTAAAACTGCTCAATACCCATTTTACTTGTTTTTTACCCAAAGGAGGTGTGTGTGCTTCCATGCGTCAGCAAAGACCCCGGCAAGGACTGCGAATCAGACCAGTTGGCCTGACTTCAATACCAGAAAAAAATATTAGAACAGAGTACGCAGGAGTCTGTCTGCAAGTATCTTGATGACAGTGCAGTGATCAATAGGAGCTGGCATGGGTTTGTCAAGAACAAACCCTGCCAAATTAATATTGTATCTTTTTTGATCAGGCCACTAGTTTAGTAAATGATGGGACTACTGTAGATGTCATTTATCTGTATTTCAGCAAAACATTATATGTCCCTCATAATATTTTGATTAGCAAACTGATTAAATATGGAATAGAGAGAAACATTGTCAGATGGATCCATAATTGGTTGAAGAACCATGTTCAAACAGTTGTCGTCAATTACTTTACTTCAAACTGTGAACAGGTCTCAAGTGGAGTGTCTCAGGGTTCTGCCCTACGGCCATTGCTCTTTGACATTTTTATCAATGACTTAAGTGATGGGACAGCTGGAATCCTTATCAAGTCTGCAGATGATATTGTAAGACAGAAACAAAATTCAAAAGGACCTTGATAAAATAGAAAATCAGGCAGAAATTAATAAAAATGAAATACAATGGAGACAAATGCAAAACTACACTTGGGAAGAAAAAATGCATAGATATAAGATGGGTGACACTTGGCTTGACCACAGTATATGTGAAAGAGATCTAGGAGCAGTAGTAGAACACAAGTTGAACACGAGCCTGCAGTATAATGCAGTAGCAAAACAAAACAAACAAACAAACAAAAAGAGCCACTGCAATTCTAAGCTGCATCAATAGGAGTACAGTGTCTAGGTCAAGACAAGTAATAGTACCATTCTATTGTGCTTTGGTCAGACTCCACCTGGAATACTGTGTCCAGTTCAGGACACCACAATTCAAGAACGTATTCAGAGGGTGACCAAAATGTAGAAGGCCTGGAAACCATGACCTAAGAGGAGCAGCTTAGGGAACTGGGTATATTTAGCCTGGAAAAGACAAGATTAAAAGATAACATGATAGTTATGTTTAAACATTTGAAGAGATGTCATAAGGAGGATGGAACAAGCATGTTTTCTACTGCTTCAGAGGCCAGGACACATGGACTGAAACTTCCAGAAAAGAGATTCTATCTAAACATTACAAAGAACTTCCTGATGGTAAGAGCAGTTTGACAGTGGAATCCGTTGCCCCAAAGTGTGGGCGTCTCCTTCTTTGAAGGTTTTTAAACAGAGGCTGGATGGCCATCTGTTGGGAATGCCTTGATTGTGTATTCCTGCTTTGCAGGGGGTTGTACTCCATGGCCCTTGTGGTCTCTTCCAGCTCTATGATTCTATAATGATTCTTGATCATAAACTGAACATAAGCCAGCAGTAAAATCCTGCAGCAAAGAAAGTAACTGCTATTTTAGCCTGCATTAAAAGAAGCATAGTTTCCAAGTCAAGGGAGGTAAAAGTCCTGCTATATTCTGCACTGGTCAGGCATCATTTGGACTGCTGTGTTCAGTTCTGGGTGCCTAATTTTAAGAAGGATACAGACAAGTTGGAGCGGGTTCAGAAAAGAGAAACAACATAGATAAGAGGTATAGTGGAGAAAACATATGAGGAAAGATTGAAGGAGATGTGAGACTTCAGCTTGGTGAACTGGAGAGTGAGATAACTGCATTCTTTAAATACCTCAAGGGCTGTCACAGAGAGGACGGGGTAGGCCTATTTTCTGCTGCCCCAGAGGGTAGGACCAGATCTAATGGTTTGAAATCACAGAGGGTAGGTGTCAACTGAAAATCAGAAGGAAGTTCTTGACAGAGCAGCTTAGAAACTGAACCAAATGTTTAGAGAGATGGTGGAGTTTCTTTCTCTGGGTGTCTTTAAAAAGATGCTGGAATTCCTGTCGGGAATGCTTTAGGTGGAGAACCTGCACTGTGAATAGGGTTGAACTTAATGGCCCCTTCCAACTCTAGGATTCTAAGATCAGACATTAGAGATAGATTTGGTTCCCTGCACAGAGAGCCTGTGGAACAAAGGGGACATTCAGAAGCATTTGGTTCTCTCCATGCAATAGTCTGTTTGTAACCTCTCTCTCTCTCTCTCTCGCACATACACATGTACCTAGAGCAAAGGGGGAAGATGGCGCCAGCGTGAGAGGAGGATTTTGAATAATCTCTGATACCAGTTTCTTTTTAAAATGTTTTTGCAGCTTCATCCTCCCCTGACTGTTTGATTGTTTGACTTTTCAGAGGCTGGTACACTTCTGTACTGTACGGTGTAGCATTCCTTCCTCTCCCTTTATATTGTTTGGATGTTTTGCAGCAACTGTTTTTACTGTCTTTGAAGGCCACCGTGACTACATTTGTGAACAACCTGGAGGAGTACCCTGGCTGCTGCTTTTGTCGTGCTTTTCTCTTTTCTAAGCATATTTGAAGCTTATTTCCAATTTACACCTTACACAATTGATTGGAAGTAAGAAGACAGAAGCAATAGAAGTAGAAGAGGAAGGAGGAGAACTTAAGCAGAAATTACTAAGATCAACAAGACGATTAATACAACCAAGCCAAAACAAAGACTTACGGCCTACTCGTAAGAAACTGGAAAAAGCTGTGAACAGAAACAGAAAGCTGTCTCCCTGCTAATCTCTTAACCTTACTTTCAAATGGTATTTATACTGATAAGATTGTCCTAATATACAGGAGACTATATAATGATTACCAGCCTTATTTTCTTGCAACTTACTCTTCTATACAACTCATTGTACAAGAAAGTAGACAATGTTTGAAAGGTAAACAGCAAACTGAAAATAAACAGATTTCAGACATAATGCAAAATAAGCAAACAAGATAGCAAACAAGACAAATAAACAAAATTAAAGATAATCAAATTAACTCAGCTGGAAGTTGAAGAGTAAGTGTGGCAGCTCTATTGCAAATTATGGTGGTCCTTATAAGACAGAGATATAAAAACTTAGGTGCCTCCCCAATTTGTATGGAATCCTCTACAAGCAATAAGAAGGGACAAATAAAGCAAACAAAACAAACAGAAATCCCTGCATACTTCTCTCCAGTGATTAAAATAACAGACCCAGAGCCTGAACTGTCCTCAGATGCAGAGCTAGACTGAACCCTAGATCATAAACAAATCCTACATATAGGTACACACACACACACACACACACACACACACACACACGTGTGTGTGTGTGTGTGTGTGTGTGTGTGTGTGTGTGTGTGTGTTTAAGTGACAGGCAGAAATAATATAACATAGGAGGTGTCAGAGGTGAAATCTAATATGAGATACTTAAACAAAAACAAAAGCACAGCAATTACAAAGTTATATGTTAAACAGAACGAAAGAAAAGCATTAAGGACAGAAAAAAAATCTTCACAAAGGTCTCATATAACCGATACTAAGGTAAAGGATGGCAAACACAGTATATACAGTGTATTTTATTTTTATTTGTTTAACAGATATTCTGCTTTAAGCATTGAATATAATGCTAAGAACAGCATACCAATATCTGAAAAATATCTTTTTCCTTAAATTAACACACAACTTGGTCACTTTTACTGCAGCATATATGAAAATACAATACATCTGTATACTGAAATGCTAGAAACATGCATTATACTTTACACAAACTGTTCAAAACGAGACCAAAGATAGTGGCTTTGGTTTAATTGGTTTTCTGACAACTCTCCTCAAATAAAGAGGCAGATTTGCAGACACAATTGAGGTTTAAAAACTCAGGTTTATCTTTAGAGCCCTGATGTTCTAAACACAAAACCAAGGTCTCAAAATTAAAGCTTAGAGGCTTCAAATAAATTTTGAATGTGTTTTCTTTCTATTTATTATAGCTTTGGGCTGTTACAATTCCATTTTACTTATTTTTTTGTGGGAAATTCTATTTTCAATATGAGTTATTTTCCAATTGGTATCCTTTCTGTTTAAAAATTCTGACTATGGGTGCAAGGGCAGCTCACTTTAAAATACCCTCCCACTTGTTTTTAAATTCACATACACAGTTGTTCACTTCAAAGCAACTCCTGTGTTAAAATTATTGTAAAATCTACCACATATAATTTGTCTTAATAAACAGTAAAACATTAAGTTGTAAATTAATTATAATTTGTCAGCACTTGAGAATTACATGTTTAAACCAAACAAACGTGGAGAGATAAAAGACACACAAACAAATTTTATACTATTTAAACTGCATGAAAATTAAATCTTGTCTTTTAATATTTTTAAAATAAACATGTTTTGATTCCATACACCTCAAAAACAGTGTTATACATCAGTGGATTCCAACTCAGCAGTTCACATATATAAATCCTTTAATATGAATTATAATATTAGCAAACAAGAAGGAACACATTAGTCACTAAAAACATTCTCTTTTTCTAAAAACTTTATAAACAGTTTGCTTTTCTTCTGGCAATGTTAACACTGCACATATTAGCTGCCCTGTTGCAAAGGATGGTCGCAGTCTCCTGTAGGCTCTTAAATCAAACAGTAGCAAAGTGAATGCCCAATTCAGAATACTGGAGCACGTGAGGTAAGAAAAATGAACTTCCTCTCTCTCCCTCCCTCCATTTCTCTTTTAGTCATCATACATAGAAAACACAAGCTGTTGTTGTGTGCCTTTAAGTCATTACCAACTTATGGCAACTGTAAGGTGAACCCATCATGGAGTTTTCTTGGCAGAATTTGTTCAGATGGAGTTTGCCTTTGCTATCCTCTGGGGCTGAGAGAGTGTCCAATGCTCAAACCACTACACCACATTGGCTCTCACCAAATACAAGGCAGGAAACCATTTCAGCAGAGTGGAACACTGATTTGGCAAAGCACTCCCCTTTCCTTTTCAATTTTTGTGGGAAGAATATTCTGATAGATTCAGTTATACTGTTCTTCTCTGCTGCATTGAATATTTCTATCTGACTACCAGCCTGTGGAGTTTCTGTCCCTAAATAATCATATCCAACTGGATATTTAACCTGGATGTGAAGTACAAAACATTTGGTAAGCCATAACCAGAAATGCTGTAATAACAGAGCAGTCTTACAGGAACTCCAGAATGGAATTATAGTTCCATGCAAAAAGTAATTTTAATAAACCTAGAATTTAAAACTTAGAATTTCAAAAGTGCCTATATACTTGTCATTCTATCCAGTTCATCGTGTTCATTGGCTGGAACACTGGAAGATATAAATAACAAAATGATGTGGTAAAATGTGTTATGTATGTAAACAAAATTTTGCCTCTGGAGCCCCATATTCATCTCCCTTCTGCACCATTTTATGCAGACAGTGCTAAAGAACTCAGAAGACTCTACCTTAACTCTGAATGCTTTAGGAATAAACGTGCACATGCACATCTCTGTATGGACAACAGAAATATGCTTGATTAAAACACATACACACATACACACACACATCTTTCATGAACATGAAGGAAAAACTAGATTTTTTAGATGCACTCCCACTCTTACTCAATAGAAGCAGCACATAGGTGGTATTCAGTTCATAATCAGTATGCACTCCTTTGTTCCACTGCCAACATTTCCATACAGGCAGAATTCTTATGATTCTGTAAAAGATAGATTTCTCTTCCCTGTCCCAAAACTTCCTGTTACCATATTAACAAAGAGGGTATTTGAAAATGTGGTAAGAATGCATGCAGAACAGACAGGCACAGAAAAAAGATCAGTCCCATTTTTCACTACATATTTTATGATTCCCAGAATTTAATGCACTGCAGTGTTTTGTGAGGACCAATTCAAAACTTCCCCATATGTAATGGCAAATATATCTCAATAAGAATAAGGGTAAGATACATGTAAACCGTTGGAGTGGGTCATTCATATTAAAATGATATGCAGGTTATACCAATAATATGCAAATGATATGCAAATTAGTTGCATCTTGCTTCAGCTGATATTTCCAAAGTGGCCCTCAGTGCTGAACAAGCTGCACTCCAACTATGATAATAATACAACTGGAATAAGCCAATTGCTAGGACAAGTCAGATTTTTTAAAAAATTCTTCAAATACCAGTGTTTCCAAAGATATTAGTCTTGAGGGGATAGGAAGTCTCTCCCTTCCAACAGGTCCTGCATTTGCTCACCCTGTGATACAACTTCATAACCACTTTCATTTCAGACTAAGGCTGAAAATCGTTTGAAGAATGCTACACAACAGGAACTGACAATATCACCTCTGAGTATTCCTTGCCTAAGAAAACCCTATAAAATTAATGGGGTCGCTATAAGTTGACAGGCAACTACTTGAAGGTGCACACACACACACACACACACACAGAGAGAGAGAGAGAGAGAGGGAGGGAGACAGATGTCCTCAACAAATTAAATGAAGGAGTTAAAAAACAAGATAATACACAGCTTGTTGGAGTGTTTTTGTTTTGGAGAGAGAAGATGTAAAGGAAGAATGGAACAAAACTTGAAACAATTCAGATGTTTTTATCATTACATTTGCAAACTAAAGCAGCATTATAGTAAGACTGTGGTTACCTATTTACATTATATTATAGGAAACACATCAAATGAATAGCTCCTAAAGAAGGTCAGCATTCAGCTCTGCAGCCTTAAGGGCTTTATTGCTAGGTGCTTTGTCTAGGTTACAAGCTATGCAAACAAGATTTAACAAAGGATCTTCTTAGCCATCTTATATAGAATGCTAGAGTCAAATAATCCCATTTCAATCAGCTGTTCACATGAGCAATAATATTTACACAAAGTTTAAAATATATACATCGCTTCAGGTTTTCAGGAAGCTGTTCTTCCTTCCAATGTATATCAAGTGAATTTGCAACAGTATTTGTTGTCACTTTCATTCACGTGATATCCCTTACTTATATGTTTGAGCTATGAATTACTGAACACTACTTTCTTGATAAAAAAACAAAAGACAATGGGGATAGTAGATTGCACACATGGCAACTGAATGCCCATCTCCAGAGATGAAACTGCAACACCCTACTACTTTTTCCTGTGAGCTAAGTGACAATTTCTCACTTCTATTTTTTAAAAAAATCATTAAGCTGAAATAAGTAAGTTCCAGATGTCACTGCACACTTTTCTCTGAAGCATCTGCTGTTTAAGATCACCCTTGATTGATGACAGCTATTTTAATTGTTGCTTTTAAAATTTAAACAGCCCCCTGAGACATTTTATAAGTGTATTAGCACATGGCAGGAGTCCTGCAAGGTGGGAAAACACAAAATGAGTCTTCAAATTGTTGTCACCCTTCAGACCAAGAAACATCACTTGATGTAAGGTAACAGGACCCTAAAATAGCCAACAATCCAGCAGGCAGCTTTCTAATTTATATCATTTTAAACATATTAGCAATAGGATTCTTAAATGACCCTGCATTCTAACTTGAAAAAAAAACAGAAAATCCCAGATTTTGTTCTTGTTCTTTCCAAATCAGTTTTGGAGATCGACACATGTTTTGTTTAACTCAGAATATATTATGTCAGCTCCTAATATAAACAGAGACTTTTGATACCAGCTTGGCAGGTCAGTTTATTTTAGCCCCATATAAAATCAGAAAGAACAGGAACAAAATCTGGGACTTTTCAATTAGCACACTGAATATAATATTTAAAAGGGCAAGAAAGTATACAGTATACTAACATAAATGTTCCCTATATTGCATTGACACAAATGACTTACAGTTCATTGTACCATCAGAACACCGTAAAGCCAAAATAATAAAACAATTGTTTCCTTTAAGTGTAATACTGGAATGAAATCTGATCTCAAAGAAAAACACAAAAGGGAGCCAAAGAGAGGAAAGATTAATGAAAACTGGAATTTTTCCTTACCTGTTTTTTCTTTGATTTCGCACAAGACATTAAAAAGTGCTGGTTTCATTCTGTGACAGTTTAAAGCATGTTTTCTAAAAGGAAACCAAAACAGATTATACTTAAGGCATGCCACAGAAGTGTAAGGTAACTTTTTGAAAGATTTAGACTATGGGCACATCCAGACATTAAAAAGAAGACCAGAAAGCCTCGGGTTTTGCTCCTGTTCTTTCTTTTGGAGATCTAAACACATTTTGTTTATTCCAGAATATTTTCTGTCAGCTCCTGGTACAATCAGAGACTTTTTATACCAGCTCCCCAGTTTTAAGCCAATACAAAATTGGAAAGCACAGAAACAAAATCTGGGACTTTATTTTAAGCCAGCATAAAACTGGAATGAAAAGCAACAAGAATCTGGGACTTTTCAGTCAGTCTGGATATGGCCAGGGATGGGATGCTTCAAGCAGGAATAATATTAAAAGTTAACCATCATGCAAATTACACGTAAGTTAAAAAACAGCTCCCAGTTTTATACCGAACAGGAAACCAGTCTGCACTGCCAAATACAGATGGCAGTGGAACCTCTAGCAGTGTTGGGAATAACTTGACAGCACAATTTCAAAGCATTCACAAGCCACACTTGCTGGCCACACTAATTAACAGATCAGTGGTAAAGAGTATGTAAAAGCCATCTTTAAGTCTAATGATCATCTTATTCAACTATGTATGGAATTACAGTATTTGTCTCTCCCATCTTTTATTCTATAATGTATTCCATTTTTTTTAACAGATGCTGCTACATTAGAAAAGACTGAAAAATCTTCCGACAAGAAAAGCCAGGGTACAGAATTTTAAATCTCAAGTTTAAGCATATAGAAGCACAGAAATGTACTGCCAAGAAAAACACATACGTTAATTCAGAGAAGGGAAAATTTGATTACCTTTATGCTCTTATTTTATTGCCTTCTATTTCAAGGTGTTACAATAACAATTCTTTTACAAAATTGAAATATGAGTCAGTACAACAAATATCTTGCTGCTTTAGAGAACAGACTAGCAGCTAGATGTGTACGACTTTTCTCTTTCTTCTCCACCAGCACCAACTTTCTTGAAGCTGCTAGAATGTGAGGAATCTATTTATTAGGTTCATTAGTTTTATGTCCCAGTGGATACCCATTTAGGGAAAGAAATGGGTTGAGATGGTGGTAGTAGTTATTATTTCATAACCTCCACAAAGTCTTTCTTAGTCAGGCTCTGTGAAGATTTGTTACTATAAACAAAAGGTCTAATTTAATCAGGTCTCAGTTGAAGAGCGGTTTAAACCAAAGCTACACGTCATGGAAATGTGAAAACTTCAGTATCTAAGACAGAAAAACATAAAGCGACATCTCCTTCCACTGACTAATAAGGAACACAACCCAGTGAGAGTTTCTCCATCAGAAGGTATGTGAAGTGTTTGGACAGCTCCCAATCTCTGCAATGGGGCTTATGCAAGAGAATAATCTAATGTGTTTTGTGCTCCAAGTGACAAATTGGTTTGCCTCCCCCCATCGTGGCCCCTTGGTGGCACCCCATATCCTTTGAGCTGGCTGCCCCTCCTTGTGTCACACTGGGACTGCTTCTGTGTGAACATCTGGTACACAAACATTATTTCTGCTTCCAAAATATCTTTGGCCAAGTGCTAAAAAGAGCACAAGAAAAAAACTGCAAGACTGCAGCTACATCATCATGGCTTCACTTTTACATCCCTGAAATCACATAAAATATGGAATTGGATGTTAAAAGAAAAGCTGAAATGCTTTTTCCCCTTTCTAAAAAGCTGATATGTTTACAAAATCTGTTAACACTACAACTAAAGGAATAACCAGCTGAAAGAGCAGTATTGTTACAACTGTATTGTTTTCCAGTTTAATCGGTACATTTAATACCACTCCCATGCATGAAACATTTCATAACATAACACTTAAATTCTAAGAAGGATACATCCTCCCCCTTTGCCTTTTCTTAAGCCATACTGGGAAACAGCAGCCAACAAAAACTTTTCCCCCCATGTCCAAAAGTTCTATGAATAGTATTCTATTGAACTGGCATTTCTCAGTGTAACCATAATTGTTTTTGAAGGTTATCCTGTACCCAATTCCTGGAAGGAAGTCATACTGAATTCAATGGATTTTGTTTCTCTTACTTTGTTGTTCTGTTGTGGTTTTTTAATGGTTCATGTTTTTAACTGGTTTTAATTTTTTATGATTTTATCACTTTTTAATTTTTTGTATTTTGTGAATTTTTAAGTATGTTATATTTATTCTGCTGTATGCTGCCTTGAATCTTGAACTGACAAAAAGACAGGATATAAATAAATATGAACAAAATATAATAACAGAGTTTATTTCTCAACAGACATATATAAGATTCAAAATGAGTGGTTGCAACCTAGTAAAATATGCAGTTTCCCAGCAATGGGAAACAGGGTTTACTCCAGCTCATTACACAAAATGCACAGGAAATGCTAAAAGCTTTTCTTCAGGTAAAATTTAATTGACACTGTGCCAGTTTCCCACACGCTTCTCTTCTACAAGCCCATGGCTTTGTATTTTGAACTTTTGTAATGGTGTTGTGAATTTCTGTTGAGGTAATGTTTTTCAAAATCTTTCATGCTTTACTTATCAGATTCTGTTTACTGGCTTGTTTCTGTTAAAGAAATACTATTTTAAAAAACACACAAATGTGAACATGACTCTATTAGAACCATTAAATCATCCAAATGGAAAAAAATATAACTGTGATGTACTGAAGCATTTCCAAATAAACCTAAAATCAGTTTTTAAAAAATCCCTCCACCCTCCATGAGCCCCAAGCTGTATAAAAGCTTGTGGCATAAAATGAACAATCAGAATGGTAACACAATACCTCTGTGGTATTGTCAAATATTCCAATGTAGTCAGTATATTCTGATGTCTATTGTTACACATGGATTTCATACTGTTACCTGCCTAGAAATACATTCTGTGTTCATTATCTATATGTATATGAAGCAACATTTAGTGGTTGGGTTCCATTAGCCTCTATTCAATTAATAAACTGAAATCATTTTAATCACTGAAAAAAACTATGTGCATCTTTACACCATGGAGAACAGATACACAAAGACAACTAATTCCAAATACAGCTGTAACATTTACTATTACAAAATAAGAAAATGTGCTCTATGGAAGGTCACTGTCCAGCAAGAAATATATGCAATTAAACCCCTGATTTCCATAAGATTAACTCAGATTAACTTTTTTTTGGACTGCAGCTAAGGCACTAAAAATGGCAGTGAACCCAGAGAAACCAAGCTTCCAAAAGAGCAAACAAGGCCTTCTGTTTTTCCTGTTTTAAAAACAAAACTGGTTACAAGCTTATTTCATAGCTACATTATTTCTGCATTTATAAGTAAACTTTGGAGCTCTTCAAAATAATTTTAAAGTAACTAATAATGCAAGACAAAAGTATTTTGTTCATAGATGACATCTAGAAAGTAGATGGGTGCAGAGGGTTCCTAGATCTAAAACAGAACATTCCAATCATCCCAAAGCTCTGCTTAGAAAATAATAAGCTGTTAGGGTTTTGAATAAACAAATAAATGAGTACTGTATTTGGGTTTTTTTCAGGTCTTGAGTTGCCACAAGCACACATAGAAAGGTACAACTCCAAACAAAGCAGCCAACTTAACTATTCAGCCTTGTTTAACTTGGCAAAAGGAGATCACGCGAGCATCAACTATCCCTCTCCAGAGTACTGGGGGTTTGTTTGCGCACACGCAGACCCAAACGTGAAAAGGTCGTTTTCCTATATTAATATAGAAGGGCAGTCAGATTTATTTTCTTTCAGTCCGAATTTACTTTCTTCCCTTGCCTGTTAATGAAAGCACAGAAAGCGCAGCAGTCAGCCAGGACTTTGCTGATTCAGATCCTGCTGTTGAAAGAAGAAATGCGTATTATTACTACTACTACTACTACTGCTGCTGCTGCTCCTCTCTACTACTCTTAGCAACACCACCAGAGTGCAAGAAGTCAGGGAGGGCTCACCTGGCCTGAGCCTCGTCCAAACTCTGATCGGTGATGGTCATGATCTGCTGTAGGATGTCCCCAATGTCTTGTTTGCGGCCGCCCTCGCCTTCCGCGCCCCCGGCTCCATCCTGCATGTGCTGGGAGAGGCCGGGGTGTCCGGCCATTCCCACCCCAGCATGGGAATGCATCAACCTGGGTTGATCATCCATCCCCAAGGCCAGGCGCGAGCGGCTGTCCCCTCTTCTCCCCCCGCCTTCTCTCGGTCTTTCGGGGACTCGCTTCTTGGGGACGAAGAACCAACAGGCGCCTTTCCTTTTCTGTCTTCTTGAGATCTTTAACCAATTTTATCCTCTGGCGATGCCTAAAAACCCCTCTTGGGGGAAGAGGAGAGGAAAACTCCCTCGGAATTCTTGCAAGAAGGCTGTGGCCGGCGTCAGAAGGCGAAAAGACCCCCCCTCCGCTCTCGCGGAGCGCTCGAGCGGGATCAGGACGAGCAGAAGTCGGACCGAGCTCGCCTTCTTTCTTTTTCCGGTCCTTCTGTCCCGGCCAGGTTCCTTTTGCCTTTCGCTTTTGTTGCGGCCAAGAGAGCGGCGCTGCGGGTGAGCGGCGCTGGGAAATCTGCCGCTTAATCCCTCCCGTGGCAAAAATACGCCCCAATCCGGGCGGACGGGGAAAGAGTCCAGCAAACTTTCCCTCCGCCAGGCGGCCCGCCTGCCGGCCCGCCGGGCTCCCTGACCAGATGCTCTCCGAAAGGGGGCTTTCAGGGGCGCACGGCTCAGGGCGAGCGGCGGCACAGCCCAGCTCCAGGGAGCCTTTGCGAAGTCCGGCGGCGGCGGCCCGGGCAGACACCTCCCCCTCCGCTCTGCGCCTCGGCGAACTCCGGAGGCTCCTTCCCAGGCTCCTGCTTTTGTTTGAGGCTCCGGCTCAAGACTCCTGGAACTGACACACAAACGGCGCAGGCAGGAGGGAGGGAGGCAGCCAGCAGAGGGACGGAGGGAGGGGCCTCTGGGCGGTGCTGAAGAGAGAGCCGAGCGGGCGTCTCGCCGCCCTGATTGGCCACCTGCGGCAGCCGATGGCTCCTCCTCCGCTTTGCCATCATCAGTCACCACCCAAGCGGTTGCCTGTCACTCCCCGGGTTCAGAGGTGGGCAGCGCGGAAGGCTGCGGGCCTCAAAGAGAGTTAGTGTGGTGGTAGGTCGAGCATTGGACTACGACCCTGGACGCCAGAGTTCGATTCCCCGCTCGGCCAGAGAAACCCACGGGCTCGTCTGGGGGGTGTCACAAACCCTCCGCCCCAGAAAACCCTTGATAGCCGCACCTTAGGGTCGAAAACCATAAGTCGAAAACGACTTGAAGGCACGCAACAACAACGAAGGCACGCTCACCTTCCGACCTGGTGGGGCGGCCGCGAGATGATGGTGATGATGATGATTGCGCCAGCGGCAATAACTTAGGGGTGGGCAGTCTTCAGTATTGTCCCATGTTTTTCTAGAAAAGTCCGGGATCTGAGCTGAGAAATTTATTCAGAGAAAGAGAACTGAACACAGTTCCCAACCGTTCCACTCGTGGTTAGCTCAAAGAAACTTCGACTTATGAGTGAAACAGCAGTAAGTCACCCTATCAACAGCCCTGGTCACGTCTGGAAAACTCAGGGTCATAGCTTCCTTGGCTGAGTCCATCCATCTGTAATGTGGTCTCCCTCTCTTCCTACTGCCTTCTACCTTACCAAACACTTACATTTTGTAATCTTCTCATCACACACACATTGCTGCTACCCAGTAGTTGTTTCCATTAAAATGGTATGATTCAGCTTAAGAAACAAGGGTTTGGTTTTGTTTGTTACTATACTAAAACAACTGGAAATCCAGCAGAGGTGCTCGGTTTTTCTATTTTATATCATCATCATCATCATCATCATCATCATTATTTTGCAGTTCAAATCACCCAGAAATCCATCAATACATTCAGATCCATCTTCTGATCAAATTTGCAGATGACACCAAATTGAGAGAGGTTCCTAATACTCCATATGATAGCATCAAATTTCAAAAGGATCTTGACAGATTGGAGAGCTGGGCCAAAGCTAACAAAATGAATTTCAACAAAATGAATTTCTGCCTATACCTAGGCAGAAAAAAATGGAATGCACAAATGTAGGATGGGGGGCATCTGACTGGATAACAGTACGTGTGAAAGGGATCTAGGAGTCTTGATGGACCACAAGCTGAACATGAGTCAGTAGTATGATGCAGCAGCCAAGAAAGCCAACGCAATTCTTTGTTGCATCAATAGGAGTGTGGTGTCCAGATCAAGGGAGGTGACGGTACCACTCAATTCTGTTTTGGTTAGACCTCATCTGACATACTGTGTCCAGTTCTGGACACCTCAATTCAAGAAGGATATTGACAAGCTGGAGCAAATTCCAGAGGAGGGCAACCAAAATGGTGACAGGTCTGGAGGCCATACCCTATGAGGAGTGGCTTACGGAGCTGGGTATGTTTAATCTGCAGAAGAGAAGGTTAAGAGAGGACATGATAGCCATGTTTAAATATTTCAAGGGATGTCATGTTGAGGAGGGAGTGGGCTTGTTTTCCACTGCTCCAGAGACTAGGACAAGGAGTAATGGATTCAAACTGCAGGAAAAGAGATTCCACTTAAACCTCAGCAAGAACTTCCTGACATTCAGAGCTGCCCTTCGGCAGTGGAATATGCTGCCTCGGAGTGTGGTGGAGTCTCCTTCTTTGCAGGTTTTTAGGCAGAGGCTGGATGGCCATCTGTTGGGAGTGCTTTGATGTGGGTTCCTGCATGGCAGGGGGTTGGACTGGATGTCCACTGTGGTCTCTTCCAATTCTATTATTCTATGGCCATTTCCGCACCGGGCTATTAAAATGGTGCAGAGCGACCTCTGACGGAGGTCTTCTGCACCGTGGAGTGGACTGGGGCGGACTACTTTTTGTAGTTCCATACCTCAGTCCGGTTCGGAGTGACCGGAACTGGTTGCGCAGCGTGCTTTTTAAAAACCTCTTTTAAGAGGTTTTTAAAAAGCAGGGAGCACGCAACTCCGTGTCGCTCTGTTGCTGCGCTCCACTGCAGATTTGCAGGCGTGCACAAGTGCATGCCTGCAGATCTGCTGGGGGTGGTCTTTAGGCTGGTGAGCTTCTCCGGTTGGTGGAGAGCCTCCACCAACCGGAAGCCACCATTTTGGACACCGGAGCAGTGTGGAGCGTCGAGCTCACACTGCTCCTCGTCCCGATGGACTCGCCCAGACGCTCAAGAAAGCCGGTGAGTTCCGTTTTCGTGCGTTTCCTTTCTCGCGTGTGGAAAGGGCCTATGATTCTGGCTTCCTATATTTTAGTGCAGAAAGCACAGCACAGCCACGATGCACAACCTCGTTCAGTGAGGACCCACTGAGAAGAGTGCATTCTGAAGTCAGCATATTTTGCCTTCTCATCCCAGTTCTGTCCCTTGCCTGTAAAAAGTGGCACATTGAATTCTCTCTCATTGTGAATGTCAACCCCTACCTACAAAATTTAGGTGAAAGCTTCCAACTGAGAACTTCTGGATCTAAATGTTGGAAAAAACATATCATATCACGAGAGTCAAAAGGGTTACACTGAAAGTACCATAAGCTGATTTCAGTGATGCAGACTCAAGTTGATAGACTCGGGCTCAAGTTGGGCTTAAGTCTCTTCAATGACTTGATTCGCACTCGACGCGTCAAAAATTGATTGACAGACTTGACTCAACTCAAGACTTGCCTTTTTTTAGTCATCGGCTTGCTGCCCACCTCCCCCTCCAGCCTTTCCCCAATCATCAGTGAGGGAGTGTTATGCTGATGACCCAGTCAGAACTGCGCAGGATCTTTATCCCCACCTCTTTGCCTCTCTTTTGTTTCCTGCCTTCCTCCAGAAGCCGTTTATAGGGCCATTTCTGCATGAGGTTAATACATCGTTGTAGCATCAAATTCTTACCCTCTGATCTATACGTTTTCGTATGTTAGTGTCCTAGTTTTCCTCATGGTTCTGAATGTTTTCAGCTCCTAGAACGGTTCACTGCATAAGAAATCGCTGTATGTGAAAAAACGGAAAAACCCTGATGTAAATCTCCCAAACGGGTTCTGCTTCATTTTTTGCCTACATGCAAAAGCACAGCATCGATTCACAGCACAGAAGTGGCCAGCTATGGGCGTTCCCAGGCTGTCCCTTCCATCATTTCCATCCCTATCTCTCTCTGCCCATCAACGGACAGGCTGCCGTCATTATTGTCTTCATGCATTAAACAGACAGTGGGAAGAGAGTGGATCTGGTAATGGATTATTAAGGCGTGTTTTTTTCCACATATCAACGAACATATATTTCTACTCACAAATGTAGCAACACAGAAATGTGTTTAAAATGTTTATGTGTGTATTTTTTAACCAGACCAATCAGCAATGGTAGGGCGGGCTGAGGGAGGGGAATGGGAGTGACCAAGGACTTGCTGTTGTGGATGTGGCAACCACTGTTCTCCACAGTTGAACGATGTAAATGAGGGGGTGCAGACAGCACAGTTTCTGAATCTGAGTATAAAAACACTGCTTTTGACATGTGGTGAACCACTCCTCCCCTCTCATGCAGAAATGACCTAGGAAAGCAAAACAGCAGGATGAGTTAAAAGGAGGAAAACAAGGCTTTGCACCTTTTTTCTGGTGAGTGTGGGCAAGGAGTGGTCTCTGCATCTAGTTCGAAGGGATGGTTAGAGGTCCCATCAATATTAATGTGAAGTCCTCCTCTTACTCTCCCTTCCCAATCTAGCCAGCTTGTTGCTTAGTCAGAAGCAGTTCAGAAGGACCTTCCTGTTTCTTGATGACTAAGGGCTTCCTTCCAAGACTGCTTGCTCACAAGTAAATGGGAAAGAAAGGATATCCTTTATAGCCATAGCAATGTGGAAAGCAGTTTTCTTCTGAAGGGCTTTGCTGTTCCTCGATAGCTGAGGGCTTCCTTTCAAGCCTGCTTGCTCTCAACTTAACCCCCTACACACACATAGATCACCAGCACCTTTTTTTTCTGTCAAGGTTGGCTCCCATACTTGAGACTTCATTTGAGACAACTTGAATTATCTTGCAAGGACCTGAGACTTGACTTGAGACTTGGAGTAAAAAATCACTGGCTGATTTTATGTACCCGAACAGCTGGACACTGGTTTCTCATGCAGTAAAGCGCATCATGCATTCCAAGGTATAGAACTATTGGGGTGGGTGTGATAATTGGTAACATGGCAAATTGTTACAAGCCAACCAAATTTATATACAAAGCATTTCACTATAAGTATCATGCACATTCCTCTGTTTAAAGACATAAGTGTGTTACTCTACTTCAGCATCAGGAGATAAAAAGAAATCCTGTAGCACCTTAGAGACTAATAGAGAGGGAAAAAGTCTCTAATGGAGTGGACTGGTGTCCATGAAAATTTATGCTAGGAATTTCTTCTTCTCACCTAGTCTCAAAGGTGCTATAGGATTCCTTTATATCTCCAGCATTGCTGGTTTCACTTGGTAAGGTTTAATTAATCACTTCAGGATATTATTTTCTCCTTTGGTGCATACCTAGACTAGCAGAAAGATACTTTTCCAGCTATCCCCCACCAACCCACAAGCTGTTTTCTCAGTTCCAGACCCTGAACCTGGGCAAATAATCATTTTTTATCTCTTCCTATGTAAGTCATGTGAGCCAGTGTGGAGTAGTGACTTGAATGTTTCACTAGGACACTGGGAGACCGGGTTCAAATCGACACTTGATCATGGAAAATCACTTGTTAGCAGGCTGTACACCCTCCCGCTTTGATATGGTTTAATTGGTATAATTGGAGAAATATGGAGAAAATTGGAGAAATATGGTATGATTTCATTGGCAAGATTTATTAACTGACATTGATATAAAATGTACCCTGATGGGACTATATGGCCAAGCTGGACAAGAGGACACTGGCTGAACATGTGTGCTGCAAAGTAGTCAGAGATCTCCTCTAGGCATAGCTAGGTTATAGTCTGGAAATCACCAGGTAACCCCAGTGATAATAGGTTTAAGCTAGCTGTAATGACTCTGCTTTTGAACAATAGCAATGGGGAAGTTCCCACCAAACTGCTGATTGTTTCAACCCTTCTTCACACCAACCTGTGCATCTCTCCATTGTCCACATACCTGTCCAACCATTGAAGAACTATCACAACGTCCATTGGTTCTTTGTCACTTAAGACTAAGATTGTTGGCCCATTCCAGACCTCATTGTCTACTCTGAGAACTCCATTGTTTACTCAGCCGGAGAGCCATTTACACCCATGCCTTCAAGGTAGAAATTGTGTATAACCCCCTCCTCCCAGTTTTAGTCAGTCCAGTGCAGTACATCAATTGCTGGTAGCCACTCTGATTTCTAACTGTGTACTGTCCTTAGGTGCAAGTTTAAGCCACATCACTGCTTCTTTGCTACTTTTCTAGATTGGTAAATATCACCCATTTCACCCTGAAATCTTGCTATCTTAATTTCTTTCCTCCCTTTTCCCTCAATTAGCCTTGTGTGAGTGCATTACTGTTTGGATCTTGTGTGTGAGTGATTGAATTTCCCTGAACAAAACATATTTTAGTTTACTTTTGAATCTCTGTCTGGTTCTTCCCTGCAAAGGACCCTGTAAATATTGGTGTCAAAGATCTCACTAGGTTACCCACCACCACCACGTAGGCCTCCTAATTTCGAGCTAATAATTTCCCATGTCTTCACAGAGGTACTGTCACCATGGGTGGACCCTTGAGTCACCACATTTTGGGGTAACACACTGGGTGACCTTGGGCAAGTCACACTCTTTCGGCTTTAGAGGAAGGAAATGACAAAGCCCTTGTGAACAATTCTTGCCAAGAAAACCCTGTAACAGGTTTGTCCTAACATCAGCATAAGTGAGAAATTATTTGAAGGCACCTAACAACAATATATGTAAGTCTAGATGGGATAGGGTTCCTAGCATGGGCAGTGGAATCTCATGCTTACTGTAACTGGTGGAAAAGAGGGTGAGGTCATTAAAGGAGTAACCAGTTACCATCTACTTTTCCATCTACCCTCTTCTCTTGTAAACACTCTAAGGATCTTGCCTTTCAAATGGCTTTTAAATGTAAATGGGAAATATTTAAGTAGAAGTAGAGTGCATAATGGCTTTTAAGTGCAAGTGGAGTAAATAGTGGGAGGTGAACTGTAATACACACATGGCAGCAGTATCACTTGGATGCTGTTAAGCCACATTCACAATTTATGAATAGGTCAAACAATCACCTTTTTCATGGAGACATCTGTCATACCGCTGTCATACCACTATACTATGAGACATCTGTCATACCACACAATTTTCCTTACTTATTTATCTTGCATTTAGTATGCTTCATTTCTTGTTTGGTTATTGGAAGGTATGCTCATGTTTTGTTGTCAAGGCTCACTGATGAAGTATGTATCTCTAAGAAAATCCATTTTGGAGGCGGTCGGGGGGGTTAAGTATAAGGAATTTGTATTCTCCTTAATTGACCTTACAGCAGTTCTGCTCTCTAGTAAAAACTGAAGGGGCTTTGTGGGGACAGGCTCACCACTGGTGGAGCCAACTACATCTATTTTACTGTCCACTCTAATCTGTAGTAATTGCCCTTAAGGACACATAAGTAATACATTGAAAGTTTCTAGAATGTAACTAAACTGAAGAAGCACTGCACACAATACCACATAGGAAAAAAAGAAGTTGCAAGTAAGAACAAACTGTATAAATAACCTTCAACAAACCAGACATAAATCTTTGGGCACTTAAGATCCAGGTGCAAAACTGAGGTGAGAGCAATATGAGTACAATAACATGGAGAAGGGTTATGGTATGATAAAGGTCAATATGACCTTTAGTAATCATTGTATTAGGTGTGCCTTACTGAAACTTTGGAATAAACATAAGTTGAGAATATGTGCAAAAACACTTCTTTGGATATCCTCAAAAGACAGACAAAAATGTGATCGCTCCAACACTGGATAACATATTCTGACCTATTAACAAAGACAGACCAAGACTATGTATTGAAACCCTTATAGCAGTTAAAAGAAGACTTTACTATCCAGTGGCTTACACATAGACAATTTCAGCTACGACTTAAGGAAGACAAGAAAAATAAATTTGAAAGGAAAAAATTTGATTTTGAACTGTTGTTATGTACTAATGATGAGTATTTGATTGTGAAGTTATATAAATTTTTGTTCAAAATAGAAATGGAAGAAGAACAGATTAAAGAATATATGATTAACTGGGCAAAAAAAAATTGGATATAATATTCATATGAATCAGTGAGAAAACCTATGGACAAAACAAATTTAAAATGTTTTGTGGATATCTCACCCCAGAAGGACTTTCAAAGATGTATAAAGACTTGAAATACCTGTTGGAAATTTCAAGACCAGGTTGGATCTTTGTATCATATGTGGTGGACATGTGAGAAGACAAAGCAATTTTGTAACAAAATGCAAAATATGATGCAAAAATTTGAAGTGTTTAATTACTAAGAAGCTGGAATTATTTTTATTAGGTATCTGAGAAGAAGATACCAATATGAAAAAGCAGCAGAAAATAATACAATGTATGCTACTTGCTGCATTGGAAAAAATTGGAAATCCCTTCAGTGTCTGAATGTCTTAACAGATTGATGGAAATGGTGGAAATGGATAAACTGACAACTAGGTTAAAGGGTCAAACAGAAGATAAATTTTCATCTGAATGGAAATCTTTAATTGATTACTTAAGAAAAACTGAGGATGAATTGATGATACTAAGTTTTTAATATCCATGACTGTTAACTATTTTATTTTTTGTTTACTGTAACATGAGAAAGGCATTATAGAAGTATAAGTTTACCTTAAATTGTTGCCTTTTACAACAGTTAATAGCCAATAATGAATATTATTTTAAATTTACTAATAATTTTTAAGAAATAGATTGTTTTACTGAAAATTTATTGAGGATTTTGTAACACTGTTTGGCTAGAATAATTTGTCATCTTAGATTGTAAGATTTGGCTAAGAGGGTGTATAAACATAATTAAGAGAGGATTTAGAGAATGAGTGTTATGATTTAAATATAATGACATTTTTTATTGGTAAACCTTTGGATAGTTACCACAGACTTAACAATATTATTTTAAGATTGCTAGGGATAGCTATTAGGTTTTGTTACAGTGTCTATGTTTGTTATAGAGATAGTTTTATTGTGAGCAGCAATAAATAGCTTAGATGGTAGTGGTACATTTAAAGGAATGTTAAGTATAATTGTTATAATAGCTGTTTGCAATAAGGGTGGGAATCACTTTTTAAAATTATTTCTTTGTTAATCTTTGTTAGTTTAGTGTAGTTCAGCAATAAATGGTTGTTGCATTGTCCTCTTTGTAGTTTTGGCTATATGTAAGATTTTGGTATTGTGTTTTTTTTTCTTTTTTGTCTGTGTTTTACTCAATGTTTAATAAAAGAAAAAATAACATGGAGAAGGGGACACGGAATTGAACATAAAATCAAGCATATATAATTCAGTTGCAGCAAATAAGGCAGATACTAAACTCCTTCAAATTTAGGTGTAATAATCCATGAACAAGGAGTTTGCTTTTAGAGTTGCTACCCCCCCCCAAGAAAATGGTGTTAAAGAAAAGGAAAATAATTTATTCATAATAAATTCCATTGGACCACTTGTGTAGACTCACAGGACATTGAATAAAGTGGGATTTATTTTTGAATAATCTGATCTAGGACCCATTCGTCTTTTTGCTAGTCCATGGTATCACCAAAACTCTGATCTAGCACTGTATTTTGAATGAATTGATCTTCTTCATGTCAGCTTTCACCACTGTCCAGCTTTTACATTCATATGTACAAACCGGATTCTCACAACTGACTTTTCAACAGTCTGTTCCCAACTATTACCAATGAACTGTTATTTTTTTAAAAAATCCTCCTTCCTCTTACTGGACCCTCCCTTTCCTCACAGAGTTCTCTGTGCTGGGATTTGCTGCTCTCAGTTATTCACTCCAAACCCTTGTTTTCAGGACTTCCCAAGTAACATTTTTATCAAGCTCTCTTCCTCTTCAACTGAGCCATAGTATCACAACAAGTCTCAGGCTGCTGCATCTTTTCCAGCAGGACAACTACCTTACACTTGCATTTGAAACAGATGTTCTCAGATAGACTGAAGGAGTACTCCACAATCATCATTGGGTTAATCTCTCGCTCCAGACTGTTACCCTGAAAATTGCAGGTATCTCGAGGACACCCAAACAGACTTCAAATTAAGGGAATTAACAGAGAAATTCAAAGCTTGCGAGAGGTCAGGGCAAGGGATCTTTAACCCTATGTCTACAGGGTCAGAACCATGCAAGAGTCAGAGGAACAGTCTAAAGTAACTTTATTAAAACTAACAGAGAAGGTCGCAACACACATTAACGAATAAACCTACAATCACACAAGGGTTACAGGAATGCAGTTGGAAATAAGAGACAGTTGGGAGAGAGGGCATATGGACCTTAGTCTAGGCGTCCTGGAGAAGGAGAAGATTAGCGAAGGCTCGGTGTACAGCATCAAGGGGAGGCTGGATTCCGGGGCTGGAAGGCTGGAAGCAGCTGGGTTTTGTGGCGGGTCAGATACGCGAGTCGCGTTTAGCTCTCAGCAGTGTCTGAGAGGCTTGAGTGGGACACCTCGGTAGCAGTGAAACAGGCCCTTGTCCAGTCTGGGAGGCTCAAAAAGTGAGGATTTTTATAGCCAATTTCTGTCCTCAGGCTGTGTATAGGCTAGCAAAGTGGCGTTAATGGGTGATGATTGCAGAATATGATGTTAGGCAAATATCACAACCTCTCCTCGTTATTGTTTCTCCCGGGAAAGTCCAGGTACACGATAGGTTTAAAATTCCAAATTGATAGACTTTGATTGTCTATCCTCGCAAAGTTCATCAGCATGGCTTGGGGCTGAGACAACCTTTTTATTAATCAAGGAGAGAGTCTATTGTGGCTGCCTAGAGATACATGACTTGGAACAATAGGTCGTTGTCTTTTAGCCTAAAGGACGTTGTGTACGTTCGCATACAGCAGAAAAGGGCGTTCTTGGTCTTAAGAATTCAAAACCAATTTTTACTTGCCACTGACCTTTGCTAGCCAATATCCCATATGGGGGAAGTCATGCCAATTTTAGGGGCCCTCTCTTAGGGTTACTCTGGGGTGTAACAAAAGCAGTCAGGCAATGGTGACTAACCCAATGGTGTTTGTGCAGTGCTACTTCAGCCTCTTAAGAATGACCATTCACAGTTAATAGAAACTTCTCATTCACCTCCAAGCCTATTTTGAAACACGTGGACCTCTCAAAACCTTTTTTAGTGCAGATGGATGCCTCAGATGTGTCCACAGGGGCCATCTTTGCAGAAAGATAGAGCTGGTCAGCTACAGCCATGCGCCTATTTGTCCATAAAGGTCTCAGAGACTGAATGGAACTGGCCCATGTGGAAGGTGCCACCATCCAGCACGCTTTGACAACTTGGAGATTGTCAGGTTTCTCTGCTTTCCCTGTCATGATATCCTAATAGTGTTTTAATGATCTGTGGTGTTTTGATGTTTGCTTCTGCAGTGTTTCAGTGTTTGCTTTTATGTAACACCTTCTATGTCACCATTCACTTTCATACCAGCTCATTTGGTGTTTGCTGTTTGCTTCTATGTAATATATGTAATGCTGTGCTGCTTGATGCCATATGAAAAGGCTGGAGGGGATGATGGAAACCTAATGAGAAATGTGGAGGAAAAAACAAATTTGTGGAATGAGGGTATTTTGTTATAGTGAACCTTGATAAGGAAGAGAACAAAGGGAACACAAAATCAGGATGCTGACAGGCAGGAAGCCAGCCTGGGAAAAGCAGCTGTTTTAATTAGCTGACAGATAAGGGCCTAGTGTGCACCAGTTTGTAATGTTATTTCTTATAAGAGACTGCAATTCCAATGAGGCTTTTAGTCTTGGCAATACCCAGAATGGTCAACTTTACACCAGTGTTTCTTGAATAAAGCTTTGCAAACTTCTAAACCTATTACTCCGGACTAGAATTGCATGACAGAGGCACCTGTTAAAGCTTCCTCCCTTTTTGAGGTGTGGACTGATCTCCAAAATTTAAAGGTACTTAGAACCCCTAGGAAATTGAGTCCCAAACAAATTAGGTGGGTAGAATTCTTTTACAAATTTAATTTCCAGATAAAATATTTCCTGGGCTGCGATTTCTTAGCCAATGCCTTGCCTAGATGGCCACAGCATGGCAGCCAGCATAAAGAGGTGGTAGATATTGTGTTTACCACCTTGCAGTTGGGATTAGCTGTGATGACATGCAGTGAGTCCAGACTTTTTGCAACCCAAATGTTACCCTGTTTTCTGGGGGTCCCAGGATGGACACCAAATTGCTATCAAAATTATAGAAGTTGGGGAAATTAGTTCAGAGCACAAGTTGGCAAAATGAGAGGCAGGGTAACTTAGCAGGATCTTGCAACCCAGTGTCTACGGGGTCAGGCCAAGTCAAGAAGCAAACCGGTTGGAAAATAATGAATAGTCTTTATTAAATACAGGCACACAATGTATGCAACACAAACACACAGATAACTAAGGAAAATAGAGGTGTGAGTAAGATAGCGGGATTTTTAGAGGGATAGTTGGTTCGGGTGATATGGAACCTGTCCTGAAGTCCGGGAGAAAATGGAGAGCAAAGCTGGGGTTCGATGTATCTCAGCACATGGAGCTGAGGGGAAGCTCGCCAAGCAAAGTGACAGCAAGGCGGTCTGGAACTCGGGAGCGATCCAAGGAAGCGCTCAAAGTCAGGGGTTTTTATAAGGAGAATTGTGACCGCAAGCTAGGTCGGACTTTGGGAAAACAATAGATTTGGAGTTGGAGACAAAGCCTCCGAAAGGTCAGAATTTGAATGATTGAATTAGAGCCAAATTCCTCAATAGAGTAGCTGGTATGCAAACGCGGAATACTTGAGCGGTGTATAGCTCGATCATCAAGCTGCCAGCGGCGTGGCAGAGAATCATTTGTAGGTTGCGTGCATACCTAATGGAGTACTTGCCTTGACGTATCCTAAAGTGGCGAGTCGGCTATTTTCTGGCCTGCCTGTATTGTCTAGGAATATTACGGCGATTATCAGCCGAGCCTATATGCATACTTGTCCGGGGGCCTCGCAAGCACGTGGAAGGGATATGTGAAGCCGAATTAGTGATATCAAAAGATATCTTTTATATATCCCCAAAGCTCAGGCTAGCCAGGGCAGTAACACAAACTAGGACCTGAGTTACAGCATAACTTGAAGAAGACACTAGAGTGGGATACCTGGCTGAAAGATTATAGGGATGAGATGGTCTCGAATGATGGTGTTCCCTGCAAGGGAGACTGAATTTATGTAGCAGAGACCTTAAGAGATAAATCCCGAGGCAATGCCACCATGTAAAGACAGCAGGGCATTCTGGGTTTTTTAAGACCTTACATCTGGTCAGGAGTCAGTTTTGGTGGCTTGGACTTAGATATGAAGATGAAGTCTACATTAAAATCTTCCCAGTTTGTGTGATGGCTAGGCAAGCGGGAAGGAAACTACAAAGACCGCTGTAGCCCCTTCACGCTCCTGCTCATCCTTGGACTGAAGTTAGCATGGACTTAATAGCAGACCTGCCTTGGAGCAGGGAACAGACAGTGATTTCAATAGTGACAGAACTGTTTTCAAAGCAAGACCATTTTGTGCCCAGCGCTTTTTTCCCAACAGCTCCTCAACTGCCAAGACATCACAGGAACTTAGTTGACAAATAAACTAAATCTCCCATCTTAAAGTTCCTTTCAGGGGTTGGGATGGGTACAGGTTTTTCAGAATGGTTTTGGAGGTGAGTACATAACTGCTTCAGGTGCTGAAATGCCACCTGACAATTCACATCCTGTTTGATTTGGGAGTGAGGCTTTTTAAAATCAGTCTTATCCCCTTTTTCCTTTCCCCCTTTTCCCTTCATCAAGTCAATCAGCAGCAATGTGATCTGGGCAAGGTTGGGGATAAATTGTCTATAGAAATAAGCAAATCCCAAGAAGCTCTGGAGTTGCCCCCTTGTTTGGGGGACTTCCAATCACACCACATTCCAAACCTTCACAGGATCCACTTCCATCCCCTCTGTGGAGGTATGATATCCCAATCTGTCCTTGTGGAACTCACACTTGGGCAGCTTTACATATGTCTGGTTGTCTAGCAACCTCCTCAGTACTTTCCTTACCAAATCCATGTGGGATTGATAGTCCTCTGTATACATCAGGACATTGACCAAATGGACTAACGCTCTTTGATACAAATAATCTTGAAGCACCTTGTTGATCAGATGCATAAATGTGCTTCAGTCAGCTCAAAAGCCATTACTAAATATTTGAAAGACTCCAGATGGCAGTTAAATGCAGTTTTCCATTGATTCCCCCATCTTTAATTCACAGTTGAAAGTGTTTCTCTCAAATCCAACTCAGTAAACACCTTTGCCTTTGGTAGGTAAGTCAGCATATACTTCATTAAGGGCAAGGGGTACTTATTAGAGGTACATTTGGCATTCAGGCTCCTGTCATCCATACAGAGTCTCAGAGAATTGTCTTTCTTGTGCCAAAATAACATTAGCACTGCCATGGGGGACGTGTCTAGTCTAACAAATCCTCTAGCCATGTTTTTATCTATAAAATTTTTCAGTTTCTTGAAAGTCATGGAATAAAGTTTAGTTTTAGCCAGCTCTGCCCCAGGATCAGTTCAATAGCACAATCTGATGTGTAATGGGGTGGTAAAGACTCTGCCTCCTTTTCTTCAAATACCTCTCTGAGGTCTATATACTTAGCCAGCCTCCACAGGTCTCCTGACTTCGGAGTCACCCCACAGGCACCGTCAGCTCACTGTCTACCTTGTCCTGCTGTGGCAGTGTGAATACCTCTATGTGGTGGTAACTGCACCTGGGACTTGAAAAATTCATTTCTTCTCTTAACCAGTTAATCTGAGGGTTGTGGTGACTCAGATAGTTTAATCTCAGCACAATCAGGTGGGAAGCTGTAGGGGTCAAAACAACCTACAGGGTTCCCCATGCTCTCCCACTCTCGTTCACCACAGAGGTTTGGTATTTGATGAGCCGTCTCATCATTGGGTTTCCATCCATCTCTACAAACTGGATAGGGATTGGAAACTTTTCTGCCTTAAGTCCCAGTCCTGTGGCCACAGCAAGGTGCATGAGACATCTAGCACACCCTAAGTCAACGTGCCCACATGTTCATGCTCCCTCCCCTCTCCTGATCTTTCAACCAAACTCAAAGAAAGGGGTAACAGATCCACTCACCACTTGCTCTGGGTGCTCTTTGTTTGCAGCTTGCTTCTCAGCACTGTTCAGAACAGGCTTTGGTCATTTCCTGAGGGCTCTTGGTCACTCTGGGAATCATTCAGCAACTCACTTCCCAACAAGAGGTCCACATTTGATTGGGAATCTGCAGCGGCAGGGCTTTTTCATGCTGGTGTCATTGACTTCTTGGACACATTCGCTTCAGGTCCTGCTTGTTGGGAGTGGCAACATTTGCATGCTTTAATTAACTGGCTAGTTTGCATATCTATTGTAGGCATACAGGGGACTGCCTAGAGTAAACTTCCTGTTGTTTGGTCAACACCCACTTCCCCTTGCATGTTTTCTTCCTCTTCCCTTTTTGTTCTTCAACTTCCCTGCAAGCATGTGGTCTCTGATCATCTGGCAAGCATGCTTCCCTGTAAGCATGAGAGTTCTTATTTTCTTCTTACCTTTCTTCAAGAATTTGAACCTGTGTAAACTATGCACAAGATTATGTGAGTAAATTGTTTTATATACTTTTAACCAAATTGTTTGTGTTTATTTTGAGCTAGATTAAGTGTGTCTGGGATGGAGATGATAAAGTGGGACTGGTTCAACTTCTGCCTGTGTATTACAAAATACTCAGCTGATAGGGAGACTTATTACTAAAAATCTCTCAGTTCTCCAACACTGCTGCTAGCACCTCCTCATTGCTTTTGCTGAGGGAGTTTTCTCCTAAGCACCCAGCCTCCTGCTGGTGGACAACCCAAATTTGACTGAACATAATTTGTAAATAGCCTTTGAGTTATTTCATATCTTCCTTCATGCTTTGTAAATCAGCGTTCAGTTCCTCTGGAGTGACTCTTTGTAGATAGAAGGCACCAAATACTCTGCTAGCTTTTGTGTAACATCTCTCCAAGCGTTGCTTGGAGTCATCAGTGCCTAGTGCCCACTGCCACTGGGAGGCGGGTGTAAGAGCTTTAGCTGTTGGAGTACTTGGTACAGTCCTTATTTCTGCCTGAACTGGGCTCTTCAATTCTTTGAACTTGACCATCTTCATCTGACGGATGTTCTGAGATAAGACAATTTTTCTCCAGAGGCATATTGACTTGGGAAAAGTCCTAAATGAAGTTCTGGCAATCTGCAATGTTTGTCTTGTCCTAATGCAATAAGCAGTCTTAATGCATAGATCCAGAAGGGTTTTATTAAAGATTAGGTACAGCACATAGACAATGTCTTTGCCAGAACTGAGGACACCATACAGGTTTCAATTTTAAGAACCTTACACACTCCTCTGTTAATAGCTGTACACCCCCACACTTTGATATAAGATGTACTCTGATGTGACTGGAAGGCCAAAAGGAAGACACTGGCTGAACACATGCATTGCATATGTATGTCAGAGATTCCTTCCAGGCATAGCCAGGTCATAGTCAGGAAATCATCGCGTAACTGCAGAGGTAATAGGCTTCAGCTAAGCTGTAAAAACTCTGCTATCAGACAATAGCAATTGATTGTTTCAACCCTTCTTTCCACCAACCTGGAAATTTTCTCCAATGTCCAGAAGCCTGTCCAACTATTACAGAGCTATCATGATGTCTACTAAGTCTCTGTCACCTAACAGTAAGACAACTCATTTCGGACCCCTTCGTATCTGTCACAAACTCCTTTGTTTATGTGGCCAAACAGCCATTTAAACCCATGCCCTCCAGGTAGAAATTGGGTATAAAAATCTTCAGCTTTGAGCAGGCAGACTCAGCATATCAGATGCTGAATGCCATTCTGCCACTTTGAATCCCAGTTTGTACTGCCCTTAGATGCAAGTCTAAGTCACATTGTTGTTTCTTTGCTGCTCTTCTGGATTGATAATTATTACCCACTCCCTTAAATCTCACTATCACTAAGTCTCGCTTTCTTCCCTTTCCTTTGGCTAGCTTTTATGTGAGTGTGTGTGTCAGGAACAGAATCCATTCACATAAGATATAGTCTAAGACTATACTTTATTGATAGTTGGTTAAATGTAATGACTTTAGTGACCGAACTGAAGCAAAGAGAATATGAAAGTACTTAAAGCAGCATCTCAAGATGCTGCATTCCTGTGCTCAGTACAAGACAGTTTATCTAATGGCTAACAAGCTACTACTACATCTCCCATCATCACTACGTCAGGGCAAAGTAACTAACCGAAAGTGTGATTGTTTGAATCTCATGCGCATGCGTAATTGAATTCCCCTTAAAAAACATATTTTAGTTTACTTTTGAATCTCCTGCAAGGGCCCTGTAAATATTGTTGGAAAGATCTTGCTAGGTTACCCCTCCTCTCACAGCCCTCCTAATTAGAACTTATTAATTCCTCATTTTTGCGCAGAGGCGCAGGTACTGTTGGAGGACCTCAAGGGTCCCTCATCTTCCAGTTCACATTCAATTCCCACACACCAGGTTGTACCAGTCTTTTAGAATGAACTTGGTTCCCACACTGCAACCAGGCTTTCTCTCTCATTACCCAAAAATTGAGGTGAACACAGTATGGCTATGGTAGAGCTATGCTAGATATGGCTAGATGGCAGAAGTGGCAGTGGCTTGCTTAACAGTTCTGTTCCCAAATTGCTTTGATCACTTACTTCTTTGGTTATTGGGAGAGGTATGCAGACCAGAGCCTGAGAACCAAGATCAGTTTAGAATGCTGGCACAGCCTGGTGTTGTGTGGGAAAGAATGTGAACATGAAACATCTGGGAAGGGGGGTTGAGGAATTCTTAAAACCAAAATCTGTGCTGTATCTTCAGTTCTGGCAAAAGTAGTGTCTCTATGCTACATTTTATCTAATAAAACTTTCCTGGATTTGTCCATGAAGCCTGATTATTCAGTTAGATAAAGACAGAACATTACAATGATAAGAGATGTTGCAGAAACAGTTAAGAGATAATGCAAAGTCTGATTAAATTGTTACCCTGATTTCTGGGGTCCCGTGAGGGACACCTCAATGTGCTCAAAATACTGGGGAATGGGAATTAGCAAGAGCACAAGCTAAGCAATGCAAGAGGCAGGACAACCTAGCAAGATCTTGAACCCAATGTCTACGGGGTCAGGCTGAGTCAATAATCAAACAGAAATAAATAATAATTGTTTTCCTTTATTTTAGAACACAGTCAATACGTATGTATGCAACCACTCACACAGACCTAATGAAAGAAAGGTAGGAGTTGGATAGAGGAATTTAAGAGGGATTTTTCAGGGGAAATACTACACCTGATCCTGAAGCCCGGTTTATCAGAAGAAAAAGTCTGTTGTATCGGAGATTCTCAACACGTGGAAGCTGAGGAGAAGGCTCGTTGAATGGAGCAACAGCAAGGCGGGATGGAAGTCAGAGCGATCCGAAGAGACGCTCAAAATCAGGGGACCTTATAGGGGAAAATGTGGCTATAGGCTAGTCCGTTCCCAGGGAAAACAATAGGTTTCGGGCTGGAGACAAAGCCTCCGAAAGGTCAGTACTTTGGATGATTGAATTGTGACAGCATTGTCAATAGCATAGACAGTATGCAAAAGCAGAGTGCTTGACAGTTGGATATTTGGCTCATCAAGCTGCCTGCTCAGGGTAGGGGATCTTTTGTAAACGGCGTGCATACATAATGTGATCTTAAGAGGGTACTCGCCTGGAGGTCTCCTAAAGCTGCAGTCCGGCAATTATTGGCCTTTCTGGATTTGTTTTGAATGCTTCAGCTATTTTCGGCCATGCCCGTGTGCGTGCTTGTCTGGGGGCCTCGCAAGCACATGGAGAGGAATGGGTAGTGAAGGCCAAATCTTGATATCAAATGATATCTAATATACCTTAAGTTCAGACTAGAACTACAGTAACAATCCCCCCCCCCGAAAATGGGCGATTTGGGGACAATATCGAACATTTTCCAATTAAAAACAAAAATAGTTTTAGAGCCAAATAGGGGTCTTAAGGCACAGCGGTAGTATTTCTCCATAGGGAAGGGGAAACTTCGGGGAAAAACGAAGGATTTTCTATCTTCAAAATACATTCCTAACTATAACTAAACACATTCACGCAAAATGTACATGAGCAATAACCAATAAGAAAATCTGGCAACAGCGGAAACATATGGAGTAAGACTAAAAGTAAGCCTACCAATGAGGCACTGCAAATACGAGCAAGGGAAAAGGACAATGATTACAATGTATAGAAGTTGTCAAGCTAGCTAACAATTGCTTGCTGACTATTAGCTGCTTGCAGCTTGCAGATCTTTGGTTGAGGAATAGTCCATGTGGAGCTTCTCTGGTGATCAAGATAGCAATAGTCCTTTAAACTGAGTCTTTGAGTCAAAAAGTCTTTTATCTCTGTTGGGAGGTGTTTGTGTCACCCCCCCCATGGTCTCACAGCTGCTGCAGAGGAATCAGGCATCTCCTTGTACCAGCTCCCGAATGGAGCTGCGATTTTCTTCCTCACCCCCCCGCAATGCCCGGAGGAGATGGTCAGGTCCAGGGGAATTCTCCCAGTTCTCCGGATCTGTCGACCTATAGCTATTTTGCAATGGAACTGACAACAAGGTTATCCAATGCATAGATAAAACACAAATTATCAGCTCAGCGCCTGATGGGAGTTCAAGTGAAAAAGTTTTGGCTTGCTGTGATATGAAAGTTTATGGGGGAGCGAGGATTTAAGTAGCTCCCAAGACTAGAGCTGTATTGGCCTTGGCAGGGCCTGTTCAGGTAGTGAAGCTGTGAATTCAGAACCCATATCAATCTGCCGGCCTCGAGGCCGGGTTAGCCAATGTCATCCCAGAACAAGGCTGGGTTCCAGTTAGCAGACAAATAGCCAAAGTCATCCCATAACAGGATGGGATTCCATCTGGCAGATGGTCAGCCAAGGACCCTCTCGCTCAGACCCAGAGCTTGGCTCCAAGCCTGATGATGTAGCCCGAGGGCTTGGGGTGCTGCAAGTACGGTGCTGGTGGTTAGATGTAGGTTCTGAGTGCACAGCTTCCCTACCTCAAGAAAGCTGGACTCCGGAGGAGGTCCAAAGAATGGTTACCCGGATAGGCTTTTTGCAAACAGACAAAACATCACAATCAATACTATTTAAACTAACAATAAACTATGTACACATTACAAATCTCGGATCTCTCAGTTCTCAGTAAAACCGGCCAGCTTGTAGCTGGAAAATTTGTTTCTTGATGCACAGTGTGAGGCCAATCAAGCATATGGCTAGTATGACCTGAAAGACTACCAGTATTATTAAAGAGTGCAAGGCAAAGTGGGCTATCGCTTGCCCGGTGGAGGACCAACTGAAGGTATCCCACCATGACTGCTGTGAGTCCACTTCCAAATCCTCGGATGATTCAACAATCACCTTGGCGGAATGGTTAACTGTCAAGACAATTTGATGGAGGGAGTGCGATACCTCTTGTACTCTGTGTGCTAGGCGGGTGAGATTCAGTAGCCATGTAGACACGGGGATCTCATCCTCGATGTGGAATCTGACTAGTCTGGACTCTGCGGGCACATATCCGGTCTCTAAGACATAATCTTTTATCTCCAGCCTGAGAAAAAATTTCTGCCCAAAGCAATCCTGAACGTGTCGTGCACAAAAGCAGGGGTTGCCGGCAGTGCGGTTAATTACTACAGTCACACCACTAGGCAGTACTGTTACTTGCTGACAGGGGGTTCGTAAACAAAAGCACTCATTATTGATCTGAACCATTACTGTATTATTGACCGGGATTACAATATATTCAGAAGTGTTTTCATAACAGAAACTGTCTATATTTTGAAAGCACTGTACCCAATGCTGGTGGAACAAACAACCGGATAAATCAAAGGAATGGGAGCCATTAGACCAGTGGTGTATCTGTTGGGGTAGTAAAGTGGCATTAGCGGCTATCAGGGGCAGTCTGAGATGGGACAATGGATGTAAAATTACTGGGTCCAGAATCATCTCATGTACGACTTCCACCTTTAGAGTTAAGTTCTCCCAAGTGGCATGCCATATTTGTGCCAAAGCGGCGGGGTGTTCTAGCTATTCCGGATACTGTTCTTTCAGCAGACTTAGGATCTCCGGGTGCATTAAACCCATGAGGGTAGCCTGGATCACATGAGCGACAAATTTGATTATATTGCTCCGCAGTTGCGTGCACTGGATGGCAACTGACATATTATGCGTCGTGGTTTTTAATGAGTTACCAAGGTCAGACACTATATCTCTCTCTGCACCAACCCATTGCGGTAACAATTGACTGATCAAATCCATTCCTCTTGCCAGGTTAGTTAAACCCATGGCGGAGGATACTCCAATTTCTTTTGTCTTAGCGCCAATCATTCCTAATTTATTCACCAATACTTCATTGTCCATTGCATTAATTATTGTGCCGCCAGTTCCTATTCCTCCTAAGACTGTCCCTAGGATGCTTCGCTTAGGGTGAACATGTGGGTGAGAAAACGATAGCCACAGCTTTTCCCAGTGCTCCCACTGTGTCCATGCTAGTATCAAATAAGGTTGGTGGGCAGGAATGACCTTGGAAATATTCACGACTGTAAAATTTAGGACCATGGTGGTTACAATGGGTTGAGAGTTCGAATAGGCGACTACCTCTATGTCCTTATGAACTATGGTGCTCCCCACATACATGGCCGGGGAACTATTGGAAGGAGGGGTATAAACAGGGGGGTTAGGACACCACATCTTGCCACATGAGAATTTGTAACCTGTTGGGGTGCGGGTTAGATTACGGCATGTGAACAGAAAGGTTTTCCACTCCCATGCTGGGTAACAGTTGTCATAAGTAAACCTAATTACAAATGAGGAAGCATTATGGTATCGACTCTGGACCATCCTGACGGTCAATGGAGACGGTGCTATCGCCATTTCGGTATATACCTTAGCTTTGCTGCCAGCCACAGACATTTTTAACTCTGAGCTAAGTCTACCTTTAGGGTGTACCTGTATCTGGGAGAATAGCTCAAAAGGATAATGCTTTTGAAACCATGGTAACAGATGCGTATTGCGTAGCAGGGCTTCTGCCTCCTGGTAAGGATTCCAATGGCAGATCGCCTGCACATTGTATTGCCAAGTGGTGGTGAACTGGGTCGTGTATTCAGGAGAGATTCCGAGGGGACATTCAAACAATTCAAACATCACCAAAATCCACGCAAACAGTTCCATTCCGTCCCCCTGTAGGGAACACAGACACGGGAATCCGTCACTACCTTATACTAACCTCTCTCTCTATATATATACAGGGGCTATCCACAGAAGCGGGGAAGTCAGAGGGGTCACCACTCCTCTCTGTCCCGTTCCAACAGCGATCCTTTACCCGTTGTTGAATGCTTCATAAACTGAGACAAATATCTCTGACAAATTAACAGCTGGCACTTCCTTGTGACTCAAAGAAGTCTGAGAAACTATTGGGCATACAGTACTTGGCTGCTGCACAAAAGAGGGGGTTGCCCAGTCTGGGGACTTTCCCTTCCAGTCCTTTAAATGTGTTTGTTTGTGGGTCTCTGAAATTACTTGTAAGAGTGGCAGTGCCCACTCATGGCTTGAGACCCTTTTGGCCAAATCAAAGTGAAGGCTAGTATCTGACCCAAGTGCCTCCTGAAGTGTTGTCTTTTCTCTTGGCATCATGATGATTGAGACAAAGCCATGGACTGCCTTGGCCCCTCTCAAGATCACCAGAGTAAAAAGGTATGGGGTGCCACTGAATATGAATGTAAGCTGGTAGCAGTATAGCTCTATGGAGGGGAAGGTAGTAGCCAGCTCCACCTCCATGTGGTAGTTGGCACTTACAGTTGTTGAAGTCTCCCCTGATGGAATGCAGTTAAGGGGAGTATGTAATGTCAAGTCAGGGTGTGCCAGGGTGAGAGCCTTTACTAAACTGTGCTCTGGTTGGGCAGGAGCATTTTGCTGCTTGAATCCCCAGTCCCACAGGAAATTCTCTTGAAAGAGGGCATGGAGAGGGTGGACTCTCTCTGCCAAGGATTCAAGGAAATTCCAGGAGAAACTGCAGGTTTCTAACAGAGGGCTCAGAGAGGGAACAATGGCAAGTTCTGGAAGTTTGGGGTTAGCTCCCACTTGCTGTGTGTTCTCCTTTTCCTGGCTCTTACACATGTTGGCAATGTTCTGTGCCTTGTTAAATTTGGTGGGGGCTTCCTCCTGAACCTTAGCCTGGTGTGATCCTTCTCGGTGCTCTGAAAGCACTATGGTCTCGGAGGCGGTTGGATTCGCACTTGGGGCTATGTCATGAGGAGGGGCAATCTGCCTTGTTTTAATGCACACTAAGTGCTTGTGTCCTCTTAAGGACTTAGATTGGGTTCCCCCCTGCCGTACCCAGTCAACTGGATAGCGTCTGGGGTGGGCTCACCCTGTCTTATCAGGTTAGGGCGTAGCACTCTTAGCGCTGTGCCGGAGTCTGCAGGAGGGGTGGCAGGGGTCTTTTCCCTATTGGTCCTGATGCCTGCCTTCATCTACCCCATTTGTCTGGCTTCAGCTGAGCCACAACTCTTTGGGGGAGATCCCAGGATCGAGGGCACCCCTATCCTGACAGCTCTAAGTCGGGGTAGTATCCAGCTGGAGGTGGACTGTTGGTCACTGCATTCACCGGCTGGCTACTTCCCAGCTGTTAATGCCTTTCTAGGGCATCAGGGAGCTCGATCGTGGGTCTCCCATCGAACTGGCTCATTTCTAGTCCGAGCTTTCTTAACATGCCCCAGATTTTTACTCAATCGGATGAGTAAGTCTGGGCAGTTGGGTCGTAGCCACCAGACGTCTCCCTAGGAGCACCATTGTCCATGGCCTGTTTTGGAGCTGGAGGCGGAGGAGCGGAATTCCCTGCCTTGCTGGGCTGACTGTGGGAGTCCCTGGCCTGCCAATGCTCCTGCTTATATCTGTTGTCCTGTCTGGGAGGGGGACACAAATTCCAGTTCCCTTTTGGGACAGAATTCGGAGCTGTCTTCCTATGTTGGGAATGGGGACCATAGTTAGAGTATGTCACCTCTTGTATGGGCTCCCAATTCCCTGCGTCTCGTCTGTGCAGCTTAGGAGGGGGTTTCAGGGATCCAACCTCACGGAGCAGGTCAGCAACCTGCTGGAGGTTGTTCCCAAATTCCTCCCAACGTGTAGTCGCGGGGTCCACCAAGCCTAGGGCCATCTTTGTCTCTTGGTTCAGACCTCCATAAAGAAGAGTCTTGAACTCCACATGATTAAAGTTGTACCCTCCTGGAGCCAAGGGGACCTTCTCCACTAGAATGACCAGAAGCTGCTTCCGGGCCACGTATGCCTCTGGGTTTTGTTTTGGACCCTGCTGTTCCATGACGTACAGAACGCTAGCTCTCTGCCCTGGCCACAGAATCCTAATGACCTCCCTCATCCAGTCATGGGCCTCAAGTCTCACTAAGCCGCGAGCTGCCACGGCAGATTCCAAAGTGGGGAGTTCTGCTGGGGACATACACAACCAGGCCAGCTGTGTTAAATCTTGGCCGTTGGCTGTGGGGTGAGAATGGATCACGGCATTAAGCCACATGATCCCAGTGGACTTATTTAGAGGTCCAAGCTGGTCCGCAATAGCTTTGGCTTCGGTGGCTCTCCACGGGACTCGGGTCTCTATCTCTTGAGTCTCCTGCACCTCTACTCTTCCTGATCCTTCCTCTCCTGAAGGGACAATTCTTTTGCTCATTGACCTGGTTTCCACTGGTTAGACTGGGACCCTGTGGTCACTCCAGTCCGGGTTGTGGGGAAGGGTGGCCAGAGTGTCTTCTGGCAGAGGCTCCCTGGGGCATCAAGGGGAAACGAGGGGAGAAGCTCCGGGCAGACGGTCGAAATTAATGCCCTGTGCATGTGGAGCTGGTTCTCCAATGCCTTGATTTGCTTATGGCAAGCTGCGTGGCTGACAGCCTCCTGCTGTTCCATAACTTGCCCAACCATAAACTTGGCTGCAGACCTGGTGTGGGCTAACTCTGCCTCTAGAGAGTGGGCCCTTTCTTCCCAAGTCTGAGCCTGAAGGGTGGCAGTACTAAGCTTTTGTGAGGTGGCCTGCGCAACGGACGCGAACGTTACCTTGTCCGCACACAGAGCCTCCATCTTGGCATGAAGCTGGGCAATTTCCTTCTCTGACTCCAAAAGTTTGTCTCTGGTCTCTAGGGTGTGGGATACATCTCTGGCTGTAAGCCAAAGTCTCCATGCGGCCAACACATCTTTGGATGGCCCAAACGGGTTCTTAGAGTTACGCACCTTAGCATACGCTTCACGTAGGGTAGCAAAGGTGTCTGCTGTCTGGAAGCTCGTGTCCTTCTGGGAGCATTTTCCTTTACTCAACACCCATTTCTCTAATTTCCCTTTAACCTCATTCTCTAGCATTAGGTCCCTCACTTCCATTTTACCTATCAAACTAGTCTTCAAATGGGACCAGGACATGGAGGGACAGGAAGGATCACCGAGATCCCTTTGGGGGAGTATCAGGGAGATGAACTCAGCGGAACTTAACTAGGGAAGAGGTTTGGGAACCTAACTCCAGCCTGCCCAGAAAAGGTCACTTTTGCCTGTCTAAGCCCGGCCTTCCACCTCGACAGCTTAGGGGCAAAAGGACAAGGGCACGGTTCAGGGATGGGGAGAATCACCTAGATTCTGGGGGAACCTTCACTGGGACTCCGCCAAACAATGAAGGGGGAAAACGAATTCTCAGGAACTTACTATGCTGCCTGGCCAAGCAGCAGGGACAAAGGGAAAGGAACCAAACTGAACCGTCCCTAACAGTTTTTTGGGTGAGGAGCGCCTTCCTCTACCTCAGGCAAACCTTCTAAAACCCTTACCTAGGTCAGGACTCACCACCCGCACCTAATTTACTATAAATCGGGGCGCACCCGAGTTCTAATTCTGACGGGACACACCCATGCTTTACACTCTAAACGGGAAGCAACTGTATTACCTTTGGGGGGGGATTCTTCCCTTAGTGCTGTTTTGCCTTCCCGTGTGTGTACTGTGTGTATGGACTGTTCCTAACCCCCTAGAGCTTTGGATCCCAGCCCACGATAGTCCCCAAGTTAGGGATGTGATTCCCAGGACAGTTTGTGCATAACCCTTGCTATTGGACTGTGATTCACTGCCCGAGGGCCAGCAGTGACCAAGCCAGGGTGGCTGCCACACACAAACCAAGAGAGAAAGGGTGCAGATTTCCCACCCAGATACAATAGCTCCTGGAGCTCAAACACACAGAGTTCACTTACACGTGTTCCTATCACCTTAAGACTTGACTACGGCCGTTGCCTACATCTGTACCAGCCTGATTTGAGTAGGTTCGTGACTCCTACTCAAATTAGGGGTACAGGGGTTGCTGGCATTCTCCACCACTCTGTTGCCCTGATTTCTGGGGTCCCTTGAGGGACACCTCAATGTGCTCAGAATACTGGGGAATTAGCAAGAGCACAAGCTAAGCAATGCAAGAGGCAGGACAACCTAGCGAGATCTTGAACCCGGTGTCTACGGGGTCAGGCTGAGTCAATAATCAAACAGAAATAAATAATAATTGTTTTCCTTTATTTTGAAATACAGTCAATACGTATGTATGCAACCACTCACACAGACCTAATGAAAGAAAGGTAGGAGTTGGATAGAGGAGTTTAAGAGGGATTTTTCAGGGGAAATACTACACCTGATCCTGAAGCCCAGGTAGTCAGAAGAAAAGTCAGTTGGAGTGGAGATTCTCAGCACATGGAAGCTGAGGGGAAGGCTAATTGAATGGAGCGACAGCAAGGCGGGATGGAAGTCAGAGCGATCCGAAGAGATGCTCAAAATCAGAAGGTCTTATAGGGGAAAATGTGCCTGTATGCTAGTCTGTTCCCGGGGAAAATAATGGGTTTCAGGCTGGAGAGAAAGCCTCCGAAAGGTCAGTACTTGAGATGATTGAATTATGACAGTGTCGTCAATAGCGTAGACAGTATGCAAACGCGGAGTGCTTGACAGTTGGATATTCGGCTCATCAAGCTGCCTGCTCGGGGCAGGGGATCTTTTGTAAACGGCGTGCATACATAATGTGATCTTAAGAGGGTACTTGCCTGGAGTTCTCCTAAAGCTGCAGTCCGGCAATTACTGGCCTTTCTGGATTTGTTTTGAATGCTTCAGCTATTTTCGGCCATGACCGTGTGCATGCTTGTCCAGGGGCCTCGCAAGCACATGGAGAGGAATAGGTAGTGAAGGTCAAATTCTTGATATCAAATGATATCTAATATACCACAAGTCCAGACTAGAAACTACAGTAACAGCTTCCTTCAGCTACCCATATGCAAAGGCCAATCATCAAGAGTTTAGAGTGAAGAGCACTGAACATCAAACAGGACTTCCCTAAACTCTGCCAGTTCTTGATTTACGTACATACATAGAGAGGTGAAGTCTGTTCACAAACAGCTTCCTGGTACTTGCTGATAGCAATACAATCGTGTACACTCTATGCCTAATGATATAAACCTACAAGGTGAAATGGGCACTGCTGTAGGTACAATCGCCCAGGCAGAGAAAGAGACAAAAGGAGTTGCCTTAACACAGGCTATCTGCCTTTGGAAGCCTCTTACATTAAAAAAAGGAAAAGGTGAGGGAGGCTAGAAGTATGCAGGAATGGAGGAAAAAGTAGGAGTAATGATAAATAATATAACTAAAGATACTAAAGGCCTCCATTCTGGAAGAAATTGTTGCTGTATTCCTTCAAGTAATTTCTGATTTACAGTAACCTTGAGGGTGAACTTATCATGGGGTTTTCTGGGGCTGAGAGTGTGTGATGCATCCAAGGAAACCCAGTGAGTTTCCACGGCTGAGCGGGGGATCAAACTCTGCTCTCCAGGGTCACAGTCTAATGCTCACATCACTGCACCATGCTGAGTATAAATTCAGTCAATCACTCAATAACAAAAAGTAAGAAAAAAAACTTCCTATTATTCCAGGCCTAGGAGTTAAACCATAACAGGCCTAGGAGTTAAACCATGAAGGTTTTTTTTAACGTATTCCAGTTATGAGGTAATTTAAACACAATATGCTCACATTTATGTATAATAGCATGAGATGACTGTATTTAAAAAGTATGTCCCAGGTAAGATTCACAAAATTTCAAGGACATTATTTGTATGATTGTTGATTTAAAAAAATATTTCATGAAAACTACTAATGAAAAAACTGAGTGATGAATGATTTAATTCCAGATTAACTGATTGACTCAATGTAATGTGGATATATTTGCTCAGTTGAACTATACAGTCCTGTTTGTGAGCCTCCCAAGCAAAAGGTCAGCATCATGGTAACAGATATAGTACTTACATAATGATATGCTCAAAACTGTGAATTGCATATAATATGTCTTGCATGTACACTTAAATGGAAAGGAATAGTTTTCTGCTGTGCAGAACCCGCAAAAATATGCTTCTATGATCTTCCCAGAGTTCATGCTATTGGCAGACTAAAAACTATACTCCTATGAAGTTCAGTATTATATGTGGTAGACTGCTGAAAATTACTCTTATTGTAAGCAAGTTAATTCCCATAGCAGGATTATGCTCCCACCTCCTGTGCTATATACGAACAGAATATTGCACTAACAGCACTGCAATGGGGCTCATGAAAATGCACACCATCTCTCCAAAGAGCAGGACCTTTTAATTTTCTCTTCATCTAAGCAATGGAGATGGCCACAAATATATACAAGGGGTAAGATGGGTTGGAGTTAGAGAGGATTGTGAAAACTTTACCTAAAAATAGCTCACTTAACATTTACGTGTAAGTTCCCACTGAATAGCCAGGTTTGGTACCAGGAAATAATATCCCATATAAATAGATGTCAGGTCATAATGCATCCCAGTCATAATATTTAGGAGATAAGGGAGGGGGAAATCATTTGAGGCCTTGAGTATTCTGTATTCAAATGTATATGCTTAGCAAGCTTCACAAGTGGCTTGAAATGTATGCAACCATTACTGAAAGCTGGAATGTATCACATATGTTAAACTGTGCTAATTGCTGCTACATTGTGTCTTATAAATCACTTGCTGTTACCTGGCAATTGATGGATGGGAGCAGTGGAGAAAAGTGAAAGTGGATACTGCTCTGCCTGGTGCTGGGCTGTTATGAGAAGGAACTGGGGGACGTATGCAGACAAGTCAACAATGGCCAATGATAAGTTGGGTAGAACCACACACTAGCATAGGAAGGCATGTTACCCTGATTTCTGAGGTCCCTCAGGGGATGCCTTAATGTGCTCCACATGATAGGGAATGGGAACTCAGCAAAGCACAAGCAATAGCAATGTGAGAGGCAGGGTAACCTAGAAAGGTCTTTTTACCCAGTTTTTAAGGGGTCAGACCAAGCCAAAAACCAGACAAAGATGTCAAATAAATGATTTTATTGAAAGGAATATCACATATGTGGTCTCTTCCAACTCTACATTTCTATGATTTCTATGATTGTATCAACACACTCACTCGCAAACTCATTCAAGACCTATTAAGAAGCAAAAGAGAAGAAACTGGATAGGGGAAGTATTGAAGGGATTGTAGCTGGAGTGATACTGCACCTTTTCCTGAAGTCATTGGTCTGGGAAAACAGCGAATGAAGTAGAGCTCAGCACAGAAAGGGCTGAGGGGATTCCTTGATTGATGGAGAAACAGTCTGCTGGTATGACTGGAAGTTATCCAAAGGAACTCTCAAAAACTAGGACTATTTGTAGGGGAAAACATACCTTGAGGGCAAATCCTCTCCTAGGGAGAACAATGGGTGTTGCAATGGAAAAGAAGCTCCACAATGGCAACTCCTTTTGCACGATAGGATTATGAGGTGTTGCCAAAGTTTCAGGATCTTTGGTTGCCCTGTGTTGTGGTGTGAATTTATGTAGACGGTCCTTGCCTGATGTGATTTTATTGCTATCGGTGCTCATCTTGGGGAAAAGACGCTAATCCCCTCAAGTTGGCTCCTCAGTGGCTAAGGTCCCTTTGTCTTCTGTGGGCTTGCACAGCTTGAGGTCTCCTGGGGCTACATGATGGGGGATTTTACTGGCCTGACCTGGTTTTCGATCGTTCGACCATTGCTGCCTACATGCTCATCTGGGTGACCTCTTTGGCATGTTGAATCACATTTAATATTAAAGATTGTGAACCCTGGGATAGGGTATGCCAGTGGGGCAACAGGCATGCAGTGAGCATCAATGTGGTAACCAATGAATGCTTTGTGTGCCTCAAGTATTCCTTGTGGTGAAGTAGACTTTGGCGTCTTGATGATAGGGCTTCAAATTCAGTGTTACCCCAAAACGTAGTTGCCACAAGGGCCAACCCGTCATGCCAATACCTCTGAGCAAAAGTGAGGAATTAAGTAGCTCAAAGTTAGGAGGCTTGCGAGAGAGGGTAACTTAGTGAGATTTCTCTACCAGCATTTATGGGCTCATGCAGGAAAAGAACCAGCCAAAGAGTAAAATGTAAACTAAAAATATGTTTTATTAAAGTCAATTCACTCTTGCATACAATGGTTCAGGCACACACACAATCACACAAGGCTAACTGAAGGTAAGGAAGGAAAGTGGGATAGAGGACCTTAAGGGATTTGGGCAATATTTACCAGTCCGGAGAAAAGCAGAGGAAGCAGCGATGTGGCTTAGATAGAAATCTAAGGACAGTTGTCATCAGAAATCACATGGACAGAGTGGCATTTGGATCAGTGAGAGATTGCACTGAGCAGCCTAAAATCAGGGATATTTGTATCCCAAAAATGTCCCAAGGGTACGATTGTGATTTGAACTCCCAGCTACATGGACAATGGGAGTTGCAACACAAACAATAAAGTCCAGATGGAGTCAATAGGTTTTGTGTTTGAGTGACAAGGGGTTAATGGCTGTCATAATAGCTGAATATTGTGGAGAGGTGGAGAAACAATAGGAAACCATCCAGGTGCACAGGGACCAGGGTTAAGCGAATCACAGTTTGGTGGGAAACTTCACTATTTCAGCTCTGAGAGTCCAGGTAGATAGTTCGTGCCTATTGTATTCAGAGCAGCTAAGCTATTGTCCTGAACTGATTGGGTCTTCTGCCTAGAGGTAGGTGAGGCTGACTTTCCTTGCCATGTCACGTTTGCAGTCAGGAATTTTCCTCTTCCAGAGTGACCTTGCCATCACCTCAGGTATCATTTATATCAAAGGAAATTAATGTGGTGCCAGTTGAATATTATTTGCCAGTTAAACCACGCCAATCCTGGAAGGCTGAGCGGGGCCATAATAATATTGGGTCATCCAGTACATGACATTAGATCACAGTCTTACGGATTTTTTCCCCTGTTTCTACCATACTACTTGTTCTGGATCACTTACTAAAACCATCTCTTACCCACTTACATTACTGATGTGTGCACTTGTCGGTCTCAGATGCTGACAAACAGATATTTTTGTGGCCTTCTGCTTGTATTTTCTACTTTCAAGCTTTATTATCCTGTTCAAACTTCATGTATTATGTTAAACTGCTGTCAATCTCTGGAACTGGGTCTAGTTCCAGGACACCTCAAGAGTTTTTTCCAATGTGCCACTCGTTGCTATAGCAGAAGATTTATTGATGATAAATGATACAGCAGATGGTACATGGAAGAGTAGTATTCCAGTCCTTTCACTTCACAGAATCATAGAATCCTAGAAATGTAGAGTTGGAAGAGACCACACGGGCCATCCAGTCCAACCCCTTACCATGCAGGAATACCCTCAAAGCACTCCCGACAGATGACCATCCAGCCTCTGCTTAAAAACCTCCAAGGAAGGAGACTCCACTACACTCCGAGGCAGCATATTCCACTTGATGGGGTCCAGCACCCCTCATAGCCAATAGTACAACTGTGCCTTGACATGAATTCTACCAAGAGTTAAGTCTTCAGCCAGTGATCATAGAATCATAGAATCATAGAAATGTAGAGTTGGAAGAGACCACACGGGCCATCCAGTCCAACCCCCTACCATGCAGGAATACCCTCAAAGCACTCCCGACAGATGGCCATCCAGTCTCTGCTTAAACACCTCTAAGGAAGGAGACTCCACTACACTCCGAGGCAGCCTATTCCACTGCCGGACAGCCCTGACTGTCAGGAAGTTCTTCCTGGGGTTCAGGTGGAATCTCCTTTCCTGCAGCTTGAATCCATTGCTCCTTGCCCTGGTCTCTGGAGCGGCAGAAAACAAGCCCTCTCCCTCCTCTACATGGCATCCCTTCAAATATTTAAACATAGCTATCATGTCCCCTCTTAACCTTCTCTTCTGCAGACTGAACATCCCCAGCTCTCTAAGTCTATCCTCATAGGGCTTGGCTTCCAGACCCTTCACCATTTTGGTCGCCCTCCTCTGGACCTGCTCCAGCTTGACCATGTTCTTCTTGAATTGGGGTGCCCAGAACTGGACACAGTATTCAAAATGAGGTCTAACCAAAGCAGAGTAGAGTGGTACCAGTACCTCCCTGGATCTAGACACCATACTCCTATTGATGCAGTCGAGAATTGCATTGGCTTTCTTGGCTGCTGCATCACACTGCTGACTCATGTTCAGCTTGTGGTCTATTAAGACTCCTAGATCCCTTTCACACATACTGCCATCCAGCCATGTGTCCCCCATCCTATATTTCTGTATTCCATTTTTTCTACCGAAGTGTAGGACCTTACACTTCTCTCTGTTGAATTTCATTTTGTTAGCCTTGACCCAGCTCTCCAATCTGTCCAGGTCATTTTGAATTTTGATCCTGTCCTCTGGCGTATTAGCAACCCCTCCCAATTTGGTGTCATCTGCAAATTTGATGAGCATGCCCTCTATTCCTTCATCCAAGTCGTTGATGAAAATATTGAACAGCACTGGGCCCAGGACAGAACCCTGCGGCACCCCGCTAGTCACTTCTTTCCAGGATGAAAAGCAGCCATTGGTGAGCACCCTTTGGGAACGGTCAGTCAACCAGTTACAGATCCACCTGACAGTAGCTCTGTCCAGCCCACATTTTACTAGCTTCTTTGCAAGAATGTCATGGGGAACTTTGTCAAAGGCCTTACTGAAATCGAGATATGCTACATCCACAGCATTCCCTTCATCTTCAGCTAGTAACTCTATCATAGAAAGAGATAAGATTAGTCTGGCATGACTTATTTTTGAGAAATCCATGTTGACTTCTCGTGATTACCGCATTGCTTTCTAAGTGATCAGAAACTGACTGCTTAATGATCTGCTGCAGGATCTTTCCGGGTACTGACGTCAGGCTGACTGGGCGATAATTATTTGGGTCCTCTTTTTTTCCCTTCTTGAAGATGGGGACAACATTTGCCCTTTTCCAGTCTGCTGGAACTTCTCCTGTCCTCCAAGATTTCTCAAAGATTATAGCAAGCGGTTCCGAAATGACCTCTGCCAGTTCTTTTAATATCCTAGGATGCAATTCATCTGGCCCTGGAGACTTGAATTCATCCAGTGTGGCCAGGTATTCTTGTACCACCTCTCTACCTATTATGTGCCGCATTTCCCCTGCTTCCTCACCTGCTCCCCAACCGCCAGGTTGAGTGCTTGTATCCTTCTGGGAAAAAACTGAGGCAAAGAAGGTGTTAAGTAGTTCTGCCTTTTCTCTTCCCCCTGTTAGTAATTCGTCATCTTCTCTGTGCAGCAACCCTATCGCCTCTTTCTTTTTCCTTTTTCTGCGGACATATTTAAAAAAGCCCTTTTTATTGTTTTTGATGTCTCTGGACAGCCTGAGTTCGTTCTGTGCTTTAGCCTTTCTGACCTCCTCCCTACATCTCCTGGCTACTTGCTTAAATTCTTCTTTGGTGGTTTCCCCCCTCTTCCATTTCCTGTACAAGTTTCTCTTAACGCTTAGCTCAGCTGAGAGTTCTTTAGTCAACCATTCTGGTTTCTTCAGATGCCTTCCATTTTTCCTCCTTATTGGCACAGTTTTAGACTGTGCCTTCAGTATCTCCCTTTTAAGCAACTCCCATGCCTCCTGAACTCCTTTCTCTTTCACTATTCTTGACCACGGAATTTCAACCAGCAGCTCCTTAAGTTTACAGAAGTCCGCTTTTTTAAAATCTAAGATGAGTGTCTGGCTACACTTATCTTCTCCTTCCCACTGAATGCCAAATTCCAATAGGGCATGGTCACTCCCCCCTAAAGATCCAACCACTTCTACCTCATTAACAAGGTCATCCCTATTGGTCAGGATCAGATCTAGAATATTTGATCCCCTTGTTGCCTCTTCCACCTTCTGGACCATGAAATTGTCTGCAAGACAATCAAGAAACTTGCTGGACCTTGCTGTCTTGGCAGAATTTGACTGCCAACATATATCCGGATAATTGAAATCTCCTATTATTACTGTATCTCTCCTTTTTGAATACGCGGTCATTTGGTTGAGGAAGGCGTCGTCAAGGTCCTCAGTCTGGGTTGGAGGTCTGTAGTAAACTCCCACCAGAATATCCCTATTGTTTCTCGCTCCCTTAATTCTTACCCAGATGCTCACGACCTGGCTTTCTGGGTTTAAGTCAAGGATCTCTTCACAGGTGAAATCATCCTTGACATACAAGGCGGCTACTCCTCCTTTCTTGTTTGGTCTATTTCTACAAAATAGGTTATACCCCTCTATTCCTACATTCCAATCCTGAGACTCATCCCACCAGATCTCAGTGATGCCTATCAAATCGTATTTATTTTGTTGTACTAGGAGTTCAAATTCATCTTGCTTGTTTCCCATACTCTGCGTGTTAGTGTAGAGACTCTTAAATCCCCAGGCCCTTCCTGCAAGTCCTGTACTATAGTTTCTACTCCTCCCACCATTGGATGCTTCTACTACTTGGTCAATATCATTTGGGCCTTTTCCCCCTGCACTCGCTGAGTCTTTGCCCTGAATAATATTGTCTCCCTCCCCAGCAGAACTTAGTTTAAAGACCTCTTAATCCTCCGTGCAAGACTGTTTGCAAAAACATTCCTGCCAAGTTTCGTGAGGTGCAGCCCATCCCTTGCCAGAAGCCCACATTCATGGAAATTCAGGCCGTGTTCCAAAAACCCAAACTGTTGCCGGCTGCACCATGTGCGGAGCCAGTTGTTGACCTCTGCTATTGCCCTTTCCCTTCGTGTGCCATATCCTTGAACAGGGAGGAGAGACGAAATGACCACCTGCGCACCAAGGTCCTTAAGCTTTGTCCCCATAAGCTTGTAGTCCTTTGCAATGTGGTAAAAGCTGCGCCTCGCAGTGTCATTGGTTCCAACATGAACCAGAATGAGGGGCTTATGGTCAGTGGGCTTGACCAGCCTGGTTAGCCTCTCCGTTATGTGGTTGATCTTGGCCCCAGGAAGACAGCAGACATCTCGATTGAACTTGTCGGGTTTGCAAATTGCAGGTTCGGTTCCTCTGAGCAAGGAGTCCCCAACAACCAGAACTCGCCTCCTCTGAGGCTTGTCCAGGGCTCCTTGATGAGCAGGTTCTTCTAGGACTGCCTGGGCATTCTGTTAAGGCTGGGAGTGTTGATCTAGTTCCTGTTGCCAAAGTTGGATTCCTTCTTGTTGACATTCTGTTCCCTCCTCCTGGTGCTCCTCATCGTTCATAAGGCCAAGAACTTTGAAGCGATTGTGTAGGTTGAGAGTCTCTGTTTCCTTCCTGGTCCTCCTACTCCTCCACGTGACATTCCTCCAAGCATCCGTTTCTTGGCCCAGTGTGCTGACTTCCTGATCTGGCAGCTCCCCCGCGCATTCGGTCTTCAGGAAGGTCTCCTCTGCCCTATTCAAGAACTCCTCACCTTCCCTAATAAGACGAAGATTAGAAACTTGTGCCTCCAGCTGGCGAATCTTCTCCTTCAAGAAGGTCACCAGCTTGCACTTGGTGCAGGTGTACCCAACAACATCTTGTGGCAAGAAAAGGAACATCCCACAAGTGCTACAGGTGACCGCGGTAGCTCCCTCACCTTCCATCCTTGATACTACAGAGAGTAGTACAGGGAGTAGGTTTAGAAAGAATAACAGGGCTTTTTTTCTAAAATTCAACTGAATCAAGTATGTCTCCTCTGCTGATCACCAAGGGATGAATTGGAAAGGTTGAAGAAGAGGGCTTCAACTGCGCGCGCCTTGGGCGCGCGCTGTTGCGAGCTCCTAATAAGACTAATAATAAGACTAATAAGACTAATAAGAGCTCCTAATAAGCACAAGGAGACCTACCAGCACAAATCAGATCGCTGTTGCTAGACATATAGGGCACCTGGGTTGGGGTGCACTCTTTCTCAAACTAAGGCAAATGGAAGATGGAATCTCCATGGTGTAGATGCAAACAAAGAAATCAAAGTGAGCAAGTGTGACCCGTCTCCCCACTAATAGCAAGGCAAACTATACAAGCAAGTTAGCAACAGAGAATATTTAACTCTCCCAGTTGGTTCTAGCCTTCATGAATTTTCTGATCCTCAGATAACAAAGCAAATGGAAAAAGTATTCAACAAAATCACTAATGCAACTTAACTATTTCACACCATTGTACAGCTGTTAATATTTAGCTGTGAGACTAACCACAACCTCAAACTCTTCTGCCTGGTAGCCAAATCCCAGCTCACTACAACTGCCGATGCTATTTACATACTGTTATTAGAAAGACGACAGATATTCAGTGCTATTAGAGCACTCATGACAACCAGTTCTGTTGTCAATTTGTTCCAGGTAGAAGAGGAAACTGAAGTCCAAAGGCTTAGAAAAGCATACTCCTTGGCTCCATTCTATAGCTGTATTTCAGTCCTCCACAGTGGCTGCAGTGATGATGGGGATCTACAAGCCACCATTTTTCACAATAATCCAGAGCACCCAGTGTAGTTTTGTGTTGCAGGAATTTATATGTCAGCCCCCAAAAGCACTCTGGAACATTGTAGGACATTTTAAGTGATGATGTATAGTTGTTTAGCACAGAGGATACAAGACGTGTCTCAATTCTGGTAAGCCCTGTTGACCATAGGGTCTTTAACTTGGCTTTAAATTGATCTTAAATTAATGAATCTAAAGAGGTTGCTCTAAAGTGGTTAAAAAAAAAGTAGGCTTTGATATCATTCCTGATAAACTAGCCTCTCTTATTTTTTGAGACCTGCTTTTGCAAGTAAGAACCTGGAGGAAATAGAGACTGGTTTTTAATATATATTTCCTGGTAGCAATTCCTGAGCTGTGTCATGTACAAAGTGAAATCAGCTGGATGGTGTATCTTTAAATGCCAGAGAAGTGCACACTGCAGCCATAGCCCTTGCGGTCAATAGCAATTTCCACACGTGGATCGATACCCTCTGATGGTTGTGTAACTGGCTGCAAAGATCTCTTCAGATACATTTGGGGACAAGGTCCTGTGGAGAAAAGGGGATTTGCTTTAATGATTGCAGAATTCAAAGGGATTCATTCTTGCTAGCCTGCTTCTATGAAGAAGCCAGTCTTGACATTTGGAATTTTTCAAGTGTCATCTTAAACTGGAACATTAATTTTTCTGCGAAGAGAGGTAAAAACAGTGAATAACATCTATCTAATTGTAACTTTTATGGTGTAGAAACAGCTGTAGAGCTCAAATCTCTAATGGGAATATCATAAATAATGATGATTGATATGAGAGCAACACAACCAAATTCTCAGAGTGGTTGGTGGTAATGACAACTCTCAGGACACATTAGTTCCTATTCCAGAAGCATCAGGGTAGTTTGCACAATGATCTGCAGGAGGCATTCTCCACCCACCCACCTATCTGGCAGTTGCACATTCTTCTATAGGCAAAGGGGAGTCTAGCTAGATGGGAAGGTGAGACATTCCTCGACAACATCCTCGTTTCCTTAGTACAGCTTTCTGTCTCTGTTTGGTTTGTTTTTAAAGACAGAAAATGCATCCTCATGAGATTGTTTCACGTTTCACTATGCCCTATTGTTTCACTATGCCCCACAACATCTTTTTTTCCTCATCTTATTTAACCCATAAACTGAAGAAAAACTGAGATGAACACTGAAGCTTTTCATTAGCTTGCATTATAAACGTATTATGCTACTGCTGCTTTTGACTTTCTTCTAATACATCTAAACAATTAACATACAATCTTTTACCATTCACTTTGTGAACCTCTTTGCCCATATCAGGCACCAGAAACATAGATGGGAGTATAGAAGCATACAGTTTGATGAGGGTGAATAGCATGGTGAATAATGGCATAATTGCTGTGGAATACTACTCACTGTAGGAAGGCAGATTCCAAAGGTTTCAATATGTCTTATCCAAGAAACCACAACATACTTTACCTTACTAGGTAGATGTCAGGATGAGGCATTTCATCCAGAGACTCAGTGTCATTAGTTGGGAATCTCTCATCAGTCTTCCTTCATGAATATCTAGTTCTAGAATATTCTAGTTCTAGGTACACCTGGCCTCACTTAAAGCATGCTTAAATTGCTAAATGCAGAATAATCCTTTTATCTATGACAAAGAGTGATTGCAAGACCCCCTGGGGGACAGTTCCAGAGGTAAGTAATTTAAAGGGGATCTCCTCAAGGAAAATCCTTCTTAACTGGTAGGACTCAGCCTTCTCTTGCCTTTTACAAAAGTGTGTTTATTCATTTTGCTTACCTCAGTAAGTTGGAGTGGCACAGCACAGCTTGTTCTGTTCCAAAGCTAGGAATTCAATTTGTGCTGAAGAAAGTAGGGCCAAGGACAAAGTGGAGAAGTGAGAGGAGAAGACAGAAACTGGGACACTTTAAAAGAAGGTAAGAAGTTGGGACAGCAGAGGATTAACTGGAGCCATCCCTGTCAAACTGGGATGGTTGGGGAGCTATGATTGAAGAAATTATAATGCCAGTTCATTCCAGTAGAGCTGGTACCAGTGGCTCTCAGGTATAATTTCTGATTATGCTATTTAACATATACATGAAGCTGCTCGGAGAGGTTGCCTAGAGTTTTAGGATCAGGTATCACCACTATGCTGATGAAACCCAGCTGTCATAGAATCATAGAATAATAGAGTTGGAAGAGACCACAGGGGCCATCCAGTCCAACCCCCTGCCATGCAGGAACACACATTCAAAGCACCCCCAGCAAATGGCTATTCAGCCTCTGTTTAAAAACTTCCACAGAAGGAGACTCCACTACACCCCAAGGCAGTATATTCCACTGCTGAACAGCTTTGACCATCAGGAAGTTGTTCCTGATGTTTAGGTGGTGCCAGTAGAGGAGTGCAAAGCAGAGTTGTAAGCAAATTCGGCAAAGGGGAGGAGGAGTGCCGAATTATTTTGGTTGGAATTGACGAAGCAGCGTAAATACTGTTCCAGGGTTTGGTTGGTATATTCGGTTTGCCCATCAGTTGTGGATGATAGGAGCTGCTGAGTTTTTGGGAAATGCCGAGCGATTTCAGGAGTGAAGTCCAGAATTTGGAAGTGAAGATAGATTCTCTGTCAGAAATGATTGTGGAGGGAAATCCATGGAGTTTCCAGATGTTGCTGATGAAGAGGTCAGCTAATTTTTCAGCAGTCAGAACTTTTTTCAGGGGGATGAAGTGAGATTGTTTGGAAAAATGATCTGTGATAACCCAAATGGTATGGAAACTGCATGAGTTCGGTAGACCTGCAATAAAGTCCCATGAAATAACATCCCAAGGCGAGGAAGGAGCAGGAAGTGGTTGGAGAAGCCCATGCAGCTTAGAAAACAAGGATTTCCAGGTGTTGCAAATTGCACAATTTTTTATATATTCCTGGACTTGTTTTGTAAGGCCTGGCCGGTGGAAAAGTTTTCTGATGGAATGTAGAGGTTTTTTTTTTATATATCATTTTATTCCAAATTCTCATTATAAAACATACATATTTGATTGTCAGCTTCATTGAAATATATCTGATCTTCCACATTGATCTAGATTTCATTTCCAGATTTCTACAAGCTTTAGGTACTGTACAGCATTTTACTGTTAGTTTATCTGATAGTTCTTACATTCCATTCTTCATATTTCCGCTTCATGATATATATCCTGTCGCCCCCACGTAATATAACTTTGATCATGAATTACGTATTTCCAGCTGTTAAAACCCAGCAATTACCCGTTACAATTTGCCATTCTTTGTGTATCTCATCGTCTGATTTCCCCTTTAATCTCTGGGAGACCATGTCCGCATTTTTATTTTCAATAAGTGTAGCCCACCATTGTTCTATTGTGGGTATTTGCTGAGTTTTCCATAGCTTTGCATATTCACTATGAGCTGTAGTTATCATGTACAATAATATTCTCCAATTCATCTTTATACCAATACCCTCTAGAATATCAGTCATATTTAACAAATACAATTCAGGTGTCTTAGCAAACTGACCTTTCACTAATGTACAAATTACATTATGTACTCCATTCCAATACTTCTTAGCTTTTGGGCATGTCCACCACATATGATATATCGTACCGACCTCCTTCTGACATTTCCAGCACTGTCCAGTACCTGTATTATAAATCCTTTTCAGTTTATCTGGTGTCATATACCATCTGTGAAATAGTTTATAATAGTTCTCTCTGAAATTCTGGGCTACTGTAAATTTCTGTGTTTTTTTCCAACTCTGCTCCCAAGACTCTAATTGAATTGAATGTACATTATTTTGAGCCCATAAAATCATTGTTTCCTTTACTGTTTCTTCTTATCTCTCCTGCTGTAATATCTCTTGCTGGATTTGAGCAAGGAGGTGAGGCGGATTTTCAAAAAGCCATTTAATTACTCCAACTTTCTCTTTTGATTCAATTCCATATGTTTTTATGTCCATATGAAACCTTTTTGTTAATTGTCTGTATGGGAACCAACTCAGCCTTATTCCCTCCTGTTCTAGTTGTTCCCTTGTTCCCTTGTTTTCATCTTAAAATTGCTGATCTCTCAATTATATCATCATACCGCAACCATTTATCTGTATCAGTCCATCTACCAAAAAAAGCCTCTTTCGGTGAGACCCATGTGGGGAGCTGCCTCATGTTTTTGACTTTATAATCATCCCAGATTTTCAAAAGCGATTTTCTGATATAGTGATGTGAGAAGTCTTTATCTGGAATGTAGAGTTTTGAGAGAGCCAAAATATCCAGCAAGTTTCGAATCATGCTATTTTTAAAAATTTTGATGCAGCAAGATGGTCGTACATACATTTTAGTTTCGATGAAAGCTAAATCATTAACCCAGGTGATTAAGTCTTTGTGTGATTTAAGCCAAGTGTCAGTTTGGTAGGCAGATTTTAGAGAATGTTGGAAGGCAGAGTCAAGTAGTGTTGAGGCTGTTTCATGTGCTTTTTGTTGCGCACGAGTAATGACTTGTAATCCAAAAATGTCTGGGGAGAAGAAAGTTTTTTCTGTGGCTGCAGAAGAAGAGGAAGGAAGCTCATGGCAGGGTAGTCTTGAGAAAGGATCTGCCAAAGTGTTACTTCTACCAGGCTTGAACACAATTTTGAATCTAAAGAGCTGGAAAAATTCAGCCCAGCGTGCTTATTTAGGGGTTAGTTTCTTGGTGGTTTTTAGTGTCTCAAGATTGCGGTGGTCAGTCCAGACTTGAAATGGAATGTTAGAACCCTCAAGGAGGTGTCTCCGTGAGGTGAGTGCAAAATGGATGGCCATGGATTCCTTCTCCCAAATTGGCCAGTTGCGTTGCGTGGCAGAGAATTTTTTGCAGATAAATGCGCATGGTTTTAGGTGGTTGTCTGTGTCGTGTTGAAGAAGGACAGCTCCCATGGCGAAGTCAGAGGCATCGGTTTGAATTATAAATTCTTTGGCAGAATCAGGGAATAAGAGAAGCGGTTCGGAGGTGAATTTTTGTTTGAGGGTGTAGAATGCCATTGGGCATTTTTCAGTCCAGATGATGCAGTTGCATCGGTTAGATTTGGTATCGGTTGCTTTTTTCAAGAGGTCGGTGAGAGGGAGAGCAATAGTTGCAAACCCTTCTATGAAGTTACGATAGAAGTTTGCAAAGCCAAGGAATTGCTGGAGCTGTTTTCTAGTTTTGGGGGCAGGCCAGTTTAATATGGTGTCAATTTTGGCGGGGACCATGTTGAGTGAGTTTTGGCAAATACGGTACCCTAAATAATCAAAAGTCTGAGTGTGAAACTCGCATTTTGAGCATTTAACAAGTTTATTGTCTATGAGTCTTTGCAGCACAGTACGTATGAGCTTAGTGTGTTGTTCAAGGGTTCTGAATAGATCAAAATGTCATCTAGGTAAACAACAACACCTTTGTAGAGGAGATCTTGTAATACAGAATTGAGAAACATTTGGAGAGCTGCGGGACCAGCTTGTAATCCAAAAGGGAGAACTGTCCATTGGTAGTTTCCCAGTGGGGTTAAGAAAGTAGTCAACCACTCACTGTCGGGATCCATCCGTATTCTGTGGAAGGCCTCCTTGAGGTCTAATTTTGTAAAGGATTTGCCTTTAATCAATTGATTTAAGATATCTTTAGTTAAAGAAATCAGATAAATATTAGGTAACACTGCCTGATTAATTAAACTGTAGTTTACGATAACCCCTGGTTCTCGTCCATCATTTTTATTGCGGAAAAATATTGGACTGGCGGTAGGAGCAGACGAGGGTTTTATAAATCTACATTGTAAGTTCTTGTTCAGGAATCTTTTTAGAGCATCAAGTTCTTGGTTGTTCATTGGATATATTTTTGGTTTGGGGATTTTAGCTCCGTCTATTAATCTGAGTTTGCAATCAAAGTCTCTATGTGGGGGCAGTTTGTCTGCTTCATGGTCCTCAAAAGCTTTCTGCAAGTCTCGGTACTCTAATGGATTTTTTTGCAGCTCCTCAGGACTCAAAGTGAGTGCCAAGTCAGGGGGGTTTTGTTCGGGCATTTGATTTACATCATGGGTATGCTTGAGTAAGCCTTGTGTCCAGTCAATTTGGGGATTGTGTTTTTTTAGCCAGTCATACCCATGGACTACTTGAAACCTGATTTTGGTGGGCACTAGGAAACATAATTGCCCCTGGTAGTTTCCCACTTGAACAGGGATAGGTTTGGTCCTTTCCTGTGCAGGGCCTCTTGCCATGGGTGACCCATCCATTTGAGATAATGTGACGGCCTTTTTTAGGGGTTCAAACTTTACTGCAAGTTCTTTTGCCACAGCAGGATTCAATAAACTAGTTGTGCAGCCTGAGTCAACTAAGTAATTTCATTACATTACATTAGTAATTTCCCACCATTTCCTTGTAAGGCTACTGTTACATATACGCGACGAGTTTTCATGGTGCTTACATTAGCAGACTCTCTAGGGTCCCAATCATCGCTGTCCCAGTCGGATGTGGGCTGTGGCTGTCCTCATCATTGCAACTTCCAGCAGCAGTTCCGCCGGCGGGGCATTTGGTTGTCAGCTTCGGGGTGTTGGCTTTACGGGATACAGGTTGGGTGGTCGGGGTGCCCGACTTTTCCTCAGTGGATTTCTTCGGTCCCTGGCATTCGCTGGCAATGTGGCCTTTTCCCCCACATTGGAAACAGGTGCCTTCTTTGAGTCATTTTTTCTTTTCCTCACTGCTCAGGAAAGTGGTTTTTCGCAGTCCAGGGGTTGAGCGACCGATTTCTTGTGCTTGCCTTTGTCGGGCAAGCTGGACACTCTCGATGATGCTTTCTACTTCTCCGGCTAGTTTCATCCATCCCATGAGGCTGGCAGGATCCCTTTGGGTGAGGCACTGATCCAAGATGATGGGATTTATGTTGTTATCTCCAGGGGTAATGCTGTACTCTGGGTGCATGAAGGAAGAAGCATGACCCACACAAAAAGGGCAGTCACATAAGTTCAGGGCGTCAGGCCAAGCAGACACAAAAAACCCAGCAGAGCCAAATGAATATAGAGTCCCAGGCCGAAAAACATAGTTGCAAAAACTATTCTATTTTATTGCAAACAGCTTAAGTAGCATACAGGTATCAGAAAGACAGGAAAAAATCCATTACGCTTCTCTCTGTGTTCTGGCATGACTCACAGAGAAGCTGTAAAATGCAAACTGTATGGAGGAGAGGGGGGAGTAGAAAGGGAAGAGACAGCGAGAGAATCTCTCCTGCAATTATACACTTCCGTGTGTCCGCTTAAACCCAAACATTCCAACTTTCTCACAGCCGAGAGACAAGCCAGGTGTTTTCTTATCATGCTGTTTGGGTCAAGCTGCCCTGCTCATTCCAATGTTGCCAGGCAACGCAGAGGCAATATAAACACATACCACTGTTAGACAGAGGACCGTAAGGCCTAGAAACGTAACACTCCTCCTCTTGTCCCGGAGTTTCTTCGAACACCAGAACTGAAGGATCTATTATCCCCATACGTTCAAGCATCTGTGTGTATTTGACTGCAGTCAAGGGCTTGGTAAAGACATCAGCCAAATTTTCTTCTGTGGCACAGTAAGTGAGTTGAATGAACTTGTTTTGAACAGACTGTTTTACATTCTGGTACTTAATGTCCACATGTTTGGTTCGAGATTTAACCCTTTCACTTATTGCCATTTGAATACAAGCTTGGGAATCACAAAACACATTGACAGCCATCTCAAGAGGTACATTCAGATCTTTTACAAGCTGTGTAAACAAGATTAATTCATTGCATAAAAAAGACAGACTTGCAAACTCTGCTTCAGCAGTGGATGTGGCAAGAGTACTTTGCTTTTTAACTTCCCAGTAAATCAGAGCACCACTGTATTTCATAACACTCCCAGTTGTGCTTTTGCGGTCCAATACATCTTCTGCAAAATCACTATCAGAGTACCAAACAATTTCTGGCTTTTGGAAAGAAGTAATGCACAGACAATAACTCATAGTACCTTTCAAGTATCTTACCCTTTTTACACCTTGCCAGTGGTACTGGGTAGGTTGAGAGCTGGCCCTTCCCAAAATATTTACAGCTAGAGCTATATCAGGGCAACTGGTCTCTGCTATGTACAGCAATGATCCGATTACAGATTGATACAGCTTTTTGTCAGGAAAAATGGTGTCTCCAGTGTTTTTGTTGAGCCTTTGAACCATTGGCATTTTTCCACCTTTACTATCAGACATGTTACATCTCTCCAACAGTTGCACCATTTTTTGTTTTTGATCCAGTAGAAAACCATCCTTTGTTTTTTGTACTGCTATACCAAGGTAATATTGTATTGGTCCCAGATTCTTGATCTGAAATCTTTTGCCTAAATCATGGGCAAACTGCTGCACCTGCTGCTGTGTATCACATATCAAACACAAATCATCAACATACGCCAAGAGGATCTCTTGCTTTTTCCCTGAACCTCTGACATATACAAAAGGATCAGCTTTGCTTTGTTTGAAGCCACATTCCTGCAAAGCTTTGTCTAAACACATATTCCAACAACGAGCAGACTGTTTCAACCCATACAGTGATTTTTGAAGCTTCCACGCTACCTTTTCCCCTCCTTGATGAAATCCAGGTGGCTGCAGCATGTAGATCTCCTCTGGCAAATCATCATTGAGATAGGCAGTTGTAATATCAAAGTGAGTGACTAAGCATTTCTTTGAGCAGCAACTGCCAACACCAAATGTATGCTTTGTGTTTTAACTGTGGGAGCAAAAATCTCATCATAGGACTCGTCCTGGGCAAAACCTCGTGCCAGTAGATGAGTCTTATGTTTAACTTCCCCAGATGCTGTGATTTTTAATTTATAAACCCAGTGGCAGCCTATAGGATTAACTCCTGCGGGGATTTGGCATAATTTGTACACTTTATGTTGTGCAACAGAATCCATTTCCTCCTGCATTGCATCCCACCATGGGTCAGCTTGAATCTTAGGCATTTTTTCTGCTTCAGCAAAACTAGTTGGCTCACAGTTTGCTAAACAAACACGCACAGTGTGTGAGGTGGGGGTGTAGCGCTGCGGAGGTTTCCCCTTCATTTTTCTTTCAGACCTCCTAGGAATTTGTGCAGGCTGGGCTACCTCCCCTCCCTCATCGTCTGAGCTGCAAGACCTTTTCGGAGTCTATTCTCTCTCCTTTGTGCTCTGAGCTGCTTCACCCCCCACAGCCCCCTCCTCCTGTGCTGGCTCTGGCTCTGGCTCAGATTTAACCCTTGAGGGATCAGGAGCTGAGGAGGCAGGTTGCGGTGGCTGAATGTTTGGCTCACTGGAAACAGGAAGGAGGATCTCAGAACCAGCAGGAATAAGTGGACCAGTTCGCGTGTTCCTCAAAACTCACATTTCTTGAAACCACACAGTAGCCTCCTCCTGCGTAAAATCTATAACCTTTACAATGTGGCTCATATCCCAAGAATCTCAGACATTATGCTTTTGGCTCTCACTTTCTCCTTTGATTTTTCGAGATATGAACCCAGGCAAAACTGCCAAAGACCTTCATATGAGAAAGAAAAGGCTTTTTGCCAAACAAACGCTCATAATGGGGTGGTCTGAAAAACAGAGCTCCAGAGCCTGTTATGTATGTAACTGGCAGTCAGAACTGCCTCTCTCCAGAATTTAAGGGGCAGGTCTGCATCAGTAAGCAAAGAATGCATGAGGACCTGCAACAGACCAGCAGTTCTCTCAGCAATCCCATTTTGAAAACTAGAATGAGGGGCAGTTGTCCTATGGACTATGCCCTTACTCCTGAACCACTGTTGCAGACTCTCAGCCAAAAATTCTCTGCCCCAATCTGTTTGGAAAGCTTTGACCTTGTAGTAAAATTGTCTGTCAACATAAGCACACCAGTTCTAAATTATTTGACAAACTTCAGACTTTTGCTTCAGCAAGTAACAGAATGTGTATCTACTATAGTCGTCCACCATGATCAGAAAATACTTAGCTCTCCCAAGACTGGGCTCAGATAGGGGCCCAACAACATCACAATGAACAATTTGAAAAGGAGCCTTTGGAATCCGAGTACTGGACCTGGGCGCAGGCAGGTGCATGGACTTAGACTGCTTGCAAATGGCACAGTCAAGAAAGACTTCCCAAGACCTTAGAGAATATCCCTTACAGCTGCTTGCTAACTTTTTCAACACAGGAAAGCTTGCATGCCCCGTTCTCCTGTGCAACAAATGTATGCATTCATCATGTTGTGGCTTGTTATCAAATACACTGACAACACTAGATCTGGGCTTGAATTTGTACAGTTTGTCACACAATTCAGCCACTGGTTTAACAGCCCCTCCTTTCAGAACTTTGCCCTCACGCTTTGTGAACAAAACCTCAAAACCACTTTGAGTTAACTCAGAAACAGAGAGTAGGCAGAAATCAAGTGAAGGCACAAATAATATTGTCAAGATACATATCTAAAGCAGGAATATAAGCAGACCCCGCTCCTTTGACTTTTGCCTTAGTCCCATCAGCCAGGGTGACAGTAGCAACATGGGCTTGGCTTAAAGACTTAAACAAACCTTTACAGTTAGCAAGATGCTGTGAGCAACCACTGTCCAAGAACCGAAGTGCTTCATCAGTGTCCTGGCAACTCTCAGAGTCAACATTGTCAGCTGCAAATGCAACACACGGACGCCTCCCACGACCACCTCTTGAGCCCCTGCCTCGTGCGCCTCTCCCCCCTTGCTTGTCCTGTGGACAGTCTTTTGAGATGAGAAGTGGACCTGCATCTGTAGCACCTCCATGCAGTGTTCACTCTCACCAGCCCCTCTGGTTTGGACTCACCAGCCTTGGCAGGTTTCCTCCCAGGTCCACGGCTCGGCAGCAACAGCCTCCAGGGGACCTCTCTCGGCATACCACTCCTCTTCCTCCAGCAAGCGAGAGGACACATAGGACACAGTCAAATCCTGCTCTGGAATGGTCTCCATGGTCGCAACCAGGACATCCCAACTCGGGTTGAGGGAACACAGGATGCAATAAGCCTTATCAGCTTCTGAAAAAAAATTTCCCCTCTCACTTAGAGCAACAAAAAGATCGGCCATGTTCTGCAAATGCTCATCAATAGACATGCCTGGCCTGAGCTTTGCTCCAAAAAGCCTCTTCATGACTGAGAGCTTGCTACCTGTGGTCATGCGCACATACCGCTCGCAGGGTGTCCCAGCAAGCACGGGCTGTATTTAATCCTCTGATGTGAACCAGCTGGCTGTCTTCCACAGTGAGAAAAATGCAGGACATAGCTTTCTCCTGCATCCTGGCAGCTTCAGCCGTGTTGGTAGGGAGGGCTGGAGCAACAGAAATGGCTCCCCAGACACCCTCCCTCCGGAGGTACATTTCCATCTTGACAGCCCAGGTAAGATAATTATGGCCATTCAGCTTGGTCAAAGGCAAACCACCCTCTGAACTCGCTGCCATGGCTGCTCAGCTCCAGACTCTGGGCGTTTCCGCACTCACCAGAATGAGGCCTCGGGAATCACCAGCAGATGAACTGCAGCTGCAGACAGACACCAGCTGACGAACTTAGCCTCAGGACCACACAGACAGCGCAGCGGAAGCTGGCTGCAGCCCATAACCTGTTGGAATCTCCAGGGATCACGCTGTACTCCGGGTGCATGAAGGAAGAAGCATGACCCACACAAAAAGGGCAGTCACATAAGTTCAGGGCATCAGGCCGGGCAAGCACAAAAAAACCAGCAGAGCCAAATGAATAGAGTCCCAGGCCAAAAAACATAGTTGCAAAAACTATTCTATTTTATTGCAAACAGCTTAAGTAGCATACAGGTATCAGAAAGACAGGAAAAAATCCATTACGCTTCTCTCTGTGTTCTGGTATGACTCACAGAGAAGCTGTAAAATGCAAACTGTATGGAGGAGAGGGGGGAGTAGAAAGGGAAGAGACAGCGAGAGAATCTCTCCTGCAATTATACACTTCTGTGTGTCCGCTTAAACCCAAACATTCCAACTTTCTCACAGCCGAGAGACAAACCAGGTGTTTTCTTATCATGCTGTTTGGGTCAAGCTGCCCTGCTCATTCCAATGTTGCCAGGCAACACAGAGGCAATATAAACACATACAACTCTTAGACAGAGGACTGACAGGCCTAGAAACTTAACAACTTAATCCGTCTTGGAAAAATTGCTTGAGAATGTCATCTTTCCATTCTGCAACCTTTGTGGCCAACTTCCTGAATTCTTGTGTGTATTCGCCAATGGTTCCTTTTCCTTGGTGCAGTTTCTTCAGTTGGTATCTGGCTTGTTCTTGAAAGAATGGATCCTCAAATCTTTCTCTAAGTCGATACACGAACAGCTGGAGGTCAGCTGTTTCCTCAGCTCATGAGTTGAACAGGCTGGTGACCCACTCTGCTGCTGCTCCTTTGAGGTGCTGGTTCAGGTATCTAATTCTGGTGGCATCATCAGGGAAACTGTTCCCGTAGTCGATCATGTAATTAGAGGCCATGTTCAGAAAGTATGTCAGGGTGGCTCCATCGCCATCGTATCTGGTCTTCAACTCTCAGAAAGGTCAGGGGCCCCCTTGCAGTGCCGGTATCCCAGGAGGTGCAGGTGCCACCACCACTGGAACAGCTGCTGCTGCTGGAGCCTGGAGTGGCTCTCGTCCAACCTGAGGCACCAGGAGTCTCCAGTCATGCAGCTGAGCTCTCAGTTTGGAAATTTCTTCTCTGCTTTTCCACTACTTCTTCTCTGGCCAGAAGTTGTTCCGTTATACTGGTCTCAACAATAGATGTGTCCCATCTTGTAGCCCAGCGACGGTGGCATTGGGCAGTTTCTGGTCTCTCGCCCTAGGCCCAGGTTTGGCCTCTGGTCAGGGTTGATGGAGGGATTGAAAGTCGTGTCTTGGGTTTTGCATCAGGGGCCCAGTTGGTGACCGTCTTGTCTCTTTCAGTGATTTCCTCATCTGGAGCTTCGACGGCTCCGCCGGATGCTCCCTTGTCTTCGGGATCTTCTTCATTTATTCGATACATGTTGTTATTTTTGCAAGAGTTCGCTCATTCTGTCAAGAACCGAATTCACACGCACAAATATAAGAGTGCAAATACACTATTTATTAGGAGTGTGATACATAGTACAGGACCTCAGTGAGTGAACTGAAGGCAATTAGCAAAATTCAAACATTAAAGCCAAAGAGTTTCTCATCCTACCCGCAAGAGACCTTGGAGTTCTGGTTTCAGCCTGACAGCGCTTACCACTAAATTCCTAGCTTTGTTTATCTAACGGTCTCTGGTTCTCATACCTTGTTACAAGCAAGCTGCTAATTAACTCCTACTGTATGTCCCATAACTGAAATATGGAGAGCTACCCGACAGGTGGAATCTCTTTTCCTGTAGTTTGAATCTTTGAATCTATTGCTCCTTGTCCTAGTCTCTGGAGCAGTGGAAAACAAGCCCATTCTCTCCTTGACATGATATCCCTTCAAATATTTAAACATGGCTATCATGTCCCCTCTTAACTTTCTCTTCTGCTGACTAAACACATCCAGCTCCCTAAGATGCTCCTTATAGAGTATGGCCTCCAGAACTGTCACCATTTTGGTCACCCTCCTCTGGACATGTTCCAGCTTGTCAGTATCCTTCTTGAAATGAGGTGCCCAGAACTGGAAACAGTATTCCAGATGAAGTCTGGTCAGTTCTGGGCACCTCATTTCAAGAAGGATACTGACAAGCTGGAACATGTCCAGAGGAGGGTGACCAAAATGGAGTGGTACTGTTATTTTCTTCAATCAAATACCATAATCCCTTTGATGTAACCAAGGATCAGATTGGCTTTCTTGGCTGCCACATCACACTACTGACTCATGTTCAGCTTGTGGTCTACCAAGACTCCTAGATGTCTTTCACATGTACTGTTGTTCAGCAAGGTGTCTCTCATCCTATATTTGTGTGTTTCATTTTTCCTGCCTAGGTGGAGGACCTTATATTTCTCTCTGTTGAAATTCATTTTGTTAGCTTTGGCCCAGCTCTCCAGTCTGTTAAGATCAGTTTGAATTTTTGGTATTAGCAACCGCTTCCAATTTGGTATCATCTGCAAATTTTCATGCCCTCTATTCCTTCATCCTAGCCATTGATAAAGATGTTGAATAGCACTGGGCCCAGGACAGAACCTTGTGGTACTGCACTATTCACTTCTCTCCAAGACAAAGGGAAGCCGTTGGTGGTCACCTTTTGGCTTCAGTCAGTCAACCAATTACAAACTCATCTAACAGTAGCACTGTTTAGCCCACATTTTTCTAGTTTCTTTGCAAGAATATCATGGGAAACTTTGTCAAAGGCCTTACTGAAATCAAGAGATGCTACATCCACAGCATTCCCTTCATCTATCAAGCTTGTAACTCTATCATAACAAGAGATAATATTAGTTGGGCATGACTTGTTTTTAAGAACCCATGTTGACTTTTAGTGATCATAGCATTGCTATGTAATTACAAACTGTCTGTTTAATGATCTGCCCCAGAATTTTTCTGGGTATTGATATTAGGCTGACTGAGTGATAATTATTTGGGTCCTCTTTTTCTCCCTTTCTGAAGATGACGACAACATTTACCCTCCTCCAATCTGCTGAGACTTCTCCTGTTCACCAAGAATTCTCAAAGATTAACACCAGCAGTTCTGAAATTACTTCTGCCAGTTCTTTTAATATCCTTGTATGTAGTTCATTTGGCCCTGGAGACTTGAATTCATTTAGAGTAGCCAGGTGTTCCTGTACTACTTGTCTACCTATTCTGTGCTGCATTTCCTTCACTTCCCCACTTGCTCCCCATCCCCCAGGTTGAATATTTTTTGCCTTTGTGGAGAAAACTGAGGCAAAGAAGGTGTTGAGTCGTTCCGCTTTTTCTCTGCCCCTGCTAGTACTTGGCCATCTTCTCCATGCAGTAACCCCGATATTTCCTTGTTTTTCCTTTTGCTGCAGACATATCTAGAAAAGCTCTTTTTATTGTTTTTAATAATTTTGCAGGTGGAAGGCACCTGCAATGAAGAGGATTGATAAGTGCATCCTTTAAAAATGAGTGGGCCCTGCTGGGCTGACAGCTGCAGTGGAGAGCAAGGGGAGTACATTTCTGCTTCTAGCTGTTGAATTGCTGGTCCCTAATTTCCCACCACTGCTATCACAGCTTCTCTCTTGCAGCTTCCTGCCGTCCCCATGAAGTACATATGTGTATGTGTAATTTAAATTTTCCACTAATTTTCAGCTAAAGTTTCATAGTAATACTCTGCCAGAAAGCTAGTGACATTTTGCATCAGAGCTGGTAAAATTTGGTGAAATCTAAAATTCCCTCTATCCTTATCTGTAATTTACTTATCTTGCTGCTATTTGGAAGTCACTGAAGCAAGGAATTCAGTAATTTCTAAAGAGAAATTATATACCAATATAAAATATATACTATTAATTGCTAACTGATACTTCCAATTTCCATCTGCTGCAATTTTGCAGCTGGTGAGATTCAGTGATTTTCTATTTTCTCAAGCTTGTCCAGGCCTGGTAAGTGTGAGAACTCCAGAACCTAGATCAGAGCGTTCCAAACTTTTCGCATTGGCAACACACTCTTTAGACATGTATCATTTCGTGATGCAGTAATTCAGGAAGTAATTCAGGAAGTGAAGGTCACCACCCAAGCCTGGCCCACTGCCCTTGCTGGGGTCTTTCTCAGCCTGGGGCAGTGGTGGTGTGAGAGGCAGCTCCTCCACCTGAGCCTGGCTTCCCATCTCCACCCTCACCAGGGTCTTTCTTGGCCCCAGGGCAGCAGCAGCAGCAGGAGAGGCAGCCCCTCCACCTAAGCCTGGCCCGCCACTGCCCTTACTGAGGTCTTTCTTGGCCCAGGACAGTGGCGGCAGTGGGAAAGGCAGCCCCTCCACTCAAGCCTGGCCTGCTGCCACCATCCTCTCTGAGGTCTTTCTTGGCCCAGGGCAGCAGTGGCAACACACCTACACACTGTAGCTGACACACTAGCAGGTCACAACACACAGTTTGGAAAGCTCTGACCAAGAGTCCAGTGTGGAGTGGTGCTTAGTATAGTACTAATAAAATCAAGTGATAGATTCAATCCCTGAGCAGGCCAAGAGTTTTTTAAAATTTTTGCTTTTTTCTCCCTGTCTACTGTTTCAAATTCCATACTCTCACTGTTCCTCCTTCTTTTCACATCTGTTGAGTATTTCTTTCAAAATGAACTGAAGAAGAAAGTGTTCCTGAGCATGAAATACATCCAGGTAGAGAGCCCTGAACACTTTGAGCCCCTGTATGTCTCACATTACACTACCTTTTCTCCAAATGACACACAGTTAGCATATTCAGTTAGTCAGTCAATCATTTTCCTGTATTTTAGCAACCAGCCATTATACACAAATATAGAAAAAGTAAAGGGAAAAAGTCAAATAAATTAGTTTACATAAAATAATTAGTCCACAATAGATGAATCCGTTTCCATATCCCCTTAAACCTTGTAGCACATAATTGTAAAGCCTTAACTAGAAATTTAGATGTTCTAAATGATACCTTTCACAACATCAGATAACAGAAAACAGGCCTCCACAGAAGAGGAACTTCCCCTAAGAGATTTCAGTATAGGAAAAATATAATTATTCCTATCATTATAAATAGGCATTCAAGCAATACATGAGTTAAATCTTCTATTGAGACAGAATTAAAACCACATACTCTGTCCTTCATACGAACACTCTTATATCAACCCATCTAAACTGCCAATGGAAGAACATTTAATCTAGCATGTAGAAAAGCTAACCTCAGTTTAATATTTGGAAGATCCACCAGGTAACTTGGAAGAGATAGATACAGTGGAGTGAAAGAAATAAAACATTTATTGGATTGGCAGGACTTAATCTCAGTCATCTGAGATTGCACCTCAATATCCCTAAGTCTTTGGCATATTAATACTTTAGCTCTATCATACCCTTGAGTCAAAAGAAAGGAGACTGAAAACCTCAAATTCATGGCAACCAGCTGCATTTTATACTTCCATGAATTTGAGCCTGACTCTTCCAAAGTTAGTAGAAGAAGCTCAGATACCTCCTTAAGAATAATTTTTAGCCCAAAGAGCAGGGCTAATTTAAGAACCTCTGCTTTAATTGCCATTACACCTAATTTTGCAAGGAACAATGGTAATTTTGTAGAAATGGAGACTGCCACAAATCTATGCAAAAATTTATTTTGTGCCCTTTCTAATAGATCTAAATTGAACAAAGCCCACAATTATGCATTATATTGTTACTGCCCTGGCTAGCCTGAGCTTTGGGGATATAAAAGATATCATTTGATATCACTAATTCGGCTTCACATATCCCTTCCACGTGCTTGCGAGGCCCCCGGACAAGCACGCATACAGGCTCGGCTGATAATCGCTGTAATATTCCTAGACAATACAGGCAGGCCAGAAAATAGCCAACTCACCGCTTTAGGAGACCTCAAGGCAAGTACTTCCATTAGGTATGCAAGCAATTCTCAAAAGATCCTCTGCCCCGCGCTGGCAGCTTGATGATCGAGCTATACAATGCTCAAGTATTCCGCATTTGCATACCGGCTACTCCATTGAGGAATTCGGCTCTAATTCAATCATTCAGATTCTGACTTTTCGGAGGCTTTGTCTCGAACTCCAAATCTATTGTTTTCCCTCAAGTACGGCATAGCCTGCAGTCACAATTCTCCTTATAAAAACCCTTGATTCTGAGACCTTCCTCGGATTGCTCCCGAGTTCCAGACTGCCTTGCTGCCGCTTTGCTTGGCGATATATAACAATATAACAATTTTGGCAAAACTCTACTCTTATAAAGTTCTAAAGTGGGCTGAATCATATTGCCCCCTTTTGTACAATAATATACAAAAATAAATGTAGTAATCCATTTAAAGTTCTTTTGGCTAACAAGGTGCTTGATTGCACCTGTTAAGATCATTTACCAGTCCACTAAAAGACCACAGCAAGATATTTAAAGGAGAAAACATGCTCCAATTTATTCCCATCAAGTAGTCAATTATAGATTTTTTTTTTAAGATTTACCAAATACCATAACTTTTGTTTTTTGGTAATTGATGGAAAGAAGTTCATTCTTGCAGTGTGAACTAAACCAGTTCATCAATCTACACAGGCCTAACTGAATATAAGAAATCAGAATGAGATCATCTCTATACAGGAAAAGAGAATATTTCTGATTGCCAATTTTGACTGGAAAATATTGGTTGCCTTTTAAGAACTCAACTACATTGTTTATAAATAGATTGAAAGGAAGAGGAGCATGTAAACATTCTTGTCTTACTCCTTTTGTAATGAGTGTGGAGTCTGATAAATATCCTCCATTAATTCCGACTTTTAAGGATGTGCAATTCCAGAGTTCTTAATTAGGGAAAATAATGACACAAAAATTGGAGCCCACCATTCAGAGAATGCGATAAAGAAATCTGGTGGAAGGCTGTCTCCACCAGGTGCAGACTTTAATCTCACCCAACAAAGTTTTTGCTGTAACACAGTATAGAAGTCATGCTGCTCTCTAAATCAGTGGTGTTCAGAGTGGTGCACTAGGGATCTGTGCTGGTGTCTGAAAGATTGGGCATAGATCCCTGGAAAGTTTCTAAGAATGAAAAGAAAAAGAAAAGAAAAGAAAAGAAAAAATATCAGCTAATGGGTACAAATATGGTACCAGTCTGTGGCACACTGGAAAAAAATAATTGTGGGTCCCCCACATCAAATAGCTTGGGAAACAGCACTCTCAATATTGTTGGATTGTAACTCCCAGCAAGCCAAGCCACCACAAATAGTGGTGAGGAATTTTGAGACCCACGGTTCAAAAACATGTGGAGTGCCACAAATTCCTAATCCTGCTGAAAGGCATGCTTAGGAGGAAGCAGAACTTTTCTGACAAACATTGCTAGAATGGTGTAGCCCAAGATGCTACAAATGCACCAGTCCTCTTTTGAGTTCTCCAGCCCCTTTGTTTCATAACTACTCAAAAAAGAAAAGGACTTTCTTTCTATTTAGAATGTTTCTCTCATATAAATATGTAATATTGCCTTATACTGCCCCCTTCCTCCCTTCATCATTGCTTTCTTCCAGTGGAAAGTGACATCCAAAGACAAACAATTCCAGTTTATATGGAGACTTTCCATATGATCTTGACCACATGGTGAGTCTCTGTGTTAACACCAACTGCTTTTCAGGCTTTTCACTTTCCACGTGAGGAAAGTAATGATGATTGAGAGGGCAGACTTCCCATATTCCTGCCTCTCAACTCTGGGTAACTAATTTGTATGTAATGCAGACTGCTATAATTATGCATATTTTCATTCTATTTATACAAATTTAGCGCATTAATAATTATATATTTTTTCTACCACTGTACAAAAATGGTACCATTTTAATAGTAATTTCTTAGAGGACTAGAACAGTCCAATATTTAAAGTTCCGGAAGAGATACCCAAGTTCAAATCCTTGTTTTATCAAGGAATTTACCACTGTGACCTTGGCTCATCACCACATTTTAGTAAACAATATTTATTTATTTTTATATCACACCTATCATAGAATGATAGAATTATAGAGTTGGAAGAGACCCCAGGGGCCACTGAGTCCAACCCCCTGCTATGCAGGAACATCCATCAAAACATTCCCAACAGATGGCCATTCAGCCTCTGCTTAGAAACCTCCAAAGAAGGAGATTCAACCACACTCTGAGGCAGCATATTCTACTGCTGGACAGCTCTGACCATCAGGAAGTTCTTCCTCAGGTTCAAGTGGAATCTCCTTTCCTGAAGCTTGAATCCATTGGTCCTTGTCCTAGTCTCTGAAGCGGTAGAGAACAAGCCTGCTCCCTCCTCAACATGACATCCCTTCAAATATTTATTTTTTTAATTTTTTTTTTAAATAAAACTTCATTATTGTATACATCAATGATCAACAAGTCATGTTCACATTTTAGATTGTATAAAATGCTTATTGCATAAATACAATCTTAAATTTTGCATTCGTTTCCTTTTCCTTATTGTTATAAGTTAAGGATCTTCTAGTTTGATACATATTATTCTAACTCAAGTCGCATATAACCAATATTCTCTTACTTTAAATAATTTACCTAATTTCCTATTCTATCACACTTCAAACATTATTTTTGAACCTTTTTACATAAAAGTTTCATATTTAGATCCTTATCCATTTTCTCTTCCATTACCACTTCCTACTTTCCCTTGTTTGGATATTAAACCTTCAATCTATCTGATACCTCCACACTGTTACTATTATTGTTGACTTGCCTGGCTATTAACATTATTTAGATTTATTTGACCTGTTTTGCTTATTGTCAGTCTTTACTTCTCTTTCCTTTCATTCTTTCATGTTTTCTTGACTTAGTCGAATCCAATTAGTTTCGATATATTTCTTTACAGTTACCATTTCTCTTTCTTTCTTCCCTCTCCACTCTCCTTTCAGTGCACAGGTTAATGCATCATATGTTACAAATTCTAATAATTTATTCAACCATTCTTCCAACTCTGGTATATTATTCCTTTTCCAATGTTTTGCATATATTATTCTGGCTGCTGTCACCATCTATAAGATTGTATTTTTATGTTTAATATAGTCTTTATCAAATTGATGTGTCATATTCAATAAAAATATCTCTGGTGACATTGGTATGTTTATTTGTAAGATTTCCGTCATATTTTCATGAATTTTTTTCCAGTATTTTCTTGCTTCTGAGCATTGCCACCATATATGATAAAACGTACCATTTTCTTCTTTACACTTCCAACATTTTTTCTCGTTCGTCTTGTATATTTTGCTCAGCTTGTCTGGGTCCAAATACCATCTGTACAGTATTTTAAAGTGGTTCTCTTTCAGGTTCTGCACCAAAGTAAATTTTTGGGTGTCTCTCCAACTTTTTTCCCAATGTTCCAACTTTATTTCATGACCTATATTTCAAGCCCATATAATCATTGTGTCTTTTATTACTTCAGTCTCTGATTCTCTGTCTAGCATAAACTTGTAAAAATATGTTTCATGTTCTTTTTTCTCAAATATTGTTTTTTCAAATTCATTTAATTGTGCATTTTTTTCAAAACTTTCAAGTTTCTGATCCATTTTTAACCTTTCTTCCAATTGCAAATGCAAAAACCACTGACAGTTCCGACCTTCATTTGCCAATTCTTCTCTTGTTTTTATTTGTAAGCCATCTTTTCCATCGTCGACTATTATATCTCTATAAGTAATCCAGCTTTCTTTAGGGTCTTTCAATTTTCCATATAAAGCTTCATGAAGTGAGACCCATAGTGGGATTCTTGAGTACAGTTTCCTTTTCCATTTCTTCCAAATTTCCAATAATGGTCTTCTAACATAATGGTTTGAAAAATCTTTATCTATTTTCACTTTACTGTACCAAAGGTACCCATGCCATCCATATCTGAGGTCTGCGCCTTCTAAATGCAATGTTCTTTCATTTTTCAACATTATCCAGTCTTTTATACAAGTCATTCCGTTCGCATGAAAGTATAATTTCAAATCTGGTAATTCGCAGCCTTCTCTTTCTTTTTTATCAATCAAAATTTTCCATTTTATTCTTGGCTTTTTTCCACCCCATATATATTTTGAAAGGTCTTTCTGCCACTCCCTGAAACATCTTTTGTTTATTATTATTGGTAAATTCTGGAATAAATAGTTCATCTTTGGTAACACCATCATTTTTATAGCCGACATTCTTCCTAATAAGGATAATTTCAGTTTTGTCCAGTTCAGTATGTCTCTTTTAATCTTCCTCCATTTTGTCCCATAATTGTTCTCGAACAATTCATTATTCTGTTTGGTAATTACTATTCCCAAATATTTAATCTTCTTCTCTTCTTTAAATCCTGTTATCTGTGTCAATTCTTCAATTTTTTCTTTTCTCATATTTTTAGTTAATACCTTTGTTTTCTCTTTATTAATTTTAAAGCCAGCCAATTCACCAAATTCATTACATATTTCCATCAATTTCTTCACACTTTGTTTAGGTTCTTCCAGAAAAATTACTAAGTCATCTGCATAAGCTTTTAATTTATATTCTTGTCCTCATCCCTTCAAATATTTAAACATGCCTATCATGTCCCCTCTTAACCTTCTCTTCTGTAGACTAAACATACCCAGCTCCCTAAGGCGTTCTTCATAGGGCATGGCTTCCAGACCCTCTGATGTTCTTCCAACATGGAACAAGATGGCTCACAGTATAAATTAAAATACAATTAACATTTATATACAAAAGCTTAAAACATGATATTAAACTAATAATATTAAAAAGGTTGGACAATAACTTTTATCATCAGTCATAACTATGGCAATGGGAATGCCAGTAAGGTGCAGTGCAAAAAGCAGAAGCAAACACCCTTATAGAGTTCTATCATAACTGCTTTCTGCACTGTGTCTCACTGGTGTGCATGTGGGGGTGGATGTGTCAGAATTCAGAGTCCCAGTCTCCAGTCACATGGAACTCCTTTGGTTGGTGTGACTCTCTGTGTTTTGTGGGACACATGTAGTTGTGGCAATGGTGCCATGTACATAAACTATAAAAGTGGATTTTAATATTTATGATATAGTAAGGCTGTCTTGCAACATTTTAAACACACCCGCAAAGCTCCAGGCAGATTGAAAGAATCAACCACTCCTTGAAGGAAGCACTCAGAAAGGTTGTGCGCTCCTCAGGGAAGGATTGAGACATCAAGCCGCCCATCAGCCTCATGGCATTCAGAGGCACTGTGGCATCACATGGTTTTGCGCCGCACATGGTTGTGACAGGGCATAAAATGATGTTACCAGAAGCCTTCTGGATTGACACCAGCCTTCCATCAGATTTGGAACCCGCTGTTCTAAACAACGAGTGGGTGAAGAATCTGATCCAGCACATAGGATGCGTGCATAGACAGGTAGCTGCCCAGCTGGGCAAAAACCTGCAGAAAATGGACAAGAGACTGGGATGGGTTCATCACCCTTGCCAGTGGGAGGAGGGACAGCTAGTCCTATATAGAAATTTCTATAAGGACAAACACTCCCTCGCTGCCACGTGGGTTGGCCCCGTCCCCATTGTGAAGCAAATCTCCCCAGCTGTATACCAAGTAAGAATTCCACGAAAGAAGGGAGACTGGCTGAAGTTCTTCTACGTCTCTCAGCTGAAAAAGTGGAAGGGCCAGCTAGTCGATCTGAAAGGCATTGCAGAAACAGACCTGCTTGAGGAAGCTACTGGGAAGACTCCCATTAATGTAATTGCTCCTCAAGTGTCTCTAAATTATACGGAGGTACCGGAAATTGACTTGTCTGAGACGTTGGTTTCCATTTACAAGGTGTTCAACAATGGTTAGATTGGCATTGTCTGTGCGGGACAGAGAGAAGTGCTAACCTCTCCGACTTCCCGATTATGTGTATAGTTCCTGTTTGTATTTGTATTTGTGTAATTAGGAAAAATGGTGATGGATTCCTGTATCTGTGTTCCCTACAGGGAGACGGAATGGGACCGTTCACTTGGATTGTGGTGTTGTTTTCGTTATGTGAACATACCCTTGGAGCCTCGCCAGAATATACCACTCACATCGTCCCTGATTGGCAATATATTTTGCAGGCAATCTACTATTGGAATCCGTACCCAGAGGCAGAAGCCCTGCTACGCAAATCTCAGTGTTGCCATGGTTTCAAAAACGGTATCCCTTTGAATTGTTCACCCAGATTCAGGTACGCCCTGGAAACAGGCTTAGTTCAGGTTTGAGAATGGCCGTTGCAGGCAATGATGCCAAACTCTATACTGACATGGCACCAACCTCTGCTCCCATGACCGTTCGCATGGTCCGGAGCACTCACTGCAAAGCGTCATTGTTTGTAATTAGGTTTACATATGATAATTGCCTCCCGGCATGGGAATGGAGAACCTTTCTGTTCACATGCCAAAACTTTACTCACATCCCAACGGGCTGCCAATTCTCCTGCGGGAAGATGTGGTGTCCTGACACTCCTGCCTATTCCCCTCAGTCTGATAGCCACCCTGCCATGTATGTGGGTAGCTCCATAGTCCGGAAAGATATTGAAATGGTCGCTTACTCAAATGTCCAACCCATTGTCACCACGATGGTCTTAAATTTCACTGTAGTAAATATTTCAAAAGTTATCCCTGCCTGTCAGCCTTATCTAAAGTTAGCATGGACTCAGTGGGAGCACTGGGAAAAGTGATGGCTGTCATTTTCCCACCCACACACTCGCTCTAAGCAAAGCGTCCTAGGAGGAAGACGCAAAGCGTCTTAGGAGGAATAGGCACTGGCGGCACAATAATAAAAGCTATGGACAATGAGGTTTTGGCAAATAAATTAGGTATGATTGGCTCCAAGACAAAGGAAATTGGTATATCCTCTGCCTCTGGTTTAACTTACCTGGTGCGAGGAATGGATTTGATTAGTCAATTATTACCACAATGGGTTGGTGCAGAGAGATATAGTGTCCGACCTCAGTCGTGTCTTAAAAACCATGAGACACAACATGTCAGTTGCTATTCAGTGTATGCAACTGCAAAGCAACATAATCACCTACGCCGCTCAAGTGATTCAGGCCAGCCTCATGGGATTAATGCACCCAGCGATGCTGAGCCTGCTGAGAGAGCGCTACTTGGAATCTTTGGAACACCCTGCAGCTTTGGCACAAATACGGCATGTCACTTGGGAGAGCTTAACTCTCAAGGTGGAAGTCATGCATGAGAGGATTCTGGATCCAATAATTCTACATCCATTATCTCATTTAGGACTACCCTTAATAGCCACCAATGCCACGTTACTCCCCCAACAGGTGTACCACTGGTCCAACGGTACACGCTCATTTGACTTATCTGGCTGTTTATTTCATCAACACTGGGCACAGTGCTTTCATAATATTGACAGTTTTAGTTACAGCAGCATCTCTGAATACATAGTAGTACCGGTTAATTATACAGTCATGGCCCAAACCAACAGTGAGTGCTTTTGTGAACCCTGTGCTCAAATGTAACTGTACTGCCTAGTGATGTGACTGTAAGCATCAACCGCACTCCTGGCAACCCTTGCTTTTGTTCTCAGCACGTCCAGGGTTGTTTTGGAAACAACTTCTATTTCAGGCGGGAGATAAAATATTATATCTTAGAGAATGGATATGTTCCCACGGAATCCGAACTAGCTGGATTCCACATCGAGGATGAGATTCCCGTGTCTACATGGCTATGGAATCTCACCCACCTCTCCAATAAGGTACTGGAGGTCTCGCACTCCCTCCATCAGATTACATTAACTGTCAATCACTCCGCTAAAGTAATTGTCGAATCCTCAGAAGATTTGGAATCAGCCTCACATCAGTCATGGTGGGACACCTTCACTTGGTCGTCCACAGGGCAGGCGATCGCCCACTTTGGCCTGCACCCTTTGATTATTCTAGTTGTATTTCAAGTCATATTAGCCATATGCTTGATTGGCCTCGCACTGTGGGTCAAGAAGCAGATTTTCTAGCTTCAAGCTGGCTGGTGTTATTGAGAGCTCTGAGGCTCGTTGTTTGTAAATAGTTAATTGTTAAGGTTAATTGTTTTGAATTGAACATCGCCATTGGTTTCAAAAGCCTATCCGAAGGCGACCATCTCTCAGGCCTGCCTCGGAGTCCAGCTTTATGAGGTAGAGATACTGCTCATTCGGAGCCAGCATCTAGCCATCAGCAGTGTACCGGCAACGGCCCCAAGCCCTCGGGTTTACATCATCAGGCTTGGAGCCAAGCTCTGGGTCTGAGCAAGAAGGAGAGGGGTACTCAGTGTCCTGTGCTGTCCAGTGGTAAGTTAGCCTCAGGATCAGTGTGCAGATGGGAGACTGTGTCGACAGACCAGGCGTGGTCTGGTTGGCATGGCTTCTCATTGGGAGAGCGGCCTCTTAAGACCGATGGAGGGATGCGGGCTCCAAATTAGCAGTCTCGCTACCGTCTTGGCCTTCCTACAGCCACTACTGCTTTATACTTGGGAGCTATTTAAATCCTTGCTCCCACAGACACTTTCAGATCATAGTGATCAAAATTTCAAAGTCCAGCTCGAACTCCCATTAGGCTTTGAGCTGGTAATTTGAATTTATTTTATACTTTGGCTGCTAACTTTGTAAGTCTTCGGCAAAATAGCTACTGGTCAACTGCTCCGGAGAACCGGGGCGACCCCCCGGACCTGACCATCACCCTCGGGTATTGGGGGGGGGTGAAGACAAAATGTCGCAGCTCCAACCAGGAGCCCAGCCCGAGGAGATGCCTGATCCCTCCGCTGCAGCTGTGGGACCATGGGGGGGGGGTGATTCAACCACCCTACGATGGAGATAAAGACTGTTTTTGCCAAAAAAACCCTCTGATTCAAAGGGCTTTTGCAAAATGGACTATCCCTCCTGCAAGGATCTGCAAGAGGATAGTTGGCTTTCACTTGTTAGCTAGTCTGCAAAATTGGATACTTTGTAACTTTCACTACTTTGCTTTGCTCGCTCCTGCAGTGCCTCATTGGAAGGCACGCTTCTGCTTCCAGCTTCAAAAGATTTTGCATTTGCTATTTACAACCATTGCTCGTTCACTGACAGTTCTCTATTGAAGGGACAGTTTGACAGTGATTGTTGTTTAATTGACATTTGTGTGCATGTGTTTAGGTTTAGGTTTTAGTTAGGAATGCTTTTATAAGATAGAAACCCTTTGCTTTTCCCCAAAATTCCCTTTCCCTATGGAGAAATACTACCTCTGACCCTGTAGACCCCTATTTGGCTATAAACTATTTTTGATTTTAATTGGAAAATGTTCGATATTGTCCCCTACATCGCCCATTTTGGGGGGGGGGATTGTTACCGCCATTGCCCGAGTTTGTGGGATATTAAAGATATCTTTGGATATCAATAATTCGGCCTCCTATACCCATTCCTCTCCACGTGCTTGCGAGGCCACTGGACAAGCACGTACACAGGCTTGGCCGATAATCGCTGTAATATTCCAAACAAATACAGGCAGGCCAGAAATAGCTGACTGGCAGCTTCAGGAGACCTCAAGGCAAGTACCTCAATTATGTATGCACCCAACTTTCAAAAGATCCTCTGCCCCGTGCTGGCAGTTTGATGATTGGACTATACAACGCTCAAGCACTCCGCGTTTGCATACTGGTTACTTTATTGACAATTTGGCTATAACGCAATCATTCAAATTCTGACCTTTCGGAGGCTTTGTCTCCAGCCCCGAACTCATTGTTTTCCCCAAGTACGAACTAACCTGCGGCCACAATTTTCCCTATAAGAACCCCTGACTTTGAGCACTTCCATCCCACCTTGCTGTCGCTTTGTCCAGCAAACCTTCCCCTCAGCTACACATGCTGAGATCCACGCTCCCCAGCTTCTCCGCTTCTAACCGGGCTTCAGGACAGGTATAGTATTTCCCATACCAAACCTCCTCAAAAATCCCTCTATCCCCTCCTACCTTTATTTCTATAGTTTCTTGCTTGAGTGTGTTGCATACATGTGTTTGATTGTGCTTAAATAAAACAATTATTAATTTCAACATCTGCCTCATCCTTGACTCAGCCTGACCCCGTGGACATAGGGTTCAAGATCTCACTACGTTACCCTGCTTCTTGCATTGCCAACTTGTGCTCTGTGCTAATTCCCTCCCCATTGTTGTGAGCACATTTAGGTGTCCCTCCCGGGACTCCCAGAAATCAGGGTAACAATTCCAAAAAGGATAGCCAAACCTGAAGTCCTCCTTCATGCCCCTGGTGATTCTGATGCAGTGATGAGAGGCCCTAATGTCTGACATGATCCTGGCCAATCTGGTGCAAAAAGATGTCCCTGGGGAAAGGACCCTGCACACAAAGCTGGGATGCTCCAACAGGGCCTGCACCTCCTTGAGAGTGGCCTTTTTGTACCCCGCAATGTGTTCCCTGATCCCACACAGCTTGTCTACTGGCAGACAGGACACCTCCCTAAAGGAGTCAAGCAGGATACATTAGCCAGGGGGATCTTGAATTCATTGACTAATGACTGCAAAACCCCCATCGGCTCTGCACAGTCCCTAGACTCAGCCTTACCAACAAAGAGAAAATTTGTTCTTGTGGGTTTTTCGGTCTTTGAGACAGTGTTCTGGTTGTATTGTCTCCTGACGTTTCAGATGATTCATTTCTCTTCAGAGGAATGAATCCTCTGATGATGCCAGCCACGGATGCAGGTGAAATATCAGGAGAAAATACAACCAGAACACAGTCTCAAAGCCTGAAAAACCCACAAGAACCAATGGATTCTGTCTGTGAAAGCCTTCAACTCTACAAAGAGAAAATTGTCCAGGTCGTGTATCATATGCTGGGACCCTAGCTGATTCTTGACCACCCATTCCAGGAATGTGCTAAAGGTCTCAAAAGCTGCACACCTGACAGAATGCCCCATAGGCATGGTTTTATCATCGTACCAATAGCCATTGAACTTGAAACCCAACAAACAGTGGTCATCAGGATGCACTTGGAGCGGGCGAAATGCTAACTGGATGTTGCACCTCGCCGTGAGGACCACTAGTTCACGATCCCTGACCAGCCTGACTGCCTGATCGAAGGATACGTAGTGGACTGAACAGAATTCAGAGAGTATGGCATCATTCACTGATGCACCTTTGGGGTATGACAACTGATGGATGAGCTGAAACTCACCGGGGGTTTTCTTAGGGACCACCTCCAGTGGGGACTCTCTGAGGTTGGGCATGGGAGATGAAGCAAAGAGGTCTGCTACCCTCCCAACCTTGAGTTCTTTGTCAATCTTGCTGGCTACCACCTCTGGGAGGTCCCTGGCAGACTTAAGATTGGCCGCCTCAAATGTCACCCATGGACCAAGGACTGGGATATGAAAACCAACAGAACACTCCTCCCTTGTTTTGGCACCCTGGCTCCACCTACAGAGGTAAGGGAGGTACCCCCTGCTCTCTGCTTAAGGGGGTGCTGTTGGGATGATCAGGGCACAGAACCTGTTGCCCTCCTCCCGGACAGGTGCAAGTCACCCTGGGATGGGGTCCTAGGCAGGTCTCACAGTTGTACTTGAACTACATTAAGCTTGCTGACACTTAGCCTGATTGAATTCCCAACAGATCAACCTTTGTGCATCCTTCTTGCCTGACCGATGAAAAGGCTTGGAGCCCTCTGGTCTACCCCTGATGTGCAGACCCACGAAGGCAAACCAGAGCTTGTTGTAAATCAAATCCCAGTGGGCAAACTCACTCTGGGATGCCCACTTCCTGAAGGTGGAATCATATTCGATAGCCACTAAGTTCTCAGCAAGGGTGCAAACCTTAGACATATTCCTTGGTGGTTAGAGAGGTGCCAGTATCTCTCAGGATAGGCTGCCTGGACCATGCCCATGAAGACAATGTATCCCATGAGCCAGTTTCAGAACATGTATTCAACTGCTTCTCTTTTGTCCTTTCTCATGCTCTTCTTCGCCATCTAGGGACATGCCCCTCCTCACCCTCCAGCTTGAGTAGTAAGAAAACTTGTATGTAAAATCCATTCAGGGTGCGCTTCCTCATCTTCCTATCTAAGTGCATGCCAGGAAGGTCTGCATGATCACCAAAACTGGTATGTGGAGCAACCCTTCCAGCCCCTGTCACCTTATCCCACACTGCCCTAGGGCCCCGTCACTATGTGCATGCCCTACATGCCTCCTAATGGCATGTAGACCGGCCACCTGAGAGACCACCCTCCAAAACTCCCGGCTCCCAATCCTGCCTGCTAGGGACTCACCTGAAGTTCTTTCACTGTCTAACTCATCAATGTTTTTTCACCTTCTTCTTCTTCCTGCTCTGCCTCTCCCTGCTTGATGATTCTGAACTGGATTCAGAAGAGCTAGATGTATTGGGTAAAGATGAAGGGGACTACTGCCTGCCACTGGACCTGGCCACAAGTTGCTCAGCGGGGTTGGCTGCCCCACTGCTCAAATTCTCAGGTTGGGCAGAGGTCAAGTCTCCAGCCACCCCATATTTCTACCAGTATCTCCAGTGCCTGAGAAAGGCCAACCAGGATGGCCTTGCTGGAAGATGCTGGGCCAAAATGAGCGGGGCACCCTGAAGACCCTGTAAGAGGGTTCTTTTGTGCAGTGGGGGCCAACTCCACTCAAGACTTCCACTGCCGGTCGGCCTGGCCCCTGGTCCTAGGCAGTGAACCCTCCATAGAAGCTGCTTGTGTTTTGGGAGGTATGATTCCAGTGAGCAGGAAAGGACAATAGCAAAAGGAGAGAAGGATAGAGGACAGAAATACCCAGCCAAAAAAAGGATGTGAGGATGATGCATGGATGAAGGAGGTGAGCAGGGAGATAAGCAGGGAAGTCTGCAAAGCCACTGGGACAAAAGATGCAGCCACCCCAGTTAGGAGAGGAGAGGGGCGGGTAGTTCCCCTAACCACAGGTGGCCAAGTGCCCAACAGGAGAGGCCAACAGCAAGAATGAAGGGTGAAAAATGGCCCCGATGAGACAGACATGTAACAAAAAAGGAGGAGAGGTGAAATGAAGGAGGAACCAAGCAAGAGCCCAGGCCCACTCGGAGCAGGAAAACCACTTCTAAGCAGGATCCACAAGTTCTGCCACTGAGGCATGGGCTGGGCACCACGAGGAGCTGAGAAGGCCCCAAAAGTGACCGGGTCCAGCCCTGAAAAGGGGTGCTAGGAAACTAGAGCAATTCTGGTTAACTTCTTAAGTCCACCACTGCTGCCGCTGAACCTGTTATCGATGTTATTTGACTGCCACCACTGAAGCTTCCTCCATGGCACTCCTTATCTTCCAACCATCTTTTCTCCACCATTGCTGCTGATGCTCACCTTGCTTACTCCTAGAACCTCTTCGACTGCTGTCACCAAACTCCAAAGCACCTTCCCCACTGTTCCTTGTCTTCTGATCATCTCTTCCCTGCCACCTCCACCTTCACTCACACTAGCTCCCGGATGTCTTCCTCTGAGGACTGCTGAAATGAAAGAAAGACGGACCCAAGAAAGGCGGAAGGATAAATACCCCCCACACCTGATGTGAGCAAAGCTTAAGTGCTCCCACTTAGGCCAGGCTGCAGTAGCCAATGCAATCGAGGCAGGCTTGATTTCATTGGCTGCCTTCTGCACAGGCATCCAGGGACCTGGAAATGCAGCCTAGACCCAGAAGCAGCTTTCTCCCAGCCTGGGCAGGCCAGAAGAACAGCTGGCCCTTTGCTCTCACTCCACTGCACAAATGTCACTGTGCAGCAAGGCTGGTAAGTTGAGCAGTGTGCTTATTAAGGATAGTTTTTTTAAGAATGTAAAACAACATATAAGGGAAATATACACAAAAAGAAACTCAATACCAACTATCTAAACAAACAAGCAAACAATCTGAACAAACTAATAAACACAAAAACACAAAAAGGGTAAATGCATGACTTCCAACTCTTCAGTGAATGAGTATTTGTGATTATTTAGTATATTTCTGTTCAATACAATAACAATAAGTTCAATACAATAACAAATCATTCTTATCCCTACACAAAATAATTATATTTAATTTAACTACATTTGTACTTATACTATAAACACTTTCCTACTTGTATTAAATATACTTTATACTATATTCAATATAACATTCTACACTCATATTTCTAACTATACTATTCAATTCCTCTTGTTCTAAAACTACCATAAAAAAGATATGATAAGATAATAGGATAGGAAAATGTACGGTTTTGAAATTAACAAATTGGAATTTGAGGTGCAGTTGTGTATAGATGATGAACATTTGGTTTGTAAGATTATAGACTTTTGTTAAAAATTGAGTTGAAAGAGGAACAAGTTTAAGGACTGTACGACAAAATAGGCTCAGAACTTGGAATATACATACTGTCAGGAATGGAACCAAATCAAATAAGATATAAGTTGAAACTATACTTTGTTGAACCTAAGTACACGTTGTAAGGCTCCACTTTGGGGGTCCCCAATATCAGTATGGTTTGGATGGGCACCATACCTAATTGGCATCATATGTAATTGGCAACACATTTTATTGGCTCTGATATCAAATTCAAGCCTGAGAGGTGACAGAGAGGTCAAACCGAGCGAGGGAAAGAATTTGACTGTAAATGTGAGAAGCATAGGTCAACTCCAAAATTCCTCCAGGTAAGGCTGAGTCATTTGTCAGGCAAATACACACCTTTCCTGTGGATAATAGGCTTAAATAGAAGCTGGAATTTTCCAGGGAATCCAACTGTGAGGAGCCCACCAGGCACTGATTGACAGATATCCATCCCTTGTACACCTGGATTCTTTCCTCTGTCCTCATAGCACCCACAACAGACAGCTATTACAACATTCATCATGTCTTTGTCAATCAAAGCACTAAGCCCATCAATAGGCAAAAGACTCGTTGTCCACAACAGGTTCCCTTTGTCTTGCATCTGGAACCTTCACAGTCACAAGCCATTTTTAGGGTACAAATACCCCTGAGGTATTTGAGGATGCCCAGTGCAGTCTCTTAAAGGTCTACCCGTCACTCTGTCCATTTGGCTCCTGAATGAGAACTGTCCTTAGGTCCTACCTAAGCCAAAATACATTTCTTCTCTTCACTACTCTTCTGGACTGGTAATTATAAATCCCCCCAAATCCCTCAGCCTCTCTATAATTTTTCCTCCCTTTCTCTTTCAGCTAGCTCTTGTTTGTGATTGTGTGTACCATGTGTGCATGCATGAATGAATTCCCCTCAATAAAATCATTTATTAGACAATTCTGCTTGGTTTTTGGCTTGGCCTGACCCCGTTAAAAATTGGGTTGAAAGATCTTGCTAGGTTACCCTGCCTCTCGTAGTGCTATAACTTTTGCTCTGGCCAATTCCCATTCCTCATTATTTGGAGCACATTGAAGTGTCCCCCACGGGACCCCAGAAATCAGGGTAAAAACATCATGATTTCAATGTCCAGACTAAGGAAAAGGAGAAAGTGCAAGCAGTTATTCAGCACAGTTCGGAAACTCCCACACACAGTTCCTGTGTGAGCAGTCTCTTGTCTTCTACAGCTGCATTCTATTCTACATTCCTTGCCTTCATGCCAGGCACTGTTTACCTAATGGCTAACCGGCTACTGCAGAACCCATTATTATGTTGGGCAACCTGACTACCAGACAGATAGAACAGATAGAACAACAGATAGAACAATGGGAAAAATGTGGTCAAAGAGAGTGGAATTTACTTTATGTTATAATCTTAGGGAGAATTTTTATAAAATGAGGTACTGCTGGTATTTGACTCCAGAAAAATTGGCCAGAATACATTAAGTGCTTTCTAGTGTATATCAGAAACGTGAGCAACAAGTAGGGACTTTTTATCCAATGTGGTAGACGAAGGCTAAAGAATTTTGGAAACAAACGCTTCAGAAGATTATGAAGCTTAATGTTCAATTGTGATATGAATGGCATTTATTGAGACTGATTGATGACTGAATGGAGAAGAGATATGGAAGATTATTATGATATATGACCACTGCAACAAGATTAATATATGCACAGAAATAAAAAAATAATACTGTAATTCCAATGAGCAATGATCGGTTGCTTTAAATGGACGTGGCTGAAATGGACAAACTTTGCTCACAGAAAAATCATTGGCATTGTTTTCAAAGTGGTTGCTTGTCTTTTGTCAGAAAAGTGAGAATAACATGTTAACTAGGTTTTGATAATTACTAGGTTTGGTGAAGTTGAGGGAGTGCATGAATTGTATATTGCTGGAAAAGCTATATAGTAAAATGTATAACCATTGTTAGCAATGGTATTTTTTATTTTTGTTATTTCTTTCTCTTCTTTTCTTTGTGTTTTTTTTTTGCGGGGGGGCTGTTCGTATTGAAATATTTCTCATATATCTCGTATACACACACACACACATACACACAAACACACAAACACACGCACAGAACTGGTCAGGCTGCAACTACTATACTGGTAAGAGCAGATGGGAATTGCAGTCCAGCCACATCAGGAGGGCCACAAGTTGCCTACCCTATTCTAGATAAAGTCCTGTTTCAACACCAGATAGCCAGTGTGTGGTAAAATAGTTAAAAATGTTAGATCGAAAGCATTTAAATCACCATACAGCCACAAGTTTCTTTGGATGGCCAGATGCACAAAAGAATAGGGTTCCTGCATCTGTTAGGCAAAGAGAGATTTTCAGCATGCACTTTGTCATGCAAGTTATACTCCTTTGACATATTATTTAAAGCCCTGGGAATTTCTTCTTTTTTGGCACCTACCCTCTCACCTTCTGTCAGCCACTAATCTACATTACAATGTTATTGTGAAATAAGTTATATACTTGTTGGATAAGATGTAAGATAACTTGGAGGGATAAGATGTAACAAAGAGAACAGAAATGATGCAGACCAACTTGTGAATAGTGAGCAATGTTATGTGTCATAGCATTATAACTAATTCCTCTGCTTATTGATTAAATTCTTCCTAAATACTATAAAGCCTTTTGGAACAAATGGTTCCTTGATTTTTTTTAAAAACAGCCTCTTAAAATATTGTTTAAAAACTCCATAGTTAGGCTTCTTTTACATTTCTGCCTTATCCATTTAGTGGTTTGTCACAAGCAGCAGAAAATTCATTGAGCATTGCGGTTCAGGAACTGAACTATATTGAATCAGTATGTCCTTGGCTCAAATCTCACAGCCCTAGAACATTAGTGTTTCTCCCTTCTTGAATAGGTATGGCTTCCAAGTCACAGTACATCTCTGCAGATATTGTGATCCATCTTCCTTTCTTTTTTGTTGGCAACCTGTCACGTTATCCATTTGTTGTATTTTACAGTCCTCATCCTCAATTTCCTTAAGTTTCACATTAAGTTTTGGTTACAATAATGACAGTTGTTCTGTAAGCATGTCATACTTTTTCTTATTAGATGGTGTGACTTGTCTAAATTAAGCCAAAAAAATGTAAAAAAATATTTAGGTATATCCTCAGAGGTTCTTAAACCATTTATAGGCCCTTTCCACAGGATGTTGTCATCCTGCACTGGGGACCGGAGAAGGATGGGACTCAGATGATGCTTAGGCACAATGTCATCCTGGTTCTGTCCTTCTCCCATCCTCAGGCAGTACGATTGTGCCACAAGTCATTGATGGGTTTTCCCCATCAATGACTGGCAATTGCACCATCCTCTCACCACTTCCCACACTTACTTGAGCAGCAGACGGTCAGGAAGTGCAATGGCTGTGCTTCCTGCCCGAGTGTGCCTGGGAAAATACCTAGCTGTGCTGTGGAAGCAAGAGGTGTGGCTGTCGAGCTTCCTGCATTCCCATAGGCAGCCAGTGTAGAGGGGAGCGCTCAACTGTACTCTCCTTCTGGCAGAGCTGCTGCAGCCATCGTCACCGGACATAACTGGGATGACTGTAAGGTGAGGAAAGGGCCTCAGTTTGGGCATCAGCATCCACAATTAAGACCATGTTGAATTCTATTCATTACTTCCAAAACAACAAAGTTATGTTACCAAAAGAACTGAAAAGAAAAAGTTTCATCAAGAATTTTCCAAAGATGTCAAGATCAACTAAAGAATATGTGGGAAATTCACAGAAACTTAACTTTAAAAGATTATATTTTCCTAATATCCAACATGACCATCTTATTATTAAAAGCAGAGTCTTAATCCATTATTAGTGTAACTCAAATACAATGTAGTTCATATCGGAAGTATAAAGAACATTAATAAGCATTCAAACAGATCAGACAGTCAAACATCCAGGACAGACCAGTAGTCCTGTAAAATCTAAAATAAATAGGAAAAAAAATCAGAGTCCTGATCAAAATCCAAATACATATAAAATGCAATATTCAAATCCTATAAATGACAGTAACTAGAAGATAAAAATGAAAATAAAGTACTTAAAGCTTATTTCCAAAGAAATTCCAAAAGTATCCCAAGAAAGAGAAAAAGAGGTATTGTCACTTCAAAACTTCACAAGAAGGCTTTAAAACTTATAGGAAAGGTTAGTGTGGCTGCAGACAAAGGGCTTCTTTTGTATTTTAAGTAAGAAATAGAGAAGTCCAGACTTCATACTTAACAATAGGTCTGGACACAGAGAATGTAAAATCTATATCTGGAGTGGAGCCTTCTTCTCCCTGGCTCCACTGAAGTATGTGATTCTCTGGAGCCTCCAGACCTTTTGTGGCTACTCTGTTCCTGAGCAGACACTTTGCAGGTCCTGATCCTGATTCTATGGAGTCTTCAGACCCCCCCCCCCCGTATATTAGGGAGTCTACTAGCTTGATAGGGAGAACCCTCCCTGCTAGGCATGACACTTCTGGGGACCACAATCTAGCAGAGCTCACTAAATCGCATTTGCCATTGACATAACTGGCTGCAGGAAAGAGGAAACAGGAAGCTTGAGTAACAGTTTCTTTGAACTCTATTTGCTTTCGAGTCTGTCACTGTGCACATTTGGAGTCCAAAGCTCTATCCATCACTGTTATCTTGGCACAGAGTGATGAAAATGTTCAGCTTCAGAAAGCCAGATCTCAAACTGGGAAAGGGTTTTGTTTATGTGTGTTGTTTTTGCATTCCAAAAGTAGTAGCAGGGGAAACCTAAACAAAACACCACAAAGCAGCATAAATTATTTAAGACCCAACCATTTTGCCAGGGAAACATTAAGGATGGAGTTTAATTCTTTAATCTAATCCTGGTCCTTCTAAAAGCTTTGTGCTAGGAGTTGACTCAGCATGTCACTGCCAAGAAGATCCATTGACCCTGAGTTCAGTGCTGAGAAATTGAGAAATGCTCTTTTTAATGTCTGTTCAATAAATACAGCATCTTCCTCTCTATGGACTGAGCAAAGCTTTTCAAATCCATTACTATCTGTTCTTACAGACTGACAAGTTATCCTGAGACAATAGTGGCCATGAGATGAGGTTAACCCTTGCAGAAAGGATGTATAAATCTTGTGAGCTGCAACATTTTTGTTCGTTGAAGTCCTTGAAGACAACTGTGAGGAAATTTAATTTGATAATAGCTGTTTGTACTCCACCTAACCAAGGCGATTTGTGTCAATAAAACACAGACACAAGTAGCCTCCAAGTGTATTTCTAGCTCTCTGACTATTCCTTGGATCTTGGAAAGACAGTCTCTTGCCCTAAAGTCCAAACCCATGGTAGTGTGTTGCTATACTGACAATTAGTGGAGACGAGAGATATGGATATGGATGTGGATCCATGCACATTTATGGCTTGAAAACTGCTGTCTTGATGATTTGCAGGTATGGATGAATCAGTCCATATCTAACACTCCAGACAAAGGATTCCTGCTGGAAGGAACTGCTGTAGCCACTGCTATGTCCAGATGAGCCATACAGAAGAAGTTCTGCTCATCTAGCTTCTTCTTTCCTCTGACTAGAATGGTTGATTCCTATAAAGTGACTTTGTTTGACCTCTTCAGTTTCTTTTTTCCTCCCATTTGCATTTCTTTTTCAATGTATTGTCCTGTACGTGTACTGGTCAAAAATCCATTCTGAGGTAAAAGGCCTGAAAACCATGTCCTATGAGAAGTGACTTAGAGAAGTAGGTATGTTTAGCTGGGGGAAGAGAAGGTTAAGAGGTGACGTGATATAAATATAAATATACAAATAAATATAAATACAAATACAAATATAAATATTTGTCATAGTCAAATCCTGACCCACTTTCAGAATAGAAGCCATTGTTGTTTCTCTCAAAGAGTCTGGAAGTCTTTTTGATTCTAAGATTGAATTCATTAACTTCTATAGAAGTAAATATAGCTGTCTGTCAAAAACTTTGTAATAGGATGCAGTAGAACTGTCCAGTCTTGGACCTTTTCCCAATTTGATTTTCTCAATAGCCTCAAGAAGTTCATTTATCATTACTGCTTTTGAGAATCTGAAATCTTAGGTTGTTTATCCAGATATTTATCAATCTACTTTGAGGTATTTGGATATTTGTCCTGGTGTTAAATATCATCCAAAAAACATCTTATAGTAATTTTCTCTTAAATTTATATACTCTTTGTAAATTTCTGGTTCATAACTCAAGATTTCTCCCATTGTCAAGGTTTATTGGTTTACCTGTATTTTGAGCTCATGTAATCATGTTATCTTTGATTAGATCTTGTTCTAATTCATAATTCAGCAAATGTTTATAAAACTTCCCAACTAATTTTGTTACTCCAGGTTTTAATATTTGTCAAATTCTGATTCTTTAGCTTCAATTTGAGTAGGTTATTTTTATACATTTTAAATTTTTCTGCAAATTGTCTATGCAAAAGTCAATAAGAAGTATATCCATAATCAATTAGTTCCTCTTTAGACTTTAAATGAATATCATCTATTATTTTGACAATATCTTTATAATGAATCCATTTGTCAGCTTGAGTTTTTGTTTTTTTAAAAAACCTTTAAAAAGCTTCATGATGTGAAATCCAAAGTGGAACTTTGGAGCAGAATTTGGTTTTTATATTTCAGCCAGGTTTTCATGAGTGATTAAATAATGTCGCATTATCAGTTCCTCTTATCTTCTTTTTAATCTCTAAAAGTAATTGTGATTCTTCCTGGTGTCTTCTTTTGATTTCAGCATTATATTGAATGAGACAACCTGTTATGCCTCAGTCCCAGGACACAGGTGCAGACAAAGACAGGACCCTTCACAACAGCCACAACACAAGACACGAATGGGACAATACTTACTGCATCCCAGCATAGGCCCTTTCCGCAGCTTACCTTCTCACGCTGCTGGAGTGCGGGCCTTGCGTGAAAGGTCTGGGCAGGTAGCTTTCGCAAGCCTCCTGCTTCCCTGTTGCTTGGGCTCCGCAGCTCCTTTCTGCTCGCGCGAGAGCCCTGCCCGCGCCCCTTCCTTCCTTCCTTCTGCAGTGCAGCCTGGGAGTTGTAGGCTGCATTGAGGAGAGGAAGCATGACAGGCCTGGCTCCAGAGGCTCTGCATTGCAGGTGGTTGCGGCCCAGGCCCGTGAGCCTTGTGCAAATGTGGCTTATTTTAGGCTAAAAGCGGAAAATAAGAAAATGCTCGTTTGCTGTGCTTGCGGGCCTTGAGCGTGGCAGAAATGAGAGTGCGTCATGCAGACCACTCCTGACATTTACGCAACACTCAAGGGGCCCTTTCACTTGTACACTGCCATGCAAAAAGGGACATAGATGAGAAAGGATCAAGCCACAAGACAGTCAGAGTACTTATACAGTGAAGACTCATTAATCAGGCAGCAGCAGAGGGAGGCTTCTGGCCAATAAATATCAGAGACTGGGTGGGGAGAAGTCCATTACAGACAACTGCCATTTCTGTTGGAAGCAATGTGTTCATCTTTAGATCCTTGGCTTGTGTTTCTGAAGGACCATGAACCTCACTTTGTGTGGTGACTACACTGCTGGATACTCCCTTGAACTGACACTCTGAATATATTGCTAATCTGGACTGCTGAAACAAGAACGATAAAAGTTTAACTGATAAAGCTTTGGTAAATGTTGACTGTGACTACCACTATAGACTCTGTTTAACGACTGCAAACCTTGGCGGCTTTTTAACAGGACAGATTGTCTCCAATCCTAATTTACTGTTGCTGAAATAATGGAAGCACAGCAGGAACAAAATCAGGTCTTTGTGACCCATATTGCTCAGCTGACTGTAGTTGTGGCTAGTTTGCAGTCGTGGCTGGAAAAGCAGCAACAGCCAGCTCCTCCACTTGTCCCAGGTACAAGTGTCCTGTTTCTCTGGCAGAAAAATTTGCTGGCATGCCTGACCAGTTTGAAGCATTTCTGGCACATTGCCAGCTGTACATCCAGGTCCAGCCTGATAATTTTCTTAATGGCCATACAAGGGTAGCCTTTGTTGTGAGTCTGCTGTCTGGCCCACTAGCTAAATGGGAAACCCCCTACCTCTTCCAGGATAACCATCTTCTAATTAACTTTGCTGGCTTCATAAGGAAAATGAGAGGGACCTGCAGAGATCCTGTGTAGACAGAAATTGCTAATCACTGCATCAGGCACTTCCAGCAGGGAAAGGGATCTGTGGTAACCTACACCACTGCTTTTCAGGATCTGGTCTGGAATAATGAGCATTGCAGGACCAATATTGAGCTGCCTTATTGGATGACATTTTGGATGAACTGGTTCAGGCTACCCCACCACCCACTTGCAGCTGTGGATCAGACAGTGTCTGCTCATTGAGAGATGCCTGGAATCCTGTTGGCAGGTGTGCTGAGCCCCCAGCTCTTAGGCCTTATATCAACTTTCCAGCCTGGCTTCTGTGGTTACAGTGTCTATATCATCCCATCCCACCTCTTCAAAGGAACCCATGCAACTGGGAAGAGTGTGACTGTATCTCTCTTCAGACGGAAAAGAACATCAAAGAAAGGCTGGATTGTGCTTGTACTGTGGTGTTGCTAGCCACTTTGAAAGAAATTGCCCAGCAAAAGGGCATGGCCCTTCCCAATTGGGAAATGAGCTCTCTAATGCTTGAAAAGGGTCCTGAGATTGGGAGGGAGAGGTATGAGATTGCCCTTGACCCTTAGGGAGCCCAGTGGGACACCTTCCTCATGGCTGCAACTGTATGGGATGACCAAGGCCAGGCTGTTCAAGTGGGAGCCACAATAGTATCCAGGGCCTCCAACAACTTTATGGACCTTGCCTTTGCCACCCAGCACCACATTTCAGTGCAGAAAATGCAGGAACCTTGGCTGGTTGGCTCTTGAGTTCTGAACCTGTGACTCACCAGATCTCCCTGTTAACTTTGGAGGTTCAGGACCACATGGAGCGGGTTCAGTTCTACCTGGATACTATGTCAAACTTCCCCTTGGTCCAGGGAATGCAATGGCTGGACCAGGATGATTCCCATATCTCCTGGTCCCAAAATGAAGTGCTCTTTGCATTAGAATGCTGCCAGAATACTCTTGGCCAGAGTGTGTACATGCTATCTCAGAGCTGGACTCTGCAGAGCCTCCAGTGGTACCACTAGTCAAGTACCAGAAGTCTTTGGCAGGAAGGAGGCAGACTCTAAGTTGTCTAAGATTTCAAAGAATCTTGTAGGGAGATTCCTTTTTCATATCTTGATTCCATTCTCCGAATATCTGTTATATTACAGAGTGATGATTCCATTCCAATCTCCCAACATCATTAAATTTTCAGAGGGATAATCCAATAATTTTCCTAATAATGTCTCGTAGAATCTTGCTTTATTTTCTTTTGATGCATAGATTCCAACAACCAAAATGTTAGTCCCATTAATTTCAGTTTAAACTCTGACATATTTACCTCATTGGTTTTCAAGTCCTAACTCCGTTGAAATAACTACTCCATTTTTTGTTGTGTGTATGTGAAGCTATGATGAATTCCTTGCCCAGTCTTAAACACTGCAGATATTTTATCCTTTCATCTAACACAAGTTACTAGCAAAGGGACAATATCTTGTTTAAGCTTTTTTAAATAATGACAGATATTAGATTTCTTGGAGGGAATGTCCAGACCCTTCAGACCCTTAATATTCCAAGTCACACATTTCAAATTCATATTAACCTTTAACTTTAGACTAGTCCATGCCTGTTGGACATCTTATTTCTTCTGCATCGAAAGCCTTGTCATTATATTTGCTCCCATGTTCATCTTGATCCTAGTCTTTCTCTTCCTTCTTCCCTTCATCATCCTCATTCACCATTTGTTCAATTTTTTAAATATTTCTTCATGAACTCTTTGGCCTTCTTTGTCATATTCACTAGAAAACACATTTGCTTGAATTCAACTGAAATTCCTTTCAATTTCTCCCTTCTTCCTTTTCCTCTCAATTTCTTAGTTAAAAAGTTATACTCTCCTCTTGCAAAGACTTCTTGTGGGTATTTCCACACCATCTATTCTGATTCTTGCTTGCTTGCTTGCTTTCTTTCTTTCTTTCTTTCTTTCTTTCTTTCTTTCTTTCTTTCTTTTCAAAATTGTATAGCAGGCTTGATCTCTGGTCTGTTTTCACAGAAAGTATACTATGGCATCTCTGGGTAAGTTCCTTTGCCTGGATATGCATGAAGAAATGTGGTGAATTAAGTCCACCCAGTTCTGTATCTCTTCTTTCTCCATCTCCAGAAAATCTGTTATCACTTCTATCATTAGCTGTTGGATATTTTTATTTGTTTTATCTGGCATTGATCTAAACCAATGACAATTTTCTCTTTTTCATAATTCCATTGATGCAAATGCATCCAAATCTTACTTTCTTCCTTTGTCAAGTTTATCCAGTCTCATGTCAAAATTTTCTGCTTTCTTTTCCAAAGTCTATGTTCTCTGGCTCACTTCACTTAATTCTGCAGTCATTTGGGAAACAGATTTTTAAACTTTCTTCATCTCTGATTTTATTTCCTTTATCTCTCTCTTCACCTCTCATAATATATTTTCTCCATCTCTTCAATTGACTTCCCATCTGTGTTATCTGCAGTTTCACCTGTGACATTTGAGATTTTAAAGTCTGGAGCTGATCTGTGAATTTCTGAGTTGTCTCTGATGTCCCAGTATATTCTTTTCTGGTTAATCCTCCTATGAATCTCTCTCTTTTTTTTAATTAATTTTATTAAATTTTCACAAATAAAAGAAAAATTCTTTAAGTTGTAATTCTATATGCATTGTTTCTGATCTTCCACTCTGATCTGGTCTTCACTTCCTGCAATTCACTCCACTTATTACATTTATGTATCACAGTGCAATGTTTATCTCAACTGTTTGGACATGCATTTCCCTCTCCTACACAATCATAATACAGTCATTCTATCTTGTCAGTTCCCAGCAATCACTCAATTCTGCTTCTCTCAAATTGTCATATTCCAATATGTTTTCTTATCACCTAAAGTCTTACAGTTCTAAAATATGTCTGTCAATGTATATCTGGGAGTCTGAGCATTATTACTGCAACAATCACTCATCTTCTTACCCTGGATTCCATTATGTTAAGATGTCTTATTTCTCACTTCTACTCCTGAGTCCCTTTCAACCCCCTTCAACCCTTCAACAATATCATAATGTTCATATTCATAACAATGTATTGATATATCAATCGATTGTAGGCTTAATTGGCATTGCCAAAATACAAATCTACTTATATAATTCAGGGCCCTGTGGTTAAATCCATTTCCCATTCCCCTCTCTCATCTGGCACTTTGCAGCCTGGAAATACGTTTCTGATAGCTCTCTGTATTCTCTTAGTCGCTTATATTCCAAGCTGCTCCGTCCCTGAGAGTGAGGGTATTTTACTTGAACAATTTCCATCACAGGTTCACCCCCATTAAAAAATCCCAATATTGATGTTTATAGAAATGTGTCAATAAAACACCTAAGCTTAATTAACATTGCTGAAATATTACTGCTTATCGAGTTCAGAGCCCTATGTCTATATCCACCTCCTATTCCCCCCTCCCACCTTGGACTTTGCTGCCCGGAGTTTATTTCTGAAGATTCTCTGCATTCTCATAGTCGCTTAAATTCCAAGCTGCTCTGTCCGTGAGAGTGAGGGTATTTACTTGAACGACTTCCGTCATAGCCTTGCCAATCGCAATACCCCTTTCAATATCACAATGTTATATTAATGAAAATATATCAATCAAGTACATAAGCTTAATTGACATTGCTGAGGTACATTACCACTTGTCAGATTTAGAGCCCTGCGCCTATATCCATCTTCTATTCCCCCCTCCCATCTTGGACTTTGCTGCCGGGAGTTTGTTTCTGAAGATTCTCTGTATTCTCATAGTCACTTAAATTCCAAGCTGCTCCGTCCATTGGAGTGAGGGTATTTACTTGAGTGGCTTCCATCATAAGTTTATCAATCTCAATACCCCTTTCAACCCTTTGACAATATCACAACGTTTATATTAATGAAAATATATCAATCAAATATATAAGCTTAATTGACATTGCTGAGGTACATCACCACTTGTCAAATTTAGAGCCCTGTGCCTATATCCACCTCCTATTCCCCCCTCCCACCTTGGACTTTGCTGCCCGGAGTTTATTTCTGAAGATTCCATGTATTCTCATAGTCGCTTAAATTCCAAGCTGCTCCGTCCATGGGAATGATGATGTTTTGCTTAGATGACCTTCCAGCACAATCTCACCAGTCTCAAGAGTCCGGAGTCCAAAAAAAAGTCAGATACCAAGAGTCACACAACAGGAGTTAGGGGGAGAAAAAAAAACTTCACCATTCGATAATTTTTCCTCCCAGGTATTCTTCTAAAGTCCGAAATCCAGAGTTAGAAAACAAAAAATACAATAGTCTCAGTTCAACCAGAAGATTAAAATAAAGAAGTATAAAGAATTCAAAGTCCAAAGAGAGATTATTAAATCTTGTACAGTCCAATCTTTTTCCTTAAGGCAATGTCAACTGTTTAATTATTTAGCATTTTAAACTATAAGTCCAAATTACAAATCAAAAACCTTTTTAACAATTCTTCAGTCCTCATGAGAAAGCAGAAAAGCCTCATAGCCCTTTCTTTAAATTCAGCCGCCCCTTTAAGATGAACTCTCAGCCATGACGCACTCACATTTCCTCTGGGTCCCTCCATTTCTTCGCTCCTGCGCTCCGTTGCAAGCCAAATTCTGTTGTGATATTTTCGAAATGAAGACCAGAACAGGTTAGATGTTTTCTTATTTATTCCTTACTTGTTTCTTGATTTCTTAATTAAAAGTCAACGGTGGCACTTGTGCCGCTCAAGCGACGATCCCACTGGCTCCGTCATGGTCCTTCGACCCCCTGGCGCTTTCCGCTCCCCCAGCCGGGTAGAACCAAACGCCAGTTGTGGGGTCCCCTTTGGACCCGTTCCGCACCCCTTGTACCAGAGGGGTGTTTAGCTGCTTCTGCGTGACAAAAGAAGTGGCTGGAATCCAGCGGGTGGCTGCTTGGAGCTGCCCCATTGCGCAGCTTCATTCCGAGCTGCCACTCGCGCCCGCCATGCGACTGGAAGGCCAATCCTCCTATGAATCTCTTTAAAAGACTATTTGTACCCAATATTTATCTGTCCAGCTGATAAGAATCATGTAGTGAAGCTATGATTTTGATACACCATGTTAACACAACTATACCACATATGCCAACACTCTCTTGATAGAATCATAGAGTTGGAAGAGACCACAGGGGTCATCCAGTCCAACCCCCTGCTATGCAGGAACACACATCAAAGCACTCCCAACAGATGGCCACCCAGCCTCTGCTTAAAAACCTCTAAAGAAGGAGACTCCACCACAATCTGAGGCAGCATATTCAACTGCTGGATAGCTCTGACCATCAGGAAGTTCTTCCTAAGGTTCAGGTGAAATTTGTTTTCCTGTAGTTTGAATCCATTGCTCCCTGTCCTAGTTTCTGGAGCCATGGAAAACAAACCTGTTTCCTCCTTGATATGACATCACTACAAATATTTAAACATGGTTCTCATGTCCCCTCTTAACCTTTTCTTCTGCAGACTAAACATACCCAGCTCCCGAAGACGCTTTTCATGGGGCATGGCTTCCAGACACATTTTGGTCACCCTCCTCTGTACATATTCCAGCTTGTCAATATCCTTCTTGAAATGAGGTGCCCAGAGCTGGACATAGTATTCGAGATGAGGTCTGACCAGAGCAGAATAGAGTGGTAATATTACTTCCCTCGATCTGGACACCATAATCCTATTGATGCAACCAAGAATCTCATTGACTTTTTTGACTGCCACATCACACTGCTGACTCATGTTCAGTTTGTGGTCTACTAAGACTCCTAGATCCCTTTCACATGTACTGTTGTCAAGCCAGGTGTCTCCCATCTTATATTTGTGCATCTCACTGGTACCCAAGTTGCGGAACTCCATTTCATTAGAGATCCAGATGTTTTTCACACTCTTCTCCTTAAGTTGCCAGTTTTTAAAACTTATGTGTATGGGTTTTCAAGGAATTAGCAAGTGTTTATTTGTCTTCTGTTGCAATAGTGTTCTCATTGTAATTTATCAAATATTTATACATGTTCCATTTAAGGTAATTGTAATTTCAAAGATTTGTGATTTTAATGATGCATTTGTATATAATGATAAGAAACTATGCAAAAAGGTGGAATATAAGCATTAAGTCCCAGTTTATGAGAGAAAGTATATAAATAAAGGACAGGATATAAATGAAGAAATTCATTCCTTGTTGGAGTTGAATGCAATCTTGGTGAAGACATTTTCCAAATGGTGTTGGTAATGCTGTAAAATTGAACCTAATCAGTTATGTTGCCTTCACTTTTTCTCAGATGCATCTGAATATGACTAGGTGCAAAATACTTTTCTGAACTTGTTTGGAAACAGTGTTTTCCTGTCAGCTGCTGCTGTTTCAGAGCCATTTTCCTCCTTGATGTCGCTTATTCCTCATGGTTTAATCCCACAGATGATCTTTCCAAATCACAGTTCATGCTAGTAATATGATGATACCATGTCATGCCAGTCATATCAGGCTACATTATGCTATAACCAAGAGCAAATGAAGTAATTTGAGAATTTATAACTATGTAGAGTGGAATCCATTCCTGGATTTCCACTGATAGAAAAGAAAAATCCAGTGGAATTGGCAGGGGGCAATACTCTTTCCTACTGCTTCTCCTTGAGAGGGTCATGCTATGAAACCCTCCAGAATTGGTTTGGATAGCTCTGAAGTCTCCAGGACAGTGCAGGGAAGGACATTCTGCTGTGCTAACACTGGAGTTCCACCACCATGGTGGATTAGAGCCTAAATGTATAAACGGCTTGGGAGGAATAATCCAAATAGTAAGACAATAGCTCCAGAAAATCCAAGCAAACTGACAGACCACATCCAAAAGGAAGGCTGTACTGGGAGTCTGATGCATTGAGATACCAGATTGGTTCATATATGCATATGTCTCATTTTAGTTCTACACTTACTGGTGTACATTTGTGGCTGGTTCAAATCATTGGGAGAAAACAAATATATGTGTGACTCAACCCAGTTTCTCATTTGGTATTGGAAACAAAAAGAATGAAGGTAGTTTCCATTCTCCTAACATTCCATCCCCCTTCCTCCATGTCATGCAATTAGAGGAGATGTTCTTGAAAGAACTGTGTTCTGGACTTCATGAAAAAGAGGGCACAAGAGCTTTTGTCTTTGTGCTGAAAGATTTGTGCCTAGCCTGATGTCCTGACTAGCTGAGCATCTGAAATGAATCCTTTTCAGTCTATTTACTTGGAACATACTGAAGTCTGTAACTAGAACAAAACACATCTCAGCAGCTTGGCTGGCAAGATAAAGAACTGAGGCAGCATCACAGCTGTCTTATTTATTCTGGTGGCAAAGCAGGTCAGGAAAATTGATAAAATTTATCATGCAAACTAGCAAGCACCAGTAGTGAAGAAGTGGAAGCAGAGGGAGAAAATGAGTCTGCTGCACCTGCCTTTATTTCTTTTAATAGATTTTTTAAAATTTTTGCATTGTAGCTAATAAAATCCAAGCAACAGACTATATTCTGTATGTAGAAATGTGAGCATGAGCTAAGGGAGAAGGAATTGGAAAAAGAAAGAGCAAGAAATTGGTATGAAACTGATAATTAATGGGAGCATTTCAGGGGCACTTCAGGTGCCTCATTTCAGCATTGATGAGTCAAAATATAAAATTAATTTTCACATATAATTGCTGAATTGAGCCCAACTATTTCCATAAATTCTTCAAGAAATGAGCTATGAAACCTATACTATCTAACCGATTAATCAGAACAATTAGGTTATTCTGATCATTTAAACCTATTGATGAAGCCCTTCTCAGCTTAAATTATCTGGACTGATTTCTGACAATTTTCAGTGCAGGTTCTTATTTCCTTTACTTACCTTTCCATGTAGGAATGAGGATGAAGAAAGAATTGTGTCAGCCCAGAAGGGGATCTATGACAATAATGGAATGAGAGAAGTGAAGTAGACTGGGAGAACTCTACAAATATAGCACCAACTTCTACCAATTAATTAGGGCACCTTTTTTTCCTGACCAAAGGGCTTTAATTGATAATAATAAATAGACCATTTTAATTGTATTAAATCACAGGTGTAATAAATAAATAATTTAAGTATTTACTATTTTGCAACTGCTTATCTTTCTTTTTAAAATTTATTTTCTTTTGACACCTACAGGCCCAGGCTCTCAAAATGATGTAACTCCAATATTTCTTAGTTCTGAAACATTCCAATATTGACACAGGATTCAAAACAAAACAAAACTGTTGATTTAAAATCTTTGAGCTTGAAGGTAAAACTAAAAGATTTTCATTGGATTTTATTTTTTAAATGCTTTTACAGTATTAGACAGTATGTGAAATCAAAGAAATGAGATAATGGGTAGCTGAACATTAATAAGAGAGGAAGAACTTGACTTTATTATTCCCTCCGAGTTTATAAATTTTCAACCCTTCCTCAAGTCTTTCCTTATTCAGGATGGCCATCATCCTTTGCAGTGCATGGAGAGGATGATACTCAATTGATTAAACACATGGATGGACTACAAATATTTAGTTTGGCTTCCAAAATGAAGAGCAGAAGGGAGATAGCATTTTAAGGGAATGCACTTCTCTGAGCAGTTAACACATTATAAAATCATAAGAGTAGTGTGGACTCAATATCACTTGTTGCAACCTCCACAGTAAGACATGAAAGAGGATAGCTCATTATTGTACTGATCATATTATTCTTGCAGGCTAATACAGATTGCCAAGAGCAGAGGTTTGCAAAATGAGAGCAAGAGTGAAGAAGAAGGTAACACTCTTAGAATCCTAGAGTTGGAAGAGACCACAGAGGCCATCCATTCCAGCCCCTGGCTATGCAAGAACACACATCAAAGCATTCCCAACAGATGGACATCCAACCTCTGCTTAAAAACCTCCACAGAAGGAGACTCCACCACACTCCTAGGCAGCATATTCCACTGCCGGACAGCTCTGACTGTCAGGAAGTTCTTCCTGAGGTACAGGTGAAATCTCCTTTCCTGCAGCTTGAATCCATTGCTCCTTGTCCTAGTCTCTGGAGCAGCAGAAAACAAACCCGCTTCTTCCTCGACATGACATGCCTTAAAATATTTAAACATGGCTATCATGTCCCCTTTTAACCTTCTCTTCTGAAGACTAAACATACCCAGCTGCCTAAACCATTCTTCATAGGGCATGGCTTCCAGAACCTTCATCATTTTGGTTGCCCTCCTCTGGATGTGCTCCAGCTTGTTGATATCCTTCTTGAATTGAGGTGCCCAGAACTGGACACAGTATTCCAAATGAGACCTAACCAGTGCAGAAGAGAGTGGTACCATTACCTCCCTCGATCTAGACATCATGCTCCTATTGATGCAACCAAGAATCGTGTTTGCTTTCTTGGCTGCTGCATCACACTGCTGATTTATGTTCAAATTGTGGTCTATTAAGACTCCTAGATGTCCTTCACATGTACTGTTATCTAGCCACATGTCTCCAATCCCATATTTATGCATTCCATTTTTTTCTGCCTAAGTGTAGGACCTTACATTTCCAATCTGTCTTTCCAATCTGTCTCTCCAATCTGTCAAGGTCATTTTGAATTTTGATCTTGTCCTCTGGGGTATTAGCAAGCCCTTCCAATTGGGTGTCATCTGCAAATTTGATCAGCATGCTCTCTACTCCTTCATCGAAGTCATTGATGAAGATGTTGAATAGCACTGGGCCCAGGGGAGAACCCTGTGGCACCCCACTTGTCACTTCTCTTCAGGATGAAAAGCAGCAATTGGTGAGCACCTTTTGGGTTTGGTCTATCAACCAATTACAAATCAACCTAATAGTAACCCTGTCCAGCCTGCATTTTACTAGCTTCTTTGTAAGAATGTCATGGAAAACTTTGTCAAAGTCCTTACTGAAGTCAAGATATGCTATGTCCACAGCATTCCCTTCATCTATCAAACTTGTAACTCTATCATAAAAAGAGATAAGTTTAGTCTGGCATGATGTATTTCTCAGAAATCCATGTTGACTTTTAATGATTATGGCATTGCTTTCTAAGTAATTGTAAACTGACAGTTTAATGATTTGCTCTGGGATCTTTCCTGATATTAATGTCAGGTTAACTGGGTGACAATTTTTTGGTTCTTCTTTTTTTCCCTTCTTGAAGATGGGGATGACATTTGCCCTCGTCCAGTCTGCTGGGACTTCTCCTGTTCATCAAGAGTTCTCAAAGATTACTGTGAGTGGTTCTGAAATGACTTCTGCCCGTTCTTTTAATATCCTTGGATGTAATTCATCTGGCCCTGGAGACTTGAATTCATCTAGTGTAGCCAGGTATTCCTGTACTACTTCTATACCTATTCTGTGCTATATTTCCCCCCTTCTCACCTGCTCCCCTCCCCCCCTCTGGTTGAGTACTTTATTACTGCCCTGGCTAGGCTGAGCTTTGTGGGATATAAAAAGATATCCATTGATATCACTAATTCGGCCTCACATACCCATTCCCTTCCACGTGCTTGCGAGGCCCCCAGACAAGCACGCATACAGGCTCGGCCGATAATTGCTGCAATATTCCGAAACAATACAGGCAGGACAGAAATAGCCGACTCACCGCTTTAGGAGACCTCAAGGCGAGTACCTTCATTAGGTATGCAAGCAGCTTTCAAAAGATCCCTTGCCCCGCGATGGCAGCTTGATGATCTGACTATACAATGCTCAAGTACTCCGTGTTTGCATACCGGCTATTCTATTGACAATTTGGCTCTAACTCAATCATTCAAATTCTGACCTTTCAGAGGCTTTGTCTCCAGCTCCAAATCCATTGTTTCTCCCAAATCCGACCTAGCCTGTGGTCACAATTCTCCTTATAAAAACTCCTGACTTTGAGCGCTTCCTTGGATCGCTCTTGGCTTCCATCCCGCCTTGCTGTCGCTTTGTCCAGCAAGCCTTCCCCTCAGCTCCACGTGCTGAGATCCACGCTCCCCATCTTCTCCACTTCCAACTGGGCTTCAGGACAGGTGAAGTATTACCCAAACCAACAACTCCTCTAAAAACCCCTCTATCCCACTCCAACCTTTATTTCTTTAGTTATCTTGTGTGAGTGTGCCACATACACTGTTTTGATTGTGTTTTAATAAAACATCATTTATTATTTCAACTTCTGTGTTCTCCTTGACTCGGTCTGACCCCGTAAACATAGGGCTCAAGATCCTGCCAAGTTACCCTGCCTCTTGTAATATTAACGCAGTGCTCAGAGCTAATCTTCCCCACCTATTGTTGAGCACATTTTGGTGTCCCTCACGGGACCCCAGTAAACAGGGTAACAACTTCTTTCCTTTTGGGAGAACCACCAATTTTAGAAAGTGAAGTGAAAGCTTCACTTAGAGGACTTGTGAGAAATAAATCACCATGAACAGATGGTATACCAATAGAGCCGGTTCAAGCTACAGAGAAAGAATCTACTCTAGTTCTAGCTAATTCTGCCAACAAATATGGAAAGCAAAAGAATGGCTCACAGATTGGAAACACTTGGTATACATTCCAGAAAGGGGAGACCAAGGATTGCAATAACCACAGGACCATTGAATAAAGTTCCCATGCAAGCAAAGTCATGCTCAAAATTCTACAACAAAGACTTTTACCATATAACGAAACAGACCAACGAACGAACAAACAGTCAAACACAGCCCCAGAAATCTGTAAAAGACACCCGGGCAAGATGTCTTCTCAGATGCAGCTCACCTTCTGCTCTCTCTCCTCTGGAAATGAGTTTGAAGGCTACTGGAAGCAGAGATAAAGAGCTGCTAGCTCCTCCGCCTAGCTGGTTAGTTAGACCGTGTGCTCAGGGAGAGCACACGGCCAGAGAAAACAAACAAATGAACAAACAAACAGTCAAACACAGCCCCAGAAGCCTGTAAAGACACTCAGTCAAGATGTCTTCTCAGACGCAGCTCACCTTCTGCTCTCGCCTCTGGAAATGAGCTTGAAGGCCGCTAGAAGCAGAGATAAAGAGCTGCTAGCTGCTCCCCCTAGCTCAAATTGAACTCACAATGATGTGGCTGCAGTACTGGCATTTAACCACTATGTCAGCAGGGCTCCTGGAGATTTGAAGCTTTTATGAACCCATGTTGCAAGTTCATAATCAATAAATTCAAGGTGGGGACATTGGGTAAAGTTTTAGTTTGGGCAGTTTGGCTCCCTCAATCAGCTTGAGTTCACAATTGAATTCTCTGTGAGGCAGCAAGTTGTCAGCCTCCTGAACTTCAAAACACTGCTTTGAGTCCCAGTAGTGGCAGCAGTGGTTGGGATTTTCTTTTCAAATTCCTCCTGGGCTAGCCCTGCAGTGGTCTCTCCATTCATTACTTTGCAGGCAGGTTTCCATAGGGTCCTGGTGCTCTCCTTCCTGCCTCTTGGAGCAACTACCCCCAATTGCCAGCTTGTCATGGGATCGTGCTTGGCCAACCAGTCATGCCCAAGCACTATGTAAAAGCCAATGTGTTTTGGAACTAAAAATAATTGTTTCCCTGCTATTTCACCCACACGTACTGTTATTGGTTGGGTGTGGCTATTCAGGGACCCTCCTCACATAGGATCACTATCCAGTTGAATCAGATTCACAGTCTTTTTCAAGGGTTCATACTTCAGATATAGTTCGTTGGCCACTCAAGGATGCATTAAGCTTTTACAACACCCAGACTCTATAATGACCCTGTAAACACATTTGACCCCCTTGGCAGTCTCTAGTTATGCAGTCGTATATTGATGAGGAGATTTCCTGTTCACATTTGGTGAGTCATCCTGTTCCCACTCATCACCTGAAGAGGTGGAACTGAGTCTCCCCCCCATATCACTCACCTTGCCAAAACTGCTGGGCCCAGTGTGCTGAGCCTGGGGCTTGGTGGACTGTAATTTAGTGGTCTTTCCTTTTCCTCTTGGCTGTCCTGAGTGGCACTTGGAAGGTTTCTTCTGTGCTTCAGAGGTTCCTTTACACTCCACAGCAAGATGCCTCTTTTCTCCACATTTTAGGCAGCTCCCATCACAGAGTCAGCATCATCTCTCTTGCTTAACCAGTAAAGTGCTTCGCTTTTCCCCTGGTGTCTTTCTCTTGAGACTGGCTTGTAACTTATTTTCCTATATATATATATATATAAATATATAATTTTTATTAGTTTTCATCAAAATAATAAAAAAGATTATATAATATACAGTTACACTTTCAATTGTATCATATTTGTACAATGATTCTTCCATGCTTCTTTATCAGAGCAAATAATTATTAGTGTACATCTCTTATAATAAGTCCTCTGATATCATCAACAGCAACATTAAAAGCTTGCTCCAGATTATTCATATCTTATCCTTAAACTAATGTATCTTTCTTATTCTCGCAGTTGTATAGCTTAACAATCTTATGTACATTGAATATACTTGTATCTATACAACCACCTTTCCTGTTGTGTTGTGTGATTGAGATAGCTTCTAGTATACATCTGATTTATTTAGTGCTTTCACATCTATTATCCTCACAGTAATATTTATATTTGTCAGTTTATTATATAATTCTCTGCTTTTGGAAAAATAAGTTTATGGGACCCCCGTCTTTTTTTATCTTGTCATCTGATTTTCCTCTGAGTCTCCGTGTTAAATTATCTGCTAATTTAATCTCATATAAGCTTTGAATCCAAAGTTCTATATTTGGTGTCTCTTCTTTCTTCCAGAACTTAGCGTACTCTATTCTGACTATGGTTATCATATATAGCAAAATCTTGGAGTACTTTTTCTGTATGGTTTGGTCTATGGTATGTAACATATTTAACAGATAAATGTCTGGTTCCTTACTAAATTCAACATGTAAAATTTCTTCTATTTTTTTGTGTATGTCATTCCAATATTTCTTTGCTTTTTTGCAAATCCACCATAGATGATAAGCCGTGCCCATTTCAGCTTGGCATTTCCAGCATTTCCCTGTACCAGTGTTGTAGATTTTTTGAAGATTACTTGGGGTCATATACCATCTGTGGAAAATCTTCAAATAGTTTTCTTTTAAATTTTGGGCAACTGTAAATTTTTGAGTTAGCTTCCAACTTTGTTTCCAGTATTCTAGTTTTATTGGATGGCTGATATTCAGTGCCCACAGGACCATTACGTGTTTGACTGTCTCATCTTCTCTCTTGTATAGTAAAAGTGCTTTGTACAATTTAGCAATTATATGTGGTGGATTTTCTCACATGATTTTTATTATTTTGTGTTGCTCTTTCATGTTAAATCCATACAGCTTCAAGTCAATCTGGAATCTTTCTGTTAATTGTCTGTAGGGGAACCAGTTTAGAATTATCCCTTCATCTTCCAATTCTCTTCTTTCCTTGATTTTTAGAACTCCTGTAGTATGTTCATTAATTAAGTCTTTGTATCTAAGCCATTTAGTCGTGCTTTTCCGTCTTCCGAAGAAGGCTTCCTGAGGTGAAACCCACTTTGGAATTGAGTTGATGAATACTCGTCTGTAATTGTTCCATATTGTCAAAAGAGATTTTCTGATGTAATGATGTGTAAAATCTTTGTCTACTTTGGCTTTATCGTAACAAATGTACGCGTGCCATCCCATTCTTGAGTCAGCTCCTTCTAATGTTAGTAATCTTTCTTTTCGTAAGTTGATCCAGTCCACAATCCAAGACAATGCAGCAGCTTCATAATAAGTATAGATATCCGGTACTCCCGCTCCTCCTCTAGTTGTTAGATCAGTTAAGGTTTTCCAACTTATTCGGGGTTTCTGTCCCTCCCAGATAAATTTTGTTAAGTCTTTTTGCCATTGAATAAATGGCTTTCTGTTGGTTATTATAGGCAGGTTTTGAAATAAGAACATTAATTTGGGTAATACGTTCATCTTACTTGCTGCTAATCTTCCCATAAGTGAGAGTCGCTGTTTTATCCAGTCTTCTAGTTCTTTCTTTCTTTCTTTCTTTCCATTTCTTTTCATAGTTATTTTCATTAAGTTCATTATTACGTTTAGAGATCCAAATTCCCAAATATTTAATCTTTTTAAATGTATTAAATCCAGATATCTCGGTTAACTTCTCTTCCTCTTTTTTACTTATATTTTTGGTCAAAATTGCTGTTTTTTCTTTGTTTGCTTTGTTTGCCAGAAAGATCACCAAATTCATTCATCAATATATTAAGACGCTTAATACCAGTTGTAGGTTCATCTAAAAAAAGTACTAGATTGTCGGCGAAAGCCTTCAATTTGAATTGATGCTTTTTTAATTGTAGTCCTTTCACTTCTTCATCTTTTCGTATAGCGTTGTTTAATATCTCCATTGATATTATAAACAATAAAGGGGATAGTGGGCATCCTTGCCTTGTGCCTTTCTTCACTGTTATGAAATTTGTTTTTTCACCATTAATGATTGGTTGGGTTTGTTGTTGATCATAAATCGCCTCGATCCATGTCATAAATTTGGAACCTACATCCATCTTCCGAAGTACAACTTTTAAAAATGGCCAGTTTAATGTATCAAATGCTTTCTCAGCATCTACAAATATCACCACAAGCTTCTTTTCATTGAGTTTCTCGTAGTGTTCTATTATATTAATAACTGTTCTTATATTGTGTCTTAAAGTTCTTTTGGGTAAAAACCCATTTTGGTCTTCACGTATCATTTCTAGAAGAATTTTTTAAAATCTGTCAGCTAATATTGATGCAAAGATTTTATAATCAATATTTAGTAATGATATTGGTTGATAATTCTTCACGTCTGTATGATCTTTGCCTTCTTTTGGGATAAGCATTATGTTCGCTTTGTTCTGTGATTCTGGTATCCAGTAGAAAGAACTTCATTTATTTTCCTTTGCAATGGAAGCGACAGTTCATGTTCAAACGTCTTATAATATGCTGCAGAAAAACCATCAGGACCTGGAGCTTTGTTTTGTTTTAGACATTTGATTGCTTCCATGATTTCCATCATAGCCACTGGTCGATTCAACATGGTTTTGTGTTAGTCTGAGATTTTAGCTATATCACATTTGTTCGAATAGTTACATATTTTTCTGTCTCCTCTTGAGAAGTTGGATTTGCATTAAAAAGTTTTTGTAGTATTCAAAAAAGCTTGCTTAATACCTTCTTGATGTGGGATTCTAGTGTTCCCTCTTTTAATCTCGAGAATCATTTTCTTTTTTTTCTCCTTCCGTAATTTATAAGCCAGCCATTTTGATGTTTTATTAGTTTGCTCAAAGAATTTTTGTATTGTTTTCTTGATTTGGTGTTCAATTTCATAAAGATTTTCTTCATTCTATTGTGCCTGGAGATTCTTGAACTCCCTAATCATTCTTTCATTTGTGGGTTTTTTTCTTAATTGTTTATCTACTTCTTTCATTTGATCTAGAATTCTTTGCATCTTTTTGTTTCTCTTTTTTCTTATTTCTGAACCCCATTTTATGAAGAGGCTTCTTAAAACAGCTTTGCTTACATCCCAGACCCATTTCATGGGGACATCTTGAGAGATGTTTTCTTGAAAATAGCTGGAAATTTCAATTCTTGCTTTTTAAATATAGTCCTCTTTCTATAGTATATCTTCATTTAGTCTCCAAAATTTTTCTATTGTTCTTTGTTTCAGTTCTGTTTGAACAGGATTGTGATCTGAACATAATTTTAGTAAAATTTCCATTTTGCTTATTTTGAGTGGAAGATTTGTGGAGGCTAATATTAAATCAATTCTAGACATTGTCTTATAGTGATCTGAAAAAAATGTATATCCTGTTTCATAAGAACAAGGGTGAAAGAAAAACTGTTACAGAGAAACTATGAAGAAAGATTAACAGTGGAGGGAAAAGAAGTGAAAGTTTTTAAAGATGTTCCTTACCAAATATTAAGAAGACGACAAGATTATAAGAATCTAACTACAATTTTACAGAGATATAATATAAGATATAAGTGGGAGAGACTTGAAGGAGTGTCTTTCACCCTGAACTCAAGGAGATATAGATGTACGACTCTATCACAAGCAACTGAAGCTGTCGAAAAAGTAAGAGAAATATTTGAAAATAAAAAGAAAGAATTCAGAAAAAGAAGAGAAGAAAAAGAAAATGGAGATGAAAAGGAAAATGATAAGTTAGAACAGGAAGGAGACGAAGGGGAAATTGAAGGAGAGGAAAAGGATCAAGAAGAAGAGTTAGAAATAGAACAACAAAGTTTGGGAACAGAGGAGAAATCTGAAGAAGAAGAAGAAGACTAAGAAATGAGTCTAAAATGTATATCTTGGAACGTAAAAGGTCTGAATTCTAACTACAAGTGTAGACAGGTCTTCCATTATTTAGAAAAAGCAAAGGCGGATATAATATGTTTACAAGAGACCAAGATTAGAGATTGGGATGTAACATATTTGAAGAATCCTAAATTAGGAAATTGTTACATTTTGGCTTTTGAAAAGAAAAAGAGAGGAGTGGTAATATATGTCAATCCAAAATATCCCACAGAAGACGTATTTAAAGATAAAGAAGGACATTACATAGGAATACACGTCCAACTCCCAAATACACAGTCATTGCTACTTGGTATATACTCCCCATTGGATAACAAAAGTAAATTTTACAAAAAGATCGGCGAAGAATTGCAAAATTATGTAAAAGAGAAGAAACAGGAACAAATCTTTATAATGGGAGATATGAATGGAGTTTTGGTACCAGAGGAAGATAGAACAATAAATAAAAATCAAAGAAAGAAACAAGGAAAACTTCCCAGATCTTTCTTCAGAATAATGGAAGATCTTTTATTAATGGATATATGGAGACAGAAGACAGGAGATGAAAAAGGATTCACAGTCATCAAACGATGTCTAGAATAGACTTATGTTTAATTTTGAAGTCATTACATAAAATAGTGAAAGACGTCGAGATTCTGCCAAGGATATTTTCGGATCATTGCCCAATCCAAGTTAAAATAAGTATGAAAAAACAAAGTAATTATTCAACATGGAGGGTAAATGATTTTTTTATTCAGGGATGAAGAATACCTGAAAAAAATAAAATAAGCACTAAGGAATTATTTCAAAGAAAATTAAATGGAGGGAATGCCACTCAAGATTATATGGGATGCTGGAAAAGCGGTAATGAGGGGTCTGCTGATAAAGTGGAACACAGAATGGAAAAAAGGATGGAGAAGATAACAAAACTGGAAACAGAAATCAAAAAGAAAGAAGAAGAGTTAAGAAGAGACCCCGCCAATAAAAGAGTGAGACGGGAGATTAAAAAGTTACAAGAAGAAATCTGGGGAGAAAACATGGTGGAGATGGAAAAGAAGTTAAGAATATTACGATTAAAACATTTTGAGAACGCCAATAAGCCAGGAAGATGGCTAGCATACAGATTGAGGAAAAGACAAGAGAGAAATTTAATTTTATGAGCGAAGAAAGAGAATTTAATATATACAGATCAAAAAACAATTATGGAAGTCTTCCAGAACTATTATAAGGTGTTATATAGTAAGGACAGTAAAAAGAAAATGAAGGAAAAAATGGATAAATATTTACAAGAACAAGAAATCCCAAGGTTGACGGAGGATCAAAAAAAGAATTTGAATGCTAATATAACATTGATGGAAGTTACAGAAGCAATAAAAAGAATGAAGATAGGGAAAGCACCAGGACCAGATGGCTTTTCAGCGTTATACTATAAGGAACTACAAGAAGAATTGTCCCTGCCGATGCAGAAAATGTTCAATGAGATCATAATTAATGGTAAACCAGAATCATGGAGAGAAGCAAATATAACTTTGATATTAAAAGAAGATAAAGATCCGGCAGAACCAAAAAGCTACAGACCGATATCGTTATTGAATATCGATTACAAAATATTTACAAGTATAATAGCGGAAAGATTGAAGAAGATTGTACAAGAAATAATTCATGAAGATCAAAATGGCTTCCTCCCGAGAAGATACGTCAGGGATAATATTCAGACAGTAATAAATATTTTAGAATACTACGAAAGACATAATGAGAAGGAAGGCATGGTGGTTTTTGTTGACACAGGGAAGGCTTTTGACAACCTGAATCAAGAATTTATGATAGAATTATTAGACAGAATGGGATGTGGAAACAAATTCGTAAATTGGATAAAACAAATATATAAAGATAACAAAGCTCAATTACTCATAAATGGAGATAAGACAGCAGCAATTGAAATTAAGAAGGGAACACGACAAGGATGTCCTCTATCACTGCTTCTTTTTATAACAACACTAGAAGTACTTTTAAGGAAGATGAGAACAGATGATACAATAAAAGAAACAAAAATAAAAGGACACGAGTATAAAGTGAAAGCTTATGCTGATGATCTGGTGATATTTCTTGAAGAACCGAAACTAAGCATAAAAAGATTGTTAGAAATATGTAATGAATTTGGGGAAGTAGCAGGCTTTAAGATAAGCAAGGAGAAAATGAAGGTCTTGACCAAGAACATGAGAAAGAAAGAAGTAGACGATTTGATACGGATGACAGGGTTTAAAGAGGAAAAGAAGATCAATTATTTGGGAATAACAATAACTAAACAGAATAACGGATTATTCGAAAATAATTATGGAAAAAAATGGAAGGAAGTTAAAAGAAATTTTCAGACATGGACAAAGCAAAATCTGTCTCTATTGGGACGGATGTCTGCAATCAAAATGATGATATTGCCTAAGACAAACTATTTGTTTCAGAACCTTCCAATAATTACTAATACTAAATGTTTTCAGGTGTGGAAAAAAGAACTTTCAGATTTCATCTGGAGTGGAAAGAAACCCAGGATAAGATGGAAAACATTGATAGACAGGAAAGAAAATGGAGACTGCAGTGTACCAGACATGAAACTTTATTATTATGCAAATGGTATGATGTGGTTAAAGGATTGGATTACATTGAGTAATGGAAGAACATTAAACTTAGAAGGTGCAGATCTCTGGTTCGGATGGCACGGTTATTTGTGGTATAATAAGGTGAAAGTAGACAGAGAATTCCTAAATCATTACATAAGAAGACCTCTGTTAGAAATTTGGAAAGTATGGAAAAGAAAACTATATTTGAAAATACCGCTGTGGGTTTCACTTCATGAAGCTCTATACGGAAAGTGGAAAGGAACAACAGATAAATGGATAACATATAAAGACTTGTTGGTAAACGTGGGGAAAGAATCACAACGTATAAAGACAAGAGAAGAATTGGTAAGTGAAGGATGGAATTGCCAGTGGTTCCTCTATATCCAGCTCAAAGAAAGATTAAAAATGGACCAAAAATTAGAGGGGTTGGAAACTAATATACATTTAAATGAGTTTGAAAAAATAATATTTGAGAAGAAAGATCATTTGGCGTCACAACTATATAAATTTATGTTGGAGCGAGAGCTGGAAACTGAAACTATAAAAGACACAATGATAATATGGGCACGAAATATCGATCAGGAAATTAAATTGGACCAATGGAAGAAGAGTTGGGAGAACACTCAGAAATTCATGTTGGCACAGAGCTTAAAAGAAAATCATCTGAAAATGTTACATAGGTGGTATTTGGATCCTGTGAAATTAAGTAAGATGTACAAAACTAAAGATAAGAAATGTTGGAAGTGTGAAAAGGAATGTGGCACCTTTTATCATATGTGGTGGCAGTGTGAAAAAGCAAAAAAGTATTGGAAGAAGATTCATGAAATAATCACAAAGATTCTGCAAATAAAGATACCACTGATGCCAGAGTTCTTTCTTTTGAACATGATTCATCAAATGGATAAAGAACACCATAAGCATAAAAATAAGATACTCTATATGGTCACAGCAGCCAGAACAGTGTATGCCAAATATTGGAAGAGAAATGTAGTACCAGAACCGGAAGATTGGTTAATGAAACTTTTAGAATATGTCTCCTTAGAAAGTTTATCACGTGCTATGAAAGAAACAAGAAGGGGTGAAAAAGACAATGAAATGATGGAAGTGAGAATCATTTTACAGAGATTTGCCAGGAAGATTAATCGATATGAGAGGATAATGAGAAGATAATAAAAATGCTTGATAACAGAAGATAACAATTAGGATTTGAATAAGCAATGTTGATGGCCAGTCAACAATTTCATAAATATATAGAGGTAATAGATAAAGAGAGAAAGGATTAACCAAATAAAAGAAAGAAGGAAGTGAAAGATAATGAGAGGTAGAAAAGGATCTAAATAGAGAAGATCCTTCTGAGTAAAATATACAGCAAAGATATAATAGTGATTGTATAATAAAATTTAACAGATTATGTAATATTTCTAATATACTATTGGAATGAAAATAAGTAAATAGAACATTAAGTATATAGGTAATATATATTCTTTCTTTTTCTTTTTATACAATCAGAAAAAATATGACAATTGAAATATGTACGTTAATATTTACTCTTGTTTTTTAAATAAAAAAAAATGTATATCCTTGTATATTTCCATTTTTGTATCTCCATACATCGAATAAAGAGAGATCATCCATCATTGAGAAAAAGCTTTTAGGGAGCTTTCCATTGTTTCGTGTCTTTTTTTTTTTTTTTTAAACAGATCTATCGTTTGTAGGATTAATGACACCATTCATATCCCCCCAAAGAATAACATTTTCCTGATTGGTATCTTGAGTATTTTTCATTATCTCTTGATGCAATCTTTGAAAAAAATTTCCCTTAGCACCATTCCGCGCATATATACCAACAATCAAAGGTTTGCTTTGTAAGATGTTAATTTCCTGTCCAATGTATTGCCCATTTTTGTCCTTAAAAATTTCTTTTGCGGGATATTTACTGTTTACGTAGATTAGAACACCTCTTTTCTTTTTTTCAATAGTTGATGCAAAGCAGTTTCCAAGTTTGGGATTTCTTGCGTATTTCAAATCCTGTGTAGATTCTCACTTCTTGAAGACAAATTATATCAAGGTGTTGTTTCTCAAGAAAGTAAAATACCTGTCTTCTTTTAAACTCTGAGTTTAGTCCTTTAACATTCCAAGTTCGAATTTTGATGGTCATCGTGATATTCTTTTTAAGCTTTCATTCTTTTCATTCTCTCCAGCATTTCTTTTGCTTTATGTGTTGAATTAATTTTGTACCTCTTTTGTTGATAAGAGAATGAAAGTCCTTTAAGTTTTTCCCATTTGTAGCTAATTTTGTTTTTCATTAGAAAGTTGGCTAATGATTTGTATTCTTGTCATCTCTTAAGAATCTGATATGGTATGTCTTTGAAGATTTTTAGTTCAGTATCTTCCACCACTAATTTTTTTCTCGTAACTTGTTTGTAGTATTTTTTCCTTAATCACTGTTCTTGTAAAGCAGATAACCATGTCACGAGGTAGTTTTCTTTCTCTTGCGATTTTGGATGTAGTTCTAAACATCTGATTTATTGATGCTTCTAATTTTTCTTCTGGTATTTCAGTGAACTCTGCCAGTATCAGTATCAGTTTCTCGTACAAGTTTTCAGAAGTGTTATCTGGTAATCCTCTCAATTTTAGGTATCAATCACGATATCGCAGTTCTTGGGCTTCTATCCAATATTTTTCTTCATCTTGTTGCTTTTTGAGTGACTCGACCGATTCTTCTACTTGTTTTGTCTGTTCTTTTAGAGATTTGTTTTCATCTTTCAATGTAGCTATATCTTTGGTTATGTTTTCTATCTTCTTTCCTATGATGGTTAATTCCTGCTTCATATCTGTGCTCAATTAGAATCTTGTCTCTTTTAATTCATGCCTTATCTCATCTTTAAAACTTCTGAATTCCTCCATCATTTGTATTATTAATTCTGTTGATTTAGGTGGGAAATGTATTGAGGTTCTTCTTGCAGCAGTTCCAGCAGCACTCGCTGCAGCTGCTGCATTCCCTGAGCCGGTTCTAGTTCCTGGATCCATCATGCAATATCAACAATATTAAATATGTTTAACTGTTTGATACACTCCTCTTAAGATCAAGTATTCCCACTGATATTATTATTATTTTTTCTAGGTCTTACACAATGTCTTGATTCACTTAAATCACTTTAAAGACTGTTTCTCCTGAAGTCTCTCAATATATGAAATTCATCTCGTTGTAATTAGTATATTTACAATAACCAAACAATGAGTTTCTCTTACTGTAGCTTATTTACATCAGTTATACTTATACTATAGTTAGCTTCAGTCACAGTTTTCTACTATATCCCAATCAATTTTTGTCTGCCTATTTTATATATTTTATATGTTCTGTACTCTATATACTCTATATACTTATATTATGTATACAGTAGCTATAAATCTATGAAATCTATAAAATATTTGATATAGATAAGTGTATCTTCAACTTAGTCTTGTTTTGAAGTTTCTTATTCACAATTCATTCTTTCAGCTATAAAATGTGTAAACCAGTTCATGCAAATTCATGAGATAATTATTATACACTTATAAAGATTTAAACTTGCTTGCTTTGAAATGCCTTGCATTACTTACTTAAAAATTATTTTTAAAATGTAATTTTAAGAAGTTTTAAGAGAACAGTGATTTTCAATCAATTAGTTCAATTAGTTCTATACAGAAATATATTTCAATCAGATATGTCCTAATATACCCGGGTCTTTGAGAACACAATTCTTCTTCCAGAAGGGAGGGGGGAACTCTTCCGGCACAGTCTTTTGTAGATCAAATTTATTTTCTCCCTTTCAGAAGTTATAAATAAATGACACTTTCAATTTATAAGGTTTTAAATTTTATATGTCACCTTTCTTCTTTTAATCCAAGGCGTAAAGTTTTACTAGACAATCAAGTGTCATAAAATTGTTTCCGAGTTCGCGATCTCCCCAGTGTTTCTTCTTGCTCCCAGCTCCACTTAAGTCTTTTTGAACAGCTTGATTAATGGCGGTTTACGACAGTTCAAGCTGGCTGGATCTCGCCCCCCCTCTTCTCTTTGTTCCTCCCGCAGCTCGAATAGTGGAGTTTTATGTATCAGTAAAAAGTTCTTAAACTGTCTTAAACTGTCCAGATCCAAATCTCGCTTGTAAGTAAATTCTTTCTTTTGTTTGTTCTCTTATAAGTTCATAGTTTATTAAATGGTATACCACGTGGTACATAGTTAAGTCTTTTCTTGATTTTATATAGTCCAGCATTTAACAGAGTCCTCCAAGTCCACTTGCCAAATTCATGTAGTAAGAATCAAAATCTTCCCAAAAAGTCTCTATTTCTTCAAGATGTTTGCGTTGTATTAGGTTTTCTAACTTATAGAGTGTTAATAATCCAAACTATAGTAACTTACGTTTATTGCCGCTTCTGCTAAAAGTCTCTGGAAGCAAAAAAGTTGAGTATCAAACATTTTTGCTCTAATAAAGCTCTTTCTTTAACTGAGGATTCTTGAAAGTTCAATTTAAAAGTTGGTGGCTGCGCTTGTGCCAATCTGCCAGCGACAACAACATGGTCGTGGATAGTTCTTCAGTCCCCACAAGCTCTGTTCGCTCTTGCAGAAATCTTCTGTAAGGGCTAGGAGCCTGGATCTGGACCCCCTCCAAACCTCTCGAGACCCCCTTTACCGGGGGGGGGTACTTGACTGGCTTGTAACTTATGAACATGCTTCACACTCTCTCCCTGCGCCTCCACTTCATTTGCCAGCCACATCCATCCCAGGAGGTAGGTGGGTTGCCCTTTGGCCAGGCTATGATCCAAAATATCAGGCTGCAGTCCCTCCTTAAAAAATTTGATCCTAGTTGCCTTGGGCCACTCTGGAATCTTAGTAGTCAGGCAACAGTATTCACATGCATACTTAGCCACCATCCCTCTCCCTTGCCAAAGCTTCCTCAATAGGTTATGGTCATGCTCCTGCAGAAAGGAGTTCTCAAACCTTTCATAGAGATTGGTCATAAACATGTCAAGATCCATCATCTCTGAGGCTCTGGTGTCATAGAGGGAGACTTTCCACTCTGCTGTCTCTCCACAAAGTCACTGGCTAATATATCTCACCCTGGCAGGGTCATCAGGGAACCGGTTCCCAAAGTTGACCATGTAATTGGAGACCACATATAGGAAATAAGCAAGAGTCTCGTCATCACTGCTGTATGTTGCCTCCAGCTCATGAAAGAGTTGTTGCCCCAGCTGCTTGTACACTGGCCTTCTATTGGCTTGTCCCGCTGGTCATTGCTGGCCATGGAATGGCATCCTGGAACTGGCGCCAGCTGTGGGTCCCTGCCCTGCCACTGCCTGCCTTGTTACCATGGCGTGTTATAGATTCAGGGTGAACCAGTTGCTCAGTGCAGTGCGCAGCACAGCTATCTCTTCTTTCAAACTTTCCACCTCATCGTCCTTGTCCTTCAGCAATTCTCAGGCTATAGCATCGCTGGCCCTGGTGTCCCATCTAGTAGTCTGCCGTCTTTCTTGTCTAGTTTCTTCACACCAGGACTAGATCCTCCACTTCAGGTGAAGTATTGGGCAGCCTCTCTACTTCTGTCCAGGGCCAGATGACATGAGTTTGAGTTAATGCAGTGTATGCTTCCACTGCCTTCTCAGCTTCATTGCCTTGTTCCTCTTGAGACATTCTCAAGGTGGTGGTGAGTTTGAAGTATGAACAGGTAAACTGAACTCTCTGTCAAGACTCAAGGAACCACAGTCGCAAAGTTTCTTAGCAAAGCATGTTTTATTTGGAACTGTATACACTTTTCTGGTAGTAGTAGTAGTAGTAGCACTAGCAGACTTTAGAGCTCAGACTGACAAAATAGAAGAGAACAAGCTGTTAAGATTCCAGACCCTCCCATGCATTCTTCTCTAGCTGTAGCCCCATTATCTTCCTACAGCTGTTTTCCCAGGGCTGGTACCAACCTAGCATCTACTTCAAAGCTTCTAATCAAGTACTCTAATTCCCATACTAATGGCAGGCACCGCTGGCTGCCTGACAATACTTTGGATATATCATGAGAAGGCATGACTCACTAGGAAAAAAAAATGCTTGGCAAGGTAGAAAGTAGTAGGAAAAGAAGAAGACCACATTACAGATGGATATACTACACATCCCTGAATTTGCAAGACCTTAGCAGGACAGTTGATGATAGTGATAGCAATAGTAATAGCAGTTACATTTCTATACCGCTTATCAGTGCAAAACACCCCCTACGTGGTTTACAATATTTTAGCTAATTGCCTCCAACAAGCTGGGTACTCATTTTACTGACCTATAGAAGGATGGAAGGCTGAGTCAACTTGGAGCTCTGTAGGATTGAATTCCCAATGTTGTGGCTGCAGTACTGGCATTTAACCACTGCGCCATTGGGGCTTCTTAGGGTGATAAGGTGACTTGGAGGTCTCTCATTCACCATAAGTCAAAGTCAACTTTATGCAAGTTAACAACAATAACACACTGACTTCAGGTGGCTGTGTAGTGCAATCAGCTGTTTGAGAGCAGAACTCCCAAAACAGCAAAGCTTTTCTGGTTGTCAGCCTTTCAAAATTAGCATCCAAAGGGTGGAAACACCTCCCCATTAAAGGAGATTTGTAAAGGCTTGGCAAAATCCCAATCCAGTTTCTAGCAGCAACACTGGTGGTTCATCAGGTGATCCAGATGCTTAGTGGTGAGGACTGGGGGATACAGAGTGATCTACCGCTGAGGAAAGATAGCAGACATTGGGTCTGTGGAAACACTGCCATCACTTTTAAAAACACTTTCAAAGAAAGGAACATGAGCAACCTGGTATCAATTACACACAAAGCTACCTCGTCAATAGGAGTTACCATACAAATAAAACTAGAACTGTGCACTATACATTGTGATAACTTGTGGACATAGACTACCTGTTAACAGAACCTGGCAAATCAAATGGAGAATTGACACAATGAGAAAGAAACAGAAAAGTCATCGTAACAACCTGTTTTACTGTTGCAATTGAATAAGAAACATTTAAAACATTGAAACATTTCAAGTAAAAGACTAAAATCCATTTCCAACTGTCTTAAGAGAGACTGTTATAACATCTGACAAAACTTAAATTAGAACTGTTGATGGGCTCTTTGAATTGGAAAGTTAAGGACTGTGGTTCTCTGTCTACTGGAATCTGTGTCATTAGATGGATAAGAACTTTAGTAAATAATTGGCATAAAATAATAAAGAACTCTATAAGAAAATAGCGGAAAAGATTGCCTGAAAGAGACTTGAAAGAGGCTTTAATAAAGATTGTAAAAGTAATTAAACTATTCAAAAACAGTTTACATCTCATCTTGTTGATTTTGAAGTATTAACAGTGGTATAGACAGAAGGGATCAGAGAGCGTCAAACAAGAATATACATTCTTACGCATATAAAATATTGACTGTAAGCACAAAGTATACAAAGAGACAGATGGACAGACTGGAGAAGTCAAAGTCACCAAACCTTAATTAGTAAAATTGTAATAAGGAGGCAAAGTTACAACTTTGAATTAGGGAAGAGTTTTATATCGTTGTATTAAAGAAAAAGAAAAGACATGTTGTTTTCTACATTTCAACTAAAATTCCTACAAAAGAAATGCTTAGAGACAAAGATGGACAAGCAATTGGATTGGAAATTTCAATACAAGGACTGTTTATTCAATTAATCAGCATCTACACACCCTGTGAAAATAAAGATTTTTACTTAAAAAAACTGAAAGAATGACTACAAGACTATGAATATGAAAATATGATGTCGGGTGACTGGCATGGAGTTGTAGATTTTCAATTGGATAAAAATGAGGAAAGAAAAGGGAAGAGAAAAAAAAAATCAGGGTAAACTTCCAAGAACATTCTTTGAAGTGATGCAAAATTTTACATTACTAGACAGCAGGAGGACTATGCATAGAAAAGAAAGAGGCTTCACTTTATATTCAGAAAGCCATAAAACAGCATCTAGAGTTGATATGTTCTTAATGTCAAAGCATCTGACACCTAAAGTTACCAAGATAGAAATTTAACAAAAGTTCTATCTGACCGCAGTCTGATTCTATTGAAAATTAAATCCCCAAGAAAAGAATTTCATTGGCATCTCAATGAAAATTTATTAGAAGATGAAGAGATATTACAAAAGGCAAAAAATGAACTTTTTTCCAAGAGAATATAAATGGAGAAACTGATATGCATTGTGGGACACCAGCAAATGGGACACCAGCAAAGCAGTAATGTGGGATTTCTTCATCCAGCAACAAGCAAAATAATCCAAAAAATGAAGAAAAAACCCACAAACACTTTTAGATGAAATTAGAAATAAGGAAGAAGAATTTTAAAAACTCCAATAAAAATATTTCAGAAACAACTCTCATTAATAATAGAAGGAGAAATACAAAGAAAATTAAAATATGGCAAACAAAAACATTTTGAACATGCAAATAAATGTGGTAAATAGTTGGCATATAAGATGAAGGAAAAAAACAAATCACAGAAATTCAAGAAGGAAAGTCAATCCACACAGAACAGATCAAAATAAAAATGTTTTTGAAGACTATTTCTCCAAACTATTCAAAGTATAGAAAGAAAATGAGAAAGTGACTAAACATCTGAAATCACAAAATGTTCAACAAATATCGGAAGAACACAGAAAAATATTAAATGGCCCAATAACCATGAGAGAAATATTAGACGCAATAAAGAAATTAAACCTGAAAAATCCCCAGGCCTCTATGGTTTCACAGCTATATATTATAAAAAACTAGAACTGGAATTAATCAATTTATCAATCCTTTACATCAATCAATCAATCAATGAATCAATGTGCTATATAACAGGAGGGGTGATGCAAACTAACTCCAGCAATGTTTGTTAAAAAGCATCCTGTGTTTTCCAATAAACTCCATGTGTTTTCTTGAGAGGTACAGCACAGCAGAACATGACAGTTTCATAGCTAAAAGATATTGGAAACAAATACATATGCTAATTTGCAAAATTTTTGCAATGAAATTTGAACAGAAGCCGGAGTTCTACCTGTTGAATATGGTAGGCAACCATGCTGTACTAAAAAAAAATACTCAAAACTAATATTATACTTGATCACATCGGAAAGAATTAATTATGCATAAAAGTGGGAATCAGATAATAAACTCTTCATATATGACTAGTTATTAAAAACAATGGACATGATGGAAATGGAGAAACTGACACTGTTATTGAAAGAAGCATGTATTCAGGGAAAATTTTTACAAAATCATTTATAAGCGGTACCCAACCCCCAGTAAATTGGTCAAGACGTATAAAGGTGTAAGCAATCAGTGCTGGAAATGCAAACACCATTAGGGTTCTTTTTATCATATGTGGTTGCAATGCCAAAAAGCAAAGAAATTTTGTTTACTAATTTGTAAGCATATGCAAAAGATTCTAAAGATAAAAATAGTATTTAGACCAGAGCTATTTTTGCTAAATATGATATATAGGAAGGATATTATGGAAAGGCAGCATAGAAATTTGATAAGATATATATTAATGGCAGCTAGGATTATATGTGCAAAATACTGGGAAAATAGTGAAATACCAAAACTGAGTTAATGGGTAAATAATTTACTGGATCTTGCAGAAATGGATAAACTTACAATTTTATTGAAAGAAAATTCAATAGAATCTTTTCTAAAAGTATGGAAACCTTTTATGGATCATGTTGGGAATAATAAGGAAGTCTTAATGGTTATGGGTTTTGGTATGTAAAGGATAAAATTGATTTAGCTAGATAGGGAAAATATGTATAATGATGTATATGAATTTATAATGAAGCTATGGAATAAAATTAGGAATATGAACCAACAGGTGAAATAACTCAGGAAAAAACTTTTGGTCTTATGTTTGTATCCTTTTTTCAATGTAAGTATGTGTCAGTTATTATATGTTATTGTATGTATATTAAGACTTATTTGAACGCTTGGGTTGGAAAATTCTCTTTTCTTCTTGCTTACTTTCTCTTTTTACTTCTTTTACTATTTCTGTATTGCTTTTTATCTTTTTCTTAGATTTTTTCCTTTTTTTCTTTGTTATATATTATATTTGCATGAAATATGTCATATATTGTGTTCGTATCATGTCATAATTGTGTTTGCATGTATTATATTAATAAAGATTATTATTTTTAAAAAAGAAGCATCTATTCAAAAATTGGAGAAAGAATGGGAACCAATTCTAGAATATAGCAAAAAAGAGGAAAAAGAAGTTATTAGCAAAAATAATTGTAAAGATACTTAAGTATCAAAATTTCACAAAAATAGTATGTTATATACTAAATAATCGAAATTTGGTGATCTTGACACAAATTGATTAATGTGCAGGTATAATTATAATTTGATATAGTAATAATTCCATGCGGAAAGCAATATGATGGAAAATACATAATGGGAGGAAAGAGAGAGGGATAGGAATAAGAGAAAGAAGGGGGTGGTGTGTTATGCACTTTAATATGAGATTATTTGTAAAAAAAATGATAGAAAAAACATATGTTGATATATATTAGGATATATTTATTTTATTTCTTAATAAAAATTATTTTTAAAAGCCAACAAGAACACACTGTGATGTTTCTGCAAACTGTTCACTTAAAATTTCTTCAAATATGACTTCTGGGTTGGATATAGAGTTATGTGACAATGCTCTTTAGTAAATCCTGCTAAGGGGACATTGTACTGAATGTGGCTGATGCTGATTTGAGATTTGGAGACCAGCAAGAGTTGTCTTCTGAGTGCAGGAGGCTCAGAGTTGCCCTTGTGATCCAGAATTCCCAGGCATCTACGGGACCTTATCAAGGTGTCTCTGGAAGTGCAGAGGACTGAAGGGAATCAGGCAGACATCATGCCCAGCCATGCAGCACTCACCGTTTATGGACATTATGATGTCCAGTCAGCCTTCCTAACTCCTTGAACAAACAATTTGGAAAATAAAGAAGCTCTCCAGCTGTTTGGGGGTGAATTACTTCAACATCTCCACCTCTGCAAATTAAGTGTGAGTTCTAAAGGGTTTTTTTCCCCTTCCCAAAGTGGCTCAGCTGATAACTCAAACAAAAACAAACTGTAGGCAATAAGTACAAGCTCCAACAGAATTCTAAGGCAAAGAGAGTCCTAAGTTAGTCAGGATAATGGAGTCAGTTATGGAATTCAGCAAGATATCCAGCAAGGTGGAAGGTCAGATAAGCTCTGACAACTCTTGGAGGGGAAGGGCGGCAGCTATATAGATCAGAAGCCTAATGCAGCTATTGCCTGATTAATTGTTCGTGGTTATATATTATCTGAGATTGGTGTAGGCTGTCTCTTTGTTGTCTGTGTCCAGCAAAGGTAAGTAATGATAAGTTATCTTCTGTGTCTGAAGGAGCAGAATCTGAAGGATCTGAAGCTGGCACCACCCCCTGTTTGTCGCATTGTAACTCTTCCTGTACAGCAGGTTCTGGCTTGCCTCCTGTTTCAGTTTCTGGAATGTCCTCTGTTTCAGATTCTGAGTCATAGTCTGTGTTCTGGATGTAGGGCATGGTATTGTCAATGGAACAATAGCATACTTCTGGACTCAGTTACATTGTTGGATCTGAAATAAAAGGGAAAGATATCTCTATATTAGGGAAAATTTCAGAAATAGAATGAAGATATCTACACAAGAGTCACAGAGGCACTGAGAGATGTCTTGGAGATTAGAACTGGATGAAGTATACTGTATGGATTCTGTCACAGCCAGGCAGAAAAATCTGCCATGAGACGTGATAATTTATTTTTTGAAATGGAGAATAAAATATGGAATTCTTCAAGAACACAATCTGAACAAGCTTCAAATTGATGGGAAAGAGGTGATAATCTTCAAAGACAAGCCAGAATTTTGAGAAGGAGATGAGACTATGCTTTCTTGACTAAGAAGTTGAAGCAATATGGAATTCCCTTCAGATAGAGGCATTTAGAAGGCTTGGTTTTTTGGTATAGAAAAGGAGGATTAAATCTAAATACAATTTCAAAGGTGAGAGAATTTTTGGAGAAGAAAGGATTTTGAAGAGCAATCCCTAAAAAGAGAGAGAGAGAAAAGACACTGGAAAAAAACTTGAAGGAACAAAGTAATGGAGATGACCAAAGTGCCCATGCCAAGGCAAGTGTGGATATGGACTAAAAATCTAAAAATGACTTTAAATGTATCTCTTGGAATATTAGAGGGGCTAACTGTGCTGGAAAAGGAGTTTTTTTTTTTTATCATTTGAAGAAACAGATTAGATTTAATTTACCTTCAAGAGATACATATAAGGAAAAAAGACAAAAATAATTTGCAGATCCTAAATTGGGAGATGAACTGGTTTTCTGTGTAGATGCTAAATTGAAACCAGAAAAGATTTTGAAAGATGTGAATGGATGATATCTTGGAGTGGAAATACAAATTCATGGACAAAAAATTTGATCTTGGCAGTTTATGCCCTTAGAGAGAAAATGCCAATTTCTTGGAAAAACTTTTAGAAATTTTTGGAAATTTCTTCTGATAGGTGGATTCTTACGGGTGATTGGAATGGCGTACTTAATCCTGAAATACATAGACTGGTAGAAAAAGAAAAGAAACAGGATCAGGGAAAACTCCTGAAGTCCTTTTTTTAATCTGATGGACAATTTGGAAGTTGTGGATCCTTGGAGAATCTTTTTTCAGAAAGACACAAATCCATTTCAAGGATTGGTATACTTGTTAATGTCTAAATCATTGGCCAACTCTATAAAAGATATGGAGATACTGTCAAAGTTTCTATGAGATCATAATCCATACCATTAGCCCTTACAAAGAAAAAGATTCAGTGGGCTTGGAGACTGAATGAAACTTTTCTTAAAAATGAAATTGGATTGAATAAGGCTAAACAAATCTTAAAAATTATTTTGAGGATAATATGAATAAAGGTGTAACTATCAGAACAATATGGAATGCGAGTAATGCTGTTATGAGAATGTTCTTTATACAACAAAATGCACAACTTAGAGAGACAACAGAAAATCAAAGTACTTTGGATGAGATTAAGAAAAAAGAGAATGAACTAAAAAACAATCCATCCAAATCATCAATTTTTGAAAGAGATAAAGATCTTACAGAAACAATTATTCATGAATATGGTATTTGACATAAAGAAGAAGATAAGATTTACTAAGCAAAAATATTTTGAATGAGCAAATAAACTAAGAAAATGTCTTGCTTATAAGTCGAGAAAAGAAAGAGAAAAAAAGATTTTAAAGATTAAAGATGGAAAGACATTGACATCTGACAATGATAAGATCAACAGGATTTTTTAATAAATTTTTCTTGAAACTCTATAAAAAGCAAGATATATCTAAAGAAAAATTTCACAAATACCTAGATTTACAGAATTTGTCTTCAATTTTGGAAGTTGTGGAGGCATAAAAGAAGTTGCAGATGGGTAATGCTCCAGAGCTAAAAGGTCTCCACACAGTTTATTATAAAAGTTTGGAAGATCAACTGTACTTGCCATTTCAACAACTCTTGAGCTCAATTACAAAGATGGGTAAATTTGCAGATGGTCTCAAGCAAATATCATATTGATTCCAAATGAGGAACGAGATGTGGCAGCTCCTAAGAATTATAGACCCATTTCACATTTCAAGAATGATTGTAAGATTTTTAATTCTTGACGAAAGGATGAAGAAGGTATTACAGGATATCATACATGAAGACCAATGTGAATTTTTGCCAAAGAGAATTATTTAAAATAATTCAATATATGTAACAGATATTTTGGAATATCTTGATTATCATAATGAGAAACAAGCAGTCTTACTGTTTCTAGATGCAGAGGAGGTCTTTGATAACATCAATTGGACATTTATGATAGAGACACTGAAGGACTTTGACCATAATTTTATTCAATGGATTGAAACAATGTATGAGGTTTGACCATAAAAATCACATTTTTAAGCTAAGGGCATTTACTGATGATTTAATGCTTTTTTAAAATAATATCCATTAGATCTGCAGATATACAAATCAAGGTATTGAAGGACTTTGGCTGTTTGGCAGGCTTGTAAGGAAATTGACAAAAGAAGGTCAAAGACATTTGATCAATAAAATAGGATTAAAAATTATTAAAAAGGTGAAATATCTAGGTGTGATTTTTGGTAATCAGATTCCAAACTGTTTCAGAATCATTATGTTAGAATTTGGAATGCTTAAACTTTCCCTACTAGGTAGGATTTCAACTATAAAGATGAATGGCTTTTCCAAAGATATTGTTTCTACTTCAGACAATTCCAGTTCTGAACAATAAGGTGCCATTCAAGCAATAGCACAGAGATATAGCTAATTTTATTTGGCAAGGGGAAAAAACTGAGAGCGAGACCCAGGATTTTTCAGGATGCAAAAGATAGAGGAAGACTTGCTCTTCCAGATCTAAAACTCTATTTTTTTCTCATCATGTTGTTTTGGTTAAAAGACTGAGTTACTTTAAAAAGAGATGGGCTTTTATAGTAAGAAGATCTGAATTGATATTTGGCTGGAATACATTTTTGTGGTAGGATAAACTTAAAGCTAATGTTGATTACAATAATCATTATGTTAGACGTGCTTTACTAAGAGTATGGAATAAATGTAAGCTGAGATTATGTTCTAAAATGCCATTATGGGTGTCTTCACACAACACTTTGTTTAAGAGAGAAAAATTTTTTAAAGATAATTGGTTAACTTATAAAGACCTTTCAGTGATGGAAAGTGGGATATTTAAAATGAAATCAAATGAGAAAGTTATCCACAAAGATTATGATGTGTCTTGGTTTTCATATAGTTGACTGAATGATTGGTAGTTGACTGAATGGTTTAAAAGAATTAACTTTAGTAAAGGACTTGCAGGAAGGACACATGATCTTAAATGTCTCTACACTAATGCACAGAACAAGGGAAATAAACAAGATGAACTGGAACTCTTAATACAACAAAATGAATATGATGCAATAGACATCACTGAAACCTGGTGAGATGAATCTCATGATAGGAATGTAGTCATTCGGGGGTATCGCCTATTTTGGAGAAATAGACCAAACAAAAAAGAAGAAGGAGTAGCTTTATATGTAAAAGATGTTTACACCTGTGAAGAGATCCATGACTTAAATCCAGGAAGCCAGGTTGGAAGTATCTGGGTAAGAATTAAAGGAATGATAAACAATAGGAATGTCATTATGGGGGTCTACTACAGACCCCAAAACCTGACTGAGGACTTGGATGATGCCTTCCTGGAGTAGATGAACACACATTCAAAAAGGAGAGATTTAGTAGTAATGGAAGATTTCAAATATCCTGATATATGTTGGAAGTCAAACTCTACCAAAAGTATAATGTCCAACAAATTCCTCACTTGCCTTGCAGACAATTTCATTGTCCAGAGGGTGGAAGAGGCAACAAGGCGATCAACTAGTATAGATCTAATCCTAACCAACTGGGATGACCTTGTTAATGGGGTGGAAGTGGTGGGGTTCTTAGATAGGAGTGACCATGTTCTATTGGAGTTTATTATTCAGTGGGAAAGGGAAGCCAAGTGTAGCCAAACACACTTTCTAAACTTTAAGAAAGCTGCTTTCTGTTACTAGCTGAATTACTAGCTGAAATTCCATGGTCAAGAATACTGAAAAGGAAAGGAGTTCATGATGGTAGTTTCTTAAAAGTGAGATACTGAAGGTACAATTTAAAACTGTTCCATTAAGGAGGAAAAATGGGAGATGTCTGAAGAAACCAGAATAGGTGACTAAGGAACTCTCAACTGAATTAAATATGAAAAGAAACATGTACAAGAAATGGAAAAATAGGGAAATCACCAAAGAGGAATTTAAACAAACAGCCAGGATATGTAGGGGGGAAGGTCAGAAAAGCTAAAGCATAAAATGAACTCAGGCTTGCCAGAGACATTAAAAACAATAACAAGGGCTTTTTTTAGATATATCTGCAGCAAAAGGAAAAACAAGGAAATAATGGAGTCATTGCATGGAGAAGATGGCCAAATGCTAACAGGGGACAGATCAAAAGCAGAAGTACTCAACACCTTTGCCTCAGTTTTCAAAAGGAAAAAAGTACTCAACCTGGGAGGTGGGGAGCAGGTGGGGAAGTGGCAGAAATTCAGCACACTATAGATAGAGAAGTAGTAGAGGAATACCTGTCTACTCTAAATAAATTCAAGTCTTTGGGGCCAGAGCTACATCCGAGGATATTAAAAGAACTGGCAGAAGTAATTTCAGAACTGCTGGTGATGATCTTTGTGATTTCTTGGTGAACAAGAGAAGTCCCAGCAGACTGGAGGAGGGCAAATGTTGTCTCTATCTACAAAAAGGGGAAAAAAGAGGACCCAAATAATTATCACCTAGTCATCCTGATTGAAATCCTGAAATGATTATTGAGATCATTAAGCATACAGTTTGCAATTACTTAGAAAGCAATGCTGTGATTACTAAAAGTCAACATGGGTTTCTCAAAAACAAGTCATGCCAAGCTAATCTTATCTCTTTTTATGATAGAGTTACAAGCTTAATAGATGAAGGGAATGTTGTAGATGTAAATTTCCTGACTTCAGTTAGGCCTTCGACAAAGTTGCCCATGGTATTCTTGCAAAGAAGCAAGAAAAATGTGAGCTAAACAGGCCTACTGTCAGGTGGATTTGTAGTTGGTTGATTGACCAAATCTAGAGGGTCTTTATCAATGACTTCTCTTCATCCTGGAAAGAAGTGACTAGTGGGGTGCCACAGGGTTCTGTCCTGGGCCCAACACTATTCAACATCTTTATCAATGGATGAAGGAATAGGGAGTATGATGATTGAATTTGCAGACAATACCAAATTGGGAGGGGTTGCTAATATCCCAGAGGACAGGATCAAAATTCAAAATGACCTTTGATAGATTGCAGAGCTGGGCCAAAGCTAACAAAATGAATTTCAACAGATAGAAATGTAAAGTCCTTCACTTAGGCAGAAAAAATGGAATGAACAAATATAGGATGGGAGAGACCTGTCTGGGCAACAGTACATGTGAAAGGGATCTAGGAGTCTTAATAGACCACAATTTGAACATGAATCAGCAGTGTGATGCAGCAGCCAAGAAAGCAAACACGATTCTTGGTTGCATCAATAGGAATATGGTGTCCAGATTGAGGAAAGTAATAATACCACTCTATTCTGCTTTGGTCAGACCTCATCTGGAATACTGTGTCCAGTTCTGGGCACCTCATTTCAAGAAGGATATTGATAAGCTGGAATGTGTCCAGAGGAGGGCAACCAAATTGTTGTGGAGGGTCTGGAAGCCAAGCCTTATGAGGAATGTCTCTGGGAGTTGGGTAAGTTTAGTCTGCAGAAGAGAAGGTTAAGAGGTGACAAGATAACCACGTTTAAATTTTTGAAAGGATGTCATATTGAAGAGGGAATAGGCTTGTTTTCCACTGCTCCAGAGACTAGGACAAGGAGCAATGAAATCAAACTACAGGAAAAGAGATTCCACCGGAACCTCAGGAAGAACTTCCTGATGGTGAGAGCTGTCCGGCAGTGGAATATGCTGCCTCGGGGTGTGGTGGAGTCTCCTTCTTTGGAGGATTTTTAGCAGAGGCTGGATGGCCATCTGTTGGGAATGCTTTGATTTGTGTTCCTGCATAGCAAGGGATTGGACTGAATGGCCCCCGTGGTCTCTTCCAACTCTATTATTCTATGATTCTAATTTATATCATTTTAAAATGTCTTAATCTGAATTTGAAGAACAATCATGTGCTGATGAGGAATATTTAATTGCCAAAATGTGTAAGTTATTGTTGAAAATTGAAACAGAAGATGAACAAGTGGAAACTTGTATGATTAAATGGGCACAAAATGTTGGGCATCCTATCCATATGGAACGATGGGAAAAGATGTGAGTAAAAGATCTGAGATATACTCTGAAAGTTGATCTCAGAGAACATTTTTACAGAATGATGTATAGATGGTATTTAACACCACAAAGATGTCTAAAATACATAAGGATTCCTGAAATCTTTGTTGTAAATGTGATCCAAAAGAAGGAACTTTTTTCCACATGTGGTGGATCTTTAAAAATCCAAGTAGTTTTGGGTGATGATGATTCAACTCAAACCTGAGCTTGTTTTGTTGGGTCTGACTGATGAACAGACTGATAAGAAGTTGAGAAGAATTTTCCACTACACAATCATGGCAGCAAGACTGCTTTATGCACAGAAATGGAAAAGTGTGGCTATTCCTTTGCTTGAAGACTGGCTGTTGAAGATGCTGTATTTGGCAGAAATGGATAAATTAACTATTTTATTTAAGGAAGGATGGGTTTGGTTAAATTTGAAAATGACTGGGATCAATTGATGGTAAATCTAAGAGAAGGAGAGGAGTCAATTGTTGATTTTGAAGGTTAAGCTTATAGTTATTAAATACCAGGCAGTAGTAAGATAATGTAGACATGCTAGAAGAAGTATATTTTGTAGATTATCTTAAAACCAAAAGCTGGTCAGTTAGAAGTCTGTGCTTCTGACCCCTTTTTAGTGGTAGTCCAGTTTAATTTAGTATTAGTTTAGATGTTAGATTTCTTTCTTTACTTACTGTTAGTCTTTTTTAATCCCCTGTATGTTGTTTTATATACTAAACATATGTTAATAAAAATATTATAAAGTATTTTCAAATAAGTGATTTTCAAAAGCCAGGATTATGAAATTTGCTTTTTCCCGATAAGGCATTACCAGTCTTATGGTGTTAGCCCATGTGTCAAAGTTGAAAGGTAATAGTTTTACCTGCATAATTCCTAAAATTATTTGCAGACCTTATAATGCAGAGGCTTCTTATGCAGGCTTACTCTATAATGCAGGCTTACTCTGCCTAGGAAGTGGGCTTTGCCCTTAAAACGACAGAGGCAGAACGATCACTTTAAAGATGTGACACTTTTTACCTACTTTTTAATCTTTAATAGTTACTAAAAATGTGCATTTCTACTCTTGGTTTCAAGTCCCCTGAAACAAGGGAGAAGCTGCTGCTATTTGTGTCAACTTTCCTTTAAGAATGTCTTAAACTACCATTTAAACAATGTCTCAGACATGCAGTTCTGGACACAAGCATCTTTTCAGTTTTCCTCCTTAATAACATTACCTGATGAAGAAGCCAGTGAAGCTTTGAATGTCTGCATGGTGTTCTACACCTTTAGTTGGCCAAATCAAGATATCAACATGATGTTTATTAGTATTTTGCTGATTTTTTTTCTTCATGGTCAACACGGCTGTGTCTCAATAACTGATTTTTGAATAATAATTATGTAATTGAGCCAAACAAGCCTGAACTCTCCCTAGAAGCTAAGATAACTAAACTAAGGCTGCTGTATTTTTGCCACATCATAAGAAAACATGACTCACTAGGAAAGACAGCAATGCTTGGTAAGGTAGAAGATAGTAGGAAAACAGAAAGCTACTTTTCAGATGGATAGACTTAATCAAGGAAGCCACAGCCCTGAATCTGCAAGACCTGAGCAGGGCGACTGATGACAGGGCAACTTAGAGTTCTCTCATTCATAGGGTTGCCATAAGTCTAAGGTGACTTGATGGCAGTTAAGAACAATAGTGCAAGAGCAAGCATAGTATAGTGGTTTGAGTGTTGGTCTAGGATTCTGGGAGACCAGGGTTTGAATCCCCAACTGGCCATGGAAACCTAGTGGATGACCTTAGGCTGTTCATCCTTCTCAGCCACAGAAGAAGGCAAGGACAGCCCCCTCTGAACAAATTCTGCCAACAAATCCCCATGATAGTTTCACTTTAGGACTGTCATAAATCAGAAATGACTTGAAGGCACACAACAACAATACTTTTGCAGTGTGAAAGATGTTTTAACCTTACAGAATTATCTATCCTATTGTATTGTTCAAATGAACTTAAACTGCAAAACTAAGCTGCCCTAATAGGGGGAGAAATCCACACACAGAATGAAGGTAATATTTACAAAATCGATAATGTAAAGTTAATGAAATATTAACTAGTTACCACTAAAAGTTGGCCAATTCTTTAATTTTTTAAAATTAATATTTTTAAGCCATCTCTTTTTATATCATATATGGTTGCTAGGTCAGGATCGCCTGAGGCCCTGAGTCTCCCAGGCCAAAAGTTGAGACATAGGAAGGCCCATTGTGATCCCATGGGCCCTGATGATGTTAATAAGCATTATGTGTCAAGCATCAACTGCAGGTTCTCACAAATTCTCATTTAAACACACAGACATATACAAAAAATATTTTCCTAGTTGGAAATTAAGACAGAAAACCAGCTATCAATGCAGGAGAGAGGAACTAAGTATGGTGATGTCAGATGGGAACTCAGGATAGAGAAGGATGCCCTTAGAGGATCCAATAACTTCATATACTCACTGAGTACAGGATGTAATGGGAGTTGCAGTCCAATCAGATGGGAAAGGCAATATTCCAAACCAGGGCAACAAGCAAAGAGTATCTCAGCATTTGCTTCACACATGCACTTATACACAAAAACACACACACACACACACACACACACACACCTCAAATCCCACACGCATGGCTTAAGGGATTATGGGAATTCATAGATACACACAGTTGGAAGGGATCCAAAAGGCCATCTACTCCAACCCCCTGACGATAATTCAGGAAATCCTCTGCCAAAATGTGCCTCATCCTAACACCGTAAACCCCTAAATTAAAATAAACACATCAACATATTTTCATGAAATAAAATTAAAGCACATCTTACACACACACACTCACTCACACACACAGACACACTCACACACAGAACTCCCACTGGCAGGAGTTGAAGCCCAACAAGATGGAAGGGGCAAATTCCAATCATACTATGCAATAAATATTTCTAATATTTTAATTTGGTATATTATTTTCATGTACTCTCTCTGTCAGCTTCCTCTTAGTAAAAATAAGAGTAGGTGTTGGAGATGCAAAAAAGGATTGATTCATTCTCAGCCCCTCACTTTGTTCTGTTTTCTTGTCACCACCCAAATAATCCACTGTGTGTACTTAATGCAGCAATACTTTCATACAAAAGAATACAAACCTGCTGTTCCCCAGGGGAAAAAAAAACAAATCTGAACATACAGATTGAGCCTCCAACCTGTGCTCTCATCCTCTTTCCAAAATCAAATTCATATTTTAAAAAATTTAATAATCCTTATTCTCTCCAATTTCTTTTCTTCCTCCCAATCCATCAACATTATTCCTCATGATAAATTAATTATCCATTAATCTGTGACATGCATTCACTTACACAGTCTCTCCATTTTCAGAGACATCAAGCAGTGCAATCTTCATCCATCTCTGTTGCAACGCCTCTTCCATCATCATCATCATATTCACATGACACCATCTGGCAGCCCCCCAGCACTCTTTTCAACCCACCACCAAAATTTCCTAATCCTTTCTTTGCCTGGTACTCCAGGTAAATCAATTTAAAAAAACATAACTTTCTTGCAGTTTCCTCCTCTGAGCCCAGGGTTTGCTGTGAGGCCTTTTTCTCACTGTCTCTTGAGTCCAGCATCTGTGGCCCTCTGGCTCCCTGAGGCTTCCTCTACCCGGGTTGGATGGGACCAGCCAGCATAGCCAGCACACACACAAACACAAGGCTTTATCTGCTCACTTGTGCTCACTGTTCTACTCGTTCACGCATGTGCTCTGCTTTCCTTTCTTCCTCTCATGTTCATTGTCAGGTACGCACACATAAACTTAAAATATATTATCAGACTAACACTTGTTGAATGTAATCTCCTTGCAAAGTTCAGCACAGAAGTTCTCTACTTTTTAAGAGTTGCTTACTGCTGAGCCCCAGATTGATTTGCAAAAACAAATAGCTGTGAATCAAGTAGCTTCGATTTGTCTTGGCCTTCAGTTGACCTGACCAAGCTTTGTAAACTCTGAACGTTCCTCTTTATCCTATGTTTGGTCAGGATAGTAGGCATGGACTGGAATTCCTCTGACGTGCAAAGTTAGATGTTAGAAATTGTTCATACATAGAGATCTTATATTTGATGTCTTAGTATTTCTTGTTAACTTTGCTTTCCTGTTTACCTTGGAAGTCTGAATGGAATTTCTAAATGGTAAAATAAAATTGCTGCAATGCTAGAAATGATTTGACTAAAGGAAAATTCCACTGAGGTAGCAGAATTCTTAGGGAAGCAATGCCCTCACCCCCCCCCCCGTTGCTATATTCCTGGTTGTTGCCCTCCTCTGGACAAATTCCAGCTTGTAACATCCTTCTTGAAATGTGGGACCCATACTTTGACATGGTATTCCAGGTGAGATCTGATTCCTCCAACAGTCTGTTTCCAACTCTCAATGTCAACAGTCTTTAACTGATTCTTTTCCTTTTGTAAAGCTCCTCTTCTCTCTCACTGTAGCACCTCTCCTCACAGAGTTCTCTGTGATGCTATTGACTGCTCTCAGTCACTCTAAACCATGGTATCCAGGTATTCTGAAGTAACATTTTATCAAGTGCTCTTCCTCTTCATTATGTTACAGCATTATTGGTGGCACTGCTACTTCCCTCAATCTGGACACTATAGTGGGCCCTCCACATTCACAGTTGGTTAGGGGCACAAGACCCTTATGAAAGTGGAAAAACTGTGAATATAATTAGCGCCCCCCCACCAGATGAATACCACAGACTCATTCCACTCACTCCATTTCCCACTTTGCTACCATGATGCCTCAGCTGGATTTTCCAGCCCCTCACAGCACTTCCTTACCCCATTCCTTCTGCTTCCCCTCCTCCTCACCTACCTTTTGTCCTACCAAAAGGGTCAGCCCCTCACTCCCATTCCCACCTTGCTACTGCCAAGTCTGAACCAGATTTTTAAAAAATTTTCTAACTTTATTAAATTTTTTAAAAACACAATCTAAATATACAAAACAACAGAACAACCAATACTAACAAAATATAACTAAAATTGGTTCCCATCCTTTTGCAAACAGTTCATATTACTTCAACATTTACACCTATTAAGGCCATTTTTTGCACTACGCTGTTATAGTGCTATTATTCCACTTTCAACATTATTCCACTTTCACTCCAGTGTAAGGTACCAGAGATACATCGTCTTATACTAGTTTTCTTTAAGATCATCACATAGTACATTTTTAAATTCTGTATCATAACTTTCTAATTGATTCATATGTATATTATATCCAAGATTCTTTGCCGAGGTAGTCATATGTTCCTTTATTTGTTCAGCTTCCATATCAATTTTTTAAAAGTATATGTTTATTAAAAGAAGAACAGACAAATACAATGAAAGAAGAAACACTTTAACATTACATACAAAACAAAAAGACTTAAAAATAAAAATACATACAAAACTACAAGACTACAAATAATTTAAAAAGTTGGTTTCCCATCCTTGTTGCAAACAGCTCACATTACTCATGCAATTGCACCTAACCATTGTTTAGTTCATTTTATACCATAACCATTACTTGTTGCCAATCACTTATCATCATAATTATTCTCCTACATATATAGTAATAATAGTTAGTAACAATCATGTATAAATTAAAATAGCAGTATAATCCTTTATAGTCACTTACCATCTTGATTATATATTTACTTAATAATCTATCAGTTATCCAAAGATAATAGTAACCATCGAATAATATTAATAATCTATATAGTCTATAATCTAACCAAATAATCTATATCGAATACGATCTTCCAAAGCAACAACCAATAAATATCATTTAGTCCCAATTTAACCGTTCTTATGTGAAAATATGACTGTTAAGCCATTTCCGCACGACGTTGATACATCGCAGTAGTGTAGAATCCTCACCCTCATGTCTGCACTTTGAATCATTTTAGTATTGTAGTTTTCCTCGTGGTTCTGCACGTTTTCAGTTCCTAGAATGGTTCACTGTAGTGTGAAATGGCTATTCATGAAAACCAGAAAAGCTCTGATGTAAATCTCTCAAACCGATTCTGCTTCAGTTTTTTCCTACATGCAGAAGCATAGCATTGATTCACAGCACAGAAGTGGCCAGCTATGGGCATTCCCAGGCTATCTCTTCTGCCATTTCCGTTCCTATCTCTCTCCACCCATCAAAGGACAGGCTGCTGTCATTATTGTCTTCATGCATTAAATGGACAGTGGGAAGAGAGTAGATCTGGTAATGGACTGTTAGGACTATTTTTTCCACATATCAATGAACATACATACCTATGCACAAACCTAGCAACACATAAATGTGTTTAAAATGTGTGTGTTTTGTGTTTTTTTAAACAGATCAATCAGCGATGGTGGGGCAGGGTGAGGGAAGGGAATGAGAGTGGCCAGGGACTTGCTGTTGTGGATGTAACAACCACTGTTCTCCACAGCAGTAGAATGTAAATGGGGGGTGCAGACAGCACAGTTTCTGAATTGGAATATAAAAACACCGCTCTTGACACATGGTGAATCGCTCCTCCCCTCTCATGTGGAAATGGCGTTAGAATAGCAATTTAAAATTTAGTAGTATAAAATAAAAGCTTTTTATTGTCAGATCACATTCATTCTTTTTTCCATTCAACCAAATATACTATTTATATTCTCTATTAATCCTGCAAATAAACTTTTATATCATTTCCCCTTTAGGAATAAAAAAAGGTTACTGCATAGTATAAACCCAATTATAAAAAGAAAACCATTCTCCTCTGCAATATATAACCTTGTATTCATCTATCCTCTAATACTTCATTAACTCTGTATAGCTTCAAAGTTTTAAAATTATTTCATCAGGTATCACAACCAAAATCTTTTCAATTTAAAACTTGAGATTTCATGCAAATAACTCATTATCCCTGTAACAATATCAGATCAGAAAAAAAACTTTTAAATTTACAATTATTTTTTTTTTATCTCACCCCTATCTTTCTAAAATTTCACAGTCTCTTCTTCTATAAGAACTTTTCCATTATTCTGGTGTACAATAGCAGCCAAGTGTTCTCCAGTTTTAATTTCCAGCATTCTCCTATCATACTGTTCAGTAAGTTCTGTCTCTTCCTTTCTTGTCAATTTAAAGAAGTTTCTTCTTTCCTCTTCAAAACTTGGTTGAGTCTCTCCTTGTATCTCCTCTATGACAGCGAGGTTCATTTGATTTGATTAATTTGATTAATTAATTGAATTTGATTGATTTGTTTACTATTTAAGTTCTACCTACCTAATCAAATCAAATCAAATAATTTATTAATTTGAATTTCAAATTGAATGAGTGGAGCTAGCTAATTTAATTTAGTTTAATATTAAACATAAGGTGTACAAAATGAGGTCAGGGAAGGTTAGAAGTGCTGACTCACAAGTAGGAAGTGATTCAATTGATGAGCCACCCGAGTATCAAAGAAAATTCATGGACAAAGTCAGATTTTATATGACTGAAATAAAACAAGATTTGAGAGATCTTAAGTTCTAGTTATCTGAGGGGCAGGATACATTGGACCAAGTTTAAAAAGATGCAATCTATACTAGGAAGGAAGTTGATGCTAATAAGAAGGACATTCAAATTCTAAAGCAGAAGATGGCTTCTTCCTCAAATGATATCAAAAAACAATTGGACAGGCTTGCATTATTAGAGCAAAGGCAGATGGATTTGTGGATACATATAAGAGGCCTTGAAGAGAGAAACAATGAAAATACAAGGAAAAGAATTATGGGTCTACTTGCTGATTTTTTAGAGATTGAAGAAGATGTGATGGATAGTGAGATCAAAGCTTCCTACAGGATTCAATCCACAATGGCAAACAAGAAGACTCTGCCCAAAGATGTGGTGGTCCAATTCAGTAAGATATCTATTAAAGAGAGGCTAGTGGAAGAGTATAACAGATCTCCATTGTTGGACCAAGGTAAGCAACTTACTGTTTTGAGAGAAATCCCTACAAGAATTCTCAAGAAAAGATTACAATTTTTTGGTGACTAAACTGAAAGCAAAGCAAATCATGTTTCAGTGGAACTGGTTAGAAAGAGTAATTTTTAATTTTAAAGATCAAAGATTTCAGCTAAACTCTATTGAAAAGGCTCAAGATTTTCTTAGAAGATATAGACAGAAACTGAAAAAACCCACCCCATCGTCATTGAAAGAAGTCAAGTGCTACGTAGGTGAGAAGGTGAAGCATGCAGAGGACAAAAATGGCAAACTTTGAGATCCAAGAAAAAGGGAAGGCATGTTCAAGAAAGAAACTGTGGCCGAAGTCAAGTATTCTGAAACTAGTCTCACTGATTTGGATACTGATGATTTGATATTGTTAAAGTTCAAGGGAAAATGACTTGTGCAATCTTTTCATGGAACGTGAATGGGTTGAATTAGCTGATTAAAAGAAAAAAAATTTTTCATTTGGTAAAGAAGTGGAATCCAGATATTTGCTGTTTGCTGGAGACCCCTATTAAAAAGAAAGATGTAGGATTGTTAACAGGGTCTCATTTAGAGGAAACCTTTGTTTCAGATGCCATGGTCAAAAGGAGAGCGGTGGTAACGTATGTCAAGCCACACTTAGGCCCCAAATTAATTTTTTGTGATGATAAGGGAAGGTCCCTGGGGTGGAAATATCAGTAGATCGCTGTTCTCTGTATGCTTCCTGTAATGAAGAAAGAAAATGTTTTGAAGATCTTGAAAGGAATATCACAGATCTCCAATATGAGGAGATTTCAACATTTGGTGACTTTAATGGAGTGGTAAATCTTCAGATAGATAGAACTGGGTATCTTGTAACAAAGAAGCAACAAGGGAGAATTTCAAAAGAATTTTTCTATTTGGCAGAAGAACTGCAATTGATGGACGTCTGAAGGTTTATATATCCTATGACTAAGGATTTCACCTTCTTTTTGAACTGCCACAACTCCTGGTTGATCTGATGTGGCTTTCTAAATCAATGCTTAGTAACATTTAAAAAAATTGAAATAATGCCAAAATTACTTAGTGATCATAACCCTGTCAAACTTGTATTAAACTTTCATACAAGACCAAGGAGTTGGAAAATGGATGAAAACTTATTGCGGCAAGAAGAGATTGTGGACCATTGTGAGATGGAATTAAACAAATTCATTAAGATCAATCTTGACAACAATGTGAATATAACAACAGTCTGGGATACAGCCAAGGTGGTTAAGTGGGGTAACTTTATACAAAAAGCATGCAAAAGGAAAAAGAAATAAAGAGAAAAAATGGACGATCTATTAAGTAAGATCCAGGATGCTGAAAATAAATTAAAATTCAATCCCAAAAATAAAAACATGAACCTGACTGAGAATTTTGCAAAAACAACTGTCCTTAACCTTGACTGAAGAAATTGAGAAAAAAATTGAGATATGCATAACAAAATTACTTTGAAAATGTTCATAAACCAGGTAGGTGGCTAGTGTATAGAATAAGAAAGGAGAAGGAAAGAAAGTCTATTGCACAAATCAAAGATGGCAATTGGAATATTACCAGTAATAAAGAAATACAGAAAATTGCAAAATTATTTTCAGAATCTCTATCATGATCACTATCTTGTGGACAACAAAAGATAAGATAAATATATACATTCCCAAATCCTTCCTAAAATTAAGTCAGAGCATAGGGAGATCTTGACTAAACCAATTGCATTGATGGAAATAAGCAAGGCGATTGGCAGAGCCAAATAGGGGAACGTCCCAGATCCTGATGGTCTTACGGCCAGTTTTTACAAGCATTTTAAAGATCAACTTATAATACCAATGCATAAAATGTTGAATTCAATAGCTGTGAATGGGCATGTTCCTAAGAGTTTGATAGATGCGAATATTGCCCTGATTCCAAAGGTGGATTCAGAAGAACTTACTTGTAAGGATTTCAGGCTGATATCACTCCTTAATGTGGATTACAAGATCTTTGTAGAGATACTGGCCAAATCCCTTAAGAAGATTCTTCCAAATTAACTAAAATTTTCACTAAAAATATTAAAGGCCAAGAGAAGATGCAACTTGAAGAAGTTTCAGGACTCCAATGTGTGAACAAAGTCAAATATTTGGATATCAGTTATTTCAAAACAATTATGTACCTTCTTGGAAACAAGTTCAGAATAAGTTGGAGAATTGGAAAAGGTTAGATCTGTCCCTATTGGGTAGGGTGTCACTGATAAAAATATGTGTTGTTCCAAAAATGTTATTCTTATATCAAATGATTCCAACTGGTGTTCCAAATAAGTGGTTTGAGGGCTGTAGGAAAGCTCTACAAAAATTTTTATGGAGCAGGAAAAAACAAAACAAAAAACAACGAAACTTAAAGTAATGAGCGATTCTTGAGAAAGAGGAGGATTCGCTGTACCATGTAGCAGCCTGTTTGGTTTGGATAAGACCGTGGATACTATTGGAAAATTGAAGGCTCTTAATATTGGAGGGGCATGATTTATACTTTGGCTGGCATGCCTACCTATGGTATGGCAAAGCTGAAGTATAAAAGTTATTTCTTAGCTGTTTAACCTGGAAATCTTTGTATAGAACATGGGTTAAGTATGAATATTTTTTGTGCCCCAAACTGCCATCCTGGGTTTCCCCAGGGGAAGCTATCAATAAGAAGTTTAAGAAGGGAGGGAGAATGGGTGACCTATAGAGAGATAGTTTACCAAAGAGGGGAACATATATTGTTGAAAGACCCACTGTTGAAACAGGAAGGATTTAATTTATAATGGTTTCCTTATTTACAAATTAAAGAAAGATTTAGGAAAGACATAGAAACAGGAGGTATAGATCTAGAGGTAAAAGAGTTTGAAAATTTATTATGAAAAGAAGACAAACATCTGTTATCTAAAATATACAATTTGTTGTTAATGTATGAGTTTACTGATGAATCAGTTAAAGAATATATGATAAACTGGTCTAAAGATATCGGTCGGGTTATTGATATGGATGAGTGGGAAAAGATCTGGAAAAATTACAGAAAATACACTAGATCATATATGCTGCAAGAAAACTTATTAAAAATGATGTTTAGGTGACACCTCTCATTGGCTAGAATCGCTAAGATGTTTAAGAAAGCTAAGAATCAATGTTGGAAATGTGATAGAAAGATAGGGGCTTTTTTTCATCAATGGTGGGGGTGTGGCCATACAAAGAGGTTCGGGTGTATGATCCACTCCAGAATGCAGAAGGTGCTGGGAATAAGAATAGATTTAGAACTTGAGGTTTTTTTTACTTGGCATCTTTAATTTGGAAAAGAATTTGGAAGGGGGGTTAGGTAGATTGATATGGTATATGACATCAGCTAGAGTTGTGTTTGCTAGGCCCTGGAAAAGTAGGTCAGTTCCAACAGAAGCTGGATGGTTTGAAAAATTATTGGAAGTGGCAGAAATGGACAAATTAACATACATGTTAGACAACGAACTAAATAATATAAATATCTCATGATGTGGGAGCCCCTGGCAGACTATTTACAAAACAAAATTCATGGATTTAAATAGTAATGAAGAATGGTAAAGTCTTAAACACTTAAAGTAGGAGTTTAGGAGCTTGGGAGCTGAACTGTGTGAAAAATTGATGTTATCTGCAAAAATGTGTTTTTTTCCTATAATTATGAGGTGGAGAAACTTATTATGTATAGGACTAAGTTAAAGACTGGAAGGTATTTCTTTGTAATTATAGAATGACTATTATATGAAGGAAGATAGTAATTAGCTAGGCGTTTTGGGAAAATCCAATATTATTATATATATTAATATTGGAAATGGTGACTAGTAATCCCTCCATCATCAACTCCTGTCATATTGTTTTGGAAGGAGGTGAGAAAATACCAATATGAAAAAGCTGTACCCTTCCCTGTGGGGGGAGTCTTCTTCAGTATTTGCGTGTGTGTGTATCTTGCTGTTTTGTTTTGTTTTCTTCTGAGTGATTTATCAAAGTTAATTCTAAGCCAGTATTGTTCGCATTCCTAATGTAACTTTTTTTGATCACTACAGTTAATGCATAACTAAGTGCTTTTTTCTTTTCTTCTTCCTTTTCTCATTCCTTTCTTTTCTTAATGTATATTTTCCTTGTTTGTCCTCTTTTTTTGCTATCTGTGAACGCCATTTTCTATCTTGTATGTTGTACATTGTACTGTGTTACGACTGAGTTGGTGTGTGTAGTAGTTTGCATTGTTCGAAGTCCTGCTATTATGTCATTATGTGTTGTTTGGAGTCTATGTTACTTTTATAATAAAAATAATTAAAAAAAAATAAAAATAGGACCCTGGATCCCTGATTCTTTCAGTGTATGAGCATTTTCCTCTTTTAAAATTCTTGTATAAACTTTCTGTAAACCTCCTTGTCCTTCCTCCTCTGACATCATCTTGGGGTATTCAAAAGGGAAATTGGATTTAAATCCATCCAAGTCCAGAGAATTTTCTCCTACCTTTTCTTTTTCACATTTAACGTTTTTACGGGGATAATCAGAGCCCACTTCCAAAAGATCAGTAAAGTTTCTTTCCATTTCTAAAGCTTCAGTAGTTGTTCATTTTTAAAATCCCTAAATTCCATCCAAAAGTCCCAAAAAAGTATGCAGGCACCTCCTTTTTTTCAAACTAAGAATCCATTTTATTCAGCAGGTCAAAGCAAAAATCTGTTCAAAGGTATACTAACTCAAAGTGGTTATCTGTCAAAGTAGGATAACATTAGATAAAAGAATATTTTTCTCACAGTCCATTGCAAAAATTTCCAGTAAATGGTGTCTGGAACTATCTCACCTAAATTAATGTCTCAATCTTATATTTTTGGAAAGCTAATAATCCCAATTCAAAATTATAAAAATCCCTTGTAACGTATTCATCAAAGTTAAACAAAAATGAACTTCATTTTAATGGTCTTTCAGATTTACTATTAAATAAAAGGTTAGTTCCTTCCAACATTACAAAGAAGGTTCTGATTTCTGGCTGCTGTAATGGAGGATGCAACTTAGAATTATAGAATCACAGAATCATACAGTTGGAAGAGACCACAGAGGCCATCAAGTCCAACCCCCTGCCATGCAGGAACACACATCAGAGCACTTCCAACAGATGACCATCCAATCTCTGCTTAAAATCCTCCGAAGAAGGAGACCCCACCACACTCCAAGGCAGCATATTCCACTGCTAAACAGCTCTGACCATCAGGAAGTTATAAAATCATAGAATCATAGACTCCTTCTTAGAATCATTCTTCCTGTGCAAATTGTTGCTTCTGGTCTTCTCAGCAAAGAGTCTCCAACCACCAGAACTCATCTCCTCTGAGGCTTGGCATGGGTTACTTGATGTGCAGATTTTTGCTTAGATATTCTCTTCAGGCTGACACTGTTGCTCTTGCTGCGGTTTGATTTCCTCTTGCTCCTGTTCCATTTCCTCTTGCTTCTGTTCGATTTCCTCATTAATAAGGGAGAGCAGATTTTGCTCCTGTTCCATTTCCTCTTCCCGCTGTTCCATTTCCTCATTAATAAGGGTGAGAACTTGGAAGTGATTCTGTAGCTCTAAACTCTCTGTTTGGTTCCTGGCCCTTTCACTCCTACAGGTAACATTCCTCCAAGTGTCTGTCTCCTGTCTTTGTGAACTGGCTTCCTTGTCAGTGATGTTTCCCATGTGTTCCATCTTCAAGAAGGTCCTCTCTGCCCTACCCAAGAAATCTTAATCTTCCCTAATAATCCAAAGATTAGCAACATGGGCCTCCAGCTGCTGAACCTTCTACTCCAAGAAGGCCAGCAGCTTGCCCTTGCTGCCGGTGTACCCGACCACATCTTCCGGTAAGAAAAGAAGCATGCCACAGCAGCTCCCTCACTATCCATATTCAACAATTGAATCAAATTAGAAAAAGTAAAACTGAGGCTCCCCTTCAATCTCACCTGCTAAACAGAGGAGGTTTGGAGGACTCAACCTTACTTTCCTCCAAAACCCTAAGTTCTTTGATGGTGTGTTTATGTTCCTAGCATGTTTTACCTTGATACTTTGGATCCCACACCACTAGACCCAAGTTTGAGAGTGATTCATGGGACAACCATGTGCTAGGCCTTTCCAATCTGCCATTGCTCATGGACAATGCACGTGGCCAGATAGGTGTGTCTGCCCAAACACAGACCAAAATAGAAAGAGGAGACAGATTCACAACCCAACAGTAGCCCTTTGGCTCAAACACACAAGATTCTCACTCACATGTGTTCCTAGCAGGTTTGCCTGGGATTCCTACAGTTTCCTACTTCTGTTTCCTGAACCACATGTGTTGACTTCAGGGTAGAGAAAAACAGGGTGTTGCTGGCATTCTCTGTCAATCTCGTTACCCCAAAACATGGGTGACTCAGGGGTCCACCCACAATATCAGTACCACCACATGACAATGAGGACAATTAGCTCAAATTAGGAGGCCTGCAAGAGGGGGTTACCTAATGAGATCTTTCACCAATGTTTATGGGATTCTAGCAGGAAAGAACCAGCCAGGGATTCCAAAATAAGCTAAAATTGTTTTATTGAAGAATTCAGTCATGCACACAAAAGGTCCAAGAAGTCACACACTCACACAAGAGCTAACTGAAGATAAAGGGAGGCAAGTTGTTGATAGTGGAGTTTTTAGGGAATAGGAAATAATTACTGATCTGGAGAGGACTGAAGAAAGCAGTGATGTGGCTTAGATTCACACCTAAAGACAGTACTCATTCAGAAATCAGAGCAATAGTGTGGTGTTCAGCAATTGAAATACTGCATTGAACTTCTTGAAACAGAGGATTCTCATATCAAAATCTGCCTGGAAGGCACTGGTGTGAATGACTCCCTGGCTCAGCAAACAATGGAGGTTGCCACATGGACAATGGGGTCCAGACAGAGTTGAAGACGTTAGTTTCAGGTGACAAAGAGTTAATGTCTGTTATAATAGCATTATAATTGTGGACTGGTGAAGGAACAATACAGGGAAATCTCCAGGCGGAAGGAAGAAGGGCTGTAACAATCAGTTTTTGGGTGGGAATTTCCTATTTCCATTGTATGCTATCAAAGATGTTACAGATTCAACTTAAGCCTATTATTTCTGGAGTTGCTGGGCAACCTGCCTGACAATGACCTTGGCTATGCCTAGAGGGGATCTTCTGGCCTTCTTTGTTTAGTCAGTAATTTTCTTCAGCCCAGTCTGACCTTTCAGTCACCTCAAGTTCCATTTTATATCAATGGCAATTAATGTATTTTGCCAATTAAATCATATTTCACTGATTAAACCATATCATACTTGAGGAGTGCGTGGGCCCATAACAATCTTTAAATATTTGAAGGGATGTAATCTTTTTCTCTTTCTTATTAAGCAAAAAATAAAATCAAAACACAACGAAACTTATAAAACATTACATAAAATAACAAACATGTAAGAAGACATATAACAAAACAAGAAATACTTAACAAAACTAGAAAACACATTTCAAAACTACCAGTAACAATAAAGAATAAACAAAAAACCTACAAATAACTAAAAACTGGTTCTCACCCTTGTTGCACAGAACTATTACTAAATCTTTATACTTAACTATTACATCATTACTCAAAATCTAGGTTAACGTTGTTGCTAATAATTCTTATCTTACCCCAATATTCATTAACCTAAAATAAAAAAGAAACAGAGTTAATTGAAAAAATATATTAATTGTACACAATTGTTACTATAATTTTATTATTTTGAATTAAATTGGTACTAAACATTTGTATCCTAATATAGCCTAAACATTAATTTCATCATATTTAAACTATAAGTACAAAGAAGCAGTACTAATTGTAGTAAAAATTAATTAGCCCCTCGAAGGCCCTCCCTAAACTGCTAACCCCAGTATTCCATAGGCTGTTGAAAGTGGAATAATAGCACTATAATAGTGTAGTGTGGAAATAGCCTAAATCTGATTTATTCTTCTCAAATTACTTTTTTTATCTTCTTTAAATCTTAAATATAATTGTCTGTATGATAATTATAGTGTAGCATTACCTTCTTCTTGTAATTGTCACATTGACTTTATTACACAATTTTGATCTCTTCTCTCTAATAAATCATAATATGTAAACCAAAGCTGGTCGACTCTTATTTCTGTTCAATAAAAAGCTTCTTGTGGGGAGATCCAAGAAAGTTTCTTTGGACAAAGCTTCATTTTATATTTATTCCATAATTTGTGTAGGGCATACCTAATACAGTGATTATTAAAAGTAACATTAACCTTAACTTCATCATACCATAAGAACACGTGGTACCCAAATCTTAAATTATGTCCCTCAATCAATCAATCAATCAATCAATCAATCAATATTTATTGTACTAGCCAAAGGCCATGACAAAGAAATAGCAAATCTAAATGGAGAATTGCTAAGAGAGAAGAGGTTGAAATGGTCCATTAAACTGAGTAGTTCTATCCAGGGGAAATTACATAGTAACTGTTTGGCAAGTGTACATCAACTAGTCTATGATAAAGCAATAAATCATTTGGATATATATGAACAAATTGTCCCAGAACTTAGGCCTTATCTAGTAACAGCTATAGATAAAAAATTTCAACCTACAGAACATGGCTGGTTTGATGTAGAATGTAGAGCAGCTAAAAGAGACCCAGCAAATAAAGTAAAGTAATCCTGCAAAAATGCATCAGGGGAAAGTATGGAAAACTTAACCAAATGTAGGCTGAAATATAAAAGACTACTCAAAGACAAGAAAGCTGAACACATTAAATTTCAGTGGCAGGAGCTGTACCTTGTGGTAACTGAACAGAAAGAAGATAAACTTGGGGAACTTTTTACTCTAGGCCTAAAAATGGTAAGATACACTCAATAAGTTTCAATCACCCCCTCTTCATAGATTAAATACTTTTCCAATATTTTTGGTGGTCAGTCAAGTCTTTCGGAAAAGTCTGGGGGTGGTGAGACAATGGTTTCTCCAATCTAGGCAAGTGGCAACCAGTCACTGGCAATGAGATATAATCTCTAAGTGCATCTTTGAAATCTGAGAAAGCACCTGGAGAAGATATGCTTCCTCCTGAGCTCTTTAAAGAACATCTCGAGTGGTGGTGCCCAATTCTGTCAGGCCTATTTACCACAATAAACCATACTGGACAGATGCCTCATGGGTGGAAAACAAGTTTTGTATTTCCTAAGTGTAAGAAAGGGGACAGGAATAACCCACAAAATTACCAGATTGTTAGACATCACTTCAAAGTTATATGCTCAACATTTGTTGCATAAACTAACACACTGGCTACAAGAAAAGCAAATTATATATGAAGAACAGGCAGGATTTTGAAGTGGTTATAGCACTATAGATCAATGCTTCATGTTAAATCACATTATAAGGAAATATACTAAAGAAAATAAGAAACACTTTTACACCGCTTTGATTTTTCTGCTGCTTTTGGTTCAATCAATAGAATTCAGATTATGCAAAAAATTACAGAATGCTGATATTGACTGCAGATTATTAAGACTGGTACAAGAACTATACAGCAACACTGAAATGAGGAGTAGAATTGGCTTAAACAGCTCTCTGACAGAAGCTTTCACAACTACACGGGGAGTGGAACAGGGATGTCTATTGGCCCCAATCCTTTTTACTATCTATGTGAATGATCTGGTGCTTTACCTAGCTCAAGTTGATTCTCCTTCAGGAACAAAAAGGTTTTCATTCTGATGTATGCAGATGATTTAGTGCTCATTTCCCTGTCTCATTTGGGCCTCAAAAATTTATTGAATGCATTTAGTGCTTATTGCCAACTGGAACAGTTGGCTATAAATTATTCCAAGACCAAGGTAATGGCTTTTGGCAGAAATAGTCCAAGACACAAATGGACCTTAGACCAACATGTTACAGAACAAACCCACCTATTCAAATACTGTTTTTAACAAGTATTGTTTAACAAATATTGTTTTTAGTGAGTCTCTTTCCTGGAAATGGCATAGGAGGTAGTGAAGCTGAAGGCTGAGAAAACATTGAGCACTGATGAAATTTTGTCACAACCAGGGTGGTCAGTTGTTTTAACCTACCTTAAAAATCTTTAGTAGTAAAGTGATTGCACAAATGGTTTTTGAAACAGAAATTTGGAGCTCAAATACTAATATTTGCAAAGTTTTGGAAATAGAACAGAATAAATTCCTTCGAAAACTTTATTCCAACGGGAACTCCTGCGGTCTTTTTGCATTCTGAAGCTGATTAAAGTCAGTTAAATTGAGAGTACATTGCGCTTAGTTAAGGTACTTCAAACAAATCACCACGTTATCAACTGCCTGCCTTCCAGCACTGAGTAACATAACAATGAGTAACAATCAATATTGGAAATTGAACTTACAAAATCCTCTGCATAGTTACTACTTTCTTGGATTGAATTCTGCCTTGGGTATGAATAAAAGGCAACTAAGAGACTGGCTATTTTGGATTAATTCAAGAATGAATCTACAGTCAATCAGAACCTCAAAGTTTTCACTGTGGCTTGCCTTTCTGACAACAGAACATTTCAGACCCAGATATCTGATCAAACTCAAGTCATCTATCTTAAGAATTGCTATCACAGAACTGTGATTACAAGCAATGCCAACTGCAGTTTTAGATGGACTCTATAATAAGGTGTTATTTGAAAACAGACTGTGCATTTGCAGCCAAAGACAGGTAGAAGACAATGTGCATTACATGCTAACTTGTCTCATGTATAGCGACCCCAGAGAGAGATTTTTAACACCTTTGCTGTTAAATGGAGGTGGGAACTCTGCAGTGGATTTTTACTGAGCGATACAAATGATTGTGTGGCCTTTTTGCCTTAGCTGCAAAAAAATCTGAAGAAGAGAGCTAAAATTGCCATAGACTGTCATGGAGACTCAAAGTCTTAAGCTGATTGTTTTTCATGTTTTTTTTTTAGACATTTAAGTCTTTTACTTTTTATATTAGTGTGGTAATAACCTTGGCCATGGCATGTAATGTATGGGGTGTTTTTCGTATGTCCCAGAAGTTTGTTATCTTTTAACATAATCCATTTTTTAGTCTAAGTCATACACGTAGGAACAAAATAACTTTTTAAGTTTGGTAGACCAATGCGTGATATATATTTTTTTAATCCTGTAAAACCTCGTATTTCACTCTAGGTTTCTTGCCTCTCCAAACATATTTTTGCAAATCTGTTTGCCATTAGTTAAAATGGAAATCATTTGGAAAAGAAAATGACATCTTTGGAAGGACATTCATCTTTATTGTTGAAACTCTGCCCAGTAGAGACAAACTCAGTTTCTGGCATTTATCCAGTTTTTTTTAATCTCAGTCTATGGCTTCACATAATTATTTTCAAAGAATTGTTTCATGTTTCCATTAAATAAATACCTAGATATTTCTTCTTTTTTTATTTTTTTCAGTTTTAAAATCTGCTTTTAATTTCAATCCATTTTTCTCTTGAGTCATCATATTCTTAGTTAGAATTTTGGTCTTTTCCTTACTTATTTTCAAGCCAGCTAAAATTCCAAATTCATTTATTCTTTCTTGTAACTTCAATGGAGATTCCAGTGGATTTTCAAACATAATAACTAAATAATCAGCAAAGGCTCTTAATTTAAATTCAGCTTTTCTGATTTTAACTCCCCTTATCTCTGCATCTTATCTTATGACTTGGTTCAAAACCTCCATTGCTAGAATAAACAAAAGAGGAAATAAAGGACATCTTTGGCTTGTTCCTTTAAAAATTTCAAATGGTTTGGTTGTATCTCCATCAACTATTATTTTGTCAAGCTGATTTGAATATATTGATCTAATCCAAAATTGATTAATTTAACAACTTTAAAAAGGAATTATCAGTTCAGGTTACTCTGCACCCCTCCCCCCAAAAATGCATCTTGTTTTACATTTACATTTACATTGTTTTACATTATCATTTTCAAAGAATTCTATAATATCCAGAACAATTCTGAGATTATCTTTCATTTGTCTTCCAGGTAGAAATCCACTTTTGTTTATATATCTCTTTAGTATTTTAATTCTTTCTGCTAAGACCAAAGCAAAAATCTTATAATCTTTATCCAGCAATGAAATTGTTCTATAACTCTTTGGTGAAGTTAGATCTTGTTCTTCCTTTGGAATCAAAACAATATTAGTTTCTTTCCATGAATCCAGAAATAATCCTGTTATTAAAACATCATTCATTACTATTTGTAAAGGGAACAGCAATTCTTCTTTTAAAAGTTTATAATGAGGTGCTCCAGATCCATCTGGACATGGAGTCTTCACAAATTTCAATTTCTGGATAGCCTGTTCAATTTCCTCTAATGCTATCTTCTTGTTCATCTGTTCTTTTTCCTGTTCTGTCAATTTAGGCAGTTGTTGTCTATTCAGATATCCTTCGATCTTTGTCTCTTCTGTATTTTTTCATTGAATATAATTTTATAAAACAGTCATGAAAAATCCTTTGTAAGTCTTTGTCCTTAGTGAATTCTTTATCATCTCCTCACAATTTCAAAATAAGTCTTTTCTGTCTTTCTTTTCTTAGTCTATATGCTAATCATTTTCCTGGTTTATTCAGATACTCAAGTTCTTTCTGTTTCAAAAAAACTTCATGTTCTTTTCAATCTCCTCCATAGCCAGCACTGATAGCTGATTTCTCAACAATCTTGGTTTCTTTACAATTCCCTCATCTTTTGGTCATTTCTTTAAAGTGTCTTCTTTAAGTTTTTATTTCTTCTAAAATCTTCTGTATTTTATTTGTTTTATTTTATATTTTTTATATATCCAAATGAAGTATTCTGTCATGTATGCTTTAATTGTCTGCCAAACTGTTCTGATGTTAGTTCCTTTATTTAAATTTCTTTAAAAAAATTCTACGATCTTATTCTTTGTTCTAGATAATACTTCTTTAGTCATCAAGAATTTATTAATTTCCATCTAAATTCTTTATTTATCTCTCTTATTCTCATAATAGCAGGATTATGGTCAGGAAAAAGTCTTTGGAAGTATTTCAACTTTATAAAGCTTCTCAATCCACATTTTAGAAACCCATATCATATCTATTCTCAAATGAGATTTATATCTGTCAGAGAAGAAAGTATGATCCTTCTCAACTGGGTGTTTAAATTTTTATATATCAACCATTTGTAAATTGTCCATCTTTTCAAAACATTCGTTTGGTAATCAACCTTACAATTTTTTAATCTCTTTAGAGAAGGATCTATCCACTTGTGGAAAAACCACCCTGTTCTAGTCCCTCATTAAACATCAATTCTGAAAAGACATTTCAATTAGCATGGTATTCAATTTTTGAATTAACATTCTCTTCTTTAAAATTGGAACATAAACCCCAACCACCAAAATTTTATCCCCATTTATAGTAATTTCTACTCCCACATATCTTCTTTCATCATCCATAAAAATCAATTTTGGAGACCATTTTGTTTTAACATATAAAACAACCCCATTTTTCTTTGATTATCCAGCAGAAATAAATTCTTCACCCAACTTTTTCTGACTCAATAATTTTTGGTCTTTCCTTCATATATGAGTCTCTTGTAGATAAACAATGCAGAAATCAAGTTTATTTAAGTAATGAAAAGTCTTTTTTTTTCTTCTGTGGTGTATTTACCCCATTTATATTCAAAGTTAAAAAATTGTAATCCATATTAGGTTTCAAACATGGAGAAGTCCAATTCAGTCTTTGTACCTGTCAAAGATAAATTTCCCTCTTCTTCTTCACAAGCAGTAGACATAACTGTTGTTGAAGTTGAAGATAAAAATGTTGCTACTCCTTGTTGCTCTGTGTGTATAGCAGTATCTTTTGGTTCTTGTAGATCCTTTTTTTCCTCCTTGCTCTGGATCTTCTTCAAAATTCTTCATGTTGTCAATGGTATTCAGTTGAGATCCATCATTGTTGTACTTGAAAATCACGTCTTCCAGTCTATCCCAGGTAAAGGGATTCATGAACCAACAATAGGGCTGCACAGTTTACAGAAAACCTACACACACTGACAGATATCTAAACAAAAACTCCAACCATCACCCAAGACAAAAAAGGAGCACAGTGAAAACTCTGGTAGACCACACAAAAAGAATCTGTGGACCCCACTTCCTGAAAGATGAACTGAATAATCTAAACTGGGCTCTACAGGCCAATGGTTACTCCAGTTCAGCCATCAGAGGAGCCTCAAGACCTGGAAAAAACCACAGCAGTGAAGATAAGCAGCCAACCAAAGAGAATGTGTTTTTACTATATATCAAAGGGGTCACTGACCACATAAGGAAATTGATGAACAAACATAACCTACAAACAATCCACAGACCAACCAAGAAAATTCAGCAAATGCTACATTCAGCAAAGGACGAGAAGGATCCTCTAACCTCTGCTGGAGTTTACCGCATACCTTGCAGCTGTGGGCAGGTCTACATAGAGACTACAAAATGCAATATCCAAACACGAATCAAAGAACATGAAAGACACTGCAGACTGATCCAGCCAGAAAAATCAGCAGTAGCAGAACATGTTATAAACCAACCTGGAGACAGAATGCTTTTTGAAAGCACAGAAATTCTGGACCATTCTGACAACTATGTTACTGTCCTGGCTAGCCCGAGTTTTGGGGGATATAAAAGATATCTTTTGATATCACTAATTTGGCTTCACATATCCCTTCCACGTGCTTGCGAGGTCCCCGGACAAGCACGCATACAGGCTCGGCCGATAATCGCCGTAATATTCCAAAACAATACAGGCAGGCCAGAAACAGTCGACATGCCACTTTAGGAGACCTCAAGGCAAGTACCTCCATTAGGTATGCAAGCAACTCTCAAAAGATCCTCTGCCCAGCGCTGGCAGCTTGATGATCAAAGTATACAACACTCAAGTACTCCGCGTTTGCGTACTGGCTATCCTATTGACAATTTGGCTGTAACTCAGTCATTCAAATTCTGACCTTTCAGAGGCTTTGTCTCCGGCTCCAAATCTATTGTTTTCCCAAAGTCCAACCTAGCCTTCGGTCACAATTTTCCTTATAAAAACCCCTGACTTTGAGCACTCCTTTGGATCGCTCCCGAGTTCCAGACCGCCTTGCTGCCACATCGCTTGGTGAGCTTCCCCTCAGCTCCATGTGCTGAGATACATCGAACTCCAGCTTCGCTCTCCATTATCTTCTGGACTTCAGGAACAGGTTTCGTATCACCCGAATCAACTATCCCTCTGAAAATCCCGCTATCTTACTCACACCTTTATTTTCATTAGTTATCTGTGTGCGTGTGTTGCTTACATTGTGTCCCTGTATTTAATAAAGATCATTCATTGTTTTAAACCGGCCTGCTTCTTGACTTAGCCTGACCCCGTAAACACTGGGTTACAAGATTCCGCTGCATTACCCTGCCTCTCTTTTTGCCAACTAGTGCTCTAGACTAATTTCCCCAATTTGTGTAATTGTAAGGTTATTTAGGTGTTCCTCCCAGGACCCCCAGAATACAGGATAACAGAGTGGTGGAGAATGTGGGCAACCCCAGTACCCCTAATTTGAGAAGGAGTCATGAACCTCCTCAAATCAGGCTGGTACTGACTTAGGGAATGACCGTTCAGGTTGCTAGAATTCAGGTAGGCAGGAACACGTGTGTGTGTGAAATCTGTGTGCTTGAGCTCTAGAGCTATCTTTGTTTGGTTTTTCTGCTCCTTTTCATTCTTGGCTGTGTATGGTGGCCATACCTACGTGGTCACTCACTTCGGCAGTGAATCATTGTAGATGACAGGACCGTGCAAGGGGCTGACCCAGGAAGTACCTCCCTAACTTGGGGTCTATCGTGGGCTGGGATCCAAAGTCTTAGGGTGTTAGCACCATAGGAACAATCTACACCCATCCAACACCATAGCAATAAGGCACAAATAGCACTTAAGAAAAGAGGTCCTCCTCTTTTCTCTCCCCCCCCAGAGTTGAGAACGCAGGTGAGTCCTGCTCCTTGTTGTAGTTGTTGTATAGAAAGCGCGGGTGTGTCCCACTGTGTGATTTCGGGTGTGTCCTGATTGGCTAGCCAACTAGGTGCGGGTGGTGATTCCCGACCTAGCCTAGGGTTTAGAGGTTTGGCCCTTGGCAGAGGAAGGTACCCCTCACCCAGAAAACCAGTTAGGGATGGTTCGGTTTTGGTTCCTTGTCCTTTTCCCCGCTGCTTGGCCAGGCGGCGTAGTAAGTTCCTTGGCATTCATTTCCCCCCTTCTGGCAGGCAGAGTACTCCTGAGGGTTCCCTGGGTCTAGGTGACCTCCCTGTCCCTGAACCGTTTCCTAGCCCTTTGGTCCCCAATGCTGCCTAGGTGGAAAACCAGGCTTGGGTGTACTAAAGCGACTCTGTTTGGGCAGGCTGGAGGTAGGTTCCCATCCCTCTTTCCTAGAGTAGTTCGGTTGTGTTCGTTTCCCTTCAGCTCCCCCAGGGGTGTAGGTGATCCTTCCCATCACTCCAGGTCCTGGTCCCGCTCTCGTGTCAGAGAATTTGGTAGGATAGTTATAGTCTGTGTAGAATGGCTGATAATAGTAAGGTCACCATCAAGGTGACCTCATGTTGGAGGAAGAGGTCCAAGGAAAATTAGAAAGATGGGTGTTGAATAAGGGGAAATGCCCCTGGAAGGACTCCACCTTCCAGACAGCCGATCCCTTTGCCACACTCCGTGAAGCATACACCCTGGTACGGAAATCAAAGAACCCATTCGGGCCGTCTAAGGCCGCTTTGGCCGCTTGGGGACTTTGGCTCACGGCCAGAGATGCTAGTAGTGCCCTTGTAGAGACCCGAGGGAAGCTAGCTGAAACCGAGAAGGAAAATGCCCAGCTTCATGCTGAGATCGAGGCACTGCGAGCGGACAAAGTAACCTTCGTGTCTGTAGCACAGGCCTCCACACAGAAGCTTAGTAACATCACATTAGTGGCTCAAACTTGGGAAGAGAAGGCCCACGCCTTAGAGGCTGAGCTGGATCATGCCCGGTCTGCGGCCAAATTCATGGTGCAGCAAGTGAAAGAACAGCAGGAGGCTGTTAGTCACGCAGCTTGCCATAAGCAGATCGCTGTGCTGGAGAGCCAGCTCCAAACACGCAAAGCCTTAATTTCGGCTGTGTGCCCGGAGCTGCTCCCAACGTTTGTGGAGGACTTGTCTGGGGAGCAGCTTCTGGAGGATTCTCAGGCAACCATTCCCCACAATCCCGACTGGAGTGACCCTAAGGTCCCAGTCAACCCAGTAGAGACACGGTCCATGACCAGGCGGACCACCCCCATTGGCGAAGGCAATGTAGATAGGCCAGAGACACAGGAGACACAGATCACAGAGATTAGGGTCCCCTGGTGAGCTACTGAGGCCAAAGCAATAGCGGACCAGCTGGGTCCATTGAATAAGTCCACAGGAATAATGTGGCTGAATGCAGTCATACATTTCCATCCCACGGCCAATGGTCAGGACCTGACCCAGTTGGCTCGGCTTTGTATGTCCCCCTCCGAGCTCCCGACTCTCGAATCAGCCGTGGCAGCTTGAGGCTTGGTTAGGCTCAAGACCCACAACTGGATGAGAGAGGTAGTTAGGATTTTGGGGCCCGGATAGAGTGCGAGCGTGCTCTATGTCATGGAGCAGCAGGGTCCTCGTGAGAACCCTGAGGCTTACATGTCGCGGAAGCAGCTCCTTGCTATTCTGGCCGAGAAGGTCCCCTTGACGCCCCATGGATATGACTTCAACCATCTTGAGTTTAAGATGCTTCTTTATGGAGGTCTTAATCACGAGACAAAGATGGCTCTCGGTTTGGTGGATCCAGCCACCACCAATTGGGAAGAGTTTGGGAATAACGTCTGGCAGGTCGCTGACCTGCTGCGCAAGGCAGGTTCTCTCAAACCTCCACCAAGCCAAACCAAAGGGACCCCAGGAACTGGGATCCCATAGCCGAGGTCACATACTCGAACTATGGACCCCATTCCCAGCACAGGAAAACAGCTCCAAATTCCATTCTGGGAGGGAATTGGAACTCGCGCCCACCACCCAGACAGGACAACAGGCAGTGGCAGGGACGGGATTTCTGCAGCCAGCCCGGCAAGGCAGGAAGTCCCCCACACCAGACAACTGCCCCCAAACAGCCCTCTGACTCAGGTTCTCCCAGGGAGACGTCTGGCGGGTATGATCCCATGGCCCAGATGTATTCCTTGGACAGAGTGAGAATCTGGGGCATGCTTCGAAAGTTCGGACTGGACCTGAGCCAGTTTGACAAACGTCCCACCTCCGAATTGATTGAGGCTCTGGAGAAACAGCTCCAGGCGGGAGGTAGCCAGCCAGTCAGCGCCATGACCAATGGCCCTCCTCCGGCTGGATACTACCCTAACCTGGATCTGCAAGCATACCCGGGGTGCCCTCGGTCCAGGAAGCTTCCCTGCAACGTTGTGGGTAAGTTGAAGGCAGACAGTGGGGAAGGTTCTGGGTGAAGGCAGGCATAGGGACCGAGAGGGATAAGACTCCTGCCACCCTTCTTGTGGACTCTGGTGCAGCAGTAAGCGTGCTGCTCCCCAAACTTGTGAAACACGGTGAACCTACACCTGAGCATGTCCAGCTTTCTGGATATGGCAGGGGGGGTCACCAAGCCCGAACTTGGACCAACATCCCAATATCCATAAAGATGTTCCAGTTCCAGTTGTGGGCTTGCGAGAACCGGGGTGAAGACGACGGCCTTTTGGGCATCGGCTTCCTCCGGGGAAACAAGCTCACGATGGACTACGCGAACAGGTTTCTATGGCAGTTAGATCAGGGACCAGCAGAAATTTCAGCCGTGCACCATTGTGCCGCCCTTAAAATTCCTGCCCCTGGCCTGTTAACGACCACGCTACCCCTTTATGTATACTCGGAGGAGACCTTGGCTACTGCCTACCCCTCCATACAGACATTCTGGTGCCACATTGTCTTTCAGGGATACGGTGTCACATTAATTGTGACTGTGGTGATCATCAAGTGGGCCTGGACTAGCTACGGCTCCATCTCAGTCACCATTTTACCTGAAGAGGTAGTTTTCCCGGAGGCACGTGGGTCCAAGACCAGCTTCCTCTTTGCATTGAAAGCAAGGGTCCCAAACCAGGACCAGGCATTCCCACTCCTGCCGGTAGTTCTGGAGACCCCTAGGAAAGACTGGAAGGAGAACCCCCCCCCATGGGAAAGCTCTTTCGTTAGTACAGCACAGCAATAAAAGGGCTTTGTTTCCCTTCACGGGATGGCAGCCCAGTGAAGAGGCGGTGACGTCAGCTCCCCTTTTCGCCCCCCTGTTCCCCTTGTAAATAGACCCCTTAGGATACTAGCCTCTGTAGTAACGGAGCCCCATCTCTGTATTCCCTACAGGGAGACAGAATGGGACCATTCATGTGGACTGCAGCCTTGTTTCTCTTGACTGGATACGCCCTCGGAGCCTCACCAGAATACAGCCAGGTGTACACAGATTGGCAGTTTAATGCACGGGTAGTGTGCCACTGGAACCCATATCCCGAAGTAGAAACCCTGTTAAATGGGACGCAGCTGTTCCCCTGGTTCCAGAAAAGATACCCCTTCAAGCTGTCCACGCATTTCCAGATTCACTCTAGTAATAGGCTGAGTGCAGGGTTAAGGATGGCTGTTGCCAGCGAAGAGGTTAAACTCTACCCCAGCCGCTGCTCCCATGACCACCAGAGTGGTCCAGAGCAATCACCGCCATTAAGCTCTAGTTGTGCTTAGCTTCACTTTTGAAGATTGCCGCCCTACATGGGTATGGAAGACATACATGTTTCATTGCCAGAATGTCACCCTGACCCCGGCAGGTTGTAAGTTCTCCTGCAGGAAGATGTGGTGCCCCGACTCTGATGTCCACACCCCCCCTGCTCCTGAACGTCACCTGGCTATGTATGTGGGTAGCTCTGTAGTCTGCAAGGACACAGAAATCGTCGCTTACTCAAATGTCCAACCCATAACAACCAAAATGATACTAAATTTCATGGTTGTCAATATTTCTAGAGTAATCCCAACTTGCCAACTGTATCTAAAATTAGCATGGACGCAGTGGGAACACTGGGAGAAAAGATGGCTGTCTTTCTCCCACCCACACACTCACTCTAAGCGAAAAATCCTAGGGACCACATTAGGCGAAATTGGAACTGGCGGCGCATTCATTAACGCCATGGACAATGAGGTCCTGGCAAACAAATTAGGCGTAATTGGCACCAAAACTAGAGACATTGGAATATCCTCCGCTGCTGGCCTAACCAACGTAGCGAGAGGAGTAGATTTGATAAGTCAATTGCTTCCACAGTGGGTTGGCATTGAGCCAGACGTAATATCTGACCTTGGCTGTGTTCTACAGAACACGACCCATGATCTGTCAGCTGCAATACAGTGCACCCAACTGCAGAGCACCGTGATCACCTTTGCTGCTTAGGTGATCCAGGCCAGCCTCATGGGATTAATGCACCCTGAGATCCTGAGCCTACTCAGAGAGTGATATCCGGAATTGCTGGAACACCCTGCCGCTTTGGCACAGATACGGCACGCAACGTGGAAGAGCCTAACTCTCATGGTTGATGTTGCCCATGAACGGATTGTGGATCCGATAATTTTACACCCAGTACCCCATTTAGGACTCCCCCTCATAGCTGCCAATGCCACCTTGCTACCCCCACAGATGTACCATTGGTCCAATGGTACCCACATGTTTGATTTGGCCGGTTGCCTATTCCACCGCCATTGGATTCAGTGTTTCCACAATCTTAATAGTCTCAGCCACCGCGACACTTCCGAATACTTGGTGATACCTGTCAATACCACAGTCATGGCCCAAATTAATCGTGAGTGCTTTTGTTTAAGGACTCCTTGTGCAAATGTGACAGTACTGCCTAGTGGCGTGAATGTAAGAGTGAACCGCACCGCTGGGAACCCCTGCTTTTGCTCACAGCTGGTCCAAGACTGCTTTGGTAATAACTTCTATCTCCAGCGGGAGATATGAGATTACGTCTTGGAGAGAGCTTACATACCCAAGGAATCCGAATTAGTCAGATTCCACCTGGAAAACGAGATCCCTGCGTCTTTATGGCTAAGGAATCTCACCAGCCTATCTCAACAAGTAAAGGAGGTCTCGCACTCCCTCCGTCAGATTACCTTGACCGTTCATTCCGCCAAGGTAATCGTCAGTACATCTGAAGATTTGGAATCAGCCGCTAAACATTCGTGGTGGGACACCTTCATCTGGTTGTCCACAGGGCAAGCGGTAGCTCGCTTCACCCTATACCCTCTACTCATCTTGGTCACGTTACAACTCGTACTTGCCTTATGCCTGATTGGCCTTGCATTGTGGGTTAAGAGACAGGTCTTCCAGCTTCAGGTTGGCCGTTTTTACTGAAAAACTCCAAGGCTCATGTTTTGTAAACAGTTCTTTGTGAGTGTTTTGTGTTTTTAAAGGTAAACTGTCCCCGTGGTTGAAAAAGCCTATCCGAAGGCGACCATCTTTCAGGCCTGCCTCGGAATCCAGCTTTCTTGAGGTAGGGAAGTTGTGCACTCAGAACCTACATCTAACCACCGGCACCGTTCCTGCAGACCCCGAAGCCCTTGGTATACATCATCAGGCTTGGTGTCAGGCTCTAGGCTTGAGCGATAGGGGGGACCTCGGCGAACTGCCAAGTAAGACCTCATCCTGTCAGGGATGACTTTGGTTATTTCTCTGCCAACTGGAATCCCATCTTGCTCAGGAATGACTTTGGACATCTCATCCGGCCTCATTCCGGGACGACTCTGGGTGACCCAGTCTCGGGACCAGCGAGCGAATGGGAACTTCATCCAAGTTCCTCTCGTGGTGCTGGGATGTTAGACCTGGCCGCGGGGCTGACCGTTTGATGCAGGTTCTGAATCCACAGCCTCTCTCCCTTCTCGGCCTTCCTATGGCCAAAACTGCTTCGTACATGGGAGCTATTTAAGTCCTCACTCCCACCAAACTTTCCAGATCATTGTGAGCAAAATTTCCAGTTTTAGCTCAAAATCCCAGTAGGCTTTGAGCCGGCAATTTGCATTTATGGTATACATTGGCTAATAATCATGTCAGTTCTTCTGTTGAAACTCTAATAGGATAATTGATCCGGAGGACTGGGAAGATCCCGAGACCGTACCATCGCCCCTAAATACCGTGTGTGTGTGTGTGGGGGGGGTGATGAAGAAAGTTGCTGCTCCATCTGATGGCTGGTGCTTGGAGATTCCTGGTTCCTCAACAACACCTGAAACCATGAGGGAAGGTGACAAAGTAGCCTTCCGATTGCAAAGACGGACTTTTGCCATTCCTGCAACTGGTTACTGACCCGAGAAGCCCAATGGACTGTTCCAGGCTCCCAACTCTGCAAAGCCTCACTGTTCCTGAACTTGCAGCAAGCCAGCTAAGCTGCACCAATGTGAACATTTTGTTGCTGTTCCTGCTCCATTGCCTGGATGGACTTATGTTTTGCTCACTCATTCCAGCTACAAGACTTTTCTGTTGCAAGGGGGGGTGCAGAGACTTTTGCTTGCACCTCACCTCCCCCAGACTACGAACTCTCATCCCATCATCCACATTGCTCCTTGGATTGCCTTTATTGCCAGACCCTGCATTGGATTTACCGTATTCCATTGCTTATTTCATTGATTGTATTTACTATTTTGCTACCATTGCTCATTCTTTGACAGTTCCGTATTGATGGGACAATTTGACATTGCTTATTGTTTAATTGTTAATTGTTGTGTAATTGCCATTTGTGTATGTGTGTTCAGGTTTAGGTTTTAGATAGGAATGTTGTTATAAGATAGAAACCCTTTTGCTTTTCCCCAAAGTTCCCCTTCCTGTGGAGTGATACGACTACCTAACCTGTAAGCCCCTATTCGGCTCTAAAATAATTTTTGATTTTATTTGGAAAATGTCCGATATTGTCCCCAACATCGCCCATTTTCGGGGGGGGGATTGTTACTGTCCTGGCTAGCCCGAGCTTTGGGGGATACAAAAGATATCTTTTGATATCACTAATTCGGCTTCACATATCCCTTCCACGTGCTTGCGAGGTCCCCGGACAAGCACGCATACAGGCTCGGCCGATAATCGCCGTAATATTCCAAAACAATACAGGCAGGCCAGAAACAGCCGACATGCCCCCTTAGGAGACCTCAAGACAAGTACCTTCATTAGGTATGCAAGCAACTCTCAGAAGATCCTCTGCCCAGCGCTGGCAGCTTGATGATCAAACTATACAACTTTCAAGTACTCTGCGTTTGCATACCGGCTATCCTATTGACAATTTGGCTGTAACTCAGTCATTCAAATTCTGACCTTTCAGAGGCTTTGTCTCCGGCTCCAAATCTATTGTTTTCCCAAAGTCCAACCTAGCCTTCGGTCACAATTCTCCTTATAAAAACCCCTGACTTTGAGCACTCCTTTGGATCGCTCCCGAGTTCCAGACCGCCTTGCTGCCACATCGCTTGGTGAGCTTCCTCTCAGCTCCATGTGCTGAGATACATCGAACTCCAGCTTCGCTCTCCATTATCTTCTGGACTTCAGGAACAGGTTTCGTATCACCCGAATCAACTATCCCTCTGAAAATCCCGCTATCTTACTCACACCTTTATTTTCATTAGTTATCTGTGTGCGTGTGTTGCTTACATTGTGTGCCAGTATTTAATAAAGATCATTCATTATTTTAAACCGGTCTGCTTCTTGACTTAGCCTGACCCCGTAAACACTGGGTTACAAGATTCCGCTGCGTTACCCTGCCTCTCTTTTTGCCAACTAGTGTTCTAGACTAATTTCCCCAATTTCTGTAATTGTAAGGTTATTTAGGTATCCCTCCCAGGACCCCCAGAATACAGGGTAACAACTACTATGTCAGACTACACAGAGAGGCCATTGAAATCCATATACACACGGACAATTTCAACAGGAAAAAAGAAACTCAGAAAGTAAACAAGATTTGGATGACTTATCCTGTGCTATGAAAGGAGAGAAGCAGGGGAAGAAGGAAAGACAAATGGTATTAATCAAAAATTACATTGAGAAAAATTGGACATTACTTAACTTAAGAAGTTAGTAATGATATTAAATAAAGAGAATTAAAAGAAGGGAAAATAAGCAAGAAAGACAGACAAATTAAGAATATTTCATGGAGTAAGGCAAGTCAACAGGAACAAGACAGTTATAGTTATAGAGGTAACTTTTAAAAGGAAAAGTTAAATCATCCAAACAAGAGAAGGTTGGAAGTAGAAAATCGGTGTTAAGAAATGAAGATAAGGATTAACTAATAGAAAACTAGGAATGGTATAACTGTATAATTATAAATTACTTTTTATAAGTAAACAAATAGTACAACTAACAATACAATATTAAGAAAAAGAATTTAATGAAGGATTGTATTTTATGCAATTCAAAAAATAAATATGATCTTTATTTTTTTGGAGATGTACAAGTAAATATTGATGGATTTTAATGATGATGATGATGATGATGATGATGATGATGATGATGATGATAGAAAGTAAACAAGATTTGGCTCCCAGTACTGAAGAACACTAAAATCAAGACTCAAAAATATGCCAATGAACACCAACCAGACTCTGGAGGTCCCTCTACAGGGAACAACACAATGGGTTGCTAATGTACTTAACACACTGTTATGCATATCCCCTGACTAACAATACACCCTGGGGGATATCCCATTTAACAATAGGCCATCACACAGACCAACTGTAACACATGCAAATTGCTCCCTCCCACCCGAGGACTACACAAGTATATATACTCCATCTCACTTCCATGCCACCAGATCCTCTGAAGATGCCAGCCACAGATGCAAGCGAAACATCAGGAGAAAATCCTAATAGAACATGGCCTCAAAGCCTGGAATACCCACAACAACCTATGGATTCTGGCTGGGAAAGCCTTCAACTTTACATTTGATAACATTAATTGGGAGTTCATGATAGAAGTGTTGAGAAGAATGAATCTAGGAAACATGTTTCTAAAACAGGTCAAAGCTATTTACACCTATCAAGATGGTCAATTAATAATTAATGGGGGAAAAAAAGAAACAGAAAAATTAAAGATTCATAAAGCAACTCAACGATGCCCCTTATCATCATTACTATTTTTGATGACTATAGAAATACTAAACAGGAAATTTAGGCAAGATCCGCAAGCATGAGGAATACAAATTACAGTAGAGTCTCGATTATCCGACATAAAAGGGCTGGCCGATAGTCGGATAGCCGAAAATGGCGGATAATCCAGAGGGTCTAAAAAGGGTTTGGAGTGACTCGCTATGAATTGCAAACGTTCTGAAACCACTATGAATTGCAAATGTGCTGAAACCACTATGAATTGCAAACGTGCTGAAACCACTATGAATTGCAAACATTCTGAAACCACTACATTGCAAACGTTCTGCAATCACTATGAATTGCAAATGTTCTGAAACCACTATGAATTGCAAACGTAAATGTAAAGAAATCACTGACCAAGTTCAGTTCTCTGAAGATGTAAAGAAATCAGTGATCCTTTTCTGCTTTCCCGACGATCGCCTTTTCTTCGCAGCCAAGTCTCGCCATCTTTGCAGCATCATAATGTCGACCCCCGTAGCTTCTTCTTGTTGCTCGATGTACTTCATTGCGATTTCTAGAGCCCTAACCCCATCGCCATGCGAGATTGTGAGAGGTTCAACAGATGATGCTTGCTCATCAATTTCTATTTCGTCACCATTGCTATTGACAAGAGCGACAATTTCTTCATCAGTAATTTCATACTGATCATCTTCGTTCATCCAGCTGTCAACCTCTTGCGAAGACACATCCTCACACCCAGGGATACGGTGTACTAAGGGTAGAATGCTTTCTTCGTCTTCATCTGTGCTTTCCATAATTTCATCTTCTTCTTCATTTTCGCATAGCAACTTATTCCATGATCTGACAATTGTTGGAACGCTAATGTCACTCCAAGCCCTTGCAACCCAATAAGCAACGTCCTTTACATTGATGCGTTTCAATCTTTCAATCATGTCTTGCCCTTCTTCAAGTTCTTCTACCAGTGTCGAAAGTAGCTTCCTGCGATAGTTCCTTTTTAGCGTTTCCAAAACGCCCTGATCCATTGGTTGGCATATGGCGGTGACATTAGGTGGCAGAAACATAGCCTTAATGTTCCCATCTTGAAACTCCTCTGCATCAGGGTGCATCGGGGCGTTGTCTAGCAACAAAACTGCTTTTCTGGGGCAGTCATTGTCTTTCAAAAATTTCTCCGTGGAAGGAACGAATTCCTTAAAAAACCAGTCTTTGAAAATTTCTCTGGTCATCCACGCACTTTTTTGATTGTAGTACTTCACAGGAAGAGCGGTCTTTGCAATTGTTTTAAAGGTTCTTGGATTTTTGGACTTCCCAATCACTGCAAGGTCCATTTTGAGAGTTGCAGAAGCATTGCTGCATGCTAAAATTGTCAGCCTTTCTTTACTACACTTACAGCCTGGGGCTGCTGCTTCAGTTCTGGCTGCAAGACTCTTACTGGGTAACAGTGTGTGATTGAGGCCGGACTCATCACAATTAAATATCTGATCGTCCGTTAGACTTTCAGTTGCAACAAAGTCTAGAAATTTTTTCTTGAATGCCTCCATTTCTTGAAAATCTGAAGACAGTTTCTCTCCACAAACACACAACTGACGGATTTCATAACGTTTCTTCCACCTGTCGAGTCAACCAACCCTGGCTGTAAAATCTGGGTCCCCTTCATCAAATTCCTTTCAAAAATGCAATGCCTTTTGCTTTAAAATAGGCCCTGAAATAGGCACACCTTTGTCTCTGAACTGCAGAAACCAAACATACAAAGCTTCACTGACCTTTTCATAGCCACACTTTTTCATGGTTTTCCTCTCTTTCACTGCACCATCAGTAACTCTGGAGAAACACCATTTTTCTATCTCCAATCGGTTCCTTCTCCAGTCTCCTACAGTTACCCTTCCAACACCATAGTCATCTGCTACCTTCTGCAACGTCTCTCCATTGTCCAGTCTCTTGATTGCCTCAAGTTTCTGCTCCATTGAAACAACGACCTTCTTCCTTTTCTTTGCAATGCTTGGGGGCTTGTTTGGGGGCCTGGCTGTGCCCGTCACCTTCCCCGTTGCCATGCTTTGGCCCTTGTTTGGGGGCCTGGAGGTACTCGCCCTGCTCGCTGCCGCTGCCGCCGCCGCCGCCTCCACGCTTGGGGCCGTGTTTTGGGATGAGGCTTCACTCGCCCTTCTCTCCTTGCCTGTCGTGGCCGCCATGTTTGGGGGTGTGTCTGGGGGCGCGGAAATGCCTACAGCCATGCCCCCAAGCAGCCGCGACGTTGGATAATCCGGAATGTCAGATTAGCGAATGTCGGATAGCGAGACTCTACTGTAAGAATCACACATATAAACTTAAGGCTTTTCAGATGACCTTGTGGTCTTGTTAGAGAATCCTACCCGAAGCATGAATGGATTAATGCAAATTCTACAAGAATTTGTTCTGGATTGAAGATAACTAAAGAAAAAACTATGCTGATAAAAAACCCAAAACCAGAAGAAATAGAGATATCAAAACAAATGAATTTTACAATTGCAAAATAAAAGAAAAAGAAAAAAAGTCAGATATATAGGCATCTTGATCACTACAATTTCCTGCAAAAAATTCCTGCCAAATAATACAGATTTATTTGGCAACAATTAAAAGGAGATTTGGCAGGAAATTTAAGAAGATATATGGAGATAGGCTAAACTGGACTTATTGCTAATGGGAAGGATTGCTACTATTAAAGTGAATGTTTTACCAAAAAATATTTTTGGTCCAAAATCTTTGAATATTAATAAATGATAAACTATTCAAAGGATGGTACAAAGGTTTAACATGATTTATTTTGAAAGACAAAAAAACCCAGAAAAAATCTTAAGTGGCAAAAAGGAAAGAAGAGGACTGAGCTTATCTGACCTGAAATTCTACTACCATGAACATTTCTTGGGATGAATAGTAGATCAGACATCACTAATAAATAAAAGGCTATTACAACTAGAAGGTGCAGATTTATTATTTGGATGGCATACTTACATTTGGTGTGACAAGGCCTGAGAAAATAAAGATTTCAACAATCACTTTATAAGGAAATCTTTATTGAAAGTATGGATGAAATATAAACGAATATTACATCCAACAATTCCACTATGGATAGCTGTTCATGAAGCCTTTTACAGAAGGGATATGCCAAAACTTGATAAATAGATAACCTACTGAGATATACTGAAAATGCAAGAAGACACTGTGCAACTAAAATCAGAGAAAAATATAAAATAGAAAAAAGAACAGAAGATACAGAAACAAGAGAAAGAGAATTTGATATATTGTTGAATCCAAATATGGAACATATAACTGAGAAAATTTATGAAATACTATTGAAACTAGAACTGGAACAAGAAGTCATGAAGGAAAATATGATTAAATGGGCACAAAATGTAGGACACTCTATACAATTGGATAAATTGAGAGAAATCGTGGAATAATACATTAAAATTTTTGAAAGCCACAAACTTAGGAGAAAATTATCAGGAGCTATACAGGTAGTGTTTATCACCAACTCAAATCTCTAACAACAAAAATACCATGTATTGGAAATGTGACTAGATAGGAAAATTTTTCCATGCATGTAGAAATACAAAGAAGTAAACAATTTTGGAAAAGGATACATGAAAAAATACCTGATGTTCTTAAAATAGTTTTCCCAATGAGTCCAGAACTATAACTATTTAACATGACAGAAGATTTACAACAAATAAAACTCAAAGAAAGAGTTTACTTTATATGATTACTGCAGCATAGCTAATATTTGCTCAAGGATGAAAACAAAACAGAATCGGTATGAGAGGTCTGGCTACTGCAACTTTATGATGTACCAGAACTAGATAAACTAACAATAATGTTATCGGAGAAGACAAAAAAACAAACAAAAACAATTTGAAGATGTATGGAAGATTATTTCTGCTTTGAGGGAAAAAAGTTGGGGAAAATTAGCAACTTGGAGTGAGAGTGATGGGCTAAACTATAAAAAAGAATATAATTCAGAAAGACTGAAGGTGAATTGATAGAAGTATATTAAAACACATGATTGATAAGCTATATGTTATAATAAAATTATGTAGATTAACTATTATAATAATAAATGGATGAAGTAGTAAAGAAATGTAGATTAACATATAAACAAAATAATCTTAAGGGAAGAGGGATATATTGATAAGCATCCAGACCTTTTGAGAAGGAAGTGTTACCCTGTGTACTGGGGGTCCCAGGGGGGACATCAAAATGTGCTCAACTAAAGGTGGGAAAATTAGCTCAGAGCACTGCTTAGGGTTACGAGAGGCAGGGTAACGTAGCGAGATCTTGAACCCAGTGTCTACGGGGTCAAGTTGAGTCAAGGAGAGCACAAAAGTTGAAACAATAAATGATGTTTATTAAACACAAGCAAAAGAGTGTGTGCCACACAATCATACAAGTTAACTAAAGAAAATAAAGGTTGGAGTGGTATAGAGGGATTTTCAGAGGGATTGCTGGTTTGGGTGATACTTCACCTGTCCTGAAGCCCGGAAAAACAGAGAGCGAAGCTGGGGTGCAATGTAGCTCAGCACGTGGAGCTGAGGGGAGGCTCGCCAAGCAAAGCGGCAGCAAGGCGGGATGAAACTCGGGAGCAATCCAAGGAAGGTCTCGGAATCAAGGGTTTTTATAAGGAGAATGTGACTGCAGGCTATGCTGTACATGGGGGAAAACAATAGATTTGGAGTTGGAGACAACGCCTCCGAAAGGTCAGAATCTGAATGATTGAGTTATCGCAGAGGTTCTCAGTAGAGTAGCCAGTATGCAAACGCAGAGTACTTGGGTATTGTATAGTTAGCCCATCAAGCTGCCAGCGCGGGGCAGAGGTTCTTTTGTAGGTTGCGTGCATACTTAGAGTACTTGCCTGGAGGTCTCCTAAAGCAGTGAGTCAGCTATTTCTGGCCTGCCTGTATTGTAGTAGGAATTAATGGCCGAGTTTGTTTACATGCTTGTCTGGTGGCCTCACAAGCACGTGGAAGGGAATAGAGAAGTGAAGCCGAATTATGATATCAAGAGGATATCTTTTAATATCCCCAAAGCTCGGACTAGCCAGGGCAGTAACAGAAGTTATGGGAGAATTTAAGAAAACTAAAGAAAGAAGATTATATGAATGAAGATATTGGTAATATTGATCAAACTATGTGATCTGATAATATTTTAGAATATAATATAATCATAATGAAGAGATTTATTATTCTTTTTCAATTCTATTTTCCATTATATTTTTGTATTTCATGTAAGTATTTCTAAATGATTCAGGATCTAAGAATTGTTACCAAATGTGTTTTATTAGTTTATCAATTTTCTTTTAATAAAAAAATAAAAGAGAGCACAGATTTTGGTGAATGGAGATAAAACAAATTTTTATGACATAAAGAAAATAACAATACCAGTCGAAGGCTTTCACGGCTGGAATCCATAGCTCCTTGTGGGTTTTCCAGGCTTTGAGGCCATGTTCTATTAGTATTTTCTCCTGATGTTTCACCTGTGGCTGGCATCTTCAGAGGATCTGGTGGCATGGAAGTGAGATGGAGTATATATACTTGTGTAGTCCTCAGGTGGGAGGGAGCAATTTGCATGTGTTACAGTTGGCCTGTGTGATGGCCTATTGTTAAATGGGATATCCCCCAGGGTGTATTGTTAGTCAGGGGATATGCATAACAGTGTGTTAAGTACATTAGCAACCCATTGTGTTGTTCCCTGTAGAGGGACCTCCAGAGTCTGGTTGGTGTTCATTGGCATATTTTTGAGTCTTGATTTTAGTGTTCTTCAGTACTGGGAGCCAAATCTTGTTTACTTTCTGAGTTTCTTCTCTCCTGTTGAAATTGTCCATGTGTTTATGGATTTCAATGGCCTCTCTGTGTAGTCTGACATAGTAGTTGTTAGAATGGTCCAGAATTTCTGTGCTTTCAAAAAGCATTCTGTCTCCAGGTTGGTTTATAACATAGAATCATAGAATCATAGAATCACAGAAATGTAGAGTTGGAAGAGACCACACGGACCATCCAGTCCAACCCCCTGCCATGCAGGAACACCCTCAAAGCACTCTCGACAGATGGGCATCCAGCCTCTGCTTAAAAACCTCCAAGGAAGGAGACTCCACTACACTCCGAGGCAGCATATTCCACTGCCGGACAGCCCTGACTGTCAGGAAGTTCTTCCTGAGGTTCAGGTGGAATCTCCTTTCCTGCAGCTTGAATCCATTGCTCCTTGTGCTGGTCTCTGGAGCAGCAGAAAACAAGCCCTCTTCCTCCTCTATATGGCATCCCTTCAAATATTTAAACATGGCTATCATTTCCCCTCTTAACCTTCTCTTCTGGAGACTGAACATCCCCAGCTCTCTAAGTCTGTCCTCATAGGGCATGGCTTCCAGGCACCTCACCATTTTGGTCGCCCTCCTCTGGACCTGCTACAGCTTGACCATGTCCTTCTTGAATTGGGGTACCCAGAACTGGACACAGGATTCAAGATGAAGTCTAACCAAAGCAGAGTAGAGTGGTACCAGTACCTCCCTCGATCTAGACACCATACTCCTATTGATGCAGCCGAGAATTGCATTGGCTTTCTTGGCTGCCGCATCACACTGCTGACTCATGTTCAGCTTGTGGTCTATTAGGACTCCTAGATCCCTTTCACACGTACTGCTATCCAACCACGTGTCCCCCATCCTATATTTCTGCATTCCATTTTTTCTACCTAAGTGTAGAACCTTACACTTCTCTCTGTTGAATTTCATTTTGTTAGCCTTGGGCCAGCTCTCCAATTTGACCAGGTCATTTTGAATTTTGATCCTGTCCTCTGGCGTATTAGCAACTCCTCCCAATTTGGTGTCATCTGCAAATTTGATGAGTATACCCTCTATTCCTTCATCCAAGTCATTGATGAAAATATTGAACAGCACTGGGCCCAGGACAGAACCCTGTGGCACCCCGCTAGTCACTTCTCTCCAGGATGAAAAGCAACCATTGGTGAGCACCCTTTGGGAACGGTCAGTCAACCAGTTACAGATCCACCTGACAGTAGCTCTGTCCAGCCCACATTTTACTAGCTTCTTTGCAAGAATGTCATGGGGAACTTTGTCAAAGGCCTTACTGAAATCGAGATATGCTACATCCACAGCATGTTCTGCTACTGCTGATTTTTCTGGCTGGATCAGTCTGCAGTGTCTTTCATGCTCTTTGATTTGTGTTTGGATGCTGCGTTTTGTAGTCTCTATGTAGACCTGCCCACAGCTGCAAGGTATGCGGTAAATTCCAGCAGAAGTTAGAGGATCCTTCTCGTCCTTTGCTGAATGTAGCATTTGCTGAATTTTCTTGGTCGGTCTGTAGATTGTTTGTAGGTTATGTTTCTTCATCAGTTTCCCCATACGGTCAGTGACCCCTTTGATATATAGTAAAAACACATTCTCTTTGGTTGGCTGCTTATTTTCACTGCTGTGGTTTTTTTCCAGGTCTTGAGGCTCTTCTGGTGTCTGAACCGGAGTAACCATTGGCCTATAGAGCCCAGTTTAAAGATATTAAATTAGACCTACAAAAATGGGCAAAGGCGAGGTTGATAATGAGATTGTCATTATTTGATTGGATTAATATGTTACAGAAAAAGCTTTTTCTATTTCAAACTATATCTGTCATGCCTAATGATTCACCTTGCAAACAATGGCAAAGGAATATTTCTAAATTTGTTTTGCAAAGGAAGAAACCAAGAATTAGGTTTAAGGTTCATCAGGGTACTGAAGAAAGAATTCTACTAGGCCTTCCAGGCTTGAAATTGTATTATCATGCTTCATGTATGGTCTATTTAAAAGACTGGATTATGTTGAAAAGAAAAAACATCTATTATAAGTAGAAGGGTTTGGCTTAAAATTTGGAAGACACATCTATTTATGGTAAGATAAAATTAGTGCAAATGTAAATTTTGGTAAACATTTTATCATTCATGCTCTTTTAAGAGTCAGGATTAAATATAAAATGTGTCTAAGTCCTAGAATGCCTTTGTAGACTTTGGCATATGAAACTTTGTGTATGAGAGAAACACTTTTTAAGGACAAATGGTTAATATATAGTGACTTGATTCAAATAGACAAAGAATAACTGCAAATGTAAACAAATTAGGAATTGATTCAAAGTGTGTTTGATGTTAGATGGTTCACTTATAGACAACTAACTGAATGTTATGAAATGTATAAACATTTCTTTTGGTTTTCAAATCTCAGAGTCTGAATATTTTGAACAATTGTGATGAACATTTAATAGAAAAGAAATGAGGTGACAAAAGTAGTACCACAGCAGGAATCACTGTAGAAGTATTGGTACAACCTATGTTTTAATGTTTTGTGAAGTGCTTGCTGGCTGTTTTAACTACTACCACGAAGCTTCCCAGTTGTACAGATTTACAGTTTTATGTTTTTATAGCTCTCATTCATAAATTTTACTGTCAGATGAGTTTGAGAGCATGGCATGTGGGAGAGAAATGGTTGAAGTAGTAAAAACAGAACTTAATTAAACAGCTAAATATATTCTTGAAGGGATCTACTGAGGGTGAAAGAAATCATCAAGATATCAAATGAAGGAAATTGAAGCTTTGACATCATAGAAATAGCTTTACTATCTAGAAGAGGGAAACAAAAAATGTGTCAGAGTGAGTTCCAAGTCTTTATAGCTGAGCAGAGCTACAAAACAACTTAAGACTGAGCAATTGATTGCACTGAAGGATACAGGAAGTAAGCCACATCTTATCTCTATTCTTACTACAAATGGATTATCTCCCTTACTTAGAGATGAGTGGTTTCAACCTCAGGATTTTTGTGATCGTGGAGATAAGGAGAAAAATATTTATCCTTCAGATAAGGGAGAGAGTTTGCTATTGTCCCCTACATTACAACCATTTCTGCATTACACTGTTTTAGTGCTATTATTCCACTTTCAACTTTCTGTGGAATTCTGGGGTTTGTAGTTTACTGGGGCCAAAGAGCTCTCTGGCTGAGAATTCTAAAGGTCCCTCTCCAAATTTCAAACCCCATGATTCCATGGAATGTTGAAAGTGGAATAATAGCACAATAGTGCAGTGCTGAAATGGTCTGGGAGTGGAAGGAATTTCCTCCAAGGAGGAGCAACATCAGACACAGCAACAGCAAGATCTCTTTTTAGATTTTGTGGCATCTCAAGTGTTTATTATCAACGCATACAGTCATTTCTTTATTTGAACAATTGTCTAAAATTTATAACTACATCCTTAATATTGAACAATTACTTAAGGAATTTATGAAGATCCACAGTGAAAAGCTTAAAAGAGTAGTTCACGGATGTGCTTTTAACTCCAAGATGAGAGGAATGAGTCTCATGGAAGGAGAGAAAATTAAGTATGATCTATTTGGCCATAGAATGAAGGCAGTGACACAATCTTAAGACCCACAACTGCAGACTCTATCCCCACAAAGAACTGAGAATCAAAATACAATGTGATTCCTGTTATCAAATAAAAAAAATTTGCTACGCATTGTAGCTAACAGGATTAATTGGGGACATTGGAATATTTTTAAAATGGTAAGCTCTCTTTCAGTGAAATCATGAGAATAAATTCATATGCCATTAACATTATTGATGTAGAGTGCCTTCCTTGTCTACAAGGGCCTAAAATAATTTTACTAATCTTTGTAGTAGCTACTATGCCATCTATGTTATTCAAAATGAAGGACTTCATCTCCATTCTGCAAATATTTCCGATTAGAGTCTTTTGTGATCCGGTTGTACATACTTTATTACATCTAATAACATGAGTGGTACTTCTGCTGTCAATCAAAAATCTGGTTCCATCTGGAAGCTGGACAACATTCTACAACTCTTAGTAATGATGCTAGAGAAAAATAGATTTGTTTAAATCTAAAACTATAACTGTAGACATTGAAAGAAATTCTGTAGGTAAAGAAAGACTGAGTAGATACTCTCATCAATTTGATACAGTACAAAGCAATACTACCCACAAACTAAAATGACTAAAAGTTTGGGACTGTCAGCTGAATTTACTGCTAAACCATCATGTGATCTGATGTCATCCATAAATTGCTCACAAGAAGTAAATAGCATGAAGAAGGAATCGTTGAAGGAAGATGAAATGTTGAATGCTTCTAAATTGAGGAGTTGTGCTGTGGGTCCTAAAAACAATTCTGTTGGCCAACTTTTGAATGTTATAAAGACTGTCCAGAAATCTCCTCTTCTGATGGATTTAGAAGTTGAGGAGAAGACAGATGGTCCTCCCAATTTAATGACTATACTGACGAGCAAATGGCCAATGCAGCATTACTCCTGATGGATTTTAATGACACAGAACAAACACATCTTATGGAATCTGGCCCCCTATTGGGTCCTCTACAAACACATATCCCCTCTAAGCAGGAGAAAGAAGATTGTACATCTTATTAACTGAGCAGTCTGGAACTGTTCCAAGTGAATGAGATCAGAGTGACTTTGTATCAACAACAGAATCCATTAGGGATGTGTGCAAACAAATGAGGAGATATTCTCTATGCTGAGTTGAGTGCAAACCTCTTTTTCACTTTAAACTCAGTTTACAGCAACTTAAGTAAGCTGAGGACAAAAGGAGAAGCAGGAGGTGGAGAGTGAAACTGAGACTTTTAAAAAGCAGCTAAAAAAGTGGAATGACAGAAGATTAATTTGGACCATCCCTACCAAATTGGGAAAGTTGGAGGGTATGTTGTGTCAAAGATGTACCCAAGAGCCATTATGTCAATATGTTCTTATACCTCACTACTAGGCAAGACCTGTTTCTTGAGACAATAACTTGCTCTGGCTACTAAAAAGTCCTCCAGGGAATGGAGGACTTTCCAATAGCCGTGTTTCCGGTAGCCATGTTTCTGCAGAAGTAAATGATCTTAATAAGTTCCCCACTTTTGTGGACAGACAGACCTAATGTCACCAATCTTCTGACCATGACAATTGGGTGATTTCCCTATCCAGTCCTGTCCTCCCCCACATCCAGGTCAGAGACTGTAACTCACCTACTTGTGGAGTTAGAAAGGCTGTTATGCTGGATTTAATTAAAATGAAATGCAAAGGAAGCTCTTGCTGAACAGTGCTGCAGGACTTCGCAGGTCACACTGCCAGGCCAATGTTGTAATTATATGCAGAGCATCTCTGAGTCTGGCTCAAAAACACAAGACATAGCACCTTCCTAGAATGGATGTCAGTTGTAGTGTTTGTATGTGTGCATGCATTTCACACACACACACACACACACACACACACATACACACATGAACCATTTGCAGTGATGTCATCATTTTTTAAAAGAAACAGCCTATAAATGTCACTGAAATTCCAGATCCCCTTTTATTAAAACTGAAAAATGTGAATAGATGTAAATAACAAGTGACTGATATGGGGAGAGCAACCTGAACGGCTGCTGGCATCACATGTTCATATTCTCTCTTCCCTCCTTGTGTAATTTGCATTAATAAAGAGGCTGTTCTTTGTCGGAATGTGTTTCATCCGGTTTAAAATCCCAGGGCGCTCCACCAGGAAGTGCTTTGGGAGAATCTGACTGTCAGAGCCGACAAGACAAATGAATCCCTGTGTCAGGAGCGTGTGGTTCAACGATGACAGATTGAGAAGAGCTATCCCCCTCTCGACAGGCGGGCTTCATTTTCAAATTAATAAATCTGAATAAAATATTTTTCCTTTCATTACAAACCGGGTTCGGCTGACAGTTCCCATGACAGTGAGGAGTAGCAGTCTTGATGAGAAGTGTTTGCATCAATTCCACCTGGGCTTCAGTTGCTTTATTTTTACCTACAAGTGCATCCCTGTTTGTCTCTTCTCTGCTTCCTGCTCATTCTTTTCCCCAGTCTGTTCCCTTTCTGTGTCACTCACCTCTTCTTTCTGCCTCTGTCATTGATCTGCATTTGCTATTATTCAACACTCCCATGGTCAGTTGCCCCCCCCCCCAAATTTTGAATCACAGATCAAAGCAATATTTATTGCTTGAACACACAAACAAATTCTCTCTCACACACATCTCGAGTATAGCCTTAAGCCTCCCTACAGGTTAATGTCAGTACCACAAGTCTCACATGTTTCCAATACATGTGTACGTACACATGTGCACACAAACATATATTTCAAAACAAGAAAGAGCTTTGTGGCACCTTAAATATTACACTAAAAATTGTGATGTAAGCATTTGTGGACTAGGTGAACAAGAATCCACAAAATCTTGTGGCATGACAAATTTGTCAATATGATGGTACCAGAGGACTCTTGGTTGGTTTTGCTGCAACAGACTTAATATTTCCTTACAATATACAAGCCTCCATAATTTCTCTCTGTGCAGCTTATCCATCCATCCATCCATCCATCCATCCATCCATCCATCCATCCATCCATCCATCACTTTAATTATAACTCACATTTTTTCCAAACTAGGAATCAAGGCAACTTACAAAACAGACAGAATTAAAATAAAAACCCATACGTTTAAAATGATATCAAACTAACAATGAAACAGTAGTAACCTAACAACAAAATTCAACCCTTTTAAAATATTACTTTAAGATAAAGAAGAAAAGCAGTACAGTGCCATTGAAAAAAGCCGTTTTCTTATAAAAACAATCTATTCCCAAAAGCTTGCAGGAATGATAATAATAAAAAAAGTCTTCATCTGCTGACAAAAAGAAACAAGAAAGAACCATTCTAGCCATCCTAGGAAGGGACTTCCAGAGAGTGGGAACAGTCACCTAGAAGGTCCATGTTCCCACCAAATATGTCTGTGAAGGTGGTGAGAATGAGGGCCTTTCTCCACTACACTGCTATAGTGCTATTATTTCACTTTCAACATCCTGTGGGAATTCTGGGGTTTGTAGTTTGCTGAGACCAAAGAGCTCCCTGGCTGAGAATTCTAAATGGCCCTCTAAACTGCAAACCCCAGGATTCTATTGGATGTTGAAAGTGGAATAGTAGTACTGTAACAGTGTAGTGCAGAAAGGCCCCATGAGAACTACCTCCCTCAAAGATCTTAGAGTTCAGGGAAACACATACTGGAAGACCACAGTCTTTCAAATATTCTGGACCTGAGCCATATAGGGCTTTATAGGTTATAATCAGCACTTTGAATTATGCCTAGAAACGGACCAGCAGCTAGTGGAGTTGTTGCAACAAATGAGTTGCATACTCCCTGTAGCCAGTCCCAGTGAATAATCTGGCTACAACGTTGTGTGAACTGAAATTTTGAAAGCACAAAGGCAGTTCCACATAGTGCACATTACAGTATTTCAAATGGGATGTAACTAAGACGATGTGTCACTGTGGCCAAGTCAAGATTCCCAAGTTTGGCACACTGGTTTTAAGTGTACAGATACCCTCGTGGCTAATGCAGAAATCTGAACACCCACCCAAGTTCTTGGCTGAATTCAGAAGAATACCCTAACCTGCATCTTCAGGAGAAGTGTAGCCCCATCCAGCAAAAGCAAACTCCCTGTTCCTTGATCTATCTTTCGGTTGGACAGCAATGCCTCTATCTTGTCTAGAATAAGTTTAAATTTGCTTGCCTTCGCCAGTCCATTACTTCTCACAGGCACTAGTTTAGAACTGAAACAGCTTCTTTGGATTAAACTGGAAAGGAGAAATAGGGTTGGACGTCATTGGTATACTGACAGCACTGAACTCCCCGAAGCACAGAAAACCTCTCCCAGTGGTTTTATTTCTATCTTAAATAGCGTGGGGGACAAAACCTGCAGCCAAGTGCTCAAACAGGACTGCTACCCCACACCATTTTCTGGATTCACCCTTCTATGAAGGAATGGAGCCACTGGAGTCCCATCTGAGTCCCATCTCAGCAAAGGAGCTCAGAAGGATATCATGGTTAATGGTATATGATGCCACTGAGAGGTCCAGCAAAACCAATAGGAACACATTGGCCTTGTAGTGTTCCTGGTGTAGGTTATCCACCAAGGTGGCCAAAGTTGTTTCATCCACAAAATTTTATTCAGACTTCAGGGGAAAAAAAAAAAGCTCAGGTTGTAGCCTACAAGCCAGAGTAGTATTTAGCATAAACAACACCCAGGGCATGTGTGGAAGTTTTACCCCTACCTCCAGGGCTGCTGCCACTTCCCCTCCCCCTCCCCTCCCCCTCCCCCTCCTCCTTCTCTAAATCGTCCAGCAGGGCTTTTTTGTGCCCTCCTGGCATTGGCATCCAGGGCATGTACCCTACTTGCCCCACCCCAGATACACCTCTACTATGAGCAGAAGCAGATCTCAGCCTAGCACAGAAAAGAAGAGGGATGAGTAATATCACGTCCTGCATTCTCTGGGCTGGTCAGGCCTATTGTAATACTTGGAAACACACTTGTCCTAAAGAAGTTTGACATTGCTTAGCAACCTGCCTTGGGACTGTGAGAAGAACACATTATTGTTGTTGTTGTTGTTGTTGTTGCTGCTGCTGCTGCTCTTAAATGCTCTCAAGTCAGCTTTAGCTTGTAGTGACCCTATTAAAGGCCTAAATACCCAAATACCTCACAGGCACTAGATCTTGTCTGATCTTGGAAGTATTACCTGGTTAGTATGTGGACAGGAGACCACCAATGAACACCAGGTGCTGTGGGCTAAATTTCAGAGGAAGAAACAGTCAAAACTATTTCTGAGTATCCCCTGCCTAAGAAAACTCTATGAAAGTCTTGGGGCTGCCATAAGTTGACAGCTGGCTTGAAGGCACTTACACACACATTAGTGAGAGACCTCCAAGTCACCTTGTCATCAACAGCCTTTCTGAGGTCTTGTAAGCTCAAGACTGTGGCTTCTTTGATTGAGTCATGCTACCTTACCAAGCATTATTGCGTTTTTTTTCTCCTAATGAATCATGTATTCTCACAATGCTTCCAAAGTATGATAGGCTCAGTGTAGTCATCTTGAGAGAGTTCAGGCTTGATTTGCTGTAAGCCTCATTTATTTGTCTTTTTGGCAGATTATAGTATCTGCAGAACTCTTCTCCAGCAGCTCATTTCACATGATTTGATTCTCTTCTTATCAGGTTTCTTCACTATGTAGCTTTTACAACTATACAAAGGCATGGACAGTCATGACTTTGATGTTCAAAACACATCCTCTGGGTCCAGATATGAATGTGGTTGCCCATGGTGTTCTGACTCATATTTTCACCTGCATTCCTTTTTACATACGGTGTGGGGGTGAATTTTAAACCATTCTCTAATATGTGGAAATGAAATATTATGAGATTAGATACTTTTTTTATGTAGCTTGGCCTGTTGGAACACATCATGATATTAACAGTACACAGAATGCTAAGGGCCAAGTTATTAAGCATTAGTTAGTGTGTGTTGTGTATTTATTTGCTGTAAAACAACAACCACTGAGGGATGCTCTTTTACGACATAGCACATTGAATGTTTGCTTTTTCTCTCCCCCCGACCCTTCATTTTTTCCACAGCTCTAATGAAGGTAATAGCAGCAGCTTCCCTCCCCAACTAAGGCCATTTCTGTACTACACAGCTATAGTGCTATTATTCCACTTTCAACATCCTGTAGAATTCTGGGGTTTGTAGTTTACTGAGGCCAAAGAGCTCTCTGGCTGAGAACTCTAAATGCCCCTCCCTGAACTGTAAACCCCAGGATTCCATAGGCTGTTGAAAGTGTAATAATACCACTATAACCGTATAGTGTAGAAATGGCCTAAGAGCAGTTTTGTGCAAGCTGGGGGCAGGGGAAAGTGATTATCAGAAATGAGGTACTATCCTGAAAATGTTGCTGCATATTTCCAACTGAATTTTATTATTGATTAAATTTGTTGGCAATGCTAGGAAAGATCTGATGGTGTAATTTTGTATCCGCTACCTGCAGAACTGCAACATTCTTGTGCTGCCTCCAACCTTCTGCATTCCTCTGTGGCGGCAAAACCTGCTGTCTGAAGCAAGTTTTCATAATGCACATGAAGATGAAAAATCATCAATTCTAGAAAATGCAGTAAGATCCAGCAGAAAGAAACCACTGGATCCTGATCCTTGATTTCAGTGCATCTCCTTTAAAAGGTGTAACAGGCTAGAGAAAGAATTGGATCTTGATTTTGTTGCATTTCTCCTATTCCCACCCCCCCCTTCTATCTCATCCTTTGTTTGTATCAGGTTACAACAGTTTTTTAAGTTCCAGCATGAACATTCATACACATTTTCTGTTATGTACACATACATCTATTCATTTAACATATGGATGTTGTGCATATTTCTCCAGTAATTATTCATGTGCACTTTAACTTATAACATTTTTAAAATGCATACATGATTTTATATATGTAAGACAGACCACAAGCCTCACAAATGTACAGATTTCTGAATCAAGGTACATTTCATCTCTCAATTAATCTTGGATGATGTGAAATCAGAAGGTGAATAATTTCTGCAGTAATCTTAACATCACTGACTTTCTCTACTGTTCCCAGAAATAATAAAAAGGCCATGTAAGAAATGAAGTTTCTGTAAGGCAAAAAAACCTGCATGAATATACAAATATCCCTTGTGTGTTTGGAACATTGTTTCAGACCTGAGCCCTAGAATCAGAAACAGGTTTGAATAAGGATACAGGGATGAAAGTCTTGGTTAGTTGGTTTCCTTCAGGTACAATTTTTTCTCATCTCTTTCCTTTTGAAACAAATTCTGGGTTTGTATAACATAGAAAAAAATAGAATTAATATTTCCCTAAATTATGTTTGTTTTTGCACCTCTGTTACCCTGATTTCTGGGGTCCCTTGCGGGACACCTCAATGTGCTCCAAATAATGGGGAATGGGAATTAGCCAGAGCACGAGCTGTAGCACTACGAGAGGCAGGGTAACCTAGCAAGATCTTTTACTCAATGTTTACAGGGTCAGGCCAAGTCAAGATCACAACACAATAAAGTTCTAATTTTGTTCTTTTATTTGTAAAGTCACAGCACATTTTGCATGCTCACTCACATGGAACTAAGAGATACTGCGTACTTGCATACTCACACACGCAGACCTAAGAAAATAAAGGGAGGAAAGTAGATAGGGGATTTTAAGAGGGAGTTTTTTTTGGGAAATACGACACCTGATCCTGTAGCCCGGGTGGTCTGAAGAAAGTCTGTAGGAGTGGAGGTTTTCAGCACGTGGAAGCTGAGGGGAAGGCTCAGCGAACAGAGCGGCAGCAAGGCGGGATGGAAGCCAAGAGTGATCTGAAGAAGCGCTCAAAACCAGGGGTTCTTATAGGGGAAAATGTGCCTGTAGGGTAGTCCGTTCCCAGGGAAAACAATGGGTTTCAAGTTGGAGACAAAGCCTCCGAAAGGTCAGTTTTTTGCATGATTTTGACGGTGCTGTCAATAGCGCAGACAGTATGCAAATGGAGAGTGCTTGACAGTTGAGTAGTCAGAAGCGCTAATCTCGTCAAGCTGCCTGTTTGGGGCAGAGAATCTTTTGTATGTCTCGTGCATACTTAATGTAGGTTTAAAGTGTACTTGCCTAAAGCTGCATGCTGGAAAATTATTGGCCTGCCTGGATTTGTTTTGTTTTTTTCAGCTTGTTCGGCCGTGTCCGTGTGCATGCTTGTCCGGGGGCCTCGCAAGCACGTGGTGGGGAGCAGTTTGGAATGACCAATTCTTTAATATAAAATCATATTTAGTAGACCTTGGGTTTGGACTATGCACCACAGTAACAAAACCCTGCAAATCAAGAAGTAGCATGGAGATCTCCCCACAATGTACTTATATTTACTTCTAAACCATTCATAGCTGTTTTAATACAAGGCAGTGGTCCTCTTTACCAACTCCATTCTGAAGTTGGACAGTCTACTCTACCCTCTAACTCTCCTGACATTTTGGTGCATCCTAAATCCCATGTCTTCAGGAGTAGAAGCAAAGAGGATCCAGACTGCAGAAAACTGTTCTCCTCACTGCTCTGTTCATCTGCCATATTTAATTCAGAAAACAAGAAGTATTGAGTATGGTTCGTGTTTTATTGAAATTTATTAAATTTATTAAAATTATATTAATTGTGGTCGAAAGGATTGGAGTTGTTAAAAACACTGGAGTTATTCATCTCACAACTCTTATGTTACCCCACTGGCATACCCTATCCCAGGGAATATAAATTTGATAACAGATATGCCCACCATACCAGAGAGGTTGCCTGGGTGGGCACATAGGCAAAGGGGTCGAACAACTGAAAACAGGTCAAGACCAGAAAAATCCCCAGTCACATAGCCCAAGGAGACCTCAGGAAATACACATCTACATAGACAAAGGGTCCTCAGCCAAGAGCAGCCAACTTGAATGGATTAGTGTGTTTTCCCCAGGTTGAGCAACTGTAATTCTGGAAAAATCCTTACAAGGCGAGGTCCATCTACATAAACTTACACTGCAACCTTTTGAAACTGCAACCCTGAATACTTGCAACCCAGCATAAACCAATCATGCAAAAGACCAAATTGCCTTTGTTTGGTATTCCTTTCTTTGCTGTGACCATTGTTCTCCCTGGGAGAGGGCCTGCCCTCGAGGTACATTCTGCCCTATAAGTAGTACTAGTTTTTGAGGGCCTCTTCGGAGAACTCCCTGCCACGCTAGCTGACTGGCACTCTGTTAGTTGAGTGATCCACTCAGCTGTCTCTTTGCTGAGCTCTGCTCGTCTCACTGCTTCCTGGACCAAAGACTTCAGGATAGGTGCAGTTTCACTGCCTCCACAATCTCTTGCTATATCCCCTATCCATTTTTCACCTCTTTTTTTCATCCATTTTTGCCCTGTGGAGGACCAACTGAAGATGTCCCACCATGACTGTTGGGAGTCCAAGTTCTTTTTTTTCTCAATTTTTTTTTTATATTTTATTAAGCAAACACAACACAAACATAAATACAAGTACTAATGTACATATATACGTATAACCTAATCCTACATAACAGACTAACCCACTCACCCAAACCCATACGTGGACTAACACAAAATCCATACACAGTAACAGAAAAACAGAAAAACAGAAAAACAAATACATTCACGATACCTAATATTAATCCCCCCACCCCCTTTATTCCCTCCCCCCTTTACTGAAACTCAATTTAACACACGTTTCTTATCTGTAAGTTCCTTCTAAATCTTACAGAAAAACATGTCATTGTTCAAAATTGTATGTTATATTGGAGTATAAATCTTAGATTTAAGTTTACAAATAACATAACAGATCAACCTTTTATCCTAAAGTTCACGTTTGATTTTCTAGGTACACCTTGCTATTCCTTCATTACGTTACATTACATTCCTTACATTCCTTATCATCTTCTTTATCATTAGGACACAAAATTTCCAAACGAAGGAAAAAGAAAGTCTCCATTATATCTGTTAAAATCCGTATTTGATATCTATTCAAAAAACCTACTGCGTTTTTATCCCAATGATCTTCCCAAATAGGAGGAATTTATTTCCATTCTTCAATAATTTTCCTTTTTCCTTTATCTTCCAATGACTCTATTACAATGTCAGCCTCTGCGATATCAAGTAATTTTAACAGCCAATCTTCAAGCCTTGGGGACTGTTTCTCTTTCCATACCTGTGCATAGCATAATCTAGCAGCCGTAATCATATAGAGGACTATTTTCTTTTTGGATCTATTTATTTGTAAAGCCTCTATCATATTAAGAAGATAAATTTTAGGAGATAATGAAAATTTTATTTTTATTACGTCTTGTATTTTATTATCTCTTTCAGCCCAAAAGGTTTTGGCAACATCACACAGCCACCACATATGGAAGAACGTACCTTTCTGACCACATTTCCAACAAGCATCACTTTGATTTTTTTGCATCTTTGCAATCTGGACAGGAGTAATATACCATCTATAGAGCAATTTATAGTAGTTTTCTCTCAGACTAACCGGTTTTATTAATTCCCACGTAACTTTCCAAGAGCTTTCCCATTGGTCCATAGTAATTACACAATTCAAGTTTTGAGCCCATTTTACCATTGTCTGTTTGACTACTTCAGTCTCATTTTTTAGGGTCAGTAACATATTATATATTAAACTGATTTTATGTTTCCCATTGGGTTTTAAAACCCTGTCAAATTCTCTTTCTTTTATTTCGAATCCCTCTGCTTCTCTATCCGTTTTAAACCTGTCCAATAATTGTGTAAACAGTAGCCAATGCGTCTGCCATCCCTGAGCAAGAAGTTGATCTTTGGATTTAAATGTTATATTATCCCCGTGTATCTTCAGGATATCTTTATATGTTACCCAAGAGTCCATCTTGGGAATTTCCTTTTTATAAAAGGCCTCATGGGCCGATACCCAGAGCAGGATTTTTAAATATAGTTTCTTTTTGTATTTTAACCATACAGTTAATAGGGCTTTTCTTAAATAGTGGGCTCTAAATTCTTTATCTATAAGTGATGTATCATACCACATGTAGGCATACCATCCGAAGTATAACTCTTCCCCTTCTAAATTTAACAATCTGGTATTTCTCAGGACTATCTATTCTGTCATCCAGTCCAAGCAATTCGCATGATATTATAGTTTTAAGTTGGGTAATCCTAGTCCACCTCTTTCCTTACTGTCTTCCAATACTTTAAATTTTATTCTTGGTCGTTTCCTTTTCCATATAAATTTTCTTAATTCTCTATTCCGTTCTTTGAAGGGTTTTTCACTCATAATTATAGGAAGGTTTTGGAACAAAAAATTAATTTTTGGGAGTAAATTCATTTTAACTACCACGATTCTACCCAGTAATGATAATTCTAACTTTTGCCATCTTCTAAGGTCATCTCTTAGTTCTGTCCAAATCTTTTTATAGTTGTTATCGAACAAATCCACGCTATTTTTTGTAATATTAACACCTAAATACCTTACTATCTTTGCAATCGTGAAGCCAGTTTTATTTATTAGTTCCTGTTCTTGCTGCACTTGAATATTTTTAACAATCATTTTTGTCTTTTGCGTATTTATTTTATATCCCGATAATGTACCAAATTCTTTCAATTTATTCATTAATATATCTATACTGGTATTAGGATCCTCCAAAATAATCACCAAATCATCAACATAAACGCTAAGCTTATACTCCTCCTTCTTAATTTTAACCCCTTTAATTTGGATTTCTTGTCTTATCTTATTATTAAATATTTCTAATACTAATATAAATAATAGTGGTGCCAAGGGGCATCCCTGTCTAACACCTCTACTTATATTCATACTTTGTGTTGTCTCCCCATTCACTATTATTTTAGCTTTTTGATTGTTATATATAGCTGTTATCCATTCTACAAGTTTATGGCTTTTATTGTTTGCTCTAAGAAACTCCAGTTTACCCTATCGAAAGCTTCTTCCGTGTCTAAAAAACATTGCTACTTTCTTTTCATTGTGTCTATGAAGGTATTCTATTATATTCAAAACTGTCCGTATATTATTTTTTAATGATCTTCCCGGCAAAAAGCTGTTCTGATCTGTGTGTATTATTACTGACATGACCTTTTTTAACCTCTCAGTTAATACTGTAGTGAATATTTTATAATCTACATTTAACTATGAAATAGGTCTATAGTTACTTCCTTCCTTTGGATCCTTACCTTCTTTTGGAATCAGGGATGTATTAGCTTCTCCCCAAGAGGGTGGTAGTGTATTTTTATTTAATCCATTCATTACCTCCCAGAGTGGATCTATTAACTGTTCGTAGAAAGTTTTATAATAAAGTGCAGTAAGACCATCTGGACCTGACGCCTTACCTAACTTTTGTTTCTGAATAGCTTGGATTACCTCTTCCTTAGTTATAGCCTGGTTTAGTTGTTCCCTCTGTTCCTCTGTAATTTTTAATATCTCCCCTTCATTTAGATACTCCTCTATTTTATTTCTTTTAATTTGAGTTATCCCAGGGTCCATATAGAGGTTTCTGTAAAAATTTTCAAACGCCTTTTTTATATCTTCTTGTTTAAGTAGTATCCTCTTATTTTCATTTATCTGGAATATCAGCCGATTTTCTCTCTCTTTTCGGATTTTATAAGCCAGCCACTTATTTGTTTTATTCGCAAAAAAGAAGTTTTTCTGCTTTATGAATTTTAGTTTTCTTTCTATTTCTTGGGTGTCTTGAATTGATATTTGCTTTTGTATTACCTTTATTTGATCTATTATCTTGGTGTTTCCAGGTGTGGTCTTTAATACATTCTCTAACTGCTGAATTTCTTTAACGAAAGCCTGTTCTCTTTTCTTTTTTTCCTTTTTAAAAATTATATCTTGTTGAATTAAGTAGCCCCGCACTACTGTTTTGCTAGCCTCCCAGACCGTACATATAGGTGTTCCCTTATTTAAATTTTCCACAAAATATCTTTCCAATACTACCTTACCTTTTTCTATTACTTTCTCATCTTTCAATAATGTCTCATTTAATCTCCATCTGTATTCCATCTTTCGATCTTCCATTGTTACTAATAATGGGGCGTGATTTGATCTGATCCTGGGCAGGGTTTCCATTTTTTGTATCTGTCCCATGGTTGTTTTAGTACAGCAAATCATGTCAATCCTTGACCATGTATTATATATTTCGGAAAAATATGCGTACTGCTTTCGCTACCCATACAAACTCCTCCATATATCTACTAATGTTATGTTTTCAATCATATTAAAGAAAGCTTTAGGTAATTTTCCTTTATTTTTTTTGTTTCCTTTTTACCGTTGTCCTGTCTATGCCTGGTTGAATAACTCCATTCCAGTCTCCCATTATTATAATATTCTGACAGTCAACTTCCTTTACCTTTTCCAAAAGTTTCTCGTAGAATTCATTTTTGTTTTCGAGTGGGGCATATAGTCCCACTAGTAACACTGTCATGCTTAACAGTTTGATTTCTGCTCCTACATATCTACCCTGGGCATCGTTTATAACTTCTTTCACTTCATCTTTCGGGCTCACATATAACGCCACCCCTCTTTTCTTTTTGTCAGTCCCTGATGAAAATACATTTCCTAATTTTTTATTATTTAATACATGATTCCCTTTTCTTGTTATATGGGTTTCCTGAATACAATAGATATCACATTTTTTTTCCAAGTAGCGAAATATCCTTTTCCTTTTTATTATTGAATTTAATCCTCTAATGTTCCACGATATTATTTTAAGCCTCATTCTTTTAATTTTATATTTAACTACTCTAGTATTTCTGATTCTGATGATATCTCTTCAACAAATTCTTCTTGTTCACCTTCTTCTTGGTCTTGTTCCTGATCTATTTCTTCTTGTTCTTCTTCTCCTGATTCTCGCTGCTCTTGTTGAGAATGTTCTTTTGGTCGATCTTCTGATCTCATCCCGACAGTCTTTAAACCTTCTTTCCTTTTGCTTCCTGGTATTCTCCTTCTCTTTCCTTCCCTCTTCTCTCCTGTTTTTAAGTCCTTCTCAGGTCTTTTCTTCTCTTCCTCTTGAAATCTTTTTAGAAATTCCTCTTCTTTATAGACCATATTGATCACCTGTCTTTTTTGATTATACATAAATATTACCCCTTCGAACTTCCCCCATCTGTACGAGATTTTGTTTCTTTTCAATTCCTGGGTTAAAAAAGGGTAGTCTTTCCTCTTCTTTAGTATTTCTGATGGGACATCCTTGAAAATCTTCAACTCTGTTCCTTCGATTACCAATTTATTGGTGTAGCTTTGTTGAATTATCAGCTCTTTAACTCTCTCTCGAACCAGGTACACAACGATGTCCCGTGGGACCTTCCTTTTATGGGCAATCAGCGAGTTAATTCTGAAGATCCGGTCGACTTCTGTATCCATTTCTTCAGTTGGCCAATCTAAATATCTGGCCAATGCTGGAACGACTCTGTTATAAAGGTCCTCTTCTTCCAATTCTTCCAGACCTCTAATTTTAATGCATTTTTCTCTATATGTTATCTCTGATAGGGTATTCTGTCTTTCCTCATGCTCAATAGCTCCTTAAAGATCACCTGGTCTTTTCTCAAGCACCTTCGTTCTTTCTTGTATCTCTTCAACATTTTTGTTCATATTTCTCACATCCTTTGTAACATTTTCCAGTCTACCTGCCAAGTTCTCTATTTCTTTCTTCATTTCTTTAACTTCTTTTTTAACTTCCGTCATAAGTTCTTTCATTTCTGTTCTCATATCCAATCTGATCTTCTTAACTTCTTCCAAAAGGAGTTTATAGGAATCCATCTCTCCTGATGCTCTTCTTTGTGAGAGCGTCTGGATTTGAGTTTGCGCTGCTTTTCTTTTTGTTGCCATCCCCTATATTTAACTAATTCTCAATCTTCATAATCAATATTTTTAAATTTTAAATTGACAGATCTTCTATAGGTATGTCTACCTTTTTGAATTAAATATTATATTATTAAATTATTGAGTTATATTATATTAAGTAATCAAATCAGAATATAGGATTTTAAGCCTAATACTCTAATATTATTTTATTATTTTATTACTATATAGCCTATCCCAATTAATTCTAATGAAATCTAATGAATTCTAATAAGTTTAGATTTTTTTTAACTAACAGATAAACTATTGTCTATATTTAATCTATTTACTGTTATGAACCACATTATTTATATACTATTTATATGCTATTTTATATACTATTTTATACTTGTTCTTTACTAGCCTTGTGCTTACTGTTATGTTACTAAAAATAACAACCCTGAGATCTATGTATCCTCTAGGTGGTGCTGTATCCTTGTGTCTTTGCTTTACAACTGTTCTCTCTTTTTTGTCTTATCTAAATGTTTCAGCTGTGAGAGCAAGAATATATAAACAAAGGCTCAAAGAATATATAAACAAAGGCTCACTATCTGCTATCTGCTGTCCTTGAAATTATCTCCTGCTTGATGCTAATCCTTAACCTTGTACAGCTTATCTCTACCAGTCCAAATTTCACTTAACACTTACAATGCTTATAGTTTGGTTTCAACTTAACCTATGTAGAAGACAATACAGTAAAGCTTAAAAGATATTTAACAACAAAAGAGTCTTTACGACAGAGTCAAGATTTACAATGGAATCAATATCAACCAAGAGTTGCCCTGTCCCCAACCAAGGGTTGCCCCATCCCCAATACCAGTCCCACTTTCAACGCGGTCTTACTCTCAGATACGATATGAAGTAAAATTCAAGTGTTTCAAATATTTCTTAAACAACTAAAGAAATCGTATACAGTACAATATATATATAATTAGCAGATCTGAGCTGAGCGTTGCTACCTTGTTTCTCTCATCTCTTCCTTTCTGTCCATTCAGCTTTCTCTCCAACTTCTTTACCTCGTTGCTTTCATATTTTTTAAATTTTGCTGTCTTGTCTCCAGCTTTACTGGCTCGTCTCACCGTCTCCTTTCCCCTCCTTCTTTCTCCTTTCTCCTTCGCTTTCTGATACCCTTCTCCTCTGTGACTTTCCTTCTTCAAGTTTCTCTTTTCAAATTTGCTGATCAACAGTTTCTGTCCTTATATTTGTTTTTAAGAGTTCCGTCCAATCGTAACCAATATTATTTATTATAAGTTCCTCCTTAAACTGCTTTATGATTCTAGCGTCATAGGTCCGCTCCAAGATCGGGTAATCCTTATCCCAAAGGCAAGTCTTTGAGTCCTTTAAGCCTTTTAATCCCGTTTAATCTTTTATTCTTGTTTACGCTAAGGCTTGTATCTGTATGTATTATTCGTTTCTCCAGTATCAGTCAATCTCATTATCTCTTATGCAGCAACTTCGGGGAATGCTTACCAAATCGCTTGCTTTATTCTACAGTGTCCTTACGATATTGTAGTAGTATGATTATTCAAAATATATGATGATATGATATATGACGTTAATTCCCCCACTACCTTCTCCTAGTTGTCTGTTCTTGTGGTTCTCCAGTGCTAGCAATGAGAAGGGGATTTTCTATATTTCTTGAGTTTCAGCAAAGAAAAGACTTTTAACTTACTTGTTGAGGTTCCCTCTATTTGTTTAGCAATTCATGGCGTAGCCATTACCGCGATGTGGTGGCTGCCTGAGATCTGGTGGCTCCTCTACCCATCGGCTGTTCTCTTGCCCCACTCCTCATCGAAGTTTTCTTGGCGACTGAGCGCCAAACCCAGTCAAAATTGGAGCCCCTCAAATTCCCTCTCCCAAGGGATTAAATTGCCCTGTTCCTTTCCTGTCAGAACGGGCAGACGATCTCAGACATCGGTCGTCAATGTTGCAACTGTGCGAGGCGACAACCACTCGCTACGCCATCTTTTTTCCCATCCTCGGGAGTCCAAGTTCAAGTCCTCAGATGATTCTATAATCACCTTGGTGGAATGATTAACTATTAAGGCAATTTGACGGAGGAAAGGAGATACCTCCAATACTCTGTGGGCTAGGCGGGTGAGATTCCGTAGCCATGTAGACACAGGGATCTCATCCTCGAGATGGAATCTGAGTAGTTCAGACTCCGTGGGCACGTACCCAGTTTCCAGAATAGAATCTTTTATCTCTCGCCTGAGATAAAAATTCTGGCGAAAACAATCATGGACGTGCTGTGAGCAAAAGCAAGGGTTGCCGGCAATGCAGTTGATGATTACAGTCGCACCTCTGGGCAATACAGTTACTTGCTGACAGGGGGTCCGTAAACAAGAGCAGTCATTGGTGATCTGAGCCATAACTGAGTAATTAACCGGGATTGCAATATATTCAGAAGTGTTACCATAACTGAAGCTTTCCATATTTTGAAAGCACTGTACCCAATGTTGATGGAACAGGCAACCAGATAAATCGAAGGAATGTGAACCATTGGACCAGTGGTACATTCGTCGGGGCAGTAAGGTGGCATTAGCGGCTATCAGTGGCAGTCTGAGGTGGGACATGGGGTGCAAAATCACCGGCTACAAAATCTTTTCATGCACGACTTCCACCTTTAGAGTTAAGCTCTCCCAAGTGGCATGCCGTACTTGTGCTAAAGTGGCGGGGTGTTCCAGAGATTCTGGATAGCGCTCCCTAAGGAGGCTTAGAATCTCTGGGTGCATTAAACCCATAAGGCTAGTCTGGATGACTTGGGCAGTGAACATGATCATATTGCTTTGCAGTTGGGTGCATTGGACTGCTACCGACATATTATGAGTCGTGGTTTTTAAGGAGCGACCAAGGTCAGACACTATGTCTCTCTCAGCGCCAACCCATTGTGGTAATAACTGACTAATTAAATCCATTCCTCTCGCCAGGTTAGTCAAACCCATGGCTGAGGTTACTCCAATTTCCTTTGTCTTAGACCCAATCATTCCCAATTTATTTGCTAACACTTCATTGTCCATTGAACACCGCCGCCAGTTCCTATTCCTCCTAACACAGTTCCTAGAATGCTTTGCTTAGGGTGAACATGTGGGTGGGAAAACAACAACCACCACTTTTCCCAGTGTTCCCACTGTGTCCAAGCTAACTTTAAATAGGGTTGACAAACAGGTATGACCTTAGAAATATTTACAACGGTGAAGTTCAGGATCATGGTGGTTACAATGGGTTGAGAGTTTGAATAAGCGACTACCTCTATATTCTTATGAACTACGGTGTTCCCCACATACATGGCCGGGGAACTATCAGAAGGAGGAGTATAAACAGGGGTGTTTGGACACCACATCTTGCCACATGAGAATTTGCAACCTGTCGGGGTGCGGGTGAGGTTATGGCTCGTGAACAGAAAAGTTTTCCATTCCCATGCTGGATAGCAGTTGTCATAAGTAAACCTGATCATAAACAGGGAAGCGTTACGGTGCGGACTCCGGACCATCTTCACGGTCAATGGAGACGGTGCTGTCGCCATTTCAGTATATACCTTAGCTTCACTGTCAGCCACAGACATTTTTAACTCTGAGCTAAGTCTACCTTTAGGGCACACCTGTACTTGGGAGAATAGCTCAAAAGGGTAGCACTTATGGAACCATGGTAACATACGAGTATTGTGTAGCAGGCCTTCTGCCTCCTTATAAGGATTCCAATGGTAGATGGTCTGTATATTGTATTGCCAATCGGTTGTGAACTGGGTTGTGTATTCAGGAGAGGTTCTGAGTGTACATCCAAACCATAACAGAATCCACATAAACAGTCCCATTCCGTCTCCCTGTGGGGAATACAGAAACGAGATTCCGTCACTACCTTATACTAACCTACCTATAGGGGCTATTTACAGAAGCGGGGGAATCAGAGGGGTTGCCACTCCTCCTCTGTCCCGGTCCAACAACGTTCCTTTACCCGTTGTCAAATGCTTCATAAATTGAAACAAACATTTCTGACAGATTAATGGCGGGTACTTCCTTGTAATTCAAGGAAGTCTGTGGGTTTATTGGGCATACATTAGGCTTTTGGATGCCTGGATCCTCTGACTCCAGGATTACTATGGAGGCAGGATCAACAGGCTGGCCTTTCCACTCCTTCAACTGAGAGACATGGAAGAACTTAAGCCAGTCTCCCTTTTTCCTAGGAATTCTGACCTGATAAACCGCAGGGGAAATCCTTTTTGCAATTGGGACGGGACCCACTCATTTGGCCGCAAGGGAGTGCTTGTCCTTATAGAAATTTCTATACAAGACCAGCTGTCCCTCTTCCCACTGGCAAGGGTGATGTACCCATCCTAGTCTCTTGTCCATTTTCTGCAAAATCTTCCCTAGTTGTTTCGCTATCTGTCGATGTATCTGGCCTATGTGCTGTATCAGATTCCTCACCCACTCATTGTTCAAGACAACAGGCTCTAAATCAGAGGGGAGGCTTGTATCTATCCAGAAGGCTTCTGGCAGCAACATTTTATGCCCGGTCATAACCATGTGTGGCTTAAAATCATGTGATGCCACTGTGCCTCTAAAGGCCATCAGGATGATGGGTAGCTTGGTGTCCCAATCCTTTCCTGAAGAGTGCACAATCTTTCAGAGTGCCTCCTTCAAGGAATGATTTGTTCGTTCTATTTGTCCTGAGCTTTACGGGTGATGCACTATATGGAATCTTTGGTGTATACCCAGTGCCTTGCACAACTCTTATGTCACCTCACCAGTGAAGTGAACTCCGAGGTCAGAGTCAAGGTCATGTGACACACCCCAGCGAGCCCACACATAGTTAAACAGCGGGCGTGCAGCTGTGCTTGCTGTGTTGTCGCGGCAGGAAAAAGCCTCGATCCATTTACTAAATGGATCAATCACGGTTAGGCAATACTTGTTTCCTCTAGGTGTGGTGGGTAGGGGACCTATAAAATCAATCTGGATCTGTGTCCAGGGACCCTCAATCCGCTGGTGCTGAATGGGCGCCTTAGGTCTGGAGGGGTCAGCGTTGACCATGGCACAAGACAAGCAATTGTCTACCCACTGGTTTACATCTTGCTTGATCTGGGGCCACCATCCAGTTTCCCTGACTCGATCTAACGTGATCCCTCATTCACAATGTCCCTGTTCATGTACGAATTGAATCACGTCCCCTTGGAGATCTTTGGGCACTATTCAGTGGCGATGTCCACTGGCATCTACTGCCCAGAACACGCCATCAGCCTGTTCTATTTTAAACTGTCCTGATTCATCCATCCCTGCTTTAGCTAGCTCTGCTATTTCAGAGTCTCCCTTCTGCAGTGTTCCTAAGTCGAGAATAGGAGGTATGAGGAGTTCTTTGGGGTTGACGTTGATGGGGGCGATGGGAGCCCCATTGTCCTGTAAGACCATATCCTTGCAAATGGCATCTGCCCTGTTGTTCCATATACAAGAAGCTGTGCCTTTCCTTTGATGCCATCAGACGTGAGCAACCCATGTAGGTGCCGTCCTTTCTTCAATTTGGGCGGCAATACTGACCCACATATCCAGATGGGCTATGGGTTTCCCATCTGCAGTTTTTAAATCATTTTGGAGTCAAATTGGGAGTCATACACTGGCAGCTTTAGCTGTCCAAACTGAGTTCGTGTAAATGGCTAGGGGGCAGTCAAGCGGTTCGTGCTCTAAGATAGCCTTTAGAGCTTCTATTTCAGCTGCTTGGCTGGAGTGGGGTCTGGCTTTTCTCTAGAGGGTGAAGGAATCTGTGACTCGGATCACTCCAAAGCCTGTCCTGGGGCTACCATCCACGTGCATGGAGGACCCATCACAGAACCAACAAACAAAGCCTTGCAGTTGAGCTTCTTCAAGAGAGGCTCCCCATTCGACTGGCCAATTGTTCTCAATCAGAGGTGGCAACGGGCACTCATGTGTGGCTCCAGTCGCAACTAGACCATAGGGAACTGGTGGATCTTGTGGCTGTTTGTGGAAATCCACCCCACGTGATACCAAGGAAACAGTCCATTTGGAAATCCTTGCATTGGATACCTGACCGTTCTGGACTTTTCCAGACAGGATATATTTAAGCGGTGTGTGTGGGGTCTGGACAATCACACGGGTGTCTCCTATCATAAATTCCCAGTGTGTTAGAGCCCAAACTAACGCGAGGCATGTTTTCTCACAAGGGGTGAATTTGGTTTCATGTGGGTTCGGATTGCGGGAGGCTTAAGCTATAATACGCTGAGTACCATTTAATTGCTGGGACAGAACTGCTTCTATGCTCCTATCCGAGGTGGCTAATTGTATAAGGAACGGTTTGGCCATGTTTGGATGGGCAAGTGCTGGTGCTTTCATAAGGTCCTCTTTCAGTTGGGCAAATGCCTGCTGCTGTGCAGGTCCCCATTCCCACTGGGCATTCTTTTTCAAAAGGGCATACAGAGGCCTTGCCTTTGCGGCAAAAGACTCTATGAAGTCCCTTGAGAAATTGAAGGTTCCCAGGAGCGAGCGGAGAGAGTGCATGTCAGTAGGGGCAGGTAATTTGGCAATTATTTTGACCCGTTGCGCATCAGGCATGCACCCTTCAGTTCCTAAGCAAAGCCCTAAGTATTTGACCTCTGTGGTAACCAGCTGTGCTTTTTCTCTACTGGCTTTAAATCCAGTGTCTCTAAGGATGGCCAGTACTTCGTGGGTAATGTCCCTGGTCTTTGTTTCGGAATCAGAGTGGATTAAAATGTCATCCACATATGACAAGACGTGGGCTCGGGAGGCTGGCTGCAGCCTAGTCCACATCTTGACCACGTGGGCATGGAAGATGCTAGGGCTTGAATGGAAACCTTGAGGCGTTCTTTTGAAGATGCACTGTTGCTCTCGGAACGTGAAGGTGAACTTGTACCAGCATGCTTCGTGCAGCGGTATTCAATGAAAGGCATTAGCCAAATCCAATACGCTGTAGTACTTGGCTCCTGCAGCAATAGCAGACAAGATCTTGTTGTATTTGGCCACAAACGGTGCCACGGGGAGAGTGACGGAGTTCAGGGCTCTGAAGTCCATTGTCATTCTCCACGTTTTACCATCAGCCTTTAGCACTGGCCACAAGGGCGCATTGCAGATGGACTGCATAAGAGTGACTACGCCCCATTGGACAAGCCCTTTGATTGTCTTTCCTATGCCTTCCTCTGCCTCAGCTGGATACTTGTATTGCTTCTGCGGCAGGGGATCCTTGCCTTCAATTAACACACAAGCACCCTTCACCTTGCCACACTAATTTTGTCCTTGATCCAAACCTCAGGGAAAGCTTGTACCCACGGATCACTGGCAACACACTGCACTGGGGCAGGAGCTTTAATAACAGCACAGCGGTGTACCTCAGAGATCTCAAGGGGTCTCTTATCTAGTTGCCACAAAAACCCATTTGCATAATCCATCGTGAGCCTATTTCCCTGGAGGAATCTGATGCCCAAAAGGCCCTCGTCCTCCCCTCGGTTTTCACAAGCGCACAGTTTAAAATGGAATGTGTTTATGGACATGGAGATGTTTGTCCATGCTTTAGCTTGGTGTCCCCCCCCCATATCTGGTCAATTGGACAGTCTCGGGGGTACGCTCACCGTGTCTGCCCAGCTTAGGGTGTAGCATGTTCAGCACTGCACCCGAATCAACAAGAAGGGTGGCAGGAGTTTTATCCCTCTTGGTCCCTATGTCTGCCTTCAGCCAGAATCTTCCCCACTTGTCTGGCTTCAGTCGAGCCACAACATTGCGAGGGAGCTTTCTGGACCAGGGACACCCCTGTTCAGACATCTCCAAGGTGGGATAGTATCCAGCCGGAGGGGGGCCGTTGGTCACGGCATATACCGGCTGTTTACCTCCCGTTGGGAGATGCTTTTCTAGGGCCTCAAGGAGCTCTGCTGTGGGCCTTTTGTCGAACTGGCTCATGTCCAGTCCAAGTTTTCTCAACATTCCCCAGATCTTTACTCAGTCTGCCGAGTAAGTCTGGGCAGTAGGATCATAGCTGCCGGACGTCTCCCTCGGAGCACTACTGTCCGTGGCCTGTTTTGGAGCTGGAAGCTGGGGAGCGAAATTCCCTGCCTTGCCGGGCTGACTGCGGGAGTCCCTGGCCTGCCAATGCTCCTGCCTAAGTCGGTGATCCTGTCTTGGAGGGGATGTGGATTCCAGTTCCCCTTTGGGACAGAATTTGGGGCTGTCTTCCTGTGCTGGGAGTGGGGACCATAGTTCGAGTTTGTCACCTTTTGTATGGGCTCCCAATTCCCTGCTTCTCTCCTCTGAGACTTGGGAGGGGGTTTCAGGGAGCCAGCCTGAAGGAAGGAAAGTAGATAGGTCAGCCCTTGATGTTTTTCTATCTTCTTTTTATTCTGGATTTGTCGTTGTTGTATAAAAAAACCTCTCATTACTGCCTTAGATGCATCCCAAACCGTTTTCATCTTCATATCTTCTTTTATGCTTCCTTAAAATAGTCTTTAAGTATTTCTTTTGCTTGCTGTACTCGTCGTTTAGCAAACTATCATTCAATCACCACTGAAACTGTTTTACCTTCTCTTGTATTTGCAATATCACCAGGTGATGGTCTGAGATGATCTTAGGCAGTATTTCTGTCTTCTTTACCTCTGATAACAAATGTTTAGAGATAAACATCATATCTATTTGAGACCAAGATCGATGTACTTCAGAGAAATAAGTAAATTCTTTCTCATTTGGATATTTCGTTCTCCATACATCTAAAACAGATAGCTCATCACACATCTCAAAGAAAGACTTTGGCAGTTTACCTCTTTTTTCTTTATCTTCCTTGCTCTGAGAGGTTGTTTTATCCAGTTTGACATCCATGACTCCATTCCAGTCTCCAGCCAAAATCCAATCTTCATACTCATGTTTTTATATTTTTTCTCGCAATTCCTTATCAAATTTGCTTTTATTTTCGTTTGGGGTATATACTTCAACTAAGAGAATTTTTTCCCCATTTTTCAGGATTTCAACTCCCAATATTCTTCCCTCTTCATGTTTTAATATTTGTTTTGCTGGGATGTCCCTGTCAATGTAAATTACAACCCCCCCTTTTTTCTTCTCATATATAGAGAGGTAACACATTGACCTAGTTTGGAGTTATATAAATATTTTTCTTGATTTTTCTTTATATGAGCCTCTAGTAGAATTGTGATTTGGGCTCTTAATCTTTCCAATTGATGAAAAATCTGTCATCTTTTTGCTCCTGAATTAATTTCTCATACATTTCATGATATTATCTTCATATTTATTTTTCACTATCTTTACTTCCCTTTTTTCTTTTTCTCTTCTGGTTCTACCGGTTCAGACTCTTCTTCAGACATTGGACTAATTTCTTCTGCCATTCCCGCTTCCATCTGTGTAGGTTCCTCTCTTTGGTCCGATTTCTTGTCTTCAGTCCCTGCTCCTTTGGTTCCTGTTTTCTGATATTTTCCCTGACATTCTATTGCTTGCCGAATGGAGCTTATCTTCCTTCTTCTACCCTCAAAGAAAAAGGATAGACCTTCTGGTATCTCCCATCAGTATCTTATTTCCTGAGATTGAAGATTTTTTGCCAGGAACGCATACTCTCTTCTGCTTCTCATGACACTCGGTGGTATATCCTTAAAAATTTTGATTTCATTCTCATCCACAATTAGCTTTTCTTTATAATTTTGTTCCATAATCAAGTCCCGTGTCTTTTCCCTAGTGAATATCCCACTATATTGTGGGATAAGTCTCTCCGTTTTGCCACTGTCGATTCAATTCTGAAGGCCTTATCTATCTCATGCTCAAATCTTGCTCTTCTTTGGCCTATGTATGGTGCTAAAATGTCTGTTACTCTTTGGTTTAAATTTTCCTCTTTCTGTTCAGGGAGTCCCCTCAGTTTTAAACATCTGCTCCATTGATGTATTTCCAATCGCATTATGATTTCTTTGTCTTTTTGCTGTTCTTTCTTCATTTGTTCTACCTGATTTTCCAATTTCTGACTTTTTTCTCTAATATCTTCCACTTTTTGATCCATTGTTGATAAATCTGTTGTAAGTTTTTTTAGGCTCTGGTTCAAACTTTCCACTTCTTTTTTCAAATCTTGTTTTATTTCTGTCTTCATTGTTCTTATCTCTGTCCCTGTTGCCTTTAATTCTTCCATCATGTCATTTCTCATTTTTTGAAATTCTTCAAATAACCTGTTCATCTCCATCGTTTTGGAGCCTGTGGATCCTCTTTTTTCCAAAACTTGTGGTTGAATTTGTGTCTGTGTTGTCTTCTTTTGACCGGTAGCCATATCTTATCTTACTGTTCTTTTTCTACATGTCCTTTTCAAACCTTTTATCAAAATAGCATCCAGAACTCTTATTTTCAAAAATATACTTTTCAATATAAAATCTACAATATATAAATCAGTTAATTCAAAGTCTTAAATTTCTCTCAAAATATTTCTATCTTCTATTTTTTACTATACAATCAAATTTCAAAATTGCCTTTACTATTCTGTTTTAAATTATATTCAACAGTTAATTCATTTTAGACTTTATATTTCACCCAAAATTCGTCAGAGTTCAGAACTCTTTCTTTTTGTATCCACCCTTTAGATATCTTCACCTCTCTTCTGGCGGCCAATCCATTTCCAGAGGTCAAAAGGAAAGCAGTCTAACACTTAATTCCACAGTTAATTCCAATATAGAGCCATCAAAAGTTCATTAATGAGTTCATTTATAAGTAAGATAAAAAACAAAAATTCATCCATGTCCCACATTCCCTTAAAAGTTCATTATTCTATTTACTCTTTCCTTTGACCTTATTTCTGCTTCCGAATCAATTTCACTTCAGTACATTCTTCATTTCAAGTCCCTTTCAAGTTCGTTTGCTCTTATAATTTCAAACCTATTTTAAAATGTTCCCCAAATTTTGTCTTGCCTCTTCGCCGCTCTTGTTCAGGCTAATCCTCTGTAGGCCCTTCCAAATATTTCAGTTTTGTTTCAGATAAGAAAAGAACGTCCAGATGCTTTCCAAGGTCAAAAACAGCAAAAAGTTACTCTCCCAAAACAGACTCCATCCTCGCCATCTTTTTCCCCCCTTCTAGTTTTAAAGTCTCTGCCTTAATTCCCTTTCCATTTCCCCCTTTCTTCTTCAGTAAAAGTAACAATTTTTTAAAAAATACATAAATCTTGAAAGCCTAAAATCTTACTAAAAAACCAATTCGATTTCAGGCATGCTACTTAAAAGTTCATGCTCTTACTCTAAAATGAGAGGGGAAAGCTCGACCGGGCACTTCCAGGGGACGGAAAAGTCACTTCTCCACTCACTGAGTCCATCACATCCTTCCTTTTTATTTTGAGCCACGAGTATCCTCCACGACAGGTTATTCCAACAATACAATCAGGTTTCCAATCTGTTTGACATCAGCTCATTGTTTCAACTGGGTTGAAATAAAAACAGCATTTTAGGAAGGATGTTCATTTTTATCAACACAATTCTTCCCAATAGAGAAAGATCTAACTTAGTCCATTTTTGTAAGTCATTCTTGATTTCCTGCCAAATCTTATATTCATTCAATAAATCTACATTATTCTTGGTTACGTAGACTCCTAAATACTTTGGGTTTTTTTCCCCTGTAATCTTAAGGATTGCTTTTCTAGCTCTAACTCTTTCATCTTTGTTTAATTTTTTGTAATCATCATTGTCCTCTCTATTGATTCTGAAGCCGGCTAATTTTCCAAATTTGTTTAAAGTTTGATTCAGTCTCTCAATAGAAGTAGTAGGGTTTTCTAATAGGATAAATAAATCACCAGCAAAGGCTCTGAGTTTAAATGTTTGGTTCTTGATTTGGACACCTGCAATTTGTGGGTGTCTCTTATTTGATTATTCAAAATTTCTAATGCTATTATAAATAATAGTGGGGACAATGGGCAACCTTGTCTCATGCCTTTTTGGATTTGATTTTTTTCCCGATTTTTCTCCCTTTATTGACAAATGAGCTGATTGATTCTTGTAGATTAATGATATCCAATTTAAAAAGATGGTGCCCAAACCCATTCTTCTTAAGACCTTGTTCATAAAAGTCCACTTTACATTATCAAACACTTTCTCAGCACTGATAAAAATCATGCTCAATTTTTTCTCGCTGTGTTTGTAAAGTGTTCCATTATGTTCAAAATTATGTGTATATTATCTTTTAAGTGTTGTTTTGGTAGAAAGTTTGGTCTTCATGTATCCAGGACTTCAAGATCTTTTTTAATCTCTCAGCCAAAATAGAGTTAAGTAATTTGTAATCTATGTTAAGTAATGAGATCAGCCTATAATTTTTCACTTCTGAAGGACCTTTCGATTCTTTAAGAATTAAAATTATAATTGCTTCACCCCATGAAATGGCCTTTAATACCCATTTGATTCATTTTTTCTTGCAAAGGGTCAATCAGTTGCTCAGCAAATAAATAGTAATACTGCATTGTGAATCCATTTGTACCTGGTGCTTTTCCAGTTTTCAGATTCTTGATTGCCACCTTAGAAATTGGTTTATTTAATTCAATTTTGGCTGTTTCATCAATTTGTGTAATTTGTTGATCTCATCAGTTTTTTTCTAGATGGCTCATTTTCTTTGAATAATTTCTTGAAGTAATCCACAAACATGGTTTTTATTTTACTTTGTTTTCTGTGTATAATTTTTCCCTTTTTGATTTCTAGAATTAATCTTTTTTCTTTTTCTTTTTTCAATTTGTGTTCCAGCCATTTTCCAATTTTATTCGATTGTTCAACATATCTTTGTTTCGTAAATTTCAGTTTCTTTTCCATTTTTATAGTGTTTTTAATTGATATCTGTTTTTGCAGTGCTTTTAATTCCATTTTAATTTTTGAGTTTTTTGGGATCATTTTTATGCTCCATTTCTTTCTTCTCCAGTGTGTTATGTAAAATCTGTTCTTGCTCTTTCCTTTTTCTCTTCAAATAAGCTCCTTGTTGTTAAAAAAAAAGTTGTGTGTCACGGCTCTTCCTGCATCCCAGACTACATTAATTGGAGTCTCTTTTTTCAAATTGTTTTCAAAAAAGAATTTAGCTTTTTCAATTAAATTTTCATCTTTCAACAGAAAGTCTTTTATTGTCCATCTATAATCTGTCTTTCCTTCCTGCAATGACAATGAAATCAGAGAGTGGTCAGACAGTGTTCTTGGCAATATCTCCATCTTTTTAATTCTTTTACTTAATGATTTGGAAGAAATAAACATGTCAATCCTCACCCAACGCTTATGTCTATCTGAGAAGCATGTATATTCCTTTTCTTTACTGTATAAATGGCACCAAACACCCATCAAGGAATGAGTCTCTAGAAGCTCAAAAAAGGAATTAGGTAATTTCCTTTGAGTTGTTTTTGCTTTATTGTCTGTTGTCTATCTAGGTTTGGATTTATCACTTCATTCCACTCTCTCATGAGGAGCAAATCATGGTATTCCACTTCTGAAATTTTTTGTAAAATCTTTGCAAAAATGTCAGATTTATTTTTTAACGGATCACCAGTAAAATTTTTCTTTCAAACAGATTAAGTTCAATTCCTAGGTAGTATCCTTTCAGGTCGTCAAATATTTTTTTGGCCTTGTACACATAAAAGGATGCTCCTTTTTTCTTCTTATTCATCATTGAGGAAAATTCTTTTCCTAATTTGGGATTTCTTAAGCATTTTATGTCCTTTGCTTTTACATTTATCTCTTTGAGGTAGATAATATCCAACTTTTGTTTTTCAAGAATGTAGAAAACTCATTTCCTTTTAATCAAGGAGTTCAGGCCTCTGACATTCCATGATAAGATTTTAAAATTCATTGTTCTCTCATTTGGGTTTCTCAAATGTTAATCTTGCTGTAATTACTATTTTCTTTTTACTCTAGCTCGAGTAGTGATTCTTCTTCTTCTTCTTGGTCTGGATTTGGGTTTATCACTTGCTCTTCAATGTGAGATTGTTTTAAGGATTCTGTATCAGTTTTTCATTTGTGGACTTCTTGTATTGTTAATTCAACTTTCTCTTCAGTTCCCTCTGTCAGCAATTTGGTTTCTTTTTCTGTTGTTAATTTCTTCAGTTCTTCCCCATAGTGTCATCAAAATTCACAGGCCTTCAAGGTTGTGGTATATGATATATAAAAGAAATGCCTTTGAGTCTGCACCATCTGTAATTTTTTTTTTAAGATTTGAGTTATAAAGGTAGAGTCCTTTCTTTTCTTTAGCACTTGTGATGGGATGTCTTTAAATATTTTAATTTCATTGTCCTCCACTATTAATTTGTTCTGATAGCTTTCCTGCAATATTAAATTTTTCACATGTTCTCTCACAAAATATAAGACTATAGCTCTTGGAACACTTCTTTTCTTTGTGATAAGAGAGTTTATTCTAAGTATCTAATCAATTTCTGTGTCCATTTGCTCTGATGCTCAACCAATGAATTGTACTAGGGCTGTAATCAAATGAGAATAAAGTTCTTCCTCTTGTTTCTCTGTGAGGCCATATAGTTTTATGAATTTCTCTCTAAATTTAATTTCTGTAGATGGATTTTGGCTTCTTCTTGTTCCACTATTTTTTCTAAATTTTGAAGTACATTTTTCCAGCTTCGTAGCTTGTGTTTGTAGGCCATCAATTTTCTTATTCATGCTTTTTAATTCTTCTGTCACTTTTTCTAATTTTCCTTCAAAGTATCCCAATTCAGATTTTACCTCATTTTTAATTTCAGTGTTTGTTTCCTTCATTATTCTCCATTCAATCATCATTTTGATCTTAAATTTCTGAGTTCTTCTATAAATAAATTAGGTTCCATTTGTTCTGATTGCAATTCAATAGGTGGTCTTCTTTGAGTTTGTGGTTGTAATTGCTGTTGTAATACTAGTTGTTTTTGTGTAGTAGCTTTTTTCGTGATATCATGTTTTTATCTTTTTTATTTGTTATGCTTTTTTTAAATTTCTCTCTTTCCCTTCCTTTTAATCTATCTTTTCTTCTTCTGCTGTTTTTCCTTCCTTTCTTTTAATAAATTGCTTATGAGAATTGTAGTTGTAACTTTTAAACAATATTAAACCCTATTCACAATATTAACCGATAATTTTAAATTTCCAAGTTAGTTATATATAAGTGTAAGAGCAAAAAAAAAAGATATTAATGAATTAATGAAAGAAAGATATTAATGATCAATTATTTTATGAGTATATATCTTAACATATTGATGTATGCATGTTTTTATCCTAAAAAGAAACCATATATTCACCCTATGGGATTTCTATTTTATCACTATAAGATTCTCTTATTCTTACTTGATATCTTTGTAAAATAAAATGAAATACTCTTCAAATAATATACTATAGTATACCCTAATATAATACAAGAAATGTCAAGCAACATAATAGATATAGTATTTTCAATTATTTAATTTATACTATCCACAATAATTGTAATATAAAACAAAATTATGTCTAACAAGTAAATATGCTGAGATCTGTAACAATATTTATATCAAACACAAATTGTCATATAATATTGAAGTGATATCTTTATCTTATAATTAATTTGAATTTCCCAATTCCCCCTGAAATATAACACTTACTTAAAGCACTTTCTCTAGTATATTTTTGCTGATGCACTTTAAATATATTTGGTATAATTAATATATTAATTGTTCATCCAGCAGAGGGCACTACTAGACTTAAATCTCTGTACGGTACCTGGAATTTCAATCCACTTCTTTTTCCTTCTTGTTATTTCTTTTTTTCTTCAAGATAATACAAGGGAAAGAAGAAAGTGGTTAATCACCTAGCTAACAAAGGAAAGGAGGAGGGATGTAGATATATGTAACCAGGGACGTAAATATATATAACCAGAAATATGTAACCAGATGTAATGACCTCAGGAGGATAAGACTATCTTTCTGCCCTTGAGATACACTGAAGTGTTTAACAAATTATAACAATGTTGTGATAAATCGGGGCAGAGAGAGGTTTGAAATGGAACAGAAAGGGGCTTGTAGCAATAGGAATAAACAATAGCAGTAAAGAAATTAAGCAGTAATGGATTTAAACAGTAATAAATTTAGAAGCCCAAAGACTTAGTTACTTTCTTCTTAATGTTGATTTAAAAGTTTAAAGACCTAGTCATTCCCACATCAGTTTGGATTATTCCCTGGTTTTACCAAAGCTTTTCAGTCCCAAATACAACCGAGTTAATCCATGTCTTGTCTCCTCAATGCTCAGTTAGTACAGCGATGTCACTAGCCACAAAAATAAAGTGCGTCCTTGGGTTACTGGGTTTCAGTTCTTAAATCAATTGTAAGTCCACAAAATCCAATAAATAAGTCCAAAAAAAGGTCCAAAAATGTATGAATCTTTGTAAATATATTAGTTCAATTGTTCATCAGAGTCAGTAAGTCTATAAAATTCATAAACTTTAGCAAATTCTGCCAAATTCCCCTTGTTCTGCTTAAATGTAATTAGCTATTATAGTTATATCTTAAGAAAGAGGAAAGAAAAGGAAAAAAGTGTCAGTTCAGATCACTTTAGTTCAAATCCTCCTCTAAATCTAATTGAGTCTTTTCCTTCACTGCAACCAGGATTGCTTTGAAAAATCCTCCTGCTTTTCAATCACAAAGAAACAGCAGTTCATGCCAAAACAATCCAAAGGCAACTCGAGCAAAAAAAAAAGGAGGAGAAGAGAATCGCAAAAGCTGGAAGTTGAGAGAGCGGTTACCCTGTGTAATGGGGGTCCTGGGAGGGACACCAAAATGTGCTCAAATAAAGTTGGGGAAAATTAGCTCAGAGCGCAGCTTAGCGTTACGAGAGGCAGGGTAACTTAGCAGGATCTTGAACCCTATGTCTACGGGGTCAGGCCGAGTCAAGGAGTACACAGAAGTAGAAATAATAAATGATGTTTTATTCAAAACACAATCAAAACAGTGTATGCGGCACACTCACACAAGATAACTAAAGAAATAAAGGTTGGAGTGGGATAGAGGGATTTTTAGAGGAGTTGTTGGTTTGGGTGATACTTCACCTGTCCTGAAGCCTGGTTGGAAGCAGAGAAGCTGTGGAGTGTGGATCTCAGCATGTGGAGCTGAGGGGAAGGCTTGCTGGACAAAGCGACAGCAAGGCGGGATGGAAGCCAAGAGCGATCCAAGGAAGCGCTCAAAGTCAGGGGTTTTTATAAGGAGAATTGTGACCGCAGGCTAGTTCGGACTTGGGGAAAACAATAGATTTGGGGCTGGAGATAAAGCCTTCTGTATATTCCTTATTTTTTATTCTTCTTGTATTTTCTTCTTCAGTGGGTTACATTTTAATTCCTCTTCTTTGTTCAATTTTGTCTGGATGTTTTTCCCTTTGCCTTCAATTTAATTTTGTATTTTGCTAGATAAAAAAGCCACCCATAACAGCTTTGCTCACCTCCCATACCACATCTATACTGACTTCATCTCTTCTGTTTTCAACAAAATATTGCTTTAATTTTTTTTTGCATTAATTATCAAATTTTCATTTGAAGTAACCTATCATTTACGCACCAGTGAAGATTTTGTTTATCATTCTTCATTTCCAACAGGACTGGGTTGTGGTCTGATAAATTTCTTGTTAATATTTCCATTTTAACTAAAATTTTGCAAAAGAGTTTTAGAAATTAAAACATGCCTATTCTGGATAATGGAGCATATTTTTCCCAAATATGATTTTCTTGTAAACAATTTAAATTGAATTTTTGTTTCTCCAAATAGTGAAAAATCTTTCTTTTTTTTTTTGCCAGCAAATTAATCTCTCTAACATTCCAAGAAAGAAACTTCAGATCAATTTTTACATTTCTTCATTACAGTCAGTTTCCTCATTTGCCTGTGCCTGGTCACTTTTTCCTTATTATTCTCAATTATTCTCCATTATTTGCCTCTTTGGTGATCAGATCTGGAGTTCCTCACTCCTACTTTCTTCCCCTCTTCCCTGTTCTTCTTTCTTCTCAATACCTCCTCGAAAATCTTTTTCATATTTCATCAGAAACTCTCTTGCTTTTAAAGTTGAATTAAAGTAATTTTTCTCTGTCTGTAACACAAAATCATGTCTTCAATATTTGCCCAGTGAAAAGGTATCTCATATTGCTTCAGCTTGTTAGTTAGGAAAGCAAAGTCTCTCCTCTTTCTCAAAACTCAAGCTGATATTTTTTTTAAAAAAAAATACTGCATCTTTCCCCTCAATCTGTAATTTAATTGTTAAGTGTGTATGCAGAACTTGATCCCTCATATTTCTTCTTACAAAGCACACAATCACATCTCTTGGTAAGTTCCTTTGTCTGGCTACCTGAGAGTCTGGTAAAATTATCCAGTTTCCTGAGACCCTGGCAAAAATTATCCCAGGAAATCTGCAAGGACTGTGCTTGCTCTTGTAGAAATATTCTTATTTTGCATCTCAGGAATACTTATTCTCAAACATCATGCTCTTTCTCTCATTTTCAAAAGGGCCATTGCATCCACATTTTTTTAAAATCAGAAATTAGTTCCTCAGTAACTTCTTCAAGTTTTTGTGTCTTTTCCCAACTGAGGCAACAGCTATATTGTCATGTTGACACTGCTTCATGACATGGTTCATGATCATGAATGCTTATTCATGATGTTATGCTTTCTAATATTGCACGCAACAAGTATGTTATAGGAAGCAGTCTTCATGAACTAGCCAAAAGCTTGAATTGCTATCAGGTCTTACCAGCTATGGGACTTATGGGACATAAGTCTATTGCTACAGTATGCTATTGTATACAGTATGTATACAATAAAGATCACTGTATTCTTACTGCATTTATATATGTATAGTCTGGTTAGAATGGTAGGTTAGAGCTTTGCCATATGATACATGCTATATGCCTTGATAGAGAAATGTGTTGTATTTGTTTAGAGAATATATAATCATGTATGTTATTATGTAGCACTAAGTAATGTCCTACTACATGTGATACTGAAACCATGTAACTAATGTAATACAGTGGACCATGGACATTGCTGTCATGGATTTTGCTGTATGTATGCATTAAAACTTGATTGTCAATACTTACTCTTATGTTATGATGTCTGTTCTTTTGCTGCTTGCTTTGCCTGTCCTCACCAATGTAGTAGGTCCTGCTATGTATTAAGCAGATCTAGTTGGTACTTGCTGTACTAGGTCTAGTTAGTACTTGCTGTATGGAAGGTGCTTGCATAGAACATAGTGTATGTGTAGTAGATTGCTATATTGTAGAAGGAAGTTGGATAGTTTTACTCCTGTGTGATGCACGTATGTGATTTGTACTTATTCAAGGAAAACAGTGCTGACGAAATGTACCTGTGAGGTGCGGTGAAAGGACGATGGGATATGAATTGTTATGTAAGAAGACTGTGTTGTATAGGATGATGGGATAAGCTGGGGAACATAAGACATTAAACAGAACAGTTCCTTGAAGGTGCTTTGATCAGTAAATGCCGAACTAGCCTTCAAAGGCTGTTTTACTATCTAGCCTAACAGCAGGATGTCCAATGGAGATGTTGCATATCAGCCAAAATAAAAGTGAAGCAGGATGCTGGGCTGGGGGGGGTTGATGTCAAGCCAGGATGGAAGAAAGGGACAATAAAAGGAGAGCACAGGAGATAGCTATGCAGGAATGTAAACAACCAGAGCAAGCCTGGGCAGAATCAGGAGACCGGCGAATTAATGAGACGTGTATATGCTACCAATCAATGCAAAGTATGCCGAATAATTATCAACTGAACTTATATAAGGTTTAGGGGACCCTCACCAGTTTCGGCAACTGAAGGTAATGTCTGGTATCAATCTGTACTTCCTATAATCAAGGATGTCTCTGTTCATGTGCTGAGTGTTTCCCCAGGGAAGCAGATTAGAGCCTGGCATCACATATATCACATAGCAGCTGGTGATTCCTCCTGCAGCCAAGTGTATGACTCAGCAGAAGTTCTTCACCCTTAGACCATGTGCTCACAGAGAGCACATGGCCTCCAAACCAACAAAAACATCCACATAGGCCTCCAAACAGTACAGAAAAATAATCAAAGCTGGCCTCAAAACGCAGGCTCACCTTCTTCATTCTCCTCAGATACTGAACTCCAGAGACTGAAGCGGGAAGCTGTATAGAGCTAGTAAAGCTAGCAGCCATATAGAACTGAGAAAATTGAAACAGTACCTTGTTACCATGGTGGTAAAATATAAAAATTTTAGTGGTTATAAAAATATAAGTGAAATATTTTATAATTTGCTGTTCTTCGTTGTTATCCTAAAATATGTTCCCTGAGACAAGCTGCTTGCAAGTGCACTTAAGCAGGATGCAGTCATTCTGGAGAGAAAAGCCTTCAGACGGCTCAAATCCATATTTGTTTTCCAATTCAGGTTGGAGAAATCTATTAGCTTTCTCCCCTCCCCAAAATTGTGCCTTATCTGGCTGCCCTTTTCTCTCCAAGGTATTATTATTAGTAAACAGCACTTGCAGGGGCCATCTCCCCTGCAAATAAACAACAAACCAGCAACAAGGGAAGGATCCTCGGCAGAAAAGCAGGGCATAGCATTTTGCCATGTTGTTCTTGGCTTGCTACTGTCTCTACTTCTCTGCAGGACAAAGAATGAAATCAGTAGTTCCTGCCTCTCTGCCCTCATTCCCACAACCTCAACCATTTCCTACCATTTGCTTTTAGAACAGCTGTATTCAGTCTGAATGAAGCCTCAGCTCTGAGCTACTAGATTCATGGCCTGGATTTTTATATCCACATAAAATATGAATCTGTGTTGTATACAAAGTTGAACCTATCATGCCAAAAGGATTCAAGTCAAGCACTTCTGTAAAATGAAATTGTCTTGGAGTAATTTAAAGAGACCTGAGTGACATAAATTCTAATCTGCTCAGTTCATAGAGAAAAAACTCAGTCTTCCAGGCAGGCTTCTGTATGCATCAGAGGGGGCAATGGTCACTGCAGAGGAATGAATTCAGGAACAGAACAGAAAGTAGAACTGTCTTGGATCCCATTTGGGAGAAAAGAGGGATAGAAATGCAATAAATAAATAAATGAACAGGAAGAGCTTGATTTATACCAGTTATTTTGTAAGCACGTTTTCGCCAGTTTGGTGGGCCTACTGAACCTTTTTCATGTGTATTAAATTGCAAATGACATCAGAAGAAATAAGGGGCCATGAATTTGTTCAGTACTTTATAACATTAAGGATAGTGATAAGCAAGCTCCCCTCAACTCATTTCAGAATTTGATCAATATTTATGAGCTTTCTTGGAAAGCAATCAGGAAAAAAAATCTATTCTGCTACAAGTCTTACCTGAGTGGTATAAAGGCTGGTGTATATGTGTGGCATCATCAGCATGAATGCACTAATGTTGTAAGTTAGGAGAGAACTTTGGGAAAATAGATACTTGTGTTGTCCTTAGAGAACTTTTTGGCTTAAGCTGCCATGTAGCCTCCCCATGGCACCATACACAGCAAAGAGTGATTGGAAATCAAGGTCCTTTTCTCACCTTACCTTTTCCTGGTGCTGGGCTGCGGGGCTCATGCAGGAAGCCTTGGGAGGAACACTCTCACATCCCTCCTGCTTCGGCCCTGCAGCTGCTTCCTGGTCGGGTGAGCACCCTGCCTCTTCCATTCGCAGTGCAGCCTGGGACCTCCCAGGCTGCACTGAGGGAAGGATGCACAACCAGCCCGGCTCCTGAGGCTCCGCACACAAGATAAGTGTGCGCGGGGGCTCGGAGCAATGCGTGACCATGCAGTATTTTCAGCTTTGAGCTGAAAATGAAAAAATGTGTGTGCAGTCCGTGTTAGGCCTTTGAACGTTGCGCAAATGTGAGTGCATCTTATGGACTGCTCCTCACATTTACGTGACGCTCAAGGGGCCCTTTCACTTCAGAAATGTCGTGCGAAAAGGGCGCAAGTCTCAGGAAAAGCAGTTGCCTGACTTACCAGGCCAGATGAGTTACAGACTGAGGTGGGCCATGTGGCCACAGTACGTCCAGCTACGCCAGACCTCGTGTCTCTTTCCTAGGAGGCTACATGGCCCATGTGGCCTGCTGAGAGGAATGGCCTGGCAACCAATGAGTTCAAACTCCTAGTTTGAATTCATTGGCTGGCTGGAGTCTGGGAACCGAGTGGAGTGCCCATATGTGGTTTTCACTCCAGTTTGGTGCTGGGGGTATATATTCCCCTGTTACCTGGATCCCAGCTGTTCTTTGTTTGACCATCAGCAGAGGAGCACCAATGAGGACTTCAGAGTGATGAAGCAGTGAGCAACAAAGGGACCAGCGGTAGTGGGGACACTGGTGGAGTGGTATGCTGTAGAGCATCAAGAGGCATCAAACAGCATGGAAACAAGAGGAATGGTGAGTGGAAGATAAGCGGAGTAGCTACCTGGCAAGCCAGTGAGGAAGCAGCAGACTCATGAACAGGAGCAGATGAGTCACCGAGCAGTTACAGGCAGAGGAGCAGGACTGCTTCTCCTCTGGTATAGCAAACCAATAGCCCTTTTTCGGGGCTCTATCGTTGAATCACTGGGATTCGGGGGGGGTCTTTGGGCAAAAAGGCAAGCACGCGCTTGGGGGAGCTGTGTTGCATATCCCTCATGTGTTACCACTGATTATCTGCTTGGTGCTTTATCTCCAGCAGGTCTTCACAACAGCTGCCTAGGGATCGGGCTCCCTTCGCTAGGTCCCAGCTTGACTGCCTTCATTCTTCACCACTACATGTGGGGGACCCAGCTGTGGCAGCTTTGGCCCATCCTGTTTCACTTTTTGCATGTAGGGATATTGTGTGCCACCTATTCCAAACCTCTGTGCTCTGTGCACATTGTCTGGGAAGAAGCTGAGTCACTGGTATGTGGTTGGGCATCTGTTTAATTGCAAGTATGCCTCCTAAGAAGTCAGTGCAGGATCCAAAGCCCAGGATGATAGGTCAAGCAGGAAAACTGAGGAAGTACGGGGCAGAGCTTGCACTGGGTGTCAGTTGTGGGAAGGCTGCTGGCAATGCCAGCACAGCACCGGCAGCAACTGTGACTGAAAGTGTACGAGGCATGCCTACATTAAAAAGCCTGTCCCAGATGACAGAGAAGTTGGTGGAGAAGGTCAAATGGTTGGAGGCTAGAGCTGTGGTGGTTGTAACTGAGAGCACCATGCCAAGTGAGGCGAGCACACTCAGGAGTGCTGGTCAGAGGCAAGGGCTCATTGAAGATGCAGGAGGCATTCCCTGTCAAGTGACAGCATGTCTGTAACAGGGGTAGACTCAGCCTCCAGTGGTCTGGATGACAGGAGGAACAGGCATAGGAAAATCAAGAGGTGGAGGCGGCATTTGCACACAGATAGTAAGGGATCATCAGGAAAGCAGGTTTCAATCCAGGTTTGGACCAACAGCCCACACCAGTCCCAGATGGCCTATGGCAACTTGGGAGATCACCATAATGCAGAGAGTATTGCAATCTGTGGCCCCTGGAACCTTCAGGGCATATAGTAGGAGGCTCAACAGATTCCAGGTATCCTGCAAGAAAAAAGAACTTTGCTTGTTGGGCCCAGCCTCTGAGAGGCAGATCCTCCAATTTTTAGTGCACCTCAAAGACTCAGGCATGGCTCTTAGGACTATGTACATCCACTTGGTGGGTATATCCTTTTTCAGCAAGATTTAGGGGTTTGGGGACACATGTGATTCTTTTCTTGTCAGGAGGGCTGTTACTGCAGTAGATTGGCCCTCTCCCAGGGTCTACAATTTAATATCTAATACTAAAAATATTTCCACATGCCTGAGAGACAGGGTAACCTAGCAGGGTCTTTTTACCCAGTATTTATGGGGTCAGGACAAGCCAAAAACCAAATGAAAATGTCTAATAAGATGATTTTATTCAATGAAAGTCTCACGCACCAACGCAATCACTCACACACTCACTCAAGACCTATTAAGAAGAAGCAAAAGACAAGAAACTGGATAGGGGAATATTGAAGGGGTTGTAGCTGGGGTAATACTGCACCTTTTCCTGAAGTCCTTGGTCTGGGAAAAACAGCAAAGAAGTAGAGTTTAGCATGGAGAGGGCTAAGGGGATTACTCAAAGGATGGAGAAACGGTCAGCTGGGATGACCGGGAATAATTCCAAGAACCTCTCAAAAACAGGGACTATTTGTAGGGGAAAAGATACCTGGAGGGCTAATCCTTTCCCGGGGAGAACAATGGGTGTTGCAACAGAAAAGAAGCTCCACGATGGCAACTCCTTTTGCATGATGAGATTACAAGGTGTTGCCAAAGTCTCAGGATCTTCGGCTGCATTGGGTTGTGGTGTGACTTCATGTAAATGGTCCTTGCCTGATAGGATTTTGCTCAACTTGGGGCAAACACATTAATCCCCTCAAGTTGGCTCCTCAGTGGCTGAGGACCCTTTGTTTACTGTGGGTTTGCACAGCTTGAGGTCTCCTGGGGCTACATGACTGGGGATTTTACTGGCCTGACCTGGTTTTTGATCGTTCGACTGTTGCTGCCTATGTGCCCATCCAGGTGACCTCTCAGGCACATTGAATCATATTTTAATATCAAAATTGTAGACCCTGGGACAGGGTTTACCAGTGAGATAACAAGGAGCCAGGGTGTGTTCCACGCATTGACCAGGAGTGGTTTTTTCCGGTTTCCGGTCGGCATGGAGGAGGCAGCTCAGCAAGGAGCTCCGCTTAAGGCCAGATAACTTTCCTTATCTAAACCCAAACCTAAAAGTTTTCTTTTTGTGCTGGAACAAACTAATTAATTAAATAGTGCTGTAGATAAGAAACATTTAAGGGGTCAATTATGGGGCGAAGGAAGCACCAGAGAGACGCGGAGGCAAACTCTCAATCAACAGCCAAACAACCCAAAATTGCTGACTTTTGTAATATTCAAGCTCCCACTGCAAATCGTTTTTCAGCTTTAGTTGGAAATAAAAATGAAAGCGAGGAACGTGAGAAAGATAAGGCAGATGAACGACCCTGTGGAAACGTAAATAATACTGAAGACGCATATAGCACTAGTAAAGAGAAAGGTGTGGAGGTTACTGAACTGCTGGATCAGTCTGACTGTTCTAATATATTACAACTTATTGCTATAACAGTCCAGCATATATATAAGGAATTAAGGTTACTTAACTGTAAAATGGACTCTAGTATTAAAGAACAGGAAGAGAAGAGGCTGATGAAGCAGACTAAAGGCGAAACAGCTTTGGTTAAAGCTCCTCTTAAGGAGACTACCCTGGTATTCCATGAAATAGGAAAGTCTGCAAAATTGGTGCTAACTCCCGCTAAAGTCTGTCTGGCAGTATGTAAATACAGAGGAATTGTCCCTGTCTGGAACACCGTACAGCTTGCTAAGAGGCATTTGCAAGCTTTGCTAAAGATGGAAGTGAAACACTGTATCTTCATACAGTGGAAATGCTGACTTTTGGCAGTGACCAAGCAAGAGTTATATTAAGTTTTTACTCAGACTGTATACCTACAAGGCTTTTGTGCTCGAGAGCCAAACTAGCTACCAAAGGCATTTTTCCAAGTCGTATGTTCCACAATGAGGCTATACTACCTCTAGTTTCAAGAGTAAAACAGCTGCAGCTGAACGCAGGAAGTTTAAAGGGGTATGTCACAGAAATACAAAACCAGATTATGGAATACAAACATAAGGACAATTTTTTAGCTTCCTCTGTGCTAGAGCGACAGGCAACTCCCAAAAGCCTGGATCTGCTGTTGAATTGCAACTTGTCTACGAGTAAAAGATGCCATTCGGAGATTCTTCAGTTTATATAGGGTTTAAGTGACTCTCTGGACAAAGAAGTTTTTTCCAACTCAGCCCCATTGTCATCTAAAGAGATCATCCTTACGGAAGGAGCCCCTCAGAGTACATGTCAAGCATTGAGCGCCGAGTGTCCTTGCGAAATAGAGCTGGATCCATATCCTGTTAGAGTACCACCTTACGAACTATATAGTGAGGCAGTAGGGAAAACATGGGCCCAGGAGTTGGCTGAGTTAGTCCAAAGAACAGGCTCAACCCCTGTGAAGGCTCTGAATAGATGTGGCCCTATATCGGGTAGAACAGAGTCTAGACAAAGTAGTAGTTTGGGGAATAATGGTTGTATTTATATTGAACACTCGGGTCAATTGAACGAAATCACATTAGACTGACTAAGTCAGTGCACTGGGCACAAGAGTAATATCCGTTTCTTGACCTGGAATATAGCAGGATGGAGAAATAGAGTTGCCAGTGGCAACTTGATTGATTTCCTGACTAAATTTCATATAATAGCACTTCAAGAAACATGTCTCACTGGGGCAGATGAGCAGGTAAATCTACCAGGATTTAAATCCTGGTCCAGGACAGCGAGAAAAGACAAAAATAAAGGGAGGGCTTCAGGGGGCTTGAGTGTACTAGTGAATGAGACCCTGGGTTGGCAGAGTGAGGAGTTAACTTTGGATTCAGCTCCGCATCATATATTAGTGGTAAAACTCCAGTTTAAATCACTGCACATAATATGTTTGAACGTATACCTGGCCCCACTTACTTCGCCTTCTTTTACTGGTGACTTGTGGGATGGTCTGGAAAATTTAATTTTAGAATTAAATTTAAAATATCCTAGGTCCATTAAAATCCTGCTGGGGGATTTCAATGCCAGAGTAGGGTCTTCTTTTCAAGAGTTTGTTCACAAGGAGCTCATCCCAGCACATTACCTCCAAAATGAGACATCCTGGCATTCTCGAGATTTGATAAGGAACCAAGCAGGCTCCTGGTTTCTTTCCTTAGTGTATAACTGTAATCTCCAGATATTGGGTGGCAGAACAGACAGCTTTGTTTACCCATTTACATTTCACTCCAGAGCATCCAGCAGTGTTTTGGACTATATCTGTGTCTCTTCTGAAAATACTGGATTATTCTTAGATATTAAAGTGTACGTGAGGGAGGACAGTGATCACCAACCTGTTACTGTTACTTTTCAAGGTTATTCAGACCTCAGACCTAGCAGTCCTGGGGTAGAATACCTGTTGGCTAATCTGGAAGTCGATCATGACAGGAGGCTCAAATGGAGCAAAGTTGATACCAAGTCAATTGCCAAATTTCTGACCTCTGTGCAGAATATGCCAGAATATAGAACAATAATGTTAGGCAGTGTAGATAGAGATGAACCCCTTCTTGGTTTTACTAATCTCTGTTCCCAATTAAGGAAGTTTCTAATCGATGAGTCTCCACACAGCAACCCCCAGATTACAAGATCTACCTGGTTCGATTATGACTGTGTTAGGGCCAGGAAACGCTTAAGATCTGTCATGCGTCAGACCCAATATCACCCTTCTTTAGCTAATCACTCAAGGATGCTAGCTCTTAGACACGACTATAAGAAGCTTCTGTCACAAAAGAAGGCTAATTATACAGTCAGGATATGGGCGGATCTGGAATTATCTGCCATGGGACCGAATTCAGCCTTCTTTTGGAACACAGTAAATGGGCTGTTGAAAGAATGAAGATTTTCTTCAGATGTCCCCATTCCAGCCTTAGTTTGGGAGGATTTTTTCTCAAGAGTTTTCCAAGATCCCAATCAAGGACTCACAGACAATCTAACAAATAATCACTTACTTTTAGCAGAGTTCCCCCAGTGGTCTCCAGTTACAGTGGCTGAAACTACAAATATTATACAGTCCCTGAAATCAAATAAAGCTCCAGGTGAAGATTTACTTCCTCCAGAAATGTTTAAGACATATGTGGATTGGTGAGCGCCTATCCTGGTCGGTCTGTTCACCTTTATTGACAACACAGGCCATTTTCCATCTGGATGGAAACTTTCCATCATTGTGCCCATATATAAAAAAGGTGACAAAGGAGACCCTAAAAACTACAGACCTATAAGCCTTATTGACATTGTGGTCAAAATGTATACAAAACATCTGTTAGGCAAAATTGAGGATTGGATTGTTGATAAAAACTTGTTAGTGGAAGAACTAGCAGGTTTTAGATCAGGAAGATCCACAATGGATAATTGTTTTATTTTACACCACCTTATTACAAAGTATATGTCTAAAGGAAAACAACTCTTCACAGCGTTTATAGATCTCAGAGCAGCATTTGATACAATTAACAGGGATATTCTTTGGAGCAAATTGGCAGATTTGAATATGGAGCCAAGACTCCTGTATTTGCTCAAGGCCCTCCATACAGATACTTGTCTCAAAGTGCGTATTGGAGCCAATGGGGCACTGACCAAGAAAGTTAATGTGCATAAAGGAGTTAGAGAGGGATGTATTTTAGCTCCAACTTTATTTAACTTATACGTTAATGACATCCCAGATTTCCTCTCTTCAACAACGGCCCATACACCCAAGATAGGCAACACATTTCTCAATGTCCTCCTCTATGCCGATGACATGGTTCTGATCACCCGTTCGCAGGTTGGTTTGAGACGGCTTTTACAGAACCTAGCTAATTACTGTTCCCATAATGACTTAGCCATTAACAAAGATAAATCTAAGGTGGTGGTATTTGGGAAAAGGTCCAAAAAATATAATTGGTTCCTGGAAGGAGTCCCAATTGAACAAGTCAGCTCCTATTTATATCTAGGGTTGTCCTTTTCAAACACAGGGAAATGGACAAATCATTTTAGAAGAGACAAACAGAGAGCTATGGTCAACTCTAATATACTCTATAAATTGATAAACTATAACCACCCCTCCAGTATATCCCCTATTCTAAAAGTTTATAAGGCTAAAATCATGCCTATTCTGTCCTAAGGGGCAGAATTGTGGGGTCAAATGAAAGTACCACTTTTGGAGCAGGCACAGAGCTGCTTCTTAAGGAGGATACTAGGAACAGAGAAGAACACTTTGGCTCAAGCAGTGAGAGCAGAATTAGGGGCACATTCTATTCAGTGCCAGGTTTTGATAAAAGTTTTTAACTACTGGCTAAGGATCCTCAAAATGGACCCAGGAAGATTCCCTAAACTTTGCTTAGATGAACAGTTGGATCTCCAGCGTTCAAATTCCTGGATATGCCAACTGTTCCAACTAATACACCAGCTTGGCTTTTCCCCATCTTATTTATTATCTTGTGGACATTCAGCACAGGAAATATTAAAACAAAGAATTTTGGACATCAGTGCCCAAACAGACATAGCTCTGCTGGCCGGTTCTAAGTCCCTAAATTGGTTAGCCAAAAATAAAACTATATTTGGTCTAGAAAAGTATCTTAGGCTGAACCTAACACAGAGACAGAGAATAGCTTTCACCAGAGCTAGATTTGAACAACTTAATTCTATGGTAAGAATAGGACGGTTTTGAAAAATTCCATACCACGAAAGAACATGTATCTGTGGCGCATCAGCCATAGAGGATATTGCACACATCCTGTTTGATTGCTGTATATATACCAAGGTGAGATCCCAATATTTACAACCACTTCTGGTTAGAACGACCAATTGGGATCCAACTGTTAAATTGACCTATTTTCTTTCCGGAGAGAATTCACACTCAGTCCGCAGGATTGCAAAATTTATTACAAAAGCTGCCTACCTGAGAGATCTTTTTATCACACAAAATGGGGTCCCCTGTCATGGTGATGAGCTTATTTAAATGTTATGACTGAATTTTTATACTCGTCATTTTATCTTTTTTGTTTATTATGTATTTTACTTCTTATATTAAACTCACTATTTATTAAGTTTAAGTTTATATGTTTTAATTATTTTAGTAATTTTATATGGGTTGAGTCCATTTGTGTATGTAATTTCTGTATTTGTATTTTTGTATTATGTATTATATTTTTATTGTTGATATGGTCAGTTGACTAATCAATAAACGATGATGATGATGATGATGATGATGATGATGACCAGGAGTGTGTCCTGAGCTTCCCAGTCCTTCCCTAGGAAGGGAATGGGAAGGCCAAGCTGTTGCTGATCCTGTATCCTCTGGCCTCCAGCTCCACACAGACCAACACTGCAGCGACCCTTGATGTCCAAGGACGAGGTGGATGTATGGGGGGAAGGAAGTGGTGGTTCACCCACTGCAGGCCAGAGCCATGCAGGAGGTAAGTAACAGCTCTGGTGTGATGCCACCGAGATAGTTGTGACATTTTACAAGCAATGGTTTCCCTGTGTGGAAAAGAAAGGAGACTCATTGTCTGGTCATGCTGTTTTCTATCCTGTGCAGTGGAAGAACATGCCCTGGAGTGCCACAGGTGGCAGAAGAGGAGCAAATGCAGGGAGACGGAGGGCCAGGGAGTCCCACATCAGTTGCACCAGCTGAGCAAGGTGAGGAAAGGATAGGTGGTGCTGGGAGTGCATTGAAATGTCAGTGCTTCTTTCTGCCTCAGGCCTATCAGCAACTAGGCTTAGCAGCCATGCTAGCAGGATGTGGATCATCAGCCACCTCCACCATATCCACGGCCAGTCACTAATGAACTGTTCATTCAACAGGCCTGTCCATGGCTGAGTGGGAGCCCTGGATGCCTGGACCGACTGAGCAGGCCTATGTCAGGGATGCATGGCTGCTGGAGTAGATCCAGGCATCAGAGGACCAGAGCAGGAGGGAGCATAAGTATCTGGATGGCAAGTGTGAAACCACCTCTAGAGGTCATGACTTGGGGACAGGTGGATGACTCATCTATGCTCTGCACTAACTCCCTGTTCCCACACCTCATCTCTCTGCAGAGGAAGCACTCCTACAGTCCATAGCAGCCATGGCAGAAGGCATGACACATTGTCTGTGCTTTCTGGAGGCCATGGTGGCCCACCAGCTTGCCTCCTTAGAGCAGAGCATGGCTCTGTTGCTGGAGTGGAAGGAGCAGTCTGCGGGCCACAGATAGACCACTCTACCATTGTCCACAAAGATCCCATTGTAAATAGTTGTGTCCAGTATTTTGAATTTTGGAATAAATCATTATTTTTGCAATGCCATGTTTTTCCCTTGTTTGGCAAAGGGGTTAGGGGGATTCAGTGTGTGAACCAAGAGAAACTATTGGATGTCTCATGGCATTAAGAGAGTGGCATTACATGAGTCACCTTTCTAGCAGCACATAGCAGGCTGACACTGGCAGCCAATGTGAAACCATGGAAAGTCCCTTATCATTGTAACATTGGGTGGCATCTTAGGGCTTCAGATGGTCCTTGCAGCCTCCAACCTTGAGTGAAGCTATGGTGTGCTGAAGCAGAGAAGACTATGTACCTGGCTGGCATCTGGAAAGGATGTGAGTGAGGGGCCAGTGGTGGAAATGTTCATGGATGAAAGGTAAACAAGGTCCCCAGGTTTATAATCAGGGTGGGTTGTCTCTTTCGGTCAGCAAAATGTTTGTGGGAAGCTTTTGAGGCTTTGAGGGAGTCTCGTACAGAGTTCCAAGTAGAAGAATTTTTTGTAATCCAAGAGTTAAGGGAAGCAGGCTGTGTGTCGGGGAGTTTGTCAGGCAATGAAGGAAAGGGCTTTGGGGTGGTACCTGAGACAATTTCAAAAGGAGTTTTTCCAGTAGAGGAATGCAAGGCAGAGTTGTAAGCAAATTTGGCAAAGGGGAGGAGAAGTGCCCAATTATTTTGGTTGGAATTTATGAAACAGCATAAATATTGTTCAAGGGTTTGATTGGTGTTTTCAGTTTGGCCATCAGTTTGTGGATGACAGGTGCTGCTAAGTTTTTGGGAAATACCAAGGGTTTTTAGGAGTGATGTCCAGAATTTGGAAGTGAAGATAGGTTCCCTGTCAGAAATAATTGTGGAGGGAAGACCATGTAGTCTCCAGATGTTGGTGATGAACAGGTCAGCTAATTTCTCAGCGGTTGAAATTTTTTTTCAGCAATTTTTTTTAAAGTATCAACTTTCTGGTTGTTCATTGGATGCATTTTTGGTTCGGGAATTTTGGCCGCGTCTATTAGTCTGAGTTTGCAGTCAAAGTCTCTATGAGGGGGCAATTTGCCTGCTTCATGGTCGTCAAAAGTTTTTTGCAAATCTCGGTACTCTGCAGCTCCTCGGGGCTTAAAGTGAGTGCTGAGAGGGGGGCGATTTCATTGGGCGTCTGGTTTATATCATGGGTATGCTTGAGTAATCCTTGTGTCCAGTCAATTTGGGGTTTTTGTCTTTTTAGCCAGTCATATCCAAGGACTACTTAAAACTCGATTGTACTGGGCACTAGGAAACATATTGTCACCTGATAGTTTCCCACTTGAACAGGGATGGGTTTAGTCCTTTCCCTTGCTGGGCCCCCTGCCATGGGTGAGCCATCCATCTGAGCTAACTTTATGGCTCCTTTTAGGGGTTCAAACTGCGCATCAAGTTCTTTTGCCAATGCAGGATTTAATAGGCTGTTCATACAGCCTGACTCAACCAAGGCCCTGCATATCCGTAATTTGCCATCATTTCCCTGCAGAGTTACTGTTACATATACATGTCTGGTTTTGGTGGTACTTACATTAGCAGACTTTGCAGTGTCCCAATCATCACTTTCTCAATCAGATGTAGTCAGAGGGCTGTCCTCACCATCACAAGTTCCCGCAGCGGTGCCTCCGGCAGGGCATCTGGTTGCTGGTTTTGGGGTGTCAGCTTTGCAGGACAAAGGTCTGGTGGTGGGGGTGCCTGACTTTCCTTCAGTGGCTTTCTTTGATAGCTGACATTCACTGGTGGTGTGGCCTTTCTTCCCACATTGGAAACAGGTTCTTTCTTTGAGTAGTTTTTTCTTCTCTTTGCTGCTCAGAAAAGTGGTTTTTCACTGTCCTGGGGTGCAGTGACTAAATTCTTGTGCTTGCCTTTGCCAGGTGAACTGGATGCTCTCCATGATGCTTTCCACTTCTCCGGCTAGTTTCATCCATCCCAGGAGGCTGACAGGGTCCCCTTGGGTCAGGCACTGATCAAGGATGACAAGGTTCAATGCATCTCAATAAAATTGCTTGAGAATGTCATCTTTCCATTCAGGCACTTTAGTGGATAACTCCCTGAATTCTCATGAGTACTCTCCCACAGTTCCTTTCCCTTGATGCAATTTTTTCAGTTGGTATCTGGCTTTTTCTTGAAAGAATGGATCCTCAAATCTTTCTCTAAGTTGGTGCATGAACAGCTGCAGGTCTGCTGTTTCTTCAGCTCATGAGTTGAACAAGCCAGCAACCCACTCCGCTGCTTCTCCTTTGAGATGCTGGCTCAGGTATCTAATTCTGGCAGTATAATCAGGGAAACTGTTTCTGTAGTCGATCATGTAATTAGAGGTCATGTTGAGAAAATATGACAGTTTGGTGCCATCGCCATCATAAGTGGTCTTCATCTCCCGGAAAGGTCAGGCCCCAACCGGCAGTGCCGGCATTCCAGGAGGTGCAGGAGCTGGTGCTACTGGGGCAGCTGCCGCTGCTGGAGCTTGAAGAGGCGCTCCTCCAACTTGAGGCACCAGAAGCCTCCAGTCATGCAGCTGAGCTCTCAATTTGGAAATTTCTTCTCTCTGCTTTTCCACTTCTTCCCTGGCCAGAAGTTGTAATGAAGGGTTGTGGAAACTGTTGGCAAAATGATAAGGGATATGGTTAAAACTATTGAAGATTTCTATGATAGGGCAGGGAAACCTAAAGATGTTGAATTATTGCTTGCAATGATTGGAAGTCTTTCTGAGATTCAGGTAAAAGGGATTGCTAAATATTTACGGGGAATGGAACTGAACACAGTGAAGAAGAATATGTTTTTAGACGAAAATGATGTGAAGAAACACAGAGGAGGAAAAAGGATTTATATGGAAAGTTATGAAAAAATGGTTAGGGGCCCAGTATAGACTGATAGAGGGGTTGATAGTAAGTTGGGAAAAAGATTCATTTATTGCTATAAAAGGTATTAAAATCTGACTACCAGGAATTGCCAAAAATAAAGCTTCAAATGTAAAGGTACAACAAATGACAATGATTGGTAGATGGAACAGAACACCTCATCAAATGGCATGTGTGAAATCGCAATTTCCATCCTAAATGTTGGCATGAATGTGGGGCACAGGAGGCTTATGTGAGCGTGTGGTGGGAGTGTCCATTATTTCACGGCTTTTGGAAAGGAGTTCGAAAACAAATCTTATGATAGGGAGAGAGGTTCTAGTAAGTAGAGAAAATTGTTTCACCAACAATCTAGGAATGATGGGCCTTATCAGAAGTGGAAGTAAGTGATGAAACAACTGTTGAAAGCTGCTCATGCAGTTGTTGCTTTGGGAAGGGGAAAAGAAAAACCCAAATTGGAATAAGTTTCCTTTGCAGAAATATGGGGAAGGAGTAATAACAACAACAACAACAACAACAACAACAACAATAATAATATTTTTTAAAATTTGTTATCCACCTCTTCCCAGGTGGGGTACAACATAGATACAATTTTTAAAAATTACAACTAAAATGCCCTGAAAACACAAAGCATTTAAATACAGACATATTCTAGTTAAAATATAACATAATTAAAAAGTACAAACACAATTAAAAGTACAATTAAAAGTATAATTAAAAATAGACTGGGTAGGCCTGCCAGAAGAGATAGGAGGCCTTTAGAACTTTTCTGAATTCAGACAGCAGGATGGGGGACACGTGGCTGGATAGCAGTACGTGTGAAAGGGATCTAGGAGTCTTAATAGACCACAAGCTGAACATGAGTCAGCAGTGTGATGCGGCAGCCAAGAAAGCCAGTGCAATTCTCGGCTGCATCAATAGGAGTATGGTGTCGAGATCGAGGGAGGTACTGATACCACTCTACTCTGCTTTGGTTAGACCTCATCTTGAATCCTGTGTCCAGTTCTGGGCACCTCAATTCAAGAAGGACATGGTCAAGCTGGAGCAGGTCCAGAGGAGGGCGACCAAAATGGTGAAGGGCCTGGAAGCCATGCCCTATGAGGACAGACTTAGAGAGCTGGGGATGTTCAGTCTCCAGAAGAGAAGGTTAAGAGGGGACATGATAGCCATGTTTAAATATTTGAAGGGATGCCATGTAGAGGAAGGAGAGGGCTTGTTTTCTGCCGCTCCAGAGACCAGGGCAAGGAGCAATGGATTCAAGCTGCAGGAAAGGAGATTCCACCTGAACCTCAGGAAGAACTTCCTGACAGTCAGGGCTGTCCGGCAGTGGAATATGCTGCCTCGGAGTGTGGTGGAGTCTCCTTCTTTGGAGGTTTTTAAGCAGAGGCTGGATGGTCATCTGTCGGGAGTGCTTTGAGGGTGTTCTTGCATGGCAGGAGATTGGACTGGATGGCCCGTGTGGTCTCTTCCAACTCTACATTTCTATGATTTCTATGATTTCTATGAGGGATCTGGATTCTCTGACAGCCGTTTGTGGGATGAAGGAGTGAGAGTATGGTTAGATGGGAAAACCAATTCTAAAGATCTTTTTTCCCTTGTACTGGCACTGTACTATGGTATATTTTGATGTGTACTTTCAGTATGTGTTTCCTAATAATGGGATCAAAAGCCAGAAAAAAAGGGGGGGACATGTCATAGTGTGCACATATGCTCATGTCCTGAGTATGGGAGAAAGGTTGAAGGCATTTGCTGCCAGCAAGATAGACCTACACACAAAGGAATGGTGGTAGGTCTATCTAGTTCAGTATCGGAAACTCAGATCTCTCACTCTAGGAAAGCCTATGGGGCAATTAAATCACTGACTTTTATATATTAGATTAGTTAACTGTTGATTACTGTTTGGTCCACTCATTTTACTAAGAAGTATTCTAGACCTCCAAAAGGCAAGTTGTTTGTTGCTTTTACAGACCTAAGGTCAGCTTTTGACTCTATATGCAGAATTAATTTATGGGAGAAGGTGGATGATGTTTGACTGATAAAAGACTTCTTTGTCTAATTAATGCTTTATATAGTAACAGCCAGCTACAAGTCAGATGTGGCAGCCAGGGGCAGCTTTCTAGAGAAATGTTCATGATCAGACAGGACAGACAAAGTTATATCTTGGCATCTACTCTGTTTAATCTAATATGTAAAAGTCAAAGTTTGTATGTTTGTCTGTGTGAGGTGAAGACCTCATATAATTGGCTGTGTCAGGCGAATGATATAATTGGCTGTGTGAGGCAAAGACATCATATGATTGACTGCCTGAGAAGATTCTATGACATCCTGGGGTTTGCAGTTTAGGGAGGGGCCTTTAGAATTTTCAGCTAGAGAACTCCTGGGCCTGGTTGGTTGCTATGGAGATGAGGCCTAGCAGCAAGGAGGAGGACACTGCCCTCCACCTTGCTGCTAGGCCTCCTCTCCATAGCAACCAACCAGGCCCAGGAGTTCTCTAGCTGAAAATTCTAAAGGCCCAAGCTCTGTATGTTCATAACTCTGAATACAGATTGAATTGGGAAATATGGGGAAAAGTTACAGGTACTGAACAAGACAGTTTGGGGAATTAGAGAAAAGTACTAACTTAGAAACAAATACTAACAAGTATTACCTATGAGAAAATAAAATCCTCAGCAACACTGGGTATATATGCTAGTTTTCTCTAAATGCAGATTGTGCCTCAGTAAGAACGTCATTAGAATTAGAATTAGAATTGGCACCACAATTGATTGCTTTCAACTAGTGGAGATTTTGCCAGAATTTGTACTATTTTTATTAATACTTATAGTATTTTAATTAATTTTAGATTCATAGCTAATTTTAAAAAGAATATATTATAATAGGATAAATTGGTTAGGATTACTATTAGATTCTTATTCACTGTTTGCTGCAGGGGTGGAAACCTCTTTTTTAGTTGAAATTTCAAATGTGGAGGGGGTCTTCAGTGAAATGAAATAATATAACTTGCTTTGTTTAGAGCTGGGTTGGCTGTGTTCAGCATGAGTTGGTCCTTTTCCTCCTTTTTGTCATATTAATGACCGATCAAAAAGTAGATTTGGCTCTTACACCGAATAGCAAGGTTCTTTGTCAGTATGGAGAGTCTGTTATTCACGGGGAAAGTAGAAGCAAAACCCTGAACAGCGGCAGCCCTCCTTGCAAGCTAGCAGCGTCCTGGTTGCTATCAGTGCAAACCAAACAGCTATTAAACAATAACTCTGCATAATTAAAGTCATAAAAAGGCAATAAAGGGTTAAAACTATAAAACTATTAGCAGAACACTACTAGCTAGTAAAAATTATGGGGGTATAAAACAATAAAACCTAATGATAAAATCAAACAAGCTGCAGATGTCCTGGCAGAGCTACCACCTCAGTTGCTAACTGGGATCCTGGAGCAGATCTATGTCCTACTTAAAATGAGATGCTGACAACTGAATGCTGTACTCCAGATGACTCTTTACCAATGCAGAAGATAGTGGGAATATTCTTTCCCTTGATTTGGAAGCTATGCTTTTACTAATGCAGGCTAAAACTGCATGCCTTCTTTGCTGCAGCATCACACAACTGGCTCATATTCAACTATCAATCAACAATAATCCCAAGCTCCTTTTTGCATGTAGTACTGCTGAGCCATGTATTCCCCATCCCGTACCTATGCATCGGATTTTTGTGGGCTAAATGTAGAATGTTGCATTTGTCCCTGTTGATTTTCAGTTTATTAAATTCTGCCCACTTTTCTAGTCCTAGCTTCCAATGTGTTAGACATCCCTCCTAGTTATGTATAAGGATTCCATCCACCTTGCCACTGAAGTCACTGATAAAAATCTCGAAGAGTAATAGCTCAAGGACAGAATCTTGAGGCATTCCACTCAAGACCTCTCTGCAGTTTGAAGCACAACCATTGATGATGACTTTTTAGCACAGTTTTCTAATAAATTATAGACCCATCTGATGGTGTCCATCTATTCCATATTTAATCAGTTTGCTAATCAAAATATTATGAGGAGCTTTATCAAATGCTTTCCCAGAATCTAGATAACATCCACAGCATTCCCACTGTCTACTGAACTAGTGATTTTATTAAAAAAGATGTAAGTTTAGTTTGGCAGGATTTGTTCTTAACAAACCCATGCTGGCTCCTACTGATCACTGCATTATCATCAAGGTAGCTTGATAGGCTCCTGCATAATCTGTTCTAATATTTTTCCTGGTACTCAAGTCAGGCTGATTAGTCTGCAGTTTCTTGGATCTTATTTTTTGCCCTTTTTGAAGAGAGGGACGATGATTGCTCTTTGTCAGTCCTTTGGCACCTCATCCATTCCCTATGATGGCAAGGGGTTCAGAGAGTACATCATCAAATTCCTTCATTAATCTGATACATAGTTTGTCTGGACCTACAGAATTAAGCAATTTAGATGCGCTGTGTGCTTCCTGACTAACTTCTTATCAATCTTGATTTGCAATCTGGATTCCTTGGCAAAATATCTTCTCCTATAATGACACACACTTTTGAGAAGGAACTGAAGCACAAGGTATTGAGGAGTTTTGCCTTTTCAATTTGATCTGTTAGCATTTTACCATCCTTGTTGAGCAGTGGTCCCACCATTTCTTTGATCATTTTGTTGCTTTGAACATATTTGAAAAACCCTTCTGTGTTGTTTCTTGCTTCCCTAGCCAGTTTCAGCTCATTTTGAGCTAGAGCTTTCTCTACATTTTTTCCCACAACATTAGGCTAAATGTCTGTAGTGTTTCTTGGTGATTAATCCTCCTGTTACTGCCCTGGCTAGCCCGAGCTTTGGGGATATAAAAAGATATCTCTCGATTGCCCCGGTGCATCGTATCTTATTTGCATATGCTTTCAAGGCTGGTGCAGCTCAGTATCTGCCCATTCCGGCTTGCTGTCAAGGATGTTGGCAACTTTGTTAACAGCGAGCAAGCCTGGGGCTGGCTTGTCTCGGATTTGGCTACTTCTTTCCTTTAACTGTTTGGGAGCTCCCCACCAACCAGGCAGAGAGCAAAAGACCAGAGCCTAACCCGGTTCACTCTGAGCATGTGTGTACCACAGCCATTGCAGAATGTACCCCTGCAACTTATACAGGTGTTCACAGCGTGGCGCCCATCTAGTGAAATACTGGATGGAGCAAAATTTGCCAGACCAACCTCAGTTGGTCCATCTGACACCTGAGTTTTGCAGGTCCGATTGCACTCAGAGGTGAACTGTGGTTGGAAATACGGATCCCCAAGCTCTGACAGACCTGCCACCACCTTAGGGTGACCATGGTCTGTGGTGGTATTAACATAGCCCTTCCTGGTTTGGCTTGAAGCTCTGACACCATCCATTGTCCACCACTCGCCCCCGGAATCCTAAACTTCAGCCAGATTTCATCCCAGTAGGCTTTGAGCTGGCAATTTGCATTTATGGTATACATTGGCTAATAATCATGTCAGTTCTTCTGTTAAAAACTCTAATAGGTTAATTGATCCGGAGGACCGGGAAGATCCCGAGGTTGTACCATCGCCCCTGAGTACCGTGGGGGGGTGACGAAGAAAAGTTGCCACTCCATCTGATGGCCAGTACTTGGAGAGCCTTGCATCCTTGATGACACCTGAGACCGTGAGGGAAGGTGACCACGCAGCCTCCCGATTGCAAATACGGACCCTTTTTGCCATCCTGCTAACCCAAGAAGCCCAATGGACTGTTCCAAGCTCTAAATTCTGCAAAGCTTCACTGTTCCTGAACTTGCAGCAAGCCAGCTAAGCTGCACCGACTTGGACATTTTGTTGCTGTTCCTGCTCTGCTGCTCAGATGGACTTATGTCCTGCTCACTTGCTCCAGCTACAAGACTTTTTCTGTTGCAAGGAGAGGGTGCAGAGACTTTTGCTCGCACCTCACCTCTCCCGGACTACGAACTCTCATCCCATCATCCACATTGAACTGATTGCTCCTTGGATTGCCTTCATTACCAGACCCTGCATTGGATTTACAGTATTTCATTGATTACAATTGCCATTTACAACCATTTGACAGTTCCCTATTGACGGGACATTTTTACATTGCTTATTGTTTAATTGTTGATTGTTGTTTGATTGACATTTGTGAGTATGTGTTTAGGTTTAGGTTTTAGTTAGGAATGTTGTTATAAGCTAGAAACCCTTTGCTTTTCCCCAAAATTCTCTTTCCTGTGGAGTAATACGGCTACCCAACCTGCAAGCCCCTATTCTGCTCTAAAATGATTTTTGATTTTTAATTGGAAAATATTTGATATTGTCCCCAGCACCACCCATTTTCGGGGGGAGATTGTTACTGCCCTGGCTAGCCCCAGCTTTGGGGATATAAAAAGATATCTCTTGATATCAATAATTCGGCCTCACATACCCATTCCCTTCCACGTGCTTGCGAGGCCCCTGGACAAGCACGCACACAGGCTTGGCCGATAATTGCCGTAATATTCCAACACAATACAGGCAGGCCAGAAATAGCCGACTCACAGCTTTAGGAGACCTCAAGGCAAGTACCTTCATTAAGTATGCACGCAGCTTTCAAAAGATCCTCTGCCCCATGCTGGCAGCTTGATGATCTGACTATACAATGCTCAAGTACTCCGCGTTTGCATACCGGCTATCCTATTGACAATTTGGCTGTAACTCAATCATTCAAATTCCGACCTTTCAGAGGCTTTATCTCCAGCCCCAAATCTATTGTTTTCCCCAAGTCCGACCTAGTCTGTGGTCACAATTCTCCTTATAAAAACCCCTGACTTTGAGCGCTTCCTTGGATCGCTCTTGGCTTCCATCCCGCCTTGCTGTCGCTTTGTCCAGCGAGCCTTCCCCTCAGCTCCACGTGCTGAGATCCACGCTCCCCATCTTCTCCGCTTCCAACTGGGCTTCAGGACAGGTGAAGTATCACCCAAACCAACAACTCCTCTAAAAACCCCTCTATCCCACTCCAACCTTTATTTCTTTAGTTATCTTGTGTGAGCGTGCCGCATACACTGTTTTGATTGTGTTTTTAATAAAACATCATTTATTATTTCTACTTCTGTGTGCTCCTTGACTCGGCCTGACCCCGTAGACATAGGGTTCAAGATTCTGCTAAGTTACCCTGCCTCTCATAATGCTAAAGCAGCGCTCAGAGCTAATCTTCCCCACCTATTGTTGAGCACATTTTGGTGTCCCTCACGGGACCCCAGTAAACAGGGTAACACTTCCTTCCATTCTTTATACATGCTTTTTCCTTTTTACCTCCTCATGTTTACTGTGTAGCCGCATTGGCTTTTTCAGATGTGTCCTCTTTTTAATTTCTCCATGGAATTGCTTATGATTGTGCTTTTAAGAAGCCTTCTTCATGAAATACCACCAATGCTAGGTATCTTTTTCCTTTACCATGTCTGACTCAGTATTTGCCTCAGCTTGATAAAATTAGCTCTCCTGAAATCCAAGATTTATTTTTGAGTATACCGTTCTTTGGCTTGTTCCACAATCACAAATTCTAGCATTACATGGTCACTTCCCCCTAAAGTACCAATTACTTTGGTCACTTCCCCCTAAAGTACCAATAAAGTACCATGGCCACTTCCCCCTAAAGTAGCAATTACTTTGATTTTGGTGACCAACTCCTCCCTGTTGGTTAGGGTCAGGTCCAGGACTGTTGATCCCTTGTTCCTTCATCTACCTTTTGAAAGAGGATATTAGCAGCAGGACACATCAGGGCAATTTGTCTATGATTAGTACAGTTAATCTCCCAACAGTTCTTAGGATAATTGAAGTCCCCCATAACTACCAGTTCTTACACCCCGGAGATTTCCAATATTTGTTTCTGAACAGCATCATCCACCACCTCATCTTGGTGAGGTGCCCTGTAAATTGTCACCACAATATTGTTTTTATTTCTTTCTCCATTTATCATTTCCCAAATGCTCACAGCTGGTCTAGTTTGATCACCCATGGGGATTTTGGTACAAGTGAATTTGTACATAAAATGATACAGTTTTCTTCATGCAGTTAGTGGTTAAGTTGACTCCTTCCTCAGCTTTCAATGTATCTTTTTTCTGGTGTCCTGTTTGGGCATCTTCACTACTGTTATCTTCAGGAAGATGGAGGAAATTGGAGATGGAGATTGCTTAGCTGGAGTTTTTTAATCCCTTAGAATCAGAGAATTATAGAATCACAGAGTTGGAAGAGACCACAATAGTCATCAAGTCCAACCCCCTGCTGTGCAGGAACACACATCAAAGTACCCCAAGAAAATGGACATCCAGTCTCTGTTTAAACACCTACAAAGAATGTGACTCTGCCATACTCTGAGGTAGCATATTCCAATGTCGAACGGCTCTGACTGTCAGGAAGTTCTTCCTCATGTTTAGGTGAAATTTGTTTTCCTGGAGTTTGAATCCATTGCTCCATGTCTGAGGCCATTTCCACACTGCACTTCCCCCTTCTTCCATTTCTTGTACATGGCCCTTGTAAATATTAATTCAAATGAAAGCTCTTTAGACATCCATCCTGGTTTCTTAAGATATCCCCCATTTTTCCTCCACAATGGAATTGTTTGAAACTCCCTTTTAAGAAACTCCCATCCATCATAAACTCCTTTGTATTTTAGTACGCCTGACTACGGGATGACAGCTAATATTTCCCCAAGTTTACTGAACTCAGTTTTTTTACAAGTCTAGAATGTGAGTCAGACTATATTTGGCTTCCCCTTTCCAGTGTACAACAAACTCCAGGAGAACATGGTCATTCTTTCACCTTTTCTGCATGATGACACTCTCCCCCATCATTCCATCACAATCCTGGCAGCACGTTGCCAAAATTTCAAATTGCCAAAATGTGTCTTACACCATGATTTGATGTGTAGCAGTTAGCATGTGATTTAGCTTGTCTCACAAGAAACTTCGTCTACTTGATCCTACATACGAAGTTGCTACTAAAGGCAAAACAGCCAACAATAAGGTCAACTGGTTTTATTTTATTTTATTTATTTGACATTTTTCTGGCTAACTGGGACTCTGCCTCTCTGATTTTCTTGTTTATAAAGCAAGTAGACACAGCGAGGGTGGAATCAGAGGAAATCTTGAAAGGGTAAGTGCTTTCCACCCCTTTCCTGCCCACCACTGCCCTGTCTCTCCACATGTGCCAATTATGGCTGCCCAAACTGGCCTTTTTCTTGCCCTTCCCTATCAATCACAGAGGACTATGGGGTCCCTGTAGGATGTGTGTGTGTGTGTGTGTGTGTGAGAGAGAGAGAGAGAGAGAGAGAGAGAAGTAGACAGACACAGAAAGAGAGAGTGACAGAGATAACAGTTTCCCATTTTCATTCCTTCAGGTGCCACAAGATGAGTATTCAGAAGAGAGTTACAATAAATACTATTTGCAAAATGTTCAGCAAATTTTAACTGATTCCTGACTCTGCTTTTCAATTTTGATTTGCTGTCTGTATCCCTTGCCAAGGCCTTTCTTGATGCGTGGATGCACACAGTTCTCTTTTGGGAGAAAAAACTGAAGCAAGACAGGTATTGAGCTGTTCTGCCTTTTTGTCATGATCTGTTAGCATTGTACCATTCTTATGAAGCAGCCGATCCACCATTTTCTTGGACATTTTCTTGCTTCAGACATATCCAACCCCCCCCCTCTTTTTGCTCCCTACTTCCTTAGCCATTTTTAGCTCATACTGAGCTTTAGTTTACTTGTACTATCACTGCAAGCATGGACCATGTCAAGCAGAAACATAGGAGCCCATGATATCTTAAATATTAATCATTATGGCAGTATGGAATTTATCCCATTTCGTCCAGGCATTTTGTCTTGTTACATTTCTCCCATTACACAATTCTGTGACTTGGTTGCACTGTTTTCTGTACTTTCTGTATAAGCAGCCCATCACAATTCTCCTTGCAGGTTATTTTAAGGTCATTTCACCAACAGACAAAAACAATTTTATTTCCTCAGATTTTGAAATCCTCTGCACATTGCCTTAATGCTATATGGTGTTTGCATTTAATTTTATTGACTACTTTTACTCTCTTATCCTGGGTGTTTTTTTCCTGTATATGTATGTATGTATGTATGTATGTATGTATATATGTATGTATATCACATTTGTTACATTGTCATTTTTTATTTTTTTTACATATTAGCCTGGGAACCTATTCAAGGATGGATTACAAATTAAATATAAACTAACAAATTCCATCCACATAGGAAACAGATAGGTTTAAACCCCAAGTAGAGTAGATTCTTTGAATCAATTGTTGAATGGTACATCAACACATAGGCAAATCCTTTTGATTATTATTACTGGGACTAGTATTAAGATTCAGGCCCAAAGTGTCACCTAACTTGCTAGCTTTGTTCCTGGTACACTAGCATTCTATATACATCTCTCTCTGTCTCTGTCACTCTCTCTCATTCACTCTTTCTCCCCCTTTCTCCCGCTCATTCCATCATATAAGTCCTGACCACCTTAAAGCAGTATAGCAGACAGTCACAGGTTTACCACCAGTGAGAACGAGGCCAGAAGAAGATGCAGAAATTCTGCTTGGGATATCTTGGGGAAGGTGGACATTCTTAGGCCCTTTTTGCACCTTACATGTTCCCGGAGTCATCCTGTAGGGATCCCAGTAGTGGCTCTGCCAGGAGGAGAGCATGATGGGAGTACTACCCTCTGCATCTGGGATCCAGGAAGCATGATGGCCCCACTTCTTCCTGCTGCAGTGCAGCCTGGTACTGTTCCAGGCTGTGCTGGGGCAGAGAGTGCAGCCATTGCGCTTCCAGACCCTCCGCACACCAAGTAAGTGCAGGATGGTAGTGTGATCATGGGTCATTGACAGGGAAAATCCATTAATGATTTAATCCATGATTGCGCTGCTTGGGGATGGGAGAAGGATGGGACCATGATGATGTCATGTGTAACCGTTATCGTGGTCCCATCTTTCTCCCATCCCTAGATGACGTCCTGCAAAAAGGGCCATCCAGCACATCTAAATTTTTCAGATTTAAGTCTTGCTGTCTCTGTTTCGGAAGATTCCTGCTGGAGTAATTATTCCAGATTGGAGTAATTAGTTATGGCCTAAGTGGACCAATGATTTGACTGAAGTAAGACAGTTTCATGTGGAAACTGAGTACATTATGCTCTATTTTATTTTTCTGTCAGAATTACGATTTTTTGTGCAACAATTGGACTCATTTGATGAAAAATTTAATAGAAGTTATAAAGATAAGCTGAAAACAGCCTCACCTATGTGACATTTAACCATGACTGAATCTAATAGGCTCCATAACCTCCAGCATTTGATAGAAGTAAATTGGGTCATACATGGCCAAGCAGCACCAGAATGTAGGGAAAGTGGCAAAAGTTATTAATGAGGAAGACAACTCAGGTTAGGAGAGGCTGCAGAAGCTTGCTTTTGACTGAGCCTACTAGTAAGGACAAGGTTTCACCCACTCCTTCCCTCTGTAGATAATTAAATACCAACTTCCTTTTGTACCTTTAAAATCTGTTTGCAGCAATTCAAGTAAGGACAAATGGGGGAAATGAAGGAGGACAGAAAAACATGGACATTTTAAAAGCATGGGTTACAAATCATGAAGTCTGTAAATAAAGTGCTTACAGGATATTGTAAAGCCAGACACAATGTTACCCTGATTTCTGGAGGTCCCGGAAGGGACACTTTAATGTGCTCAAAATAATGGGTAATGGGAATTAGCTAGAGCACTAGTTAGCAATGCGAGGGGCAGGGCAACGTAGCGAGATCTTGAACCCAGTGTCTACAGGTTCAGGCTGAGTCAATGAGCAAACAGAAGTAAATAATAATGACTGTTTTATTGAGACACAGTCAAACACGTGTATGCAACACACTCACATGAAGAACTATAGAAATAAAAGGTAAGAGTTGGATAGAGGGATTTTGGGAGGAGGTTTGGTATGGGAAATACTACAACTGTTCTGAAACCCGGGTAGTCTGAAGTCCGTGGAAGTGAGGATTCTCAGCACGAGGAGCTGAGGGGAAGGCTCGCTGGACAAAGCGACAGCAAGGCAGGATGGAAGCCAAGAGCGATCCAATGAGACACTCAAAATCAGGGGTTCTTATAGGCAAAATTGTGGCCGCAGGCTAGTCTGTTCTCAGGGATAACAATGAGTTTCAGGCTGGAGACAAAGCCTCTGAAAGGTCAGTACTTTAGATGATTGAATTATGACAGAGTTGTCAATAGAGTAGCCAGTATGCAAACGTGGAGTGCTTGAGAGTTGTATAGTCCGCTCATCAAGCTGCCTGCTCGGGGCAGGGGATCTATTGTAAGTAGCGTGCATACATAATGTGATCTTATATGTACTTGTCTTGAGGTCTCCTAAAGCTGCATTCGGCAGTTACTGGCCTGCCTGGATTGCGATTTGAATGGTTCAGCTATTTTCAGCAGCGCCTGTGTGTGTGCTTGTCCAGGGGCCTCGCAAGCACATGGAGAGGAATGGGTAAAGAAGGTCAAATTATTGATATCAAATGATATCTAATATCCCACAAGCTTGGGCTAGAAACAGCGGTAACAACAAATTATCTTTAAGGCTTGACTATTAGGATCTATTTCCAAGCAAACAGTCCACCAGAAATAGAAAAGAGTTGGGGACTCACAGGATGGAAGAGCTCCTTCCCTAGACATGGTTAATGTCTAGGCCAGAACAGAAAGTAGCCTTTAAAAGGCACACAAAGCAGATTTGTATGGGACTAGAAACTGAATGGGACAGCATGGTACAATAGAAAATAAGCTAGAATGTAAATCTGTTACCATATGCTACTACCTCTCCTACGACATATGCGATTTTCATAAATTGAACTTATTAATGACTGGAGAACATGATTGGGGTCATGCTGGCCAGAGAACATGTTCAGGGTTACACATGTTAAGCATCACTCATGGTCCCTGATGTGCAAGCTGGATTACAAAGCAGACTGATAGCCTGTAACTACATTGTAGGAAGTGTCTTACTTTGTACAGCATCTGTGTTCCTTTTATCAGGCAACTTTTATTCCCCAACTGTCACTAACTGATTTCTGTTTCTAAAAGTGCCTTCCATTTGCCTTTTTCAGTATAACACTAGCTATTTCTAAACAATTTCATATTTGTTGACTCACTCTTTTGGCAGCATTGCCTTTTAATAAGGAAAGCTGTTTCTTAGCTAGATTCTGCTTAAACATGCTTAGTTAAAGTGCAAGATGTCAAACTCTGCCAGAACCCCAATGAGGGAAAACCAGCCATTTGGTAACTACTGATTCAGAAGAGCAGAATGGCATGTGACTGTAAAGGGATTCATTTCGCTTCAATGAAAACATACTCCCTTTTGGATTATTTCAGTTACACCAACTGATTATATGGATAGTGTGCCTCAAAAATACTCTTCTTTCCACTAACAGTAATGCAGTATGGAAGAAAAAAAGCAATAGAATGGGCCCCAGCTACCTGTGCAGACTTTTGTAGCACTAATGTTTAGTTGGATTGCTCATGTCCCTTATACTAGCAGGTAACAATGCCGTGAGACCAGAGTGAGCACTCTATTGCTTAAGCAGTGGCAAATGGGTTCCCCCTCCCAATTTGGAGTGGTGGTGCATGATGAGACATCCTTAGTTTCCCTCACTAACATTGTCCCATATCAAAATGTGACTTATCACATGGCACGGTAACACTGTGATATTCATTATAGGATCCCTGATTGTCTTGGATCATAGAGTGAAGGATCTGATTCAACTTATAAAAGCAAGGGTGCCATAACTGGAGCATACACTGGGGGAACCAATGCTTATGAATAAGTGCACATAGTGGAAGTGGAAGTGAAGGGCGTCACCTTTTCCATGGATCCTTTCATTCCTCATCTCATGAGTGACATGACGTGACATGAACACTGGAAACTGAAACTCACAAAAATATGGAATTGCAACAAGTCCTACTCTCCTTCTACCACCTGCTTCCTGTAAGGATTTAACAGAAATTACACAAACTTTTTTCTTCTTCTGATTTTCTAACATAAAAACAGAAATAATAAAGGTTTATGCACTGTAGAATAACGTCTTATTAGGCATCTTGGTTTGTGCTGTGTTGGTTTTACATTTCTGTGCCACGTACAATCAAGCACGTGGAATGTCAATTTTTTAAAAAAGGTAAGAATACAAGATACTTTGTTTTGCCTTGTGGAATCTCAGTAAATTTCTGGGACTGTGTCCAAAGACCAATGATGTTTTTGTTATCTTCCTGTCCATCACACTGGAGGAATATCTCAGCGTGGCCTAAATGATAAAAGGAAGGAACAAGAGTTCAGACCTGAGAACAAAGAACAAAAGTACTCATATTAACATGTTTGGTATTTCACCAGCTTCATTGACACAGATTTGTCTTCAATTGGTTCCAGAATTGCCCTTCTGTTTCTGCAACCTTCAAATATCTGAAAAGGCTGCTTCTTCCTTAAAACACACTGTCTCTCCTTTACCACCACCCAGCCAGGTAAAACTCAGAGATTAGAATTATAAAATCATACAGTAGAAAGGGGTCCCATAGGATATCAAATCCAACCTCTTGCTTAGCGAAGGAAATCCAACTAGAGCATCCCCAGTAGGTAGCTCCCCAGCCTCTTTCTGCAGTTTTACAGAGATCAGAAAAGTTACTTTTTAATAATAGGTTTTATTGAGTAATCAAAAGGAAACAAAAATACAAAGGAACATGTACAAACAGATCAATTAGACAAAGCAAAAACTAACAAAAACAATTACAATAAAGTACTATAAACTACAGACTACTAAACAAACTACACACAATTAAAAATGGTTCCTGCCCCCGCTGCCAGTAGTGAATAGCAATCTAACCATTAATTATTAAACCATATAATAATTAAAAGATTAAAAGATTAAAACTGCTGCTTATTATTTTCTGCATAAATCTAAACCTACAAAAGTAGTTAGTAATTAGCAGTTCCAAGTAATTAATAATAATGGTAAGTCATTGGCCCTTTCCGCACCGGGGTATTAAAACAGTGCAGAGCGACCTCCCACAGAGGTCGTCTGCACCATGGAGTGGATTGGGGCGGACTACTTTTCATAGTTCCGCACCTCAATCCACTCCGAAGCTACCAGAACTGGTGGCGCTGCGTGTTTTTCAAAAACCTCTTTTCAGAGGTTTTTAAAAAGTATGGAGCCCGCAGCCCTGTGCAGCTCCGTCGCCGGGCTCGGGTGCAGATTTGCAGGCACGCACTAGTGCGTGCCTGCAGATCTGCCGGGGGTGGGCTTCCGGCTGGCGAGCTTCTCCGGTTGGTGGAGAGCCTCCGCCAGCCAGAAGCCACCATTTTGGATACTGGAGGACTGTGGAGAAACGAGTTTGCGCTGCTCCGCATGGCAACGGACTTACCCGGCTGCCGGTAAGCTCCGTTTCGGCACGTTTTCCCCCATTTCCCCCTCCACATGAGGAAAGGACCATTAATAAGCCATTCTTATTCTATTTCAAATAACATTTATAAGCAAAAACTAAAGCATAAACTGATATCTGATTACTCTTCTTGCAATAATAAAACTGCTAAAATTCAGAGCACACTTTACAAAGAAAAGTGACAGAAAAAGGGAAAAAAGAAAAAAAGAAAAAAATCTCAAAAATCTTAATCTTTTGTAGCTCTTTCTTCTAATAATTCATACTCATAAAATATTTTCATAGACTATGGACCCTAGAACATTTTTCCATTATAAACATATTTCCATTCATATTTCATTATAACCATCATTCCACTATAGTCAAAATCATTTCCATTTTAATCATAAACCACTTTCTTAAACCATCTATCATAAACCATTTTATTTAGCAAATATTGTTTTCCCACAAACCTCTTATCATAACAACCAAACAATGGTATTTCTCATCTTTATAGATAACAATCTAGACTTCAAGGATGTTCCAGTGGAAAAGAACATTTTTATTAAGGAGTCTGGCCATGAAGAAATTCATCATTAAATTATAATTCTCTTTCTTTCCAGAAAAGACTCCCTGTAGATTCAGAAGCCAATTGTCAGGGATTTCTCTGAGTAATAAGAATGCCTACTCCATATTTCACTCTTCTAACTTCAAAGATGTCATTTGTATTGTAACATCTCTTGCATTCTTCAGATTTCCTAAATCAGAAATATTAACACTTTGCATCTTTTGTTGAAGGTTTAGCCCTTCGATTTCCTTGAATTTCAGGTCAAGGTTTTGTGACAATGAAGACAGTTGTCCTGTAAGCCTGTCATATTTTTCTTCAATGGATACTGTGACTTGTCTAAATTCAGTCAGAAAAATTAAAAAATATTTAGGTATGTCTTCAGTAGCTTCTGAATCATCCAAAATTAAAGCCATGATTCCTGTTCAGAGTCTCCAAAACAGCAAATGTAAGGCCCCCAAAACAACTGATAGCAAAGATGTGAAGGTTAACAAAAGACAATCCAATAAAGGAGAAAAAATAGATAGTAAGTTCATCCGTCTCTTTAAATAAAACAGAGTTTTATTCCATCATTAAAACCCTTCAAATAAAAATGCAGTTCATCAAAAATATCTAGAAGAAAATGATTAAGCATCCAAACATATCAGTCAAAGATCCAAGATGGGCACTTAATCCTTTAAAAATTCAAAATGAAAAGAAACTCAAAGTCCTTCACAGAGTCCAAATACATTTTAAAAAGTAATATCTAAATCTAAAAAAAGCAAACAATAAGTAGAGGAAAACACACACACACACACACACACACACATACAAGATTTTAAACTTATATCTAAAAAGGTTTCAAAAACATTCCAAGTACTGGAAAGAGTACTGTCTCTTTAAAACTTAGCAATAAGATTTCTCAGTTTATAGGAAAAGTGAACATTGCTGTAAGCAAAGGACTTTGTGTTTATTGTAGCTATAAAGCAATAAAGCAATAAAATCCAACTTCCTTACTTAACAAGAGGTTTCCGGTCTCAGGAAATGTAAGGCCCATTTAGAGGGTGAATTTTTCACCTCCTGGCTCCAACAAAGTGTGTGACTCTTCCAAGCCTTCAGACCTGTTGTGGCCACTCAGTTGCTGAGTGGACACTTCACAGGTCCTGATCTTGGCTCTATGGAGTCTTCAGACCCCCAGAAAAAAGGGGGCCCACTAGCTTGATGGGGAGAGCCCTCCCTATCAAGCATGATGCTTCTGGGGACCATAATCTAGCAGAGCTCATTAGATCATGTCCTCCATTAATGTGGCTGGAACCAGAAAAGTTACATTTTGACTACTGCTCCTAGAATTCTCAATCTATTTGTTACTGCCCTGGCTAGCCTGAGCTTTGGGGATATAAAAGATATCTATTGATATCAATAATTCGGCTTCACATATCCCTTCCACGTGCTTGCGAGGCCCCTGGACAAGCACGCACACAGGCTCGGCCGATAATCGCCGTAATATTCCAAAACAATACAGGTAGGCCAGAAACAGCCAACTCACCGCTTTAGGAGACCTCAAGGCAAGTACCTCCATTAGGTATGAAAACAACTCTCAAAAGATTCTCTGCCTAGCGCTGGCAGCTTGATGATCGAACTATACAATGCTCAAGTACTCCGTGTTTGCATAGCAGTTATCCTATTGACAATTTGGCTCTAACTCAATCATTCAAATTCTGACCTTTCAGAGGCTTTGTCTCCAACTCCAAATCTATCGTTTTCCCAAAGTCTGATCTAGCCTGCGGTCACAATTGTCCTTATGAAACCCCCTGATTTTGAGTGCTTCCTTGGATCGCTCCCGAGTTCCAGACCGCCTTGCTGCCGCTTCGCTTGGCAAGCTTCCCCTCAGCTCCACTTGCTGAGATACATCGAACCCCAGCTTCGCTCTCCATTTCCTTCTGGACTTCAGGACAGGTTTCGAGTCACCCGAACCAACTATTCCTCTGAAAATCCCTCTTACTCACACCTTTATTTTCATTAGTTATCTGTGTGCGTGTGTTGCTTACATTGTGTGCCTGTATTTAATAAAGATCATTCATTATTTTCCAACCGGTCTGCTTCTTGGCTTGGCCTGACCCCGTAAACACTGGGTTACAAGATTCGGCTAAGTTACCCTGCCTCTCGTTTTGCCAACTAGTGCTCTAAACTAATTTCCCCGATTTGTGTAATTGTAAGGTTATTTAGGTGTCCCTCCCGGGACCCCCAGAAAACAGGGTAACATATTGAAGGTGCTTACTAGAGGATTTTGGAAGTTATGGTCTTTGTATTTCTTACATTTTTTTCTGTTGCCTAGTGGCAAAGCATCAATGGGCATTTGCAACATTGCTGGAAGCAGACTCTCTTTGCCAATGATTTGTATTCTCTTGAGTAATGGGGATGTCCTAGATGAATGTTATTTTATGTCTTTTAAATTTTAATGTCACAAGTTTCCCTACTATAAATTGTTCAAAACTGTTAACAAAACTAGCAAAACCAATTAGAATAGACTACATACCATTTAAAAATCTAAACATAGATCAGTTCTGAAAGTAGCCTTAGCCATACAGTAACAAAATTCCTGAAGCTAAAGTGTCGGGTCGTCCCTCCATATTTAGTATGGGATAGTATTTAGTATGGGATATGTAGTAGTGGTATGTAGCTGCTTGCTTGTAACCAAGAACGTGGACCAGAGACTGTTAGGTCAACAACACCTGGAATTCAGCACTGATAAGAAATACCAGGCTGAGTTAGTTCCTCCGAGGTCATTTGCTGTTGCCTTGCTTATAATGTTTGGCCTCTGTAAATTGCCTCCAGTTTGATCACTGAGGTCTTGTACATGCATCACGCTCTAAATAAATCATGTATTAGCATTGGTACATTTGTGTGTGTGATCTCAGTTCCTGACAGAGTGATCGAACTCCATTAAAGCTAACAACATGCATCAAACAAGTGAAGAAGACCAGGAAGCTGTCGAAGTTTCAGGTGAGGTAATTGCTGAAGGAGACAAGACGGCCCCTAGCCAGGCTGTTGATGCAAGACCCAAGACACAGCCTTCGCTCCCTGCAACAACCCCAACTGGGGGTCAGATTTGGGCCTGGGGAGAGAGACCAGAGACTGCATGATGCCACAGATGTCGAGCTACAAGATGGGATACATCCATAGGCGAGATCAACCTGATGGAACAACTTCAGGCCAGGAAAGAAGTGGAAAAGCAGAGAGAGGAAATTTTCCAACTATGGGCTCTGCTGCATGACTGGAGACTTCTGGTGCCACAAGTTGGACGAGCACTTCCTGAAGCTCCAGCAGCAGCAGCTGCTGCTGCCCCTGTAGCCCCTGCTGTAGCTCCTGCCCCTCCTGGAATGCCAGCACCGGCCGTGGGGTCCCGACCTTTCAGGGAGCTGAAGACCACCTATGATGGCGTATTTCCTCAACATGGCATCTAACTACATGATCGACTACGGGAACAGTTTCCCTGATGACGCTGCCAGGATTAGATACCTGAGCCAGAATCCCAAAGGAGAAGCAGCGGAGTGGGTTGCTGGCTTGTTCGACTCATGAGCTGAAGAAACAGCAGACCTGCAGCTGTTCATGCACCAGCTTAAAGAAAGATTTGAGGATCCTTTCTTTCAAGAAAAAGCCAGATATCAACTGAAAAAGAATTGCGTCAAGGGAAAGGAACTGTGGGAGAGTACTCACGAGAATTCAGGGAGTTATCCACTAAAGTGCCTGAATGGAAAGATGACATTCTCAAGCAATTTTATTGAGATGGATTGAACCCTATCATCCTTGACTGGTGTCCGACCCAAGGGGACCCTGTCAGCCTCTTGGGATGGATGAAACTAGCCGGGGAAGTGGAAAACATCATGGAGAGTGTTCAGCTCACCCAGCAGAGGCAAACTCAAGAATTTGAACATCTCACACCTGGACGGCGGAAAACCACTTTTCTGAGCAGCGAAGAGAAGAAAAAATGACTCAAAGAAGGAACCTGCTTTCAATGTGGGAAGAAAGGACACATCGCCAGCGAATGCCTGGGATTAAAGAAAGTCACTGAAGCAAAGACAAGTACTTCCTCCACCAGACTTCCATCTCGCAAAGCTGACACCCCAAAGCCATCAACCAAACACCCTTCTGGAGGCACCGCTGCAGGAACTTGCAATGGTGAGGACAGCCCTCTGACTACATCTGATTGAGAAAGTGATGATTGGGACACTGCAGAGTCTGCTAATGTAAGTACCACCAAAACCAAACATGTTTATGCAACAGTAACTTTCCAGGGGAATGATGGCAAATTATGGATATGCAGGGCCTTGGTAGACTCTGGCTGCACATGCAGCCTATTAAATCCTGCATTGGCAAAAGAACTTGATGTGCAGTTTGAGCCCCTAAAAAGAGCCGTAAAGTTAGCTCAAATGGATAGCTCTCCGATGGCAGGAGGTTCAGTAAGGGAAAGAACTAAACCCATTCCTGTTCAAGTGGGAAATTATCATGGAAAAATATGTTTCCTAGTGGCCAAAAGCATCGGATTTCAGTTAGTTCTTGGGTATGACTGGTTAAGGAAACACAGCTCCCAAACTGACTGGACACATGGCTTGCTCAAGCATACCCATGACATAAACCAGATGCCCAAAGAATTCGCCCCCCTCTCTGCACTCACTTTAACCCTTGAGGAGTTTCAAAAAATTCCTTTAGAGTACTGAGACTTGCAAAAAGCTTTTGAAGACCATGAAGCAGACAAATTGCCCCCTCATAGGTACTTTGATTGCAAACTCAGGCTAATAGATGGGGCCAAAATACCTAAACCAAAAATATATCCCATGAACAAGCAAGAACTGGCTGCCCTAAAAAAGTTCCTGAACAAAAATTTACAATGTGGATTTATAAAACCTTTATCTGCTCTGACCGCTAGTCCCATATTTTTCTGTAATAAAAAGGATGGAGATGAAACTAGGCTTATTGTAAACTGCAATTTAATTAATCAGGCAGTGCTGCCTAACATTTACCTGATTCTTTTGACTAACGATGTGCTAAATCAGTTGATAAAGGGTAAATTCTTTATAAAGCTAGACCTCAAAGAGGCTTTCCACAGAATTCGCATGGATCCCGAGAGTGAGTGGTTGACTACATTCTCAACTCCACTGGGAAATTGACAATGGACTGTTCTCCCTTTTGGATTACAAGCTGGCCCTGCTGCTTTCCAAATGTTTCTCAATTCTGTGCTGCAAGATCTGCTCTACAAGGGTGTTGTTGTTTACCTAGATGACATCTTAATCTATTCAGAAATGCTAGAACAACACACCCAACTTGTACGTACTGTACTGCAAAGACTCATAGACAATGAACTTGTTGTTAAACTCTCCAAATGCAAGTTTAACACTCAAACTTTTGATTATCTAGGATACCGCATTTGCCACAACACCCTGAACATGGACCCTGCCAAAATTGATACAATACTTAATTGGCCGATCCCTAAAACTAGAAAGCAGCTCCAACAATTCCTTGGATTTGCAAACCTCTATCGTAACTTTATAGAAGGCTTTGCAACAATTGCCCTCCCCCTCACTAACCTCTTGAAAAAAACAACAGACACCAAAACTGGCAGAAGCAACCACATCGCTTGGTCTGATAAATACCAGATGGCAGTCGATGTTCTCAAGAAAAAAATCACCTCTGAGCCACATCTCTTGTTCCCTGACTCTTCCAAAGAATTCATAATACAAACCGATGCGTCTCACTTTGCTATGGGTGCTGTTCTGCTACACAAAGACACTGATAACCATCTGAAGCCATACGCCTTGATTTCAAAAAAGTTCTCAGAACAACAACGCAACTGGCCTATCTGGGAGAAAGAGGCAACGGCAATCCATTTTGCCCTTTCTTCCTGGAGACACTTACTTGAAGGCGCTAGTATTCCTTTTCAAGTCTGGACTGACCATCGCAATCTTGAAACACTAAAAAATGCCAAAAAATTAACCCCAAAACAAGCATGCTGGGCTGAATTTTTTCAGCGCTTCAGATTCAAAATTGTCTTTAAACCTGGCAAAAGTAACACTCTAGCAGATCCTCTTTCGAGGCTAACCTGCTACGAACCTCAATCCTCTTCTCCCATATCGTCTGATAAGCCTCTGTTTTCTCCCGAAACCTTTGGATTACAAGTAACTACATGTGCACAACAAAAAGCAAGTACAAATGCTTCTACCCTCCTTGATTCTGTTTTTCAACAGTCCCTCAAACCTGCTTACCAAAATGACGTTTGGCTTAACTCTCACAAAGACTCCATCACCTGGTTTAATGAACTGGCTTTCATCGGGACCAAAATTTATGTACCACCCCCATGTCATCCCGAAATTCTACAAAGACACCATGATTCCAAACCTGCTGGCCATTTCAGATTTCTAAAAACTCTGCACTCTATTAGAAAACTGCTCCACTGGCCAGGTCTCACAAGGCAAGTTCAAGATTTTATAAAAAACTGTTCCATTTGCAACACTTGCAAATCCAATTCTTCCAAACTGCACGGTCTTTTATAGCCACTCCCTGTTCCCTCCTCCCCTTAGGAACTAATTTCTTGGGACTTCATTGTTGGTTTCCTGACCTCACATGGCTTTCACACTATTTGGGTGGTTATTGATCATTTCTCCAAACAATCCCACTTTATTCCCCTGAAAAAGATTCCAATCGCTGAAAAATTGGCTGACCTTTCCATTACACACATTTGGAAACTGTATGGTCTTCCCTCCACAATCATATCAGACAGGGAACCTATGTTCACTTCCAAATTTTGGACATCACTCCTAAAAACCCTTGGCATCTCCCAAAAACTTAGCAGCTCCTATCTTCCACAAACTGATGGCCAAACTGAATGTACCAATCAAACCCTTGAGCAATATTTACACTGTTTCATAAACTCCAACCAAAATAATTGGCCACTTCTACTCCCATTTGCAGAATTTGCTTACAACTCTGCCCTCCATTCCTCTACTGGAAAATCTCCTTTTGAAATTGTCTCCGGCACCACCCCGAAACCTTTTCCTTCACTACCTGCCAAACTCCCCGACTGACAACCCACCTCCCTTACCACTTGGATTACAAAAATTTCTTCTACTTGGAACTCTGTTCAAGACTCCCTTAAGTCCTCTAAAGCCTCACACAAATGCTTTGTTGACCAAAAAAGGCAACTCAACCCTGCTTACAAACCTGGGGACCTTATTTACCTTTCATCCAAGAACATTTCCACCACTGGACCCTCCAAGAAACTTTCTCCTAAGTACATTGGTCCCAATCAAACGTGCCATTAATGAAGTCACCTTTGAACTTGAATTACCTAACTGTCACAAGCTACTCCACCCTGTTTTTCATTGCAGCTTACTTCCAGCTCCTTCAAATTCCTCTTCACAAATTAATCATCTTACCTGATCTGCCATTCCTGGCTCCCAGACTTCTACCGTTCACCTACTGCAACTGTTAATTTCCATTCTTTGCTATGTCCCCAATTTTCCCTTTTCTTTCCCACTTCCCTCTTCCTTTCCCTTTTCTCTTCTTTTGTTCACTGCCTTCTTTCTTTGTGTAAATTTTTCAGGACAGGCAGGATGTCAGGTGGTCCCTCCATATTTAGTATGGGATAGTATTTAGTATGGGATATGTAGTAGTGGTATGTAGCTGCTTGCTTGTAACCAAGAATGTGGACCAGAGACCGTTAGGTCAACAACACCTGGAATTCAGCACTGATAAGAAATACCAGGTTGAGTTAGTTCCTCCAAGATCATTTGCCGTCTGCTACTGTGGGAACAGATTGCCTTGCTTATAATGTTTGGTCTCTGCAAATTGCCTCCAGTTCAATCACTGAAGTCTTGTACATGCATCACGCTCTAAATAAATCATGTATTAGCATTGGTACATTTGTGTGTGTGATCTCGGTTCCTGATATAAAGGGAAAGGAAAACAGTTTTAACTTGAAACTTGAAAAACAGAATGTCAGCTGTCATGTGAATATTTCTGGGGCCTATGCTTTGCAACCAAACATTAACAATAAAGCTTTATTCCTAGTTTTCTGTCACCAGATTTTTCAAAGTGGGAATTTACTAAGAAGTAACTTGGAAAATGATTTTAAGGAATGGATAGGCTCATTCAGGAGTTCTCTGAGAGAGAGTCACAGGAGTCTCAGGCCCTTTTCACATGGCATTTCCCATGCGAAAGGGCCCCTTGAGTGTCGTGCGAATGTGAGGAGCAGTCCACATGACACACTCACAATCGTGCGATGCTCCAGGGTCTGGCAGGCACCACTTGTGCACTTTTTCATTTTTGGCTTTAAGCTGAAAATGGTCCGCAATCGCACATTGTTCTGGGGCCCTGTGTGCACTTGCAATACATGCAGAGCTCTGGAGCCACAGCACTTGTGCTTCCTGCCCCAGCGCAGTCTGGGAAACTCCCAGGCTGCCCTGAGGAAGGAAGAGGAGGGGCTCTCGCACAAGCAGCTGGCAGCTGTGGAGCTGAAGCAACGGGGACGTGAGAGCCTCTCACTGGAGACTGCTCGTGCAATCCCTGCACCCCAGCACCGAGAAAAGGTGAGTTGCGGAAAGGGCCTCAGTCTTCATAGGTACAAACCATCATTGTATTTTGCACCCTGCCACAAAATAATATACCAGCAAACTAAGCTTAAAATGGCAGATCCCTGGTCATGATTGCCACCACATTCTGAGCCACTTGGAGTTTCTGAATTATTTTTAAAACCAGCCCCAGCTGCAACACATTGCAAGAATGCATAGTGGGCATTATAAATGCAAAACTGTTTGGCAACAGCATATAATACTCAAGCCGTTTCTCTCATATTAACAGGTTTTTAGAGCTGTCAGTTTTGCTGATGAAATGAATAGGAAAGACTTATAAGCCCTTAAAAATGCATCATTTGAAAGAAGATTGAAATGTTTAAAAATCATCTCGTAAACTGATGACATAGTACTTTGTGACACTCCAACTTGTGAAAGTTTTTCTTCAACTATGAAACCTGCAGGGGACCTTGCCCTCTTTGGCATCAGGGCACCTTAGGCTATGCCATCATTCTGGCTTCCTTTGACCTACTTGGCAGTGCAAAAGGCAAAAGACTTCATCTACCAAGAAAAGGTTTGAGAATGCAAATATGATTGGCCTCACAGGATTAGAAATATACAAAAATGCTTGTATAGCTTTCTGCAGCATTATGCATTTTGTCAAACAAAAGTTAATTTCATCCCAATTTTGCATCACTTTTTGTGAATTGTTCTTAATGTCTGCATGAAAATAAGTGTGCATGATGATGTGCACTTTATCATAAATGAAAATTCATGTTCATTTTTGTAAGCAATCTCTCTCATTATATAGATATTACGCTTGGTATTTTCCCTTTTGGAGGAAAAAGGAGGGCTATAAACAAATCAATGAACATAATGTATAAAAATATTTAAGTACAGCCTATGCTGCTTCTCCTACACATAGAATCATAGAGTTGGAAGAGACCAAAGGGGTCATCCACTCCAACCTCCTGCTATGCAGGAATACACATCAAAGCATTCTCAATAGATGGCCATCCAGCCTCTGCTTAAAAACCTCCAAAGAAGGAGACTCCACCACACTCCGAGGCAGCATATTCCACTGCCGGACAGCTCTGACCATCAGGAAGTTCTTCCTGAGGTTCAGGTGGAATCTCCTTTCCTGCAGCTTGAATCCATTGCTCCTTGTCCTGGTCTCTGGAGCAGCAGAAAACAAGCCCACTCCCTCCTGTACATGGCATCCCTTCAAATATTTAAACATGGCTATCATGTCCCCTCTTAACCTTCTCTTCTGCAGACTAAACATCCCCACCTCCCTAAGCCATTCCTCATAGGGTATGGCTTCCAGACCCTTCACTATTTTGGTCACCTTCCTCTGGAAACATTCCAGCTTGTCGATATCCTTCTTGAATTGAGGTGCCCAGAACTGGAAACAGTATTTCACGTGAGGTCTAACATTTATCATTTATATTTTTGAACATCTTAGCTATCCTTGCGGGGGGAAGACACCATCTGAACATGACCTTCAAGCATTCTCTTGTAAGCTATATGATCTCATAAATCTAATTATTCTTTTCCAGGCTTTTTCCCATTCTGTGAGTCCAATATTGTGTCCTATGTCAGTCACTCATTTTACCATATATTTAATTATTTCTTCTTCCAAATCTAATCTAAGCAACAGTTGGTATATCCTTGACAACAGCTTTTGGTTTGCTTTCTTTAGCTCTAATTCAAATTCTGTTGGGTTCATATCAATTCCACCTTCTTTCAAGTCTTTTTAAAATCTTTCTTGGATCTGGAGGTATGGAAACTAGTGAACTGTCATTCCTTCCTGTTGTAATCTCTGGCAACTTTTTAATTGTATCACACCACCTGTTAAATATGTTAGTTCTTTATATGTAATCCAATCTATATCACCTCCAAGGCTTTTAATCGAGAGGTCTTTGGTGGGAGAAAGACAAGATGGAAATTTTGGACATAGATATCTTTTATATTTCATCCATGTCTTATACAGAGATTTTTGGATTGCATGGTTGTTAAACACTTTTTGAACTTTAACTTTTTGATACTAAAGGTAAGAGTGCCATCCAAAAAAGAGTTCATGACCTTCTAAGGCTAATAAGCTCGGGTCATTTAGGCATATTCATGGTTTTATCCAGACGAAGCAGGATGCTGCATAATAGATTTTCATATTTGGCAGAGAGAATCCCCCTCTTTTTCTAAGAATTGTCATTGGTTTTAGTTTAAACCTTGGTTTTTTACCCAACCACAAAAAATCTGACAGGTCTTTAGTACAGTCCTTAAACCACTTTGGAGGGACTACAACTAGAATAATTTGAAACAGAAAAAACACTTTTGGAAGAATACTCATTTTAATTAAAGACAGTCTTCCCATAAGTGATAGGTTCAGTTTCTTTCAAATGCTTATTTTTTGACGAATCTGCTTCAAATTAGGGATATAATTATTACTAAACATTGGTTATTCTTGTTGGTTATTGAGATCCGTAAATATTGTACTTTATCAACACATTTTATTTCAGATATTGATTCCAACTTTTCTTTGTCCACTTTCCTCATATTTTTGGTCAAAAATCTTTGTTTTTGATTTGTTAATCTTAAATCCCGCCAAAAAGCCAAATCTGTTTAAAATTTCATTTAACTTAGTCATTTACAACAGGGGATCTTCCAGGAAGATGACCGCATCATCTGTATTTATATCGTTCCTTGCCAGTTTTGACACCAGGGATGGAGCTCTGTTGAATTTCCCTAAGCAAAGCCTCAAGGATCAGAATGAACAGCAACGGTGAGAGAGGGCAGCCCTATCTTATGCCCTTTTCTATTGTGAAACTTTTTGATCTTTCTGCATTTATAATCAGATGAGCTCGTTGTTCCAAATAGATTGTTTTAATCCATGATGTAAACAGCGTACCAAACTTCATCTTCTCCAAGATTTTAAGGAGGAAACCCCATCTGATGTTGTCGAAAGCCTTCTCTGCATCTAAGAATATTAAAACACCTTTCTTTTTGTTGTGGTAGTCTAAATATTCTAGAATATCCAACACAAACTGTATATCATCTTTCATCTGCCGCCCGGGGAGGAAGCCACTTTGGTCTTCAGCAATATATGTCAGCAAAAATTTCTTCAATCTTTGGGCCAATATTGAAGTGAAAATTTTGTAGTCTTCATTTAGCAAAGATATGAGTCTAAATTCATTAGGTGTGGGATTCTTTGAATCGGTCTTTGGAAGGAGTATAATGCTCGCTTCCTTCCATGTATTTGGGATTACCCCATTATCTTTGATTATGTTAAATAGTTTTTGTAATGGCTTTACTAACTGATCTTTGAAACATTTATAATATTTGGCAGAGAGACCATCTGGGCCTGGCAATTTGTTTATTGTTAATCTATCAATAGCTTCCTTAATTTCTGTGATTGATATTGATTTATCTAAGAATTCTTTCTGTTTTTGATCCAGTTGCAGGAGTGTTTTTGCTTGGAGGTATTTCTCAATCTTATTAATCTCTTCTCAGTTATGAAGACAATACAAATTCTGAAAGTAGTTACTTAGGATATTTTTTTATTTCCCTACTATCCAAAACAGGTTGAGCTCCTTCCTTAATTCAGTTAATTACATGCTTTTTCTTTCTTTATGAATTTTATACGCCAGCCATTGGCCTGGTTTATTTACGTGTTCAAGATGTGTTTGCTTAACAAATCTGAGCTTCTTTTCCATCTCTTCAGTCATATTTAGAGATAGTTGTTTCTGTAATATCTTTATCTTCTCCTGGACTTCTTTGTTTCCTGGATCTTGTTTGAGTTTTTTTTTCAGATTGCTGATTTTCTCCACTAGCTCTCCCACAGCCTTGATCTTTTTTCTTTTCCACTCAATTGACTTTTGGATGAAAATTCCCCTAATCACTATTTTTGAGGTATCCCACACCACTGGAGTGCTCACATCTTTGTCTAAATTATATTTGAAAAGTTCCCTCAACTCACTCTTACCATAGGAGATAACATCTTCGTGCAAAAATAAATTCTCATTCAGTCTCCAGGTTCTACACGTGGGAGAAGATTCCAATTGAATTTGAATTAGATTGTGATCACTAAACATTTGGAGTAGGATCTCAACCATTTAAATCAGGTAGGATAAAGTTTTTGAGTTCCATACTATATCTATCCTAGACCAAGATTTGTGTTGGTCGGAAAAAAAGATGTAGTCCTTCTGCCTAGGATTCTTATGTCTCCACACATCATCTAGCTGAAATTCTTCCAGCAATTGGAAACAGTCTTTGGGGAGCTTACCATAGCTGTGGGAACTAGCTGTAGTGTTCCTATCCCATGCTGGATCTACACCACTGAAGTCCCCCATCAAATAAACATGTTTGTAGGAGAAACTACACAAGTATTGTCACAAATCTTCATAGAATTTCTTATTTTCTTTGCGGTGAACATAAACACCTACAAGCAAAATAACGAAGCCATTTAACTTAATCTCCACACCGAGAAATCTTCCTTTATCATCCTTGAAAATTAAATTGGGAAGGAGATATGGTTTAACATACAGAACGACAGCTCTTTTTTTAACTGTCCTGGCTGAGACAAAAGTCTCACCCCATCCTGGAAACCATAACACATTATCATCCTTCCTTTTTATATGGGTCTCTTGTAAACTGCAAATACCTGGTTGTAATTTTTTCAAATAATGGACATTTTTCTTTGGTTTCACCACCATATTCAGTCCATTCACATTCCAAGATACAATTTTGCAATTCATTTCCCCTTGTCTTTTTCAATAGCCAAGTCTTCAATTTCTAAAACAATCAAGCTCACATTCGCTCCATTTTTTGAATCTCTTGGGTCTGATTTTTGGTCCTAGTCCAACATCCTCCTTTTCTTTACAGCTGATGTATACTCTAAGTCATCTTGCCTTTTAGCCAGTGTTTCTTTGTCTTCCCCCTTAGTATATTGATCTTCTTTACTAGATGTGGCTCTGGATCTACTCAGGCTGTAGCCATATCGTCTAAGGAAGTCTTGTGCTTTTTCTACTGAGTTTAATCAGAAACGTTGTTGTTGATAGGTAAATATCAGTCCTTCCAAACGGTCTCACCTAAATGGAATTTGGTTAGCCTTCAATTTAGAAACAAGAAATTCATAATCTTTCCTTTTCTTCAATATTCTTGTAGGGATTTCCCGCATACCAGAAAGCTGTTTACCTTGGTTAGTTAGGGGAAGTTTATTATGTTCTTCTATGATCCTATCCTTTGTAGATTTCTTGGTGAACTGTACTGCAACATCTCTGGGAAGTTTTCTTTTTTTTACCGATACTGACTGGACTCTATAAACCAAATCAATTTCGTTATCAACAATATCTTCTTCTAAGTCCATAAATTCTACTGGTATGTTTACCATTCTTTCTCTAATGTTCTCATTACTCTTTTCTTCCAAACCCCTTAATGCAAATCCATGAATCTATTTGCTTCTGGTCTATAAATGCTAATCTGTCTAGCTGTTTTTCGATTATATCAGAGGATGTATCTGATTTCTGTCGTATTTCTTGATTTTCTTTCTTATTTATTTCAATATCCTTCCTATTTATCACCACATCTTTCTTAACTTGATCAAGTGAATTTTGAATTTCAGTCACTTCAGATTTTAGATTGCACAGATCTTGCTTAATTTCTTTCATGAAATCCCTCATTTCGTCTTTTCTTTACTTTATACAATTATAATACTTTATTACTTTACTTTATACTTTATTATACTTTATTATAATACTTTATACAATTATAATATTATCAATAATATTATTTGCAAATTCATTCATGAATTCCGTACATTGAGATCATTTCAACCTAAACCAATAAGTTACATAAATTAGTTTCAGCCTTATCATTTGTGAAAGCTTGACCAGGACTATATGGGCATATAAATCAATACATCCATAACTCAATAAACCATAAGCAAAATTTTTCAGTTAATTTAGAAACCAACATTCATTAGGTTGTGTATATACAATTACATCACTAGTGTCCCATATTTAATTCTTCTGATTCATCTCTTGCTATAACCAGCCATCTTTATGTAAACTTCACTGATCTATAAACTTCTGAACTGATCAATAATTAGATGACATACTTCACCAACCAGTAGATGGTATACTGGAGAGAGTAGCAAATGGGTCTCATCATAGAAAAAGAAGTAGGAGGAGATCCCTGGGCACACCCCAACTACTCTTCAGTTTAATCTGTTCATAAATCCTTTAATTCTATCTTCTCAATATTGTTCAAATTTGGGGGTAATTCATCAGCAGAGGAATCCAAATTCATTAGTCTAGCATGCAATGAGTCCCTAAGAATACTATCAAACTAGCAGGGGAGAGAAAAGATGGCAAAAAGAGAAAAAAAACTCAAGCACTTTTGCACTTGAATCTGTGTGCCTCTTGGTACCTTCGAATCTTCACACCTTCAAAGAGTTCTTAAAAAAAAAGAAAAAAAGAAGGAATAACGGAGTTAAACTACGTCTTTAACATGCACAGTCCGTCCAGGTGAAAATCACAAAGGAAAAACACCCATGTAGAAAAACAGAGGTCTAAATTATCATAGTCACTTCGGCCTTGTAGGAGATGGGGGAAGAAAAGCTACGTCACACCATGTAAGCTATTTGCCCCAGGTAGGAAGTTTCTGGGCTCATTCAATGTTCTTTCCTTGCTTGGAATCCCAAAGGGCTTTCCACAGTTGTGGGATAGTACCGTGCCCTTATTTCTTCTAGTCTTCTTCTAATCTTCTAATCTTTGGAAAGAGATTCAGTGGCAGGAATTCAATGGGGTAACTCCCCATTTCATGCCAATGCAGGCAAGAGTAATGGTGACCGCTCATCCAGCTGCTTCTTCTGCGGCGTTCGAACTGGCACCTTGGGAGAGGTGGCTTGAGTGATGTCACAGACCCCAGTCTAGCTGTACCCCTCAGTTAATTGTTTTGGGGTGCAGACAAACTGACTAGCTCTTGGCTGTCAGTAGCCTGCAGCAGCGATGACCCTGAGTGGAGTGTTCAGAGGTCATGTCTTCCTAGCTCAGGCTCAAACTGGAAGTCGATTCTGGCACATCTTAAGCATCAACAGCAATGTAATATTATTTCAGCTATCAAAGATGAAAGCAATGGTTTATATACGTCACACATAAATATAAATCTACAGTTTGTCCAGATGGATGGCCAGGAAAAATGCAAGGTGAACTGGTGAAGCACCAAAGCCCATCAGTGTACTTCGGGTTAGGAGACCATTGGGAAACTATCCAATATGTATTGGCCCCTATTGCAAACTATCCGTTAGAACTTCTTTCCTTCTTTCCCTTCGTGGGCCATGTCCTTCCACCGGGAGAAGAGATGAAATGACAACCTGCGCACGAAGGTCCTTCAGCTTCTTACCCATAAGCTCGTACTCCTTCGTGATGTGGTGAAAGCTGTGCCTCGCCGTGTCATTGGTTCCGACAAGAAACATGAACAGGAAATGGAAGCATGGTGAAACCACCAAAGGGGAATTCAAGAAAATAGCCAAGAGATGTAGGGAGAAAGTCAGAGAAGCTAAAGCGCAGAATGAACTCAGGCTTGCCAGAGACATCAAAAACAATAAACAGGGCTTTTTTAGATATGTCCGCAGCAAAAGGAAAAACAAGGAAATGACAGGATCACTACGTGGAGAAGGTGACCAATTAATAACGGGGGGGGGTGAGAAGGCAGAACTACTTAATACCTTCTTTGCCTCAATCTTCTCCCAAAAGGATAGAAGTACCCAACCTGGGGTAGGGGGAGCAGGTGAGGAAGCGGGGGAAATGCAGCACAGAATAAGTAGAGAAGTAGTACAGGAATATCTGGCTAAACTAGATGAATTCAAGTCCCCAGGGCCAGATGAACTACATCCAAGGATATTAAAAGAACTGGCAGAAGTCATTTCTGAACCACTTGCAATAATCTTTGAGAACTCTTGGTGAACAGGAGAAGTCCCAGCAGACTGGACGAGGGCAAATGTCATCCCCATCTTCAAGAAGGGGAAAAAAGAGGACCCAAATAATTATCGCCCGGTCAGCCTGACATCAATTCCAGGAAAGATCCTAGAGCAGATCATTAAACAGTCAGTTTGTAATTACTTAGAAAGCAATGCCAGCTAAACTAAAAGCCAGCATGGATTTCTAAGAAATATGTCATGCCAGACTAATCTTATCTCTTTTTATGATAGGGTTACAAGTTTGATAGACAAGGGCATGCTGTAGATGTAGCATATCTTGACCTCAGTAAGGCCTTTGACAAAGTTCCCCATGACATTCTTGCAAAAAAGCTAGTAAAATGCGGGCCGGACAGTACTACTCTTAGTTGGATTTGTAATTGGTTGACCGACCACACCCAAAGGGTGCTCACCAATGGTTGCTTTTCATCCTGGAGAGAAGTGAGTAATGGGGTGACTCAGGGTTCTGTCCTGGGTCCAGTGCTATTCAACATCTTCATCAATGATTTGGATGAAGGACTGGAGGGCATGCTGATCAAATTTGCAGACGATACCAAACTGAGAGGGGTAGCTAACACACCAGAGGACAGGATCAAATTTCAAAATGACCTTGACAGATTGGAGAGCTGGGCCAAAGCTAACAAAATGAATTTCAACAGAGAGAAACATAGGGTCCTGCACTTGGGCAGAAAAAATGAAAATCACAAGTATAGGATGGGGGATGTGTGGCTGGATAGCAGTACGTTTGAAAAGGATCTAGGAGTCTTGGTAGATCACAAGCTGAACATGAGTCAGCAGTGTGACACAGCAGCCAAGAAAGCCAATGTGATTCTTGGTTGCATCAATAGGTGTATGCTGTCTAAATCGAGGGAGGTAATGGTACCACTCTATTCTGCATTGGTTAGACCTCATTTGGAATACTGTGTCCAGTTCTGGGTACCTCAATTCAAGAAGGATGTCAACAAGGTGGAACGTGTCCAGAGGAGGGGGACCAAAATGGTAAAGGGTCTGGAAGCCATGCCCTATGAAGAATGGCTTAGGGAGCTGGGTATGTTTAGTCTGCAAAAGAGAAGGTTAAGAGGGGACGTGATAGCCATGTTTATATATTTGAAGGAATGTCATGTTGAGGAGGGAGCAGACTTATTCTCTACCGCTCCAGAGACTAGGACAAAGAGCAATGGATTCAAGCTGCAGGAAAGGAGATTCCACCTGAACCTCAGGAAGAACTTCCTGACAGTCAGGGCTGTCCAGCAGTGGAATATGCTGCCTCAGAGTGTGGTGGAGTCTCCTTCTTTGTGGGTTTTTAAGCAGAGCCTGGATGGCCATCTGTTGGGAATGCTTTGATGGGTGTTACTGCATAGTAGGAGGTTGGACTCAATGGCCCCTGGGGTCTCTTCCAACTCTATGATTCTATGATTCTATGAATTGGAACTCAATTGGCTTAAATTACATGACCATTACGTCAATTACATCAAGTGGAGTAATGGAACAGTGAGCTTCCTCATGGGGCAATGCTGAGAACAAAGGTGGAATGAACACTGGCAGAGAGGAAAACTGTGTTCTAGATACAAATATGTAGCAGACCAAATCAGGGAGCATGTAAGAGAAATAATAGATGGTGTAGTGAGGGAACTGCCTCTAGAGTATACAGACTTGAAGGGGAGGGGTCCAAAAAAGAATGTGATATCCTGCCTCCACATAGGGAAATGGGCTATGCAATCAAACTGGAGGCAGGAGTGACTCTACCAAAAAAACAAAATGTGCTTCACGTCTCCTAAGGAGATGGTTATGTTAAGGGAGTTTGTTGAGAAGAATCATAGAATGATGGAATAATAAAGTTGGAAGAGACCACAAGGGCCACCTAGTCCAATCCCCTGCAATGCAGGAACATACATCAAAGTACTCCCAACAGATGGCCCTCTAGCCTCTGTTTAAAAACCTCCAAAGAAGGAGACTCCATCAAATTTCTAGGCAGCATATTCCACTGCCAAACAGCTCTGACCGTCAGAAAAAAAACAACATTTTGGGGTGTACAACATCCAGTATCTAAGAAGAGCATAGGGGAGTTTGCCCATATGGTCCTGATGCCCACATTCCCCAGTATCAGGCTCCAAATGAGTCATGACGCCTTGGGGAAGCACTGTGGACCGAGGGTTTCCTAATATGAGGTGTTCATGTTTGGGGTACAGCTTGGTGGGACTGTGTCTACTGGTTCTGTGTTTCTGACTTGGCCACCTGCAGCTCCAGGAATATGTCAATCAACTCTGTGGTGAGCCTCATGTGGAACTGGGACATGTCAGTGCCTGCCCATTTCAACAGTTTCCAGACATGCCTCTACTCCTCACTGTAGACTGATCACTGAGAATCATTGAGGATTGTATCCTCCTGACTGCTGCCTAGTGTTGGATGCAACCCTAACTGGAACATCTTGATCAGCACCCTGCAAGGGCAGAATTTATGTTTATTCACTTTAATGTAGATAGTAAGATAGTGATGAGTGGATCTGGTGCCCTATTCTTTGTCTGAGTGTGGTTGAGAGGCCATGAGGAAGGAAAAGGAAACACTACATCCAAAGCATTTCCTTCATCTATCAAGCTCATAACTCTATCATAAAAAGAGATAAGATTAGTCTGGCACGACCTGTTTTTGAGAAACCTATGTTGACTTTTTCTAATCATAGCATTGCTTTCTAAATAATTACAAACTGTCTGCTTAATGATCTGCTCTAGAATCTTTCCTGGTATTGATGTGACTCTGACTGGGCAATAATTATTTGGGCTTCTTTTTTTCCCCTTTTTGAAGATGGGGACAACATTTGCCGTCCTCCAGTCTGCTGGGACTTCTGTTCTCCAAGAATTCTCAAACGTTAACACCAGCAGTTCTGAAATTATTTCTACCAGTTCTTTTAATATCCTTGGATGTAGTTCATCTGGCCTGGAGACTTGAATTCACTTAGAGTAGATGGGTATTTGTCTACTACTTCTCTACCTATACTGTGCTGAGTTTCTGCCACTTCCCCACCTGCTGTCCACACTCCAGGTTGAGCACTTTTTTCATTTGTGGAGATAACTGGGGCAAAAAAAGTGTTGAGTAGTTCTGCTTTTTCTCTGCCCCCATTAATACTTGGCCATCTTTTCCATGCAGTGACCTTATTATTTCCTTGTTTTTCCTTTTGCTGCAGACATATCTAAAAAAAGTTCTTTTTATTGTTTTTGATCTCTCTGACAAGCCTAAGCTCATTCTGTGCTTTAGCTTTTCTGATCTTTTCCCTGCATATCCTGTCTATTTGCTTGAATTCCTGTTTGGGGATTTCCACATTTTTTCATTTCTTGTACATGTTTATTTTAACAGTTAGCTCAATTGAGATTTCTTTCATCAACCATTCTGATTTCTTTAGACATGCCCCATTTTTCCTCCTTAATGGAACAGTTTTAAATTGTGCCTTCAGTAATTCACTTTTAAGAAACTCCCATTCATCATGAACTCCCTTCTCTTTCAGTGTTCTGTATACACACACACACACAGACACACACACACATATATATACACATGAGTTTATTAATGTAAAATATCTTACAAAATGAAAAGTTATACACACCATATCTTAATAATATACCTACCCAACATTTAACAACAGTTCACATTTAACAAACCACTCATATACATACAATATGTCCTTCTCCCCCCCCCCCCTTTCTTCTTTCTTATTAAGCTGGATGTCCTTACTCCAAACTCCTAACAAACCTTCTATAAGTTTATATTGATTATTGATTATTCAATAACATCCTATATATCCTGCCATCTAACCCTTTTCTGCCTTCCTGTCTTTTTATCAATATTTCTTCTAACAGATTTTGGCTATCTTTTACAGATATTGTTTCCTGTAAACTGTTATATATATCATTTAATTGAAGCCAATATTGATTACGTATTAAATCTAGTATTTCTTTTATCTCTATCCATTTACCTAGATTATCAGATAGGTCACCTATTATGGTATATCCAATACTCCTCAGTTTTCTTAAAACTATTCCTTTACCAACTTCCCCTTCCTTATTCAAATATTCTAAAGAGTGCCAATAATAATTTTTAATCTTCAATGTTTTCCCCCATTTTTGCCATATTTGCCACATTGTCCTAAAGGGTCCTTTGTTAATTTTATTTTTCTTTCCTTTTCTTATTTCTAACATTGATTTATATTCTATGTCATTTAACTGCTTCTCTGTCCTAACCCATCTTTTTTGTATATCATATTCAAAATCTAATATTCTTAATATTTGGAAAGGCTCAAAATACTTTTCCAGACAGGGAGGTCCCCACCCTCCTTCTTGATGGGTATATAATAATGCATTAGAAATCCTACTCTTCTTTTTCTTAAATATTCGTTCCTCTTTCAGTATTCTTGACCATGGAATTTCAGCCAGTAATTTGCCTAACTTTACAGAAATCAGCTTTCTTAAATTGTGAATGCATGTCTGGCTACACTTGGCTTCCCCTTCCCACTGAATAACAAATTCCAATAGAGCACGGTCACTCCCATCTAAGGATTCCACCACTTACACTCCACTAATAAGGTCATCACTGTTGGTTAGGATGAGATCTAAAAATAGTTGATACCTTTGTTGCCTCTTCAACCCTCTGGACAATGAAACTGTCTACAAGGCAAGTGAGGAATTTGTTGGACCTTACACTCTTGGCAGAGTTTGACTACCAACATATATCAGAATAGTTGGAGGTTGCCATTATGACTGCATCTCTCCTTTTTGAACGTGTGGTCATTTGCTCTAGGAAGACATCATCTCAATCCTGTCTGGCTTGGGTATCTGTGGTAGACCCCAACAATTACATCCTTATTGTTCCTCACCCCCTAATTCTTACCCAGATGCTCTCAACCTAGCTTCCTGGATTTAAGTCATGGATCTCTTCACAGGTATAAGCATCCTTGATGTATAACCTCCTTCTCCTCCTTTCTTGCTTTGCCTATTTATCTGAAATAGGTTACACCTTCCCCTATAACTACATTCCAATCATGGGACTCATCCCACCAGGTTTCAGTAATTCCTATTATATCATACTAGCATATTTACCCGGCATTGCCCAGGATTTTATTTTCCTCTTAAGAACTGACCAAGCTGTCTTCTCCAGTACCTGTAACTTCTCCCCATATTTCCCATTACAATTTGTATTCAGAGTTATTTACATACACAGTTTGGGTTCCTGAGGGAATGCACTGTCTTCCTCCTTGCTGCTAGGCCTAGTTTCCATAGCAACCAGCCTATTCCAGTACCTGTAACTTTTCCCCGTATTCCTCAATCCAATCTGTATTCAGAGTTGTTAACATAGAGAGGTTGGGTTCCTGCAGGAATACACTGTCCTCCTCCTTGCTGCTTGGCTCTCAGCTGAGAATTCTAAAGGCCGCTCCCTGAACTGCCAACCCCAGAGTTTCATAGAATCTTCACAGCCAGCCTATCATATGAGGTCTTCGCCTGCCTGACGCAGACAAACAGACAAATTCACAAACAAACATTGATTTTTATATAGTAGATTTACTTTGTTGTATTAAGAGTTCCAGTTCATCTTATTTCCCATGCTCTGTGCATTAGTGTAGAGACATTTAAGACCATGTGCCCTTCCCACAAGCCCTTTATGAAAATTGCTTTTCTTCCACTGTTGCATACTATTTGGCCTGCTCTTTCTATAACATTTGGGCTTTTCTCCTCAGCACTTGATAAATTCCTGCCCTGGATAATACTGTCTCCCTCCCTGCCAGGACTGAGTTTAAAGCCCTCCTGATCAGATTTGTGAGACTCTTACCAAAAATATTCTTTCCAATAGCTGTGAAGTCCACCTCATCCCTTGTATGATCTGGCTTTTTTTCAAATTAGGGAGCAAGCTCTGGAGGAAGGTAATTTTAACCCAAAGGATAGATGACTCAGGGATTCATGCATTATGCCAGTACCTCCATGTGACAAAGAGGAATTAATTAGCTCAAAATTAGGAGGCCTGAGAGAGAGGGGAAACTTAACGAGATCTTTACAGCAATGTTTAAGGGGTCAGGCAGGAAAGAATCTGCCAGAGATTCAAAAGTAAACTAAAAATGTGTTTTATTGAAGGGAATTCACTCATGTATGCACACAAGATACAAACAATCACACATTCACAGAAGAGCTAACTGAAGGATAAAGGGAGGAAAATTATGGATAGCAAGACTGAGGTTTTGGGGTTATAATTACCATTCGAGAAGAGTCATGAAGAAGCAGTGAAGTTGTTCTAATAATCAGATCAACAGCAGGGCCACCATCTGGCAAAGTACTGCATTTGAGTGCTTAAAACCAAGGATTAATATACTCTATGTCTCTCCCGAATGGGTGTGAGTTAATTGCTTTCTGGTAGATTAAACAAAATGGACCTGGAATGGACTGATTGTTTCCTTGTCTTGGTTGGGTAATTTGACTGGGCAAGGTTTTGGTAGGAAATGAACACAGCAGATGTGCTTGCCTGCTGCATCAAGGTCTGACTATTGTCTTTGTTGAGAGGATTAGTTTATTGCCATTAGGTCAGGCTTTTCTAGCTAATTCTCAGTGAACTTATGACCTTATGAGGTTACCTTTGACCTGCTTTCCAGCTGGCCTCTCTTTGTTTCAGTCATGTGTGTGTATAATTTATATTTTATGTCAAATAAACACATCTGCCAATTAATATCTTTTGCCAATTAAATCATATCAAAGTGTGCGGGTGTATGGCCTGGTAACAGTTAAAACAAAAGATAATTGCATGGGACATGTGAACAAGATCAATGTATATTAAAACGCAAACAAAGCTATTTTTTCCTCATCCTTTCGTGGGCTCCCACTTTCAGCTGTATTTCATGAAGAAGTATAGAATGGCAACCTCAAAGAAGATCCTGTTTTCCCCAGAACAGTGTCTGCAAATCAGAGGCAGATCTACGGTGGGGCAACTGGGGAGCCTGCTCTGGGAGCCAATGTCAGCGGGGCACAAAAAAGAGGAATCCCTCCACTCACCTCTGCCCACCATTCACCTCGCCCCCACTGCCTGCCCCTCCTCCACCCATCCCACTAGCCCCACCCACTTCTGCTGCTTGCCACACCCACTTCTGCCATTCACCCCACCCACTTTTGCCTACGATTTGCCCCACCTGCCTCCACTTGCCCCTCCTCTGACCACCCCCAATCGCCCTGCCCACTTCCACCTGCTGGTTGCCCCACCCCCACCTGTTGTCTTGCTCTCTTGCCCTGGGTACCATTGACCCTCCATCTGCCGCTGCTGAAAATGCACTTAGATAAATTTTGAAATTAGTTCTTGCTAAACATATTCTAATCCTTGGTCATGATCCAAAAGAACACCTGAAACTACTGCAAAGGAAAAAGAGCTTCTTAAAAGACAGAGGAGAATGGGAAACAGGTGTAAATCTGACTTTTAAAATCACTTCATAAATGTAAACTGCTAAAGATACAGCAGAATTTGAACCAATTACTTCTGAAACACAACCACAGCTTGAGTATTGCTTATCCAAAATGCTTGGGATGAGAAGAGTTTTAGATTTCAGATTTTTTTTCAGATTTTTGAATACCTATATTTTCATATATATAAAATGTAGTATTGTCCAGGATAACCCTCAGGAGCTAATGAGCAGGAGTGCTGCAGCTACTGCTTCATGCCAAGCACTACACTTGGATTCCCACCATTTCTCTGATCCTCACACTGATCCCCCAGCCTTGCATCTCATTAGTTTGCTACTTGTGTTATATATGAAATGCGAGACTGGAGAGAGACTGAGGATCTGAGAGATGAATGAGCAAGAGTACCACAGCTGCTGTTTCAAAGGCAGAAGCAGGCAGCCGGTGGCAAAAAGTTTTGGTTTTTGGAGCTTTCAGATTTTGGATTTCTGAATAAGAGAACTCAACCTGTACAAACAGAAATATAATATTAGAGTTAGAGAATGCAGAATCTTTAGCTTTAATCTGTTGAAAACATTTAATTTTGTGAAATTTAACAATACAACAGCTCTAATAAAGCAGTTGCCAAACTTGATTCTGGCAACTATTCTACATCCCCTGCTGCACTGGCAAATGTCTGTGCATGGCATATCACTCCAGACAGAAGGCTTGCTTGCCGTGTCATGGCATATCCATGTAGTCCAGGAGTGGGCAAAGTGTGGTCCCGAGATTGCATGGCACCCCTTTCCCTGGCTCTATTTCATAGCTGTCAATCCTCCTAGACTCTCCAGACCTCCTCCTTCTCCTCCTTCTTTTAAAAAAGGTGAACTGGCACTCCTAAGCCTCCAGGAATAATAATTCATGTTTTCAACATGCTGCAAGCCTCCTGTACTGTTTAATAAAAATAAACAAATAACTGCTTTCATTATAAGTAATAAACTTTGGGTGATTTCCATTTTGAGGGGGTATTTTTGGCAATCCTTGCAGTCTCTGGAGGGGTTGGGTCAAAAAAAATTGGCCACTGGACCCACCAGAGTTGCACACTCCAATGTAGCCCAAGCCAAAAGAACCCTAATGTAAAAATTCCCCTTGCAACCTGATGAGACTTTCACAAGATATGATTGGACGTGATGCCTGCACAGTTTCTCAGCAAACAAAGGGTGTTTACTATGGCCTTTCTTATTGTTCCATGGCATCATTTCTAAAGTCCCTTCTGCACTACACAATATCGCTGATGAATTAGAAATCTCAGTATCTCTGTGTATACGTGCACACAAACACATGCATGTGTGTGCGCTGCGTTTTCCCAACCAACACTTGTCAAGCTCTGTTTGAACCTCTCTTGGTGCTCAAATGTCATCCTGCCAGAATTCATTAGATCCTATTAATTAATTAATTAATTAAAAATATTTATACAAAGCAGGCTTTGTTAGATGGTGTTAAAAACAACATTTAGAAAACCATCTCTGGATGGAGAGAGGAGTCTCTGATGGCAGGAGTTAAGCGTGGATCTCCTGTTTCCAGATTAGGAACAAATGACTTGTGCTGCATAGTTAATTCTAGCATTGCAACCAGAGAAATATTAAATACAGAAAACTGGGGAATCTGTTGGCTTGAAATAACTGATGATTGCACAAGACATGCAGACAGGGGTGGGAAAGCTTAAAAGGAAGCCATTCCTATTGCAAGGTGGGAAAAATTGTGAGGTCAGCTGAAAATCTAAGTCACATTACACTACAGTCAGCAATCAAAAGAAATGGTAAAACATTTAGCATCATTTTTAAAAATTCACATGCACATCAACATTTTGAAAGCAACCAAAGAAAGCTACATACAAATAGGCTGTGAATCCTAGTAGTGAATTGCTAAACAGTAAATTACAAAAATACAAAAGAGAATGCTTTTGGTTTCCACAATATTTGTGTGTATACATTTATTTATAATAACCACAATTTGTTGTGTTGATGGAATGCTATGTATTGTAACAATCGTCATAATAAAAAGCATGGATTAATAAAGACATGAGTCAAATGTAAATATTTTTTCAGCCATTATTCAGACTCTAAGTTCATATTGTTGTTTTTAATATACACTATTAATATACTATGTTTCTCTAAACAACAAAATCAACAAACAAAAATAAACAAAACATAACAGGCCCCTGCACTATGGAACTAGAGGAGACAGCTTAACTTTTTCCAATACATCACCCATAAACTTCAAGTTCCATAGATACTAAAGTAATGTCTGTTTTGCCAGTTGCCCTATTTATGTACTTACAAATAACAATTGTAACTAATGTAGAATGAATGCCATTCCTTAATTCAAGGACAGATGAGGTGCTACCACAGTATATCAGTGATTTTATACAGTGCTCCCTTTAGTATGTGCTCATGTGAACTTAAAATCTATATGCAGCCAGCTCTCCACTTTTGCTGGTTTGATTTTCATGAATTTGATTATTTGCAAATATCTATAACCCCTGCCCTCCTCATCTCAGGTGCTTCTTTTCTGGGGAACTGTCCCTCCTGGTGGTTCTGATCAGGCTGTGCAGCCCTTTGAAAACTCATCCCTAGTCCTCTTCCACTCGCAGCTTCCTGGTCAGCTAAGAACATCTCACTTTCTCAGTATCAATTTCTCAGTACCACAAACCCTCTCCTAGAATCATAGTATCATCGAGTTGGAAGAGACCACAATGGCTTTCGAGTCCAACCCCCTGCTATGTAGGAACACACATTCAAAGCACACCCAGCAAATAGCCATTCAGCCTCTGCTTTAAAATCTCCAAAGATGGTGACTCCACCACACTCTGTGGCAGCATATTCTGCTGTCAAATGGATCTTGTTCCTGATGTTTAAATGAAATCTCTTTTCTTGTAGTTTGAATCCATTGCTCCATGTCCTAGTTTCTGGAGTAGCAGAAAACAAGCTTGCTCCATCTTTAACATGACATCCCTTCAAATATTTAAACATAGCTATCATGTCTCCTCTTAACCTTCTTTTTGTCAGGCTAAACATACCTAGCTCCCTAAGCCATTCTTCATAGGGCATGGCTTCCAGACCCCTTACCATTTTGGTTGGCCTCCTCTGGGCATGTTCCAGCTTATCGATATCCTTCCTGAACTGTGGTGCCCAGAACTGGACACAGTATTCCAGGTGAGGTCTAACCAAAGTAGAATAAAGTGGTATTATTATTTTCCTTGATCTCAACACTACACTCCTGTGGATGCAGACCAGAATCATGTTGGCTCCTGATGCCTCCCTCACACCCAAGGAAGGAGATGGTTAAGAGAGAAGATGTATAGAATCACCATGCCAAACCACCCCTTTTCCCTATCCTTTCCCTGACTGCCATTCTCCCCACCATTCCTCAGCTCTCTTCCCACAGAACAACACACATTTTGATATTTACAATTTGTGATTTTGCCCCTAACAATGGATATTGAGAGGTATATTGTCTGTGCACCAGGACGGTCAATTTTGTTATAATAGCTAATAGCCACCCTTCATTAATTTGTAAAATCCACTTTGCAACACCATGGTACCTGGGCTGACAGATATCAACACATCTTCTGAATTCTCATATTAATTATGCATTATGTGAGCAAGTACTTTTTTTGGTCTCTCCTAAATCTATTTCCCTGAGTAACACAGACGGCCTGGGTGCCAGGAACAGAAATCACACACAAATAGTACGATGCATAAAGTACAATTTATTTGGAGTGAAGTACATGTAATGACTTTAGTGCAAAGACTGAAGGAAAGCGAAAGTGATTGAGCTTAAGATCCCCCCAAGACCCCTCCCTCATCTGGAGTGCCTGGGAATCTGGAGACTGTTATCAGTGCATTCCATTCCAGTACCAGGCAATGTTTACCTAACAGTTTTCAGCTACATCTACTACACACTACATAGCCCATTAACATATCATGGAGGGTAAGCCGACACTGGGAGAAGGGAAACTTCCCTCCCTCCCTCCCTCTCTCCCTCCCTCCCTCCCTCTATATGTATATATATGTGCACTGAGGCAAGAAGTGCCTCCATCATGCTTCTAGCCCTTCTGCATGGCTGGGAAGGAAAGGAGCATCATGTGATCAGGGGTCATTGATGGAGGTCATTGATGGGTTATTGATGGTGACAGAAAACGATCGGGACCACAATAACATCATGCAGAAGTGTCATTGTGGTCCTGCTCCTTTCGTGTCCCTATGCCTGGATGCAGTCATGTGGAAAGATCCAATGATCCCTGATCATGTGTTACCCTGATTTCTGAGAGTCCCAGGAGGGACACCTAAATGTGCTCAAACAATGGGGAGGGAATTAGCACAGAGCACAAGTTTGCAATGCGAGAGGCAGGGTAACATAGCGAGATGCTGAGCCCTATGTCTACGGGGTCAGACCGAGTCAATGATAAGGTAGAAGTTGAAATAATAATAATTGTTTTATTGAAATACAATCAAACACGTGTATGCAACACACTCGCACAAGGAACTATAGAAATAAAAGGTAGGAGTGGGATAGAGGGATTTTGAGAGGAAGTTTGGTATGGGAAATACTATATCTGTCCTGAAGCCTGGTTAAAAGCAAAGAAGCTGGGGAGCGTGGATTCTCAGCACGTGGGGCTGAGGGGAAGGCTCACTGTACAAAGTGACAGCAAGGCGGGATGGAAACCAAGAGCGATCTGAGGAAGCGCTCAAAGTCAGGGGTTCTTATAGGGAAAATTGTGGCCGCAGGTTAGTCTGTACTTGGGGAAAACAATGAGTTTTGGGCTGGAGACAAAGCCTCTGAAAGGTCAGTACTTTAGATGATTGAGATATAGCCAGATTGTCAATAGAGTAGCCAGTATGCAAATACAGAGTGCTTGAGAGTTGTATAGTCCGCTCATCAAGCTGCCTGCGTGGGGCAGGGGATCTTTTGTAAGTAGCGTGCATACATAATGTGGTACTTGCCTTGAGATCTCCTAAAGCTGCATTTGGCAATGACTGGCCTGCCTAGATTGGGATTTGAATGGTTTGGCTATTGTCGGCTGCGCCTGTGTGCATGCTTGTCCGGGGGCCTCGCAAACACGTGGAGAGGAATGGGTACAAAAGGCCAAATTATTGATATCAAATGATATCTTAATATCCCACAAGCTCGGGCTAGAAACAGCGGTAACACATGCAGTACTCAAATAAGGGTCGAGTTATTTTTCAAGCTAAAAGGCTGGCAAAAGAGGGATGGTTTAATTGACAAGACTGAACTGTGTGCAAAGAAATGATGCATACATTGCTTACTATGTGTAAATGACACACAGAAATAATAATGGGTTAAGGAAAGGCTTTGCTCTCAGGACAAATAGCAAAGTGACCAGAGTTTGCTTCATTTTCCCTTCCCATCCCAGAAGACGTGACTTGGCTTGCTTCACTTAGAAATAAATGAGACAAACAAATGAGTCTTAGAACAAACTCAGCCTGAACTCTGCTAGCAGCCAAAATGACCACACTGAGACTATTTTACTTTGGTCATATCATGAGATGACCTGATTTGTTGGAAAAAACAATACTGCTTGGTGGAAGGCAGTTGAAATAAGCTGTTGGAGAAGAAGAAGACACTATAGGTAGATTGATTCATTCAGTTAAGGAAACCTCTGCCTTTAATTTGTAGGACTTGAACAGGGTTGTTAATAACAGGATCTCTTGGATATCTCTCATTCAATTTATGGGTCACCATAAATTGAAACTGACTAGATGGTACCTAGTGACAAACCAGAATCTAGAAAATGTAAATAGTTCAAGGAAGAAATAAATTTTGTTGCAATGTAGAAAGTAGAGTTGGAGAATAACAAAATATCAGAGAAAAAGACTAACCCCTTCTCCAAAGCTATAACCATTCCTCAGAAAAGCACCTCTGAACTGAAATAATGCACTGGGAAAACTTAAATGTAATGGGGGAGTTAGCACTGGGAAAAAATTGAGTATATGGCCCAAGTATGGCTATGAATGGCTATATCTAATGTAAGGAAAAATTGTGGGATGGCTCCATTCAGTTTAATTACATCCACATTTGCAGGGTGCAGTACCTGACAGAAGGGAATGTAGTCCTTACCCTTGTCTTAAGCCAGATATTTAGAAATAGATAAAATTAGCTTCTGGGACTTAGTCTTACTCCAAAGACAGGGAAGACAGGAAAGTATTATCATCCCTGCCCAGGTGATATAGAAGTTGTTTTATCAACAGGGTTATACTTATCAGACCTTCTTCACCAGGGAAACCAAAGCAGTATTGATTTATGGGTATTCAGTCTATTAGCTTTGATAGCTTTAAATGACGTCCATCTACCATTGTTTATTCTGTTGTAGGCAATCTGCAGCATAGCTTGGTTTGCTTGTGGAATTCTGTTGCAATTTCCTTTCTACAGCTCCTTCAGAGTTACTAATGGACAGCCCCTGGAACCCTTTATGGTGTTTTTACTACTCCTCAAATTTTCCTCATTTTTGGGTCTTACACTATTAACTTGAACTGAGCTGTCTTCCAGCTCTCTACATGTTTCTGCATAAAAGTGTCAAAGGAGTACTTGAAGAGCTAAGTTGTTTAACAATTTTTTTCTAAGCATTCATAAACTGAAATAACAGCATGAGCTGTTAAGAAGGACTATTTTTCACAAAGTCTGGGTGGTAGGGTTGTCGCTCAGTGTGTTGTTTCTTTTCAGTAGTAAACAAATTCTCAAGACCTGGCTCATCTGTCCCATTAGATCCCAAGGACACTCCTTCCTGATGTGAATGTTACTGGCATACCCTATCCCAGGGACTATAAATTTGATATCAGATATGCCGCCATGCCAGAGAGGTTGCCCAGGTGGGTATGTAGGTAAAGAGGTCAGACAACCGAAAACAGGTTAAGACCAGAAAAATCCCCAGTCATGTAGCCCAAGGAGACCTCAGAACATACACATCCACATAAACAAAGGGTCCTCAACTGAGAATAGACAACTTGAGGGGATTAGCATGTTTTCCCAAGTTGAGCAACTTTGACTCTGGAAAATCCTGCAAGGCAAGGTCCATCTACATAAACCAATACTGCAACCCTACATAAACCAATACTGCAACCCAGCATAAACCAATCATGAAAACTACCAATTTGCACTGTATGGCATTCCTTCCTTTGTTGTGGCCATTGTTCTTCTCAGGAGAGGGCCTGCCCTTGAGGCATGTTCTGCCCTATAAGTGGTCCTAGTTTTTGAGGGTCTCTTCAGAGAATTCCCCACCACACTAGCAGACTGGCACTCTGTTAGTTGAGTGATCTCCTCAGCTGTCTCTTCACTGAGCTCTGTTCATCTCGCTGCTTCCTGGACCGAAGACTTTAGGGTAGGTGCAGTATCACCACCTGTACATTCCCTTTGCTATACCCTCTATCCATTTTTCACCTCTTTTCCTTCTCAATAGGCCTTGTGTGCGTGAGTGAGTGCATTGTGCGTGGTATTATATTCATTTAATAAAATTCATTTATTTGGTACTTTTGTTTGGCTTTTTGCTTGGACTGACCCTGTAAAGTTGGGTAAAAGATACTTCTGGATTACCTTGCCCCTCATTTTGCTAATGCCAGTGCTCTGCTAATTTCCCCAACCTTTATAACTTGGAGTGAATCAAGTTGTCCCCCATGGGACCCCCAGAAGTCAGGGTAAAAAGAAGTCAAACTATTGTCAGAATTTTTCAAGGGCTCAGATAAAGGTTCATTTTCTGTGTCCAAAGCTAAGAAACAGTTAGCAGTAGGAATTGCAAACACTGAGCTTGCGTTTGAGATACTCACAGTTTCCTTGCAGATAAGCAAGTCATCCATCTCAAGCTGTTTAGAGACCTTATTGTGCCTAGCTGTCACTGGGCTTTTTCTGGCACATTTTTTATTTCCCATTTAGAAATTATTACTAATTTAACCCAAGAGAGGGGGAAAAAAAGTTCAAAGTTGTGAAGTGATATATTCCCAAAGATTTGTAGTTCTTAGCTTCTGTCTCCCGTCTAAGAGAATTGCTGGCAGAATGGCCAGTGATAAGTACAGGAAAAAATAATGTAAACAAACAGTCCAAGGTTTCCAAATCAATAAAAAGGGAGAGGAGAAAATGCTGCACAGCATTAAAGCATGATAGCTGGCTTATGAGAAAGCAGGACCAAAAGGAAAAGAAGAACAAAAACAAAAATATCAGAGCTCGCTAAAACACTCCCTATCACTCCGGAGCCATCTAATAAAATATTCCCCTCTGCTCTGTTTGCCTGTTAGGAACTGCAGGCTTCATTTCCTAAACTTCATTTTGGTTTCTTCTAAAAAATTTCATTTTAAAAATGAATACAAGTCATTTGGTTGAGGACAAAAATTTAACCAAACTTCTCTGCTCTTCTTTGATGTGAAAAGCACACAAGTTCATTACATTTACAAAAGAAACTCAAAATTGTGCATTGAAGAAACATACCCCACCCCACCACCCACTAAACATTTGGAATGAGCAACAAAAGCAGTCAGCACAAGAGTGGACGATACTGTCTTTCACTCACATTTTCCATGGTGGAGAGTCAGAGGGAGTGGAAAAAGAGAGAGACCCATTCCTTTACAAGGGTACAATTTTTTAAAAATATATATTTATTAAATGTATATAAATAAAATACAAACAGGATGGTTCAAATAATGTTCCTCAAAATCAACAACGAATCACTCATCTAAGCAAAATTTTAAAATACTCTCCAATTTTTAGATAATAAATTGAAAGGTCATATCAACACATGGTATCCTTAAATAATATCTATTTACGAAGTTACAAGATTTTTAATTTCTTCATTAATCTGTCAATAGAATTATAACTTATTTATAATCATATATGTTGTAAGTTTAATGTAGTCATTAATCATGATTTAAAATCTTTTATCCACTTTAAGTTTCATATCTAAGAATAAAGGAGATAAAATATTTGTTACAAACTCTACAAGGTCATTCAAAATATATTGATATATACAAATATATAGACACACATACCATACATGCCTATAATTATGTAACTAGAATCCTACTGTCTGAAACAAAATATTTATTCATTCTATCTAAAAGAACTATAGGCCACATATAATAGATATTTATCTTTCTCTAGTCAGAATTTGTTAGTTTAGATCTATTCTTCTGGATTATTTTACCAGTCTCACATAAAGTCAGCCCAAATCCTAACACATTAAAAGTTTAAATACGCCTGTTATTGCTAATTTACTCCAAGTGGCCTCTCACAGAGGTGAAATCAAATTCCAGGTATCACGACTTGGTTAATTGAGTTGTGGGATATTATTTCTGTCAATCTGTCCAATTCTGCAATTTCATAGAGTTTCATCAACCAGTCCTCAATTGATGGTACCACTGGATTCTTCCATCTCTGTGTGAGTGTAATTCAAGCTGTAGTTATCATGTATAATAGTGCTTGTTTTTTTGGCTTTCTTTAATAGTTTTAATTGAGGAGAGCTATCTATCATATTCAACAAATAGATCTTTGGGCATAGTAGAAATTGAACTTTTAGAACTTCTGTTATCTTATTATGAATGTACTTCCAGAATCTTTTTATCAAGGAGCATTTCCACCAAGAGTCGTATAAAGTTCCTGTTTCATTGCATTTCCAACAAATAGGATTTTTATTGTTTGTCATTTTTGCAATCTGCAGCAGAGATAAGTGCCGTCTATATAACAGTTTATAATAGTTTTCTCTTAACTTAGTCAGCTTCACAATATTCAAGGTATTGTTCCAGGAATTTTCCCATTGGTCTAGATCTATTGGAGACCCCAGGTCTTTCACCCACCTTATCATGTTGTCCTTTACCGAGTCTTTTTCTTGGTTAAGTCTTAATAACAGTTTGTAAATTTTCCCTATTTTATTATTAACACTATCTGGTAGGATTTTATCAAATTCCAAGGTTTTATATACAAAGCTGTAGAGTTTTTTTTTATCTATCTTGAATTTTTCTAATAGTTGTCCATGGAGAAGTCAGTGTGTATTATATCCTTCTTCAGATAGTTCTTCTTTAGATTTAGGTTCAACTGACTCATCTTTTATCTTTAGAAGATCATGATAGGTTATCCATCTATTCCAACTCAGCATTTCTCGTCGGTAAAAAGTTTCATGGTCTTCATGGACTGATGTCCATAATGGAATTTTTGGATAGAGTAGTGATTTGTATTTTTATCCAAACTCTTAATAGAGATTTTCTTTTAAAAAATGATTTGGGAAGTCTTTATTGATCTTTGCTTTGTCATATATAAGATAGGCATGCCAACCAAAGGAAAGATTTGATTCTTTAGCCTGTAATAATCTTTTGTTTTTTCAAAAGGATCCATTCTATAAGCCAGTTTAGGCAATTTGTGTGGTAATATAGCTTTAAATCTGGAAGGGCCATCCCTCCTCTCTCTTTGGCATCTTTTAGTGATTGAAGTTTTATTCTCGACTTTTTCTCTTTCGAAATAAATTTTCTCAATTCTTTATCCCATTCTTGAAAAGGTTTGTCATTTGTGACAGTAAATTCTGAAATAAAAAACTCATTTTAGGCAGAATATTCATCTTTATGGCTGCTATTCTACCGAGTAATGAAAGATCAATTTTGTCCCAGCTTTGATATTTCTTTGATATTTCTTTCCATACTATTTTATAGTTGTTTTCGAAAAGGTCTGTGTTGTTCTTCGTGGTATGAATGCGTAGATACTTGACTTTTTTTGTTAAGGTGAAGCTAGTAATTATTCCAATCTCTCTCTCCTCTGGTCCTGTAAGATTTTTTGTTAACAGTAGTGTTTTTTCTTTGTTAATCTTAAAACCTGAAGCATCTCCAAACTCTTTCAATATTTTGAGTATTCTATTGGCATTAGATCTTTGGTTTTCTGATATAATGACAATGTCATCAGCAAAGGCCAGAGTTTTATAGGTTTCTGCTTTATCTTGGCTCCATTAATATGTTGATTTTATTAGATTTTTATTAATAAAGTTTCTATTACTATTAAAAACATAATGGGGAGAAACGACAACCTTGTCTGGTTCCTTTATTTATACTTATAGTCTTCGTTTTCTCTCTGTTAACAAATATTTGTGCCTCTTGCCTTGAATAAATGGCTTGGATCCATCTTATGAAATTTTCACCCAATTCTACCTTCCTGAAAACATTAAACATATATGACCAGTTAATGGCCATTTGAGCACTACACTCTTATAACGCGATTATTCCACTTTCAGCATCCTATGGAATCCTGGGGTTTGCAGTTTCGGGAGAGGCCAGCAGCCCCCCCAAAACTGCAAACCCCAGGATTCCATAGGATGTTGAAAGTGGAATAATCACGCTATAAGAGTGTAGTGTGGAAATGGTCTATGTTATCAAAGGCTTTCTCTGCCTTAGAAAGGCCATTATAAGTTTCTTCTCATTGTATGTATGAAAATGTTTGATAATGTTCAATAACAGGTGAGTGTTGTTCTTCATATGTCTTTTAGGTGGAAAACCATTTTTGTCTTCATGAATCCAAGACTGTAGCACTTTTTTTTAGTCTTTCCGCTGAGATACTTGTGAATATTTTATAATCTACATATAGTAGTGAGATTGGTCTAAAATTCTTCGCTTCAGATATATCTTTACCTTCTTTTGGGATTAAAGTAATATTTGCTTGACACCAGGAGTGATGTAAGTTCTTGTGTGTTATCTCATTAATTATTTTTTGCAGTGGTGTAATCAATTGCTCTGTGAAGATTTTATAGAAAGAAGGTGTAAAGTCATCTGGGCCAGGAGCTTTCCCATCTTTCAAATCTTTATTGTATTAGAGATCTCCATCTTTGTGATTAGTTTATTTAGATCAATCTTTTGATGTTCCATCATTTTTTGTAGATTTCCTTGTCTAGGTAGTCTTGAATTTCCTTATCAGTCACTGGTGTCTCTTTAAATGATTTTGTGTAGTATTGGGTGAATATTTATTTGATCTTATTTCGCTGTCGGTGGATAATTTCTTCATCTTTAATTCTGGAGATCAATCATTTTTCTCTTTCTTTTTTCTATCTTTGAGAGAGCCGTTTACTGGGTTTATTAGCATTCTCAAAGTGTCTTTGTTTCAAAAATTTAAGCTTTCTCTCCATTTCATATGTCATTTGCATATCTAGTTGTTTTTTGCAGTACTTTTATTTCTGTAAGAATTTTGGTATTTTGGGGGTTCAGTTGAAGTTGTTCTTTTTTTCTTTATCTCCCCTAGAATTTCTTTCTCTTTCTCTTTTCTCTGTCTTTTTAGTTGGATCTCTTGTTGAATAAAAAAACCTCTCATTACCACTTTAGCCATGTCCCATACAATGTGATTTGGAGTCTCTTCTCTCATGTTGATGGGAAAAATTTTTTGAAGTTCTTATTTGGCCTTGGAGACTATTTTATCATTGCATAGAAGATAGTCTTTTAGTCTCCAAGTATATTCTATTTTTTCTTATTTCCAGTGTTAGTAGAATAGCATTATGATCTGAAATTGACTTTGGAAGTACTTCCATTTTCTTTCTAGTTTTATTCAAGGTCATAGATATGAGAAACTTATCTATGTGGGACCATGAATGATGAACGTCCAAGTAAAAAGTGAATTCTTTCTCATGTCCATATAGATATCTCCGAGTATCATCAATTGACAGATTATCCATTATCTCAAGAAATTATTTAGGTAATTTCCCCCAATTTCTTTTCATTTCTTTCTCTTCTGATTGATCTATATCAGGGTTTATTACTCCATTCCAGTCTCCCATCAAGATTAGTTGTTGGTAGTCATAGTCCAGAATCTTAAGTTGTAGCTTTTCATAGAAGTCACTCTTGTTTTCCAAAGGGCCATATATACCAATCAGCAATATTTTAGATTGTTGGAACTCAATCTCCATGGCCAAAAATTGGCCTTTTGTCTCTTTAAATATTTCCTTTGGATTATACTTTTTCTGGACATATAATGTAATGCCTAATGTAACTAAGGTACAAATTTTTAAGGCCTCCCTACCTCCTGGGTTACTCAGTCTCCCAGCTGCAAATGCTGCAGCCAGAGGAAACAAATTAAACATGCCAATTTGGAAGTAAATATGGCAAATGGGAGCCTTTGGTCCTGCTCAGTGACAAAGGCAACTGACAACAGTGATTTCTTATGATAGGATCTGATCAATGTCGGGATCATCCACTTGACCCTGAACTTTCTAAGGAGGCCAACAGGAATGTAACATTCAGCATGAGTTGGGGGGGAGGAACAGGGACTAACAGCTTTGCCCCACTGTTGAGCAGCAACACGTTTTAAATGGATGTTTAACTTGTCAAACCTCACTTTCTTTGCATCTATGAAAAAAGAAAAGTTTTGAATATATGGCAAAGAGGCTATTGATTCAGCAAAGATGTTAGCAGCCTCAACAAGTTGCCTAACAAGAGAGAGTAAGTGGAGATAGGGGAACAAAGAAGCATTTTTTAAGTCAAAAAGTTTATTAAAAGCTGGAATGGTGGAAGAGGAAAGCAACTTTATTTGAAAAAGTGAAGAAGACATTAATATTACTACTACTACTAAATACTTTCTCTATTGTGAGACTGCTGCATTTGCTGGGGTATTGAGAGATACTGATATTGAGAGATTGAGAGATTGCTGCTGATGTGATGTGATTTGGTTGCTATGGGAGCTACAATAAAAATATTTCATAATGACACCTCGAACAACTAGAGCTACAGAAGCAAAGAGAGTTGCAGAAACAAGGAGATCATCAGTACAAATATCTTCTGAAAAGGCATGTTCATTAGAAATGACCTGAATGGCAGAAAAAATAAAATTGATGAGGAAAGAATTTAGAAAACTACTTAAGAGAAAGGAGAAAATGAATCAAGAGTTAAAGCAAGAGTTGAGGCAGGAAGTAAGGCAAGAGATTACAAGAGAAGTCAAAGAAATAAAGCAATCATTTGGTCAATTGGGAGAGGAAATAAAAGAAATTAGTGAGACAGTTGAAAAATTGGAATTTGAGATGGATGAATTACATAAATGGGATGAAAAACATTTGGATAATTTGACCCTCGTGGAATTGAGGGAAAAGGGATTGAGTTGCAGGTTGATTCCAGAAGAGTCCCAATAAAATATCAGAAAATGGCCAACTCCTTGGCAAAATTTTTGGATAAAGACCTGAAGGAAATAGCTCCTGAAGTGGATAGTATTTGTAGAATTAATTCCAAAATAACAAGGGTAAGAAATCTACTAAGAGATGTAATTGGTTCATTTTATGAAGAAGTCAATGAACAAGATAATTCTACAAAAACATTGGGAGAAGAAAATGTCAGTGGATGGTAAACAAATTGCAGTTTTGAAGGAGATAGCAGTGATAATTTTACATTAACAGAAAAGGTTATGGCTTCCTTGAAGACAAGTTGAAACTGAGAAAGATTACTTTTAGACGGGTGAGGGAAGAAGGACTGAGTTTTACTTTTAAACATCAAAAGTTTTGTATTGACTCTGCACAGAAAGTAAGAAATTTTCTGATCAAATAGAGAAGGGATTTGGATGATTCACAGGGGGATAGAGAAGAAGATAAAGAGGAGAAGGAATAAAGACAAGACCAAGATCAGTTTACTTCATTGGAGGGGGAGAGTTAAAAGTGGAGCAAGGATCTCAAGCAAAGTCTGAAGAAGAGAATAGAATTGCAGGTGGAGAATTACTTGAACAGCAAGCCTGACAATGGATTATAAATGTTTTATGTGGAATACAAATGGAGCTAACTCTCTAGTGAAGAGGAGAAAGATACTTCATTAGTTTATCTTTTTTCCTCTTTCTGGGGGGGGGGGTTTAAATTAACATTTTCCAGAAACAAACGCTATAAGTAAGTGTGTGTGTGTGTGTGTGTGTGTGTATGCATATACATATACAGAGAGAGAGAGAGAGAAACAAGATTTAAGCATGCACAGATATCTATGAATTAACATATAAACTGAATAATAATAAAGAAAATAAAAGAAAAAGAAAAAAATGAAAGGAATGAACTTCTCCTTTCTCCTATATTTGGATGGAATAATCCCCCCGTTCCAAGCCTCTCAAAAAAAAAGAAAGAAATCCAACCTTTCCCTCTTTCTCCCTCCCATAATTCATACTTTCTAAGAAAGAAAACATATGAACTTTCTATTTTTGGTTAATGTGCCTAATGTCTTATCCATATTTATTAAAAAATTCTGTTACATTCCATTACAATGTGCTTGCATAATACAAAACAAGATTACATCATGAAACACTTTAATACTGCTAAGTAATAATGCAATTGATTCTCTAAAAACTGTCAGATGACATAATAACTTATTATTTTCACTAGTTAACTATTCCACACATGTCCACATCCTAAAGACATCTATACCAATTTGTTTTGTGAAAGCCATTACATAATCCATGAACAAATCTATTTATCATCTTTAATCCATATTATATTGCTCTACTTTATTTTCATTTTACTTTGATCTCACACTTCACAGAAAAACATCCTTTCCCTAGTCATATGACACTTTAAAAACATCATCCTAGCAGAGAACCCATATGTTAGACATATTCCTTTCTCCTTTAATTTCGCAAAGCAAATCAGACCACACATATGGCTGCGAAGAATCACAGTCTTGAAACAACATCCTTTTTTCTTTCTTGTTTTGTTTTTCTTTAATTTGCATAGAGATCCCAATGAAACTCAACACTTCTTCTCCCCTCCATGAACCACAATCTTCCATTCATTCTCCAAACCCTCCTGATTACAAATCACTCCAAAACCAATAACTCTTCCTCGAGTTCCACTTCAATTTCTTCTCATTGTTCAGCCATCTGCTTGTACTCTTGTTTCTTTGCCATAACCCTTTTCAAATCTTGCTCTTTATCTTCTTCATTTCTACCTCTAATTTCTCATTTCAGTTCCTTAATTTATTGCTTCAATCCTGTTTTTATAATGTCAACCATAGATCTAAACGACAGATTGCTGTATTTATCCCTTGAAAAGAGTTTTCTAAGTGTTGTGTGGGAAATTCCATTTTCACTCAATCCAGCAATTGTAAGGATAACAATCCAGTTATCTGGAATCTTTCAAGAGGCAGAGACCAGCTGATAACAATCAGCTCTTTCTCATGTTTTGATTCCTTTACTTTCATCTTTTTGCAAGTAAGATACAATTCAGTCTATTCAAAAAGTAAATGCAGTTGGATTTTAATTCTTAATTCTTTAATCTTTTTATTAAAATATCAACTCCAGCTGTTAAATATTGCTGTCCTCGTCAGTGGGTTTCTTCACTTTAATGATTTCCAAAATGCATTGATATTTCTTCTTCTAAGAAAGGAGTTTCTGTCATAAGGCCATCAGATCTTGCAACCTAAACTGGTGCATTTTATGGCAAGGACAAAGTAATCCCCTCAGTCCTTTTCATTCACAGCGTATTTACTGAAAAATAAATGCACAAAATGGGAATTCCAGACCAAAATGGGTAATCCTCCCCTACCCCTTTAGTGTGGGGGTAAAAAAATCCAGCCAGAGAATTCTCTCCTCACTGCAGAACTGCAGCAGGACTGTCTGCTGAGCAAACCTATAGGAACTCATCTCCCTGATCTTTCATTATTTAAAAACACTTAATTATGATACTTTGTTTACATGAAAGACATATAGCAAGAGATATCAAATATTTGATTAACAAGAAATAAGGAGAAGAATTTATTTATCTTTGCTAACCAGAGGAAGAAAAATGGAGTGTGTTGTATATAAATCTTTTGGACCCAGATGGTAAAGGCAGATATGTGGGGATACAGATTGACTTGCAAGGGATAAAGACTCTGTTATTGCCCTGGCTAGCCCGAGTTTGTGGGATATAAAGATATATCTCTTGACATCAATAATTCAGCCTCACATACCCATTCCCCTCCACGTGTTTGTGAGGTCCCCAGACAAGCAGGCATACAGGCTCAGAGAGCTCAAGGCAAGTACCTCAATTAGGTATGCATGCAGCTTTCAAGAGATCCTCTGCCCCGTGCTGGCAGCTTGATGATCTGACTATACAACGCTCTTGGCTTCCATCTTGCCTTGCTGTCGCTTTGTACAGAGAACCTTCCCCTCAGTTCCACGTGCTGAGATCCACGCTCCCAACTAATAACTTGAGACCGCATTTAGGTGTCCCTCCCGGGACCCCCAGGAATCAGGGTACCAGAGTGGTGGAGAATGCGGGCAGCCCCTGTACCCCTAATTTGAGTAGGAGTCACGAACCTTCTCAAATCAGGTTGGTATAGACTTAAGTGATGGCTGGTCAAGTCGCTAGAGCTTCTGTTAGGTAGGAACACATGTGTGTGTGTGAAATCTGTGTGCTTGAGCTCTAGGAGCTACTCTATTGGGTTGAGAATCTGCCCCCTTTCTTGTTTGGTTTGTGTATGTCAGCTGCCCCGGCGTGGTCACTGCTGGCCCTTGGGCAGTGAATCATTGTCTGACAGCAAGGGGTGTGCACAAGCTGTCCTGGGAAGTACCTCCCTAACTTGGGGTCTATCGTGGGCTGGGATCTGAAGCGTGTAGAGATACGTTAGGAACAGTCCACATCCATCCAACACCATAGCAGCAAGGCAATAGCAGTTAGGGAACAAATCCCCCCCCCCATAGCAGTATACGGGTGTGTCCCATCCTTGTTAGTAAGTTAGAGTGCGGGTGCGTCCCATTGATAGTCTTGAAAGTGCGGGTGTGTCCTGGCTGTTTGAATTTCAGGTGTGTTCCGACTTGTCTAGGGTTTCAAGAAGTTTGTCCTGAGGTAGAGGTAGGCGCCCCTCACTCAAAAAACTGTTACGAACGGTTTTGGCTTAGGTTCCCATCCCTTTTCCCCTGCTGCTTGGCCAGGCGGTGTAGTAAGTTCCAGAGTTTTCATTCCCCCCCTTCAGGTAGGCAGAGTACTCCTGATGGTCCCCTTGGGTCTAGGTGACCTCCCTGTCCCCAAACAATTACCTTGTCCTTTTCTCCCTAAGCTGTCCAGATGGAAGTCCTGGCTTAGGTGTACAAAAGTGACTTTGTTTGGGCAGGCTGGAGATAGGTTCCCATCCCTCTTTCCTAGAGAAGTTCCACAGAGTTCATCTCCCTATAATCTCCCAGGGGTCTAGGTGATCCTACCCGTCACTCCAGGTCCTGGTCCCGCTAGTTTGGTAGGTTGTAGTGTAGGAATGGCTGGAAGCAGCACAGTTGCCGTTAAGGACCTCATGCTAGAGAAAGAGGTCCGAGGAAAGCTAGAGAAGTGGTTAGTAGGCAAAGGGAAATGTCCCTGGAAGGAGTCCAGCTTCCAGACGGCAGACCCCTTTGCCACACTAAGGGAGGCGTATGCTCAGGCATGCCAGTCAAAGAACCCATTTGGGCCATCAAAGGATGCTTTGGCTGCCTGGGGACTTTGGCTGACTGCCCGAGATGCCTCAAAAGCCCTGGTAGACACCAGAGAGAAATTAGAGCAAGTGGAAAAGGAGAATGCCCAGCTTCAGGCCATGATGGAGGCACTGCGCATGCAAAAAGTAACGTTTGCGTCCGTCATGCAGGCATCTGCACAAAAGGTGAATGATGCCACCTTGCTGGCTCAGACTTGGGAGGAACGAGCCCACGCCTTAGAGGCTGAGCTTGCCCATGCCAGGTCTGCAGCCAAGTTTATGGTAGGGCAAGTGAAGGAGCAGCAGGAGGCTGTGAGCCATGCAGCTTGCCACCAGCAGATTGCGGTGCTGGAGAGCCAGCTCCACACACACAAAGCCCTAATCTCAGCTTTGTGCCCGGAGCTGCTCCCAACGTTCGCTGATGACTTTTCTGGGGAACCGCTGCCAGAGGATGCTCGGGCAACCCTTCCCCACAATCCCGACTGGAGTGACCCTAAGGTCCCAGTCAAACCTGTGGAGACTAGGTCCATGACCAGGTGGACCACCCTGCTTGGCGAAGGCAGTTCAGATAGGGCAGAGACCCAGGAGACGCAGGTCCCCAAGACTAGGGTCCCCTGGCGAGCCACTGAGGCAGAAACGATAGCGGACCAGCTGGCTCCATTGAATAAGTCCACGGGAATAATGTGGCTGAATGCAGTCATACATTCCCATCCCACGGCCAATGGCCAAGACCTGACCAAACTGGCTCGGCTTCGTATGTCCCCCTCTGAGCTTCTGACTCTCTAATCGGCCATGGCGGCTCGAGGCCTGGTTAGGCTTGAGGCCCACGACTGGATGAGGGAGGTCGTTAGAATCTTGTGGCCCGGACAGAGTGCGAGCGTGCTCGACGTCATGGAGCAGCAGGGTCCTCTTGAGAACCCTGAGGCTTACGTGGCACTTAAGCAGCTCCTTACCATTCTGGCCAAAAAGGTCCCTTTGACGCCCCACGGATATGACTTTAACCATCTCAAGTTTAAGACACTTCTATATGGAGGTCTTAATCACGAGACGAAGATGGCTCTCGGTTTGGTGGATCCAGCCACCACCAACTGGGAGGACTTTTGGAACAACCTCCGGCAGGTCTCCGACCTGCTCCGTGAGGCAGGATCCCTTAAACCTCCTACCAAGCCAAACCGAAGGGACCCCGGGAACGGGGAACCCATAGCCGAGGTAACGTACTCAAACTATGGGACCCATTCCGAACATCGTAAGACGGTGCTGAACTCCATCCCGAAGGGGAACTGGAACTCGTGCCCCAATTCTAGGCAGGACAACCAGCACTGGCAGGCTAGGGACTCCCGAGGTCCACCCGGCAGAGCAGGTAATTCCGCGCCTCCACCTGCTGTCCCAAAACAGTCCCCAGACTTGAGTGCTCCAAGGGAGACGTCTGGAGGCTACAACCCAACTGCCCAAACGTACTCATCAGATCGAGTATGCCTTTGGGGCATGTTACGTAGGTTTGGACTGGACATGAGCCAGTTCGACCAGAGGCCAACATCTGAGCTCATAGAGGCCCTGGAGAAGCAGCTTCAGGTGGGGAGTAAGCAGCCGGTCCAGGCTGTGACCAACGGTCCCCCTCCGGCTGGATACCATCCCGACCTAGAGCTGTCCAGATAGGGGTGCCCTCGGTCCCGGGATGTCCCCCAGAGGGTTGTCGCTCGACTGACGCCCAACAAATAGGGTAGAACTAGGGTGAAGGCAGGCACTAGGACTGATAGGGAAAAGACCCCTGCCACCCCTCCTGCAGACTCCGGAGCAGCGCCAAAGGTGCTGCTCCCTAACCTGAGAAGACAGGGTGAGCCCATCCCTGATGCTATCCATTTGACCGGGTAAGGCGGGGGGGGGGACCCAATCCAAGCCCATCAGGAAACCCAAGCACCCCAGGCACACTAGAACAAGACAGATTGCACCTCCTCCTAACTCAGACCTGAGTGCAAATCCAGCCAGCTTCAAGACCATAGTGCTTTCAGAGCACCGAGAAGGATCGCACCAGGCTAAGGTTCAGGAGGAAGCCCCCACCAAATTTGACCAGGTACACGATATTGCCAGCACGTATGACAGCCAGGAAGAGGAGAGCGCACAGCCAGGGGAAGCCAGCCCCAAGCTGCCGAAGCTCTCCATTGTCCCTGCTCTGAGCCGCCGGCTAGAAACCAGCAGTTTCCCCCGGGATTTCCTTGAAGCCTTGGCCAGGAGAGTCCTTCCTCTCCATGCCATCTTTCAGGGAATTTCACATGGGATTGGGGATTCAAACAGCAAGGGGCTCCCAACCAGCCAGAGCACAGGCTAGCAAAGGCACTCACCCTGGCACACCCTGTATGGACCATGCACATTCCCTTTGACTGCAGTCCAGCCAGGGAGATGTCAATAACTGTGAGACCTAAATGCCCCATGGAGGTAGAAATGGCTACTGCCTTCCCCTCCGCAAAAATGTACTGGTGCCAGCTGGCTTCCAGGTTCAGTGGCACCTAAGTTATTGTGACTCTGGTGATATTGAGAGGGGCCAAGACAGCTCTTGGCTTCATCTCGATCACCACCCTGCCTAAAATGGCAGAGGTCCAGGAGGCACGTGGGTCCGAGACCAGCCTCCTCTTTGAATTGAAAGAAAGGGTCACGAACCAGGAGCAGGCTCTGCCACTCCTGCTGGTAACTCTGGAGACCCTTAGAAAAGAGTGGAAAGACCTGCCTGTCAATCCCATCTCTGTGGTCATCCCTGAACCGGAAGATCCAGGCGCCCAAAAGCCCAATGTGTGCCCAGTAATTTCTCAGACGTTCTTAAATGACAAGGAAGTACCTGCCGTTAATTGGTCCGAGACGCTTGTCTCCATTTACAAGGCGTTTGACAATGGTTGAGCAGCCATTGTCTGAGTGGGACAGAGGCAGAGTGGCGACCCCTCTGGATTCCCAGCTATTGTAAATAGTTCCGCCATGTAAATAGTTTTGATAGTGGTGTTGCTTCTCTCTTTCTCTGTTTGACAAAAAACCTACCCGGGCCGTCAGGCTTTTGTTACCAACCCAGAGTCCAGCTCCCATGAAGTAGGGAGGTCGTGCATTCAGAACCAACATCAAACCACCATCACCTTTGCAGCACCCTCCCCATGACTGCATTCCATCACTGAACGCAGCAACGTTTGGGGGGACCTCGGTGAGATTTCTGCTGAGAGGGAGTTAATCTCCAATGAGATGGCTTCTGCTGTTGAATTTTGTGGTCGGGGACGGGATGGCTTATGCCTGTCTCTGGGATGACGGCTTGATGCGGATTCTGAATTCACAGCCCCACTGCCTTGACAGGCCTAGCCAAGGCCAATACTGCTCTGCTTTCTGAAGCCATTTAAACCTGTTTACTGCTAAAACTTCACAGTCATAGTGAAAAATTTGGTTTGATAGTTCCATTTTCATACCATTAGGCTTTGACCCGGTAATTTGCATTTATTTTATACATTGGCTACTAATTGTGTCAGTTCTATTGTTAAAACTCTAATAGGTTAAGTGATCCGGAGGACTGGGAAGATCCCGAGGTTGTACCATCGCCCCCAAGTATCGTGGGGGGGGGGGGATGACAAAGAAAGTTGCCACTCCATCTGATGGCCTGTGCTTGGACATTCCTGGTTCCTCAACGACACCTGAGACTGTGAGGGAAGGTGACCACGCAGCCTTCCGATTGCAAAGATGGGCTTTTGCCATTCCTGCTACCGTTTACTCGCCCAAGAAAACCCAATGAACTGTTCCAAGCTCCAAACTCTGCAAAGCCTCATTGTTCCTGAATTTGCAGCAAGCCAGCTAAGCTGCACCGACTTGGACATTTTCTTGCTGTTCCTGCTCTCTTGTCTGGATGGACTTATGTTTTGCTCACTCGCCCCAGCTGCAAGACTTTTTCTGTTGCAAGGGGGGATGCAGAGACTTTTGCTTTCACCTCACCTACCCCGGACTACGAACTCTCATCCCATCATCCACATTGAACTGATTGTTCCTTGGTTTGCCTTCATTGCCAGACCCTGCATTGGATTTACAATATTCCATTGATTATTTCATTGATTGCATTTCCTATTTACAACGATTGCTCATTCTTTGACAGTTTCCTATTGACTGGACAGTTTGACATTGATTATTGTTTAATTATTGATTGTTGTTTAATTGACATTTGTATGCTTGTGTTTAGGTTTAGGTTTTAGTTAGGAAAGTTGTTATAAGATAGGAACCCTTTGCTTTCCCTTTCCCCGTGGAGTAATACTATCAACAAACCTGTAAGCCCCTATTCGGCTCTAAAATGATTTTTGATTTTTAATTGGAAAATGTTTGATATTGTCCCCAACATCACCCATTTTCGGGGGGGGGGGATTGTTACCGTCCTGGCTAGCCCGAGCTTGGGGGATATAAAGATATCTCTTGATATCAATAATTCAGCCTCACATACCCATTCCTCTCCATGTGCTTGCGAGGCCCCCGGACAAGCACGCACACAGGCTTGGCCGATAATCGCCGTACTATTCCAACACAATACAGGCAGGCCAGAAATAGCCGACTCACAGCTTTAGGAGACCTCAAGGCAAGTACCTCCATTAAGTATGGATGCAGCTTTCAAAAGATCCTCTGCCCTGTGCTGGCAGCTTGGTGATCTGACTATACAACACTCAAGTACTCCGTGTTTGCATACTGGCTACCCTACTGACAATTTGGCTATAATTCAATCATTCAAATTCTGACCTTTCGGAGGCTTTGTCTCCAGTACCAAATCTATTGTTTTCCCCAAGTACGAACTAGTCTGCAGTCACAATTCTCCTTATAAAAACCCCTGACTTTGAGCGCTTCCTTGGATCGCTCTTGGCTTCCATCCCACCTTGCTGTCACTTTGTCCAGCGAGCCTTCCCCTCAGCTCCACGTGCAGAGATCCACGTGCCCATCTTCTCTGCTTCTAACTGGGCTTCAGGACAGGTGAAGTATCACCCAAACCAACGACTCCTCTAAAAACCCCTCTATCCCACTCCAACCTTTATTTCTTTAGTTATCTTGTGTGAATGCGCTGCATACACTGTTTGATTGTGTTTTAATAAAACCACATTTATTGTTTCAACTTTTGTGTGCTCCTTGACTCAACCTGACCCCGTAAACGTAGGGTTCAAGATCTCGCTACGTTACCCTGCCTCTCGTATTGCTAGGTTGTGCTCTTGGCTAATTTCCCCAACTTATATAATTGAGAGCGCATTTATGTGTCCCTCCAGGGACCCCCAGGAATCAGGGTAACACCTCTGGTGTTCAGAGTATATGCTCTGAATGAGGATAGAGTGACTCATTATGAAGAGCTTATGGTGAAACAGACAGGTTTGCCATATAATAATTAATGACTGATGAGAGATTGGAATGGGGTGGTATCCCCTCACAAAGACAGACTCTTACAAAAAACTGTTAAAATGTCTCAAGATAAACTACCAAAGGTAATCTCTGACCTAATCTAAAATTTAGAGTTGGTAAATACAGGGGGATATAAAAATAGAAATGTGAAGGAATATACCAATTTTTTCTTAAAGACACAGATAATTTTTGAAAAATTGACATGATATAGGTGTTGAAAATTTTAACTACTAGTATTTTTAAAATATGAAGTATTACCAAAGACCTTTTCAGATCATAATTGACTAGTCTTAGTTTTTTAAAGAGCAAGGGGGAGTTTTAAGTGGTGATTAAATGAGACTGCTTCGCAAAACAAAGATGGAGTGGAGGATTATAAAAAGAATTTTTTGAAAATAATTTGAATAAAGAGACTGATGTTAATGTAGTATGAGATACAAAACTTCTTTGAAGGGATGTTTCATTCAATGTAGCACTGAGATTAAAAGAAAGAGGCAAGAGAAAATTGATTAGATAATGAACAAGTTAAAAGCAAGGAGAAAGATTTTGAAACTGCAAGGGGTGAACACTATAATAACTGGTAACAAGAAAATGCAGAAAGCACTTTATTGTTTTTATTCCTCACCCTATAATGACAAGAAACCTCCAGGGAGAAGTTAGAGGATTACATGTTTAGACATAATCTGCCAAAAATTACAGAGGAACAGAGACAAACTATAAATGCTCTTATAACAGTAAAAGAACTTTGTGAAACGCTTGAAGTTATAGCTTCAGGAAAGTCACCAGGGCCTGATAGGTTTCAGCCCTGTATTATAAATGCTTAGAAGAGAAGTTTTTAAAACCATTACAACAGAAAATGAACTCAATTTTACAAACTGGAAAGATTCCTGATAGTTGGAAAGAGGTAAATATAACTTTGATACTGAAAGAGAACCAGTACTTGACATTGATTTTGAAAAAAGACCAATATCATTGCTGAATAATGATTATAAGTTATTTACAATGACTGATAGATTGAGACTGGGACCATTTCTGCACAAGACTGTTATAGCACTATGATTCCACTTTCAACATCCTATGGAATCCTGGGGTTTCCAGATTAGAGAGGGGCTGGCTGACAAACTCCAGAATTCCACAGGATGTTGAAAGTGGAATCATAGCACTAAAACAATCTTGTGCAGAAATGGCCTGATTCTTCAGGATTTTACACATGAAGACCAAAGTAGGTTTTTACCAAATAGGTAACTTAGATACAATATCAGAAATGTATAGAATATATGGGAATACTTAGAATGGCATAATGAAAAACAGGCTGCGTTGATTTTTTTTAAAATTCAGACAAGGCCTTTGGCAACTTGAAGTGGACCTCTTTTCTTTGGTAGAGTTTTGCAAGAAATGACTTTTGGCAACAATTTTATCAAATGGGTTAGACTGATATATTCTATGCAGAAAGCACAAATAATAGTTAATGGACAGTTATCCAATCCACGTGAAAAACAATAAGGAATGAAACAAGGATATCTGTTATCACCATTTCTGTTTTTTCTAGTACTTGAGTCTTGAATAGAGACATAAAGCAGGATGAGAAGATTAGGGGTATAGTGATTTAAAAAAAGTATAAATTTAAGAACTTTTAAGAACTTTTAAGAACTTTTGCCAATGATTTAATGATTACTTCAAAAGATCAATTGGAATTTGCAAAAAGATTAATGAGAAAATTGAAACTATTTGAAGACTTCGTAGGATTTAAGATCAATAAGCAGAAAACAGTGATGTTTGTTAAAAACATGAATATGACACAGCAAAGAGAGCTGTTGGAGAAAACAGGGTTTAGAATTTATAAAAAGGTGGACTGTTTAGGCATGACAATGATAAATATGAATTATATGCTCTTTCAAAATAATTATATGAGGCTGTGGAATAAAATAAAGAAGCATATGCAGAAATGGGAGAATTTAAAATTGTCTTTACAGTGGAGAATTTCAGTGATAAAAATGAATGTGTTACCCAGAATGTATGCAACTTGTTCTTATTCCAGGCAATACCATTTTTCACAAAAGAAATGCAGTTTAAACAGTGGTAGAAGAATATATCTACATTTAGTTGGCTAAGGAAAAAGCCTAAAGTGTAAATCTTGTCTGGAAAATTTAAGATGGATAAAAAAGTGTATGGTTTTGAATAAAATAAGACAGAGTTTGAATGTAGTGGTTTGAGCATTGGACTACAACCGTGGAGACGAGGTGACATTCCCTGCTTGGACATGGAACCCCACCAAGTGGGATCATCCCACACTCATCCCCAAAAAATGCTGTGATAGGTGTGCCTTAGGGTTCCAGTAAGTCAGAAATGTCTTGAAGGGACACAGCAGCAGCAGCAACAACAACAGATGATGAACAGACAGTTGGTAAAATGTATGAACTTCTGCTAAAATTTGATATGGAAGTAGAACAAGCAAAAGATTGTATCATAAAATGGGCCCAGAACTTTAGATGTAATATTCGATTCAACAAACGGAATAGATGTGATCAAATTTATGTTATGATCTTAAAAAGAACTTCTATAAGGTGTTGATATTTTATAGTTGGTATATGACGCCTGAGCAATTGTACAAGATATATAAAGGAACTGCAAATATCTGTTTGAAATATTAGAAACAAGAAGGCATGATGTACCCTATGTGTTGGACTTGTAAAAAAGCCAAAAATACTGGGTGCAAATACACATATTGATTCAGAGGATTCTAAAGACGAAGTTACAGTTAAAACCAGAATTGTTTCTTCTGGAAGTGATGTATAAATATTTTAGCAAGGGCTATAAGAAAGTATTCCAATATATGATTACAGCAGCAAGATTGTTGTATGCCCAGGGATGAAAGAGCAATACTCTACCTTCTAAGGAAGATTGGTTGTTAAAAGTGAATGAGTTAGAAATAGATAAAATCTCTACATTGATTAGAGAAAAGTCATTAGCAATGTTTGTGAAATAATGGAAATCTCTAGACTTCTTGGATAGAATAGTGGAAAGTATGTTACCCCAAAAGATGGGTGACTCAGAGCAGCAGAGTGGCAGTCTATGTCCAGTGTACTGCAAGTTGACAGGCTCACTCTTTTCCTCCTCTGCTTTCTGGCAGAGCAAACAATGAGGTCCAGAGTGGGCTAATGCTCTTAGCATTAGATGACAAAGCATTGACGGGAATCATGACAGCTTCTTAATGTCCAGTTAAGAGAGGAAACAAAAGAGTTTCAGTGGGAAGAGGGATCAAGTTGATGACCATAAGTTGCTCTATTGAGACAGTTTTGTGTGCTATTGTGTTTGAAGGTAGAGTTGTTGAGGGGATTATTGCAAGCTCACCTGCACTGAAGCTTCTCGGCTGATCCCTTGAACTTATGATGTGGCCATGCCCTGAGTTCTCTCTTGAAATACTTTCATGTGTGTTCAACCAGTCCTCTTTGCCATCATGGTTTTTCAGCCATAACAATGTATGATTTATATTGGCTATGCCAATTAAATAATGTTCATTGCCAATTTTATCTTACCACGGAGCAGAGATGTACAGCATGGTAACAATCCCTTTCCAATGGAACTTTTGTTGTGAGGACACAAAGTTTCATTTTTCCAGGATGGGACTGTAACCTATGGTTGGCTTGGAGGATAGGAGACGTGAGGTGACAAGAGAAAAAACATATAGGAAGGAGGGTAGGGTGACAAGCTATCTTACTTCCATCAATGTTGTCAACTAATTGCTTGTTTGTAGGGAAAATCTAACAGAAGTGTGGGCTCTCAAAAGGGAAGACAGAAAGGAAGAGAAGGGCATTCAACACGTGACAGGAGGGCCTTGCTGGTCTGGACCACAACTTTAACCATTTTGCCCAGCCCACTTCACTGGGGTATAAATGGGGTGCACATTCTGGTTATTGTGCTGAGACATTCGGCCTTTGCAGTCCTACCTGGATCTCTTTTAAAGAGATCCTGGGCTGAACCAGCTTTAGTTAATGCTTGTCTGTTTTCAGCACATGAAAGCCCATGAGGGGGATTCTGCCTGGATTAGTGTGGCAGCATCCTTGATCAGGGGATCAAATTTAGCCACAGCCAAGTGTTGATCACTAAATTGGAGGGTATATTTGCTTTCCTTGTGTGTGAAGTTCAGGACTAGCATACACCATAAGTTAAACCTGAGTGTTTTCTGGTTTTGTGTTACAAGCAAATTGGTTGAGAGGGATGAACCAGCTCAGTGGACCTTGTCTCCTTTGCTGTATAGTCCAGGGTCGTTGCCCTATCCAATCTGCAACTTGGATGTTTTGATGTTTCCCCAATGAAGTGACCAAACTGATTTCAATGTGGAATGTGTACCTTTCAGCAATACAGAGGACAGCACAAAAGGGTTGCTGCATTCCATGCTACTGCTGTAACTACAGGTATGTCTCAGAATGGAAGGGGGACTGCAGGAAAAGGGCTGTTGACTGTTGGGACAGTCTTGTCCTTACCAAGGCTGCACTAGGTGACAAAATCAGGTGACCCTACTTCTGAGTCATCCTGGCAGAAAATCTCCTCAATTCCATTTTTGAAGTGAACACATCTAGCAGCTGTACATGTGGTCACAGACCCATGTATAGTGAGCCATACATGAGCGTAAATGAGCTTTCGATTGCTACAGTCTACAGCTTGGGTTATTTTACAAAATATGCCCTGGTTCAATGATTGCACAGTTCCTGGGTGTTCTTTGCTGGGGTTTCATCTCTGAAGGGCCCAAGGGAAAGCTACCAAGAGCTGGAAAAGGGAGATACTACTCCCCCTACTTTCTACATCTAGTGCCATGTTGCTTTCATTGCTATAAGGGGGAGGAATGCAAAACTATTTCTACTGACCTATCTCTACAAACCTATTTACACGTGGGGGGTTTCTCTGAGTGTTGTCTCTTCAAGGAGGCTCCAACTCCATGAAAGTGTCTCACAAATCCATCACTAGCAGAACTTTGTGGGTCAGTGGAATCTGCTGGATTGGATTTGTGGTCACTGAGGCCAGAGGCTCCTCTGCCTCCTCGGTATGCACTTCAGTTTGTGTGAGTGGTGTGCCCTTCCATTCTTTTAACTGAATGATGTGAAAATATTTCAACCACTATTGCCTCCTATGTGGTAGCTCTACCTGGTAGACAATGGGTGAGACTCTTGGTGATCTTGACAGGATCCACCCATTTAGTGGATAGAGCAAGGGTTGCTTGTCCTGGGACAACTTCTGGTACATGACCAGTTTTCCTTTGTCCCATTGGCGGGGGTTGCAAATCCAGCCGAGCCTTTTGTCCAGAGCCTGCACAGTCTTGCCCAATTCATAATGAATTTTAGAAACTTCCTGTATGAGCATTCTCACCCACTTATTGCTTATGACCCACAGCCTCCAAATTGGAGGGAAGGCTGGTGTCAATCCAAAAGGCTTCTGAAAGTAACATCTTCTTCCCAGTCATTCCATTATGTAGAGTGAAGCTATGAACAGCTTTGGTTCCCTTCAGGACCATGAGGGTGATTGGAAGTTTATCATCCCAGTCATGCCCTATAGAGCACATTACCTTCCACAGTGCCACTTTCAGGGTGCAGTTAGTCCACTCCATCTGTCTTAATCTCTGGAGGTGGTGTTTAATATGGAATCTCTGTTTGATGTCTAGGGCTTTGAAGCATTCCTGGGTAACTTTTTCCTGTAAAGTGAGGGCTCATATCACTATCAATCTCCTGCATGATTCCCTGCCAGCTTTACGATGTTAAACAAAAGAAAAGCAGCAATGGCCACTGTGTTGTTCTTGCAAGGGAACGCCTTGATGCATTTGGAGAAAGGATTAATTGTGGTCAGGCAGTACTTGTTCCCTCAGGGAGTAGAAGGCAAGGGACCAATGAAATCACTTTGGATTCAGGCCCATGGACCTCCAATCAGTTGATGTGGGATCAGGGACTTGGGGCCAGACTGATCTGCATTGATCGTCGCATAGGAGAGGCAGTTGCCTACCCACTGTTCTGTGTCCTGGTGCATATTTGGCCATCAACCCATCTTCTGCACTCTTTCAAGGGTAGCCTGTTTCCCTTTATGTCCTAGCTCATGGACACACTGGATCAGATCTCCCCTGATCTCCATATGCATGACCCAGTGAGGGCATCCTTTCTTGTCCATCGCACAAATGATGCCTTCCTTCTCCTCAATGGAGTAGTGGCCTGTTGAATCTTACCATGCCTCTGCTAAATCTTTCAGTTGGGGATCTCTCTTCTGGAGGAAGCCCAAATCTATATGCTGAGTAGTGATTATCTTTTAGTGGGGATGTTGATGGGGCACACAGGTGCTGTATCTACAGAACCATCATCCTTTAAGGGCTGCTTCCTTGGTGAGTGCATTGGCACAGTTGTTCCACATGCAAACTTCAGAAGCATTTTTCTGATGGTCCTTCAAGTGTGCAATCCATGTTGGGACTACTTGATCTTGGTGGCTGTGCACAGTCATTTATCTAAGTGTGCAAGGGACTTCCTGTCGGGGTTACCCTCCATATATGTATGGGAGACTGGTTGAATGGGAATTGTAATACTCCATTGCCATAATCTCATAGAATTGGCTTGCTAGCTGCAGATGTTCATTGTTTTTTCATTCCTCTCCTTGGTTCTCAAGACATACCAAGCTTAAGGTGATAGTAGCTAAGCAACCACAGTTAGCCTGACTTACAAGGCTGGCACTCATGATATCCGTGGGAAACGTGCATAGTATAATTAGCTAGCTTTGGAATTCTTGTTATTCTGATTCACTGACGCCTGTTGTCTGGTCATGCTCTTCAATAAACTTTGCTTTCGCATGTTTATTTGTTGTGTATGAATCTGATCCTGACACTTTCCCTCTGAAGTTTTGCAATCATTGGCTAGCCAGATGGGAAGCCAGAGTGTCACAGCTCTAGTAGTCTAGTCAGAATAGGTGTGTACAGTGAGGAGACATTCAAGTGGCTTATAATCTAACATGACTCTAAAGGCCTCTACCTTGATCTCTTGACTTGAGAAGGGCATGTTGTGCCTTGGAGTGTGAAGGATGTCACAGCATTCAGAGTGTGAGTGCAGTGTGACCAGGAAAGGTTTTTCTAAGTGGACAGAGAGCTGAGGTAATGTGACCTTGAAGCACAGTACACTTCAGGTTATGAGAGGCATAAGCAATGATTCACAGCATGCCTGATTGCTGCTGAGTGAATGTAGCACTGGTGCTAGGCTCTGAGGCAGCCATAGAATCGTAGAATCACAGAGTTGGAGGAGACCACAAGGGCCATCCAGTCCAACCCTCTGCTATACAGGAACCCACATTAAAGCACTCCCAACAGATGGCCATCTAGCCTCTGCTTAAAAACCTCCAAAGAAGGAGATTCCACCACACTCCAGGGCAGCATATTCCACTGCTGGACAACTCTGACCATCAGGAAGTTCTTCCTGAGATTTAGTTGGAATCTCTTTTCCTGTAAGTTTGAATCCATTGCTCCTTGTCCTAGTCTCTGGAGTTGTGGAAAACAAGCCTGCTCCTAGGTTTCTCTGATCAGACCTAGGACTTCCCTAGTTATCTCACAGGTCTCTTCCTCTGATGATGAGTGTACTAAAATGTTATCCATGTAAAAATAAGCTGTGGGTGCAAGAGGCACAAGAGGTTTATCCACATTTTGATAATATGGGCATGCCAAATACTCGGGCTCAAATTGAATCCCTGTGTGATACGTTTGGAGATGTACTGCTGGTTGTGGAATGTGAACTTGAATCTATACCTGTTACTGCCCTGGCTAGTCCAAGCTTTGGGGATATTAAAAGATATCCTCCTGATGTCACAATTCGGCTTTATTTCTCTATTCCCTTCCACATGTTTGTGAGGCGACCGGACAAGCATGTAAACAAGCTCGGCCGTTAAGTGCTGTAATATTCCTAATACAATACAGGCAGGCCAGAAAATAGCTGACTCACTGCTTTAGGAGACCTCCAGGCAAGTACTCTAATTAGGTATGCATGCAACCTACAAAAGAGCCTCTGCCCCGCGCTGGCAGCTTGATGGGTTAACTATACAATACCCAAGTACTCTGCGTTTGCATACTGGCTACTCTATTGAGAACTGCTACGACAACTCAATCATTCCGATTCTGACCTTTCGGAGGCTTTGTCTCCAACTCCAAATCTACTGTTTTCCCCCAAGTACGGCATAGCCTGCAGTCACAATTCTCTTTATAAAAACCCTTGATTCCGGGACCTTCCTTGGAACGCTCCCGAGTTTCATCCCGCCTTGCTGCCGCTTTGCTTGGCGAGCCTCCCCTCAGCTCCACGTGCTGAGCTACATCGCACCCCAACCTCGCTCTCTATTTTTCCGGGCTTCAGGACAGGTGAAGTATCACCCAAACCAGCAATCCCTCTAAAAATCCCTCTATACCACTTCAACCTTTATTTCCTTTAGTTATCTTGTGTGAATGTGTCGCATACACTGTTTTGCTTGTGTTTAATAAAACATCATTTATTGTTTCAACTTCTGTGTACTCCTTGACTCGACCCGACCCAGTAGACATAGGGTTCAAGATCTTGCTACGTTACCCTTCCTCTCGTAACCCTAAGCAGTGCTCTGAGCTAATTTTCCCCACCTTTAGTTGAGCACGTTTTGGTGTCCCTCTCGGGACCCCCAGTACACAGGGTAACAGACCAGCACACTTCATGAAGCCTGATGTAGTGGAAGGTGTTAGCCAAGTCCACAACACTGTAATATTTGGTACCTGATGCAATGGCCAATAGTATCTTATAGTACTTGGCTATCATCGGAGCAACCAAGGGGGTCGTGGTGTTGAAGGCACAGAAATTGACTGTCATACACCAGGTCTTCCCATCTGCCTTAGGGACAGGCAATAGGGATGTGTTGTGGATGGACTATGTGCGGGTGATTGCATCCCACTTCAGCAAACCTTCTATGGTTTTCCCAACACCTTCCACAGCTTTGAAGAGATATTTGTACTGCTGTTGTGGAGGGGCATCCTTTCCCTCAGTGAAGACACAGGGATCTTTTACCAGGCTACATTCTGCCTTGTCCTTTATCCAGACCTCTGGGAATTCCAATGTCCGGGAGTCATTGGCAATGACATGCAATGGGTATGGTGCCTTTAAGGCTGTACATCTGTAAACAGCCAAAATTATGAGGGGCTATCCTTTAGTTATCACAGTAAACCATTTCCTATATCTACAGTCAAATGGTGGTTAAGGAGGAAGGGTACTCCCAGAATGTCACCCTCCTCCTTTCAGTTCTCACACACCCTCATATTAGCATAGATTTTCCCTACTGTGATTAGAATGTCCTCCCAGACATTTGCCTGGTGTGAACCTCCTTCATACCCAGAGAGTGAGATGGTTTCAGAAGTGGGTTTCCCATTCATGGCTAAGTCAGGGTGCACAACGTTTTGGGCCACTCTGGTATCTACCAAGAACCTGGGGAGGGATTACCCTTGCAGTCCCAATGCCCATCTTGACTATTGGCCTTCCCCAGAGTCAGGTTCCAAATGAGCTATGATGCCTTGGGGAAGTGCTGTGAACCAAGGGCTTCCTAACATGAGGTGTTTGTGTTTGGGGCATAGCTTGATGGGACTGTGTCCACTGGCTGTGTGTCTCTGACTTGGCCACCTTGCCACTCCAGGCGTGTGTCAATCATGTGAAACAGGGACATGCCAATGCCTGCCTATTTCAACACTTCCTAGACATGCCTCCACTCCTCACTGGGGACTAATCACTGAGGATTGTATCCTTCTAACTGCTGCCTTGTGTTGGGGGCTTGGTTTGGGTTTCCAGGACCTTGCCATTGTGTGGGGACAGAAGTAACTTCACCTCAGCTGTGGCCATTGCTGGAAATGGAGTTACCACTCCAGTCCCTCCATTTCTGATTAGCTGCACCATTGACAGAGTGCCCATCCTCCCCTCCCCCCAACTACTGTGAGAAGCTGGGTCTCCTGGGGCACCTGCCTGGTTATACTGTGTGTGGGGGCTGTGGTTGTTATAGGTCTCTGGTTGGATGGGCTTCCATGACTTGGAATCTGTGCCTTTCTGGGAGACCTTAGTGTTCCTGATGGCTTCCATTTCCTGGTGTAGATCTGTCACTCTCCTTAACCAGTGTGAAAAATGGTCCCATATATTCCTGATTACATCTAGGGGGCACCGAACCATTTTTGTTCGAGAATTCAAGCCTCCATAAAGGAGCATCTTGAATTCATTTGTATCAGAGTCAAAGGTTCTAAGGACTGCACTCAGCTGCACTGTCCTCACGAGGATAGCCAACAGATATCTATGGGTCACAGAAGCCTCTGGATTCTCTTCTAGAACCTGGTGCTCGTTAACATAAAGAGTGTTAGCAGTCTCCCCTGGCCACAAAAGTTGGATGACTTGCCTCATTTAAAGGTACATATCTAATGTGCTGAGAGCAATGCATATCGAGGCTAATTGTGTGAGGTCCTGTCCGTTGGAGGTGGAGTGCATGTGGGCCACATTGCTGAGACACACAATCCCAGTGTCCCTATTTAGGGGGCCTAACTGTTCTGATATGGTTTTGGCCTCCACAGCTGAGCAATGCACCCTTTCCTCTATGTCCTGGTACTTGGGCCTGCCATTGCTTCTACAGGTGGTGATAGTCTTACTGTTGACTAGGTAGAAATACATAATTAAGATACACAATTTATTTAATTGGAGATGAAATGAGGCGTTACTAAAAATAAAGAAATACCGAACAAGGCAAAAAAGACTTTTTAAGGTTTCTTGAAGACAGCTTAAACAAAGGTACAGACACTAGGGTGGTCTGTGATGCAAAGCTGTTATGAGAGGGTTTTTCATAGAAAAAAAATTTGAATTAGAAAGGAAAAGACGACCGCAGAACAAAAGCATTCTAGAGAAAATTAAGGAAGAAGAAGAATGAAAAAAGAGTCCATCTAACTATTCAATGTTAAAGGAAGTAAAAAAAATGCAAAAAAGTTTGTATGAATATGGTTGATGAAATTAAGAAAAAGATCAGATATTCCAAACAAAAGTATTTTGAATGAATGAACAAACCAGGAAAATGGGTAGTTTACAAATTAAGGAAGGATAGAGAAAAGAAGATGATTTAAAGATCAGAAATGGTAAAAAAAATAACATCAGACAATGGGAAGATAAAAAGAGGTATTTATTTTTTTATCTTCTTTATGAAAAGAAAAATGTTTCAACTGAGAAGCTAATAAAAATATTTGGACTTCCATAATTTACCAACTGTTCCAGACAGTCAGAGGACTGGTTTAAATGTGAGCTAACCATGGCAGAAATAGTTGAGATCTTGAAAAATATTTAGGTGTTACTTTTGAGAATCAAATTAAAAACTTTTTCAGAGCAACATGGAATGATATTCAGCATAATTTACGTAGACAGTCTAAATTGAAAATCTCATTACCGTGCAGGATATCTACTATATAAAAGTCAACGTTTGCGAGTGAGTTTGTCTGTTTGTCTGTGTCAGGCAGAAGAAGACATGTCATTGGCCGGCTGTGAAGATTCTAGGGAATCCTGGGGTTGGCAGTTCAGGGAGTGGCCTTTAGAATTCTCAGCCAGAGAGCTCAGGCCAGTTGCTATGGAGACAAGGCCTAGTAGCAAGAAGAACGGCAGTGTATTCCTGCAGGAACTCAAACTCTGTACATTAATAACTCTGAATAAAGATTGGATTGGGGAACATGGGAAAAAGTTATACGTACTGGACAAGACAGTTTGGAGAATTAGAGACACAGGATCTCAAATCTGTGTATTTCAACCGCATCTAATTCCAAAGGTAAGGTAAGGTAATTCCTAAGGTATTTCTCCAAGTATTACCTATGAGAAAATAAAATCCCAGGCAACACTGGATAAATACGCTAGTCAACTATAAATATGACTGTTTTGCCAAAAATCCTGCTTCTGTTTTAGACAGTACCTGTTATGAATAATGATTTAGATTTTAAACGATGGCATAAAGACACTTCTAAATTCGTCTGGCAGAGGAAGACGCCAAGAGTAAGAAGATTTTGCAAGGTGTGAAATAAAGAGGTGGGCTTGGAGCTCCTGATCTGAAACGATTTTCATGCATCTTCTCTAATATGGTTGAAAGATTGGGTTACATTTCTTCATTTAGAGGGTTTTAACTTGAGATTTGGTTGGCACGATTTTTTTGTGCTACAGACTTAGACCTAACAAAGATTTTAATAATCATTATATGGCACATGCTATACTAAGAGTTTGGAATAAATATAAAATGAGATTATGTGTTATAATGCGTTTATGGAATTTACCACATGAAGTTTTATTTAAGAGAGAAACAACTGTTGAAGACATACAGAGATTTAATATTGATTGAAAAATAACAATTTCAAATGAAAACAAGGGAGCATTTGATTCAAGAAGGTTATGATATACATGGGTTTGCATATAGACAGTTATCAGAACCCATTAAAATGGATAAAAATTTTGCTTGGTTTTGAAATATTTAAATCATACTCTGGAGATCCATTGTATAAGGATGAAGAACATTTGATAGCTAAATGTGTAAGGTATTTCTCGGAACAGAGAAAGAGGATGAACAAGTAAAATATTATGTAATTAAATGGGCACAGAATATGGGTCATGATATACAGATGGAACAATGAAAAAAATATGTACAAGAGTTAAAGTTTACATTAAGTTATGATCTTAGAGAGAATTTCTATAAACTCATGTACAGATGGTATTTAACATCAGAAAGATTATCTGAAATGTATAATGGTTATACCAACTTTTATTGGAAAGCTAAATTGAAAGGAGGGATTTTTTTCATATGTGGTAGACATGTGAAAAAGCAAAAAAAAATTAGGTTTGATACATCAACTAATAGAAGATATTTTGAAGATAAAGATTCAGTTGAAACCTGAGTTCTTCTTGCTGGGATTGATAAATATTCAGATAGATAAGAAGCTTGCAAGAATCTTACAGCATATGATTATGGCAGCCAGACTACTTTTTGCCCAGAGATAGAGACTCAAGTGTTCCATCTCAGGAAGATGGAATATTAATTTATCAGTTAATTCATCTGGCAGAAATGGACAAATTGACTATTTTGATTGAAAAAGGATCACTGAGTAAATTTAAGAAAGATTGGGATATGGTGATGATGAATTTCAAAAATTGTTCAGGGAGATTTTCCGCCGTGGGATTTGAATATTAATAGTTTGAATTAATTCTAGAAGAAGTATATATAATGAAGTTAACTTCAAGGAAGTATACTCACTATTTTACTTTACAACCATCAGCTGGGGGGCTGGAAATCATGTATATACTCTTTAAGCCTCCCTCTTTTTCCTTTAGGTTTAATTTAGTTTTGTCTCCCCCACCCCTTTGGTAGTTTAGGTAGTTTAACTTAGTTTTAAGTTTTTTTCTGATTTGTTTTTCATATTTCCTTATGTGTGGTTTTATTTGTGTAAATTGCTGTTTTAATAAAAATATTTTTTAAAAAAAGATCGGAAACTTCTGATACACTTTTTGAGAATATATAACCATCAGTTTTAAATACTGGCTTGAACTGATTATTAGAAGAGGTGGAACATGCAGTTCAGAAAAAAGTGAGGTGGGACTGTATTATATATGTGCATAACCACCAAAAAGATAGTTTGAACTCACTTTTGGATAGATTTGGAGTTTGTGTGATAGTATGTTCGTGTTATTTTTGTGTATTTTTTCAGTGTATATGTGTTTTTGTCTGAATTGGGAGGTAGCATTCAGTTGGTTGAGAACCAGCATGGCATAGTGATTTGAGCATTGGACTACTACCCTGGAGACCAGAGTTTGATTCCTCACTTCACCATGGAAACCTACCACCACAACAACATTTAGTTGGTTGCCTTAAAATTGTTTTGTTAGTTTGTTCTTTTGTTTGCAGTTTATTACTAGTTTATTATTAGTCTGTTTCTGATAAGAGTGTCTGAGGTACTTTTAGTATATGTAATCTTTAATAAAAATTATTTAAAGTGAACAAAAAGAAATAACAAGCTGAAAAGAAAAAGGGGACCTAGGCTATTTCCTCACTACACTGTACACTGCAGCACTGTCTAGCCTGCAGTTCACTGTCTGGCTTAAAATAGTATCATGGGGCATCTTTTCAAAAGGCTTACTGAAATCAAGATGTACTACATCTACAACAGTCCCTTGATCTACCACAATTTTACGAGTGTGTGTGTGTGAGGGCTTTCCACACTATATTCTTATAGTGCTATTATTCTACTTTCAACCTCCTACGGAATCCTGGGGTTTGCAGTTTAGGGAGGGGCATTTGGAATTCTCAGCCAGACAACTGTTCGGCCTCAGTAAACGACAAACCCCAGAATTCCACAGGATATTGAAAGTGGAATAGCAGCACTATAGTGCAGAAAGGTCCTATGTGTACATGAGATAAGATCAGTTTCTCGTGAGTTATTATTGAAAAACCCATGCTGGCTCTTAGTAATCATAGATCCCTTTCTAAAATCATACAGGCTAACTAATGATCATGTTACCCTGTTTTCTGGGGGTCCCAGGAGGGACACCAAATTGCTATCAAAATTATAGAAGTTGGGGAAATTAGTTCAGAGCACAAGTTGGCAAAAAGAGAGGCAGGGTAACTTAGCAGGATCTTGCAACCTAGTGTCTATGGGGTCAGGCCAAGACAAGAAGCAAACCGGTTGGAAAATAATGAATAGTCTTTATTAAATACAGGCACACAATGTATGCAACACAAACACACAGATAACTAAGAAAAATGAAGGTGTGAGTAAGATAGTGGGATTTTTAGAAGAATAGTTGGTTCGGGTGTTACGAAATCTGTCCTGAAGTCCGGAAGAAAATGGAGAGCGAAGCTGGGGTTTGATGTATCTCAGCATGTGGAGCTGAGGGGAAGCTCGCCATGCAAAGTGGCAGCAAGGTAGTCTGGAACTCGGGAGCGATCCGAGGAAGGCCTCGGAATCAAGGGTTTTTATACGGAGAGTTGTGACCACAGGCTAGGTTGGACTTTGGGAAAACGATAGATTTAGAGTTGGAGACAAAGCCTCCGAAAGGTCAGAATTTGAATGATTGAATTATAGCCAAATTTATCAATAGAGTAGCCGGTATGCAAACGCGGAATACTTGAGCGTTGTATAGCTCTATCATCAAGCTGCCAGCACGAGGCAGAGGATCTTTTGAGAGTTGCTTGCATACCTAATGGAGGTACTTGCCTTGAGGTCTCCTAAAGCAGTTAGTCGGCTGTTTTCTAGCCTGCCTGTATTGTCTAGGAATATTACAGCGATTATCGGCTGAGCCTGTATGCGTGCTTGTCCGGGGGCCTCTCAAGCACGTGGAAGGGATATGTGAAGCCGAATTTAGTGATATCCAAAGACATCTTTTTATATTATATCCCCAAAGCTCGGGCTAGCCAGGGCAGTAACAATCACTTCTAGAAATGTTCCTGGTATTGATGTCAAGCTGATTAGCTGGTAATTATTTGGGTCCTCTTTTTTGCCCTTTTTGATGGTAAGGAGAAAATTTGCACTCCTTCAGTCTGCTGGGACCTCTCCTGTCCTACAAGAATTCTCAGATTATTGACAGTGGCTCTGAGATTGCATCTATAAGTGACTTTAGTCCTCTTGGATGCAGTTCATCTGGCCCTGGAGACTTGAATTTAATTACAGGGGCCAGATATTCCTTTGCTACCTCTTTACTTATTCTGGGCTGCAGTCTTAGTGCTACATGATTTATTCTGTTTTCATCAGTTACTGTTTTTGTTTTGGGACAGAACTGAAGAAAAGAAGGTATTAAACAGTTCAGCCTTCTCTCTTGTCCCCTGTTCACATTTCACCATCTTTGCTATGCAGTAGACCTGCCCTTTCCTTGTTCTTCCTCTGGGTCCTAACATAAACCAAATGCACATTTTTATTATTTTTAACTTCTTGAGCAAGCTTCAGCTCATACTAAGCCTTAGCTTTTCTGACCTTCACTTTAAAAATATTGGAAATTCATTTGTATTCCTCTTTGTTGTTTTCCTACTTCTTCCATTTCTTATATTTGTCTTTCTAATCTCACTTCATCTGAAATTTCTTTGTACATCCATGGTTGTTTGTTTAGACACCTTCCACTCTTTTCCTACTTTGGAACTCATTGCAACTGTGTCTTCAATATCTTACTCACATGCACCATGAACAGAAACTCACATGCACCATGAACTCCTATCTACTACTCCAGACAATCAACAATTCAATAAACAGTGTTCAACATCAACCATTTGGCAACACATCATGTCCATAAGAACCTTCTGTTACATCAGCGTTCATCCCTATCATACTCAGCACATTCTACATTCATACACATGGCATGGAGAGAATGCAACATGACAAAAGTCCAGCTAGAGCATCTCCAACAGGTAGCTGGGCAGCATCTTTATTAACATGTCCAGAGGGAACCCACAATCTCCCTAGATAAATAATTCTATTGCTGAACAAAGCTTACCATCAAAAAGTTCCTTCTCATGTTCAAGCTAAATTTACCTTCCTGTTGCTTAAAACCATTACAGCTGGTTCTACCCTCTGGGGCCACAGAGAACAAACCTGCCTCCTCCTCTCTGTGACAGCCTTGTAGCTGTATAGAGTACAATCATGTCACCCCTCAGGCTTCGATTTACCAGATTGAACATGCCTAACTCCCTGAACCTTTCTTCATATGTTTTATTCACCATACTCCAGAAGAGTTGCAAATGTAGCAAGTGTTGTAACTGCAAGTACTGCCATTAGCGTACTGAAGATAGACTGGATTGACTATTTATTTATTTAATTAATTTATTTATTGTTAAAACATTTATATCCTGCACTATGTCCAAAGATCTCTGGATGCCTTACAACAAAATCAATTTAAAATCATAATTACAACAGTTTTTAAAAATTAACAGATAATTTGCAAAATTGAAAGGGATAGAAACTTATCATCAACTTCTAATACCTGGTTTGAAGCAAAAATCCCACCATCTAGCTATTTAACCATCCCTATTCAGTAGTCTTATATAGGCAGTGAAACAAAACTCCAGGCCTCCCCCTCAAAATTCACACACTGGAAGCCCTCATGAAACATCTGTTGGCCTTACCCCTATTAGCTAAGCTCCTGTTCACTGAGCTCCTAGGACTTGGGCTGTGGCTCTACAGAGAATCAGTGGTTGCTAGCACTTCCTCCACTCAAGTCTAAGATTAGTTCCTCTGAGCAGATTCCCCACCTCGTAAGATCATGTGCTCAGGCAGAGGACCTAGGCCTACATAGAAAAAAGAAATGGAACACTAACAAGCACACAAGCAAGCCTCTATTTAGCCTACGCAACAAACAGCCTTAAGCCAACAAACTCTCTCAAGAGATTCTCTGAGGCTTGGGAGGTTTAACCCAACAGACACAAGCTCATTTTATCATTTTATGCTATCTCTTCCACCATACCCAAGTGAAATGCCTATTGGCCTTATGCCTATTAACTAATCTCCTTAGAGGATGCATTAGAAGGAATCCTTATCAAGTTTGCAGATGATGCACAGCTGGGAGGTGTAGCTAACACACTGGAATATAGGAACAGAATTTAAAAGGCCCATGAGAAACAAGGGCATTTCACTAAAATGAATGGAATTAAATTCAACAGAAATGAATGCAAAATTCTATAGTTAGGCCACAAAAAAACAAAAACAAAACAAAACAAAAAAACAAAAACAAATGTACACTTATAGGATGGGGGATACTTGGCTTAGCAGTAGTACATGTGAGAAGGACCTTGGGATCATTGTTGGTCATAAACTGAACATTACCCAGCAGTATGATGCTGCAGCAAAGAAGTCAAATAATATTTTAGCCTGTATTAGTGGAACCGTAGCTTCCAAAACAAGGAAAGTAATAATCCCACCTATATTCTGTGCTAGTCAGTTCTTATCTGGAGTAGTGTGTTCAGTTCTAGGCACCTCATGTTAGGAAGAATGTAGACGAGTTGGAGCATATTCAGAGAAGGGCAACAGTGGTGATACAAAGTAGGGTGAACAAATCATATGAGGAAAGGTTGAGGGAATTGGATACATTCAGCATGGTGAAGAGAAGAATGAGGGATGACGTGATTGCACTCTTTAAATATCTGAAGGCTTCTCACAGAAAGGAGGGTGCAGATTTGTTCTCTGCTGCCCCAGATGTCTAATGGTTTGAAGTTACAGGAAGAGAGATTTTGATTGAACATTAGAAGGAATTTCTTAACAGGAAAAGGAGTTTGACAATGTGGAGCGGTGGGGTCTCTTTCTCTGGACATTTTCAAAAGAAGTCTTGACAGAAGCCTGCTAGGGATACTCTAGCTGGACTTCCTGGATTGAGTAGGTTGAACTTGATAGCCTTTGGACCCCTCCCAACTCTGTGATTCTATGACACAGAAGTGATGGCTTTTTCTAAACTGAAAGGAGCATCTCTATAGGGATGCCAGAATAGATCTCCAAGCTAAGTGTTTGGGGATGGAAATGGTTAATGTCGCAGAATAGCAGCTTTAGCTTTGTCTCCTTACTCCCTCCTTCCTTCTAATCTTCTATTTCTAAGATGTCCCCTGTGCTGAATTCTTATTCAACTTCAAACTGACAAACTGTTTTTAATCTTTTTCTTCAATCCAGCTTGGGGATTGGGAAGCAAAAATCAATACTGGCTGGCAGGTGATCAAGCAGCTTGAGACTTAGGCTGAAAAAGAGCAAAAGCGAGAGAAAGAACAGGAGGGTGAGGGAAGATATGACTAAACAGGATGAATTACAGAGGCCTTTGATTTCTCTGTCTTGGCCTTGAGCAGAGGAGGTTTGTTGTTTCAATCTGCTGTGAGTTACTAGCTGTCTAGAGACGCTTCAGAAAGGCACACAGTTTCTCAGGTGATTGTAACATAGTCTGACCAGGAAACTAAGCAATGGTTTCATGGATGGTAGCATCTGACTGTAACCGCTGTTTCTAGCCTGAGCTTGTGGAATATTAAGATATCATTTGATATCAACAATTTGGCCTTCTTTACCCATTCCTCTCCATGTGCTTGCGAGGCCCCCGGACAAGCACGCATACAGATGTGGCCGACAATAGCCGAACCATTCAAATCCCAATCCAGGCAGGCCAGTCATTGCCCAATGCAGCTTCAGGAGACCTCAAGGCAAGTACCACATTATGTATGCACGCTACTTACAAAAGATCCCCTGCCCTGAGCAGGCAGCTTGATGAGCGGACTATACAACTCTCAAGCACTCTGTGTTTGCATATTGGCTACTGTACTGACAACTCTGTCACAATTCAATCATCTAAACTACTGACCTTTCGGAGGCTTTGTCTCCAGCCCAAAACTCATTGTTATCCCCAAGAACGGACAAGCCTGAGGCCACAATTTTCCCTATAAGGACCCCTGACTTTCAGCATCTCGTTGGATTGCTCGTGACTTGCCCCCCGGCTTGCTGGTTCTCCATTTGACGAGCCTCCCCTCACCCCACGTGCTGAGAACCTACGCTCCCCAGCTTCTTTGCTACTACCAGGCTTCAGGACAGGTGTAGTATTTCCCATATCAAACCTTCTCTCAAAATCCCCCTATCCAACTCCTACCTTTTGTTTCTATAATTCTTTGTGTGAGTGTGTTGCATACACGTGTTTGACTGTATCTTAATAAAACAATTATTATTATTTACTTCTGCTTGATCATTGACTTGGCCTGAACCCGTAGACATAGGGTTCAAGATCTCGCTACGTTGTCCTGCCTCTCGCATTGCTAACTAGTGCTCTTTGCTAATTCTCTCCCCATTGTTTTAAGCACATTTAAGCACCTCCCAGGACCCCTAGAAATCAGGTTAACAGAGTGGTGGAGTAACGCGGTCAGCTCCTGTACCCCTAATTTGAGCGGGAGTCGCGAACCTACTCAAGTCAGGCTGGTACAGACATAGGCAACGATCATAGTCATCTTAAGGTGATTTTAGGAACACCTGTGTGTGAACTCTGTGTGCTTGAGCTCCAGGAGCTATTCTATCTGGGTGGGAAATCTGCACCCCTTTCTCTCTTGGTTTGTGTGTGGCAGCTGCCCCGGTTTGGTCACTAGCTTTCGGGCAGTGAATTACAGTCCAATAGCAAGGGTTATGAACAAACTGACCTGGCAATCACATCCCTAACTTGGGTACTATCGTGGGCTGGGATCCAGAGCACCAGACATGTTAGGAACAGTTCACACAGCAAGGCAGAAAAAACACTTAGGGAAGAATCCCCCCCCCCCCAGAGTAGCATGAGTGCGTCCCGTCCTTAGTGTAAAATGCGGGTGCATCCCATTTGTAGTGTAAGTAAGTGCGGGTGCGTCCCGGCTCAATTGAAACTCGGGTGCATCCCAATTGCTAGCAAAGTAGGTGTGGGTGGTGAGTCCCAACCTAGAATAGGGTTTCTAGGTAGCCCATGGACAGGCTTTGGAGCGATCTGCATCGCAGTCCTTCACCCTATTCACCCTTCAGAAGGGAGACCCAGAGATTTCCCAACTGGCCAGAAATGGCTTGGACGAGTCTGGCCGCGTTAAAATAGAGCAGATAGATGGAGTCTTCTGGGCCATCAATGCCAGTGGTCAGTGCCATTGGATAATGCCCAAGGACCTCAGAGGAGACGTGATCCAGTTCCTTCATGAGCAGGGACACCGTGGACAAGGAGTCACATTGGACAGAGTTAGGGAAACCGGTTGGTGGCCCCAGATGAAGTAAGATGTTAACTAGGGGGTTGACAGTTGCCAAGCTCTAATCAATAAGGGTTTGGCCTTTCCATGCCAACAGCTGCAATCTGTAGGTATTACTATGGGCAACCTGACTCATCAAGTCTACAATGGGTTTCTATGCATACAAATTGTTTTTGGAAGTCTTCTGAGAAAATTATCTCACCCGTATTCTAACACCAGAATGAAGAGCCAATTGGAAGAAGGATTGGGGTATGGCAGTTCCTAAATTCACTCCTCTTTCAATTGCCCCATTTCAGCTAGGACTACAACATTTTTAAGAGCTCCATCACAAGGAAAATACTATTATCCAAACTCTTTGTTTTCTGGAAATAACTATCTTTTTGCAGTATGAATGTATTATGATATATCCTGCTAGGCTCCAGACCACAGCAACAAAGTTCAGCAGGTCTAATAACTTCATTGAGGATCATAGCAAAGCAACTGCTTACATCACAACATTGCCAAGACTAAAAGACAGCTACATTTTCAATATTTTAAAAGCCTTATGTCATGTGGGCATGGCTCATGCCATGTGTGAGTTGTTATGATAATGTTGTATCTACCTAGAGAGGGTATATCTTTGTAGATTATTGTGTAGTTCTAAGTAAAGCCCTACTACATGTGGTACTGAAACTATGTAACTGATGTGCAATGTACAGTGTCATATCTGTTGCTGTATGCTTTGCCTGTCATGCTATGTATTAAGCAGGTCTAGGTAGTAGTTGTTGTTAGTCATGTTTGATGGGATTATTGGGTATCTTGCTTGATTGAATATATATGTATGTTGTATTACGTGTATGTTGTCTGCATAGAAAGTAAAATAAGTGGAGTGGATTGTTATATTGTATAAGGAAATTAGGTAGTTTTGATCCTGTATGTTGCAAGTATATGATGACTAAGTACTATTCATGGAAAAATATTGAGGTGAAAGGATGATGGGATATGAAGTGTTCTGTGAGAAAACTGGGTTGTATAGAATGATAAGAGGGGGAAAATAAGGCAGTAAAAAGAACAGTTCCTGGATGGTGCTTTGAAGGGGGGGACCAGACGCCAAATTGGCCTTCAAAGGTTGTTTTAGGATCTGGCCCAAACCAGTGCTGACTGGCGGACAGTTGTATATTGGTCAAGATAAAAAAGAAACAGGATGATGGGCTAAGGACGTTGGTGTCAGGAAGTGAAGATAATAAAAGAGCAAAGGGGCAGTGGATGTAAATGATCAGAGCAGCCTGGGTAGCATCAGGGACCTGATGAATTAATGAGACATGTGCATTCAACCATGCAGACTGAATGATTGTACCTTGGATCTATGTATGCTTTGTTTGGAGGACGATCTCTAGCTTCAGAGACTTAAATAATGTTCAGTTTGAATCCATACTTCCAGATAAAGAACATTTCTGTCCACATATGTCCTCAAGTAGTAGGGGTGTGTAGCTCCTGTCAAAAGTGATTGATGACTGTCAAATTTGATTGATTGATGACCTGTCAAACTTGATTGATTTATGACATTCCCCAGAGGAGAGAGCAGAGGGGGAGCTGGGTCTGTGAAGACATCCTAGACCAGGTGTGTTTACAGGCTTGTGGGGCAGTGCTTGTTTGTCTGTTTGTTTGCTTGTTTTTGTTTAGTCTCCTTGTGCTGGCCATGTGCTCTCCCTGAGCACACGGTCTGACTAACGAGGGGGAGGAGCCAGCTAGGGGGGAGGAGTCTTATTAGGAGCTCCAAACGGCGCGCGACAAAGGCGCGCGCTGTTAAAGTCCTCTACTTCCATCCTTCAAGTTTAACACTTCACAATCAGTAGAGCAGACATAGCTTATACAGCTGAATTTCAGAAAGAAAGCCCAGTTATTCTTTCTAGAACTGTTTCCTGTACTACTCTCTGTAGTATCTAGGATGGAAGGTGAGGGAGCTGCCACGGTCACCTGTAGCATTTGTGGGATGTTCCTTTTCTTGCCACAAGATGTTGTCGGGTACACCTGCAGCAAGTGCAAGCTGGTGACCTTCTTGGAGGAGAAAGTTTGACAGCTGGAGGCACGAGTTTCTAATCTTCATCTTATTAGGGAAGGGGAGGAGTTTTTGGATAGGGTAGAGAAGACGTACCAGAAGATCGAATGCACGGAGGAGCTGCCAGATCAGGAAGTCAACATACTGTGCCAGGAAACGGAGGCTTGGAGGAATGTCACATGTAGGAGCAGAAGGTCCAGAAAGGTAACAGAGACTCTCAACCTACACAATCGCTTCAAAGTTCTTGGCCTTACGAATGATGAGGAGCACCAGGAGGAGGGAACAGAATGTCCATGAGAAGGAATCCAACTTTGGCAACGGAAACTAGATCAACACTCCCAGTCTCAACAGAATGCCTAGAAGAACATGCTCGTCGAGGAACCCTGGAGAAGCCTCAGAGGAGGCGAGTTCTGGTTGTTGGTGACTCCTTGCTCAGAGGAACCGAAACAGCAATTTGCAAACCGGACAAGCTCAATGGAGGGGTCTGCTGTCTTTCTGGGGCCAAGATCAACCACATAACGGAGAGGCTAACCAGGCCGGTCAAGCCCACTGATCATAAGCCCCTCATTCTGGTTCATGTCAGAACCAATGACACTGAGAGGACCAGCTTTTACCACATTGCAAAGGACTACGAGCTTATGGGGATGAAGCTTAAGGATCTTGGTGCGCAGGTGGTTATTTCGTCTCTCCTCCCTGTTCAAGGATATGGCGCACGTAGGGAAAGGGCAATAGCAGAGGTCAACAACTGGCTCCGCACATGGTGCCACCGGCAACGGTTTGGGTTTTTGGAACATGGCCTGAATTTCCGTGAACGTGGGCTTCTTGCAAGGGATGGGCTGCACCTCACGAAACTTGGCAGGAATGTTTTTGCAAACAATCTTGCAAGGAGGATTCAGAGGTCTTTAAACTAAGTTTCGCCGGGGAGGGAGACAATATTATTCAAGGCCAGGACTCGGTGAGCGCAGGGAGAAAAGGCCCAAATGATATTGGACAAGTAGTACAAGCGGCCAGTGGCAGGAGGAGTAGAAACTATAGTACAGGACTCGCAGGAAGGGCCCGGGGACTTAAGTGTCTCTACACTAATGCACGGAGTATGGGAAACAAGCAAGATGAACTTGAACTCCTAGTACAACAAAATAAATACGATTTGATAGGCATCACTGAGACCTGATGAGATGAGTCTCAGGATTGGAATGTAGGAATAGAGGGATATAGCCTATTTTGTAAAAATAGACCAAACAAGAAAGGAGGAGGAATAGCCTTGTTTGTCAAGGATGTTTTCACCTGTGAAGAGATCCGTAACTTAAAACCAGAAAGCCAGGTCGTGAGCATCTGGGTAAGAATTAAGGGAGTGAGAAACAATAGGGATATTCTGGTGGGGGTTTACTACAGATCTCCAACCCAGACTGAGGACTTTGATGATCCCTTCCTCAACCAAATGACTGCACATTCAAAAAGGAGAGATACAGTAATAATAGGAGATTTCAATTACCCGGATATATGTTGGCAGTCAAACTCTGCCAAGACAGCAAGGTCCAGCAAGTTTCTTGATTGTCTTGCAGACAATTTCATGGTCCAGAAGGTGGAAGAGGCAACAAGGGGATCAAATATTCTAGATCTGATCCTGACCAACAGGAATGACCTTGTTAATGAGGTGGAAGTGGTTGGATCTTCAGGGGGGAGTGACCATGCCCTATTGGAATTTGGCATTCAGTGGGAAGGAGAACAGAAGTGTAGCCAGACACTCATCTTAGATTTTAAAAAAGCGGACTTCTGTAAACTTAGGGAGCTGTTGGCTGGAATTCCGTGGTCAAGAATAGTGAAAGGGAAAGGAGTTCAGGAGGCATGGGAGTTGCTTAAAAGGGAGATACTGAAGGCACAGTCTAAAACTGTGCCAATAAGGAGGAAAAATGGAAGGCATCTGAAGAAACCAGAATGGTTGACAAAAGAACTCTCAGTTGAGCTAAGTGTTTAGAGAAACATTTACAGGAAATGGAAGAAGGGGGAAACCAACAAAGAAGAATTTAAGCAAGTAGCTAGGAGATGTAGGGAGGAGGTCAGAAAGGCTAAAGCACAGAACAAACTTAGGCTGGCCAGAGACATCAAAAACAATAAAAAGGGCTTTTTTCAATATGTCTGAAGCAAAAGGAAAAAGAAGGAGATGATAGGGTCGCTGTGCAGAGAAGATGGCGAATTACTAACAGGGGGAAGAGAAAAGGCAGAACTACTTCACACTTTCTTTGCCTCAGTTTTTTCCCAGAAGGATACAAGCACTCAACCTGGCGGTTGGGGAGCAGGTGAGGGAGCAGGGAAAATGCGGCACATAATAGGTAGAGAGGTGGTACAGGAATACCTGGCCACACTGGATGAATTCAAGTCTCCAGGGTGAGATGAATTGCATCCTAGGATATTAAAAGAACTGGCAGAGGTCATTTCAAAACTGCTTGCTATAATCTTTGAGAAATCTTGGAGGACAGGAGAAGTTTCAGCAGACTGGAAGAGGGCAAATGTTGTCCCCATCTTCAAGAAGGGAAAAAAAGAGGATCCAAATAATTTTCACCCAGTCAGCCTGACGTCAGTACCGGGAAAGATTCTGGAACAGATCATTAAGCAGTCAGTTTCTAATCACTTAGAAAGCAATGCGGTAATCACGAGAAGTCAACATGGATTTCTCAAAAATAAGTCATGCCAGACTAATCTTATCTCTTTTTATGATAGAGTTACTAGCTTGATAGACGAAGGGAATGCTGTGGATGTAGCATTTCTCGATTTCAGCAAGGCCTTTGACAAAGTTCCCCATGACATTCTTGCAAAGAAGCTAGTAAAATGCGGGCTGGACAGGGCTACTGTTAGTTGGATTTGTAATTGATTGACCGACCGAACCCAAAGGTGATCATGAATGGTTGCTTTTCATCCTGGGGAGAAGTGACTAGCGGGGTGCCACAGGGTTCTGTCCTGGGCGCAGTGCTGTTCAATATCTTCATCAACGACTTGGATGAAGGAATAGAGGGCATGCTCATCAAATTTGCAGATGACACCAAATTGGGAGGGGTTGCTAATATGCCAGAGGACAGGATCAAAATTCAAAATGACCTGGACAGATTGGAGAGCTGGGCCAAGGCTAACAAAATGAAATTCAGCAGAGAGAAGTGTAAGGTCCTACACTTCGGTAGAAAAAATGGAATACAGAAATATAGGATGGGGGACACATGGCTGGATAGCAGTACGTGTGAAAGGGATCTAGGAGTCTTAATAGACCACAAGCTGAACATGAGTCAGCAGTGTGATGAGGCAGCCAAGAAAGCCAACGCAATTCTCGGCTGCATCAATAGGAGTATGGTGTCTAGATCGAGGGAGGTACTAGTACCACTCTACTCTGCTTTGGTTAGACCTCATCTTGAATACTGTGTCCAGTTCTGGGCACCCCAATTCAAGAAGGACATGGTCAAGCTGGAGCAGGTCCAGAGGAGGGCGACCAAAATGGTGAGAGGCCTGGAAGCCATGCCCTATCAGGATAGACTTAGAGAGCTGGGTATGTTTAGTCTGCAGAAGAGAAGGTTAAGAGGGGACATGATAGCCATGTTTAAATATTTGAAGGGATGCCATGTAGAGGAGGGAGAGGGCTTGTTTTCTGCCGCTCCAGAGACCAGGACAAGGAGCAATGGATTCAAGCTGCAGGAAAGGAGATTCCACCTGAACCTCAGGAAGAACTTCCTGACAGTCAGGGCTGTCCGGCAGTGGAATATGCTGCCTCGCAGTGTGGTGGAGTCTCCTTCTTTGGAGGTTTTAAAGCAGAGGTTGGATGGCCATCTGTCGGGAGTGCTTTGAGGGTGTTCCTGCATGGCAGGGGGTTGGACTGGATGGCCCATGTGGTCTCTTCCAAATCTACATTTCTATGATTCTATGATTCTGTGATTCTATGACCTGTCAATTTTAATTGATTTATGACCTGTCAAAAATGACTGACATATATCAATCTCCCTACCCCCGCCCCCTGGAAGAACTAGGGCGGGACATCCAGAATGAGCCATGTCCCCTCCCCACCCATGTGGTCCAAGTCATCCAATGGGATGACTTCTAATTCAGGTTCTAATTGGACCCCAGAGGAGTCATGTGACCCCCTCAGATGCACTTGGGCCAATCACGGGTGATTTCCAATTTGTGCTGCCATTGGCCCAGCGGGGTCGTGTCACCCCTCTAATAGCCTGCCCCACCACCCTCGACCAATAGGGACAGATTTGGACCCCTCAGAATCACGTGTGTCAAACCGGCCAATAGGAAGACACTCTTTGAGAGATATATTGTGGGGAGAGAAGCGGCCATTTTTGCATGCCCGGACGAGTCCTGCAGAGACAACATGGAGTCTGCTCCCCATAGGCAAGGGAATTGGAGGGCCCCCTTTCCAAGGTATGATGGTCCTGTGGGCTTTTCTATGACTTTTGCACCTTTGAATATTCAACCTAGAAGGCAGTCGCCGTTTAATGACCCTGAAAACGCACGCTTAACAGTCTGGAGTATGGATTCTGCTGACCAATACCCAGGTATTCAATGTGATTACTGTTGTAATTTAAAAGTGGTTATCCAGAGGCTAGGGAAGCTGGGAATTCCCGATACCCCACAGAGCCCGGATGCAGTGGATTGTGCAGCCACTCAGACTGAACAGGTGATGGATGTGGGAGATGCTGAGCCAACTCTACTTACACTGGTTGAAGAGGTGATGAATGGAGGCGTGGAAACTGATTCAGGCTATAAGAGCTCAAAGGTAAGAGCTTTTTTTATTATTATTTTATTTTTAGTATTGATGGGCAGGTTACCAGTTGACTGGAAGAAAGGGGAATAAGTTGTTTTCTCAAAGCCACCCCCACCAAATATGTATCTATAGTAATTCTCTCTCTTTTGTTTTCCACACAGGAAGCAGAAGACATGCATGCTGATATTGCTGAGAAACAACCTGACAAGAGTTGTGTGACTGTAAATGTTCCACCTACTCCTGAGGAGTAAATACGTTTTCTGGTCTTTCTAGCAATAAAAAGTGGTTTGTATTACATCTGTGTGTTCATACTTATTTAGCTGGGAAAATGGCAGGGCATGAAAAAATCCTAAGGGATATATATTATTCACCAGGGGAAGTTGGTAGCTTTGGCGGAGTGAACCCTCTCTTTCAGGAAGCCAAAAAACAGAACCAAAAACTAAGGAGAGGTGAGGTTTCCCAATGGCTTTCTGGGCAAGATGCTTACATACTACACAGACCAGTGAAAACTCGTTTTAAGAGAAACAAGATTGTTGTATCTAAAGTGGATTCTCAGTGGCAGGCTGATCTAGTTGATATGCATCATTTTTCTAAGTACAACAAAGGGTATAAGCATATTTTAACAGCCATAGATATTCTATCTAAATACGCCTGGGCTTTAGCTTTAAAGGAGAAAACTGGTAGAGAAGTGTCCAAAGCCTTTAAAACCATTTTCATGCAAGATGGAAGAAAACTTGACAAATTACAGACTGATCGTGGCCGGGAATTTCTAAATAATGCCATAAGTGGTCTATTAAAAAAGCATGGGGTTCATCATTTTGTCACCAATAATGAAGTCAAGGCTGGAGTTGTGGAATGATTTAATAGAACTTTAAAAACAAAAATGTGGAGGTATTTCACAGCTAATAATACTTTTATCTATATTGATGTGCTTCCCACGTTTATAAAAAGTTATAATCAAAGTTTTCACCGAACAATCAAAGCAAGGTCTGCAGATGTTAATGACTCCAATTCTCTAGCAGTGTGGAAAACAGTGTATGGAAAGACTAGCCAAACAAAAAAGGAGCTTCCGCTACTCAGAAAAGGAGATCATGTGAGGATTTCTAAAAGCAAGGGTGTTTTTGCCAAGGGATATGAACAGAACTTCACTACAGAGGTATTTCTTGTGGACCAAGTCATCAGAAGTACAAATAGACCAGTGTTCCTGCTGAAAGATTATCACGGGGAGGACATAGTTGGGAGCTTTTATCCTGAAGAGTTACAGAAGGGTACAGGAGTTACAGAAGCAAAACAGGATCAAGTGTACAGGATTGAAAAGATCCTAGCCACTAAAGGGCGGGGTAAGAGAAAGCAGCACCTAGTGAAATGGTTAGGCTGGCCTAGCAAGTTCAACAGTTGGGTGCTTGCTTCTGAAGTTGGTGAACCGGTGTAGAAACCTGGGAAAGGAAAGGAAAGAAAAATGGGGGGAAAAGGATTTTATGTCACACTCCCCAGCAATGCCTGTGCAACAGTTTTTCCACAGAATACAACTTCAAGCTTTACTATCTCTTTAGCAAGGCCCCTGGAACTTCCAGGGGCATGGGAAGTAGGTTTAGCTGAAATACAGTATCCACACACTTGGAATACTATCATTTCTGAGACAAAATTTGTGATTGCAAGTGAGAACAAGACATGGTGCTTCAATCTGCAACGTGGCTATTATTCCAGTGTTTCTGAACTGCTGGAAAACATGAACAACCTGATAACAGCGGGCCGTGACCCTCCTGAAGCGCTTCTACATTATGATTCAGTGACCAGAAAGGTTAGGCTTAAATCAAATGGGCCATACAAAATCCTAACTGGAGGAAGACTAGCCCACATATTAGGATTGCTTCCCAATCAGCAAGCCAAAAATCCACCCTTCACAGCAGACATCACTGGGGGTTTCAACACCTTATATATTTACACAGATATTGTGGAACATCAGATTGTTGGGGACTTCTATGTGCCTTTGCTGCACTGCGTGCCTGTGCAAGGGCAGAACAATGAATGTGTCAATATTGGTTATGACAAACCTCACTACATCCCTGTAAGTAAGCATCACATAGACCCCATCACCACTGAGATAAAGACAGACCAGAACAAAAAAGTGCCATTTCGCTTTGGTAAGGTGATTGTGAAGCTACACTTCCATCCCAGGAGAATACTCAATCTTTAAAGATGGTGATCCTGAAATCATATGGTGACCCGGCCCTTTATAGAGATTATTACAGGGCCCAGGCAGGAAATGGGCTTCCTGGGTATCAGGGGATCCCTGTTATGTATGGGTCTGGGCTTGGTGGGATTTTCAAAAGCCTTTTCAGAAGGCTTTTGAAAAGAGGACTGACCATCATTAAACCCCACGTTAGAACTGCTGTTCATAATATTGCTAAAGATGTGGCTGGTGAAGTGACTCAGACAGTTATAAATAAAATGAATCCCACAGCTCCACAAGAAGGATCAGGCTTGATGTATGTTCAATGGAGGAAGGGTCAAAAAAGAAAAGCATCACGGGTGGGGTTAACAGGTCCTCCCCGAGCCTTTAAAAGGAAGCGCATGGGAAGAAAGAAAACTCAGAACCAGAGAGCTGTAAGAAAGAGGAGGAGGAGAAGCAGGCAGCAGCGGAAACCAGCTAGGACAGATATATTTTAAACACAATCATGGCTCTGAAGAATGCACAAAATCTGAATTAGACCTATTTACTATTGGGCCCACACAGACAAGTATTGAGAGAAGTTTGTATATTGAGGTGCCCCCACTGACAGCTCTGTCAGAATCTGCACCGCTAGATTTTTTCATAGCAGGAAGTGGGGACGATTATATGGATTTGAACGATACCCTCCTATATATTTCTTTTAAAATTGCTAAGGAAGATAATACAAACATTCCCCGAGATGCTGAAGTAGGGCTTGTGAATTATCCAATAGCCTCTATCTTTAGCCAGCTGGACGTGACTTTGGTGGATCGTCTCATCAGTCAGAGCAACAACTGCTATCCTTACAGAGCCTTCATTGAATCTTTGCTGAAGTATAGTGAAGACACCCTTGCAAGCCAATTTTCTGCAGGCTTATTTTACAAAAGATACAGCTGGAGAACATGAATCGGCAGATCTGGAAGGGAATAATCAAGGTTTTATTAAAAGAGCAAACCTGACAGCTGAAAGTCGAAAGGTAGATCTGCTGGGGCATCTCCACACTGACCTGTTTTTTCAAGAAAAACTGCTGCTAAATGGAGTTGACATGAAAATTAAACTTACATGCAACAAGGATGCTTTCATCTTAATGACTGATGATGCAGACAACCAGTACAAATTACAAATTTTATCAACTTTCCTTTTTGTGAAGAAGGTGAGAGTGGCACTAGGAGGCCGGCTAGGTAATGCAGAAGCTCTACTGACATGCAATGCTAAATACCCTGTGGACTGTGTAAGCATGAAAGTTTTCAGCATCCCGAGAGGAAGCTGTGTCTTCAATCAGGAAAACCTCTTTTTGGGCCAACTACCCAAACAGGTGGTTATAGGTCTGGTTGATAATGATGTCTTCAGTGGAGTTTATAACAAAAACCCTTTTAACTTTAAACATTATCACATCAATTTTGCGGCCTTATACTTGGATGGAGAGCAGATCCCAACAAAACCATTTCAACCCAATTTTGAAGATGGAAACTGTGTCAGAGAATACATGAGTTTGGTGCAGATTGCTGGCAAGCATATGAAAGATCGGTTTCTTTTAATCAACCGTGAGGAATATGCGAGAGGTTATACCCCTTTTGCATTTGACCTTACTCCAGATCAAGAAGGTGGGGATCACTATTCTTTGATCAAAACTGGAAACCTAAGAGTGGAATTCCAATTTGCCAGGCCCTTGCCCACTACAGTAAATATGATTGTATATGGTGTCTTCGACAATGTGATAGAGATAAATCACAGGAGAAATGTCCTTTTTGACTATATGTAAGATGGACAGCCTGCAATTAAGCCGCATCCTTTCTTCAAATCCGTACACACAGAAGCTATTCCATGGAGTCTTCCCTTGTGACATGCTCCCTAGAGAGAAGCTGCTACAAAGGCCTATTTGTCTAGCAATCAACACCCACCCTCACAATCTCCCTGGAGAACACTGGCTAGCTATCTACTTAACAGAAGAAAACACTGGTGAATTTTTTGACTCCTATGGACACCCTCCAGATCACCCTCTCTTTCCTAAAACCATCATGAAATTTTTAAGAAAAAATGCCAGCAAAACCATGTTTCGACCCAGACAGGTGCAAGACCCAGACTCTGTGGTTTGTGGATACCATTGTGTGTTTTTTCTGCAGCACCGCTGTAAAGGAATGGCATTTAAAAATATTCAAGACTTATATTCTCATGATCTGCAAAGAAGCGATGAAATGGTGGTAGATTATGTAAAAACAAAGAGAAACATGTTCAGGCATGTCTCAAACATGCCCAGGCTTGTCTCAAACATGCCCAGGCTTGTCTCAAACATGTTTCAACCTGCCCAGGGGTGTACAACCTGCCGTGCTTTTCACAAGTGATCTTCCCAATAAACATATCCTCTAGGAAGGGTTTTTAAAAGAAATTTCTTGTGTATGCGTTTTTTTTTTATCTCAAAGCAAAAGAGTCATAGAAAGCAAAATATAATGTAATTATTATTTATTTCTGTTTCTGGAAAAACATCAGCAGAATCATAAGTGGAGCCATGTAGGAGTGCTAGTCTGTCTCTGTTTTCTCAAAGTCCTGCGGGAGAGGTGGGGTGTGCGAATCAGTCATGGTGTAGATTCATTTGGATTCTTTAGGTTGTCCAAAACCTCTCTGTTGGCAGGATTCCCCACTACAGATGATGGAACATTTAGTTCTGCCATGGCCCTCATAAAAACATCCCAACCTTTTGGAGTGTGTTTGGCAGGTAAGGCATGCATCTCAGTAATAACCTTGACCAAATCCAGCATATTTGAGCCCATTACCGGTTGTCCTTTATACACAAATGAGCCTTTATCATCCCATGAAGAAATACTCTGGTTTTGCTTCATTTTCTTTAACAACACTCTTGCTGCATTCTTGTACCTAGCAGGCAGGTTTTCCAGAACTTCTTGAAAGAGTGGCTCAGAGGGGCTTTCCAAAACATTTTGAGATGGCTGCTGTGGATGAGGTTGAATCAGATTTAGGTTTTCCTTTTCTGCTTCCTTCTGCCTGACATGAGTTAAATACTTTTGAAAAAAACCATCATACTGTTTAGCTTTTTCATATTCTGTTGAGTCAGTCCTCTGAAGAATCCTCTGCATCTCAGCATCCAGGGTATAAATGGCCTTAGTTCTGATGTTCTCCTCCTTAGGAAATGACCTCTTTAATTGCTCTAGCTGACGGCTAGGGACCAAATACATCTTTTCTGCATATTCCATCACCGATTGGCAAACAGGCTCGTTATTAGGGGAACAGCAAAACTTAACAAGGATCCAAGAAAACTCCCAGACTGCTTCACCAAGTGCTTTTTTCTTCTCAGAGAGACTCTTCTGTTACCCAGTGTTTTTATTAGATGACCCTTCTTTTTCAATACACGTACCTGGTGGGGAGATAGAAGAATGTTGCCTTTTAAAGCATTGAGAGCTATTTCTGAAATGGCTGCCACCAGGTCATCTGAAGCTGTGCATAAAAATGCTTTTCTCTGGGATGGAGACACCTTAATGAGAAGTTTTAAGAGAGCTAGGTTTCTTTCCACACACCCAGACATGTTGACCTGAAGGGGATGTGGAAGCAATAGTTGGAAAGGAGTTAAAGGTGAGCCCTTTTGTAAGCAGCTGGACCCTTCTTCACAGTGTATACTGTAGGCCAGTCTGGAGGGAAAAGGTTGATTCGTAACCTATAAGATTCTGGCGTAGTAGCCTGTAAATCAACAACAAGATAGCCATATGCTTTGCTTGTAGCATCAGCAAATGCTTCCATGAAAAACTTAGTGTTTCCTGGGTACATTTGACAAGCCAACGTAGCAATTTGTAATTTATCCCTTGGGTTTTTAAACAGCACCATGTATTTTGCGTGTAAGCTAATGGTGCGGATGCTTTTTCCCTTGCAGAAAATATTCTGTGTGATGAAAAAAACACTCAGATTCCTGTGGTGTACTTACTGGGTAAAGGCTTTTTCAACTTCAGTATTATCAGAGGCAGACAGCATCAAATCATCTATCACCAAGAAGTTTATTTTATTGAGGGGTAACAAATCTTCATTATCAAGTTTATCAGGCAAACCCTCTACAAACTGAATAAAGGGATATTTAGATAGGAGTTCTTTGTACAATGGTTGCCAACAGCTATACTACCACTGAATTTTCTCAGGTAACACAGAAAACATACTATGAGCATTATCCAACATATTTTTTATAAAAACAGTTTTTCCACAGTTGCTTGGTCCTACTAGAATGGCTGAGAAGGGATGTTGCCAGCGTGTATCCATATTCAATAACCATAAGGGAGAGTCTTAAACCCTTCAGTAATGACCCTCTTGTCATAAACCACCCTTTGAGTTTTCCTAAGTTCTTTTGTATGGATAGTCCATTGACGCTTATTTCTTACAATACCTGGTTGCTGCACAACTATCTCATGAGCGCATCCTCCTTTTCTGTCTGAGACGTGGTCAAACACCAGATCTTTAAGACTGTCAAAATTAATTTTTTCACAGTTAGCAACATTCAGGGTAATCCCTTTGACTTTCATGCAAGCTGTACCGCCAGAAAGCTTGTACCCATATGTTTTAGGGCCTACTGACACATACTCTATGATATATTTATCTGGAGGGATTTCACTGGTGAGGTCTCCTAAGTAATCTCCTAAAGGAGGGTTCCTTTCTCCCTCCCTACTCACAAATATCACACTGTCTGTATTGTGGTACAGAATTCTGTCTTGAAGCTTATCTAACAATTGGTAGAGTTCAAGGTGAGCATAAGCTGTGGTAAAGCATGCTATGAACTCATTCTTTCTACCTGAGGTTGTTATGCGGTCCTCAGAATGCTTCCAGGACACACAGATAGCCTCATCATCAATAAATTCAAACATTGAAACTTTGTAAGTGTCAGAAAATAAAAGGTGGAAGAACTCATCAGGATCCCTAACCACTTGTGTGTTAGTCAGGTTTGTTCTCTGCCCAAATTTCCCCCACAATGAATTTAAAAACAGTTTGGCAATTTGTCTCTTTGCAGGCAATTTGTCTCTTCACAGCAATTTCTTCCTTGCGCAAAAGCACCCCCTTCTTTTCATGAAAATCATCTATATATTTATCTTTATCTTCTTCACTGACACACCAGTGAGGATACCCTGAAACCTCCTGTTTCTGGTGCAGATGTAATTTAATATATTTTTCAAATAAAGAACTGTTCCTGTTTTGAAAATGCCACACTTCATAGATTTTCATCACTTTGTATCCCTTTTCCATAGCCACTTTCAGTTCAACAGTACGCCAGGTTCCCACCAAGGCCCTCTCCTCATCCATGTGATTGCAGGGGTCCAACTGTTGGTATTCTGCACAAGTTGCACAGAGCACAAACATCAGTTTACCACTGACTTTACTAGGAAGAACAGGAAAGAACAGCCCACGTGGGGGCAGTATTTTATGCCTGGTGAAGCCAAAGTACTCTGAGAGTGGTTGAAACTTCTCATAGATAATTTTGGGGTGGCCAAGAGGATAGTCTTTTGTTTTGTTGACAAAGGGGTACAGGCTGGTAAAATCATAATATTTTATCTCCTCACCCTCTTTAGGCTTGTACTACAGACAGACTGCATTTGCACAACCCCCAAAGAGAGCATCTCTGGGTTCTATGGCTTCTGGAAACTTAGCTTCAGCAAGAAACTGTTTGAGTTGATCATATGTTTTTAACTAATTTCTCCACTCATGTTCCCAGATTATTCTGACTTCAAACCCCAGACTTTTCAGTTCAGAGCCCTTTTCTGTGTGAAATTGTAAAGAAACTCATATGTTTTCCCCACCAGAGGGTTCCAGTCCTCTGGTGGATAACATACGACACATCCATGAAAGAAACACCCACAGAATTCAAAAGCTGTTTCTTTACCATTTATGACAGCATGGCCATCAAGAAAATATTTGCCAACTTTGACCTCTCCACCTTTTAGAGCATGCTGAATCTGAATGTTTTCTTTATGTTCAAGGTATGAAAGCCATTGAATTGCAGGGGTTGAGAAGTGTTTACATTGGTTATGGCACCTATCAGGCTGTGGGACTGCAAGGGTATCCTCCTCCAGAAACATAAACCAGTACATTGCAAAACACACACTAGCCAGTGTAGGGTACTGTAAAGGGTCTATGGCTACCCAATCTTTCTCTCCTGTCTCTGACTTCTTGTATACCTTTGTCAGATTCATGATTTCATGTCTGTATTTGGTACAAGCTTGTGCAAGAATATTGACATCCTGCTGGCAATAGAATGCCAGCTCTTTCTGCATGTCAAAAGTTTTTGTTTTGTTTTCTACATACCATGCTAAAAAAACTTCCTGTTCCGCAGGCTTCGTAAACTGAACACCATAATCCTCAGCTTTGGACATAGGACCAACAGAATCCCAGTTTTCAGGTGTATTGAAAAAATGTGGAAAATTACCTTTGGAATTAGCAAAACCCAAGGCCTTTGGAAGTTTAGCTAGTGCCATGGGCAGGTGGCTGAGTGAATCAATGAATTTCAAACCTAACCCTTTCACTGTAATACATATCAACTTCCCTCCTTGAGCAATAATATCTACGTCCAGTTTTTCTTTGATCAGCTCCTGAATAATACAGTAAGAATCATAACATTTTGAATTATGGGCAATGATGTGGTATCAGCAAACTGCCCATCTGTTATGAAAGTCTTGATAAACTCAGACATACATCCCCGACCCTTAAATTCCCATGTCTGGCCAGCAGGGTGCGAAGCGGGCTTTTCTTCCTCATGGGCCTCATTCACCTCCTCATTCTTACACCCCTTTTTCTTCTTTTTACTTGGTTTGAGACCCTCTTTAAAACACTCTACAGTTTCCCCTTCAAAGGCTTTAGCAAAACAATAATTAGGAACTTGGGCACCTGTGCATTGATGAGTTTCAATATCAAAAAATATGTACCTGGTGGAGGATTGAGGGTACTTAAGGCGTTTCATGAAGCACAGATGTTTTTCATCCTTTTTAATAATCTCCCAACACATAGAGCATTGCCTTCCTCTACAGTCACCCTCACAATGGTCATATTTGACATAATGACCACACTTTTGACAGAACTTTCTTGGACAACATTTGATTTTCTTCTCCAAGGCCAGTTTTTTATGCCTCCTTAGGCAGGCCATGGATCTACACATCAGCTTGCACTTATAGCATCTTTCCATTTTATCTACAGTAGAGGCACAATCAGTTTCCTGACACATGCGACAGTAGTGCATGCGTGAATATACACTATTGCAATATGTGCAGAGATTCCAGGCTCCAAAAAGACCTTTCACATTGAATACCCCATAAAAGTGACCTTCATGCAATAATACAGTGTATGTTTTTGAATATCGGGGTTTCTGTGTTTTAAAAAGACCCCAGCCATTGTCAGAATAACACGCAACATGGATATTGACCTTCAAATGCTCTTCAACAAGTGAAATATCACTAAGGGATACTTTTTTCTGGTCAGACCAACCTAACTCCTGATGCAGTTTGCTAGCATAGAATCATAGAATCATAGAAATGTAGAGTTGGAAGAGACCACATGGGCCATCCAGTCCAACCCCCTATCATGCAGGAATACCCTCAAAGCACTCCCGACAGATGGGCATCCAGCCTCTGCTTAAAAACCTCCAAAGAAGGAGACTCCACTACACTCCGAGGCAGCATATTCCACTGCCTGACAGACCTGACTGTCAGGAAGTTCTTCCTGAGGTTCAGGTGGAATCTCCTTTCCTGCAGCTTGAATCCATTGCTCCTTGCCCTGGTCTCTGGAGCGGCAGAAAACAAGCCCTCTCCCTCCTCTACATGGCATCCCTTCAAATATTTAAACAGAGCTATCATGTCCCCTCTTAACCTTCTCTTCTGCAGACTAAACATACCCAGCTCTCTAAGTCTATCCTCATAGGGCATGTCTTCCAGGCCCTCACCATTTTGGTCGCCCTCCTCTGGACCTGCTCCAGCTTGACCATGTTCTTCTTGAATTGGGGTGCCCAGAACTGGACACAGTATTCCAAATGAGGTCTAACCAAAGCAGAGTAGAGTGGTACTAGTACCTCCCTCGATCTAGACACCATACTCCTATTGATGCAGCGGAGAATTGCATTGGCTTTCTTGGCTGCTGCATCACACTGCTGACTCATGTTCAGCTTGTGGTCTATTAAGACTCCTAGATCCCTTTAACACGTACTGCTATCCAGGCACGTGTCCTCCATCCTATATTTCTGTATTCCATTTTTTTCTACCTAAGTGTAGGACCTTACACTTCTCTCTGCTGAATTTCATTTTGTTAGCCTTGGCCCAGCTCTCCAATCTGACCAGGTCATTTTGAATTTTGATCCTGTCCTCTGGTGTATTAGCAACCCCTCCCAATTTGGTGTCATCTGCAAATTTGATGAGCATGCCCTCTATTCCTTCATCCAAGTCATTGATGAAAATATTGAACAGCACTGGGCCCAGGACAGAACCCTGTGGCATCTCTAAACAGTTCTGCATCAGTGGGAATTTCACTAGCTATTACTGCCACAAGGCTGGCAGCAAAGCACAGATTGTTGCCCACATTGGTTGGGTCTACCAGGTGTTTTTTTTTTTTTTTTTTAGCAATGATTGAGCTGTAAGGAATAGACCGTATGGATCTTGAACATCCCCCTCCCCGGGGAGCATGCACAATAGTGACAATCAGACTGAGTGTTCCATGTGCACAGATCTCCATATTACTTTGCAGGAGCTTGCTTACATGAGATAAAAAAAGCCTCAGCATTTAAAAGATCCCTGGCTCTTAGAGCTCCATACAGAGGATTTGCTAAACCAGGAGCCTGCAGACGTAACTGAATATAGTCCCCTGGCAATAATCTTGCATTAGCATCATCCAGAATTTGCTGGATAGCCTGGTTTAGGGCAGCCACAGCCTCTGCATATGACCTTATGCGGTCTTAATTTACAAATCTGAATTCTTCAGCAATATGTAATGCCTGGTACCTCTCATTGAACCACTCCCATCTTCCAATCCTCTCTTCAAAGACATGGATGGGCTCTGGGTTATGTGGGGGTGGGGGGTGGGGTGCCAGCTCTGGGGTTTTGGGGGAAGGGGGTGTACTAACACCTTCAGGATCCAGGAATTCTGGCACAGAATGTTGTAAAGCCTCCTGAGAGGGCATCATTTGACAAGCAGATTTTTTAATTTTTTTCTTAGCGTCCTTCCTGGAGGATATCTTTTTTGCTCTGTTTATTATTTTAATAGTCCTTTTTCTCCAGTAATTCCTTTCATTGATAGGTTTCTTTTTCGTTTCCCACTTTTTGGAGATTGAAAATGAGGCTTGCCCCCACCTACTTGCACATTTTCAAAAGGCACATCAATAGGAACCACATAGTCAGACTGGCTTTTAATAGTATCAGAAATATCATCAAAAGCAGGCACCTCGCATTGTAAACTATCTGCAATTTTGCGCAGAGCTGTACGCTGGCTAGCATAACGTTCTAGTCTTCTCAGCAACTGCTGAGTACACACATATAATTGCCGATACTGTGACATATCCTGTACAAGCATTTTTACACAAGGATCAATTGCAGAGGATGAGGATTCAGGTCTTTGCCTCTTATGAGCTGGTTCTTCACTGTTGTCTAAAACAGAGGAAAAACCCAAGCATCAGTAATTGAACCTCCCCCATCTCTCTCAACATTTATAAAACTTTTTACTGTCCAAAACAAACTTATGATAACCATGCTCACCAGTTGCCTTCTTTTTCTTTTCAGCTGCACGCTTGGGAGAAGGCTTATGCTCTGTGATGGCCACTGCAACAGCAAAGCGCTGTATTAGCAAATTCTTATGCTTTTGGCAGTACACCCTTAGCCACCCCCACACCAATAAACACAAGCTTCTGATTTACCAAAATCAGAGTCTTCTAGTTCCATGCTTTTTCTCCTAGACCCTTTTGAGCTAGGTCCTGAAGGGAAAAAATATAGCATGCCTTTTCTTAGTGTAGCAGGGGGCAAAACTCTGGGGATTAACAGACCCGTAAAAAATAACACTTTTACCTGCTTGTTCAGATGACATGGCAAATTGTGTCTATGTCCTGGAAGTCTTCAGCAAAAATCTGTATTATGCACCACTGTCAGAAAGAACAACCAAAAATGAGAATCGAAGTAGTGAGAAATATCATGCTTCATTGAATCTGGAGATAAAATAAACATGGGTAGCCTGAACACAGAGGGGAAAGAGAACCATGCATGGACATGCTAGCTTGAACAGACAGACAGACTGTAGAGAGGCATGCTGAGACTTGCCCAAGTTGCCTAGTAAAACAAAGGATCATGCGCATGCTCTCTGTGTGAGAGTGGTCTCTTTTAGAAACAACCTCAAGAGAACATGCAGGAGCAAACATACCGTCTCCTTGAATGTTATTGGAGTATGGTGTGTGGAGACTCACCCCAAAGGCACCTTCAAAAAGAATATTTATTTTTACAACAAATTTCCTCTAGGGTTCAGAATGAAATGGAAGAAAAGCTAGCCTGTATACTCAGTTCCCTTCAAATAGATTCAGTTGATACTGCCAAGCACACTTTTCAATTAGTGATGGAGACAATGTTTGAAGATGGCCAGAACAACTGGGGAAGAATTATAACTATTTTTGGGTTTGCTGGTTTTCTTGCTAAGACTTTAAAGCAGAATGGAAACCCTTTGCAAGATGGAGCGGTGCAAGATCTATTACAGTATTATGCAGAATGTTTGATAAAAAAACATGGAGAATGGATCACAGAGAACTACAGAAAGGTAACTCTATTTGTGTAAAGTGTAAGGAAACGCATTAGTGTACAGTACTTAACAATGTTCATTTTCTTTTTGTAGGGAGATGGGCTTTTCACGATGTTTGAACATCACAGACAACCTGCAACTCAGTATGTCAAGAAAAGTCTTGTAGCCTTTTTTAAAAAAATTATAACATTCAGACGGCTTTTTCTTCCTGTTTAAATGTTCTTACTGCAATTCTAAATAAAAAAATATGCAAGTATTTGAACTGTTTTTGTTTTTACACACTTGAATGTAGCAGTGCCTTCACAATATATATATTCAACTATATGAACTGATGAGGATCACAATAAAAAATAACAAACACATACATCAGGGATTGTACCATTTAAAGACACACACACACACAGAGCAGCACATATATTAGGGCAATGTAGAACTCCACAAGCATCCACTGTAGCAGTGACTTCACAATATATATACAACTATGTAAACTGATGAGGAGTCACAATAAAAATAACCAAACACATACATCAGGGATTGTACCATTTAAAGAGGCCCTGCCCCACACAGAGACAGAGAAAGAGAATGCATGAATGAAATGGATGCTTTTCAGAAAATAGTAGAACCCCCCCCCCCACACACACACAAATTGCATGAATAAAATAGAAGAGAGAGAGAGAGAGAGAAAATATTACACACAGGCTAACATTATGAACATACTTACCTATCTCAGAAATAAAAGACTATCCTGGGAGGGAGCACAGTTTCTGTTGAGCATCTCCTTAAAGTTTAAAGAACTACTAGAAACCTCTTTACAGTCTTTAGGACTTTTGACATCAATATGTTGGTGAAATCCACAGTTTTAGCCAGGAAGTTCTGGAAATTTTAAACATGTAGACAGGGCTTGGGAAAGAAGATGAGCAAAAGTTTTCACACAGTAAAGGTAATCTCTTTATAGCCATTAGGATTGATGAACTGTCAGTATGTGGTGAAATCCACAGTTTTAGCCAGGAAGTTCTGGAAATTTTAAACATATAGACAGGGCTTGGGAAAGAAGATGAGTAAAAGTTTTCACACAGTAAAGGTAATCTCTTTATAGCCATTAGGATTGATGAACTGTCAATATGTTGGTGAAATCTACAGTTTTAGCCAGGAAGTTCTGGAAATTTTAAACACGTAGACAGGGCTTGGGAAAGAAGGAATGTGTTCTTATTATCAGCCAACAAACTAGTGCACATATTGCAAACATAATAACATTTTATTCCTACTCAGGATTTGGAAAAAAGACAAATAAAACAACAGTTGATTTTCTTTTATTCACCACTTTTATATTTACAGAGGTTAAAGCAGGTTTATTTATTCAACAGTTATTTACAGGTGTTTGGAACCATTTATAAGGTCTCTTTTTAATAACAGTTTGGACATAATCTATCTATTCTTTGTCAATAGGCTTCAGCAAATTTTTGAGACATTGGTAGGATTTTTCAGCTCTCATCATTGTGGTTAGAGTGTAGAACCTGATTCACATTTTCTTGCTTTAACTCCAGAATATTTAAGCCATATGCTATTATGATGATTTCTTGAAGTACATTTGCAAAGCATATTTTACTGCATATTTTTCTCAAATGTTTAGATATAATTTTTTTATTCCACATTAGACAGGTGTGTGACTGCTAAGCATCAGATTTTTCTTGACAAGCCCAGCATTTTCTCTCTAGATATTCATCAAGAACTTTGTTTATAATCACATAAAGGATGACTCTTGTCAAAGATTTCATTGCTCTCCATCTTTTCTTTGATGAAATGGGTGGTGCTTCCAGGCCCAAGATCCTTTGCATTCTGAAATGTGCAGGTTGTGTGATCTCCAGCTCCACAGAGTCCTAAAATTGAATGAAAATAGTTTTAAAATATGTCCTATACAATATGTCTCACCTACTGACCCCCATATATGTCCACAAACCTGTATTTCTCCTGTAGATGCCAACTTCAGCAACGCTATTGTGCATGGCTCCTGGGCATTTCTTTCAGTAACTTGTGTATCATCACAGCTTGTTCCAGGTTTCTACTAATTAAGAACAATAATTATTAGTTTCTGGTCTCCACCAAAGTAGCCCCGAACTCTCCAGAGATGTTTCCCGTTTTACCTGTGCTACAGCATTCTCTGCTGAGAGACAGTCTAACATAATTTGACACATTTGGGACTCATCCTCTTGTAGAACCTCTGGTGGACAATTCTCTTTATCTGCATCCATACTGCATTTCTGAGTGGTGCTTGTCACCTCCATGTTGTCTCCACAGGACTTGTCCGGGCATGCAAAAATGGCCGCTTCTCTCCCCACAATATATCTCTCAAAGGGCGTCTTCCTATTGGCTGGTTTGACACACGTGATTCTGAGGGGTTCAAATCCATTCCTATTGGTCGAGGGTGGTGGGCCGGGCTATTAGAGGGGTGACACGACCCGGCTGGGCCAATGGCAGTGCAAATTGGAAATCGCCCGTGGTTGGCCCACGTGCATCTGAGGGGGTCACATAACTCCGCTGGGACCCAATTAGAACCTAAATTAGAAGTCATCCCATTGGACGGCTTGGACCACATAGGTGGGGAGGAGACATGGCTCATTCTGGATGTCCCGCCCTAGTACTTCCGGGGGGCGGGAGTAGGGAGATTGATACGTGTCAGTCATTTTTGACAGGTCATCAATCAATCAAAATTGACAGGTCATCAATCAATCAAATTTGACAGTCATCTATCACTTTTGACAGAAGCTACACACCCCTACTACTGTCCTCACATTCTGAGTGTTTAAAATGGAGATGGCTTAGAGTCATAGATGACACCTTAAGTGATAAGCTCAATTTTGCCTGCAAAAGTATTCCATTTGCTATTATGAGCATTACCTCATGGCTCTGACTCTGACCCTTTCCGAAAGGGTGCCTGGAGCGTCACGCGATTGTGAGGAGCGATCTGCACGACACATTCACAACCGCATGACGCTCCAGGGGCCGGCAGGGGCCGATCGCACACCTTTTCATTTTCAGCTAGAAGCTGAAAATGGTGCGTGATCACGCATTGCTCCCAGGCCCCACGCGCACTTACCTGGCATGTGGAGTTTCCAGAGCCACGCCGGTCACTCTTCCTGCCCCAGCACAGCCTGGGAAGGTCCTAGGCTGCACTGCAGAAGAAAGAGGTGGGGCTCTCATGCGAGCAGGCAGCTTGTGCAGAGCCGAAAGACCCCAGACACGAGAGCCTCTCGCCAGAGGCTGTTCGCGCAATCCCTGCACCCCAGCGCCGGAAAAAGGTAAGGCGCAGAAAGGCCGTCTCTCTTTATTGTCTGTTACAATGACAATCCTTTGGCCTTGCAACCAGGTGCAACCAAGTACCTGTTATATGTCTCAGTGAAGCTAAATATTCCCTGTTCCCAGCTACATGCCCAAACTATATGCTAACATAAAGCTTATAACAAAAGCAGTGCATCTTAATATAATATGGATTTAACAAGTCATAAGAAAATCCAAAAAGTTTTTTAGACAGAATTTAACACATTGTGACAGGTGCTATATAGATGGATCTTATTCTATTAGATGCAAAATTATTAGGATGCAAGTTAGATTTCATATACATGTTTTCAGAAGGATAAACGGTAACCCTCCAGAAATCACTTTCTAAAATACAGAACAATTTACAGAATTACAGAAATTAGTACACCATCTTCATAATCTATTTCCTCTATACACACACTCCGGGCTGTGCAGCACTGTGGTAGTTTTTGGGGACAGAGGGATTTATATTCTTCCTGTAAACAGAATTCTCAGGACAGAAAACCACAAAGCCCATCACTAAAACAAACTTTCTATCAATGTTGTTAATGTAAGCACTATATTTTCCACACCCCAACTAGTAACAGTAATGCTGAAGTTATAATTGTACATCAAACATGGGCAGATGGAAGGAAAAGAATGTCTGCTAATATCCTGCCTTCTTGTGATGTTTTGCTTCTAAAAGCCTGCACCATTAAATACAAATTAAATGTTTTCACATTTAGAAATATTAGAAAGAATTTGGTAAAGAAAAGGGCTTTCTTCAGAATGATACTTCCTCCCTTTATAATTACATGGAGAGAAAGTGTAATGAAGCCACATTTAAAAAGTAACGTAACAAATGCAGTTACTTTATTAGTATAATGACTAAATATATCTAGTAACTTTTAAGAGTTACTTTTAAAGAACTTTGGTAGACAAATTTTGGCACAATTCTTTTTTTTTTTAGTTATACCAATATTTTATTGATGCTAGATTGTTTCCCTCAACAACAACAAAAAAAGATTTTTTTAAAAAAAAATGGAAAGTAATGGAAAAGCAATGTGGTGCAACAAGCAGCACGAGTTACTTTTTCAACTTTATCACATTGAATGAATAGCAATGGGCTACTTTTCAATTAAGGAGTAATGAGGACAAATTACTTTTGAAAAGTAACTGTCCAACCTCTTCCCAAAAGCAGGCATCACATTAATTCTTTTTTTAAAAAATAATAATAATAAAGTGTGTCTGATGTATTTGCCTTCTTCAAACTGCAGCAATTAAAAGCATCTCAGTAGTCAAATAAAATCAAACTTTATTTTACGGTCCATAAATCCAACATAGTGAACCATCCAGTGGTACAGTATAGAGAAAACACACCTACTAACAATAGGATATAAATATATAAATAGGATAGACTATAAACAGCATATAAAAGCATAAAACAGGGCATAAATGCATTAAATAGTATAAAATAGTATAAAAATACATGAAGTAAATTAAAATCATTGACAACATGGATTATCAGGCAAAAATATAAATAGGTGTTCATTAATTCCATCTCATTAAAACAATAGAATTGGATTGATCTTAAAGTGTATTGCCAGTATCCTGACATAGTTTTGATACTTCTCTCTCTCTCTGATCTTAACAGCTGATGACAGAAATTTAACAACTGATAGGGTTACATTTGGACATATGTCCTCCAACAGGACTTTTACATAGAATTTTTCCGAACGGCCTGGCAATAAGGGACAGATCAGATGATGGTGGCTCTGACTATAGAAAATACAAGATAGCAAAATATACAACATTGATTCAACATCTTGTGACCCACAAGAACAGAGTCTTGAGGAAGTGGGCAACCCCGCAAATCTGCCAAAAAGTAATTCTGAGGGAAAAGCATTGCATCTGGCCTTAGCACAATCAAGTTATTTAAATAAGTAGCCTGATGGAAGAATCCCACATACTGAATATTTAAAGCACTGGGTGAGCAGGATGAGATGGAATTTGCCTGAAGATTGTAGCAAACAATATCCCATAGGCTTTGCTTAATAGATTTTAGTGCTGTCTCATGACCCAAGTTAAGGAGCAAGGATGGAGAGAGGCCAATAGTGACTGCTTTTTGGGCTATATACTTAGACCACCTGCTGATATAGTTATCCAATGGAAAGTGGCCTAATAGACCTTTACCCCACTTTAACAAACACTTTAAGACACTGGTTGAATGCTAGGATCCAGGCCCTTGTAGAGAGAGGGCTTTCTCCTGTTTCCAGTAATAGAACTGAGTTGGGGACATATCTAGGCGTATAGAGGAGTTCCCTGAGGAATTTCACTCTAAAGTTATCTAGTTCAAAGTTAATAGCTTCAATCCAGATGGCCGCTGCATAGAGCAATTTGGGTGTAATCTTTGCTTTAATACCTTTATAGTGAAAGGAACAAATTGATTCCCTTTTGCGTGGAAAAACCTTAGAATAGATGTTTTGCAGTCTAAAGAACCATTCACGGCTAATGATCTGTGTAGGCTCCAGGAAACATTGTGATGGAATAAAAGCCAAGATATTTGAAGCTTTTAAATTGTTCCAAGGGACCATCATTTATACTCCAACTACATGGATGGTATTTGCATTTTTGACTTTGCAGCATTGATTTCAAGTTCATTCATGGAGCAGTAATTTGAGTATTTTCCTAACAGGCATTTGAGCCCTGGTCTAGATCTAGAAAGAATCACTGTGTCATCTACGTAAAGCAAGACTGGGACTTTCCTGTGGCATAATCTGGGCAGATGACCATTTCCATCCATCAGTTCTGCCTTAAGGTCATTCAGGTAGAAGGTTGGCGTGAGGATACATCCCTGTCTCACCCCCTTCAGCATAGGTATAAGTTCGGAGAGATGTCCCTGAGGACTGATCTCAGTAGAATAAGAGGGGCATTTCTTGTCAAATAGAAAGTGACAGGTGGAGGTACTTTTTTGTCCAGCCTCCTTCATTTTGGTTTGCCCCTTGAGGGAATTGTGGAAGGAGGATCCTTTTGGGGCTCTGTTACGTACAGGATAACTCAGTTCCAGAAGATAGGTTTAGAAGCTTGCAAAGCTTTAATCAGGAACAGTGGAGTAACAATTGCACATTCTGGCCATTGCCATGACTAAAAGCGCTATTGGATTTACAGTGTCTTATAAGTAGTAATATTACAAATTTGTGCACATGAGGCTGTTATTTGCCAGCTAATTAAAACAACTCCTTTCACAGACTGAGTTCCCACTCTCCAGTATCCTGACCTTCTGTTTGGGTTTGTTCTCCTTATCAAAGTTCATTAAAACTACATACTCTTGGTTCCCCAAACACTAGTTTCTCATTCACTTTCCATCATACCCTTCCAGCCCCTTTTACATGGCATCAAATAGCAAAGCACTACAAGTATTACATGGCATCAAACAGCATACAACCTGGCATGATAGGGCATTATATGAATGCAAACCTCAAAACACTGTTACTATGGTAGGCTAGCCCAAGCTCGAGGTCTACAATTTAATAGTAATAAAATCAGCTATAAAAATATACTGAAATCTCCATGTGGTTAATATTAAAAATCATTCCACGTGTCTGACAGGGTTGCTGGAAGAGCACGTAGACAGGCACGGCCAAATGACCGCAATTAGGAAAATTCAGGTCTGGCCAGTAAATTAATCTGTCATGGAGCCCTAGGAACCCTCCAGACACACTTAGTTATCAAGGACACGAAAGGATTCTCAGCCCTGAACCATCAGCTTGACAGGATTAGCGCTTCTGACTACACAACTGTCAAGCGCTCTCCATTTGCATACTGTCTGGGCTATTGACAACCCAGACGAAAACCCATCAAGTCAACCACTAACCTTTTGGAGGCTTTGTCTCCGCTTGAGAATCTATTGTTCTCCCCGGGAAAGGATTAGCTTCCAGGTAATCTTCCCCTATAAAAACCCCTGATTTTGAGCGCTTCCTCAGATCGCTCTCGGCTTCCTCCCTGTCCTGCTGCCGCTCTGCTGGCCAAAGCCTTCCCCTCAGCCTCCACGTGCTGAGATTCACCGCTCCCAACTCTCTGGCTCTATTTCAGCTTCCCAGACTACAGGATCAGGTGTAGTATCCCCAATTTCCCTCTTTAAATCCCCTATCAATTTTCCTCCCTTTATTTTTCTTAGGTCTGTGTGAGTGAGTGCGTAAGTGCACAGTGACTTATTTTTAAAATAATGAAAATAATTATAAATTTATTTTGTCTGTGTCTTGACTCGGCCTGACCCTGTAAAAGCTGGGTACAAGGCCTCGCTAGGTTACCCTACCTCTCTGGTGTGCTGACCTTAAACCCAGGGTCAGACTAGGTGTCCTTTGAGGGATCCCACAGGACTCGGGCGGTGACCGGGACCCCCAGAAACTCCGGCAACCTATCTGGTGACTGGGACCCCTCTCCCCCGAACTTAAAACCATTGATTTGGTGACCAGGACCTCCCGGAACTTAAAATAACTAATTTGGCAATCGGAACCTCCAGGTCCCCCCCCCCAGAAAACAACACTACATGTGGGTAACAACACTACATGTGGTTAGGATGGAATTAGGATGCTATGGTAGGGAAACTGACCAGGAGTGGAGCCCCAAGGGGACAACCCCCACAAATTCCCTCAAGGGACACTCCAAAATCAGGGAGGCAGGACTAAAAGGATATCCCTCCAAAAAGGAGACAGGGCCACCTGTCACTTTTTGCTTGACAAGAAATACTCTCTTTATACTACTCATCTCAAAATGAGACAAAGGTATCTGGGGGTTGCAGCATTTGTTGGTATAATTCTGGAGTTCCTTTTTTTTTTTAAGTCCAAATGACATTTTTCTTGTCCCAGACTATTTTCTGTAAACTCCTAGAGCCAGCTGCAACATTTTATTCCCATCCTCAATTTCTTGTCAATTCCAAGACAAACCTTTCACTTCTCTTCCTTTGCCTCTTTAACTTTTTTTTTTATGATGACTGGCAAAATCCAAGGAGCTGTATTGTGAGGTCACACCTTTTTAGACAAATCTGGAAGTGCCTTAAAGTAGGATTTTAAGCGTGTATTTCATGTAGATAAATTACAATTTAAGTTTTTTCAAATAATGAAATAGTATCTTTCTCTTTTGAGACATTACTCCTGTTAGAATTTCATGTTAAATATCTATAAACCATACTTAAGCCTGTAGTTTAGGACTCGCATCTATAGCACATAATGTAGAAAGGTCTTCTACCACTTCCTGTTGTGTCAGTTGAAATTTTACTGTACTTTCATTTGCCATTGCCATTGCCATTGCCACTGCCATTTGCATTTCATCCATGTCACATCTAAATTTTCCCAGGAAATCTCTTCCTTTCTGTAGAGAATTCAATTGAAACCTTTGTCATTTAAAGGTAAAAGTCACTCCTTCCAGTTTATCCCATCTAAATGAAATCCTGTTCCATTTAAGTTTATCTGTCAAAAAAGAAAAATCTTTTATCGTGTCCAATATCCTTATATGAATTTCTTCAAGAACTTTAACATCTGTTTTATTAATCTTCAATCTGGTCTCAAAGTGCTGTAAAACTTTTTCTCTAGATTTTTTCCTTTAAAAAAAAAGGGCAAATACATTCCTTGGAACATTTTTTAATCTTGCAGATCATGTGTTGATCCTATAAACTTCATCAATTGCTTCTTCCATATCATCTTAATCTCTTTCCAAAAATTTGCTAAAGATTTAATAATCTTTTATTTGATATTTTCCCTAGAATCTTCCAAAATTCATCCCAATCTCAAACGAATTTTTTTTCTTAATTCTTTTTATACATTTTTTTATCAAAACACCAATTTTAGATACATAGGAGCACCTAAAGAGATAAATAACACTAAATTAACAACACTAACAAAAAACAACTTAATTTTAAAAAGACAAAAGACAAAACTAATCTAACATAAAAATGGGGCTAATAAGGTGTGCACATAATTTCCAGTCCCCCAACTGACAGTTATAAATTATAATAGTAGATATATTTCCTTTCCATTATAACGGTTGCATATACTTCTGCTATTAACTATAATCTGTTGTGTGCCTTCATGTCAAGTCATTAACTAAAATCTGTTGTTGTGTGCCTTAAGGTCATGGGATTTTCTGGGGCTGAAAGTATGTGACAGATCCAAGGTCACCTATAGGTTTCCATGGTCAAGTGATGAATTGAACTCTGGCCTCCAGAGTTGTAGTCCAGTGGATTAACCTCTACATCACACTGGCTCATAATTACCAGCTACTGATATTCAAAATCTAAAATTGAAGTTCTCTCCCAATGTTCTTTCATATAAGCAATCAACATGTCCTAATCAGTCTTAAATCTGCTCAGTGTTGCTTCTTTGATCAAGATATTCACTTTATCAATTTCTCCTAGATCTTTAGAATATCTTCTATCAATTCATGTATCAAAAACCAGAATTTCTTTGCTTTCTCAAATGTCCATGACATGTGAAAGAAATCCCTTCTTTCTTTTTACACTTGAAACAAATCTTAATGGGTCCATTATACATTTTAGACCATATTTCTGAAGTTATGTACCATCTGTATATTATTTTACAAAAAATTTCTCTAAGGTCATAATGTAAATGTAAATTTTCCCCATTGTTCCCTCTATATGTTATGACTCACATTATGTGCCCGTTTAATCATATAGTCTTTTTTTAAAAAAATATTTTTATTGAACATTTAATTTGAAAATAAAATCCCCCCTCCCAACTTCCAAGCTTACATTTACCAGTTGAATCTGCTTATTTTCATTACATACATTCATATATGCATAATTTCTGCTTAACACAAAGTAAAATGATTACATTGTTTCTTTTTCATTTCTTCTACCTTTGCATCTTTACCCAATCCAGAACTACTCTCCATTCCCTTTCAAAATTCTGGATAGGTTTATTTTTCAAAGAAAATGTTATCTTTTCTGTCTCTACCATAATCATATAGTCTTTTACTCGTCCACCCTATGTCTCCTATCTTAATAGTTATTTATACATTTTAACTATCAAATGTTCATCACCTTTACACAATTGTTCTTCAAATTCTAATTTAGATAAGTGAAAGTCAAATGTTTTCCCCACTTTAAAACATCCGAATAACTGTCTATATGCAAACCACTTTCTTGAATCAGTTCCTCACTTGTTGGCATTTGAAATAGGTCTTTTTTTATCCATAAGCAATCTCTATATGTTAACCATTTATTATTTGTCTCTTAAACAAAGCTTTCTGTGGCAAATTCCATAAAGCCATTTTAGCATATGATTTCATCTTATATTTATTCCAGACTCCTAATCTTGTTACCTCAAAACATGGGTGCCACAAGGGCCCACCAGCGATGCCAGTAGCTCTGTTTGAAAATAGGGAATAATTAGTCAGAAGGTCTGCAAGCTGGAGCTGGGTATGTTTAGTCTGCAGAAGAGAAGGTTAAGAGGGGACATGATAGCCAAGTTTAAATATCTAAAAGGATGGCACATCAAAGAGGGAATGGGCTTGTTTTCCACTGCTCTAGAAATTAGGACAAGGAGCAATGGATTCAAATTACAGGAAAAGAGATTCCACCTAAACCTCAGGAAGAACTTCCTGACAGTCAGAGCTGTTCAGCAGAGAAATATGCTACCTAGGAGTGTGATGGAGTCTCCTTCTTTGGAGGTTTTTAAGCAGAGGCTGGATGGCCATCTGTTGGGAGTACATTGATGTGGGTTCCTGCATGGCAGGGGGTTGGACTGGATGGCCTCTGTGGTCTCTTCCAACTCTATGATTCTATGATCTTGAGCACGAGGTACCTCTTCTTCTTCTTCTTCTATATTGCCATTATCTGTTGCCATTGTTACTCTGATTCCTGGGGGTCCAGGGAGGGACACCTAAATGCGCTCTCAATTTATAAGTTGGGGAAATTAGCCAAGAGCACAGCCTAGCAATACGAGAGGCAGGGTAACGTAGCAAGATCTTGAACCTTATGTTTACGGGGCCAGGCCGAGTCAAGGAGCACACAGAAGTAGAAATAATAACTGTGGTTTTATTAAAACACAATCAAACAGTGTATGTGGCACACTCACACAAGATAACAAAAGAAATAAAGGTTGGAGTGGGATAGAGGGATTTTTAGAGGAGTTGCTGGTTTGGGTAATACTTCATCTGTCCTGAAGCCCGGTTGGAAGTGGAGAAGCTGGGGAACGTAGATCTCAGCACGTGGAGCTGAGGAGAAGGCTTGCTGGACAAAGCGACAGCAAGGTGGGATGGAAGCCAAGAGCGATCCAAGGAAGCGCTCAAAGTCAGGGGTTTTTATAAGGAGAATTGTGACCGCAGGCTAGTTGGGACTTGGGGAAAACAATAGATTTGGGGCTGGAGACAAAGCCTCCGAAAGGTCAGAATTTGAATGATTGAATTATAGCCAAATTGTCAATAGGGTAGCCAGTATCCAAACGCGGATTACTTGAGCGTTGTATAGTTTGATCGTCAAGCTGCCATCGCGGGGCAGAGGATCGTTTGAAAGTTGCGTGCATATTTAATGAAGGTACTTGCCTTGAGGTCTCCTGAAGCTGCGAGTAGGCTATTTCTGGCCTGCCTGTATTGTTTTGGAATATTACAGCGATTATCGGCCGAGCCTGTATGTGTGCTTGTCCGGGGGCCTCGCAAGCACGTGGAGGGGAATGGGTATGTGAGGCCGAATTATTGATATCAAGGGATATCTTTTTATATCCCCCAAGCTCGGGCTAGCCAGGGCAGTAACACCATCTTCTATTTCTTTACATTGATTATTATACTAGTGCTGTTATAGTAGTAGTCCCTGTGAACAAGTCCCTGAACAGTTGCATTCAGGGTTCTGATCCTATTTCTTTCACCTTTTATTTTTGCTTCTCATCTGTCCTTAATTGCTCAGAGAGTTTCATCTGTGACCTATTGAGGTTTTTCTTTATTTTTGGCTGTGTCTGTCTGCATTCCTCCCTAGCTTCACACAAGAGTTCTTCTGGCTACCAGTTAATCAGGCTTAATAGTGCAAATCTGATCTTTACATTCTGTTTAAATTCTACAGGAATGTTCTCCAGGCTGTACTTTGGCACTGTGGTTGGTTTAGTGTTCTTCTTTAGCTTTATTTTCTTATATTAGCTGTTCATAGTCTGTGCCTTGTGATATACAGGAGAACTTCATCTCCAGAAATTAGGTTTAGAGGTTTCCAAGGCTTTATTCAGGTACATTGAAGAAAACAGCTGCACACCTTGACAATTTTAAGTCTACCAAAATTTTAAATCTACCAAGATATTCACCTATTTCTTCTCACTGTAGATCCCTTCACTGGCTCCCAGTTCAGCCAGGACCTGTTTCAAACTTTTGGTCCTGGTATTTAAAGCTTTGTGTTTTAACCTCCCTCAGCACCTTGCAGCTCAGCTTGTTTGGTACATTCCATCCAGGAATCTAAGATCTGCAGGCAAAGGATTATTGTCTGTTCCATCAATGTATATGGCTCTGTCAAGGCTGCAAGCCTTTCAAGATCTGGCTCCGCATTTGTGGAACAGCCTTCCTTTGGACCTCCTGCTGGAGGAGGATCTCACCTATTTTCATAAACAGTTGAAGACTTTCCTCTTTGACTCTTCATCTTAAGCCATTGAGTTGTATTTAAGGTGCTGAGATGGGTAGTGACTGGTGGGGTATTGGGGATTTCATGCCATGTATGATGTATTATTGTGGTTTTTTGTTTTAATGTCCTTGTCTCTTATTGTATATGATGTTGTTGTTGTTCTGCCCTTTGGTGGAAAGAGAATTATAAATAAATGTTGCGGTTATTATTATTATTTGCCAATATTAAAAAACTATTGGATTTACAGTACTATATAAACAATTACATTTCAAAATTAGTGCACTCTGCTATCCCATTTGGAAACAACTACGAGCAACATTTTTCCTGGGCTTATAATCCCCTCCTCCCATGTTCTCTCAGAACCAGCCAAAAATGTGATCTTGCAGCAATATCTGTTCATTCTTATCACAGGATGCGCATGCACTGGAGAAGAGGATACTCGCCTTCCCAACCTCTCCTCCCTAAAAGACTTAAAATTTAGAGTTGTTACCTCTCTGATTTAAACTTGGACTGTAAAATTAATAGAAGTGCATAGCACTGACTTTGGAGAACATGATCTGCTGCTGTGAAACTCCTTTTAAAAAGAAAGAGATAATTGGGAGAACAAAAGACAGCTGCTCCTGTGAGAGTGATCTATGGTGACCGACAGAATGGAGTTGGATGGCAGTGCAGTGAGTCTTCCCAAAGAAGTCTCATTAGCAGTCTTAGGATCATAAATTAGACAAATTGTTCCAAGCATTTCAAAGTGTTGAAATAACAATTAAGAGTTTTGCGGACCAGGTAAAGGAGGTGAAAAAGATGGCCGAGGAAGCAAGAGACAAATCAGATGTGAATGAGAATGAGATAGAAAAGTTGAAAAAAGAAATGGCAACACTAAAAGAAAGATTTATGGATTCTAACAACAGACAACAATGCAAAAATTTAAGATTGAAAGGTTTTAAGAAGTGAATTGAATCATCTGACTTAATTGCTATACTGGTGACATGATGGGAGAGTTATAGAATAAAAAGTTCCCCTGCTGATCTGGATAGAGTGCACTGGAATATTGGAGGACAAAAATACAGAAATCAACATTTGATAATAGCCTTTGGAAGAGAAAGTTTGAGAGATATGCCCCCCCCCTCAAAATGAGATCAATACAAAACTTAGAATTCAAAGGACAAAAAATTCAAGCTTTTCAGAACCTGGCACCAGAGACAATGAAGGAGAGAGACCGTCTTCGAGACATAGCTAAATGTCTGAGGGGAGAAGGCATAAAATATACTTGGGGTTTCCCTACAGCTATCCTCGTTTTCAAGGATGGAGTGTTACTGAAAGCAAGGAATGTGGAGGGAAGTCTGTGTATGTTGGAACAGGTGAGAGTCAAGGAGAAAAGTAAAAGAGAAACTCAGAGCAGAGTGGATGTAGAAAAATGAAAGTGAAGAAGATTTGGAGAGCCAAGGATGTAAGAAAGAAGGAGAAGGAAAGAAGATTTAATAAAAGAAAGAAACGCGATAAGACAGTTGAGAAACATGGACAAATGAGTATGATAAAGGAATGATATATAGAGATCTTGGTTGAAGGTATCTTGTAAAAGTAATAGCTTATATTATCTTATTACAGCTGTCACCTTTACAAGATACCTTCAACCAAGATCTGTCTAAAAAGTATTAAATATGGAGAAGAGATAATAAAAATAAATAATGGGAGGGGACAGAGGGCCAAGGGAAGGATGCAGCCCCACATAAAGTTTTTGACATGGGTAATGGGCTGGGAAGGCTTTATATCTCTTCTGCTAGGGAGTGAGAACCTGCATTCAAGAGGGGGTGGGGGGAGGGGTAAAATGACAGCCAAGAGGAAAATGAAAGAGATAGGGATAAGAATGATGATTAAAGGAATTGGTTAAATGAATAATTTGACCATTTTTCAGTTAATGTAAATGGACTACATGCCCCAGTGAAAAAACAGATGGAATAAAATACTGAAGGAGGAAAGAATCCCTATAGCTATGCTTCAAGAGACTCACAAAAGGAAAGGTAGGGTAAAATTGGTCAACAAAGGATGGGACTTGCAATTTGAGTCAAGGGGAATGAATAAAGCTAGAAGAGTAGCCATATTAATAAAGGATGAAGTTAATTCTCAAGTTAACAAAAAAGAGTTAATGAAGGGAGGTATATTTTTGTGAAAGGTAAAACTGGGAAGATAATGGTCACTTTCGCTTGTCTTTATGTCCCAAATAAAAACCAAGGTAAATTTATAAATAATGTGTTAACATTATTACAGGATTACTAAAGTAATCAAACTGTTTTGAACTAAATGATATTGGAAATATGCATAAACATATTTTTGGGATGCATTTAAAGCAGTGATAAGAGGGAATTGTATAGGTATGGACACTGGAATTGAAAAAAGCTTATATAGACAAAATTTAAAAGAAATGGAAATGTTACAAAAGGACTATAATAAACATAAAAGGATATTGATAAAGAAACAATGGGAAAGAAAAAAAGAAAAAATTTTAAAAAATAGATCAAGCATCAACATTAAGAAATCAAGTATTCATTAGGAATGAGTTTAGAGCATGGGATAGTAAAAGCATGAAGAACAAGGCTAGATTTCGGAGGAAAAAAAGAGGGGGAAAGATGATTAACAAAAAAGAAGGGGATGATGGGGAAATAAGAATTGAGGATGAGAAAATAAGAGAAATTATGGCTAAATTTTATGAAAAATTATATAAAGAGAAAGATCAGAAAATAAATATAAAGGTTAAATTAAAAGATACACAGAGAAACTATATAAATTTTTCCATAACAATGGAGGAAGTAGAAAAAGTGATAGAAGAATTAAATGGGATTAAATCCCCTGACCCAGATGGATTTACATTAATCATATGGTTAAAGTTTATAATGAAATATTAAATAATAAAAAGATTCCTGAACATGGAAATTGTCAGAAATTATTTTAATTCTCAGACTGAATAAAGAACCAAATAATTCTGAATTTTATCATCCTATTACATTAAGTAATCAAGATTATAAAATTTTTACAAAAATTCTAGCAAATAGATTAGAAAAATATTTACCTAAATTAATTAATGAAGATCAGTACGGGCTTATAAAAGGAAGGTATATTCAAGAATCAATTAGAAATCTATTTAATATAATATCATGCCAAACAAAACTGTAACAAATTAGCATTAATAAAATTTTGTGTGTGTGTGTGTGTGTGTGTGTGTGTGTGTGTGTGTATGGCATTTGATTCCATAAATCATTGTTATCTTCATAAAATTTGTAGAGAAGCTGGTTTAGGTGATAAGTTTAGTAATATTATTATGGAAATATAAAAATATGCTGAATCATAAATTATTGTAAATCGGGAGGAATCTAGAAAAATCAAAATTAAGAGTGGAATGAAACAAGGATCCCCTCTATTATTTACACTGGCAATAGAGCCCTTTGCAAATACAATTAGAGATGACAAGGAGACAGAATGATACAAAATAGGTAAAGAGAAGCTGAAAATAAATTTATTTTCTGATGATGCTGTGATAACAACACAGAAACCTCTTCAAACTATAATTAAATTAATAGAAATATTTCAAAATCTTTACAATTTATCAGGGCTTATGTTACGTATAAATCAGAAATAATGTTTTTGACTACAGATTGGCATGAACAAAAAAGGATACAAATCATTTCAGGATTGAAATTAGGGGTTAAAAATATGAGATACTTGGGTGTAAATTTATCAACTAAATCAGACAATATTATACGAGGAAATTATAATCACTTATGGAAAAAAATAAGTAATCAGATTTCTAAACGGTCTAGAAAAATTGGAAAATGTTAACAAAAATAAGAATAGGTTGTTGTGGGTTTTCCAGGTTTTGAGGCCGTGTTCTATTAGTATTTTCTCCTGACATTTTGCCTGCATTCAGAGGATCTTCAGAAGATGCCAGCCACAGATGCAGGTGAAATGCCAGGAGAAAATACTAATAGAACACAGCCTCAAAACCCGGAAAACCCACAACAACCTATGGATTCTGGCCGTGAAAGCCTTTGACTTTACATCAAAAAATCAGAATGTTTAAAATGACATTATTACCAAAATGTTTATGTCTCTTTCAGACTATCCCAGAAATAATTCCTATAAATGTTATAAGGAAATGGGATACTTCTATTTTAAGGTGGATTTCCAGAAACAAAAGGCATGGATTACTTTCCATTGTTATATGGACATCAAACAGATGGAGGTTGAGGGAGTTCCCTCTCTTGAATTATATTTTGATGCAATTCAATTGCTAAGAATTTTAGAAATATAATATGATCAACAAAAAAAGTGGATTAAATAGAAAGACAAAGCAATAAAATAGATTATGAATCTGTCTTTGAAGTGGGGATAAGGAGTACGAAGGATAAAGAAAAAATCATTGGACGTATGAAGGTGAATTTTAAACCATGGGATAAGTGAAGCCAAAAAAATAGGTATTAAAAATGGGAAATGGTTACCAATAGAATATTTAAATAGGAGTAATAATGAAGAGTTTGGGAAAATATTTAAAAAAACTAAAGACAAATGGAATTAAAATTACTGGAGATTTATATGATAGGACAGGGAAACCAGTAGAGGAGAGATTATTGATTTCAATGGTCAGAGGTCAGCATTGGATTCAGGCAATAAAAGGGATCATTAAATTTGTACAGGAAATAAAATTGAAGACAGCAGAACAGAATATGTTTTTAGAGGAAATAAAAGAAGAATAAAAAGGATTAATAGGGAAAATTTATAAAAAATTGTTAATAGCCCAGTATGGAATGACACAGGGGTTGACAATTAGTTGACAAAAAGATATATCGATAGATAGAAAAGAAATTAAAATTTGGTTACAAGAAATTGCTAAAAAATAAAAATAAAAATGTAAAAGAACAGCAAATGGTATATATAAACAGCAATTTTTCACCAAAATATTGGCATGGATGTGGAGCTAAAGTTATTTATATACATATGTGGTGGGAGTGTCCATTTATTCAGGAATTTTGGAAAGAAGTTAAGAAACAAATAAATATAACAATAGGGAAAGAGGTTCAATTAAGTAAAGAAAATTGTTTAATCCTCAGTTTAGGGACAATAGGCTTAAATAAGAATGGAAGTTATGTAATTAAATAAATTTTAAAAGCTGCTCATGCTGTTACTGCTTTAGGGTAGAAAAAGAAATCAATGTGGAATGAGTTTTATTTGATAAAATATATAAAAGAAGTTATATTATTTGACTTTCTTAGGGAAAGAAGGCTAAAGTATAGAAGACAATGTTTTAAAGAATCATGGAGTGATGACTGGAAAATAATGGTTGGGAAAGTAAAAGAAAAATACGAAGATGTGACAAATTTGATTAAGGTTATATCCCATATCTCTGAAAAAGCTTTCTGATATAAATTGATACAAATGTGGTCTGGACCCTCTGTTAGCCATTTGGGGGGGGGGGGGGGGGTTAGGTTGGATAAGTTGAAAAAGTATTGCTGTAAAAAAAATGTCCTTGTAATAATATTATAATACAGTATATATTAATGTATATTAAGTACGTGATTCATAGTAAAAGAGAACAAATGAAAAAACAAAAAACAAAACAAAACAAAAAGATTGTTAACCAAACATTTCTAGATTGACAGCTTCCCATCAATCACCTCATCCCATTCTTCCTCCTTACACAGCAAAACACCCAAGCATTGCTGTAAAACATGTAAAACACGACAGGAAGACTGCAGCCAACCTGACATTCTTCTCACCCACCAAGACTGTTTCCCCCTTGCCTTTCTATCCTGGCTTATTTGGGTATGTGTCATAAAACTTGTGAACCAAGTGGGGAGCTCTAACATGTTGCGTGTCAACCCCTTTCCATTCAACAAAATACTGGATTTGCCTCTTGTGTCTTTGTGAATCTAAAATTTTAGAAATTAATTAGTGCTCATCCTGCCCCACCATGACTGGTGCAGGAGTGGCTGGCTGTACAGGATGCAACTCATCTGGTGCAGCCACCAGTTTGAGAAGGCTGGAATGGAAAACAGTGTGGATTTGACTGTATTCCACAGTCACATAACCATATAGGGAGAAACAGTCTATGTATTTAGAATCCAGTTTATTAGAAGATTGAGGGCACTTCAAAAACTTTGCTAAACTGGCATACAACAATACTGCCTATTAAAGTACTGGCCATGCTCCTTTTGAAATTATGTACTTGTTACTGCAGTTATAGTCCGAACTTGTGGGATATTAGATATCATTTGATATCAAGAATTTGGCCTTCACTACCCATTCGTTCCCACGTGCTTGCGAGGCCCCTGGACAAGCACGCACACAGGCGCGGCCGAAAATAGCTGAACCATTCAAATCACAATCCAGGCAGGCCAGTAACTGCCGATTGCAGCTTTAGGAGACCTCAAGGCAAGCACCTTCTTAAGGTCACATTATGTATGCAGGCTGTTTACAAAAGATACCCTGCCCCAAGCAGGCAGCTTGACGAGCGGACTATCCAACTCTCAAGCACTCCGCGTTTGCATACTGTCTACGTTATTGACAACGCTGTCATAATCCAATCATCTAAAGTACTGACCTTTCGGAGGCTTTGTCTCCAGCCCAAAATCCATTGTTTCCCCCGGGAACGGACTAGCCTGCGGGCACATTTTCCTCTATAAGAACCCCTGACTTTGAGCGTCTCATCGGATCGCTCGTGACTTGCCTCCCGACTTGCTGCCGCTCCGTTTGACAAGCCTCCCCTCAGCCTCCACGTGCTGAGAACCTACGCTTCCCAGCTTCTTTTCTTTTACCGGGCTACAGGACCAGGTGTAGTATTTCCCCCAAACGTCGAAAATCCCCTATCTGTTTTCCTCTCTTTATTTCCTTAGGACTGTGTGCGTGGCTGTGCAATTGTGCAGTATTTCTTAATTCTCTAAGTGAGTGAGTGCGTACGTTTGCTGTGATTTTATAAATAAAGGAAAACAATTATTTACTTCTGTTTGATTATTGACTCGGCCAGACCCCGCAGACACTGGGTAAAAGATCTCGCTACGTTGCCCTGCCTCTTCCATTGCTAACTAGTGCTCTAGCTAATTCCCATTCCCCATTATTTTGAGCACATTGAGGTGTCCCTCCCGGGACCCCCAGAAATCAGGGTAACAGACTGGCAGACACTGAGGCATTTGCTTGAAGTTCCAATTCTGAACTTACTTCTGATTGGCATACCCTTTTTGGGTTTTGTTAGCATAGTCCAAAGCCAAGATTGTGGCCAACCAGGCAGGCTTAACCTTTTGTGTCCATTCAGTCACTGGGTGACAGTTAGTCTGGATGACCTTGAGGGATGATTCTCAGTCCCAGCCACCAATAGTCCTGCCTTGTGAGGTACAACATTTTGAACAAATTCCAAATGCCCAGCTGATTTGACATTGTGACAGAGTTGCAAAATCTTTCAGAGGTATAAATTTCTTCTCCTTTACATCACACTATTTCTTTCCATGCATTCCATGTTCTCTGGCCCAACCGTTCCCTCTCATTGAGTTACACAGGCTTTTTAATAAGGTTTCCGGGACCAGTTCAGCTTGTCTTCCCTCCATGCTTGACTGCAGGTTGTAACTGCTAAGGTGTAAGTATAGTGTCAATTGTCCCTTTTTTCTGGCTCTCATGCTAAGACAAATGGGACAAGGTATCAATTAAGAAATTATTTCTTCCCTGGTAAGTATATTTGAGTGAACTTCAGTTTATCGAAAAACTCTGCCTACCGGTATACATATGAATCAATGGGAAAAGCTATGGACAAAGGATATTGAAAATGTACTATGTTATTATCTCAGAGAAATGTATTATAAGATGATATACCTTTACACTGGAGAGACTAGCAAAGATGTATAAAGAGATGAAGGCCAAGTGTTGGAAATGTCAGGACTACACTGACTCCTTGTATCATATGTGGTGGACATGCGATAAAACTAAATGGTTCTGAATGAAGATACAAAAAATGATGTAAAAGATTTTAAAGTCTCAAGTACCTAAAAATTCTGAATTATCTCTGTTAAGAATCTGGGAAGAAGATAAAACAGTGGATAAGAAACAATATAAACTGGTACAATGTATGTTGTTAGCAGCAAGATTAGTGTATGCAAAATACTGGGGAAAAAAAATCAGAGATACCAACAGTGGGTGAATGGCTAAACAGAATTGATGAAATTGAAAAGTTTAGGTACAGGCTAAAAAGCAGAACACAAAATGAATTTTCGTTTGAATGGAAGTGGTTGTTTGATTTCTTAGAAAAGGATGGTGATCTGATGACAATAGGTTTTGATATTTAAAATTAATGTTACTAAATGAGAAGTATAAAAGTTGTTTTAGATATATTCTGTTGTTTTAAAATGTTTTTATATAGATTATGTTTAGATGATTGATCATTAGTATAAAGTTGTCTAGAATAAGTTAATTATAAACTTGATAAATTAAGTGTATAATTAAAATAAGTGATAAACAAAAATTAATAATTATGGGATAAAATGTATGACTTAACAGGTATAAATATGAACTGTTTGCAACAAGGGTGGGAACCAATGTTAGTTATGTTTTGTTACTATTTGTTTTAGATATGTGTAGATTATGATGTCTGTTGATGTTTGTGTGGCTGTATTGTTGTTGTTTTGTTGTTTTTGTATGTTTGAATGGTGTTCTTTTTACTTAATAAATTTTTAAAAGAAAAGAAAAACTTTGTCCACTGTACTTGATTTGGGCTCAACTTCCATGGGGTCTATAAAGCCTCTAGATTACATGATCTGTTCAGATCTCAAAGGGGCAACTAACACCCTCCAGAAAATGTCTCCAAGTCTCTAAAGCCCACTTAAGGGCCTCTGCTTCTTTTTCCCATACTGGCCAATGCAATTCAGCTCTGCTGACTTCAGAGACTCAGCCCTGTCATGAAAGTATTTTGCCTTTTTGCTTAGCTAGGCTTTAGAGATAGATCACTTTGTAGTCACAATGCAACCGATGCTAATTACTGCTTGTAACTATGAACTGAATATCAATCACCCTGCAAAAGTGTGCATTTCAATGGTGGAGAAGGTCCAGCTTGGGGATCAAAAGCTTCAGGTGTAAAGTTGTAAGTCCCAGGAGCATCTGATCAGTAGAAAGGGATCAAATCAAGGACAGATAAATGTGTGATCCTAGGAAGGTATTGTAAACAACCGAAAAGGCAGATAAGAAACTTGGGAAGATGTTAGGCTCCCAAGCTCAAAGTAGGTAAACATCTACTTTCCATGCAAACCATTTGAAGTTTGGGAAATGGGATGACACTTATGGCCCCACCAATCAAAACTATTTGTATACAAAAAAGTCTTTTTCTAAATGCCAAGTATTTCTTGGGGAAAACTAGTTAACCAGCACATGACAGATATGCAAATAGTCTTAAGCACCCCTCACCATCAGCATGTAGCAGAACCACTCCCAAAATGGTATTGCTAATGTCCACCTGTACTATAAAAGGGCATGTGGGATCGGAGTGCTTTAAAATGGACTCAGCACTACATAGTCTCTTTAATACCTCAAATGCCTTTTGACATTTGGGGCAGCTATTGAGCTTAGTGCTCTGTTTTGGTTTGCTCAAGCCCTCCCCCTTCTTGGCCTCTTTTTCTTGATTTTCAACAGCTCTGTCAAAGGCATTGTTACCCCAAACCATGGATGACTCAGGGGTCCACCCAGGGTGCCAGTATCTCCACATAACGATGAGGAATTAATTAGCTGAAAATTAGATCTTTCCACTATTTTTACAGGGTCACACAGGAAAGAACCAGCCAGGGAGTTCAAAATGTAAGCTAAAAATGTTGAGAAAATCACACATCCATGTAAAAGATACAACCACTCGTGCACTTGCACAAGGACTAGCTGAGGGTAAAGGGAGGAAAGTAGTGGATAGAGGACTTTTAGGGTTTGGGTGATAATTACCAGTCCGGAGTGAAGAAAAGCTGCAATGTGGCTTAGGTAGGCACCTAAAGACAGCGCTTGTTCAGGAACCAAATGGAGAGTGTGCTGTTCAGAAAGTCAAGAGTGTGCACTGAACCACTCAAAACTGAGGGTTCATATACCCAAAAACCACCCTAAGGGTATGGGTGTGAATTGTTCTCCCAGCCAAGAAGACAATGGGAGTTGCAACACAAACAATGAAGTCTGGACAAAGTTAACGTTCTTACTGTTCAGGTGATAGAGAGGTAATGGATGTTGTAATAGCTCTGTACTGTGGAGAGATTGGGAAGACAAAGCAGGGAAACATCCAGGTGTGAGGGATCAGGGTTAGAACAATCACAGTTTGGTGGGGACTTCCCCCTTCTGCTCTGAGATGTCCAGCTCTCAGCATAAGCCTATTTTCTAGAGTTGTCTTGCAATCTGCCTGATAATGACTTCAGTTTCACCTGGGAGGGGGTGTGAGCTTACCTGCCTTGTTATATTACATTAGTAGTCAGTAATTTGCCTCTTTCCAGCTTGACCTTCCAGTCACTTCAGGATTCCATTCTTCATCAATGTCAATTAATATAGTGCCAATTAAATCATATTGATTTTGAGGAGGTGCACAAGATGGTAACAGACATGTATATTGGATCATTATATTGTATAAGGAAGTTGGATAGCTTTGATCTTCTGTGCTGTACATATCTGATTTGTACTTATTCATGGAAAACAGTGAGGTTAAAGGATGATGGGATATGAATTGTTATGTGAGAAGACTGGATGTATAGGATGATGGGATAAGTTGGGAAACTTAAGGCAATAAATACAGCAGATACTGAAGGTGCTTTGATGAGTAACCAGATGCTGAAATAGCCTCCAAAGATTGTTTTATTAACTAGCCTAACACTAGGGATGTCCAGTGAGATGTTGTATATCTGAGGAGAGATTGAAGAGAAACACGATGCTGGGCTAGGAAGGTTTGGTATCAAGCCAGGCAGTAAGAAATAAATAAAAGGAAAGCAGATAGCAATGCAGGAATGTAAACAACCAAAGCAAATCTGGGCAAGATAAGGGTGACTGACAAATTAATGAGAGACATGTGAATTCCACCAATCAGTGTAATCCACACTGAATAATCATCAATTGAATCTATATAAGCTTCCTTGGACTGACGATCCTCAGTTTCAGCAACTAAAGTAATGACTGGTATCAATCTTGTGCTTCCTATAATAAAGAATGCTTCTGTTCATGTGTTTCCAAATTCTAAGGGTTCACCCTTGGAAGCAGTTCAGGTCCTACCTAAAACACACTGAATCTTTGCAGGGTCCATCTCTATTCCCTGACTTGACATATGCTTGATAATTTAGTCTGCTAGCATGAAGTTCACGTTTTGACAGTTTAACATATAAATAATGGTTTAACTTTTTTTGCAGCACTTTCCTCACCAAAGTGACATACTTTTCAGCAGTCCAGCTATAAATCAACACATCATCCAAATATTCCAAAATCCTTAACCTCATTTGACACCTGATTGATTAATTGCACAAACACCTCAGGGGCACTGATCAAACCAAAGGGCATTGGTATATATTCAAATGCCCCCAGTGGAGAGTTGAACACTATCTTCCACTCATCTCCCTCCTGTATGTATACTCAGTATGTATCACTCAAATCCAGCTTGGTGAAAATCCAACCTGGCACCTCCTGAGATAACAGGTCTTCCATTAAAGGCAAGGGGTACTGATTGCAAGTTCACACTGCATTCAGGCCTCTATAAATCTCAGCAACCCATCCTTCTTTTTCCCAGAAAAATACTAGCACACCAAAGCCCTTGATTCTATTGTTCTGTTTCCCCACAACTTTCATCCTTAACAGGCTAGACTCCACTAAAAACATGGCTGTGTTTCTGTTGTCACTTTTGATCAGAGCAATGCTAGTGGGGGAGGAGGCAATGGGGAGGGCTGGGGCAAGGGATCGCCCTAGGCCTCACACACAGCTACCAAGCATGCTAATGAATGCCAGCTCTGTAAAAATAGCCGCAGCAGTCATATTTCATTACATACAAGTTATTGGGCTTGGACTGAAAACTGGCAAAGGGAAAATGGTGCAATGGGGAGAGTGAAGTAAAAAAGGCATAATTTACCCAAACTAACTGATTTTTGCAAATTCTGAAGCTGAATGAGTTCCATCCATCTATATCTCTTCTGAGACATATAGGCATTTAGGTTGTTTGGTCAACACACATAATTGGGGTATACCCATATTGAATTTTCCTTCATACCTACCACTGAAATGAGCAAGCATGCAGATGAACACATTATATTGTGCCGGAACATTTCTTGTTTGCTTCATTTTTCAGCATTCTGTTTCATCCTTCTCTGGTCTTCTGTTTCCCTCTACTCACATTCCTCACGCACCAGCTTGACCCACTTAAATCAATATCGTATTTGCATCAGATGTGTAATGTATGTAGTCAGATAACTTTCTTCAGTACTGAACATACTGAATCACTATAAAGTATGTTGCACAAGAAGTAGAGACTGAGAAAAGGAGCAAAACAAAACTACCTTCAGCAGAGAGAGCTCTGAAAAATTTTCAAGAGCAAGCAGTTCTTGCCGAAATATCTCAAGTTGTTCAGAAGCACTATTGACCACTGCTATGCTCAAACCTAACCATTAATACCCCTGCAACTCTTCCCTTTTATTCCATATAATATATCCTACCAGTAGGACAAACATGCCTGGCATGGCCATTTAAAGTACTCTTCTTATAGAGAAGTGGCTAGCAATAGCTCCCTGTTCCCTTACCTCAGTTTCTCAACATTTTGTTTCAATCAAACCCTGATGCTGAATCTTGATGTTGCTCCCATGAAAGATTCATGCTAGTTTGCCCACTCTAGAGGTGTTCCAGGAAACATCCTCACTGTGCTATGCTACTATGGTATGTTGTTGTTGTTGTTGTTGTTGTTGTTGTTGTGTGCCTTCAAGTTATTTCTGACTTATGTCAACTCTAAGGCAAAGTTATCATGGAGTTTTCTCAGGCTGAAGTTGTGTGACATACCCAAATTCACCGAGTGGGTTTCCATGGCCAAACAGGGGATCAAACCCTAGTTTCCAGGGTCATAGTCCAACACTCAGAACACTACACTGTGCTGGTTCTATATACTGGCATGTAATTCTTCTGTGATTTCATTCTTGAAGGAAGTAACAAATAATTTTGGCAATTTTCTTCCGACTGCAAGAATCTTTTAAAACTTTCCAAACACTATTTACCATTTTCTACAAAATTCAAATGTGGAATTTAGCTTGCACAAAATGTGCAGGTTTTTTTACAGAAAACCATTTTCTGTAGAAAATGGCATGTTAGAAAATCCAGTTTTCAGTGTAAAAGATATTTCATGTGCAGAAGTCTGAATTTTGTGCAGAATAAGTCCCAGACTAAAAAAAGGGGGGAAAACCCCCTCAGTCCAGGATTATCCTTGTCAAGGTTTTCTAACACATGAGAACTCATTTATTATCATTTTCCAAATATTTTTCCATTTCTACTTAAATACAGCTTCAAATAAGTGGAAACATTGCTTTTATCACACTCTGTGGTATTGCAACTCATCAACCGAAGCACCATTCTCCTTGCATATGTGCCCATCTCTTTCTGCTTTTCTCCTGTGTTCCAGTTTGACAATACAGTAGGTAAATGCCTATAGTAGAAAGATATATATCTAAAAAATGCATAATGTTGACTTCACAGTTTGATGGTACTGTGAAGAACACTGGTTTTACAGTAAAACGTTAAATTTTATATTTTTAAAAATGAACATACAATGAACACAAGTAGGTTTGCATTAATTGTTAAAAGTCTTGCAAGTTGATGGATCTGCATCATGTACCTAGTGTCAGTTCTATAATATCACATTCTTACAGGCTAGAAAATGAGGTGCCCCTAGTTCTAAGCACATTGATTCATCATATCAAATGGAGAAAAGTGATGGTGGTCTCCTTGGAGAATCAACATAAAGCAGTCCTTACTAAAATAAACAATCTAGCTGGAATGTGTAATGACATGTCTTCTTCTTGGCTCTGGCCCTTGGGATTAAAGCCAGGGAGCAGGGCAGGGCGGGGTGGGGCTGGGCTGCTTAAGCTCTGACATTTTCATACAGTATTACTGGATTCCTGCGTTACTTCCTGAGGAACAAAAGAGACTATAAAGTGTAACTATTGCTGATCAAGTCAGTTTCCCTCCACATTCACGAGTTTGACTCGTGGGTTTGATTATTCAAGGTGCCCGCTTGCCTACCCCCCATTCTCCTCCTCCCATTCCGTGGTTGGGTGGCAGGCGGGAGGGTGAAGCGGAGGAAAGACCTTTTCCTCCCTCTCGTGATCTCCTGCCTGCCACTGCAGGCACAATCACCCCAGTGGTGTGTGCGAGAGTAAAGGGGAGGAAACATCTTTTCCTCCCTCTCATGATCTCCTGCCCATTGCTGCCCACACAATCGCTGGCATGGGTGCATGGGCAGCAACGGACAAGAGACTGCAGGAAAGGGGGAGTGCTTACTGGAGGGAAACTATTCGCAGTTTTTTCACTTTCATGAGGGTTCTGTGCCCCTATCCTCTGCAAATGTGGAGGGCCTACTGTACTAGTGGCAATAAACTGAAGCCTCCTTCTCTGAAGGCTTTTGCCTTATCTTGTCTGGAGAGATTAGTCCTTTCTCAGACCAAATGAAAAAAAAAAAATGATGTTACAGAAAGTAAAATCTATTAAGTATGACTGAGATTTAGTGAGGTGCATATACTACAGATGCCCCAGACTAGCAGAATATTTTCATAATGGTTTCCTAATGCAAAGTCCAAAAATACACAAAAGTAAACCATAAAATCATGGGAGATTTCAAGCCTGATATATGCTGGAATTTCAACTCTGCTAAGCATGGAATGCTCTGTGAATTACTGTCTTGCCTTGCTGGTATTTGCATCCCTAAAAAGGTAGAGAAAAAAACAAGGGGAACCTGCTACCGTGGACTTTAATCATGATCAGCAGGAAACTGGTTGGTAAACTGTAAGGCTGGCAACACCGAGAGAACATAACATATCACACTGGAATATGGGATTCCAGGAGAAGTCAAAACACTCTGGAGGGCCTTGATGGTGCTCACCACAATTTTAACCGTTCTGGATAGCCCACTTCACTGGGATGTGAATGGGGTGCACCTTCCAGCCATTGTGCTGATGTAGTCAACCTTTGCAGTCCTACCTGGATCTCTTTTAAGGAAGTTGTGGTCTGGATTAACATTAATTCATTCAAGTCTGTTCTGAGTACATGAGAGCCCACAGTGGAGGATTCTGCCTGGATTATTGTGGGAGCATCCTTGATTAGCAGATCAAATTTATCCACAACTGGGTGTTGATGATCAAATTGGAGGGTGTACCTGTCTTTCTCATGTGTGAAGTTTGGAAGTAGCATATCCTGGGATTTAAAGCAGAATATTTCCCAGCTTGTGTTACAAGCAATTTGGTTGAGAGGGATGAACCAGCTCAGTGGACCTTGTTTTAAAAGGCTTGTTTGCCATATAGTCCAGAGTTACACTTTCCAATCTGCAAGCTGGATGTTTGATGTTTACCTGGTGGAGTGACCAGATTAATTTCAATGTGGGATGTGTGCCCTTTGGCAATACTGAGAAGAATAGACAACACAAAAGGATTGCCATGCTTAACTACAGTCACATCACAGGATGGAAGGGGGTCAGCAGAGGAAGGGCTGCTGACTGCTGGGGCAGTCTTGTCTTCACTGAGGCTGCACCAGGTGACTGGGTGGAAAGTCAGCTTCTGGGCTGTCCTGGCAGAAAATCTCCTCAATCCCATTATCAGGATACACACATCTAGCGGCTGTACATGTGATGGCAGACACGTGTAGGGTGAACCAGTCCTGGATAAGAGTTAATGAGTAAATGTGCTTTTGATTCCTACTGTCCACAGCTAGGGTGATTTTACAAAACAAACATTCACCAGGGAGGTGCCTTGGTTCAATGATTGTGCAGTTCTGGGAATGTTCTTTGGTGGGGGTCTGTCCCTGAAGGGGCCAAGGAGAAACAGTCAGGAGAAGGAAGAGAGGGATGCTACTTACCCTACTTTCTGCTTCTAATGCCATGTCACTTTTGTTTTTAAGGGAGAAGAATTCAAAACTACTTCTGCTAACTTATCTATGAAGTTACTTATAAATGGGAATCTTTTCAGAGCATTGTTCCTCAAGGGGGCTCTGACCCTATGAGGGTGTCCAACAGATCCACAACTGGCAGAACTTTGCAGCTCAGTGAGATCTACCAGGTGGACATTGCAGTCACTGGGGCTGGAGGCTCCTCTGCTTCCTTGGTGTGCACTTCATTTTAACTTAGCACTGTGCTCTTCCATTCCTTTAATTGATTAATAGGGAAATATGTCAACCACTGTCCCCTCTAAGGTAGTATCTCTACCCGATAGACAATGGATGACACTCTTTTGGGGTTCTTAAGAGGACCCGTCCATTTGGGTTGATAAGGCATGCTTGTCCTGGGAGAACTTTTGGTACATGACCGGTTGTCCTTTGGGGGCTGCAAACCCAGCCAAACCATTTGTCCATGGCCTGCATGTTTTTGCCCAATTGCAAGCCCAATTCATGGTGAATTTAGGAAATTTTCTAGATTGGTGTTTGCATCCAGTCATTGTTTATAACCATGGTCTCCAAATCAGAGGGAAGGCTGGTATCAATCCAGAATGCTTCTGGAAGCAACATCTTCCTCCCAGTCATAACAGTGCATAGGACAAAGCCATGAACAGCTTTGGCTCCCTGCAGAACCATGAAGATGATTCGGAACTTCTTATCCCAATTGTGCCCTGTGGAGTGTGCCACATTCCACAGTGCCTCTTTCAAAGTGTGGTTGGTCCACTTGATCTGTCCTGAGATCTGGGGATGGTGGGCAATGTGGAACCTCTTTTTTAATTCCTAGGGCCTTGCAGAGTTCCTGGGTACTTTGCCAGTGAAGTAAGGGCCCATACCACTATCCACCTCTGCATGATTCCTGATTGACTACAAACATTGTTAAATAAAAGATGAGCAGCAGTGTCCATCGTGTTGTTCTTGCAAGTGAACACCTTGATCCATTTGCTGAAGGGGTCGATTATGGTCAGGCAGTACTTGTTTCCTTGGGGAATGGAAGGCAAGGGACCAATGAAGTCAATTTGGATTTGGGCCCCTGGGCCTTCAATTCTTTGGTGCTGGATCAGAGACTTGGAGCCAGACTGCTCAGTGTTGATCATGGCACAGGAAAGGCTGTTGTCCACCCACTGCTCTATGTCCTGATGCACATTCAGCCACCAACACGTCTCCTGTACTCTCTCAAGGGTTATCTGTTTCCCGCTATGTCCCAGGTCATAGATGACCTGGATCAGATCTCCCCTGATCTGCATGGGCACTACCTAATGAGGGCGTCTCTTCTTGTCCATGGCCCAAACGATGCCTTCCTTCTCCTCAATGGAGTACTGGTCTGTCAAATTTTCCATGCCTAGGCTCTTTCATCTGGGGATCTCCTTTGCGGAGGCTGGCCAAATCTAGGAGGGGAGTGGTGATGGGCACATGGGTGCTGTGTCTGTGGAACCATCATCCTTAAGATCTGTTTCCTTGACAAGTGCATTGGCAGAGTTGTTCCACATGTAAACCTCAGAAGCATCTTTCAGATGGCCCTTCATGTGTGCGATCCATGTAGGGGCCACCCTGTCTTGCATTCTGGTGGTTATGTGTAGCCATTTGTCTAAGTGTACAGGTGAAAGAAAAGTGGAGATTTGACCTGATAGTAATATCACAAGAAGAGAATAATAAAGAATTCATTAAAGAGAGGCATACTTATTTTCAAGTAAATGGTAATGCTGAAGTAAAGGAAGGCATAGTATGAGACGCTTTTAAGGCAGTGATCAGGGAGAAGTGTATTAATAATTCATTAGGGATTAAAAAAGAAAGATATCTATATAGGAAGAAGCTGATAGAAGAAGTAGAAAAGTTAAAAATGGAATATCAGAAATATAAAAGAGAGAGAATTAAAAGGCAATGGGATAGAAATAAAAAAGAAATAGAGCAAATAGATCACCTAGCAGTAACAAGGAAGTATTTATACGTCAAAAATGAGTTTCAAACATGGGATATACATAGTATGAAAAGATTGGCCCAATATTTGAGAAAGAAAGGAAAGGAAAGAGTGAATAAACTAAAAGGAGATAATGGTGATTTAGGAGAAGAGAAGAGAAGAGAAGAGAAGAGAAGAGAAGAGAAGAGAAGAGAAGAGAAGAGAAGAGAAGAGAAGAGACGAGAAGAGACGAGAAGAGACGAGACGAGACGAGAAGAGAGGTCATGGTAAAATTTTATGAAAAGTTATATCAGATAACAGAAATGACAGATCAAGAGATAAATATAGATTGTAATTTAACAAAGAGGCAGAAGGATTAACTAAAGGCCCCTGTAAGTAAGGAAGTAGTTGAAACTGTAATAAACAATCTGAAGGGGACAAAATCTCCTGGGCCAGATGGCTTAATGATAATTTTCTATAAATACTTGAAAAAGAAATCAGCACTCATCTGGTAAAAATATGTAATGAGGCCTTGATCAACCAAGAAATACCTAAATCTTGGGAAAAGTGGAGATAATCCCTCTGTTAAAACCTAACAAAGATGGGAAAGCTCCAGAATGTTATTGTCCAATTACATTGGCCAAACAAGATTATAAATTTTTGAAAAAATCTTAGCTAACAGATTAGAAAATTTTTTACCAGATTTAATAAAGGAGGACCAATAGGCATTATAAAAGGAAGAAGAATAGTTGATTCTATCAGAAATATAGTAAACATAATTTATAATACTAGGCAAGATAAAAAGAAAGTTGAGATTATAAAATTAGATGTGTACATAGTGTTTGATTCAATAAATCATATATGTTTGTATAAAGCATGTAAAAGGACTTGGGTTAAGGATGAAATTTAGAAAGACAATCACAGAACTGTAAAAAGATAATTTGGCACAAATTAATATTGATGATAATAACTCCAGGGAAATTAAAATAGAGAATGGCACGAAACAAGGATGCTGAATATTCCCTTCATCATTTTTTTAAAGAAATTTTTATTAATGTTTCACATTCATAAAAAACAGAGTGGATATACACCATTGACTGATATATCCCACTCCTTCCCTACTTCCATATTTATATTCCCCAGCTGAATCTACTTTGATCTCCATTTACAGAAAAGAAAAAAGATAATAACAATTTCTTGCTTAACCCTATTATGTATTTATATTTTTAACCAATCCATTACTCCTTTCCATTCTCTTTCAAAGTTCTGGATAGGTTTATTTTTCAAAGAATATGCTAATTTTTCTGTCTCTACTATATCCAGGACATTAATTTCCATTCTTCTAAGTCAACCTCTTCTTTTCTTTCCAATACTGTGCATATGTCAACCTCGCTGCTGTTATCAAATATAACATAATATCTTCTGGTGACTTCTAATCTCCCTTTGCTGACCTAACATATTCAACAGATAAAATTCTGGTATCATTTCAAAATTCACTTTACAAACTTTTTGAATTTCGGCATGTATCCCCTTCCAATTTTTTTTCCCCTCCTACAAGTCCACATATATGAAAAAAAGACCCAACCTTTTCATCATACTTCCAACACTTCGCATCCCCATTTTTAATTATTTTTTGTAATCTCTCTGGGGTCATATACCATCTGTGAAGCATCTTATAAAAATTTAAATTTGGTGTAAATTTTATATCGACTTTCCAGGTTTTCTCCCATTTCTAATTCAATTGGATGCCCCACATTTTTTTTTAAATAATTTTATTGAATTTCACAAATTAAAAACAAGGAATTTTTTGGATTGTAGTTTTACATGCAATAATTCTGATCTTCCACTCTGTTCAGGTCTTCATTTCTCGCAAATCACTCTCCATATTACAATAGTATCACAATATAATGATTTTCTCAACAGTTTGAACAAGCATTTCCCTCTCCTACACACCCATAATAAAGCATTTCATCTTGTCAGTCCCCAGCTGTCCCCTCGTTCTGCTTTTCTCAGATCATCATATTCCAATATATTTTCTTTTCTCAACTTATCCCCTTTAAGCTTCTGCTATCATCTTGTATTTTTTCTTCTAATTCTCCATTTCACTTACCTAAAATCTTACAGTTCCAAAAAGTCTGTCAGTGTATATCTGGAAATCTGAGATATTATTACTGTAACATTCATTCATCTTCTTTCCCTGGATTCCATTAGATTGAAATATCTTGTTCCCCACCTCTTCCCATACCCCTCTCTCATCTGGGACTTTGCAGCCTGGAATAGATTTCTGAAAGCTCTCCATACTCTCATAGTCGCTAATACTCCAAGCTGCTCTGTCCCTGTGAGTGAGGGTATTTAGCTTAAATATTTTCCCTCACCAACCCCCTCCCATCTTAAACTTTACAGCCCGGAATTTATTTCTGAAATTTTTCTGTATTCTCATAGTCGCTTCAATTCCGAGCTGCTCAAATCGTAGATGTGAGGGTATTTATTTAAATATCTTCCATATCTCAATACTCCTTTCCTCCCATCTTAGACTTTGCAGCCCGAAGTTTATTTCTGAAAATTCACTGTATTATTATAGACGCTTAATCGCGAGCTGCTCAGTCCACGGGTGTAAGGATATTAGCTTCAACAACTTCGATGACAAACCTACCACTCTTTGCCCCTTTCAACCCTTTGACAATATCACAGTTTTATCCACTGAAAATATATCAATCGCATATGCATTTTTAACTGACATTACTGAGTTGCATTACAACTTGTCATATTTAGAGCCCTGTGCCACCATCCGCTGTCTATTCCCCCCTCCCTTCTTTGACTTTGCTGCCCGGAGTTATTTCTGTAGATTATCTGTATTCTCATAGTCGCTTAAATTCCAGGCTGCTTCGTCCATGGGAGTGAGGTTGTTTTGTTTAAATGACCTTCCAGCACAGTCTCTCCAGTCTCAACAATCCCAAGTCCAAATAGAAGACGGGAAACAAGAGTTCCTAAACAGGAATTAAAAAAGAAAAAGGAAACCAGACATCTTCATAGTCTTTCATCCCAAGTATTCTTCTAAAGTCCAGAATCCAGTGCAAAAGAACCAATAATCCGCTCGTCTCAGTCCAACCAAAATATTAATTTAGAAATATGAAAAAAAGAATGTCCATATGGAGATTAATAAATTTTATGCAATCCAATTTTTGCCTTTAGGACATTTACCAACTGCTCGATTGTTGACATTTTTAGCTGTAAGTCCATATTCCAAATCAAAGTCAAATCAAAAGACTTTTAACCATGACAGCATCAATCCTCATGAGAAAGCAGATAAACCTCGCAGACTTTTCTTTAAATGCAACCGCCCCTTTAAGATGAAAGCTCAGCCATTTCGCACTCACTTTTCTCCTGGGTCCCTCCATTACTTTGCTCCTGCACAGCGTTGCAAGCCATCTCTGTTGTGATAGTCCCAAAAAGAAGACCGGAACAGGTTGCACGTTTTCTTATTCATTTCTGCTTGTACCTTGATTTCTTTAGTAAAAGTCGACGGCGGCGCTTGTGCCGCTCAAGCGACGAGCCCGCTAGCTCTGTCATGGTCCTTCGACCACCTGGCGTTTCCAGCTCCCCCAGCCGGGTAGAGCCACGCACCAGTTGTGGGGTCCCCTTTGGACCCTTTCTGCACCCCTAGTACCGTAGGGGTGTTTAGCTGCCTCTAGATCTTAAAGGAGGCGGCTGGAATCCAGCGGGTGGCTGCTCGGAGCTGCGCCATTGCGCAGCTTCTTTCCGAGCTGCCACTCGCACCCGCCATGCGACCGGAAGGGGGATGCCCCACATTTTGAGCCCATCTAACCATTGTATCCTTAATTATATCTGGTTCCATTTCTCTGTTTAATAATAATTTATAAAATTTAGAGATTCTCTTCTTGTGATTTCCATTCAACAATAGATCTAATTCATTCTCTTTTCTCTCAAATCCATACAATCTTTTATCCAATCTAGACAGCAGGTATAATAATATATTTTCAGCAATGGTAAATCAAATCCTCCTCTCTCTTTTGCATCCTGTAGTATTTTAGTATGTCCCTTCTTGTGTGATATCATTACCTGATAAACAGCAGGCGAGACTCATTTTGTGATTCTAGCAGGAACCTACTATTTGGCAGACAAGGTGTGCTTGTCCTAGGAGAAATTCAGTACATGACCAGTTGTCCTTTGTTCTGTTGGCAGAGGTTGTGAACCAAACCAAACTGTTGGTCCATGGCCTGCATGTTTTTGCCCAATTGTAAGGCAACTTCGTAATGAAGCTTGGACATTTCCTACACTAGCATTCATACCCATTCATTGTTAATGACTGCAGTCTCCAAATTGGAAGGAAGGCTAGTGTCGATTCTGAAAGTTTCTGGAAGTAACATCTTCCTCCCAGTCATTACAGAGTGTGAAGAGAAGCCATGCACTGCTTTCATTCCCCTGAAGACCATGAGAATGATTGGAAGCTTCTCATCCGAACTGCACCCTGTGGAATACACCACCTTGCAGAATGCCTCCTTCAGAGTGTGATTAGTTCACTTGATCTACCTTGAATTCTGGAGGTGATGAGCTATGTGGAATCTTTGCTTGATCTTAAGCACCTTGCAGAGTTCCTAGGTGACTTCTCCACTGAAATGAGGGCCCATGTCACTGTCTAACTCCCTTGTGATTCCCAGTGGCTCCAAATGTTTTAAAACAACAAGTGTGCAACTGTAGCCATGGTGTCGTTCCTGCAGGGGAATTCCTCAAAAAACTTGCTGTACTTGTTCCCTCAGAGAGTGGAAGGCAAGGGACCAATAAAACTGGTTTGGATTCAGGTCTATGGCCTTTCAATCCTCCAGTTGATTTGGATTGGAGAGCTGGGGTCAAACTGATCAGCACTGATCGTGGTGCAGGACAGGGAGTTGTCTACCCATGGCTCAACTTCCTGGTGCATGTTCGGCCACCGACCTATCTCCTGCACTCTCTCAAGGATTGCCTGTTTCCCTTTGTGTTCTAGCTCATGGATGAATTGGATCAGGTCTCCCTGAACCTCCGTGGCCATTACACAATGAGGGTGTGTTACCCTGATTCCTAGGGGGCCCTGGGAGGGACACCTAAATGCCTCGAAAGCACGTGGAGGGGAATGGGTATGTGAGGCCAAATTATTGATATCAAGAGATATCTTTATATCCCACAAGCTTGGGCTAGCCAGGGCAGTAACAGGTGTCCCTTCTTGTCCACAGCCCAGATGATGCTTTTTCTTTCTTCAATGGTGTACTAGCCTGTTGTGTCTTTCCCTGCCTCTGCTAACTGCTTAAGTTGGGGATCTACCTTCTGGAGGCTGGCCAAATCTAAGAGGGGAGTGCTGATGATTTTGGGGGGATTAACATTGAGGGGACACATAGCTGTGGTGTCTGGGGAGACATTGTCCTTAAGGTCTGCTTTCCTGGTGAGTGCATTGGCAAGGTTCTTTTACATGCACACATTAGAAGTATTTTTCTGATGGCCCTTCACGTGTGCTATTCATGTCAGGATTGTTCTGTCCTGCACCCTAGTGGCTTTGTGGAGCCACTTGTTCACATCCATAATGGTCTTCTTCTGAAGTCTTGAAATCATTAGCAAGCCAAATAGGGAGCCAAATGGTTGTGGCTTTGACAGACTAGTCTGAGTCCATGTAGATGGCAGTGGGCAGTCAAGCAGCTTGTACTTTAAGACAGCTCCAAAGGCTTCTACCTCAGCCACCTGACTGGAATGAGGGTGCGTTGTTCCTTGGAATGTGAAGGATTCATCCACCCAGATGGCCCCATGGCCTGTCTCAGGTGTGCCTGCAGCGTGGAGGGATGAACCATCACAGAACCAGCATACAAAGCCTAGCAGTTGAGCCTCAGCCAGGGGATGGCCCCACTCTCTGGGCCACTGCACATGGATGAGCGCTGGAGGGGGACACTCATATTGCTCTCCTATGACTATCAGGCCATAACGGGTGAGAGCCTAGGGCAGGGGGGGTAACCTAAGATGATCTTCTATATCCATGTTTTTCAGTGCTAGTACAAAGAAGAACCAGCCAGAGATCTAAAAATTTAGCTCAATTTGTCTTCTTCCTGTAGCCCTCACCACTCCTGGGGCCATTTTTCCAAGCCACTCATTGATGAAGGGGTGCCCAGCATCCCATGCTCTATGGAAGGCACTGCTGATTTCCCTAGGGTGACCATGTTAATTGGCCACTGCATTTCCCTCTTGGGCCACTCCATGTTGTAGACCTTGGGAACAAACACTTTGCCACCCAGCACTTTTCAGAGGGTAACTTTTCAGGCCCACTACCACTGTTTCCATCACTCACAATTCCCAGGGCTCTCTGGCAATACTCTCCTCAACATAGAGGTGATTTCCAGAGTCCATAAATTAGGGGAATATCACTTCCTTTCCTTCTCCTCCCTGTCAGTTGCCTCATCGTCTCCTGTCTGGTCCCCCTTTTCTGCCAATATCTTCGCAGCAATTCAGGGTTCTAGGGAGAGATGTGCAATGAGATGTTAAATATCGGCAAACTGTGATGTACAGGCTAGCTTCATGTTCAGAGAACAGGCTTAGAAGATTTCAAAAGTTTTATTCAGGAACATCAAAGAAAACAGCTACCCACCTTAGCAATAGCCAAGACTAGAGAACTATTGGATTTGCAGTACTTTATAAGCTATAACATTTCAAATTAGCAGATGCTAGCATTCTATCTCACTACTAATTAAAACAACTCTTTTCACATATTCTACAGTCTCCCTCCAATTCTCTGTTTCTGCTTGCTAACGCCATGAACTTGCAGTGGTGTCTATCTATTCATCCTTATCAATAATGCCAACAATCATATCAACAATAACATTCCCAACAGATTTCTCCCCTCCTCCTGCCCAATCCCATGATACCCTTACAGCACAATAAAGCCTATTTAAAAACATCAGAGCATGGCAAGGAGAGCAAAGCTGACCTGACACCCATTTTATATCTGGACATTTCATTTTTTCTTCTGCTGAAGTGTAGTACCTTACATTTCTCCCTGTTGAAATTCATTTTGTTAGTTTTGTCACAGTTCTCTAATCTAATTTTACAAGGTTTCAAAAGCATTATTCTGGAACACTGAAGAAAACAGTTACACACCCTGACAATTGTCAAGACTAAAGAACTATTGGATTTGCAGTACCTTTTAAGCTGTAACACGTCAGTGCTAACATTCTATTTGACATCTAATTAAAACTCTTTTCCCAGACTTTCATTCCACCTGCCAGCTCTGTTACTTTGCAACCATGTCTGTTCAACCTTATCAAGGATAGTTACAATAACATTCTTTCATTCCCCAAACACTGTTTTTTACCCAATCCCATCATCCCCTTACAACACAATAAAGCTCATTTTTTTAAACATCAAAAATGGGAGCAAAATCAACTGACATATGTTAATGAAGAATTTAACAAAGGAACAACAAAGGTCCTTAACAGGGGTTTAAAATTGTTAAGAGAGTGAAATATTTAGGGGTTATCTTTGAAATTGAAAGTACAACATTGTTTCAGAACAATTACGCTAAAGTTTGGAATGATAATAAACAGGATTTATAGTGATAGGCTAAGTTGAAGTTGTCAATTGTTACTGTAGTTTCTAGTCCAGACTTGTGGTATATTAGGTATCATTTGATATCAAGAATTTCGCCTTCACTATCCATTCGTCCCCACATGCTTACGAGGCCCCTGGACAAGCACGCACACGGGCACGGCCGAAAATAGTTGAACTATTCAAAACAAATCCAGGCAGGCCAGTAATTGCTGGACTGCAGCTTTAGGAGACCTCAAGGCAAGTATGCTCTTAAGATCACATTATGTATGCACGCCGTTTACAAAAGATCCCCTGCCCCGAGCAGGCAGCTTGATGAGCCGAACATCCAACTGTCAAGCACTCTGCATTTGCATACTGTCTATGTTATTGACAACGCTGTCATAATTCAATCATCTAAAGTACTGACCTTTCAGAGGCTTTGTCTCCAGCCCAAAACGCACTGTTTTCCCTGGGAACAGACTAGCCTACAGGCACATTTTCCCTTATAAGACCCCCTGATTTTAAACGTCTCTTCGGATCGCTCTGACTTCCATCCCGCCTTGCTGTCGCTCCATTCAACGAGCCTTCCCCTCAGCTCCCACGTGCTGAGAATCTCCAATACAACGGACTTTTCTTCTGATAAACCGGGCTTCAGGATCAGGTGTAATATTTCCCCTGAAAAATTCCTCTTAGACTCCTCTATCCAACTCCTACCTTTCTTTCATTAAGTCTGTGTGAGTGGTTGCATACATACGTATTGACTGTGTTTCAAAATAAAGGAAAACAATTATTATTTACTTCTGTTTGATTATTGACTCAGCCTGACCCTGTAAACATTGGGTTCAAGATCTCGCTAGGTTGCCCTGCCTCTTGCATTGCTTAGCTTGTGCTCTTGCTAATTCCCATTCCCCAGTATTTTGAGCACATTGAGGTGTCCCTCACGGGACCCCATAAATCAGGGTAACACAATGCTGGGCAGAATTTAGGCTATTAAGATGAATGTATTGCCAAAGTTGTTATTTTTGTTCCAGTCTATACCTATCATAATTAATTATGTACTTTTTCAGCTATGACAAAAACATGTTTCAAGGTTTTTATGGCAAAAGTAAGAATGTAGGTTTTACAAGATGCAAAACAAAGGAGTTGGCTTGGCCTATCAGATTTAAAGATTTATTATTATGCATCCTGTATGCTGTGGTTAAAAGACTGGACAACACTAAAACAAGAGAAACCTTTGCAGTTAAGAGGGCTTCGGTTTGAGATTTGGATTGCACACTTTCTGTGATAAGAGTGAATGTAAATTTTAACAACCATGTGGTAAGGTGTGTGATCTATAGAGTGTGGCTGAAATATAAACACTGAATATGTCCCAAGATGCCTATGTGGGTTTCACCTTATGAAGTTTTTTTTCTGGAAAAATATCATTAAAAGAAAAATGGATTATGCATAGTGATATACATGAGAAGTAAGAACAACACTCAGCTTTGAGATCTAATGAGGAATTGGTTGGAAATGAACATGATATAAGATGATTCTCTTATAAACAATTAACAGAGATTTAAAGTAGATAAAAAAATTATTCTGCTTTTCAGTTGAATCAGAATTTGAGCTTAATTTAGTTAAAAAATGATAAGCACATGATGGTTAAATTGTATACAACATTGGTAAAGTGGGAGCTACGGGAAGAACAGGTAAAAGACTCTATGATAAAATGAGCCCCAAATATGGATCACCCAATTCAAATGAAGCAATGGGAAAGGATGTGGTTAAAAAGTTTGAAATTTATGAGTTATGATTTCAAAGAAAACTTTTATAGAATGATGTATAGGTGGTATTTAATTCTAGAGAAATCATAAAAAATGTATAAATGTAGTTCATCAAAATGTTGAAAATGTGAATCCACCAATGATACCTTTCATCACATGTAGTAGATGCGTGGTAAAGCAAAAAAATTGTGGAAGATGATGGAAATATTAAAGATAAAGATCTACTTGAAACCTGAATTATTTTTGCTGGGTCTGACTGATGACCGATTAAGAAAGTTGTCCAGTATATGATTACTGCAGCAAGGTTGGTGTATGTACAGAGATCGAAAGACTCTACATTACCAAACACAAGAAGATTAGCTTATGAAACTGCTAGATATGGCTAAGATGGATAAACTGATGATGTTATCTTGCAAAGCAGATCAGGAGGTCTTTAAATTGAGCTGGGGAGGGAGACAGTATTATTCAGGGCAGGGATTCAGTGAGTGATGAGATAAATAGCCCAAATGATACAGAAAGAGCAGGTCAAGTAGTACTAGAAACCAACAGTGGGAGGAAAAGTAACTTTAGTACAGGACTTCTGGGAAGAGCACATGGTTTTAAGTGTCTCTTTTAAGAGCATGGGGAATAAACAAGATGAACTAGAACTCTTATTACAACAAAATAAATATAATATAATAGGCATAACTGAAACCTGGTGGGATGCGTCTCATGATTGGAATGTAGTAATAGGGGAATATGACCTATTTTGCAGAGGTAGACCAAACAAGAAAGGAAGAGGAGTAGCATTACATGTCAAGGATGTTTTCACCTGTGAAGAGATCCATGACTTAAATCAAGGAAGCCAGGTTGAGAGCATCTGGGTAAGAATTAAGGGAGTGAGAAACAATAGGGATGTGATTGTGGGTGTTTGCTACAGGCCTCCAGGCCAGCCTGAGGACTTGGATGAGGCCTTCCTGGAACAGATGACCACACATTCAAAAAGGAGAGATACAGTAGTAATGGGAGATTTCAACTGATATATGTTGGCAGTCAAACTGTGCCAAGACTGCAAGGTCCAACAGGTTCCTCACTTGCCTTGCAGACAATTTCCTGATCCAGAAGGTAGAAAAGGTGACAAGGAGATCAACTATTTTAGATCTGATGCTGACCAACAGGGATGACCTTGTTGATGAGGTGGTGGTGGTGGGATCCTTAGGGGAAGTGACCATGCTCTATTGGAATTTGTCATTCAGTGGGAAGGGGAAGCCAAGTGTAGCCAGACACGTATTTTAGACTTTAAAAATGCTGATTTCTGTAAACTTAGGGAGTTACTGGCTGAAATCCCATGGTCAAGAATACTGAAAGAGAAAAGAGTTCATGATGGATGGGAGTTTCTCAAAAGTGAGATACTGAAGGCACAATTGAAAACTGTGCCAATAAGGAGCTAAAATGGCAGGTGTTTAAAGAAACCAGAATGGTTGATAAAAAACTCTCAGCTGAGCTAAGTGTTAAAAGAAACATGCACAGGAAATGGAAGAATGGTGACTTCTGGTTCAAGCGTGAACTAGCAAGACACGATCTCTGAATGCTCCGCTCGGAGCTCGCTGCCGCTGCAGGCTACTGACAGCCAAGAGTTAGTCAGTTTGTCCACACCCTCAAACAATTAACTGAGGGGTACAGTTAGACTGGGGCCTGTGACATCACTCCAGCTGTCTCTCCCTAGGTGCAAGTTTCAGCACTGCAGAAGAAGTGGCCAGATGAGCGGTCGCCACCATTACTCTCGCCTGCACCGGCGTGAAATGGGGAGCCACCCTGTTGAATTCCTGCTGCCGAATTTCTTTCTGAAGACTAGAAGAAATAAGGGCACGGTACTATCCCACTACTGTGGAAGGCCCTTCAGGACTCCAAGCGAGAAAAGAACATTGAAGGAGCCCAGAAACTTCCTACCCACAGCAAATAACTTCCATGATGTGACGTCATTTTTTTTCCCTACCTCCTACAAGGCTGAAGCAAGACTACAATAATTTAGACTTCTGTTTTTCTATATGTATGTGGGGTTTTTTGTGATTTTCACTTGGACAGACTGTGCATGTTAAAAGATGGCATTTAACTCTGTTATTCCTTCTTTTTTTCTCTTTTTTAAGAATTCTTTGAAGATGAGAAGGTTCAAAGGTAAAAAGGTGCACAGAGACTCAAGTGTAAAAGCACTCGAGTTTTTTTTCCTCTTTTTGCCACCTTGTTTTCTCTCCCCTGCTAGTTTGATAGTATTCTCAGAGACCCGTGGTATGCTAGACTAATGAATTTGGATGTCCTCTGCTAATGAATTACCCTAAAATTTGGACATAATTGAGAAGGAAGAATTAAAGGCCTTACAAATAGATTGAACCAAAGAGCAGATGGGTCACGGCCAGGGATCTCTTCCTAGTGTTGTTTCTTTGTCTACGGTGAGCCCCATTTGCTACACTCTCTAGTATACCATCCACCAGTTTGAGAAGTATGTCATCTAATTATCAACCAGTTTGGGAGTTTAAAAATCAGTGACGTTTACATAAAGATACCTGCATATAGCAACTGATGAACCAGAAGAGTTAAATATTGGATATTGGTTATGTAATTGTATACGTACAATCTAATGGATTTTGGTTTTCAAACTAACTGATAAATTTTGATTATGGTTCATTGAGTTACAGATGTATTGAATTATATGCCCATATATTCCTGGTCAATGTTTCACAAATGATAAGGCTGAAATTAATTTATATAACTTATTGGTTCAGGTTGAAATTATCTCAACTTAATGAATTCATTAAACACAATAAAAAGGGCTTTTTTAAATATGTCCGTAGCAAAAGGAAAAAGAAGGAGACGATAGGGTCGCTGCGCAGAGAAGATGGCGAATTACTAACAGGGGGAAGAGAAAAGGCAGAACTACTTAACACCTTCTTTGCCTCAGTTTTTTCCCAGAAGGATACAAGCACTCAACCTGACGGTTGGGGAGCAGGTGAGGAAGCAGGGGAAATGTGGCATATAATAGGTAGAGAGGTGGTACAAGAATACCTGGCCACACTGGATGAATTCAAGTCTCCAGGGCCAGATGAATTTCATCCTGGGATATTAAAAGAACTGGCAGAGGTCATTTCGGAACCGCTTGCTATAATCTTTGAGAAATCTTGGAGGACAGGAGAAGTTTCAGCAGACTGGAAGAGGGCAAATGTTGTCCCCATCTTCAAGAAGGGAAAAAAAGAGGACCCAAATAATTATCGCCCAGTCAGCCTGACGTCAGTACCCAGAAAGATCCTGGAGCAGATCATTAAGCAGTCAGTTTCTAATCACTTAGAAAGCAATGCGGTAATTACGAGAAGTCAACATGGATTTCTCAAAAATAAGTCATGCCAGACTAATCTTATCTCTTTTTATGATAGAGTTACTAGCTTGATAGATGAAGGGAATGCTGTGGATGTAGCATATCTCGATCTCAGTAAGGCTTTTGACAAAGTTCCCCATGACATTCTTGCAAAGAAGCTACTAAAATGTGGGCTGGACAGGGCTACTGTCAGGTGGATCTGTAACTGGTTGACTGACCGTTCCCAAAGGGTGCTCACCAATGGTTGCTTTTCATCCTGGAGAGAAGTGACTAGCGGGGTGCCACAGGGTTCTGTCCTGGGCCCAGTGCTGTTCAATATTTTCATCAACGACTTGGATGAAGGAATAGAGGGCATGCTCATCAAATTTGCAGATGACACCAAATTGGGAGGGGTTGCTAATACGCCAGAGGACAGGATCAAAATTCAAAATGACCTGTACAGGTTGGAGAGCTGGGTCAAGGCTAACAAAATGAAATTCAACAGAGAGAAGTGTAAGGTCCTACACTTAGGTAGAAAAAATGGAATGCAGAAATATAGGACGGGGGACACGTGGCTGGATGGCAGTACGTGTGAAAGGGATCTAGGAGTCTTAACAGACCACAAGCTGAACATGAGTCAGCAATGTGATGCGGCAGCCAAGAAAGCCAATGCGATTCTCGGCTGCTTCAATAGGAGTATGGTGTCTAGATCGAGGGAGGTACTGGTACCACTCTACTCTGCTTTGGTTAGACCTCATCTTGAATCCTGTGTCCAGTTCTGGGCACCCCAATTCAAGAAGGACATGGTCAAGCTGGAGCAGGTCCAGAGGAGGGTGACCAAAATGGTGAGGGGCCTGGAAGCCAAGCCCTATGAGGATAGACTTAGAGAGCTGGGGATGTTCAGTCTGCAGAAAAGAAGGTTAAGAGGGGACATGATAGCTCTGTTTAAATATTTGAAGGGATGCCATGTAGAGGAGGGAGAAGGCTTGTTTTCTGCCGCTCCAGAGACCAGGACAAGGAGCAATGGATTCAAACTGCAGGAAAGGAGATTCCACCTGAACCTCAGGAAGAACTTCCTGACAGTCAGGGCTGTCCGGCAGTGGAATATGCTGCCTCGCAGTGTGGTGGAGTCTCCTTCTTTGGAGGTTTTTAAGCAGAGGCTGGATGGCCATCTGTCGGGAGTGCTTTGAGGGTGTTCCTGCATGGCAGGGGGTTGGACTGGATGGCCCGTGTGGTCTCTTCCAACTCTACATTTCTATGATTCTATGAATTCATGAATGAACTTATGAACCATAGACTGGATGTGATAATATTATAATTATATACAGTCAATAAAATTATACAAGTTAAATAAGTTATATAAAGTTAGAGAAGAAAGTAGGAGAAGACAATTTAAGTAAGATAAATAATTGAGTTGAATATTGATTATTGATACTGAATATTGATTATTGATCATTGCATATTGAATTATTGGATATTGAATAATGGAATTGAACACGGAACATTAACTATTGATTATTGATTATTGTATATTGATTACTGAGTACTATTGAATATTAGTACTAAATATTGAATATTGGAGGTGGCTTATCGATTTGTGAATATTGACTATTGAATGCTGATTGCAAATTATTGATTGCGGTATATGGATTATAGAATATAGACCTAAAGGAGTTCAAATGTGGAGGAATTTACCAAACTGAACTTTAGGGCTATAACCAATATTGTTTAAATATGATAACTATGTTAAAAAGTGGGCTGTAGTTAAAAAATTAACAAGGTAATTTGAGCTGGTAAAATATCTGATTGTATATTACAGTATTCTTCTTCAAATCAGTTATATTTTTTTTGTTTAAATTTGAGAACACTCTTTATATGATGTCCAAAATGAGGTCAGGGAAAATGAGAGGAGGCGATTCCCAAAGCAGAAGGGATTCTATCGATGCTTCGCCAGAATACCATAAGAAATTTATGGATGAAATGAGGGATTTTATGAAAGAAATTAAACAAGATCTATTTGATCTAAAATCTCAAGTGACTGAAATTCAAAATTCACTTGATCAAGTTAAGAAAGATGTGGTGATAAATAGGAAGGATATTGAAATAAATAAGAAAGAAATTCAAGAAATACGACAGAAATCAGATACATCCTCTGAAAAACAGCTAGACAGATTAGCACTTATAGAACAGAAGCAAATGAATTCATGGATTCACGTTAGGGGTTTGGAAGAAGAGAGTAATGAGAACATTAGAGAAAGAATGGTAAACATACTAGCAGAATTTATGGACTTAGAAGAAGATATTGTTGATAATGAAATTGATTTGGTTTATAGAGTCCAGTCAGTATAGGCGAAAAAAAGAAAACTTCCCAGAGATGTTGCAGTACAGTTCACCAAGAAATCTACAAAGGATAGGATCATGAAGTGTTCAGGGATTCCAGGGGACACTGTTACTGCCCTGGCTAGCCCAAGCTTTGGGGATATAAAAAGATATCCTTTGATATCTCAAATTCGGCTTCACATATCCCTTCCATGTGCTTGCGAGGTCCCTGGACAAGCACGCATACAGGCTCGGCCGATTATCGCCGTAATATTCCGAGACGATACAGGCAGGCCAGAAAATAGCCGACGTGCTGCTTTAGGAGACCTGAAGGCAAGTACACCATTAGGTATGCACGCAACCTACAAAGGATTCTCTGCCCCGCTCTGGCAACTTGATGATCGAGCTATACAATGCTCAAGTATTCCGCGTTTGCATACCAGCTACTCTATTGATAAATTTGGCTATAATTCAATCATTCAAATTCTGACCTTTCAGAGGCTTTGTCTCCAACTCCAAATCTATTATTTTCCCCTAAGTCCGACCTAGCCTGCAGTCACAATTCTCCGTATAAAAACCCTTGATTCTGAGACCTTCCTCGGATTGCTCCCGGATTCCAGACTGCCTTGCTGCTGCTTTGCTTGGTGAGCTTCCCCTCAGCTCCATGTGCTGAGATACATCGAACCCCAGCTTCGCTCTCCATTTTCCTCCGGACTTCAGGACAGGTTTCGTATCACCCGAACCAACTACCCCTCTAAAAATCCCGCTATCTTACACCTTTATTTTCCTTAGTTATCTGTGTGTTTGTGTTGCATACATTGTGTGCCTGTATTTAATAAAGATCATTCATTATTTTCCAACCGGTTTGCTTCTTGACTTGGCCTGACCCCGTAGACATTGGGTTGCAAGATCCTGATGAGTTACCCTGCCTCTCGTTTTGCCAACTTGTGCTCTGAACTAATTTCCCAACTTATAGCAATTTGGTGTCCCTCCCGGGACCCCCAGAAAACAGGGTAACAACACGCTGAACACCAACATGACCCACAGAACGCCTGTGCTTCAAAACAGGCAGACGCAAAAACCAGCATAGGTTTAAAAACAGGCAGAGGCCAGAGTTGAGGCCAAAACTAAACTAGTCTTTATTGCAAAACAATTTAAGTAACATAAAGACGTCAAAAGCTAGGTGAAATCCATTGTGCATCTCTCTCCTCGTACAGCATGACAGAGAGAGACACACTAACAAGTTTAACAGCAAGCAAAGCGTGAGTGAATCAAAGAGAGAGGAAGAACTGTGAGAAAGTCCTAACAGCAGATATAGCTACTGTGAGTTTGTTTTCCAAAGAACCCATAAGTTCCCACAGGAACTGAAACAAACCAGACACCTCTTATCACACCAGCTGAGTCAGACTGACCTGCCTGTAACCATGACCATGAGCGCATCAGAGGAACAAGACTCAAACTTAACCCTTTCGGCAGGAATCTGAAAGCCTAATACTTAACAGGAAGAACATAATAAACTTCCCCTAACTAACCAAGGGAAACAGCTTTCTGTTGTGTGGGAAATCCCCACAAGAATATTAAAGAAAAGGAAAGGTTATGAATTTCTTGTTTCTAAATTGAAGGCCAACCAAATTCCATTTAGGTGAGACCATTTGGAGAGAGTGATATTTACTTATCAACAACGTTTCTGATTAAACTCAATAGAAAAAGCACAAGACTTCCTTAGATGATATGAACATAACTTAAGTAGATCCTGAGCCACATCTAGTAAAGAAGATCAATATACTAAGAGGGAAGACGAAGAAATACTGGCCAAAAGGCAAGATGACTTAGAGTATATACCAGCTGTAGAGAAAAAGAGGACGTTAGATAAGGACCAAAAATCAGACCCAAGAGATTCAAAAAATGGAGCGGATGTGATCTTGATTGATTTAGAAATTGAGGACTTGGCTGTTGAAAAAGACAAGGGGAAATGAATCACAAAATTATATCTTGGAATGTGAATGGACTGAATATGGTGGTGAAACAAAAGAAAAATGTCCATTATTTGAAAAAATCACAAACAGGCATTTGCAGTTTACAAGAGACCCATATAAAAAGGAAGGATGAAAACCTGTTATGATATCCAGGATTGGGTGAGACTTTCATCTCAGCCATGACAGTTAAAAAAAGAGGCATTGTTCTGTATGTTAAACCATATCTCCTTCCCAAATTAATCTTTAAGGGTGGTAAAGGAAGATTTCTCGGTGTGGAGATTAAGTTAAATGGCTTCGTTATGTTGCTTGTAGGTGTTTATGTTCACTGCAAAGAAAGTAAGAAATTCTATGAAGATTTGTGACAATACTTGTGTAATTTCTCCTACAAACATGTTTATTTGATGGGGGACTTCAATGGTCTTTTAGATCTAGCATGGGATAGGAACATTACGGCTAGTTCCCACAGCTATGGTAAGCTCCCCAAAGACTGTTTCCAATTATTAGAAGAATTTCAGCTAGATGATATGTGGAGACTTAAGCATCCTAGACAGAAGGATTACATCTTTTTTTCCAATCAACATCAATCTTGGTCTAGGATAGATATAGTATGGAACTCAAAAACTTTATCTTACCTGATTTAAATGGCTGAGATCCTACCCCAAATGTTTAGTGACCGCAATCCAATTCAAATTTAATTGGAATCATCTCCCAACTGCAGAACCTGCAGACTGAATGAGAATTTATTTTTGCACGAAGATGTTATCTCCTATGGTAAGAGTGAGTTGAGAGAATTTTTCAAATATAATTTAGACAAAGACGTGAGCACTCCAGTGGTGTGGGATACCTCAAAAACAGTGATTAGGGGAATTTTCATCCAAAAGTCAATTGAGTGGAAAAGAAAAAAGATCAAGGCTGTGGGAGAGCTAGTGGAGAAAATCAGCAATCTGGAAAAAAAAACTCAAACAAGATCCAGGAAACAAAGAAGTCCAGGAGAAGATAAAGCTATTACAGAAACAACTGTCTTTAAATATGACTGAAGAGATGGAAAAGAAGCTCAGATTTGTTAAGCAAACACATTTTGAACATGCAAATAAACCAGGCCGATGGCTGGCATATAAAATTCCTAAAGAAAGGAAAAAGCATGTAATTAACTGAATTAAGGAAGGAGCTCAATCTGTTTCTGACAGTAAGGAAATCCAAAAAATCCTAGGTAACTATTTTTAGAATTTGTATTGTCTTCATAACTGAGAAGAGATTAATAAGATTGAGAAATACCTCCAAGCAAAAACACTCCTGCAACTGGATCAAAAACAGAAAGAGTTCTTAGATAAATCAATATCAATCACAGAAATTAAGGAAGTTATTGATAGATTAAAAATAAACAAATTGCCAGGCCCAGATGGTCTCTCTGCCAAATATTATAAATGTTTCAAAGATCAGTTAGTAAAGCCATTACAAAAACTATTTAACATAATCAAAGATAATGGGGTAATCCCAAATACACGGAAGGAAGTGAGCATTATACTCCTTCCAAAGACCGATTCAAAGAATCCCACACCTAATGAATTTAGACTCATATCTTTGCTAAATGAAGACTACAAAATTTTCACTTCAATACTGGTCCAAAGACTGAAGAAATTTTTGCAGACATATATTGGCGAACACCAAACTGGCTTCCTCCCCGGGTGGCAGACGAAAGATAATATACAGTTTGTGTTGGATATTCTAGAATATTTAGACTACCACAACAAAAAGAAAGGTGCTTTAATATTCTTAGATGCAGAGAAGGCTTTCGACAACATCAGATGGGGTTTCCTCTTTAAAATCTTGGAGAAGATGAAGTTTGGTACGCTGTTTACATCGTGGATTAAAACAATCTATTTGGAACAACGAGCTCATCTGATTATAAATGCAGAAAGATCAAAAAGTTTCACAATAGAAAAGGGCATAACATAGGGCTGCCTTCTCTCATCATTGCTGTTCATTCTGATCCTTGAGATTTTGCTTAGGGAAATTCAACAGAGTTCCATCCCTGGTGTCAAAATTGGCAAAGAACGATATAAATACAGAGCTTTCACAGATGATGCAGTCATCTTCCTGGAAGATCCCCTGTTGCAAATGACTAAGTTAAATGAAATTTTAAATAGATTTGGCTTTTTGACGGAATTTAAGATTAATAAATCAAAAACAAAGATTTTGACCAAAAATATGAGAAAAGTGGACAAAGAAAAGTTGGAATCAATATCTGGAATAAAATGTGTTGATAAAGTAAAATACTTATGGATCTCAATAACCAACAAGAATAACCAATGTTTAGTAATAATTATATCCCTGTTTGGAAACAGATTCATCAAAAAAATAAGCATTTGGAAGAAATTAAATCGATCATTTATGGGAAGGCTGACTTTAATTAAAATGAGTATTCTTCTGAAAGAGCTTTTTCTGTTTCAAATGATTCCAGTTGTAGTCCCTCCAAAGTGGTTTAAGGACTGTACTAAAGACCTGTCAGATTTTTTGTGGTTGGGTAAAAAACCAAGGTTTAAATTAAAACCAATGACAATTCTTAGAAAAAGAGGGGGATTCTATCTGCCAAATATGAAAATCTATTATGCAGCATCCTGCTTAGTCTGGATAAAACCATGGATATGCCTAAACAACCCAAGGCTATTAGCCTTAGAAGGTCATGAACTTTTTTTTTTCAGATGGCACTCTTACTTGTGGTATCAGAAAGTTAAAGTTCAAAAAATGTTTAACAACCACGCTATCCAAAAACCTCTGTATAAAACATGGACGAAATATAAAAGGTATCTATGTCCAAATTTTCCATCTTGCCTTTCTCCCACCAAAGACCTCTTGATTAAAGGCCTTAGAGGTGATATAGATTGGATTACATATAAAGAACTAACATATTTATCAGGTGGTGTGACGCAATTAAAAAGTTGCCAGGGATTACAACAGGAAGGAATGACAGTACACTGGTTTCCATACCTCCAGATCCAAGAAAGATTTTAAAAAGAAGGTGGAATTGATATGAACCCAACGGAATTTGAATTAGAGCTAAAGAAAGCAAACCAAAAGCTGTTATCAAGGATATACCAACTGTTGCTTAGATTTGACTTGGAAGAAGAAATAATCGAAGAATATATGATAAAATGGGCAACTGATATAGGACACAATATTGGACTTACAGAATGGGAAAAAGCCTCGAAAGGAATCATTAGATTTACAAGATCATATAGCTTAGAAGAGAACGCTCTGAAGGTCATGTTCAGATGGTACTTCCCCCCCACAAGGACAGCTAAGATATTCAAAAATACAAATGATAAATGCTGGAGATGTCATAAAGAAAAAGGTACTTTTTTTCACCAATGGTGGGGTTGTAATAGAACGCAGAAATTCTGGTTCATGGTCTGAGCAGTCATCCAAAAGGTATTAGAGATAAAGCTCTATTTGGACCCTAGATTGTTCCTATTAGGAATAGCTGATTTAAATCAGGAAAAGGATGATTGTAAAGAGAGGTTAATATGGCATATGGTCACAACAGCCAGAATGGTATTTGCTAGGTACTCGTGGAAGGAATCTATACCATCCAGAGGGGAGTGGCTGGAGAAACTTCTAGAGGTGACAGAAATGGATAAGTTAATGTATTTGTTACAAAACAGACCAGATCATAAATTTCTCCAAACATGGCAGCCACTCACAAACTATCTGCAGAGGGTAATATAAAATAACGTGTAGGTACTAAGCATGTACAATTGCGTAGAATGCACTTACAAAAAAAATCACCATAATTAGGAAAAGTTTATTATTGGAGATAAGGAATAGAAAGTGTGAAAATAGAATTAACCACGGAAATGGAACTTTCTTATGCATCGGATTACTATAATAGGCATTTGACTAGAATATGAATGAACTAGTTGAGGGTTAATACACAACTGATATGAAGGGATAGAGGGATGATTTTGAATAATTACCAATGATCAGCAAACAAGAATGAACTAACGAGTAATTAACCCTAGAGTGTTCCAAAATTAAATTGATATGAAAACCAAACAGAATTTTTATGGGTTTATAATAAGATTTGAATCCAGCCCAGTCTGTGGCACAGACAGCGTGAGAAGTCCAATCGTGTTTTTCTTTGTCAGTTTGTTTTGCTTTCTTGTATCTCCCTATCTTCCCCCCATTCTTTTTTATCTTTTTTCCTCTCTTTTTCTGTAAAACTCATTGTAAGTATGTGTCATTGTCATGTAGATAGTGAACATCTGTTTCTATTATTTTTTCTATTGGATATTATTGTTCTATATATTTTACTATATAATATTGCAGAATGTGTTTGAATTGTGATCTTAATTTGTGTTAATATGTTCGCTAACTTATACTACAATTTTAATGAAAATAATAAATATAAAATTGGAAGAAAAAAAAAAGGAAATGGAAGAATGGTGAAACCACTAAAGAGGAATTCAAGCAAATAGCCAGGTATGTAGGGAGAAGGTCAGAAAAGCTAAAGTGCAGAATGAACTCAGGCTTGCCAGAGACATTAAAAACAATAAAAAGGGCTTTTTTAGGTATGTCCACAGCAAAAGAAAAAACAAAGAAATCATAGGGTTGCTGGCGGGGTTACTAACAGAGGGAAGCTGGAAGGCAGAACTACTTAACACCTTTTTTGCTTCAGTTCTCTCCCAGAAGGATAGAAGTACTCAACCTGGGGGGTGGGGAGCAGGTGAGGAATGGGGGGAAATGCAGCACAGAATAAGTAGAGAAGTAGTACAGGAATATTTGGCTCCACTAGATGAATTCAAGTCTCCAGGTCCAGATGAATTACACTCAAGGATATTAAAAAAACTAGCAGGAGTCATTTCAGAACCACTTTCAATAATCTTTGAGAACTCTTGGAGAACAGGAGAAATCCCAGCAGACTGGAGGAGGGCAAATGTTGTCCCCATCTTCAAGAAGAGAAAAAAAGAGGACCCAAATAACTAGGTCTGGTCAACCTGATATCAATACCAGGGAACATCCTAGAGCAGATCATTAAACAGCCAGTTTGTAATTACTTTTAAAGTAATGCTGTAATCATTACATGCTGTAAAGGTCAACATGGATTTCTCAGAAATAAGTCATGCCAGACTAATCTTATCTCTTTTTATGATAGCTTTACAAGCTTGATAGATGAAGGGAATGCTGTAGATGTAGCATATTTTCATTTCAGTAAAGTCTTTGACAAAGTTCCCCATGACATTCTTGCAAAGAAGCTATTAAAATGTGGGCTGGACAGGGTTACTGTTAGGTGGATTTGTAATTGGTTGACCAACCGAACCCAAAAGCTACTCACCAATGGATGCTTTTCATCCTGGAGAGAAGTGACTAGGGGTCTGCCGCACGGTTCTATTCTGGGCCCAGTGCTATTCAACATCTTTATCAATGACTTGGATGAAGAAGTAGAGGGCATGCTGATCAAATCTGCAGATGACACCAAATTGAGAGAGGTTGCTAATACACTAGAGGACATGATCAAAATTCAAAATGACCTTCCTTTTTGTCTCTTCTCTCCAAATCCTGGGGGGATCCTTTCAGTTGATCTGAATTATCATCACCTTCTGAGGCGTCACTCCCTGGAGTTTCACTTACTTCTTTGGGGTCTTCCTTCAGCTTCTTCAAAAATTATTTTGTCTTCTCCATGGTGTTTATTTTAAATCTGTTCCCTTTAAATGTCAAGTTCACTCCTTCCAAGAAAAGAAAAGATTCAAAAAAAGATCCAAACATTCAAAAGAAGAAGTGTCACTTCTGGATTTAAGCAACTCTGATTGAGTAGGAAGGAGGATAAAAAATGAATTGTAAGTTTATTACTTGGAACGTAAAAGGGATGAACACTTTGAAGAAAAAGAATTTAATATTTCACTATTTGAAAAAATTAAGTGTAAATGTTATCTGCTTACAAGAAATTAGAATTAAGAAGGAATTAAAAAGGAATATAGTAATGTTACTGCAGTTTCTAGTCTGAACTTGAGGGATATTAGATATCATTTGATATCAAGAATTTGGCCTTCACTACCCATTCGTTCCCACGTGCTTGCGAGGCCCCTGGACAAGCACGCACACAGGCGCGGCCGAAAATAGCTGAACCATTCAAATCACAATCCAGGCAGGCCAGTAACTGCCGATTGCAGCTTTAGGAGACCTCAAGGCAAGCACCTTCTTAAGGTCACATTATGTATGCAGGCTGTTTACAAAAGATACCCTGCCCCAAGCAGGCAGCTTGACGAGCGGACTATCCAACTCTCAAGCACTCCGCGTTTGCATACTGTCTACGTTATTGACAACGCTGTCATAATCCAATCATCTAAAGTACTGACCTTTCGGAGGCTTTGTCTCCAGCCCAAAATCCATTGTTTCCCCCGGGAACGGACTAGCCTGCGGGCACATTTTCCTCTATAAGAACCCCTGACTTTGAGCGTCTCATCGGATCGCTCGTGACTTGCCTCCCGACTTGCTGCCGCTCCGTTTGACAAGCCTCCCCTCAGCCTCCACGTGCTGAGAACCTACGCTTCCCAGCTTCTTTTCTTTTACCGGGCTACAGGACCAGGTGTAGTATTTCCCCCAAACGTCGAAAATCCCCTATCTGTTTTCCTCTCTTTATTTCCTTAGGACTGTGTGCGTGGCTGTGCAATTGTGCAGTATTTCTTAATTCTCTAAGTGAGTGAGTGCGTACGTTTGCTGTGATTTTATAAATAAAGGAAAACAATTATTTACTTCTGTTTGATTATTGACTCGGCCTGACCCCGCAGACACTGGGTAAAAGATCTCGCTACGTTGCCCTGCCTCTTCCATTGCTAACTAGTGCTCTAGCTAATTCCCATTCCCCATTATTTTGAGCACATTGAGGTGTCCCTCCCGGGACCCCCAGAAATCAGGGTAACAGTAACTTGCTAAAACAAAGAAAACTTGACAAGGAATTCTTCTCTTTAGGTTTAAACATAAACCTAAACATACCCACCTCCCTGAGCCACTCCTCATAGGGCATGGCTTCCAGACCCTTCACCATTTTGGTTGCCCTCCTCTGGGCATGCTCCAGCTTGTCGATATCCTTCTTGAATTGAGGTGCCCAGAACTGGACACAGTATTCCAAATGAGGTCTAAACAATGCAGAATACAGAGGTACCATTACCTCCCTCGATCTAGACATCATACTCCTATTGATGTAACCAAGAATCGTGTTGGCTTTCTTGGCTGCCACATCACACTGCTGACTCATGTTCAGTTTGTGATATACCAAGACTCCTAGATCCCTTTCACGCATACTGCTATCCAGCCATGCATTCCCCATCTTATATTTGTGCATTCCATTTTTTCTGCCTAAGTGTACAACTTTACATTTGTCTCTGTTGAAATTCATTTTGTTAGGTTTGGCCCAGCATATGGGTAAGGAAAGAAGAATTTAAACTTCAAGCTTTCGCAGATGATGTTGTAAACACAACCGGACCCTCAATCAAATGTAGTTAATTTATTAAAGGTGATAAGGGAATATGGTAAATACACAGGTTTTATAGTGAATGCCGATAAATTTAAAATTTTGACAAAAAATATGTCATTGCAGGAAAAAAGAGATCTTTAAATAAAGACAGATTTTGAAGCTGTAAAGAAAGTAAAATATTTGGGTATTAATATAACAACTAACAATCAACAGTTGTATGAAATTAATTACGTTAAAGTTTTGGATGAGATCATAAAAGACTTAATGAAATGGAAGCACTTATCTGTATCTATGTTGGGGAGAATCTCAATAATAAAAATGAATGTTCCATTAAAATTAATGTATCTATTTCAAACTATTCCAGTTCTACCATCTGACAAGCCATTTAAAAATTGGAAAAAAGATTTATCTAACTTTATTTGGATGGGTAGGAAACCTAGAATAAAAGAGAAATTGATGATGGAAGCAAGGGAAAGAGGAAGATGGGGTTTGCCAAATTTGCAATTATATTTTGAAGCTGCAAGCCTATCATGGATGAAAGATTAGATTCTATTAAGTAATAAAAGACTATTGGAATTAGAGGGCCATGAACTAAGATTTGACTGGCATTGTTACATGTGGTATGAAAAAGTAAAAATAAATTCACAATTTAAAAATCATATAGTAAGAAGGGCCTTATTTAGAATTTGGGGAAAGTACAAAGATAATTTCAGTTTTAAAATTCCAGGCTGGGTATCCCCTCAAGAAGCTTTTTATAGAAGGGAGTTAGGATATCCTAAAAAGTGGATAAGGTATGTAGATTTATTGGAAAATAAACAGGGAGATTGGACAATAAAAAAATTCCAGAAATTTGAAGAGGAGGGTTTAAAAATCTAATGGTTGTCATATTATCAATTAAGGGAAAGATTTAGAGAGGTCAAAACCAAATATGACTTTGAGAGTAAAGAATCAGAGATAGAGAAAATTTTATGTAATGAAAAAGATCATTTGATTGCAAAAAGAAATTATTTAATGTTATATTATGTGAATGAGGATGAATTAGTTAAACAATGTATGATAAAATGGGCAAAAAAATGTGGGTTATCCTTTACAATTGGAACAGCGGGAAAGAGTTTGGAGAACTGGATACAAATTTACAAGTTGTTATGATTATAAAGAAAATCTGCTTAAAATGGTGTATAGATGGTACCTAACCCCAACTAACCTAGTGAAAATACATAAAAAGGTTAGTAATAAGTGTTGGAAATGTAAATTACAAGAAGAGACATTTTATCACTTATGGGGTACATGTAGAAAGGCTAGGAGATATTGGTTACAGGTGGATGGAGAAATATAGAACATCTTGAAATCAAAACTTACATTTAGGCCAGAATTATATCTTTTGAATATGCTAGATTATGAGAACAAGGTAGAAAAGGAAAATAAAATACTGTTATGTTATATGATAACAGCAGCAAGAATAACGTTTGCAAAATATTGGCACCAAAAATGCACTCCCTCAATACAAGAATGGCTAGGAAAAGTGATGGAAGTTGTTACTCTGATTTCTGGGGTCCCATGGGGGACACCTCAATGTGCTCCAAATAATGGGGAATGGGAACTAGCCAGAGCAAAAGCTGTAGCACTACAAGAGGCAGGGTAACCTAGCAAGATCTTTTACCCAGTGTTTAAGGGATCAGGCTGAGTCAGGACCACAACACAATAAAGTTATAATTATGTTCTTTTATTTGAAAAATCACTGCGTATTTGCATGCTCACTCACACAGAACTAAGAAACACTGCACACTTGCGTGCTCACACACACAGACTTAAGAAAATAAAGGGATGAAAGTAGATAGGGGATTTTAAGAAGGATTTTTAGGGAAATACGACACCTGATCCTGTAGCCCGGGTAGCCTGAAGAAAGTCTGTTGGAGCGGAGGGCAACAACACATGAAAGCTGAGGGGAAGGCTTGGTGAACGGAACGGCAGTAAGGCGGGATGGAAGCCAAGAGTGATCCGAAGAAGCACTCAAAACCAGGGGATCTTATAGGGGAAAATGTGCCTGTAGGGTAGTCCATTCCCAGGGAAAACAATGGGTTTTGGGCTGGAGACAAAGCCTCTGAAAGTTCAGTACTTTGAATGATTGGATTTTGACGGCACTGTCAATAGCGCAGACAGTATGCAAATGGAGAGTGCTTGACATTTGAGTAGTCAGAAGCGCTAATCTCATCAAGCTGCCTATTGGGGACAGAGAATCTTTTGTATGCTTGGTGCATAAGTAAGTTAGGTTTAAAGTGTACTTGCCTGGAGGTCTCCTGAAGCTGTGTGCCGGAAAATTACTGGCCTGCCTGGATTTGTTTTGTATTTTTCAGCTTGTTTGGCCGTGTCCGTGTGCGTGCTTGTCCGGTGGCCTCACAAGCACGTGGAGGGGAGCAGTTTGGAATGGCCAATTCTTTGATATAAAATTATATTTAGTAGACCTCGGGCTCGGACTATGCACCACAGTAACAAAGTGGTCAAAATAGATAAGTTATCAGGATGATTGAAGGGGATATCTAAGCAATCTTATCTTAAAATCTGGAAACCTTATATATGTTATATGAAGAATAAATTGAGTGATAAACTTCAATGGGGATTTGAGATTTAGAAGAACAAAAACTCTGACATTATAAAGTTAAATATATTTATACAAAGGAAATTCCTTTTCTTCAAAGTGAGGGGATCTTATATGGTCAGGCTAAAACAACCAAGGTCAGAAAGTGTAGGAAGTCAGAGGGTGGGGGGATTAGAGTATAGGTAGCCACAATGTTCTTTTTCTTGTCTTCCCTTTTCAATGGATATCTTTTCACTTGCTTTTTTAGTGTTTCGCTATGTAGACCTTTCTTTTTTATTCCTTTTCAAGTCCTATCTAACTCTTGGATTTTTTTCTTACTCTACATTACTTGTTTCTGGGTACTTTATCTTCTTTTCTTTTTCCTCTTCTATCTTTTCAGCTTTTTATTTGTTTGTTCATTTGCCTTGGTAAAGGAATGCTTATTTCTTTTCTTTTTGTGCTTCCTTTTTTTTTTTTTTTTTGTTATGGTTGATGTATCTCTTTTTTAAACTCAATAACCATATTATTAAAAAAAAAATCAAAATGTCCTTGACAGATTGGACAGCTGGGCCAAAGCTAAGAAAATGAATTTCAACAGAGACAAATGTTAAGTCATACACTTAGGCAGAAAAAATGGAATGCATAAATATAGGATGGGGAATGCACGGCTCGATAGCAGTATGCGTGAAAGGGATCTAGGAGTCTTGGTATATCACAAACTGAACATGAGTCAGCAGTGTGATGTGGCAGCCAAGAAAGCCAACACGATTCTTGGTTGCATCAATAGGAGTATGATGTCTAGATCGAGGGAGATAATGGTACCACTGTATTCTGCATTGTTTAGACCTCATTTGGAATACTGTGTCCAGTTCTGGGCACCCCAATTCAAGAAGGACATGGTCAGGCTGGAGCAGGTCCAGAGGAGGGCAACCAAAATGGTGAGAGGCCTGGAAGACATGCCCTATGAGGATAGACTTAGAGAGCTGGGTATGTTTAGTCTGCAGAAGAGAAGGTTAAGAGGGGAACATGATAGCCATGTTTAAATATTTGAAGGGATGTCATGTTGAGGAGGGAGTGGGCTTGTTTTCCGCTGCTCGAGAGACTAGGGCTGTTTCCGCACTAGAGTGTTATAGCGCTATTATTCTACTTTCAACATCCTATGGAATCCTGAGCTTTGCAGGATTAGGGAGGAACATTTAGAATTCTCAGCTGGAGAGCTCTTTGGCCTCAGTAAACTACAAACCTCAGAATTCCACCGGATGTTGAAAGTTGAATAATAGTGCTATAACACTCTAGTGCGGAAATAGCCTAGGACAAGGAGCAATGGATTCAAGCTTCAGGAAAGGAGACTCCACCTGAACCTCAAGAAGAACTTCCTGACTGTCAGAGCTGTCTGGCAGTGGAATATGCTGCCTCGGAGTGTAGTGGAGTCTCCTTCTTTGGAGGTTTTTAAGCGGAAGCTGGATGGCCATCTGTTGGGACTGCTTTGATGTTTGTTCCTGCATAGCAGGGGGTTGGACTGGATGGTCTCTTTGGTCCCTTCCAACTCTATGATTCTATATTTAATAAGGGAAAAAACTTCAACAATTTAGATCTCAATGGGATAATGTTATAATTTATTTAAGAGGCATCAGGGAAGATACGCAACATCAGGCTTTGAGCAAAAAGAACATAGAATCATAGAAATGTAGAGTTGGAAGAGACCACACGGGCCATCCAGTCCAACCCCCTGCCATGCAGGAATACCCTCAAAGCACTCCCGACAGATGGCCATCCAGCCTCTGCTTAAAAACCTCCAAAGAAGGAGACTCCACCACACTGCGAGGCAGCATATTCCACTGCCGGACAGCCCTGACTGTCAGGAAGTTCTTCCTGAGGTTCAGGTGGAATCTCCTTTCCTGCAGCTTGAATCCGTTGCTCCTTGTTCTGGTCTCTGGAGCAGCAGAAAACAAGCCCTCTCCTTCCTCTACATGGCATCCCTTCAAATATTTAAACATAGCTATCATGTCCCCTCTTAACCTTCTCTTCTGCAGACTAAACACACCCAGCTCTCTAAGTCTATCCTCATACGGCATGGCTTCCAGGCCTCTCACCATTTTGGTTGCCCTCCTCTGGACCTGCTCCAGCTTGACCATGTCCTTCTTGAATTGGGGTGCCCAGAACTGGACACAGGATTCAAGATGAGGTCTAACCAAAGCAGAGTAGAGTGGTACCAGTACCTCCCTTGATCTAGACACCATACTCCTATTGATGCAGCCGAGAATTGCATTGGCTTTCTTGGCTGCCGCATCACACTGCTTACTCATGTTCAACTTGTGGTCTGTTAAGACTCCTAGATCCCTTTCACACGTACTGCTATCCAGCCACGTGTCCCCTATCCTATATTCCTGTATTCCACTTTTTCTACCTAAGTGTAGGACCTTACACTTCTCTCTGTTGAATTTCATTTTGTTAGCCTTGGCCCAGCTCTCCAATCTGTCAAGGTCATTTTGAATTTTGATCTTGTCCCCTGGCGTATTAGCAACCCCTCCCAATTTGGTGTCATCTGCAGATTTGATGAGCATGATGGCTTATGGTAGAGTTCTTCCTGAGGTTCAGGTAGAGTCTAAAAGTTGTTGCCCTCATTCTTCTAATATGTTGCCAAATCTGTTGGTGGAATGTTTGTCTTGATAAGCAACCCATCCTAAGCATCTTTCTTTTAGACAAGTAAATGCTTTCTAACAGTTAAAACAAACATAGTTAAAAATTCTCAACATGAAAAAGTTTAAAAATATAATTAAACTATTAAACTTACTAAAAACTGCTAAAAACAAGAACAGCAAATAGAAAATCCAGCATATTGTGCAAAGCTCTTTCCCCTTGAACTTGCAGAAAAATATTAAGAAGGGTACAAATCCAACCTTTCTAAAAAGGGAATTCCGGAGCCTGGGAGCAGCCACTGAGAACGCTCTCCCTCCTGTTCCCACCAAAGGTACCTGTAGGTATAGAGAAGGGACTCCTCAGAAGATTTCAAAACCCATGCAGATTCATACGAGAGAATATAATCGTTCAAATAAGACTTTAAGTGGCTTCCTGCTATAAGAGCCCCATCTCCATTTCATCTCTCTTTGTATAATCTCACCCTTTCAAATCGTATTGTTTCCCTTATCCCAGGACAGTCTTGTTATAGGTAACAACCTTAGGATGCCTATGAATATGTGCTATGCCTAAAACTTTAGACAGAGACGTAAACTAGCAGCTACTGAGTATAGGCATTAGGGTTTCCAGGTGAAATAAGAGGCATGGATCCTGTTCCTTTAACAGTTGTGTAGCCGAGGCACTTTCAGCAGGCGCTGTTTGCAAAACAAAACAAGAGTATAAAATGATGGCTTTTGTACAAAACACACACACAATTCCTGCACAGATTCTTTTTTTCCTACAGAAAAGCTTGCTATGCAAAAAATATTTTCTTTGTGTGTGTGTGTGGGGGGGGGGGGACTTTCCAAATAGTTAAGCAAAGATGATCTTTCTGTTTTAAAAGAAGTCCCAAACTATAAAGAATTTTGCAGCATCCAAATTTTCTCAGTGAGGAGTAGGGTTTTATATCTTGTTCCATTTGGTTCTCACACGCAAGAACAAAATTTTTACCATTTGTCTTTTTAGTTATGTGAAAGTCATAAAAAACTGCACATTTCTCAAAGACTATTCATCACTGGGAACTTATTCTGTAGAAAGAAAAGGCAGAGGTTTTGCATAGAAATGTGCAGAAAGCAGCATTTTCCGTATAGATATGCTATTTTCTGCATTTAAAATACTAATTACTGTGCATGACATCCATTTTCTGCACATTATTTTCCAGAGTCCCAACATCTTTCTTCACTGAGTATGAGAATATAGGTGAGGTTTTTTTACATCCCTAATGTAGACATATGTTGCTCATTGATCAGTAAGAGATTTTGGGAATGGAGACAGACATAACTATATCCATGATCCAGCTCCTGATTTTACCGTTTACAGAAGGACTTTTTTTTTTTTGACTGTTCCTAATGTAAGCCTTCTTTCTTTCTGGGGAATTTATATCTTAAATCATTGCTGGTATGCTTCCAAACCTTGTTTTAAATTCTAAAATAAAGCTGGAGCTTTCATATGGTGACGGAAAATGACTAATTTAAAATAATTAAGTCAGGGCTAATTAAAATCAGCTTGATGTTCCTGAACAGCAGCTGGCCAGGTACCCAGAATTTGCCGTTGGCTGTGGGGTCTGATTTACCAGGATGAAGTGGGGTTCATCCCCTGGAGTCCATGAAGGGCATCCGAGCTCTTTCACAGTACCTACCCTGCTCATTTCCTTCTACCTAGTTGATAAGACACCTACCTGTGCTTTAAGGAATCTGAAATTTTCTGGGGGTTAAGTCTTTCTGGGCAAACTCGTTAAGCACTGCAGCTGTGTAGAGAGAGGTTCTGAACTTTGGCATTTGACAGTAGGCTTTGTTTCTCATTTACATTTGCATATTAAAGTGTTTGCCTGAAATAGGCTATTGAAATTAATTCAGGATTAATTGGTGTCTTTATCTCATTAGAACAATCTAATTTAAGGATGATGAAATTGTTTAGCCTCCCATTTGTATAATTAGATTGCTCTGAATTGCTGTCATTATTGGCTCTTTAGCATCATCTGTAGGCCTCAGACAGACAGAAGCTCTAACCTCATAAAGACCAATCATGTGTTACAGCACAGAACCATTAACCCCTTTTAGTCCAAATGCAAAAGAATTAAGCCAAGGCAGAATGAAAGGATTTTGTGTCCAGCAAAGACATCCACCTCCCCCTAACCCATCTTTTTCTGCTTTGTACTGTTTGGAACAGAATCTGACATTCAGTAACAGCAGCACCCACAACATGTTTTATTGTATTCTCCATTTTACCAAGGTGCTCGTTCCATTTTAATAGCTCTAATTTTACAAACATTTCCAGGGAGATCAGAAAGATTTTATCTACCTCTCCTGCTTGCAGATTCAGATTCACAAATTACAGAGAAGGTGGCTAGGTTTTGTGCCTCTGTCATTATGGTCCATAGACAAATAATACAGTGATATATATGATTCAGGAAAGCAGCTGCTTGACTTACTGGGCCAGATGGGTTGCAGGCCTTGCTGCAGCAGTGTATCTAGCCATGCCGAACCATGTGTCTCCTTCCCAGAGGTCTTTGCAGTCCCACTGCCTTCTGGGAAGGGAAGGTTAGGCAGCCAAAGCCTGAGTCTAGATCTTTTTGTGCCCAGATTCAGTTCCCACTCCGGTCAGATGCCAGGGCATTTCTTCCCCTGTCTGCATGGCTCGCAGCCAGTTTTTCTTTGACTGTGGTGGAAGAGCATTGGAGAAGGCAACAGGACACATCAGGCTTACAAAAGAGTTTAAGGAGGACTTGCTGGTTTGCGTCAATTGTTTTTTAAACAACTTCAGTGGTGTCTCTATGTGGCAGGACAAGTTTGAACTGGGGACGGGGCTGTAGGCGCATTCTGATGTGGTGGGAGGTATAGGTTTGGGCTGCATTTCTGTGGGCACTGGTGTGATCAGAGTTGGCTTGAGGACTGGGTTCAAGGCACATTGTCAGGGATCTCACTTTCTTGGAGCTTTTCTCTATTGAGGTAGCAGTCACCATTTGGATAGAGCACTTCAGAGACAAAAAAGTTTGCTTTTGGTGTGATAATCAGGCTGTGGTCAGTGTTATCAATAGGCGATCTTCTCTCTCTGAGAGAGCCAGGAGGTTGGTCAGGAGGTTGTTGTTGGCTTGTTTATTGGCCAACGTAACATTCACTGCTCGTCATGTGCCAAGTCTGGATAACAAGCTTGCATATTCCTTATCTTGTTTTCAGGAAAGCAAGTTTCGTTCCTTGACACCAGAGGTGGATCAGCAGTCAGCAGCTTTCCCAGACAACCTATGGCAGCTTGGGAGATAAGTGTAATGCAGAGAGTATTGCAATCTGTTGCCCCTGAAACTTTTAGGGCTTATTGTAGGGTTCTTAGAAGATTCCAGGTCTTTCGCAAAACAGAAGGTTTCCAGTTGTCAGGCCCAGCTTCTGAGAGGCAGATCCTCCAAATTTTAGCCCATCTCAAGGATGGCTCCCAGGACCATGTCTCTCACTTGGCAGGTATATCCTTTTTCAGCAAGGTTCAAGCATTTGGTAGCCCATGTGACTCTTTTCTTGGAGTTTGGCAGCCATTCATTTAAGATTGGGGCAGCCACCAAGGCAGCAGCATGTTGTATGCAGGCAGGGGCCATTATGACGGTCAGGAGGTGGAAATCCGGGGTTCTGTAGGCTACATTTACCCTGGCCTCAGATTAGATGGGGATTAATGTTTTTTTCTCTCTGTGAGTAGAGCTGGCCTGGCAGATTACACAAAGAGCCAAGACAGGACAGCACAAGTGCCTGGACCAGCAGCAGATGAATTAAGAAAATCACTGCTTGGAATAAGTGGGTCCGAGTACTACAACAACAGCCAGGAACAAAGAAGGGCTTTGCATGGAGCTTCAGCGTACTGACACTTGGATCTCAGGACTTTGGGGATTTTCATCGGGAGGCCTGGTTGTGGACCACAGTTGCCTCAGGGTTGGTGGAGGGTAGCCCAGGCGGTCTGCCCTTTTTGGCTGTAGCATGGGTACAGGGTATGAGTCCTGGATATGGGTTCATGGTTCTCAGTATCCCAGGTGCTATCATGGTTTGGAAGCCCTTCCCCTAGGGGCTCAGGGGTTCAGTGAGATGGTGGTTGTGCACTGCACCATATGGCATGATGTTCCCACACTCCCTGGTAGCAGGGAGGGCCACCAGGGCAACCCTTTGGTGCAGTGGCTCCTTTGTTGTCCCAGCAGTTTTGGCAATGGGCTGGATGGTCAGACTCATTGTTCAACAGGCAGGTTGGTTTATGCTCATATCCAGACCCATGCATTTGCCAACCCTTCTGGCAAACGTAACCAATAAAGTTGTGACCTTATTTTCCCCACTACTGTGTCATTGTGTGTCCTTTTGGCAGCACGTATCACCCCTGAGCATGCAATTTTAGATACTTTTGATATAGTTAATCCATAAAATTTTATCTATCTTAAATTTTTGGATTTTTGATATAAATTTAATGTACTTAATACTTAGTGTGCCTGTATCTATTGTGTGTATGTATGATGTGAATTTTAGCTGTAACTGTAATTGTGTATTAGTATTACTTTATTATTTTATACTGTTTATTATTTTATACTGTTAGGCTTGAAATGTGGTGCTCTGTAACTTGCTATAGAATTAACACTTGAAAATCATTTACTATGGTATTGATTAGTATTTTGGACACTCAGAGCTCACTCTATAGCTCTGCGGTAGTGACCATTTCTCACAACCTTTGAATTAGAATTATTTGTTCTCCTTTGTTTGTGCAAAGGAAAGGACATTGCTAACATCAAAGATGTCTTTGGGAATGACCCAGGATGTTGATTGGAACATGCATACTTGGAAATGTTGAGGGCCAGATAAAATGTAACACATGTACAAGCTGTGAGTCTGCTAATGCTGATGTATGAATCTTCTCTTTTACCTAAGCATGAAAATGGTATAAAAGGGGAAGCATGGAAGAATAAAGACATCCGTCCTTTTCACTACTGTTAGCAGGCTATACCGAACATAGTTTTGATACTTGGAGGGATCCTTTGGCCAAAATTATGTTGTGTGTATGTTTCCTTTGTTTTTCTTTCCTTTCTTTCTTCCTACTTGCGTTTGGGTGTTCAATTCAGCTCTGTGTCCACCTGGGAATATGATGAAGTGTGATTTGTTTACCCGCCCTAACAATAGTAACTTTTTTACATATTTTTATTTGGTCTATGCCTGTAAATAAACAAATTGAATTGAATTGACATTCAGTAACAGCAGCACCCACAACAGGTATCTCAAGGTTTTGGTGGGGTAACCAAGAGCTTGGAAAGGTTAAGAGTTTTTCAACTATAGCCCCCAGAATCCCCCAGCCAGCATGGAAGGTACAATCCACCATCTCCCATTTTTCCAAGCTCTGAGTTAAAGTTTAAAAATGCATAAGGAATTTCACCACTCCCACACAAAATGTGGTACACAAATTCTGATATACAGTTCTCCCTCCACATTCACGGGTTTCACTTTCATGAATTTGATTATTCGTGAGGTGCCCACTTAACCCCCCTCATTCTCCCCCTCTGGGCCTGGGAGGGTGCAGGGAGGGCAATTTCCTGTTCCCTGCACTTCTTCTGCTGCTGCTGAGAGCTTCCCTGCTGGCTTTCCCCTCACCCACACCCACCCGATCCCGATGGCATGGGTGAGGGGAGGTGCAGGAGACAGCCAGAGAGGAAAGAGCTTCCCCACTTGCTTGCTCCTCACCTACCCGTGCAAGGAAACAGCTTCCCTGCTGGCTTTCTCCTCACCCTCGATAGCGTGGGTGGAGGTGGGCGCAGGAGACAGCCAGCAAGGAAACAGCTTCCCCGCTGAAATAGCTTCCCTGATCACAGGGGTAGGTGCGAGGAGAAAGCTCTGTCCTTGCTAGTTCTCTCCTGCACCCACCCTACCCCTGGTGGGTGGGGCCCATGGTTATTTGCATTTTTTTCACTTTGGTGGGGTTCTTTTTCCCTATCCCCCTTGAAAGTGAAGGGCCTACTGTAGTGTTCTCAAAGCTAAAGTTTAGAATACAAATTCTATACATACAAATTCTGATATAGTCCTATAGTTGGACATATAGGATCATGTTTCATCTCTCATTCACAAATATAAAAGCACCCCTATCATCTTAATTAAAAGTAAAGTGATGATACATATTAGCTTAACTACAGCTAAAAACTACATATCACCTTACTGCACTGACCACAAAAAGGTAAATTAAAATGAAAAAGTCTTTGGGAATGTTTGGGTATAAATCTCATAATTATCTACAATTATGGGTTAGATCCAGACATAGTCATATTTAAGCTTGGAATGACTGACTTTTTCAGTGATTTCAACTGGTCTAGTCTAAATAAAACCAAATTTGGATCCAACACATTGTATCTTAATGTTCTTAATCTTCTCAGGTGTGAGAATAGTAAGGAAAGCATCTCTGGCTGTCATGGCAGTTATAAGTTTGATGTTTCACCAGGATTTCCTGCATGTCCCCAATATATACTATCTCTAGAACTTTTCCTATTTGGTCAATCAACAATTGTAATGTATGGTCCTCATACATTTAAGCAACCATGTGCCCATAGGAATCTTCAGAAGTCTGTGGACACACACATGCATGCACACTCACAGATGCAAAAAAAAAAAAAAGCCCTCCTCCCTGTTTTCCTTTCTCTCTTTTCTTTCTTTCTTTTTTTTAAATATTTTTTTATTAAATTTTATTGTTAAAAAAAAGGGAGAAAAAAAGAAAAAAGATTACATTCCAGAACTGCATATTTCCATTCCCCCCGCAGTACAATATATTCATAATATATACCAAATAATATCTGTCGATTTTCATAACAATAGTCTGATATATAGTTAATACTCAATCAAAATTAATGCATAGTTAATCCGACTAGAATACCCATCCCACAAAAAAAAATAAAAAAAATTAACACCTTTCCCCCCCTTGCCAAAACCAGTTTGTTACATTAATTGGGAAAAAAATTTCAGCCTCCGATCATATCCTTAACATAAACATTGGTTGTGTTCCTCTTATCTTTTGTTAAAAAGGGAAAAGAAAAATCTTGTCCAATTACTCCCACCAATATCTCTCTCCACATGATTGTACAGAGAGCCCTTACGAATTAATGCGAGCACAAATTACAAATACATCAGCGACGAGAGTACCCGATACACAATAACAACTTTTATGAAGTTATGAAGTTTATGAAGTTAACATAGTTGACTAAGGGATGCCAAACTTCATAAAATTGCTTTGTAGTTTTATATTGAAGCATAAAGGTAAGTTTATCCAATTCTGCTATCTCTAGAAGTTTATCCCACCATTCCTCCTCATAAGGAATGGTTTTCTTCCGCCAATATCTAGCCAAAACTATTCTGGCTGATGTAATCATGTGCCACACCAGTCGCTGGATGTGCTTATTTGAGGCATATAAATTTATCATTCCCATTAAAAAAATTTCTGGAGTTAGCTCTATGTTGATACTCAGAACTCTTTGCATTCTAGTTCAAATTTTAGACCAAATTTTTTTAACCTTATCACACCCCCACCACTGATGAAAAAACGTTCCCCTTTCTTTATCGCACTTCCAACAAGAGTCCTTATTATTCTTTGAGATTTTGGCTGTCCTAACTGGTGGGAGATACCATCAGAACCATAACTTGATGACATTCTCTTGGAGGTGATAAGACCTAATAAACCTACGTATGTTCTTCCATGCCCCTACCCAATTATCTAAATCTATAGTATGGCCAATATCTCTAGCCCACCTGATCATATAGTCCTTAACCACCTCATTTTCTAGGTCAAGTTGAAGTAAATATTGGTAAAATTTTGACAATAGACCACGTTCCCCACTTTTCATAATCAGTTCAATTTGGGAAGGTTTAATTACAAAGCCCCCTTCTTTAAGGTCCTTTTTGAATCTTTCTTTTAGCTGTAGATAGGGGAACCATTGTAGAATAATTCCTTCCTGTTCCAATTGTGAACGATCCTTCAGACAAATCTGGTCATTTTGTTTGAAAGTTAAATTCTTATAATTGGTCCATATTATATCTCTCCTCAAAGTTTGAATAGAAAAAGCTTCTAGCGGTGATACCACCATTGGGATTCCCAAGCCTAAGTGGTTTCTAATTTTGATCCAGAGATCAAGTAAAGATCTACAAATGACATGATTTCTAAATAGTTTAGGTGATTCTTTTTGTTGATACCATAAATAATAATGCCAACCTAGCGGTAGATCATGACCTTCTAAACTCAGTAACCTGGGATTATCCAACAAAATCCAGGGTTTAATCCGTGTCAGACAACTGGCTTCATAATATAATCTAATATTTGGCAAAGCCAACCCTCCATTCTCTCTTTTGTCTGTCATAGGCCTTATTTTAATTCTTGACAGTTTCTTTTGCCAGAAAAATTGAAATATTCCTTTCTCACACTCCTTAAACCACTTGGTTGGAATATTAATTGGTATCATTTGGAATAAGAACAGAAGCCTTGGCAACACACCCATTTTGATTAGGGATATCCTACCCAGTAAAGACAGATCTAATTTTCCCCAATTTTCAAATTTTTTCTGAATTGCTTTCCATGTCAATTGGTAGTTATTTTGAAATAGTTGACTATTATTGGTGGTAATCCAAATCCCCAAATATTTCACTTTGGTAGCCGATTGAATCCCCGATATAATTTCTAGCTTTTTGATCTCTTCTGCTTTCATCTTTTTAGTGAGTATCTTAGTTTTTTGTTTATTAATTCTAAACCCCGCTACTCTCCCATAACTGTTCAATATTTCCAGTAACCGAGCAATTTGGTGAATAGGATTTTCTAGGTATAACACAATGTCATCCTCAAAAGCCTTGTATTTGTATTGATCTTTACCCACTTTGATACCTTTGAGGTGGTCATTATGTTGGATATCACTAAGTAATACTTCTAATATCACAATGAAGATTAAGGGCGACAATGGGCACCCTTGTCGAGTACCTTTCATGATGGGAAAATTCTCACCTCTTTCAGAGTTTATTAACAAATGAGCCATCTGATCAGAGTGTATCAATTTCATCCATTCTAAGAAAACCTGGCCAAAGTTCATCTTTTCCATCACTGCTAACATAAATTTCCAATTCAGGTTGTCGAATGCCTTCTCTGCGTCTAAAAAAACCAGCGCTCCTTTCTTTTCATTATGGACATGAAGATATTCGACAACATCTATCGTAGATCTTACATTATTTCTCATAAAACGGTTTGGAAGAAAGCCACTCTGATCTTCGCCTATATAAACATGGAGAATCTTCTTTAACCTCTGTGACAGGATGGCGCTAAAAATCTTATAATCCTCATTGAGAAGAGAAATAGGCCTAAAATCTTTAGGGGTCGGATATTCTTCCTCCGTTTTTGGGATTAATGTTATACTTGCCTCCTTCCAGCTTGGGGGAATTGTACCTTCACTAATAATTGCATTAAACATTTTCTGCATCGGTGTCAACAGAACATCCTGAAAGGTCTTGTAGTAACTTGCCAGAAGACCATCTGGTCCTGGCATTTTATTGAGTTTGGCCCGTTCGATCATCTCCTTAATTTCACCTAGTAATATAGGTTTATTCAGAACTTCTCTATATTCTAATGACAACTGGGGGAGATTTTTATCCTTAAGATACTGGTTAACCTTCTCTGCACTCAACTCTTTAGGAAAACCATACAGATTTTGGTAGAAATGAACAAGACTTTTAATAATACTTTCTCTATCTGTGAGTACTCTATTACCTTCTTTGATACCATTAATTATTCTTTTCGTCCTCTCTCTGCGTGTTCTATATGACAGCCAGCACCCAGGCTTATTGGCATTTTCAAACCAATTTTGTCTTACAAATCTCTTTTTTTTTTCCTAATTGCTCCATTGCCACATCCGACATTTGAGTTTGTAGGCTCTTTAACTTCCTCTTCAGTTTTTTACTCTCTGGCGTTTGTTGCAGCATCTCTTCTACTTTCTTAATCTCTTCCAATACTTTGTTCATAGATTCACTCTGCAGAGTGAATCTTTTCTTTCTCTTTCAAGCTGATGATTGCCAGTTCTCCTGAGCTCCTTTTCTACTTACAACCTTTAGTTGTTGGTCAGGGCTTAGGCATGTACGTACATCTCAAAGTAACTAGAAGAGTCTTAGTTATGACTTTTTATGTCTGTTTGTCTTACTTTACTGAAACTAGATTCAGAGGAACCCAAGAGAGTCAGCACTTTCTCTTACAAACTATGCTGAAGGAAACTAAGCCCATTTCCACACTACATTGTTATAGTGCTATTATTCCACTTTCAACATCCTATGGAATCCTGGGGTTTGCAGTTTAGGAAGGGGCATTTAGAATTCTCATCCAGAGAGCTCTTTGGCCTCAGTAAACTACAATCTCCAGAATTCCACAGCATGTTGAAAGTGGAATAATAACACCATAATAGTGTAGGGTGGAAATGGACTATCTCTTAATTGAATCAGTCTTCATCTTTCCCTGGGAATCTACCCCTAAGCCAACAAATTTGTTATACAGATGTTTGTTCCTATCTCTACACATAATGAAAGCTCAACTGCTCAAGTTGCTCATTGCTTTCTTTTGCAGCGGCAATCCAGGGAAGAAAGAATCATTTTGAAATATCATTTATACAATAGTTATTTAATTTTAGTTGCATGTTTGCTTTCCCATTCTCTTTCATATACAAAGATCATCCCTTCTTCTTGCACACCAAATGCAAAAGGGAGACAATTATGAAGAATTATGACCATCCCTGACTGAAGCTGATATATGTACTGCCTTTCTGGGCCACTCCACAGCCCGTCCCCAGTTAACTGGGAAAGGAGGGTTAATAACCTTCCTCACAAGCTTAATTCCTGTTTATTCACAACAGAAGATAGCCTGCACAATCCTGCCATGAAGCAAATGGCCTCTCTAAGGAAAGAAAGAGAATGACTCTCCCCTTTGTTTTGCAAAAAGCACCATCATCAAGAGAGCAAACAGCAACTTGACCTCTAGTTTCTGCAGCGAACATGGCTCATGAGAAAAAAATAAAATAAGTCACTTGTTCCTCTACTCCTCAAACAGCAAGAGGAGGATGAAGGCAGCTAGAAATAAGAGAACATCAAGGGCAGCTGGAACCATCAGCAGGCAGTGGGCTGTTGATTTGAAAAGGGGAGAGGAAAGGAGAGGAAGTGGGAAGGTAACCATGTTACAAGATCACTTCTTTTCAACTTTATTTTATCAATGGTGGATGCCACGCAAGGCAGCTGCTTGGCTTCACTGTTCATTATGTACTCAGGTCTATTTCTCATCAAGCATTGCATCAACAACACCATCTCATGCAGTTCTTGGAACACCTGGTGATCCTCCTCAGGCATGCTGGAAAACTACATCTTCCAGAGCAACTTGCTGACACATCTTTTATCAGCTGTTCAGTTTATACTCTGAGCCAAAGAACAGCTTCTTGAGGAAATTCTGGGTTCAGTCCAAGCATCCTTAGCTTAAAATAGTGTGGTGGGGCTAGAATAGGTCTTTTCCTAACAAAAATATGTAAGACATAGCCACCTTTTACTGAGGGCCCATAATTCAGTGCGGTGAACCTTATGTATACAGGATCCCAAGACTAGTCCCCATTGTTTCAAGTTAAAATGAATTTGAGCAGCACAGGCAGGAGTAATCTCTCTGCGTGCAGTCTGGGAGAGCCACTTTCAACAAGAGTAAGTTAAGCCCTTTCAAATGCATAAAGTGGATTTCTGCATTCTCCATATGCCCACTAACCCCATTTTCATGAGCACTGTTCTCCTTGTCTGGCATTACATTATGAATGTATACCACTCACAGGAGTAATTAAATGTGTTACATTATAGAATGACCATAACCTTAATGTTTTGGCTTGAAAGGACCTACTTTCTCAGTTAGGGAAGACAATATAGCAGCAAGTACATCTGCTTGGGCAGTTAAATCACGTCTAGCAACAGCTGGTTGTGTCTCATCACACAGCTAATTTATGGCCCTGAAAACAGTGTGTTAATATTGTTACTTCATGAAAAGACACTCAAGCAGAAACCGATGGGCAGATCAAGAGTCTTTTTCGTTGGAGTATCTTGACCTGCTGACCTTGTAGTCCACACCCACAGAAAAGCATCACCAATGCAGGAAACCTACAGTTGGGCTCCCTCTGCAGTTTTTAGTCATACCATCTCCATCCCCCTCATTAGCATAAATGATGTACAGCTGGCTGTATTGCTGCCTCTGTTCTCCATCCCCTACAACAGGAGAGTTTCCTGCAGCACTTTTAGTAATTGGGGGCAAATCATTTTAGAGGAGTATTTGTGCAATCTGCCATGTGAAGACTTGTTTTTACAATGAAGCTAGGAGCACCTTAAATCCGTGGATCTTGTGAGGTGAGGAATGCTGATTTAAAATACTTAGTTTGGTTCTAAAAGAAGGCCAAAGGTACACTATAGTATTTATCTAGCCTGCTAGAAATCTACTATTTCTAAGGAATTAGTGGAAAGGACAGTAGTGATGGGAAATGAAGTAGGGTTCTATAAGCAAGGATTGTCAGCAAACTACAGTTCTTAAGTTACTTTTGGCCATGATACCTATAGTGATCCAAACCTATGGCATGAATAGAGATGTGAAGGTCCTGAGAAAAACTAGAAAAACAAAGAAAAAAAAAGTTTTTCCCCATTTCCCCCAAAGTCTTCAAAAAATTAAAAATGGGGAAAAATTAATATTTAATTTCCACAACCCTATTTCTGAAAACTATGTAAAATGAAAATACTTATGTAAGACAATGTACAAGATCATTGCAATTCATAGTCTTGATATTCTTTTCAGTTCTTTTTATGGGAATAAACACTTTACACCTGTAGGTTGTTGTGGGTTTTCTGGCTTTGAGACCGTGTTCTGAGATCCTCTGAAGATGCCAGCCACAGATGAAGGAAAACATCAGGAGAAAATACTTATAGAACATGGCCTCAAAGCCTGGAAAATCCACAACAACCTATGGATTCCGGCTGTGAAAGCCATTGACTTTACACCTGCTTAACACTATGGAAGACCAGATAGTTTCCTCTGTTTTTTTTGTTTTTTGCTTGTTCCAAATAAAGTAGCAAATCCAAAGGGGTTTCTTACAGTTCAGATCGTGTAGCTCCATTTGTAACAAAAGATATTTTTTGTTACAAAGGGGAATTCAGCTTGTAACTATGCTCTAACTGAAACTTTACTTTTAATATACTAAACACAGTAAAGTTATGCCAAACAAATTGTATAATTCTATCATATTACATATATAATACTTCTTGTGTTCCAAAAGTAACAAAGTCATTTTCAATCTGCAAAGAATACCAATGACACTACTTTCCTATTTTTCCTAAAATTGTTTTTTTCACAAAAATACCAAATATGGCTTCAAAAATTTACACTGCTAGGCATGAATAGAAGGCATGTTCAGACTTTCACTGGGTATAAAAGATGTATGTGGAGACAAACAATCATAACTACACTGTCAGAGGGCCACCACTGCCACCTCGGCCATGCTAACCCCTCTGCAATGTCCAGCTTAGTGTTACCGCCATTGCTAGCCCGAGCTTGTGGGATATAAAGATATCTTTTGATATCAATAATTCGGCCTCCTATACCCATTCCTCTCCACGTGCTTGCGAGGCCCCCGAACAAGCACGCATACAGGCTCGGCCGATAATTGCTGTAATATTCCAAACAAATACAGGCAGGCCAGAAATAGCTGACTCGCCACTTCAGGAGACCTCAAGGTAAGTACCTCAATTATGTATGCACGCAACTTTCAAAAGATCCTCTGCCCCGTGATGGCAGCTTGATGATCGGACTATACAACGCTCAAGCACTCCGCGTTTGCATACTGGCTACTCTACTAACAATTTGGCTATAATTCAGTCATTCAAAATTCTGACCTTTCGGTGGCTTTGTCTCCAGCCCCAAACTCATTGTTTTCTCCAAGTCCGAACTAGCCTGCGGCCACAATCTTCCCTATAAGACTCCCTGACTTTGAGCGCTTCCTCAGATCACTCTTGGCTTCCATCCCGCCTTGCTGTTGCTTTGTCCAGAGAGCCTTCCCCTCAGCTCCACGTGCTGAGATCCACGCTCCCCAGCTTCTCCACTTCTAACCGGGCTTCAGGACAGGTATAGTATTTCCCATACCAAACCTCCTCTAAAAATCCCTCTATCCGCTCCTACCTATATTTCTTTAGTTTCTTGCGTGAGTGTGTTGCATACACTTGTTTGATTGTGTTTTTAATAAAATAATTATTATCAATTTCAGCATCTGCCTCATCCTTGACTCAGCCTGACCCCGTAGACATAGGGTTCAAGATCTCGCTACGTTACCCTGCCTCTCGCATTGCCAACTTGTGCTCTGTGCTAATTCCCTCCCCATTGTTGTGAGCACATTTAGGTGTCCCTCCCGGGACCCCCAGAAACCAGGGTAACATTAGAACTATACTTTAGCCATTTTTTTGTGTTTCTTTCAATGCTGTGTTCCCTTTGACATTTGGGTGATGGGAGGGGGAGCTTGGCTGGAGGAGGGGAACCAAGGTCATTCTGACAGACTAGTCTAGGCTAGTGCATGAGAATGGAATGTGAGCAGGAAAGAGCTGGGAGGGGCAAGAGGACCGAGGACATTATCCATGGTTGCATCAGTGCCATTTTGATGCTGAAAGGACAATTCTCTGAGACTCTGCATGGACTGAAGAAGTTTTAATTCCGTATGTACCTCTAATAAGTGTCCCTTGCCATTAATGAGGGGTATGCTGACTCACCTAGCCAAGGAAAAAGTGTTTACTAAGCTGAATTTGTGAAAAGTGTACTTTTGAGAGTGGATTAAGGAGGGAGTTGAGTGGAAAACTGCTTTCAACTACCAGTTGGGATCCTTCAATGCCTTTCAAACTGCACCTGGGACATTTTTGCATCTGATTAACAAGTTGCTTTGCAATTACTTGTTTTGAGGAGTGCTAGTATGTTTGGACAATGTCCTGGTATATTCTGAGGACCACCAATCCTATGTGGAGCTGGTGAGAAAGATGCTGAGGAGGTTGCTAGACAGCTAGTTATATGTAAGGCTGTCCAAGTGTGAATTCCAAGAAGATACATGGGACTTTTGAGCTTATTACATTTCTGCAGAGGGGACTGAAATACATCCTGTGAAGGTTTGAGTTGCGATGAGATGGGAAGTCCCCAAAACAAGGAGTCAACTCCAGAGATTTCTGGGATTTGCTAACTTCATTTTTATTTTTTATTTTTTAAATTATTAAGAGAATATATGAAAACATATAACAAGAAATAGATTCTTGCATAAAAAATTCAAGAAAAAGGATAAAGACAGTAATAATACACAGTAAGCAAACCCTAATCTACAACTTATAACTGCAAAGAGAAAGTATTAAAAAAATCAATATAAGAAAAATAGAAAGAAAATATCTTACTCTAACTAAATCTAACTAAAGAAACTTTAACTAAACTAAAACAGATAAATTAAAATGACTTCCAACCAATGATATATTCAGTATTCAACATATTAATTTAACTCTTATATTAGTAGTCACTATATAGTAATATTTATTCTAAATTAATATAATTTTATATACATTTCTTATCTTTACACTATCTTTTTTCCCTTTAAAAATAAAGAAAATCACTAAATATTAAAAACCTATTTAAAAAGAACATTTCTCCTTACACATACCATCTCCTTACACATATCATCTTTTTATTATCTTTATCTTTATCATCTTTTTATTACAGTTTAAAAGTTTGAAATATGAACATTAAAAAGACAAACACCAATCAATACAATACATCAAAAAACCCCAAAAGAACAAAAGAAACATAATTAAGAATTATACACAGTTATAGACCACGTTATAATTATTAAATAAAAAATAAAGCATATTAAACAAAGTTAACTAAACTAAACAAAGAAATAGACTACAACTAATTAAAAATCATTCCCGCCCTTATGGCAACAGCTGCTGCTTATATAATTATACTTAAAATTATTACTTAAAATTACTATTAAATTTGTTGCTCATTATCATTGCACTCATTGACTATTTTAAATTCTAAATTTCTTAGTTTTCTATTTTATGTTATGCCATTAGTTACTTACTCTATTTAAACACACTATACTTGTCTTAATAATATTAAAATAGAAATAACCAAAAATCTAATTTAGTTTTTGTAATACCATGCTCATGATAATAATAGCATTAAAATTAAAAGGAACAGTAATATGCAAATTCAAAACCCTAAGATAATCAATTCGCCCTCATTTTCCTTTAGATAATCCATTAAGAATCTCCATTCTGAAATAAATTCTTCATCAGTATTTCCCTTTAGTTTAGCTGACAACTTATCCATCTCAACAATTATCATCAATTTATTAAGCCATTCAGTATTGTTGGGATCTCCAGTTTCTTCCAGTACTTTGCCCAGATGAGTGTCCTTGCCAATAACATATATTGAAGTAGTTTCTATTATTGTGTATCAATATTGATATCATCTCTCCAAATTCCTAACAAGAACAGTTCAGGATTCTTAACAACTTGACATTTCAAAATTCTTTGGACCATATTCTGTATTTCCACCCAAAACTTTTTAGCCTTATCACAGGTCCACTACATATGAAACAAAGGCCATTTCCACACTACACAGTTATAGTGCTATAATTGCATTTTCAACTTCCTGTGGAATTCTGGGGTTTGTAGTTTACTGAGGCCAAAGAGCTCTCTCACTGAGAATTCTAAATCCCCCCCCCCAACTGCAAACCCCAGGATTCCATAGGATGCTGAAAGTGGAATAATAGCACTATAACAGTCTAGTTTGGAAATGGCCAAAGATCCTGTATGTTCTTGACATTTCCAACAACTATCCTTCATATCCTTATATGTCTTTGAGAATCTCTCAGGTGTAAGATACCAGTGAAACTTTATTTTGTAATAATTTTCTTGAAGGCCATAGCAAAGTATATTTTTAATTTCTTTAGTCTAAAGTCTTTCCCATTGATTCATAGGTATATTGTACCCAAAATTCTTGGCCCAGTTGATAATTTGTTCCTTAACTTGTCTTCTATATCTATTCTCAATAAAAAAAATAATATAACTTGCCAACCAAATGTTCATCACTGGCGCAAAACAATAACTCTAATTCAGTTTTATCCCTTTCAAAATCTTTATTCTTTTTATCTTCCAAAAACCTAAGGTAATATTGTCTGAATGAAAGCCATGTATGTGAAAACTTTCCTCCTGTATCTGTTGTGTAGATGTCATTTCATAGTACCAATTTGCCTCCTTTAGTAAGTCACCATGTGTCAACTAGCATTGATCAGCTCTCATTTCTGTTCTGTAAAAAGCTTATTGTGGAGAAATCTAAAGAGGTGTTTTTGAAACAATTTCAATTTCTATTTATTCTAAAATCTTAGTAAGAAATGTCTGATACAATGGTTATTCAAGGTCACATTGACCTTAATTTTATTGTACCATTAAAAAGTGTGCCAATAATAACCTTATACTCCCCTATCCTCTTTTTCTTCATTTTCTCTTCATATTTTAATAATTTTACAATTATTCCCTCACCCACCCAGTCTGATAATGAAACACACACACACACTCCTGAATCAAAGGGAATGCAAAGCGTCAGCAGGTATTTGAGCACCTGAAGGAACTGTTTACCTCTGAACCCGTTCTGAAACACGCAGATGCATCTCAATCTTTTGTAGTGCAGGTGGATGCCTTGGACATGGCCATAGGGGCTGTGTCACTGCTGGCAGATGAAACTGGTCATCTGTGGCCCTGCTCCTATTTGTCCCTGAAGTTTTCAGAGACTGAGAGGAATTGGCCAGTTTGGGAAAAGGAGACTGCTGCTAGCTAGTATGCTCTGTTGGCTTGGAGACACCTTTTAGAAAGGCTTCCTCCCACTTTGATGTGTGGACTGATCATCAGAATTGGAGGCACACACATCCCCAGAAAATTGAGTCCTAAGTAGATTGGGCAGGGAAAATTCCTTCTACAGGTTTCTTCTACAAGTTTCCAGATAAACTTCCGGATAAAACATTTTCTGGATTCTAAAAATTTCCTGGCCAATGGTTTGTCCAGACTGCCACAACACAGTAGTCAACGAAAAGAGGTGGTGGATACCATATTTACCCCTCAGCAGATGGGTCTGCCTGTAATGATACACAGACAACCACCCTATTGACCCAGACTGCACAAGCCCAATTGCAGCCTAATTTACAGCACTGAATGAAGGAGGTGCTGGAGCAAGATACCTGGTGGAAGGAGCAGTGGGGGAAACAGATCTGAAAGACAAGAGTTCTGGCAAGTCTATTGTCTGTGTGCTAAACTAAACTTTAATAATATGTTTTCTGGATTTATCTATGAAGACTCTTTATTGAGTTAGGTTAAGACCCAATATTACATGCATATTACACCTTCCCCAACACCAAGCACTGTACTGGCTCCACCTATTTGTCATATTCATTGCTCCCAGTGCAGTTTATGTAAAGGGCTGCTACTTATATGCATTTCATATGGGTAGGGATCTGATTTCATGAAATGCTTGTGTTTAACTATGAAGAAGGTCATCACTGGCATAGGATGGCAAATATCACATTGGAGAGAGAACAAGTGAATGTATCTCTGATACTGTGGATAATGTTATTAGCCCCTGTAGTATTGCCTCCAGAGTAGATGTGAAAACCGAGTTGACAACTGAGTTTGTGGCAGGATCCTATGCATCCTGTTGTGAGTAGTTTAAAATTTGGAGGCTGTGTGTAGGCTGTTATGGATCTGCCTCCCGGAGTTTGTGGGAAGGCTCTATTGTTCTTTAGAATTGGTTGTAGCTGATTGATGATGAATTTGAATGGTCTCAGCTGGGGACTGAAAGTGACCACTGAGGTGATCTTGTACTAGGAACAGAGATACATCTGACTCACACTCTTGTATTCTAGATATGGATAATTTATTGTTTGGGTGTATAACCACTGTATTAGCTGGAGTGTCACTGTATCAAAAGGGAACTAGAATGTAGCCATTGTGTATCAATGCTGAGCATTCTAATGAAGAATGGAAAGGATAGTTAAATTATATTAATCTGTATTAAGTGAGACAGTGACACTAACATGAATATTTCCAGAGATGCAATTATAGCAAGGAGAGTAACTTCCTATAGATACAGAGAATCATAAAACATCCTTTGTGGATATTTTCTTTTTAATTTTTTTTATTAAACACACTTTTGACTGATATAAAATTACATATAAAGAAAAAACACAATATAATACAATAACACACAAGAGAAAACTAACAAACTAAACTAACATAATACACAAACTATGTAGCCTACTAAAAAGTTACTACAAATAAAATTGACTTGCCACCCCATGGAGAATGGATTATTGCTTCTATATTGTACTTTGCTGAAATTCATTAGTCTAAACTCTAACTTATTTATTATTGATAGTAATATTATTATTACTATTACTATTATTATTGTTGTATAATATTTATATATTATAATATAATAAAATATTATATATATAATAAATATTATATATATATAATAAAATGTTATTATTATATAATTTTATTTATCTTAGAAATTATTCTAAGCAATTTACTCTAACTTTAGCCTTTATTCAAATCCTTTCTGCTTATCCATCCACAGTCGCCATTATGAACAAGGTAACCTTCTCCCATTGTTTTTCATATTTTGTGAAAGAGTGATCTCTTAGCTGTATTGTCAATTTACCCATCTTTGCTATATCCAGTAGTTTCTATATCTAACCTTCTCAAATTTGAAACATAGGATCTTTCCATCTCTCTGCATAGAATATGCTCACTGCAACGGTCATACACTGTATGAGTCTAGTACTGTCTTTATTTATCCGGTCATCTATCAATCCCAGCAGAAACAATTCTGGTGTCAGTTGGATTTTAACCTTCAATATGCTCTCCATTGTTTGGTGTATCATTGTCCTCACAGATCCACTATGCATGAAAAAAATTTCAATTTGTTTAGATTTCCACCATCTATTTGATAAGCCTTTATACATTTATAAAGTTTATTATATGTTAAATACCATCTGTACATCATCTTATAAAAATTCTGTTCAGATCATAACTTAAAGTAAATTTTAAATCCTTTGTCCACATATTTTCCCATTCATCAATTCTAATTAGTTGACCCAAGTTTTGTGTCCATTTAGCCTTATGTTCTTGAACTAGTGCTTCTTCTATTTCAAATTTCAACAGCATCTTATACATTTTTGCCCTAAAATGCTCCTCATCTTTACCTAATTGATTCTTAAAATCCATTTTTTCAGTATCAAAACTAATTTTTAATTTTTCTTTATATGCCTGGAAATGAACCAATTTAACTCTTCATTTGTTTTCCAAAGAATGTGGTCATCCTCCATGTTAATTAAATCACTATATGTTATGCATTTTTCCTTAATCAATATTTATTTCCAAAAGAGAGCTTCATGGGGTGAATCCCATAAAGACACTTTAGAACACAATCAGTTTTTATATTTAATCCACATTCTAAATTCAGCACATCATATAAAATGATTTTTTAGAAGTTAATTTTATCATAAGCAAATATGGCAACCAAATCTCAAATGAAAACCTTCTAGAGTCAAAAATCTTTTTTTTTAATGTCACCCAGTCTTTCAACCATGCCATATAAGATGCATAAAGATAAATCTTTAAATCTAGAAGTGCCAAACCACTTCTTTGCTTTGCATCTTTTTTTAATTTTATTAAAATTTAAACATAAATACACAAATACCTACACCTACACCAAACAAAACAATACATCAAAGAGAAAAAATACATAACAATACAAAACATTACACACATAACTCTAAGATAATTAAACAATAGTCAAAACATAATTAAGCTAACAAAACTTAATTACATACACACACACACACACACACACAAAACAAAACCAGAAAACCACAACTATTTAAAAATTGGTTCCTGTCCTAGTTGCAAATAGCTCATAGCATACAAGTACACTTAACTTAAAAGTTATTACCTATACTTGTTTCTAAAACTATTATTCTAGTATTGAACTATTTTAACTTTTAGATTTCTTAGTCTTAGATTTCAACTTGTAGAACAATACCATTATTAGTAAATTCAAAGTATTATTAATTAATTCTATAATTCATTCATAAATTCTTAAGACATGTTTTAAACCCAACCACTAAGTTCTAGAAAAATATTAAAAAGTCATATTTAGTTCTCACTGTATTTTTTTTCATGATAATAGTAAGAACAGAAATTAAAAAGAAACAACAATATGCAAGTTCAAAATCCTAAAGTCATCAATTCACCCTCATTTTCCTTTAAATAATCAATTAAAGATTTCCATTCCAGAACAAAATCTTCTAATTTAGCTGTCAATTTATCCATCTCCGCTATTGTCATCAACCTGTTAAACCATTCAACCATTGATAGGATTTCCATTTGCTACCAATACTTTTCACAGACAACTCTTACTGCCAGTAACACATATTGAAGCAATTTCTGATGTTTATCAATGTTGTATCTTCCCTCCAAATTTCTAACAGAAACAATTCAGGATTCTGCCTATTTGACATTTCAAAAATTTTTGTATCATAGTCAGAATTTGTATGCAAAACTTTTTAGCCTTATCACAAGTCTACTACTTATGAAACAAAGATTTTGTATGACCTTGACATTTCCAGCAGTAATTCTTCATGTGTTTATGCATCTTTGAAAGTCTCTAAGGTGTAAGGTACCAGTGTAACATGATTTTATAATAATTTTCTTGAATATAGTAGCAAAGTATATTTCTGATTTCTTTTGTCCACAGTTCTTCCCATTGGTCTATAGATCTGTTGTATTCAAAATTCTTTGCCCATTTAATCATATATTCCTTAACTTGTTTATCTTCCATCTGTATTTTCAATAGGAATTTATATAACTTGTCAATCAAATGTTCATTGTTAGTACAGAGTAGCAATTCAAACTCTGATTTACCCTTTTCAAAGTCTTAACTCTTTTTGTCTTCCAAAAATCTAAAATAATATTGTCTGTGTGAAAGCCATTGTATATTACAACCATCCTCGTGCAATTGCTGTAATGGTTTCATTTCATAATCCAATCTGCCTTCTTTAATAAATCATTATATGTTAGCCAGCATTGATCAGCTCTCATTTCTGTTCTATAAAAAGCTTCTTGTGGAGAAATCCAGAGAGGTGTTCTTAAGCATAGTCTTGATTTATATTTGTTCCAAAGTCTTAATAAGGCACAGCTGATACATTGATTATTAAAGGTCACATTGACCTTAACTTTGTCATAACATAATTAAATGTGCCATCCTGTTTTGTTGATATCTCTCCATGCCAGGTGATTGTATGTGGAATGGGAGGGAATGTGTATTATGTAGAATGTGCTGGATATGACAGAAGAGAGCGGGAATATAACTGATAGTTCTTCGAGACTCAAGGTGTTAGCAAACAGTCAATATTGTTTACTGGCTGGGGCAGTGAATAGCATTTAACCAGCTTAGACAAAGAATATTTGTTTGTGTCAGAATGATAGTAATCAGTGGGTGATTTAAGAGGAGTAGCCCATAGGTTTCTATGGTAGGGGTTGGAGTTAGAATATCAAGGTACAGGCAGGAAATTCTAAGGATCAAAGTAACTGATAGAAAGGGGCTGTTTCAACAAAAGAAAACAACCTAGAAGTTTGGAAAGGTGTTGATCTGGAGGAGGTGCCAATGGGTGTCATGCATAGATGATAATGGATTATTGTGCTTTACTATATAACCAAGTGGGTGATGCAGAATAGTAACTCTAGCAACAGTTGTTAACTAGCCTCTATGTTCCAATAAACATTGTGGAAATGTATACATGAGACACATTTCTTGAGAGAGACAGAATAGCAGCATATGACACATCCAGATCTTAAGTCATGACCTTCTAAATTCAAGAGCTTGTTATCTTTTAATATTATTCATTTTTTAATCCAAGTCAAACATAAAGCTGCGAAGTAAATTTTTAAATTTGGTAGTCCAAGACCACTGCACTCTTTTGAGTCTTGTAAAACCTTAAATCTTACCCTAGGTTTTTTGCCCCCCAATCAAATTTTGATAAATCTCTTTGCCATATTTTTAATAGTGTTTATTTAGTCAAAATTGGAATCATCTGGAAAAGAAATATCATCTTCAGAAGGACATTAATCTTTATTACTGAAATTCTTCCCAGTAAGAATAGATTCAATTTTTGCCACTTCTCCAAGTCATTCTTAATCTTCTGCCAAGTCTTCATATAATTATTTTCATACAACTGATTCATGTTTCCTGTTAAATTAATACCTAAATATTTGACTTTCTTTTCAATTATAAAGCCAGTTTTTAACTGTAATCCAGTTCTATCATGTATAGTCTTTTGTTGTTGTTGTTGTTAGTGCTTTAGTCTTGTACTTGTTTATCTTCAAACCAGCTAGGTTTCCAAATTATTATTTTTTCTTGCAACATCAATATTGAACTCAATGAGTATTGCAACTTGATCACTAAGTCATCAGCAAAAACTCTTAGTTTTAAGTTCTGATTTTCTGATTTTTAACTCCTGTTATTTCAGAATCTTGTCTAATTGCAATGTTCAAAATTTCCATTGCTAAGATAAACAAAAGTGGAGACAGAGAGTAACCTTGTCTTGTTACTTTCTGAATTGCAAAAGACTTGGTCTTATCTGCATTAATTATTATTCTTGATAGCTGATTTGAATGTATAGATTTGATCCAAGCTGATATATTAGAACTGAAAGTTTGTCAATTCAATAACTTTTTAAAAAAGTGCCAATTCAGATTATCAAACACTTTTTCCCTGTCCAAAAAATTTAGAGCTTCTTGCTTTTCATTATGACTTTCAAAGTACTCAGTTACATAGAATACTGTTCTCATGTTGTCTTTTATCTGTCGTCCAGGTAAAAATCCACTTTGGTCTTCATTTATGTATTTACCATATTTGCCATTGTATAAGGCACACCCATGTATAAGATGCACCTCATTTATACACCGGAAAATACTATTTGCCGGTACATAAGACACACTGGCATATAAGACACACCCCATTTTCAAACAGTATTTTTTCAGGAAAAAAAGTGAGTCTTATATGCCAGCAAATACTGTATTCAGTAATTTCTTAAATCTTCCTTTACATTGCATCTTGAAGTGCCTCCATTTCCACTCTAGGTTTCCTCCCTTGCCATAATAATATTGAGATATCTCTGTCATTTTTTTAAACTTTATTTATTAAGATACTACAGAGAAAAAGACATATAACATATAACATGTAACACTTAGCATAAAGAAAACAAACTTTGAGTACATTCAATTCATAATTACAGATAACTTTACTCTAAATAATAAAAAAAAGGAAAGAAAGATGAAAGAAAAAAGAAAAAGAAAAAAATACTACATTAAAAAAGAAGAAAAAACAAAAAAATACATTTATGTATGAGAAAGAAATGGAAGACAAGTATATAAGTTGTTATGAAAGAATGAGATAGATTTTATCTACTGATGTATTCTTCTAGCTTTATTCTAATTTATACATTTTCAAATACTATAAAATAAAGTAAAGAATAGGAAAAGAAAGGAAGAGAAAGAAGGAAAGAGAAAAGAGGAGAAAAAAGAGAAAATATGAAGAGAGAGAGAAAAAAACTATCATCAAACTAATGTACTAATAGAATAGCTATGAACAACTGACTTCATATCCATTTTTGTTGGGGTATCCACTAGTGTTTTCGAATCCTGTTATCTACATTCTTCAATTATCTTCTTTGCCATTTAACATAAATTCTAGTCAATTAGCTTCAGTACTAAACTCAACTCTAAATGATCAATTATTTATTATGATGATGTTGATTTGTTATATCTAAGTACCAATTACTAACTAATATCTAAGTACTACATAAAACTAATATCTAAGTACTAACTAAGTACTAATATAGTTCCAAAATCCAAGTTTAAGAAACTGGCTATATAGCACAAGATTTACTCGTCAAAACCTGCTATGGCCATTCTACCCCATCTCTTCTCCCAGAGAGGGGTTACGTCTTTCCATTCCTGTCTAAATTGATTATTAGGTTTATTACCAAACAGTAATGTTAATTTCTCCATCTCAGCTAATTCAAGGAGTTTTCGCAGCCAGTTGTCTATTGACGGTGTATATTGATCCTTCTACTTTTTTGCAAATACTAATCTAGCTGCATATATCATATAATATAATACTCTATAATGTTTGTTCCTTAATGTTGCTTTTACACTGTCCAGCATATTCAATAGATAAATTTTAGGCAATATTGGGAAATCAAATGTTAATGTTTTTGTAATGTGCTTATGAATTTGCATCCAAAATTTTGCCATTGTTGAAAAGGTAGACCATAAACTATAACAGGTATTGTCTGGAAAAAAAGTTTTTGTAATACATTCATTTTAATACATATATTCTAATGACAGGTTCAATTTAGACCACCTTTCAAAATCCTGCTTTATATCTTTTCAGGCTTCCACATAGTTATTTTGAAATAGCTTTGCATTTTGTGTCTCAATGAAAACCCCCAAGTATTTAATTTTTTTTCACAATTCTTGTTTTCCAAAGAGTAATCCTTTTTGTTCTTTTGTTATGACAAAAGACAACTGCTTTGTCCTTATTCAACTTAAAGCCTACTAAGGCCCCCAAATCTCTCATTGTCTCGATTAATACACACATCTTCCTACGGATTCTGTAGATAAATTATCACATGATCAGCAAATGCTCTCAACTTGAAAATTTGTTTCTTTATAGAGATCCTTTTAATTTTTTCTTTTTATTTAATATCTTTACTGAATACTTCCAAAATCAATATAAAGAGCAAGGGGGTTAGTGGACATCCCTTTTTAGTCCCCTTTTATATGTTGCAAAAATCAGTTTTTTCCCCATTATGCCTTCTGTTTATAATATATAGCCAAAATACATGTTTTTAGAAAAGTTGACCAGAAGTCCTTTTTAAAAAGAATCTTAATCATAAAAGTTCAAGAAAATTATTAAAGGCCTTTTCTGCATCTAAAAAATTACAGCTGGTTATTTTCATTCGGAATCTCCAATTACTACAAAATATCTGTTAGGCATCTTGTATTATCTGTCAGCTGTCTTTTAGGCAAAAAACCACATTTGTCTTCATATATGAAAGTATTTAGGTTTTTTTTTAAGCTCTCAGCAAAAATCCAGATAAAGGTTTTATAATTATTGTTCAAGAGAAATATTGGCCTGTAATTTCTAGGATCAGTCACATCTCTAACTACTTTAGGAATCAATGTTATATTTTGTGCCAATCTAGCTCTCAGGAATCTTACCAGATTCAATTACAGAGTTCATTAAAAACTGCATGGGCAAGCATAATTGATCTACTAAAGTCTTAAAAAAAGCAGCTGATAAACCATTGGGTACTGGTGTGCAGATATTTTTCTCTTCGAAAGGGTAGAGGTAAGAATAAGGGGACAGGAAACCTAGACTTAATTCTAACCAACAGGGAGGAGTTGGTCACTGGAATCAAAGCAGTTGGTACTTTAGAGGAAGTGATTATGTAATTTTAAGATTTGTGATTGTGGGACATGTCAAAGAAGCGTATAAATAAACTGTGGATTTCAGGAAAGCTAATTATATCAAGCTCAGGGAAATACTAAGTAAAATCCCATAGCTAGAGATGCTAAGCATAGATGAGATTTCATGAAGACAGAGTTACTAAAAGCACATTCAGAAAAAGTTAGCCAGAAATCACCGAGCTAACCTAAATGAATTCAGATCTTCTGAATCAAATGCACTGTACCACAGAATATTAAAGAAACTCACTAACATATTCACAGAACCACTTGCATCATTTTTGAGAAACCTTAGAGAACAGATGATGTGCCAGGGGGTAAGCAAACACTGTCTCTCCCTTAAACAAAACAAAAATCAAAAACAAAAAAGAAGATCCAGGAAACTACAGGCCAGTCAACCTATCCTCAACACCAGGAAAATTATTAATTAATTATTAATTAGTTATGGGAGTTGGGTGGAATGTAATACGATCCAGAAAGATGCAAATCATGAACCCTGCCCTAAATATTCAAAGGACTGAATCAGGTGATACATGTCTTTCAGAACTTTACAGTGGTCAGTTAGTGTAGATATGTGAAAGCAGTAAGTCTGCTTACCAAACGTCAAAGTCCATTGGTTCAAAACCTGCTTTGAGAAGAACCTTTTTGTTATATTGAGGTAGAGAGGACTCTTGTATTAATAAATGGAGTGTGTCATAAAGCCAATGTCTTTGTTCATGCCAATGCTAACAGACTGAAATCTGAGAATATAATTCAACTCAGCTATTTCTCTTTCTAGTTTTATTTTGTAATTTCCTTGTTCAAGGACTGTTACCTTTACATTTCAAGCTGTACATCCAGGGAGGTTGAAATGCTCCACAATTGGTTTTTGGATTTTACCACCTCTAATTGTCAATTTGTGTCCATTTATCTCCTTGTGTAGAAACTATCCTGTTTGTCCAGTATAAAGACGCATTACTGGCATAGGATGGCATATATTCTGCTGGAGGAAGAACAAGTGAATGTCCCTCTCATATCTTGGGTAATGTTATTGGCCCCTACAGGCCAATATTGCTCCCAGAGTAGATAAGGGGATCTGGGTTGTGGCAAGGTCTGGGTTGTGCCATCTGGGTTGTGGCAAGGTCTTGTTCCTGTACTACTATCTATTCTTTGAATCCTGTTGTAAATGAGTAGTTCTTTGAGATTTGGAGGCTGTCTGTATGCCAAGAAGGGCCTGACTCCCAGAGTTTGTGAGAGGGCTGTATTATTCTCCAGAATTGATTGTAGCCCATTGATGATGTGTTTGAGTGGTCTCAGCTGGTGTGACATACAGGGTAGCTTCATGTTGCAAGTTGCAAAAGCTTCATTCAGAAATATAAAAGAAAAAGCTGCACACTTTGGCAATTGTCAAGACTAAAGAATTACTGGATTTGCAGTACCTTATAGCATTCTCTAGCACATTTCCCTTGATCCCATCATCCCCTTTAGAACACAATCAAGCCCATTTTCAGGCAACAAAGCATTACATGATATCACAACACCTTACATGGCAGGAAGAGCAAAGCCAACCTGACAGCTGGAAACTGTAGGTGACCACTAGGGTATTCTCCCACTTTTGGGAGCACAGGTGTATTCTGGATATTGTTAATTTATTGTTTGGGGGTATGACCAGTGTAACAGCTGGAGCCTTACTATATTGAAAGGGAACTAGAACGTAGCTTTTATATTAATTCAGAGTGCTTTTAAATATTGGATGGAGTGGACAGTAAAATTATATTAATCTGTGTGAAGTGACAAAATGACATTCACAAAGATATTTCTAGAAATGCAATTACAGCAAGGAAAACAACTTCCTATAGATATATATTGGTCCTAAAGCAGCAACTTTTAGAATGATGCAGCATAAAAGCTATTGGATGCAAGGTACCAATGCTACTTTGTTGATCTCAAGAAGGTAAAATTAGTGGATGTCCAACAGAAGTTGTGAAGACTGAAAACTTTTAAAAATATTATTTTCAGTGAAGAATCCAAGAGATCCTACATTCAGGAATAATAACAATATCAATGTAATTTTTGCTTGGATTGTATACATTTTCTTTGCATAAAATGTTGATGTGGTGTTATGCTTTTGTCTCACATAATTCTGTATTGTTTTTGTTTTCTTTTCTTTTTAAAAAAGGAAGTAGTCTCTCACTGTACAATATATAATGTGCAATGTATAATACAAGATATATGTATGTGAGGTATTGCCACTGTCTTTGCCATTTCTACATGCTCAGGCTTCCATCATTCACACTTCCTTTTTAATGCTTTGGCCACTGATTCCTGACCTATAGAGTTTACTGGCCTCCTCATTGGAATCTTTGGCAGCCAATCAGGCTTCCCCCTCAGTCAGTGTGACAAACAGAGATACAGCATGAATTATTAATTTTTTAGCAGTTGACATATCAACCCTTTTATTATGATCTGGCAGCACTTTACAAGGAATGACAGGTCTTCACTAATCCTCTTTGCCTTTGCTTCTGCGGTAGGCAACAGTAGCAGTGTTAATCATGGGCAATGAACTTTGTGTGTTCAACGGATTATAATAGGCACTTTTCTAGAACTGAGACCGTAATTTAACTACAACCTAATGGCCACTGATTGTAACAATAAGTAATTATGTCAGCTAAATGCAGTGTTGATGACAGTCAATGGAAACGGTCATAGCCATCTCTGTATTGGAATTGAGCTTGGACTAGTCATTACAACAGACAGGAATGACCAAAAAGCATAACAGTGTGCTCTGAATATCCTTTCTCTTATGTTGCACACCAGTGTAATTAATGGTAATGGAACAAGAATCCATTCTACCTCTGCTTCAAAAAAAAATCTGGGGTAAGTAATACAGTACAATATGCAGAGACAGGTTCCATATCTTTAGAAAGTATGAAAAAGATGAAAGGAGGGGAAGAAAAATGGAATGTGGCAGTACTTCTAAGACCAACTGGTTTTTATTTTAGCACAAGCTTTCATGGATTTAAACACACTTCTTCCGATGCAGTACAGAGTGATATTCAAGCTTCAAGTTATAAAGCATATTTACCCAGATGTGGGAGTGGGATGGAATGCAATAGGATCCAGAAAGATGCAAATCATGACCCTCACCATAAATTTTCAAATAGCTGAATGAGGGTCTTTCAGATTTTTACAGTGGTCAGTTAGTGTTGATGTGTGAAAGCAATAAACCTGCTTACCAAAACTCAGTTTCCTTGGGTTCAAAATCTGCTCTACGATTCCTTTTGTTACATGTGCAGTAGTGAGGACTCTTGAGTTTTAAGAGAGAGAGAAGGAGCATATCATGAAACCATTATCTTTGTTGGAATTTGTGAATATAATTCAATTCAGCTGTTTCTCATTTAGTCTTTTGTAATTTTTTGTTCAAGGACTGCAACCATTAAATCTTGTACTGTATGTCCAGGGAGGTTGAAATATTCTGCACCTGGTTTTTGGGTACTGCTATTTCTAACATAAGAATTGTGTACATTTATCCCCTTGTGTAGACATCATCCTGTTTGTCCAATGTGGATGTTGGGACATCACAGCTGCCCTGCCATAAAAAGCCAGGTAAGTGTGCTGCAAAGCCTGGAGTGCCATGGGTAGTGCTAATCTCTGTACCTCTATAAAATTGCTGTGTATCCCATATAATAGCATGTTCCCATATAATAGCATATTAAACTCTTTCTTCACAGGGATTGGCACAAAGGATTATAGCCTAAGTTCAAAATACTTAAATTCCTATAGGTAAAAGGCATGCTATTAATATAGCTTCTATATAGCATGCAGAGCTGCAAATTCTGGGAACAGTCATGGGATGCACCTACTTCCTACTTAAGGAGGTGGTTGGTGTCTAGGCATGGAATCAAGGCTGAGGGGTTGCCGTAATAACAGGTAGCAAGAAGGGAGGTAGAGTGGTGAAGTAATGTTCCTTACGGCAAATGGAATACTTTCACAGGCAAAATTGAGCATACTGAGTACTGCTACAAAGTATTACCAAACTGTCCAGAAAGCATATAAATACAGTATTTTCTTTTTTTTAATAATAATTTTTATTGAGTAATAAAAAGGAAACAAAAATGTTCTTTCAATAGTTAATTAATTGTTAATTGTTGTGGGTTTTAGGGGGTTGGTTTTACCTGGGTTGGTGGGAGGGGAGGATTAGGTATGTTTTTTAATGTTTTTGATGTAATTAATGCATTATTGTTGTTCACCGCCTCGATCCATCTGGAGAGGTGGGATAGAAATAAATTTTATTATCATCATCATCATCATCATCATCATCATCATCATCATTATAAAGCAACATGTACAAACAGATCAGTTAGACAAATGAGAAACTAATAAAAAACAATTACAATAAACTATTATAAACGACAAACTACTAAACTAACTACACATAACTAAAAATGGTTCCTGCTCCTGCTGCTAGTAGTGAATAATAATCTAACAGTAACTATTAACTATTAAACCATAAAGTAATAATAATAACTGCTGCTTATTGTTTTCTTCATAAATCTAAATCTACAAAAGTAGTTAGTAATTAATAATTCCAAGTAAGTAATTAATAATAATTTTAAGTCATTAATAAACCATTCTTATTCTATTTGAAATAATTTTTATAAGCAAAAACTAAAGCATACATTAATATCTGATTACTCTTCTTGCAATAATAAAGCTGCTAAAATTCAGAACACACTTTACAAAGAAAAGTGTCAGAAAAAGGGGGAAAAAGAAAAAAAGAAATTATCTCAAAAATCTTCTAATCAGTTGTAGCTCTTTCTTGTAAAAATTCATATTCATAAAATTGTTTCATAGACCATCGACCCTAGAACATTTTTCCATTATAAAATATTTCCATTCATATTTCAATGTAACTATAATTCCATTATAGTCAAAAATAATTTCCATCTTAATCATAAACCATTTTCTTAAACCATCTATCATAAACTGTTTTATTTAGCAAACATTATATTCCCATTTATTAGTCTTTCAGCTTTTTTTCCCCCAGAATTAGATGATTTTCAAATATTCATAGCAAACCTCTTATCATAACAATCAAACAACAGTGTTTCTCATCTTTATAGATCACAATCTAGACTTCAAGGATGCTCCGGTGGAAAAGAACATTTTTATTAAGGAGTCTGGCCATGAAGAAGCTCATCATTAAACTGTAATTCTCTTTCTTTCCAAAAAAGACTTCCTGTAGATTCAGAAGCCAATTATCAGGGATTTCCTTGAGTAATAAGAATTCCCACTCCATATTTTGCTCTCCTAACTTCAAAGATGTAACTTGCATTGTAACATCTCTTTCATTCTTCAGGTTTCCCTAATTAGAAATGTTAACATGTTGCATCTTTTGTTGAAGGCTTATCCCAGGTTTAAATTCTAAGTCACAGTTTCTCTCTTGCAGAAATTGTGTTGCTTCATCCTTTCTTTTTTGCTGACAATCTGCCATTTCATCCTGTTGCTGTTTTTTGAGATCCTCATAATCAATTTCCTTGAATTTCAGATCGAGGTTTTGTGACAATGAAGATAGTTGCCCTGTAAGCCTATCATATTGTTCTTCAATAGATGCTGTGGCTTGTCTAAATTCAGTCAGAAAAAGTAAAAAATATTTAGTTATGTCCTTAGTAGCTTCTGAACCATTCAAAAGCAAAACCATGATTCCTGTTCAGTTTCCAGAACAACAAATGCTATGTTCCAAAAACAACTGATAGCAAGAAGTTCCACTGAGAGTTTCCTAAAGATATGAAGGTCAACAAAAGACTATCTAATAGAAGGGATAAAATAAGTAGTAAGTTCATTGATCTCTTTAATAAACATAAAGTCTTATTCCACTGTTCAAATCATTCAGATAAAAATTCAGTTCATCAAAAGTATCTAAAAGAAAATTATTAAGCATCCAAACATACCAAACAGTTAAATATCCAAGATTGGCACTTAATTATTTAAAAATTCAAAATGAAAGGAAATTCAAAGTCATTAACAGAGTCCAAATGCTTAAAAAAAAGTCCTAAAAAGCAAACAATAATCAGAAGAAAACAGAAAGAGAGTTATATTTAAAATTTGTATCCGGAAATATTTCAAAAATATTCCAAGTAACAGAAAGAGTACTGTCCCTTTAAAACTTAGCAAGAAGGTTTCTGAGTTTACAGGAAAAGTTAATGCTGCTGCAAGCAAAGGGTTTCTATCTTATTGTAGGTATAAAGCAACAAAATCCAACTTTCTTAATTAACAAGAGTTCTGGTTGCAGGAAATGTAATGTCCGTATGGTGAATGAATTCTTCAACCCCCAGGTCCACCAAATTGCATGATTCTCTAGAGTCTCTGGACCTGCTGTGGCCTCTCAGTTCCTGAGCGGGCATTTCACAAGTCCTTATCTTAGCTCTACAGAGTCTTCAGACCCCCTATAAATCAGGGGCCGGCTAGACTGTCAGGGAGAGCCCTCTCTGTCACATACGACACTTCTGAGGCCTGAATCCAGCAGGGCTCACTAGATTGTGCTGGCCATTAATGTGGCCAGCTGCCAGAACTGTAAATAGAGTATTTCTGAGATGGCCTGAATCTGAAGATCTTATGAGAGACAACCCAAATACTGTATTGGGATGGATATGGCTAGAGGGAGAAATGGAGACATTGAGACAAACTCTGAAGATCACCAGGCAACAATACAGTAGAGTCACAAAACCAGCAACCAAGGGGCTGGTTGGGAGCCTGGGCCCCTGTCCCCATTCAGTGCAACTGGCAGAAGTGCCTAGGGCTGTGGTCATGAAGTGGCCTGGAAAAACACTGCATGGCCAATTGCCTGGGCAGGCACCTGGAACCAACCAGAGACAACCAAGAAGGTGACAACCAAAGACAAGGCATTGGGGAAGCTGACAACTTTTGCCCATCTTATTCCCATTATAATTCTCTTTTGTATTCTTTCTTGTGCTCTGCATGCTTAATATGCATTAGCCTATACAGCATCTATTTTCAATTTCTGCAGGAAGTGGCAAACAACCGCTTGTTTACTTTCATAGAACATTAGTGCCAAAAATAACAGGAACTGCAGGTGGGTGATTCTAATAAATATATTGAGGCAAAAACCACTTTCTCCTTTTTGATACCAAAGTTTTCTTTGGGGAAACAAACAGAAACAATTACATATCCTAATAAAGGGACTTCTTGTCTACCTCTGCCTGTAACCTCGAGCACTTCTTCTAGTGGATATAGTTCAATGAGATAAATAGTCTTTATAAAATTTAAAGTTATGCAGTTTTCTTGGGAGCCTCTATATATCAAGCAGTTACATGACATTCTTTCTATAAACACCTGGTAATGCAGGGTGTCATGTCCCACACCCTTGAAAATTGGTCTTTCTCAGAAGACCAACCAGATTCCTGACAGCAGCCAAGTCCTTTGGTTCAGCAGTTCAGGTCAGCTTTAGAAAAGAAACAAGAATTGGAGGAGAGGCACCCAGTCCCTGAGAAAGGTGGAACCTAAGGTGTCTTGCTCAGACCATCCTCTGCAGATGGAGCAAAAGGTTATTGTCAAGGTGACAAGAGCAACACACCGGTGGAATACTCTCCTTATACACTGCCTGGAATCAGGGCACTGACTGAACAGATTATATAATGAGATTACTTTCCCCAGTCAAGTTGCTGAATACATTTTCAGTTTTCCTCTTGACCACTCAGCTCTTTCAGGTGAGATTAATGGATTTATGACTCTGAGATTGTTTCTTGACTCATCTACCAGACTCCCTAGAACTCAGTCGCTGATTTGCAGCTTTCTCAATCCTGGACTGTTTTGAAGCCAGATACTGTCTGATTCCATAGCTTTTGACTTTGGAACCCTGAATTCCTGTTCAACATTGAGAGCAGGATAGTTTATATTCAATCCAACAATTCCCTCCAGCTATGGAGGCCATGCTGTTGGAGAACTCTCAGGGAACAGGTGACTCAACTCACAGCTGCAGTAGCTGCTCTTCAGGTTCGAACACAACAGTTAGGAGTCCAACAGCCACTAACTCCAGCTCCAGTAAACATAAGTGCCCAATGGCTCCACCTGAAAAAATTGATGGTGCTCCAGATAACTGTCCTGTTCTCAACATCAAGCAAGAATTCAGGGTGGAAAGTTAGAAGCTGTACAAGAAAGTGGTATCCAGTCTCAAAACTTTTGTTGGAGCACCATTTTCAGAAATTCCTGATACAATGGGACATAATCTGCTGGAAATTTTAATACATGCCTAAGTCTCTTGTTCTCTTCCAATTCTTTTTCTTCTTCTGTTGTCTGACTTAATATTACAACTGGTCTCTTCCAACTCTATGATTCTACATGATTTAACATGACAGTAAGTCATAGTTTTGACATTAGTCGAATCCAAATAGTCCCTTAGCTAAAGCTGCATAATCAAGGTCTCATCTCAATATCCATGAACAAATTGCCTGATCAGTTGCACATCCAGATTTTTCAGTGGCAGAGACTTTTTTCCTGATCGCATCTCTTTCCAGAAACTATTTAATCTCTTCAAATATTCAGAAGATCTGCTGTAGATTTCTGAAAAATTTCTAGCAACTAAGCATAAAATTCATCGCTACCTGTAACAGAGCTGTACATCTTTTTTAACTCTATGAAACATTCTGCTGTACCATTTGATCTTATGTTTAAGACTTCATTCAAAGCTGGAGATTACAAGCCTTCTAATAACTTTTTTTTTAGAAGACATTTCTGGATCATCTAGTAGCTGCTGCACTTGGAGCATCTACCTCATTAGTGGTTTTAATTAAAGGCCAGAAAAATACTACATTTAGTAGGATGTATAATCATAAACAGCTTTAATATTTTGAGATTTTGCTAGGTGTTCCATCACTCTGTGTACTCTATTTTGAATAGTAAACTGGGGGCTGGAATATGTTTGGACATCAGGAGAGGTGGATAAGTTACCTCCAGGTGGGACAGTATGGAAAGCATTAATTCTTAGTTCATCAGATTATGTTACCGACCTACACACACCCAGATTTGATGTGGTTTAATTGGTGAAATATTATTTGTTTGGCAAAATCCATTAATTGGCATTAAGATCAAATGGGCCTGAGGTGACTGAAAGGTCAAACTGGGAAGAGGAAAATTACTGACTGAACACATATGCTGCAAAGCAGATCAGAAGATCCCCTCTGGGCATTGCCAAGGTCATTTTCAGGCAGATTTCCAGGCAACTTCAGAGATAATATACTTAAGCTGAAGCTGTAAGGTCTCTGATACTGCACAATAATAGAGGGAAGTTCCCACCAGAACACTGATTGTTTCAGTTCTTCTTCCTTACACTTGGATGTTTCCTTGCATTGTTCCCTTACCTGTGAACAATTGCAGAGTTATTACGACAGCTATTAACTCTTTGTCACCTAACACTTATACCATTAACTCCACCTGGACTCCATTGTCCATGTTATAACTTCCATTGTTTGCTCGGCCAGAGAGCCATTCACACCCATACCCTCTAGGGTGTCTATTTTGGGTATAAAAACCCTCTGTTTTGAGTAGTTTGATGCAGTATCTCACTTGCTGAAAGCCACGCTATTGCTTTGATTTCCAAACAAGTACTGTCCTTAGGTGCAAGTCTAAGCCACATCGCTGCTTTCTTCGCTGCTCTCTAGATTGGTAATTATTGCCCATTCCCTAAAACTCTGCTATCAACAACTTTCCTCGCTTTATCCTTCAGTTAGCTCTTGTGCAAGTGTGTGAGTGAATTTTTCAATGAAACACATTTTAGCTTATTTGCAATCTCTGGCTGGTTCTTTCCTGCTAGAACCCTGTAAACATTGGTGGAAGATCTCATTGAGTTACCTCCCTCTCACAGGCCTCCTAATTGAGCTGATTAATTCCCTATTGTCATGTGGAGATACTGGCATCACAAGTGAACCCCTGAGTCACCTATTTTTTTGGGATAACAAGAGTGGTGGAGTAACATGGGCAACACCTTGTTTTTCTGTCTGTGGAGTCAATGAATGTGGTTCAGGAAACAGACATAGGGAATTGGTAGGAATCCCAGCCAAATCTGTAGGAACACAAGTGAGTGTAAATCTGTGTTCTTGTGTCTTCTGTCTCCCTTTCTATCTTGGTCTGTGTTTTGGCAGCAGCACCTATCTGGCCATGTGCACTGTCTGTGAGCCATGGCAAATCACCAGGGTCTTGCACATGGCTGTCCTAGGAATCACTCCCTAACTTGGGTCTAGTGGTGTGTGATCTGAAGTGTTCAGGAAAAGGCACAGTAGGAACACACATACCAAGTCAGAAGCACTTAAAGGGTATGGACAAAAGTAAAGTCAGGACCTCCTAACCTCCATTTTGTGTGGGCTGTGTGCCATTTCCAGGTCAGTGTACCTTTGTAGTTTTGTTAGGGTGGATAGGAAGTCCTGCGACCTCTGGTGTTGGATTTCTGCAGGGCAGTTCCTTGAGAGACTTATGGTTAGTGCAACATATGTGGTGACAACTGATTATTTGGGCATCTTGTGCATTGTGTGTGGTGACAGTTGGCCCCGGGTTTCAGTGCTTTGCCTGAACATGGAGGAGGTCTGAAAAAGCAGCAGTAAGTCAGGACTCAGTCAGGACCCAGATCCCTCATCCCCATTGCTTGACCAAACAGTGGCAAGTTCCTTTAGCATTTGTTTTCTCCCTTTGCAGTTCTGCTTGGTGCAGATGATAAGGAATTCCCCCAAGGACCTTGGTGGTCTCCCTGTCCCTAAGTGCCCGTTCCTTTACCCCCAGTTTCAAGGGTGTTTCCTGGCCAGTGGAGCTTGAAGGAAATGTGTGTAGGTGTCCTTGAGTTAACTAGAAAGAACCACAAAAGGCATTTTACGTTTATTTGTGTGCAAGTGTGTTATTGCATCTCAGTAACTGCTAACTCATTAATTGGCAAATTAATTGGCAATGATGTTCAAAGAGGAGGACAAACTTGATGAATTGGAAAAATGGGTTGTGAAAAAGAGAAACAACCAATGGAAGGAGGGATCCTTCAAAACCTCAGATCCTTTTAGCATCCTGTGAGATGTTTACTGTGCACAGTGAAAGGAGAAGTCACTTTTTGACCACTCCAAAGATGCAATGGTGTCTTTGGGTTTCTGGATGGCCTTAAGCAAAGCCACGAGCACCATCCAGGAGCTCACCAAAATGGCCAAGAAGCAGGCCACCAAATTGGCATCTCTTCGGGCCCAAATCCAATGTTGCTGGTAGACAAATTGGCATTTTCATCAGCAACACAAGAGGCCCAAAACAAATTAGAAAACACTAAATTGAAATTCATACTCTCCAGGACAGGCTGACCATCCTGGAAGACTGAGTACACAAAAGTGCACCATGCTACCCAGTCCCTCACCAGCCAGGTGAAAGTTCAACATGCGAAAGTGAGCCACGAGGCTTGAAATTGCAAAATTGCTGAGCTTAGCCAAAGGCTGGTCACCAGCAAGACTGTGATCACCACGGTCTGCCCTGAGCTTCTGCCCCCTTTCCTGCTGCACACTCTGGAGAAGTCACTCCCAGAAGAGGCATATCGCCACACTCTCTACAACCTTGACTGGGAAGAGCCAGCTCCACTCAACCTGTCAAGACCTGATCAGTCATCAGAAAAAAGGTGGATGCCTCCTGAGAGGTAGAGGAAGTCCAAGAAGTAGAAACACAGTTCCCTTGGAAAGCCACAGAGACAAAGGCCATTTCAAAACAGTTAGGACCCCTCAACAAGGACATGGGCATCATGTGGCTTAATGCCATTGTCCATATATATCCCAATGCAAACCGACATACCTCAACACAGTTAGCAAGGCTCTGGATCTGCCAGCCTTTGAATCGGTGGTCACTGCCCACGATCTGGTCAAACTGGACATACAACCTTACACCCTTGGTTGAAGGAGATTGTCCATCTCTTTGGCCAGGTAAGATGGCCAATGCCCTGTTTGTCGCGGATCATCAGGCTCCAAGTGATAATCTGGAGGCTTATGTAGCCAGGAAGAAGCTACTTGCTATCCTAGCTCGGAAGGTGCAGTTCTCCTTGGACTGAGGCAGCCATGATGATGACACTGATGACTTTAAAGTAATTCTTTATGGAAGCTTGAACTCCTAAGTCAAGATGGTTCTGGGGTCTGTGCTAGTTACCTTCTATTTTACCCCAATTACATTCTCTTTTTTTTTTCTGAAAAAGCTTTACTATATTCAAAGACTGCAACACCTTGATGGATGCCTTGTATCCTCTCAAATCCAGTGAGAGAACCATACTCCTCCAGAGTATGCCTCAATTCCTCCTCAGTAACTGCAGGATGAATTCCACTCAGATCCTTATCACGCTACATAGTTATAGCACTATATTCCACTTTAACTGCCACAGTAACAGCCTGTGTAATCTGGGATTTTCAGTTTAGGGAAGGACATTTAGAAGAGAGCTCTTGGTTCTCACTAAATAACAAACCCCAGAATTCAACAGGTTTTGCTATGGCAGTTAAAGTGGAGTATGTCTCTATAACAGTATAGTGTGATAAAGATTTCCATCTAATTGACTTAGAATTTCCTGAGGATATGTATAATAATATTACATATAACTTATACAATGTGTTACTGCCCTGGCTAGTCTGAGCTTTGGGGATATTAAAAGATATCCCTTGATATGACAATTTGGCTGCACTTCTCTATTCCTTTCCATGTGCTTGTAAGGCCACCGGACAAGCACGTAAACAAGCTCGGCCGTTAATAGCCGTAATATTCAAACTACAATACAGGCAGGCCAGAAATAGCTGACTCACTGCTTTAGGAGACCTCCAGGCAAGTACTCTAATTAAGTATGCACGCTACTTACAAAAGAGCCTCTGCCCCGCGATGGCAGCTTGATCGGTAAACTATACAATACCCAAGTACTCTGCGTTTGCATACTGGCTACTCTATTGAGAACCGCTACGACAACTCAGTCATTCAGATTCTGACCTTTCGGAGGCTTTGTCTCCAAATCTATTGTTTTCCCCAAGTGCGGCATAGCCTGCAGTCACAATTCTCCTTATAAAAACCCTTGATTCCGAGACCTTCCTCGGATCGCTCCCGAGTTTCATCCCGCCTTGCTGCCGCTTTGCTTGGCGAACCTCCCCTCAGGGCCACATGCTGAGTTACATCGCACCCCAGCCTCACTCTCTATTTTTCCGGGCTTCAGGACAGGTGAAGTATCACCCAAACCAGCAATCCCTCTAAAAATCCCTCTATACCACTCCAACCTTTATTTTCCTTAGTTATCTTGTGTGAATGTGTCGCATACACTGTTTTGCTTGTGTTTAATAAAACATCATTTATTGTTTCAACTTCTGTGTGCTACTTGACTCGACCCGACCCAATAGACATAGGGTTCAAGATCTCGCTACATTACCCTGCCTCTCGTAACGCTAAGCAGTGCTCTGAGCTAATTTTCCCCACCCATAGTGGAGCACATTTTGGTGTCCCTCCCGGGACCCCCAGTACACAGGGTAACAAATGTTATTATTGAACAATATTGTCTTGCAGCTGTATAATGGCACTGTCCCTGTTCAGGAGCTATTTTTCTTTCTTGTACCTCACTATTCAAGAATAGTTAGGCAGGGTTCATTCAAATGATGCAGTGGACATCCCATTCATGGCTGCATTACCAACACAAACAACAACAAATAATTTAGATTTAGTAATGCAACCTATGTGTTAACATATGCATGGCATTCGAAGAACAAGTCCCCCAGATGAATCTCACAGTTTGCCGCCTCAGTGTTGATATCTTCTATGTTCCTCCTGAATGACTGTAACATTTCAAAATAGATCAGTCCTGTTCCCCTCAGGAGTAGTCCTTAAGTTCCTGACAACTGCCTTCTGAGGTAAAACAGTCAACTGAGTTTGCTGTTACTAAGGAGAGAAAGGCAATTCATATGAACTCTCTTGGGAGCACACAGGTGTCATGTGCTGGTTAACCAGCATCTCAAGAATGCAGCAGCAGTGTTTTATGGAGGTAAAGCAAGCAACTTAGTAGATTGATAAAAATTGCTAAGACTGAGGTACATTGTTTAGTAGCAGGTTTTTATACTAGAACACAGAAATTTAAGCATGAACTGTATTGATTGATGAGGGCCATAAATGTCATATCACTCCACCAGAACCTAAGAGTTCCCAGGTTTCTCAAATGTTTACATACTTCCATCCTGAAAACCTAAATTCTTTCCATGTTCTTATCTCTACCCCCTTGTTGTTCTCACACTGTCTTCCTGAGATATCACACTTCATTACTCTGATCTTCCCCCTTCTTTGCCAGATGGTGTCTCCTGACACGTTGAAGCCTTCAAACCTATGTCTGGAGATAGACAGTAATTGATACTCAATACATTGCTGTTAAGCATAATTGGCAATGGTTATAATGTTGCAATAGCAATAGCAAGCTCTATTCAATCATTTTACAAGCTAAGCAGAGTTTTCTAATACCAACATGAGGGGATCCAAGCCTTCTGACGTGACTTTATAGTGCATCTCAGTTATACCTAACTCTTAATAATGACTTAAATAACTGTGTGGATTACAACTGTCTGCTGTTCTCTCCTTCAGATGCAATAGCAAGGGGTATAGAGGGAGGGCCTTTCATCAGCCACTGGAACCAACGTACAATGATGCTGTGCTTGGCTGCTGTTCTGTCTCTCAGAGACCAGGAAGGAAAAGGATGGAGTGGTGAAATAACAACCTGTGCTCCTAGGTCCTTCATCTTCTTCTCTTAGCCTCCTTGCTGTAGCTCCCTTGCTTTAGAAGGAGAGAGCTTGGAACTGATTGTGTAGCTCCAAAGTTGCAGTATGGCTCCGCATAGTTCTGCTTCTCTGTGTTAAATTCTTCCCAATCTCTGCGTATTGTGTTTCAGAATTATGCCCCTCCCTAAAGACATTTCCCACATCTTGCCCTTCCGTAAGAATCTGCTCTCCTCGTGCAGCAGCAGCAGCAGCAGCAGCAGCAGCAGCAGCAGCAGCAGCAGCAGCAGCAGCAGCTTAATTCCTCCTTCAAAGTAGATACATAGGCCTCAAGCTGCCAAAACTCTCTTCCAGCAGGACACCTAGCTTGTGCTTGCTGCTGGTATACCCCAAATAGTCTCTGGTAGAAAAACAAACACGCCATAGATGTTGTAGGTCTCTGAAACAGCTGCCTTACCATCCACAGTTGTCTTTCTACATAGGTTGTAGCACAGCACTTCCAAGTCTTCCCTGTGAAATGCTTCTGTGAAACACATGCTCTCCTTTTCTGCTACTTCTGTCCCCAGTGCAGTCATGACTCACTTTTTCTCAGTGGCAGCCCCACCTCTGTAGTCCATACAGGACCTACCATGTTCAGAGAGAGCATAAGGCCCAAAACACACAAGTAAGCCTCCAAGCAACTCAGCCACAAACAATCAGTCTTGAATCCAAAAGTACAATCTCACCTGTTCTTTCACTCCAGAATACCTCCTGCTGTGGCTTTTGTTTGTAGGATGTTTCTTTGATAGGGCTGCAGCTTCCACATGATAAAATCAGTGTCTGAAGAGATGGTTAAAACAGATCTGGGAAAAAATTGAGGTTTTTTGTTCCAACTATTTCTTTTGTTGGACTACAAATCCTGTTTGTTCCAGTGTTTACAAAGATATCATCATCATCATCATCATCATCATCATCATCATCTTTATTTTTATCCTGCTTTTCTTCCCGAGGGGACTCAAAACAGCTTACAGCCATTAAAAGAAACATACTTAAAAACTGCCATATACAAAAGTTAAAACAAACATTGAACTACAATAATAATTAAAACGTGTTAAAATACGCATAAAACATTAAAACATCAATTAAATAGCAATTAAAATGACCAGCACAGATAGAAATTACATCTAAAATGCCTGCTGAAAGAGGAATGTTTTTAGCTGTTTCTTGAGGGTAGGGAGGAAGGGTACCAGTCTAACCTCATAAGGCAGGGAGTCCCAGAGCCTGGGAGCAGCCACTGAGAAGGCCCTCTCCCTTGTTCCCACCAAATCCACCTGTGAGGATGGTGGGACCGAGAGAAATGCCTCTCCTGCAGATCTCAACGCCCGTACCAGTTAGTAGGGGAGGATACGATCCTTTAAATAACCTGGACCTGAGCTGTGTAGGGCTTTAAAGGTCATCACCAGCATTTTGAATTGTGCCCGGAAACAGATCGGCAGCCAGTGGAGCTGTTGCAGCAGGGGTGTTGTATGCCCCCTGTAATCAGCTGCAGTTAACAACCTGGCTGCAGCTCTTTGGACCAGTTGAAGTTTCCAAGCATTCTTCAAAGGCAGCCCCATGAAGAACGCGTTACAGTAATCCAACCAGGAGGTAACCAAGGCATGTGTCACCATGGCCAAGCCTGACATCTTAAGGAATGGGCGCAGCTAGCTTACAAGCCTTAATTGTGCAAATGCACTCCTGGTTACTGCTGAGACCTGGGTTTCCAGGCTCAGAGTTGAATCTAGGAGCACTCCCAAGCTGTGAACCTGTGTCTTCAGAGGGAGTGTGACCCCATCTAACACAGGCTGAATCCCTATTCCTTGATCTGCCTTTCCACTGACCAGGAGCACCTCTGTCTTGTCTGGATTAAGTTTCAATTTGTTTGCCCTCATCCAGTTTATTACTGATGTCAAGACTGGTTTAGGACCAAGATAACTTCCTTGGCTTGTGGTGGAAAGGAGTAATAAAATTGGATGTCATCTGTATACTGATAATACTGAAATCCAAAACTCCAGACAACCTCTCCCAGCAGTTTCATGTAGATGTTAAATAGCATGGGGGACAGGACCAAACCTGAGGGACCCCAAAGGGTAGGAGGTCGAACAGGAGTCCCCCAGCACCACCTTCTGGGTTTGGCCCTCAAGGAAAGAACAGAGCCACTGTAAAACAGTGCCCCCAAGTCCCATCCCTGCAAGGCAACCCAGAAGGGGATACCATGGTTGATGGTATCGAAAGCTGCTGAAAGGTCCAACAGAACCAACTGGGACATACTCCCCCTGTCTAGTTCCCAGTGAAGATCATCCACCAAGGTGACCAAAGCCGTCTCAGTCCCATAGCCAGGCCTGAAAGCAGATTGACATGGATCTAGATACTCTGTTTCATCCAGAAACCCCTGGAGTTGAGAGGCCACCACAAGCTCCAGAACTTTGCCCGCAAATGGAATATTAGAGACAGGCTGGTAATTATCCAAAATGGTGGGATCAAGGGATGGCTTTTTTAGCAGTAGTTTTATAATGGCCTCTTTGAGACAAGTTGGAATTTTACTTTGTCTCAACGAGGAATTAACCACACCCTCTATCCACTCAGCCTGTCCCCCTCTGACTTTTTTAACAAGCCAGGAAGGGCAAGGATCTAGCATACATGTGGTGGCTCTCATATCTCCAAGGATCCTGTCCACATCCTTGGGCTGTACAAATTGAAAAGTATCCATTATCAATGGACAAGCAGAGGCCAGAGTAATATCCACAGGATCTGTATCAATCATGGCATCCAAGTCAGAGCGGATCCGAGTGATTTTATCTGTAAAGTGCCAGGCGAATTGTTTACAGCTGGTTGTTGAATGGTCTCAATTTTCCTCTCTTTGGTCTGAGTATAAAAGACCCCTAACCATTCGAAACAGCTCTGTCGGCCGGCTCTCTGCAGACACAATAGAGACAGAAAAGAATTTTGCCTTTGCTGCCTTTATTGCCACAGAGTAGGCTTTCAGATAAGCTTTAGTCTGTGTTCTGTCAGATGCATTCTGAGTTTTCTGCCAACATCGCTGTAGTCTCCTTTTCACATGTTTCATCGACACCAGCTCCCTGGAAAACCAGGGGGACGGTTTGTCTCCACTTCATGAGAGGGGACACTCAGGGACAATCGTGTCCACCGCCTTGGCCATTTCTGTATTCCAGAAATCAGCCAGGACTTCAACAGGACTGCCTGTCAAAGCAGCAGGAAATTCCCTAAGAGCCATCAGGAATCCATCTGGATCCATAAGTCTCCTGGAGCAGACCATCTTAATGGGTCCCCCACCCCTGTGGAGGTTCTGAGTCCCAGTAAGTCTAAACCCCCCCAGGTAGTGATCTGTCCATGACAACGGAACTATGGATAGTTCCTCTACTCCTAGATCACATTTGCCCCACTCACCACAGAAAACAAGGTCTAGAGTGTGCCCAGCAGCATGGCTAGGGCCAGATATCATTTGGGACAGACCCATGGTTGTCATGGCAGATATGAAGACCTGAGCTGCTCCTGACAGGCTGGCTTCAGCATGGATGTAGAAATCCCCCAGTACTACAAGCCGGGAGGATTCCAACATCAACCTCGAAACCACACCTGCTAGCTCAGGAAGGGAGACTGTTGTGCAGTGGGGTGGGCAGTACACCAACAGAATCCCTAATCTGTCCCAGCTCTCCAGATTCAGATAAACACACTCAAACCCAGAGAACTGTGGGATGGGGCACCTCTGCAGGGGGATAGAATTTCAATAGACTAGTGCGACTCCACCTCCCCGGCCCTTTGGTATCGCCTGCTGCTGAACAGAGAATCCTGGTGGACAAAGCTGAGAGAGATGAACCCCTCCAGTGTCATCCAACCAGGTCTCTGTAATGCATGCCAGCTCTGCATGCTCATCCAGGATCAAGTCCTGGATGGTAGTTGTCTTTCCATTAACTGAGCTGGCATTTACCAGCAGCATTTTCAACCCGGGGTGGTGCTGCCAGGACTATCCAGGTTATTTGAGTTGGGGGATATTTTCATAGAATCATAGAATCATAGAAATGTAGAGTTGGAAGAGACCACACGGGCCATCCAGTCCAACCCCCTGCCACGCAGGAATACCCTCAAAGCACTCCCGACAGATGGCCATCCAGCCTCTGCTTAAAAACCTCCAAGGAAGGAGACTCCACTACACTCCGAGGCAGCCTATTCCACTGCCAGACAGCCCTGACCGTCAGGAAGTTCTTCCTGAGGTTCAGGTGGAATCTCCTTTCCTGCAGCTTGAATCCATTGCTCCTTGTCCTGGTCTCTGGAGCGGCAGAAAACAAGCCTTCTCCCTCCTCTACATGGCACCCCTTCAAATATTTAAACATAGCTATCATGTCCCCTCTTAACCTTCTCTTCTGCAGACTAAACATACCCAGCTCTCTAAGTCTATCCTTATAGGGCATGGCTTCCAGGCCCCTCACCATTTTGGTCACCCTCCTCTGGACCTGCTCCAGCTTGACCATGTCCTTCTTGAATTGGGGTGCCCAGAATTGGACACAGTATTCAAGATGAGGTCTAACCAAAGCAGAGAGAATTGCATTGGTTTTCTTGGCTGCCGCATCACACTGCTGACTTATGTTCAACTTGTGGTCTATTAAGACTCCTAGATCCCTTTGACACCTACTGCTATGTTACCCTGTTTGCTGGGGTCCCGTGCGGGACACCAAAATGTGCTCAACAAAAGGTGGGGAAGATTAGCTCTGAGCACTGCTTTAGCATTACAAGAGGCAGGGTAACTTAGCAGGATCCCAGGTCAACCTGGGAGTCCTGTAACCATAACTGGAGCAAATGGCTGAAAATGTGCTGAATCCATCCCATCTCAACCAAGGGAGGTGGAAACAATCTAGTCCTTGCCTTGCCTTGCCTTGCTTTCATGCTGGAACTGTTTTTGTCAGGGGGCTGGAGGAAGTTTGACTTTAAAACAACATGGCTCATCCCTGGATCCACCCCCCTCCTCCCCTTTTAACTCACCTGCTGTCAGGTATTACCCAGAAACGAAGTTCTATGGTAGACTGTTCTGTGGTTAGATTCCTAAGATCAGCTGGAAGAAAGGAATTTTATTTTTAAAAAGTAATTGGTTGCTAGTGGCTTGTTGTTAGTGAAAAAAAAATCTTACTGTTTTACTCATTATTTAAAGAGTGACTCGTTATGTTTTACTTACTTATTATTTTCAAATCATACCTAAAAATTAAAAATGGTGAAAAAAAATCTGCAAATGATCCCCGCAGCAACATTTCAGGAGTGATGAATAAGCACTACCCATTTCATTTGAAAAGTAAAAATTCTACTAGTTGTTACTAAGATTGTTGTCCCCATTATCCCTCCTCCAGTAACATGTGACAGATTACACTATTTATCCATAATACATTATTTCCAAGTTCTGACAAAAGGATATTACCCCTATTACCTTGGAGATGGGTAACTTTTGGCCCTTCACATGTCTTTGCCTATAATTCACCCCACTCCCCATCTAGCATGGCTGGTGGCAAAGGAATGTGGAAGTTGTAGTCTGTAATATCTGTATAGAGAACCAGGAGTTTACCACATTTTACAGTACCTCTCACAAACATTTACTGTCCCAGAAAGTGGGTGTTCCCTTTTCTTCTTCCATTTGAAACTGATTGTCTGAAATATGAAAAAATAAGATACCTTAACTTCCTTAACTTCCAAGTTTTTCAGTTTGTCAAGTCATGGCTTTGCATAGCAGTGCCTTTGTTTATACATTTTCAAATACAGGTGGCTGGAAAACAGCAATAGGTGTAATATGCTGCATCTGCATTTTAAAATTCCTGAATTTCCTGCTGCCATTCAGCGTGTTCAACATTTGACAAAACCCCTCATGAAAGCACATCTTGCAAAGTAAATGAAAGGTTGCAAAGCAGTGCTGCATTTTGAGAATGCAATACTATAAAAACCAAGTGTATAAAAAGCTGCAGGGAGAGAAAGACATCTGGAAAACTTTGAGAAATGTCTTCCATTATTTGGAGAGTGACACTGGAAAATTTCTCAGAATGAAACAAAGGTAGTTAATCTGCTCAATGGAAAGAAAAAAAAGATACATCTGGACCAATTTTGCTAACATTTAGTCAGGGGGCACAGGTAATGTTCATGAGGAATATCCTCTTGCTGCAAATTCCTATCCCAAATTCTCTAGTTAATCTCAAGTACTACAGTTGTCAGCAGTTCTTTTTAAAGAACCTAAGTGCTGTAATGCCTTATTTTCCTCCTTCTCAGAAACAACTGTTAATGCCATTGCTAGCCCGAGCTCGTGGGATATTAAGATATCATTTTGATATCAATAATTCGGCCTTCTCTACCAATTCCTCTCCACGTGCTTGCGAGGCCCCCAGACAAGCATGCACACAGGCGCAGCCGACAATAGCCGAACCATTCATATCCCGATCTAGGCAGGCCAGTCATTGCCTAACGCAGCTTCAGGAGACCTCAAGGCAAGTACCACATTATGTATGCATGCTGCTTACAAAAGATCCCCTGCCCCGCGCAGGCAGCTTGATGAGTGGACTATACAACGCTCAAGCACTCCACGCTTGCATACTGGCTACTCTATTGATGATTTGGCTATAACTCGATCATTCAAAATACTGACCTTTCGGAGGCTTTGTCTCCAGCCCAAAACTCATTGTTTTCCCCAAGTACGGACTAGCCTGCGGCCACAATTTTCCCTATAAGAACCCCTGACTTGAGCGCTTCCTCGGATCGCTCTTGGTTTCCATCCCGCCTTGCTGTCGCTTTGTCCAGCAAGCCTTCCCCTCAGCCCCAAGTGCTGAGAATCCACGCTCCCCAGCTTCTCTGCTTCTAACCGGGCTTCAGGACAGGTATGGTATTTCCCATACCAAACCTCCTCTAAAAATCCCTCTATCCCACTCCTACCTTTATTTCTATAGCTTCTTGTGTGAGTGTGTTGCATACACTTGTGTGATTGTATTTCAATAAAACAATTAATTTCAACATCTGCCTCATCCTTGACTCGGCCTGACCCTGTAGACATAGGGTGCAAGATCTCGCTCCGTTACCCTGCCTCTCGCATTGCCAACTTGTGCTCTGTGCTAATTCTCTCCCCATTGTTGTGAGCACATATAGGTGTCCCTCCCAGGACCCCCAGAAATTAGGGTAACACAACTTTGTGTTTTACTTCTGAAGTACTGAGCTCTAGCTATAGAGTCTCTCCAGAGCTATGTAGGGGCACAGGAATGAAAGCACAACATTCAGATTTAGGTTTTGAGGAACAATTTGGATTATCATTCAAGGCTGAGACTCTGAACAGCTACTGGAGAAAAGCTTTATGGGAGGTATATAGAGAGACCTATTGTTCTCTATTTTTTTTTACCTTTTATCCATGATCCTATGGCAGGCCTACACATTTGTGACCCACTAAACTAAAGAATCACGGGGGTGTAGTGGTCTGAGCATTGGATCACAACCCTGGAGACCACAGTTCAATCTCCCATCCAACGATGGAAACTCACTGAGTCACTTGGGGTGCATCAAATACTTATGGTTCCAGAAAACCTCATGGTAAGTTTGCCTTAGGGTTGCCAGAAATCAGAAATTACTTGAAGACACAAACAACAACAACAACAACAAACTAAAGATAACTCCCAGCCTAATGAAGTAAATTCAGGGGCCTGACTGATCACTTGTTCTTGCTATCTGACTGAAAAAAAAATGAGGGGGAAGAAGACCATAGTATGTGGCTTGTGGTCGAAGTCACAAGTTAGGGAGGCCCCTACTCAGTGCTACAGTAGTAAATTTTGAAGCGTAGACCTTAATAAAATGCAGATGGTTGAATTAATCCCTAGATAGCTATGTTTGGGATAATGGATGTGTTTGCTACCCCAAAATTCTTTACATTAGAACAGCAATAGCTCACAACAATATACTATGGCTGGGAAATGCCATTCCCCCAACTCCTGTGAGGATTGCATAATCTCATAGGGAAGTGGGAAGCATCCCTGAAAATTAAAACTTCCTGGTGTTTCAAGCTTGGAGCCCCTGATTCTACTGTAGCACTACCAGCATAATCATGCCTGATTATGCACAGGATATTGCACATCACCCAAGCAGTGTTACCTCCAAACACATTACTTGGCAAATTCCCTGGCAAATTTACACAAAAATAACAAGGTACCTGTCGTAATGCATGGCTGAGGCACTATGAAATCAGCATACCTGCACAGTGGAGCAGTGCCCTTTGTTCAATAATTCTTTGTGAACTGCAAAATGGAATAAGATCCTTTTCTGTAGCCATGAACATCTAAAACCTCTAAAATTCAAAATGTAACACATCAGAAAATTGTCACAGAAATAATGTACAGAATTTCAAAATCAATCCAGGACAAATTTTCGTTTATGCGTCCTGCCTTATATCCAAGGATCTCAGGATGATAAACGATAAAATCAATTTGAACAGTTTGAAAATGCTTTAAAACAAGACAGATTTGCTGCTTTTCATCCTGGAGAGAAGTGACTAGCGGGGTGCCACAGGGTTCTGTCCTGGGCCCAGTGCTGTTCAATATCTTCATCAACAACTTGGATGAAAGAATAGAGGGCATGCTCATCAAATCTGCAGATGACACCAAATTGGGAGGGGTTGCTAATATGCCAGAGGACAGGATCAAAATTCAAAATGACCTGGATAGATTGGAGAGAAGGGCCAAAGCTAACAAAATGAAATTCAACAGAGAGAAGTATAAGGTCTTACATTTAGGTAGAAAAAATGGAATACAGAAATATAGGATGGGGGACACGTGGCTGGATAGCAGTACGTGTGAAAGGGATCTAGGAGTTTTAATAGACCACAAGCTGAACATGAGTCAGCAGTGTGATGCGGCAGCCAAGAAAACCAATGCAATGCTCGGCTGCATCAATAGGAGTATGGTGTCTAGATCGAGGGAGGTACTGGTACCACTCTACTCTGCTTTGGTTAGACCTCATCTTGAATCCTGTGTCCAGTTCTGGGCACCCCAATTCAAGAAGGACGTGGTCAGGCTGGAGCAGGTCCAGAGGAGGGCAACCAAAATGGTGAGAGGCCTGGAAGCCATGCCCTATGAGGATAGACTTAGAGAGCTGGGTATGTTTAGTCTGCAGAAGAGAAGGTTAAGAGGGGACATGATAGCTATGTTTAAATATTTGAAGGGATGCCATGTAGAGGAAGGAGAGGGCTTGTTTTCTGCTGCTCCAGAGACCAGAACAAGGAGCAATGGATTCAAGCTGCAGGAAAGGAGATTCCACCTGAACCTCAGGAAGAACTTCCTGACAGTCAGGGCTGTCCGGCAGTGGAATATGCTGCCTCGCAGTGTGGTGGAGTCTCCTTCTTTGGAGGTTTTTAAGCAGAGGTTGGATGGCCATCTGTCGGGAGTGCTTTGAGGGTGTTCCTGCATGGCAGGGGGTTGGACTGGATGGCCCGTGTGGTCTCTTCCAACTCTACATTTCTATGATTCTATGATTCTAAATAAAATAAAAAATACTAAAAATGTTAAAAGGGTATTGAACAAATTAATACTTAACAGAATTTAAAACTAGTTAAAACATAGAACCATAGACTTGGAAGGGACAACAAGGGCCATCCAGTCCAACCCCCTGCCATGCAGGAATACACAATTAAAGCATTCCCAAGAGATGACCATCCAGCCTCTGTTTAAAAAAGAAAAAGACTCCACTGCAATTCAAGACAGCATATTTCACTGGTGAACATTTATTCGCATGAGAAAGTTCTTCCTAATGTTTAGGTTAAATCTCGTTCCTATAGTTTGAAGGCATTGCCCCATGTCCTACTCTCTGGAGCAGTAGAAAACAAGTTTGCTCCAACTTCACATCCCTTCAAATATTTAAACGGGGCTATCATGTCACTTCTTAACCTTCTCTTCTCTAGGTTAAACATACACAGCTCCTTTAGCCATTCCTCATAGGATATGCTTTCAAGGCCTTTTCACCATTACAGTATTCCAGGTGGGGTTTGACCAAAGCAGAATAGAGTGGTACTATTACTTTCCTCAGCCTACACACTATACTCGATGCAGCCTAGAACTGCATTGGCTTTTTTAGCTGCTGCATCACGCTGTTGACTTATTTTCAGCTTGTGGTCTACTAAGACTCATCTTAGATCTCTTTCACATGCACTGTGGTCAAACTAGATGTCATGTTTTGTTTTGTTTTGGTCTAAGTATATGACCTTACAGTATCAATGGAAATTTATTTTGTTAGCTTTGGCCTAACTCTCTAATCCAGAGCTTACTAAACTTTTCACGTTGGTGACACACTTTTTAGATATGCATCATTTCTCAACACAGTAATTCAGTAAGTAGATCAGTAAATGGAGATAGTTGGTCCACCAGGCTTGGCCCTCTGCTGCCCTTGTCGGAGTCTTCCTCAGCCTGGGGCAGTGGCAGTAGAGGCAGCCCCTTCATCTAGACCTGGCCCACCATAGTGGCGGGAGAGGCAGCCCCAACACCCATAATGTTCATGCAACACACCTGCACACTGCAGCTGACACACAGATTGGAAAACTCTACTCTAGTCTGTTAAGGTCATTTTGAATTCTGATCCTCTCCTCTGAGGCATTAGCCACTTCTCCTAATTTGGAGACATCTGCAGATATAATGCTATCTATCTCCTCATCCAAGTAACTGATAAAGATGTTAAATAGCACTGGAACCAAGAGAAAACCGCGTGGTACCCCACTAGTCACTTGTTTGAAGAGAACACTGAGAGAGGACCCTTGTGATTCAGTCAGTAATCCAACTACAAATCCGCTAACAGTAACATTGTTTAGTCCATAATTTACTAGCTTGTTTACAAGAATATCATGGGGGACCTTGTCAATGGCCTTATTAAAATCAAGATATGCTATATCCAGAACATTCTCTTCATTGATGAAGCTTGTAACTCTATCAAAAAAGGAGATAAGATTAGTCTGGCAAAACTTGCTTTCCATAGCATTCCTTTCTCCATGCTTAGAGACTGACTGTTTATGATCTCCTCTAGGATTATTTGTGGAATTGATGTCAGGCTGACTAGACAGTCATTGTTTCGGTCCTCTGTTTTCCCCTTTTTGAAGAGGGGAACCCTTCTCTGGTCTGCTGGGACTTCTCCTGTTCTCTAGAATTTCTCAAAGATTATTGCTAGTGATTCAGAGATTACTTCTGTCTGTTCTGTTAGTACCCTTGGATGTATCTCTCCCAGTAGTTAAAAACAATTTAAACCAGTTTGAAAAAAATTAAAAATATGCATCTGAAAATTTGAATGAAATCAATTAGGTACAAAGTTCTTTAGTAAAAAGCCATGTTTTTACTTAGCACTTTAATGACACCCCTGTTCTACACCCTCCAATAGTATATTTCTGTTACTGATGAGTCACACGAAGGAGGACACTTCCAGCAGATCTCAGAAAGAAAGATCTGAGTGAGAATTTTCCCAAAAGCATTCATTCGTTAGATTACTTGAACTGATAGCACAGCACAGCAAATATGATATAATAGTATCACTGAAGTCTGGTGAGATGAGTCTCATAATTGGAATGTAGCAATAAATCAAACAGGAAAGAGGACGAGAAGCAGCACTATATGTCAAGGAGGTTTACACTTGTGAAGAGATCTATGACTTAAATCTTTGATGCTAGGCTGAGAGCATCTGGGTAAAAATTAAGGGGGAGAGAAACAACAGTGATGTCATTGTGAGGTCCACTACAGATGACAAAACATTCAGAAAGGAGAGATAGTGTAGTAATGGGAGAGGTCAACTATTCTGATATTAATTGGAAGTCAACTCTGCCAAGATTATAAGGTCCAACAAATTTCGCATTTGCCTTGCAGACAATTTCATTGTCCTGAAGGAGGAAGAGGCAATAAGGGGAACAACTATTTTAGATCTGATCTTAAACAACACTGATGACCTGGTTAATTGGGTGGAAGTGACAGGATACTTAGGTGGAATACACTGTTTCCAGCCTACCCACCCGGGTCTGATATAGTTTAATTGGCAAAATATGATCTAATTTGCAAAATACATTAATTGGCATCAATATAAAATGGCCTGAGGTGACTGTAAGGCCAAACTGGGCAGAGGAAAGACACTGGCTGAACATGCGTGCTGCAAAGTAGGTCAGAAGATCCCCTATAAGCGTAGCCAAGGTCATTGTCAGGATAATCACCAGGTAACTTCAGAGATAATAGGCTTAAGCTAAATCTGTAATGTCTCTTCCACCATACAATAGTGACAGGAAGTTCTCACCAAACCACTGGTTGTTTCAGCCCTTCCTCCTAGGACATGGGCATTTCCCTTCATTGTGCCTTTACCTGTCCACTAGTACAGATCTATTACAGCAGCCATTAAATCTTTGTCACCTTACACTAAGACAATTAACTCCATCTGGACCCCATAGTCCATGTTGCAGCCTCCATTGTTTGCCCAGCTCATGCCCTCCAGGCAGATTTTGGGAATAAAAACCCTTCATTTTGAGCAGTCAGATGCAGTATCTCGCTTGCTGAATGACACATTGTTGATCTGATTCCCAAATGAGTATTGTCCTTAGGTGCAAGTCTATGCCACAATGCTGCTTTTTCGCTACTCTCCGGACCAGTAATTATTGCCCATTCTCTAAAAAACTATGCTATCGACAACTTTCTTCCCTTTATCCTTTGGTTAACTCTTGTGTGAGTGTGTGAGAGCTTGAATCTTTTGCATGCATAATTGAACTCTTTAATAAAACACATTTTAATTTATTTTGGAATCTCTGGCTGGTTCTTTCCTTCAAGGACCCCCAGAAACATTGATGGAAGATCTTATTAGGTTACCCTGTCTTGCAAGCCTCCTAATTGAGCTAACTAATTCCCCATAGTCACGTGGAGGTACTGGCATAGTGGGTAGACCCTTGAGTCACTCACATTTTGAGGTAACATACACCCCTGTACTTCAATATGGTTTAATTGACAAATTTAAGGTGTGTGGCACCTTCTTAGAAAAAAAGGAAATTCTGTGGCTCTACCACAGAAGTTCCAAGGGGGGGGGGGATTATTACCAGGGCAAGTTTAATTTGTTGAACAATGATTTAATTGGCAAAATATATTGTGTTGATATAAAACTGCCCTCCTATAGCTATAACAAGAGGAAAACACGTGTGCTGAGAATTAGGTCATAAACCCCCTCTAAGCATAGCCACTCATACTCAGGAAATCACCAGGTAACTCCAGAGATTAAAGACTTTGCCTTTTGGACAATAGCAACTGGGAAATTCCCACCAAACTGCTGATTGTCTTAACTCTTCTCTCTTCAACCTGCAAACTTTCCTATTATCCCCAAACCTGTCCAACAAGCACTGAGCTATCAGACAACCATTAGCTTTTTGTCACCTAATACTGAGACCATTAGGCTGTTCTGGACCTCATTGTCTACTCTGCAAATGCCATTGTTTACTTGGTCAGAATATTTTCTTAATCTATATTCAGGTGTTGATGTTGAAGTCACAAAAACTGAAGAATATTTGGAGAGACAAAATTTACCTAAATTAATAGAAGAAGAAAAAGAACCTATTGATTTAAGATTACTACCATGGAGATAGAACAAGCTATTCAAAAATTAAAAATGGGGAAATCACCAGGATTAGATGGATTTGATACTCCTTATTACTAATGTCTGAAGGAAGAATTACTAATTCCTTTGCAAATGGTAGAGAATGGAGCTTTGGAAATGGGATTAATTCCCAACTTTTTGAAAGAATCTATGACTACATTGATTCCAAAAGAAGGGCAAGAATCTAATGTTACCAAGGAATTATAGCCTGATCTCATTATTGAATAAAGACTATGAGATAGTTGCATTGGTACCAGTGGAAAGATTGAAGAACTTACTGAAGAAATATATAAATGAAAATTAAAGTGGATTTTAACCAGGTTGACAGATGAAAGACAATTCAAGAATTGTGATAAATATGACTGAATGCTTTGAAAGCCATAATGAGAAATAAGGTGCACTAATTTTTCTTGATGCTGAAAAAGCCTTTGACAATTTAAACTGGAACTTTCTCTTTAAGATGTTAGAATACATGAACTTTGGATTTAATTTTTTGGCTTGGATAAAAGCTATTTATTCTAATCAATCATCCAAAATTATAGGGAGATACAACCCTATTGTATAGGGAGATACAACCAAGTGTTTCCTAATTTATAGAGGAACAAGACAAGGATGTCCTTTGTCTCCACTTTTATTCATTTTGGTGCTTGAGGTGATGAATTCTCCAATTAGAAAAGATGGTAAGATTACAGGAGTTAAAATTAGAAAGCCAGAATTCAAATCAAGAGCTTTTGCTGATGACTTGATAATAATGCTTCAGAATCCTTTTGACTCAATAATGAAATTACAAGGGAAAATAAAAGAATTTTGAAGGTTGGTTGGTTTGAAGAGAAATAAAGAGAAGAAGAAAACTGTCATGGGCTTCCAGGACCTAGACTCAGACTCAGAGTCTGAGGCAACAGAACCTGCTGTTACCCTGATTTCTGGGGTCCCGGGAGGGACACCTCAATGTGCTCAAAATAATGGGGAATGGGAATTAGCTAGAGCACTAGTTAGCAATGCAAGAGGCAGGGCAAGGTAGCGAGATCTTTACCCAGTGTCTACAGGGTCAGGCTGAGTCAATAATCAAACAGAAGTAAATAATAATTGTTTTCCTTTATTTATAAAATCACAGCAAACGTACGCACTCACTCACTAGAAATTAAGAAATACTGCACAATTGCACAGCCACACACACAGTCCTAAGGAAATAAAGAGAGGAAAATAGATAGGGGATTTTCGATGTTTGGGGGAAATACTACACCTGGTCCTGTAGCCCAGTAAAAGGAAAGAAGCTGGGGAGCGTAGGTTCTCAGCACGTAGAGGCTGAGGGGAGGCTAGTCAAATGGAGCGGCAGCAAGTCGGGAGGCAAGTCACGAGCAATCCGATGAGACGCTCAAAGTCAGGGGTTCTTATAGGGGAAAAGGTGCCCGTAGGCTAGTCCGTTCCCGGGGAAAACAATGGATTTTGGGCTGGAGACAAAGCCTCCGAAGGGTCAGTACTTTAGATGATTGAATTATGACAGCATTGTCAATAACGTAGACAGTATGCAAACGCAGAGTGCTTGAGAGTTGGATAGTCCGCTCGTCAAGCTGCCTGCTTGGGGCAGGGTATCTTTTGTAAACAGCATGCATACATAATGTGATCTTAAAAGGGTACTTGCTTGGAGGTCTCCTGAAGCTGCAATCGGCAATTACTGGCCTGCCTGGGCTTGTTTTTGAATAGTTCAGCTATTTTCGGCCGTGCCTGTGTGCATGCTTGTCTGGGGGCCTCACAAGCACGTGGAGAGGAATGGGTAGTGAAGGCCAAATTCTTGATATCAAACGGTATCTAATATCCCACAAGTTCAGACTAGAAACTACAGTAACACTGCTCTGAGCCCTGATACAGAGACTGCTGCAGCAGAACCTGCAGAGCAGAAAGTACTACCACCTGCCCCAGGGACAGAAGTCTCAGCCCCAGCAGGGAACCCTGCTCACTCTGACACAGAGAATGATCTAGCCGTATCTACTTTTGCTCAGTGTAGACACCAAAAGGGTCTCTTGCATCGTTCCCAGCAAGTTTATGCCAAGCACCAATTAATCAGGCACCAGCTGCGCTGACCCTGGAGCCTATAAGAACTGAGCCTTTCCCCTCTAGCCTTTGTCAGCAATCAACTGACCATTTCTCCTGTGCATTCTTCTGTTTGCTTCCCTTGCCTGTGTTTGTTTTTGCCTGCCTCTGATTTATGGACATTGTTGGAACCCTTATTGCTTCACATTTGCAAAGCTGTTTCCTTTCTTCAGTAAACTGATCACTTAACGTACTGCTGAGTTTCTGACCTAGGTTTCTTGTCAGCTTCTCCTGGCTGCCAGCCCAGACAAGCTTGGACAAAAATATTGACCAAAAAATATGGCTACACAGGATGAAAGTGAGTTACAATTAAGAACCTGTTTCAAGATTGAAATAAAAGTCAAATTAACTTGATTGGAAATACAAGCTAACTATATGAAAACAACTATGTCAAGACTTGGAGAGAAATTAAAGCAGATGGCATAAACTAGATTTGTCCTTACTGGGAAGAATTTCCACAGTAAAAATGAACTATACCTCAGAAGATTATTTCTTTTTCAAATGATTCCAATTTTAACTAAAGAAATGCCATTTAAAATATGGCAATAGGACATTTCAAAATTCATATCGGAAGCCCAAAAACCTAAACAATAAATTCTGAAGAATCACATGTATTGTTGCTCCCTCCCTCCCTTCATTCTTAAGAACTGAATATAATCAAATAAATACTAACATGTATGATTTCTCACACAGAAAGCACTACATCACTACAGAAATTGTGGATATTTCAGTTACCAGTCCAGTGGGGGAAAGGACAGAGGACAGCAACATCAAAATAAGGGTGGCCTGTGATTCTGTAAGAAAGAGACTATATGCAGCTGCAGCCTAAGATTGCTCAGGACCCCAAGGGAGCCAACCATGACAGAAATTCAATGGCAACTGCTCAATAAAACCTTTGGATGCCTGAAAAGTCTCCTGTCTGTGTTTGTTTTATTGGAGCAGGTGAACTGGACTACATTAACATTGAATGAGAGGAGAAATAAGAGGGATGGGAACATGGGTCATTAGCTTCCATGCAATGTCTTTCATTTACAAAATCTTCTCTTCTCAGGGAAACAAAGTGGTGGGGGGGAGAGGATGGGAGAGAATGCAATGGAAAGAATTCTTTCCCTTTCAGCCCAACTCTGCTAACAAGAGGTGGTACCATTTACCAGAAAGAAGATCGGGAGGACCAACTCTTAGTCATCGCCAGCTTACTAGCAGTCTAGTAGACTACCAGTCAGTGCTCATTGTTAGCCACCTTTCCCCCTGATATTTCACAAAGCAACTACATTCAGGGCAATTTCAGTTATTTGCCATGAATGGACATGGCCTGTTTTGCTCCACAAATATCTTCCAACAGTATTTGAATTCAAAGCAAATTGGTGTCATCTACTAATATATTAGTTTAAGTGACTTCTTTTGCCTGTCCAGTCTTGCATATATAGGGTGTTAGCAGTTACAACTCTAGATTCTGCACCTGGGGAACTAGATATGCACCCGTTACCATTTTATCTTACCCATTCACCATCATACATATCAAACTATACAGTGTGAGAACATTTTGAGGGCGAAAAATCACCTAAATATTGTCATTTACAAAACAAAAAGAGTGTTATCACATGTGTGGGCTTCCCTATCTCATATTGCAGAGTCCCAAGCTATACCACCTCATTTTCAATTGCTGTTCCAATTAGAAACATATCTGATCACCCGATATCTTTTACATTTTATCACTCTGATACCCTTGACCTCATTTTGGGATTCCCACTAATGTTATGTGGGAACCTATTCAGCCTTCCAAGTGCAGGATAATGGGAGTGGAACTGGGGCTATGAATATGTCAGACCTCAAGTCTTTCTTTAGTGTTCACAGATCCAACAGTCTGTCAAGCCTACGGCCCTGACTATCTGCTGGATAGTGTTACAGAGCAATTGCTCAGATCAGAGCCTAGGTTTGATAAACTCACAGTGGTCCTACTGTTACCCTGTTTTCTGGGGGTCCTGGGAGGGACACCAAATTGCTCTCAAAATTATACAAGTTGGGGAAATTAGTCAAAGAGCACAAGTTAGCACTGCGAGAGGCAGGGTAACATAGCGAGATCTTGAACCCAATGTCTACGGGGTCAGGCCAAGTCAAGAAGGACACCGGAGTTAGATAATAAATGTGAATTTTATTAAAAATACAGTCAATCAGTGTATGCAACACAAACACACAGAGAAACTATAGAAATAAAGGTTGGAGTGGTATAGAGGGATTTTTAGAGGAGTTGTTGGTTTGGATAATACTACACATGTCCTGAAGCCCGGTCGGAAACAGAGAAGTTGGGGAGCATGGATCTCAGCACATGGAGCTGAGGGGAAGGCTCGCTTGGACAAACGACAGCAAGGCGGGATGGAAGCCAAGAGCGATCAGAAGAGGCGCTCAAAGTCAGGGGTTTTTATAAGGAGAATTGTGACCGCAGGCTAGTTCGGACTTGGGGAAAACAATGGATTTGGGGCTGGAGACAAAGCCTCCGAAAGGTCGTAATTTGAATGATTGAATTATCGCCAAATTGTCAATACGAGTAGCCAGTATGCAAACGCAGAGTGCTTGGACATTGTATAGTCAGATCATCAAGCTGCCAGCACGGGGCAGAGGATCTTTTGAAAGTTGTGTGCATACTTAATTGAGTACTTGCCTTGAGGTCTCCTGAAGCCGCGAGTCAGCTATTTTCTGGCCTGCCTGTATTGTGTTGTAATATTACAGCGATTATCGGCCGAGCCTGTGTGTGTGCTTGTCCGGGGGCCTCACAAGCATGTGGAGGGGAATGGGTATGTGAAGCCAAATTAGTGATATCAAGAGATATCTTTTTAATATCCCCCAAGCTCGGTCTAGGCAGGGCAGTAACACTACACTTATCTCCTTGAGGCTCAACTCACCACTGCCTGTCTTTAGAGGAAAGGGTGATTTCATGTATGTAAAAGCAGTATGAGAATAAGGAGAAATAAATAAACCCAGCCCTGAATGCCCGCTTAGCTTCCAAACTCATCTGGTGGCTCTAGGCAAATGATCACATCTTGACCCAACATACTTCACAAGATTGATTTAATTACAGAATAAGTCAACCCTTTATTTTATTTTATTTGTTTTATATCCTGCTTTTGTTCTAAATAATATTCATAGTAGCTTATAATGTAAAACAAAATAGCTAAAACAACATGTGGTGCAGAAGTTTAAAAAGCGTATAACTGTTGCAGTGAGAATACTATATACACAGAAGTGGAAAGATCCCACAACTCCATTGTTACCGATGTTTCTAGCCCGAGCTTGTGGGATATTAAGATATCATTTGATATCAATAATTTGGCCTTCTGTACTCATTCCTCTCCACGTGCTTGCAAGGCCCCCAGACAAGCACGCACACAGGCACGGCCGACAATAGCCGAACCATTCACATCCCGATCTAGGCAGGCCAGTCATTGCCGAATGCAGCTTCAGGAGACCTCAAGGTAAGTACCACATTATATATGCACGCTACTTACAAAAGATCCCCTGCCCCGTGCAGGCAGCTTGATGAGCGGACTATACAATGCTCAAGCACTCCACGTTTGCATACTGGCTACTCTATTGACAACTCTGTGATAATTCAATCATCTAAAGTACTGACCTTTCAGAGGCTTTGTCTCCAGCCCCAAACTCATTGTTTTCCCCAAGTACGGACTAGCCTGCGGCCACAATTTTCCCTATAAGAACCCCTGACTTGAGCGCTTCCTCGGATCGCTCTTGGCTTCCATCCCGCCTTGCTGTCGCTTTGTCCAGCGAGCCTTCCCCTCAGCCCCACGTGCTGAGAATCCACGCTCCCCAGCTTCTCTGCTTCTTACCGGGCTTCAGGACAGGTATAGTATTTCCTATACCAAACTTCCTCTAAAAATCCCTCTATCCCACTCCTGCCTTTATTTCTATAGTTCCTTGTGTGAGTGTGTTGCATACACTTGTTTGATTGTATTTCAATAAAACAATTATTATTATTTTAACATCTGCCTTATCATTGACTCGGCCTGACCCCGTAGACATAGGGTTCAAGATCTCGCTACGTTACCCTGCCTCTCACATTGTAAACCTGTGCTCTGTGCTAATTCCCTCCCCATTGTTTGAGCACATTAAGGTGTCCCTCCCAGGACCCCCAGAAATCAGGGTAACACCATCTTAAGAAGATGGGTTGCTGAAGCTATTGCATATGGCTGAGATGAACGAACTGGCATTATTAAGAGGTCATTCTCTTATAGAATACAAAAAAAGAAAACAAAAAACAGTGGGAGAGGATTATCTAAGGGTGATTAGAGGAAGGAAAGTAGTAAGAGGATTTGATCAAAGGGTGAAGTTAGGGTACATTAGAGTAATTTACATAGAACTGTATCTATAATATATTATATGGATACTTTATAGTTATAAGTGTTTAGAATACCATTAATAACAATAATGAAAAATTTAGACTGATGAGTTTTAACAAATTATAGTAAGGGTCTTGTAATAATCTGTTCTCTGTGGGGTGGAAAATTAATATGTCTGTTGCATATCTCTTTTTAGGTGTTTAGTAGTTTAGGAGGTAGTGCAGATGATAAGGGGTTTTTGTTGGTTTTTTCTTTTTTGTGTGCATTTTTATGTCTATTGTGTGGTTTTTTTTATTTTGTCTTGTTTGTAGTGTGTATTTTTATTGAATTGAAATTGTGTGTCAATAAAACCATATATTTTAAAGACGTTAAGTCATTAATCAATCTTTACTTTTGAGACTTTTTTTTAAAAAAACATGAAAACTCATAAAACACATATTACACATTTTAAAAAGTACACCCATTTCACATCCTACCCCAACCAGCTAAAATTTGAAGATCTGTTTAAATAAGATGGTCTTAGCCTACCAACGAAAAGAGAGCAGAGATGGGACCAACCAATCCTCCTAGTGGGAGAGAGTACCATACCTAGGAACACCCATGAAGAAAGGCTCATTTCCAAGCCTGAGAGGGTGGTGGAATGGAGGGAAAGCCCTCCTCTGAAAATTTTAAAAATTGGGCAGGTCTCAGGGGGTTTTGCTTGGTGACTTACACATTTGGAGGGTAGGGAGCATTCCAAAGGTGATAAATGGATGTATTATTGCCTTTGTTAGAAAATATTTACAATTCATTTTTCTTTTGTTTTGTTTTGTTTTTTTTAAGCAAAATGCTTGAGGAGCTGATGATCTTTATGAGATGAACTTGTAATCCACATCAGCTTTTCCATACCAAGTTCTCTCCAGATCTACTAGAAATACAGCCCCGCATCATTTGACCATGATAGGACATGAAAAACATGCCAGCTTGAGAGGTCAGAAGAAAAAGACTTTTGGAAACCAGCTTATTTTCAGGTTTCAAAGACAGTTCTCACATAAAAGATGTTAGTTGTTTAACCTGGAAGTCACAAAGGCATGAACAATTGTGGCCAGAGCAGGTACAGCAGGAGTATCAACTGAACAGGGGCAGCTGGTTGATTTGCCACTGTGGAAGCAGCAAATTCACTCTGAATTTTATCATCACTCCTCATCCCACAAGTGCTCCAAGGTGAATAAGGGGAGCAGTGCACTGGATTTCAGTTCACCTCTGGCCGTGCTCCCATTCAACTGGAAGTAGCTGCAGGAGGGGAAGTGGCAATATCCAAAAAAGGATAGACTGTCCCACAGGTATTTTTCTCTGTTTCTCTATGGTACAACTAGATCATCTGTGAGGACAACCAAGACTATTTCAATCTTTACGTCAGTTCAGAAGCCAAACTGAGATGGTGCTAGGTGGATTTCAACTCATGTTTATTTACAACTTGCAGTAAGCAAAGTCGTCTTCATCTGAGCCCTCAGCTAGGAATTTAGAAGCCTGCATGTTCTGCCATAATTTGCTTGCAAGCCATTATTTAACTTGTACCCATTTCTTGAATGTTGTTTCCAGTATAAACGCAAGAGGTTTCTGTGGGTTAGTCTAGTGACTTGTACTTGAAAGAGTTTTGCTTTCTTTTGTGGTCTGAGAATGCAGGCTAAATATCTGGACCTTGCTTATGCTCACAACTCTTGTTCATTATGCTCATTACATCAAACGTTGGGAGAAAGTAACTGGTACATTCAGGACATTGTTATTGCTTCACCAACAGATGGCATGGTCCAAGAGACAGAAGAACTGATCTAAATAGAGTGTCAGTTGGAGATAAGAATCTGTCCAAAAGAGGGCTGGATACTGAATATAGACAGACGCTTACATCCTGTCTCCACTTTTTGGGGCCTTCAAAGAAATCACTTCCTGTTTACCTCCCGGTTAAAAAAAAGGCCTCCCTTGGGTCTAATTTGGCCCATAGCTCCTCCCCATCAAAATATGGAAGAAAGGTCCCCGAACTCCAAGGGTACATTTTGGAGATTTTTTTTTTTTAAATCAGAGATCACAAGTGTGTGACGGGGTCCTGGGTCAAAGCTGGCCCTTCTGTGATCCAGTCAGTCTGTCTGAAGTTTCCCAAATGCTTGCCTCTCCTAAGACTTAAGGTCTTATCACATTTTAACTATCAGAAATTTACTTTCACACGATGAAGCACAAAAAAATTATTTAAAATTATGCTATATGAGTCCTCCCAGAAATAACAAAGGCTACATGCAGTCTATCATATGTATGTTTGCAGTGGAATAACCTACAATGAACATGGAAGGTACTTTAACCATGACCCCAGATCCCTTGACCAGTTGTTTCTACTTCACACTCCGTCAGTAGATATGTTAAGCTGAGATTTTTTTGCTCCCCAAACATATCACTTTACATTTATTTAAATTTTTCATTTACCATTTAAAGTGCCTTCTCACAATTTTGAAAGCATCTTTTTAAATGCTTCACAATCTCTTTTTATTCTCCCCAACCTAAATGATTTATGGTCATTGGCAAGTGTGATCACTGCACTAATTCCAGGTTTTGCAACAGGAGATTGTGTATACCTCAAGCTTGCCAAACACATTTTGCATTTTTTTTAGAGTATTACGAGTGTGATCCTTTTATCTTCTAACATGTCTCCTCTAAACTTTTGCTTTTAAAATAGTGAAGTGGAAGGGCTGATGTTTTCATGGCTTTGTAAAAATGCACCTGCAAATAGGTAAAATTAATAACCTTCCTGTCTCTATTGAGCCCTCACCACCTGAAAGACTTTTGACATCCCAAAGCTCTGTTCCTTTTTCAACTGTGGCTGTGCTTTTCCTTCTCCATGCCCTACCTTGTTGAACTGGTTGAGATTCCCAAACCCTCTCACTGTCCTGATTTGACAGGGATAGTCTTGATCAGTTCTCCATGATGCTGCTTCTTCCACTGCCTTCAGAATGTCCTGGTTCCTTTCTCTTCTTCCCACCTTTCCCCTTTGTCCTCAGTTTTCTTCATTTGCTGCAAACTGAGTTCAAAGTACAGAAGCAGTTTCATTTAATTAACTCACAGGGGGAGAGGACCAGAGAAGGTATAATGTTGACCCTCCCTCCAGCTTAGGAAAAAGCAAACTGTTGCAGCCTCTGCTAGTTTGTGTGTTCTTCCTCATTAATAACTCAGCATCTTGATCACACTATTGGTTTTTTTTTGTACACATGCGGCCTGGCTTTCATCTGTAGAATGTTGGAGGGTACTGGGGGGGGGGGCTTTTAAAAATATCCTTCTCTCTCCTCTGTTTTTTTCCCCCTTTCTTTCACTATTATCTGCCTAGTACCTACCTAGTACCAAGCCAAGCAATAGAATTGGCTTGGAAGAACTTGCATGAAGCTAGAATGATTATGGCACAGTAGCAAGCAAACTTATTACACTTCAAAAATGTAAGTGACTAATGTATTTCAGTATAATTTTTTAGACAAAGCAAAGTTCTTTGACTGTCACTATCTCAACTATTTATTTGCGCAAATTTATTTTCTTCGATATATTTTTCCCTAACAAAGCATACTCTCCGAAATAGAGGAAATAGAGAAATCAGTTTTCATATCTAAACAAATAATGTGGAACATTTGATAAGTTGATCTTGAGAACTGGGGAAATAATATCCAACATTTGCAGGCCTCACTCTTATGGTAAGTTCTCTGCATATTTTCCTTGGAATTGACCATGAAGCCAAGGCCTCATGCACATTCACCTTTATCCTGGTAAGTCTCCTTTCAATGTGCCATGTCCATGCCAGACCTTTTGAAACTGTATGTCACGAGACGTTAGTGTGTCGGTTGCAGTGTGTAGATGTGTTACACAAATGTAATGGGTGGAGGTGGTCCAGGCCTAGGTGAAGGGGCTGCCTCTTCTGCCACTGCCCCGGGCTGAGGAAGACCCTAGTGAGGGCTGCGGCAGTGGCCAGGCCCAGGTGGAGGCGCTGCCTCTCCTGCTGCCCTGGGCTGAGGAAGACCCCAGGGAGGGTGTTGGTGGCAGCAGGCCAGGCTTGGGTGGAAGGGCTGCCTCCAGTTACTGAATGACTTACTGAATTATTGTGGCCATTTTTGCACAAGACTGTTGTAGTGTTATTATGTCACTTTCAACATCCTATGGAATCTTAGGGTTTGCAGTTTAGGGAGGGGCCTCAAAAGCCCAGGATTCCACAGGATGTTGAAAGTGGAATAATAGCACTATAACAGTCTAGTGTGGAAATGGCCTGTGTCACAAAATGATACATGTCTAAAAAGTGTGTCACCAACATGAAATGTCGGGCAAACTCTGGTCTATCCAGATAGTGGAGCTTGAAAAAAATGTGTAAACTCATTCTGTTCCATGCAATGAGTTGAATCAGTTCCAAAAGATTGCGAAATAGTCCCATCATTTCTGACTTCTCTGCTCTCCACTGAAAAGTGCTTTGGAGTTGTGCTTGTTTCTGTGTAAACCTTCTCCTCTTCTCATCATCCAGAGTATGTGGCAGAAGCTTTACAAACATAACTTTCTAAGCTAAAAGGAGTCATATGATTTTTAAAATTCACCTTTGCTCCCACATCCCAATAATAATTGTCTTTCTCTTAGATTTCACAGTTTCATTTTGCATTTATGATAACAGAGGGATCTTTATTGTATTTCACCAGACCTGTTGTCATGGCGACCAGCAGCTGCAGTACATAGTAAGAATGACCTCTTTCCTTGATAGATTTCACTTGATTGAAAATAACCCTTAAAATAGGCTGAAATTTACATACTAAGACTTCTAGCAGGATTAAGGGGGAAGGGGTGAATTACAACATAACCTGCTAGTATCATAGCAAGAAGAGGACTTGGGAGTTTCTGACAGACTCTGCCATTTGTGGATCATAAAACTGCACTAACTCAAGTTCTAACTCTTTTGGACCTTTCCTCACAAGTTGGATCTTCAAAGAAATCAGAAAAAAACATAATTTTTTTCCCATTCGGTCTTCTTCGCCTAGAGTTTATGACTTTTTAGCTTCAGTAATAAGAAAAAGATGAATAAGAATGATTATTTTTGTTCAGAAGCATTTATCTAATGACATAATAGCTAAATATTAACTTAGTTAAGATCAGCTTTACCTTGGTCAGAGTTAGCTTTGTTGGGTTGATCTCATTATATGTTGTTCTGCTTCATAATATACTGTCAGCCATCCACATTTGCTAGGGTGCGGGGTGCAGGACTCCCACAAAAGTGGAAAAAACACAAATATCAAGATGTGTGTGTGGGAAGGGGCTGAGGCATGGTGGGGAGAGTGGGCATCCAGGTTCCATATCAGATAAGGGAAACAAGAGGAAAGTGGTGGTGAGTTGTCATGGTGATCCTATAATTCCCCTCTCTCCTATCTCCTTCCTTAGGTGTGTGTGTAGCATTAGGAGTGGGTTTGTGGTGCTGAGAAATGGAGCTGCAATCTGTCCTTAGCTGGTCAGGCAGCGGCTGGTGGAGGAGGAGGACCAGAAGCAGGTTTTCAAAGGGATGGTTGACCCGATAATATTGGAAAATAAAAGAGATTTAGTGGATCGCTCTACATAGCAGAGAAATTAGCACACCAAGCAGAAGTTTTAACAGTTTACCACAGCAGACAGGAACGATCAAGAGGGAAAGTTCCCCAGGAAAAGAAGCACTTGAGATGGGGGAACAGGGGTTTGAGAAACATGCAAATAATCACATCCGTGAAAGCTAAATCCATAAATGTTGAAGGCCAACTGTATCAGCATTGTGTTGCTGGTTGAAAGTGTTAGAAGTAACTGGCTTGCATGAAAGCAAATAGTGAGGCAGCAGCAGGTATTGCAATTGAGTGGTGCTTGCATAACGGCTAGGAGTCTGAAAATAAAGGGCAAGATGAAGAGGAATCTTGAAGAGATAATTGATATGACTGTAGTGCTGATATATTTATAGTGATGAGAAAAGCAGTTCTTATTCAGGCATTCTGAGGGCAGCTTTAGATGTGATAGAGATTTGAGAAGACAGCAAGTGCAAATGCCTTGACTTTGACTCTGTGTTTCTGAGATTTTTACAGATTTTCCATAAAGAAATGTGGGGACAGCTTGTGTGTCCCACTGGGTTATGAATGTGTGTCTGCATGTGCATGATAATATTACTGATTATGTATCCCTTAAGCTGTATCAATATGCAGAACTGCAGGGACAAGAAGCACTAAACAAGACACATGTGCTTCTTGTTCCCTGCAGATCTCTGTCATGTCAAAAGCCATCAGAATTAATTGAAGAGTGAGAGGCAATCCAAAAAACACAAGGTGTCTCCTGGTTTGGATTTCCAGATGTGAAATACCAATATTCAGAAGAGTATTTAAAATAAAATTGTGGGGACGTCATCAACATTATACAAAGATGAAAAAAACTATAAGTGAAAATAGCCTTTGACACCAAGATTGCATCTTTGAGTGGACTAGAAAAGCAATAAAAGAATAAAATTGTTGACACTCTTTTGTTATTGCCCTGGCTAGTCCAAGCTTTGGGGATATTAAAATATATCCTTTTGATATCACAATTCGGCTTCACTTATCTATTCCCTTCCACATGCTTGTGAGGCCCCCGGACAAGCACGCATACAGGCTCGGCCGTTAATTGCCGTAATATTCCTAGACAATACAAGCAGGCCAGAAAATAGCTGACTCGCTGCTTTAGGAGACCTCCAGGCAAGTGCTCTAACTAGGTGTGCACGCAACCTACAAAAGGCCCTCTGCCTCACACTGGCAACTTGATGGATAAATTATGCAATACCCAAGCACTCTGCGTTTGCATACTGGCTACTCTATTAAGAACCTCTATGATAATCATTCAGATTCTGACCTTTCGGAGGCTTTGTCTCCAACTCCAAATCTATTGTTTTCCCCCAAGTACGGCATAGCCTGCAGTCACATTCTCCTTATTTTTATAAGGAGAATGTAACTGCAGACTATGCCGTACTTGGGGGAAAACAATAGATTTGATTCTTGATTCCAAGACCTTCCTCAGATCGCTCCTGAGTTTCATCCCGCCTTGCTGCCGCTTTGCTTGGAGAGCCTCCCTTCAGCTCCACGTGCTGAGCTACATCGCACTCCAGCTTTGCTCTCCATTTTTCCTGGGCTTCAGGACAGGTGAAGTATCAGCCAAACCAGCAACTCCTCTAAAAATCCCTCTATACCACTCCAACTTTTATTTCTTTAGTTATCTTGTGTGAATGTGTCGCATACACTGTTTTGCTTGTGTTTAATAAAACATCATTTATTGTTTCAACTTCTGTGTGCTCCTTGACTCGACCCGACCCCGTAGACATAGGGTTCAAGATCTCGCTATGTTTACCCTGCCTCTCGTAACACTAAGCAGTGCTCTGAACTAAGTTTCCCCACCTTTAGTTGAGCACATTTTAGTGTCCCTCCCGCAACCCCCAGTACACAGGGTAACACTTTTCCTAGCCCAACATGGTCTAAGGATCTTGCTGGCAGACCAACAGAGCATGAGAGAACCAGCAGAGAGGAGAAGAGAAGAAAACTATTAGCTATTTCTGTGTAACTCCTTCAATGGTTACGAATGAACAGTAATATCCCCAATGATACAACAGAATCAAATCAGACAACTCTGTACCACAGCATAACGCTTTGAGCTCTTCTCTGGATTCTGGACCAATGTTCTTCAGAACAGCATTTGCACATGCTGCAGCTTTCTCCAGAAATAGCTATCTTTCCAAGTGTCCTACATTATAGGAGTGTGTTACCCTGATTTCTGGGGTCCCTTGGGGGGGGCACCTCAATGTGCTTCACATGATGGGCAATGGAAACTAGCCAGAGCACAAGCAATAGCAATTGGAGAGGCAGGGTAACCTAGCGGGGTCTTTTTACCCAGTGTTTATGGGGTCAGGCCAAGCCAAAAACGAAATTGTCTAATAAGTGATTTTATTAAAAATAAAGACTTGCGCACGTATGCACTCACGCACTCACTCACTCAAGACCTAGCGAGAAATAAAAAGAGAGAAAATTGGATAGGGGTCTTTGGAGGGTTATAATTGGGGAATACTGCACCTGGTCCTGAAGTTCAGAGGTCCGAGACAGCAGCGGAGAGAGAGATGAGACTCAGCACGTGTAGGGCTGAGGGGATAGCTTAACAGACCGAGTGACGGTCTGATGGGGAGCCAGGAGCGATCCAAAGAACTGCTCAAAAACCGGGTCTATTTATGGGGGAAAAGGTACCTGGAGGGCTAATCCTTTCCCGGGGAGAACAATAGGTGGATGAGCTAGAACAAAGCTCCAAAATGTCAATGCTTTTCATGATTGTTTTTTGCTGGGGTTGTCAAAGCCTCAGCTGTATGCAAATTGTCCTTGCTTGATGGGCTGTATGTCAGATGCGTTAATCCATTCAAGCCAGCTTCTCGGAGCTGAGGATCATTTTTGTATTTTAAATTCTACATGTCTGGAGGTCTCCTGGGGCTACGTGACTATGGATTTACTGGCCTGAGTGGGTTTTTCCTGTTTTCGGCCGTTCAACTGTGCCTGCCTACGTGCTCATTCGGAGGACCTCTCAAGCACATGGAGATATTTTTAATATTGGAGACCCTCGGATAGGGTTATCTACCGCAGTAACAAGTGTCTTCTGCTTGATATTGTGTGCCCCCAAGTTGTTTCAAGTTTATGACCACCCTCTCCTAAGATTTTCTTGGCAAGATTTATTCAAAGGTGTTTTGCCATTACCTTCCTCTAAGGCTTATGGAGTACGACTTGAGCAAGGTCACCCAGTAAATATCTATGGTCAAGTAGGGATTTGAATTATAGGGTCTTTCTGCCCTACACTGTTATCATCCTATTATTCCACTTTCAACATCCTGGGATTTGCAGTTTAGGGAGGGACTTCTAGAATTCTCAGCTAGAGAGCTCTTTGGCCTCAGTAAACTACAAACTCCAGAATTCCACAGGATGTTGGAAATGGAATAATAGTACTAGAATGGTGTAGTGCGGAAAGGCCACTTATGAACTCATTTAATGGCCTTTCTCTTCTGTTTACTGAATGGAAAATAAAATTGTCAAACAACAAGAACAGTAAATGCCATGTTGTTGAATTAGCCAATATTAAATCAATTTGAGAGACTGCATGTTGTCGTCCTATAAGAAAAAATAATTTTGTATTTATGTAACTTTTTAACAAGCTGACAAAGTCTTGGGAACAAAACTCTGTGGCACCCCGATAGTGACATCTTTCCAGGATGAGTGGAGCCATTCTTTGGGTTTGGTCATTCAACCAATTACAGTCCAACTATTAGCAGTATACCACTAATAGAAGAGTGGCTTATAAAATCATTAGATATTATGGAGATGGAGAAATTAACTGCTCTTATAAAAAATAATTCACTACAACAACTTGAGAAGGCATAGAAAAAGTTTGGAAGAAATAAAGATAAGAAAATTAAACACAAAATAAAATTACCTATTCTATTTTAATCAACAAGAAAAATAATGACATTTGTGGAGTTAAAAGTTAATGGCTGAGAGAGGATGACTTCCAGTCCGAGTTATGGTGGAGTGAGGTGGATTCCCTCATGGCTTTAGCGAGGAATCCTTGCATCAAGTGGTAGAAATCGAGAGGGATCGGTTGACCCAAATAGACTGTTTCCCCTCTTGGAATAGGGGGATTCTGTGGGGTCCTGGAGATCTAAAACAAGTTCTTAGCTGTTGAAAATGGAGCGGACAGCGAGTGGAATGGAGGAGATCGACGCAGGCCATGCCACTTGCAGATTGTAGCTGATTTTTTCAGCAGAAACTCCTCCGTCGGACTTTTAAAACTCATTTCGATTTTGAGACGTTATATTATCTACATTAGAAGCCCCTACACTGAAGAGAACAAAGTGCCAACTTTGGGAAGAAGGGTAAGATGTGTTTGGACACTGTTTCCAGATCAGCATATTTTATTGTCAACAGATGAGAGAGGACTGACTAAAAAAAAAAAAAAAGCCGATACTGAAAATCCTAAGTGTGTTTGGAAAAGGGACTTTTTTTTGGTTTCTCCCTGGTTTTATTTTAGATACTGGACTATTGGATTACTGGATTCAACTGAAGATTTGGAGAATTGGAAGTCAAAGAGCAGGAAAGTCTGCTTTGGTAAGCAGGACTGGGGGAATAAAATACTGCAAATGAAGTTAATGGCGGAGCGAGGAAGCGACGATAGCTGGTGAGCTGAAGAGAGCTGAAAGCTGCTTGGGAATAAGAGACGTGAACATTTTTTCACTTTAATTATCTAACAACTTATTGGATAATTACAGACGAGAACTAACTGGCTTTTCAGGCTTAATTTAAGGCACTTAGAATGTGAGAATCTTAGAACTACTGGGAAGCAATATACTGTTTATTATGGAGTGATGTCTGCATGTTAAAGGACATAATAATAAGGGTCGGAGATTTTCTAGCATTGAAGCAGCTCAGTGTTGAGGATGACTTTAAAAGCTTTGGGAAAGACCATATGTGAACTGTGAACTGTTAAACCGCAGATGGTACCCAATTTCATCTTCTTTTCTCTTCTATTAGCTTTTTTCTTTTATTAGCCGAATAATTTGCCAATAGATCAATCAATTTGGTGGAAGAAGGACTAATTTAGTACCTGCTAGATATTTTCTTTAGAGAGACAAGAATTGCAAGCAAATGGACAAATTTGTGCTGTATGTCTAAGTTGAGCTGAATTGGACTTATAAAGACAGTATTAAGAAACGAACCTGATTAAATGGACCGAGTTGGAGTAATAACATAGGACTGACTTTGAAAAATCTTGAAGAGCTGAAAGGATTGGATCATTAAATGCTGGACATCAGATTAATTGTATTGTATTGTTATAAGATTTAGAATTTTGGGAAGTGGTTACTTTGAAAACAACTAGATCAATATTTAATAATATTTAATATTTAATAATAGATATACTAATTGTATAGAGACTATTAATAATTAAATAGTGTTAAATAGGTCAGATAAATGTTAGAAATATTTATACTGGGAAAAATTGGAATAATATAAATAGAATCTAAGAAGTATATGTATAAAATATACATAAAATAGTACCTAAAGAATTTTATATTATAATTACTTTGTAATGAGATAAAATCTGAAGGACTTGGAATTAACTGCTTGATTACTTGATTGTTTGGTTGATTGAGTGCCAATTTATGAAGTGATTATATAACATACACACACACACACACACACACACACACACACACAGATTTAAGATTTTGAGAAAAATATAAATATTTGACTCTTTCATCTTCTCTTACTTTTCTCCTATTCATCCTCTCTCTGTCTTCCTATCTTCTTTATCTCTCATTGGTTACTAGAATTAATTATCTATTAAGATTTTAGTTTTTTTTTAAAGATTATAATAGGAGAATTTATAATATTTAAGATATTTAAATATATCAAAAAATAATTAAGATTACTGGGGAAAATACAATTATGTAGAGACTGAAAACATTGAATTGTAATGCATTGTAGTGAATTTCCCATTGGGATATTTATAGTGAAATTAGTGTTTCTATAAATATAATTTCATTTTGGTAGTATTTAATAGTATTTAATAGTATATATTTAAGAACATAATAATAATAGAATAATAATACTTGATATTTGATCTCTTCAAAGATTAATTGTTTATCAGATTTGACTACAGGCAATAGGGAATTATATAAAATCAAGGTTACTAAGTATATCAAGGGTAACAAAGAAAACTACCTATCAATCAACACTACAACCGGCAGCTACAGAACAGAGAAGAACATCTTTAGAAATGTCTTCGAAAATGATGGAACAATCAGTAATCTTGCAAGAGTTTAAAAGTATGAAATTAGACATGAGTCAAGAAATGAGAGAGATGAGAAATGAAATTAAGCAAGATATTAAACAGGAATTGAAGGAAATTAAAACTTTGATTCTAAACTTATCAGAAGAAGTAAAGGGAACTACCAGAAGTGCAGATGTTCTCGAAAAGAAGCTAAAGAATGTAGATGATAAGGTGGAAGAATTAATGATGGAGTATGAGAAAGAATTAGATGAAAAAGCGTTAATGGATCAAAAGTTGAGAGAATTGTTTAAAAATCAGAGGACTGAGAGAACAGAAAGGTGAAAATTTATATGACATTTTAATTCTGGCATTTGCAGAACTTTTAAGACAATCCTCAGAAAAAATTGAGTGGGAAATTGATAAAGCCTTGGCAAGGTTTAAAATTACTATTCGTTGGAGTATATGGACCCCATAAAAATCAGTCTAAATTTTATAATGAATTAAATTTAAAATTATCCAATGTTAATTATGACAAATTATAGCATTAGGAGACTGGAATGGAGTAATTAATCCCCTTCTGGATAGGAAAGCTGATAAAACCAATAAAGAAGTGTTGGGTAGCCCTTCATATTTAGTTGGGAAAAGCATTTATGATGGGATATGTAGTTGAAAGACATAGGTAGTATAAACTTGCAGCTGATTGCTCGTAACCACACATTCCAGGGAACACCGTTATGTAAACAGCACTTGGTTCACACCAGATAGTAACAGGTCTCTGTTCTGCTACCCAAGGTCAGTTTTAATTGCTTTGCTTGGGAACTAAGGGGAAAGCTATAGCGTACTGTCTCTGAATTTCAACTTCAGTTCAAATCACTGAAGTTATGTACCAGTATCTCACTCCTGAATAAAACTTGCTTTCACATGTTTACTCTGTGTGTGTGAAATCAGTTCCTGACAAGAAGAGTCAAGGGAAATTGCCAGAAACATTTCAAGCAATGGTAAATAATTTGGATTTATTAGACGTCTGGCGTTATAAATATGGCCTCTCTCAAGAATTTACTTTTTACTCTGGAATCCATGCATCACTATCTAGAATTGATATGTTTCTTGTTTCCAAATCAATTATTAATAAAGTTTAAAAAATGGAAATAACACCTAGAAATTTATCTGAACATAATGCAATTTCTTTAATAATTAAAATAGGAAATCAGAGTTTAAATTGGCAATTAAATGAAAGATTACTCCAAGATGACAGTATACTAGAGAGGGCAAAGAAAGAAATACAAAATTATTTCCAGGAAAAGTTGAATAAAGGAACCAAAATTGAGATAGTGTGGGATGCTTGTAAAGCGGTGATGCGAGGATTCTTTATTAAACAAAATATTCAAAAAACAAGGTGAAAAAGAGAAAGTTTACGAAAAATAGAGGAACAAATAAAGTTAAGGGAGAAAAAATTGAATGGAACACCATCAGACAAAGATATATTAAAAGAAATTGCTGAATTACAAAAACAATTGGAATTACAAATGAATGAAGAAATAAATAATAAAGTGTTGTACACTAAACAAAAAATTTTTGAATGGGCAAATAAAGCAGATAAATGGATGATGTATGGACTGAAGAAGAGAAAAGAAAAATCATTAATTACCAAAATTAAGATAGGAGGGAAAATATATACAAATTGGGAGAAAATAAAAAATGTATTTTTAAAATTTTACTCTGAGTTATATAAGGATAATGTTCGAACTACAGCTAAGGGGAATAAATATTTAGCAAAACACTTAAGAATGCAATTTTCAGAAGAGCATCAGAGGATATTAAATAGCTGAATCACAATTGAAGAAATATTAGAGGTAATGAGAAACAGTAAAAAAAAAATAAAGCTCCAGGTCCGGATGGGTTCCCAGCAAATATTTATAAAACATTTCAAGACCAATTAATCTCCCCTCTTTATGAATTGCTTAATAGTATATTAGTGGGTAGTATCCCTAAATCTTGGGAGGAAGCAGAGATAGTTCTGATCCATAAAGAAGGCAGAGATCCATTGGAAATAAGTAATTATAGACCAATATTGCTATTAAATTCAGATTATACAATCTTTACAGCGATCTTGACAAATAGATTTAAAAAAGTGATAGACATAATTCAAGAAGATCAGTGTGGATTTATCACCTGAAGATATCTGAAAGATAATATAAGAAATGTAATTAATCTGATTGAATATCTTGATAGGATTCTGGGGAAAAAATCAATGTTAATATTTCTTGATATAGAAAAACTTCTGATATGGTCAACTGGGATTTTATGTTAGATATTGTGAATAAGACAAAGGTGGGTGAGACTTTTCTTCAGTGGATCAAAGCAATATATTCTAAACAATCAGCAACTTCAAGAATAAATGATGGAAAATTAATAAAATACATATTCAAAGAGGAACAAGACAGGACTGTCCCCTTTCACTCTTATTATTTCTACTGGTAATTGAAATATTAATTTCAAGAATAAGAAATAACAATGAAACTCAGGGAGCAAGATCAAAAGGTAAAGATTATAAAGTATGTGCATTTGCGGACTATTTGGTAATCTCCTTAGAAGAACCAATAGAAAGCATCAAGAATCTAGTTGAAATACTTAAAGAGTTTGAGAAACTGTCAGGTTTGCATGTAAATGGGGAGAAAACAAATGTATTAACTAAAAACATCCCTATTGAGGAGGAGGAAATTTTAACTCCAAATATCAGGATTTAAAATAGCAAAAAAAGTAAAATATTTAGGGGTATACCTAACAAAGAAAAATTCAGACTTATATAAAAATAATTATGAGAAGGTATGGAAAGAAATATTAAAAGATTTTAAAAATTGGAAGAATCTGAACTTATCATTTTTAGGGAAAATCTCAGTAATTAAAATGTGTGTCCTACCGAAAATGCTCTTTTTATTCCAGACAATACCGATAATTTATGGGGATGCAAGTTTTAAGAAATGGAATAGTGACATTTCTAAATTTATATGGGACAATAAAAAACCTTGAGCCAAGCTGAAAATTCTGCAAGATGATAAGGCAAGGGGAGGATTAGGACTTTCTAATTTAAAATTATATTTTTGTGCCTCTTGTTTAAACTGGATGAAAAATTGGATACAATTGAATGATATGCATTTATTGAATTTAGAAGGTAATGGAATGTGGTCAGGTTGGCATTTTTATTTGTGGTATAATCAGAAAAAAGCAAATAGCGAATTTAATAATCATTATGTAAGAAGAGCTTTGATAAACGTTTGGTATAAATATAAGCAAAGATGTTGTCCTAAAACACCACTATGGATATCGCCACATGAAGCCTTCTACAAGAAAGAGAACGTATTATCAAACAAATGGATATTATATAAAGATTTAATAGAAATCCAAAAAGAACAGATTAAAATTAAAACACAAGAGGAAATTAAAGAATTAGGGATAAATTGTCATTGGCTTTTGTATAGACAGGTTAGAGAAAAATTAAAAATGGATATAAAGATAAATGGCTATTTGAAAGAAGAAGGTCCATTAATTACAATTCTCTTTTCGGAAAATGCTAAAATGGTATCTAAATTATATAAACTATTACTAACGTGGGAAACAGAAGATGAATTGATCAAAGTTCAGATAGTTAAATGGTCTCAGAATGTGGACTACTCAATAATATTAGACCAATGGATTAAAACTTGGACACAACGAATGAAATATACCACTTGCCAAGATATTAGAGAAAATTTATATAAGATGCTGTACAGGTGGTATTTGACCCTGGAAAAATGTTTACCAACAAATTGAAAGAATATTAGGCTTTCAATTTAAAATGTCACCAGAGCTATATTTGTTATGCGTCATGGAAGAAGATCTAGAAAAGAGAGCAGGTAAAATATTATTTTATTTCTCAGCTGCTGCAAGAATGGTTCTTGCACAGAAATGGAGCCAAAATACCCTTCTGACTATAAATGATTGGATATTGAAAGTATTGGATATAGTCCATATGGATGGATTTACACTTCTTTTGAGAGGGGAGAAATATAATAGATTTATTAAAGACTAGGATCATTAGATATTTTGAGAGCACATGGGAGAACTTGCAAGTGGTGAACTTTGAATTTTAGTCTAGCAAAGAAGTAGAAGAAAATAATACATATAAATGGATTAAAATAAGTAGGGTTTACAATTTATGAACTGTGGTTAAAGATAATAAATAAATAGATAATTTATAGCCAAGTTGATATGAGAGGAAACTTTACAAGATAGTATGAATGAGAATATTTAGAGGAGACTTGTAAACAGTAAGGTAAGTTAGTGATTATATTTTAGGTAGTTAGTTGAGAATATTTTATGCTCTTTCTCTTTCTTTTAGTCCCCCCCCCTTTCTTGTTCTTAATCTTTTCCTTTTCCTTTTTTTTTACTTTTACCACTCCCTCTTTCTTTCTTTCTTTCTTTCTTTCTTTCTTTCTTTCTTTTTCTTCTTTACTTCCCTCTTTTCTTGCTTCTTGGTTAATTATCATTTCTTTTCTATTTATTCTCTTTAGTTGTTATTGACAAAAATTTTTTGTTGTTGTTTATTTTCTGAATTCTTAAATCTATTTCCCTCTCTAAGGGAAGAATTTAAAATGAGAATTAATTATTTTAATGTATGTGTAAACTGTACAATTGTCTTAATTTTTATTGAATAAAAATCTTTATTAATAAAAAAAAGTTAATGGCTGAGGAGGATTAAGATAATACTTGAAGGTATAGATCCAATGTGAAAAGCATTAAAGTGGAAGTCTTGAGAGGAAAAAGGCAGGAGGGAGGGGAATGAACAATATATATGAATGAATTTATGGGAAACTGGGAATGCTGATAAAGATGTTTCTCTTTAGTTCTGAATAATTCTGAATATGTCCTAATTAAAAATCAATAATTATAATAATCACAATAAATTACAAACCCACCTAACAGCAGCATTGTCTAGCCCAGATTTTACTAGTTTGTTTGCAAGAATATCATGGGGAACCATGTTAAATCCTTCACTGGAGTATGATATGCAATATCCACAGTATTCCTTTTATCTACCAAGCTTGCAACTCTTTTAAAGAAAGAGATAAGATTAATCTAGCATGACTTGCTGTTCAGTAACCATGTGGACTTTCACAACATTCTTTCTCAAGCTTTTATAGGCTGTCTGTTTACTGATCTGCTCTGGAATCCTTCCTGGTATTGATTCCAGGCTGACTGGGCAGCAATTGTTTGGGTCCTCCCCCCTCCCCTTTTTTTGAAAAGGGAAACAATATTTGCCCTCCTTCAGTCTGCTGGGACTTCTCCATTCTCCAGGAATACTCAAAGATTATTGCCAGTGGTTCTGAGATTATTTCTGTCAGTTCTTTTAAAACATTTGGATGTAGTTCATCTGACCCTAGAGACCTGAATTCATTTAGAGTAGCCAGTTATTTCTGAACTACCCCTTTACCAGTTCTGGGCTACACTTCCACTGCTGCATCATCTGCTCCATTTTACCCAGGTCAAGCACTATATTCCTTTAGAGAGCTGACCAAGGCAAAGATGGTGTTTTGATCGTTCTGCCTTTTATCTGTCCACTATTAGCATTTCACCATCTTCTCCATGCAGAGGCCCAACCATCTCCTTGTTCTTTCTTTTGCTGTGGACTAAAAAAGCCCTTCTTATTGTTTTTAATCTCTGTAGCAAAACTGAGGTTGTTCTATGCTTCACCTTTTCTGATTATCTCCCTATACTTGCTAGCTATTAGTTTGACTTCCTCTTTATTGATTTCCCCTTTTTTCCATTTCTTGTACATATCCTTTTTGAATCTTAGCTCAATTGAAAGTTCCTTAGACATCCATCCCAGATTCTTTGGACACTTCCTTTTTTTCCTTCTCATTATAATTGTTTACAATTATACTTTCAATATCTCACATATTGAAACTCCTGTCCATCATGAACCCCCTTCTTTTTTAGTATTCCTGACTGAAGATTGACATTTCATACAGGATTTAACATGTACAGCATTTTGTCCCTTGTGCCATATCCATAAAGGTCTACCCATCAATCAATATGATCTCATCTTCGTGTTGTTGTGCTCAGCAGAAGCCTAGGTGATGGTCCTACCAGTACCATCTTCAGCATGTTTGAGCAGGTTATCAGTCTATGAGGAACAGCCCAACTATCTGAGACAGCCATGTTTGTCAAGTGGAGATAAGCCCAAATCTTCTCTATCTTGGCTTCTTTTATTCTCTCCTTAGCCTCTCCCAGTATTGGAAAATTCTGGCATTCTCTCTCCCACCCTCTCTCTTGGAGCTTGGCTAGCTTAGTTTCCTTTCCCTTTGCATGTCAAAGCCTTTTGCCTTTTCAACTAAAGCCTCAGTGTTGCCCTTTGTGTTATTTAAATACATGGCCATAGTATCCAGGTGACCAAACCATGTGACCCAGGATAGACCTTGGGGTCATTGGCCTTACATAAAAGACCATACTTCTCTCTCTTTCTTCTCTTCTACAACCTTCTCTCTGACCATGCTTCAGCTCTCCACTACGAACATGGTGAGTTAAGAATGAAGTATCTTACCTAATCTTTTTAGGATCTAGGCTCTCCAATGCATATCTGATTGTAAAATTCATTAGTAAAGTTTTATAAATTTGTAACCTGAAACTGCCTGCCTTGTTTTGCTTCTAAGTCAGTCTCAGTTCTGGGAAGTCACACAGAGATTGAGACATGCTTTACTGCAACTCTGCTAAAGGAAGGCTGATTCCTAACAATTTTAGCTTTAATAGTATTGCCCCCAAAGGGCTAACACTGTTACTGCCCTGGCTAGCCCGAGCTTCGGGGATATAAAAAGATATCTCTTGATATCAATAATTCGGCCTCACATACCCATTCCCCTCCACGTGCTTGCGAGGCCCCCGGACAAGCACGCACACAGGTTTGGCCGATAATTGCCATAATATTCCAACACAATACAGGCAGGCCAGAAATAGCCGACTCGCAGCTTTAGAAGACCTCAAAGGCAAGTACCTTCATTAAGTATGCACACAACTTTCAAAAGATCGTCTGCCCCGCAATGGCAGCTTGATGATCTGGCTATACAACGCTCAAGTACTCCACGTTTGCATACTGGTTATCCTACTGACAAATTGGCTCTAACTCAATCATTCAAATTCTGACCTTTCGGAGGCTTTGTCTCCAGCCCCAAATCTATTGTTTTCCCCAAGTCCGGTCACAATTCTCCTTATAAAAACCCCTGACTTTGAGCGCTTCCTTGGATCACTCTTGGCTTCCATCCCGCCTTGCTGTCGCTTTGTCCAGCAAGCCTTCCCCTCAGCTCCACGTGCTGAGATCCACGCTCCCCAGCTTCTCCGCTTCCAACCAGGCTTCAGGACAGGTGAAGTATCAACCAAACCAACAACCCCTCTAAAAACCCCTCTATCCCACTCCAACCTTTATTTCTTTAGTTATCTTGTGTGAGTGTGCCGCATACACTGTTTGATTGTGTTTTTAATAAAACCACGTTTATTATTTCAATTTCTGTGTGCTCCTTGACTCGGCCTGACCCCGTAGACATAGGGCCCAAGATCCTGCTAAGTTACCCTGCCTTTCGTAATGCTAAAGCAGTGCTCAGAGCTAATCTTCCCCACCTATTGTTGAGCACATTTTGGTGTCCCTCACGGGACCCCCAATAAACAGGGCAACAACACCGTGGGAAACTCTAATCCCCAACATCCAGAATATCAGTTATCCAATCAAAATAAATCAAAACAAAGTGGCTCACTGTTCCTCACTTACGCATATCCAATCAAAGCAAAGATCTTTAGATATGAGGGTACATCAGGTATAGTTGGAGTCTTTGGCTGCTCACCATCCTACCATCCATCAACCATCACCTCACCTGCTCTGAGGTTATTCTTGGTCAAATCTACTGGATGACCTTTTATCTCAAATACAATTGCACTGTACAATTACAATTACATAGCATCTGCTAGAGGTTATTACAGGTAACCTGTACTCACATCCCCAGTGTAAAGTTATACTCAATTGAGTAGCTGAAGCCAAGTTCTCACTGATACATATACATATCCTAATTCTTCTTCTTGTATACGTTATACTAGTAACATATATAGGTTGTATAGGTTACACCAGAGTTGTCCCAACTGTGTATTGCCACACAATAGTGTGTCGCCTGCAGTTTGTAGATTTGCCGCACAAACGTAATGGGTGGAGGGGTTGCCTCTCCACCCACTGCCATCCCAGGCCAAGGAAGACCCCTGCGAGGTGGCAAGCCAGGCTTGGGTAAAGGGACTGCATCCACTTACTGAATTACTTACTGAATTACTGTGTCATGAAATGATACATGTCTAAAAAGTGTGTCACCAACATGAAAAGTTTGGAAAGCTCTGGGTTACACTGTACTTTATAGGTTTATTCCTAGGCTGCAAAGTCTGCAATTAAAAATGCCTGGCCTGTAACCCTCAAGCAATTCTTGATCTTCTAAATTTACAGAGGGCCCAGTTGCCTCCACACATGATTCTCTCAGACTCCTGAAGTGGTGCTGCTTGTTCACTCCATCCCGAGATATATGCTCTATCACAGGAAAGAGGGAGCCCAGTGCTGCAAAAAGAGAAACTGCAAAAAAATATTTTCTTGTTTTTGTTGTTGTTTAAATGAAAAACCTGGAAAAAATTATTTCAAGAAGAGGTAGTCGTGCTGCTGTTTATTACTTAAAATTGCTCTACTAGATGTATACTTCGGCACTATAGCTAGAGACACAATGCTTCCAAATAGTGGCAAAGGAAAAAATAATATATCCTCCAAGTGATTAAATAAAATAGTTAACGGGAAGTGATTGGGTCACCCTTCATCAATGAAGTCATAGAAATCCTAAAATATTATTAGTGTTCCACTGATGTTGTTGGCATAAGCAAAAGAGGCCTGCCTGAAGCGTTTATAATTGTAATTGCTATGTGGAAGACAGCAAATGAGTCAATGACATCCCATATAGTTAAGTTTGGTTGTGGTTGGGCTTTATTACAGTGATTCAGTATTTGAGGACAGCAGTACATTTAAACTGCACAATAACATGGTTTGAGTGTCATGGCAGTGACAATGACAGGGATGGATTTCTGCTACAGAAAGGCCATCTCAGTAGTAGACTTGCAGACAGTGAATGCCAAGTGGAAAGGAAATGCACATTTCTTGTGCAAAAAAAAGATGACATGAGGATTCTTGCTGCTTTTCACTCTTACTGCTCTTTTCATAAGTCTGCTTCCTTTTTGGGTCATAGTAGCAGCAAAACCTGAGCCTTAGTCACCTTTTGCCAACACGGGCCTGCCCCATAGCAATTCTTGGCTCTGATTATTACATCCATGTGCATAGCAGCAGTTGCTCATTAGCACTCAGTGGCTCACATGATGCTACCTGCATAATTATAGCATTATGTTTTATTTAAAAATGTTGCCCTGTAAGTGATGAAATATCATTATCACAGACTGGTAAACAAGGTTTGACTAAAGGTAGCTACACCTAACATTTAGATTTACTAGAAGAAGCCACTGTTACCCCAAAATGTGTGGGATCTCTAAAGGTCTTCTATTAGTACCTTCAATTAAATGTAAAAATGGGGAACTGATGGATTGCAAAATATAAGCTAACAAGTGGGGGGTAACTTAGCAAGACCTTCTACCAGTATCTACAGGATCACTGCTAAAGAGACCCACCAGAAGACTTATTACTTCAACTTAAAGGTGATTTATTGCAGAGAAACACACACACAAAGATCATCACACATGCACATAGTCATACAAGGCTAACTGAAAAGAAAGGGAGGAAAATGGATAGTGGAGATAGAAGGGACTGGGTGATAATTACCATCAAGAGAGAAGAAGAGAAGAGCAAGATGGCTTGGGCTTGCATCTAGGGACAGAACCAGTTAAAAGTCAGAGTGGGTCTCTCAAATTCAAGTATTGCCAGGAAGTATCCAAAATCAGGGTCTCTTATATCCAGAAACCTGCCCTGAAGATTTGAGGTGTTGAGGACTCTCTGCTTGGGCAAATAATGGAGTTTGCAGGCTAGGCAGAAGTGGCTGGAATGGGTTGATGGTTTTAATGTGTGCAAGGAAATGTGTTGATGATATTGGCATGTAGGTGACAAGGGCTTTGAAAACTGTATGTGTTTGAGGACAGAATAAAGAGGTGGAAAATGTTTACTAAGGAAGGAAGATAGGAGAATTTCCATAGGAAATGCACACAGCAGGGGTCTTCCCTCTGCCTCTGAACTTGATTGTTTTTGTTTTGTTTTGTTTTGTTTTTTGAGAGGATTAGCTTAGAGCCATTAAGTCAGGCTTTCTTGGCTAATTCTTCAGTGAATGTACGACCTGGCCATGCTGAGGCTTTTGGCCTGCTATCCAGCCAGTGTCCTTCTCCACATGGCCTTTCAGCATGGCTGAAGTGTGTAAAATTTGTATTTTATGCCTATTAAACATATCTGCCAATTAATATATTTTGCCAATTAAACTATATCAATGAATGAAGGTGTACTGCTGCTAACACCATTGCTTACTGAAATGTATTCCATCAACCTGTCAGGCATAGCTGTTTATTTAAATATTATTGTTACCTAGGAGTTCTCACCCCACACATATAAAAGTTGTCCATATCAACTCTAAGCCATATCAGCTACAACATACAGATGTTATATAATTAAATCATTCATTATGTAGAAGCATTCCTAGACATTTCAGTTGATAATGGTGGTAATAGTTCACTAAAAACATCACATTATAAACATGAGTTTCCACATGTGCAGCCTTTAGAAACATAGAGTTGGAAATGACCATAGTGGTCATCCAGTCCAACACCCTCCTATGAAGGAATATGCAACTAAAACACTCTTGAAAAACGCCCATTCAATCTTTATCTAAAGACTTCCAAAGATGGAGAATCCACCACTCTCCAAGGCAGTTTCTTCCACTGTCGTACAGTTCTTATGGTAAAAGAGTTTTTCCTAAGGTTTAGATGGAATTGTGTAATTTGAATCCACTGATTCATATTCTAGCCCTTTGTTACCAGGCCATACATCCCCACACTTTGATATGGTTTAATTGGCAGAATATGATTTAATTGGCAAGATGTATTAAATGATATTGACATAAAATGTATCCTTATATGACTGTATGGCTGAGCTGGAAAAGAGGAAGATGCTGGCTGAACACGTGCACTGCAAATTAGGTCAGAGATCCCTTCTAGGCATAGCCAGGAAATCACCAGGTACCTTCAGAGGTAATAGGTTTACGCTGAGTTGTAACGACTCTGCTTTCAGACAATAATGATGAGGAATTTCCCACCAAACTGCTGATTGTTTCAAACCTTCTTCCCACTGACCTGTGCATTTCTCCCATTGTGCACACACCTGTCCCACTATTATAGAGCTATCACAACAGCCATTAACTCTTTGTCATCTAACATTAAGATTGTTATCACAGCCCGGACCCCATTGTCCACTCTGCAAATTTTTGTGTTTACTCAGCTGGAGAGCCATTCATATGCATGCCTTCCAGGCAGAAATTGCCCCCAGAATCCCCAGTTTTGGGCAGCTGGCTTGCAGTATCTCACTTGCTGGTGGCCACGCTGTTGCTCTTATCTCCAAACGAGTAGTGTCCTCAGGTGAATGTCTAAACCACATTGCTGTTTCTTCACTGCTCTCCAGTTCAGTAAATATTGCCCTCATCATCCTTGACACCTTGCTATCAACAATTTTCCTTCCTTTCTCCTCCTTTCTCCTTTTCCTTCCTTTCTCCTTTCTCCTTTCTCCTTTGTGTGATTGTGTGAGTGCTTGTGTCTTGCATATGATTGTTAATTTCCTAAATAAAATGCATTTTAGCTTACCCTTGAATCTTTGGCTGGTTTTCTGCAAAGAGCCTGTAAACAAAAAGTGGAAGCCAAATTTTAAGCATGCCAAATACATTGTGAGCATTTGACCTAACTGAGCTACTGAAATTTTGTTCAGTATTTATGAGATTGTAACTTGAATTTACAATTTCATAACTTTTGAGATTCACATTTACAGTGCTTAATGACTGAGTCTGATCCCAAAAATCTACCTCTTAAGCCAGGAAGCTCTCCAATAAAAGGGTTTCCAAGGTACTATTGATTGGGGTGCTGGGATATCACTGCAGTGCTCCCCTGGTGCAGGACATGTTGGAAGGAAGCAGTTGAAGCTCCATTTGCTAGTCTCAACATGTCCTGTGACCAGGAGAGCACTGCAGTCATCATTTCCCAGTGCCTCAATCTGCAGCACTTTGGACACCCTTCAATTAGGGCACTGCCTGGCTTAAGGGGTAGAATTTTGTGGGGTAGCACCTGCAAGCATAGTTACAACAATGGAGCTCTGTTATCAAAGCAGTGTCTGCTGATGCAGTATCTCATCCATCATATCAGTCAAGTTGCACTCAATATCGTTGACTATGCTGGTTCCCATGAAGCAGAAGAACTTGCAGGGTTAACCAGATTGTACTATGGACCATATGATACTTAAAGGAAATCATTTGGCAAGAACTATTTTTCTCCAGCCTCTTTTTGGGGGCAAGGTTCTGGAGCATATGGTGGCCTCACAACTCTAGGGGTTCCTGGATAAAATAGATTATCTAGATACATTTTAATCTGACTTCAGGCCTGGTGATGATATGCAGACAGTTTTGGTCACCTTAGTGGATGACCTACACACAGAACTTGACAGGGGGAGTGTGTCCTTATGGGTTCTGTTGACCTCTCAGCAGCTTTTGATACCATTGACCATGGTATCCTTCTGGGCCACCTTTCTGGGATGGGACTTGGAGACACTATTCTATAGCAGTTTCAGTACCTTTTGGAGGGACAAACTTAGAAGATGGTGCTGGAGGATTTCCCTGGCTGTTTGCCTGTGGGATACCTTAGGGTTCACTTTTCTTCCACATGCTGTCTAACATCTACATCAATTCATTGGGAGAGGTCATCTTGAATTTTGGAGATCAGTGCCACCAGCATGCTGATGACACCCAACTCTATCACTCCTTTCCATCTAATTCCAAATCAATTGTTTCTGTTCTAAGCCAGTGTTTTCTTTCAGTAATGGATTGGAATGGATGAAGGTGAAAAAACTGAATCAAGACAAGATGGAGGTGCTCCTGATCAATTGTGGGGCAGATCAGAAAAAAGGCATTCAGGCTGTGCTGGATGGGGTTATTCTCCTCCTGAAATCTCAGGTTTGCAGCTTGGATGTATTCTTGGGCTCAGGCCTGAACCTAGATGCTCAGGTTTCAGCAGTGACCAGGAGTGTGTTTGCACAGTTAAAACTAGTGCACCCATTGCATCCACTTTTTGAGAAGTCAGATCTTGCTACAGTGACAAATGCTTTAATTACATCCTATTTGGATTAATTTGGTACACTGTACACAAGGCTGCCTTCAGAAAATGTTCAGAAACTTTAGGAGGTCCAAAATGCTGTGGCCAGGCTATTGACCAGAGACAGATACAGAGAACACGTAATTCCCCCCATCCCATTGCAACAGCTCCACTAGCTGTCTGTTTTCAGGTAGACCATATCTCCCTGTATGAACTCACCAAATTTAAGATCTTTGCTTTCTCTTAGTCCTACCACCATCACAGGGGCATGTGGTGAGTACACAGAAGGGAACCTTCCCAGTGACTGAGCATCACTATTCCTGACCTACATCCAATGCACCAGCCTTTACCCTGCATTGCATGAATGTGTGAGGTAAAACTTTACCCCTGAAACTGATTTCCTACTGACATTCCCTCCAGATGCTATTTAGTCTCAAAGGGGCTGTTTACAAATAACAGCCAGGGAAGACAATTTTAGTGAAAAACTGGCATGGAAATGAAAGGTTAAATCACTTCCCCCATATGCCAAGATCTTGAATTGAACTGGAATTCTGCACAGCTAGTGTCTGTCCTCCTGTCAATCAGTCATCCATCAATCAGTCATCAGTCATCCATCTCTCTCTCTTTCTCTCTTTGTGTACCCATAATATTTGGGAATTTTTTTTTTCAAAAAAATTGCAAAGTTACACTCATCTTCAGAGGAAAAAGCAAACCCCACTCAGAATGAATCTCACCAAGAAAATTCTGTGATAGAGTTGCCGTAAGTCAGAAAGGATTTGAAGGCACACAGCAGCAGCAACAACAACAATTTGGTGAAAAAACAGGAGTAACTAATAGTGTTAAGAATCAGGAAAATGCAAATACCTCCTGAAAAAGGAACTGGATTGCACTAACTTCTAAAAAGCATTTTTAATGTAACATGTACTTTGACCCTCAATCTTGCAGTAGCAAACTGCTAAAAAGAGAGGGAGTTACTCTGGAAATCCCAAACCGCAATCCAACTTTCATCTACATCCATAGACAAAAGCTACAACTAAAATAAGATCCAGACAACTGTTTTAAAAAAAAGTTTGATTCATTTTTTCCAGCAATGTTGGAGATTTGACAACCTGCACTAATCTGAAGGCTTTCTCACATCCTACTATGCTACAAACTCTTTTGTCTTCTCTGTCTCTTTAGATTGTATATCATCTAAGAGTGACTTGCTTTTCAATTTTTGTACAGTGATCAGAATTTATGCTTGGATACTTCTATGCAGGAATTATTTATATGCAATTTCAATAAAAATATTATTATTACCTGTATTTGGATGATAGCATTTGCGTAATCGGCATCCCCATGGCATTGTGTACTGTAATATTTTATCATTCCACTTTTTGAGCCAACAAACACGGAAGGGAGAAAATGTATTGGACATCTACAGTTTGGCCTCCATTCTTGTTTCATTTTGTGGTGCTATTTATTATTCAAATGTGGAATAGATTCACTACCACATCATGAATTGCTATCATTAATTTTTCAGTTGAAACCCTATCTTCCCTTAATCCTACTTTATTAATTTTGTATTCTTGGCAGAAAAGGCCTATTTACAAATGGATTGTGTGGTTTTCTTTTGGGACCCCCAAGAATGGAATACCCTTGTGTTCAGAGAATATTCTATTTTTTTAATTTGATAAAATAAATTAGTAGAGGATTAGTTGGAATATTAGCACGTGAAGCAGTGAGATTGCTCTTACCACCATCTTAAAGGAGCTTTTAAAATGATTAGGTTATGTCTCATTTGGTTCTTTTCTTCCAGCAGTCTCTCGGATAGTAGAAAGCAGTGTGCTGGTAAAGTGTGCAGTGCTTTATGTGAGTTGGATGGAATGATCTATCTCACCTTCTGTGCTTACTAGATTTTGAAGATGATTCCAAAAGCATCTAGACTGAGGTTAGAAAATTCAAATATGAAACTGCCTTATTACATGTCAGACCACTGGTCACTGTAACTCAGCACAGCCTACACTGATGAGCAATTTCACTACATAATAATACAAAGTTATTTCAGAAAAACTGTATTAAAATTTCGAATAATGTTAAGTTAGACTTTCTGTGTTGGTCAAAACTGAATCTGTCTCTGCTGGGGAGAATCTCAGGTATAAAAATGAATGTGCTATCAAAATGCTTTTCTTATTTCAGACAATTCCAATAATACTGAATAATATACCATTTAAACAATGGCAAAAAGACATTTCTAAAATTTTGTGGCAAGGGGGGGGGGACCAAGAATGAAGATGAAGACAGTTCAAGGTGCAAAATGGAGGTAGGGGAAGCTCTCAGACTTGAGAACTTATTTCTATGCCTCATGTATGGTCTGGTTGAAGGATTGAATAACACATAAAAGATATAGACTTTTGCAGTTAGTAGGTTTTGACTTAAGATTTGGCAGACGCATCTTTTTATGGTATGATAAGATTAAAGCTTATGTGAATTTTTTTTATAAAATTTTTTCATTAGTTTTCCACAGCACAAAAAAAAGAGCCATACATCACCATGTTTAGTATGTCCCTCCCCGGCCACACACTTCCCTATATTATTCTTCCCCAGTTCAGTCGTTACTATCTTTTCCATATTGAATCCTCCATTTTTACACAAATACATTTTTACCTGATCATCATATGTATTTATATTTTTAACCAGTCCATTACTCCTTTCCATTCAAAGTTCTGAACAAATCTGTTTTAACCAGTCCATTACTCCTTTCCATTCAAAGTTCTGAACAAATCTGTTTTTTAGAGAATATGCTAATTTTTCAGTCTCAACCATATCCAAGACTTTTAGTTTCCATTCTTCTAAATTAACTTCTATTTTTTCTTTCCAATGCTGAGGATATGTCAACCGTGCTGCCGTAATCAAATACAATATTGTCTTTTGGTGTCTTCTAATCTCTCTATTCTGACCTAATATATTCAACAAATAAAATTCCTGTGCCAGTTCAAAATTCACTTCACAAACTTTTTGAATTACATCATGAATTCCCTTCCAAAATTTCTTTGCATTTTGACAAGTCCACCACATATAAAAAAAGGTTCCCACCTTTGCCCCACATTTCCAACACTTTGCATCTCCATTTTTTGTTATTTTTTGCAACCTCTCCGGAGTCACATACCATCTATGCATCATCTTATAGAAGTTTTCTCTTACATTTAAATTCAGAGTAAATTTTATATCTGTTTTCCATACTTTTTCCCAAGATCTAATTCAATTGGATGGACCTACATTCTGAGCCCATTTAATCATCGTCCCTTTTATTATATCTGGTTCCATTTCCCTCTTTAATAGTAGTTTATATAGTTTAGAGATTCTCTTCTTTTGATGTTCTTTCAACAGTAAGTCCAGTTCATTTTCTTTTCTCTCAAATCTGTATAAATTTTGGTCCATTTTAAACCTTTCTTTTAATTGTTACCAAGGAAACCAATTTAATTCATGTCCATCAACTTTCAGCTCTTCCATCGTCTTCATTCTTGGACTGTCTCCCTCCCATTTCAGTATATCATAATATGTTAATAATTTTCCTGGTTTTGTTGGGGTAATTTTCAATGCTTCCTGAAGTGATGTCTAAATTGGAAGTTTTATATAATAATTATGCTTTATCTGTAGCCAATCCTTCAATAAGGATGTCTGGATACAATGATTACTAAATTCCTTATTTGCCACTAACTTATTGTAACACAAATAACCATGTCATCCAAATCTATTGTCAAATTTCTCCAAATCTCTTGTCAATGATTTTTCTAACAAAATTCAATCCTTAATGCAATCCAAGGAACAGGCATGGTAGTATATCTTAAGCAATGGTAGGTCTAGTCTGCCTCTCTCTTTTGCATCCTGTAATATTTTAAATCTTATTCTTGGCTTTTTGCCTAACCAAATATACTTTTGAACTTCTTTTTCCCATTCTTTAAATACTTTCTCATTTCCAATTATTGGCAAATTTTGGAAAGAAACATGAATTTAGGTAATAAAGTCATTTTAAAAGCGTTAATCCTCCCCAAAAGCTTATGTGAATTTTAATAATCATTTTATAAGACATGCATTACTCAGAGACTGGAATAAGTTTAAACAAAGATTGTGCCTCAAAATGTCACTTTGGGTCTCTCCACATGAGGTTTTGTTTTCAATAGCAATTACAACTAAAGATAAAAGGATAACATACACAGACATAACTGAACTGGGATGGGACTAACTTCACTTGAAATCTCATGAAGAACTTAATCCAGGGGGTATGGATATAAGATGATGTTCCTATAAAGAGCTCTGAAATATTTTGAATGGATAGCAGATTGATTAAATGATGGTTTAATTAAAATGAGATTTTGATAAAGGCAAAGTAGACTGAAATGTTTCAAGACATCTTGAACAAAGTTACAGATATGGGTGGTCTGAATGCAGGTAAAGCTGTGATGAAAGATTTTTTATGCAACAAAATTCAGAGCTAAAAAATAAGAGAAAACAGTGACATCAAATCATCTTGGACTAGATAAAGAAAAAAGAACAATTCAAAAAGAACCTAACTAATATAGCATTGTTGAAGGAAAAAAAATATTTTGCAAAAACAAATCTCATTGAATGTGGCATGCGAAATTGAGAGTAAAACGAGGTATACCAAGCAGAAAGATTTCAGATTTGCAAATAAATTGGGAAAATGATTGGCTTACAAGCTAAGGAAGGAAAGAGAAAGAAAGATGATTTTGAAGATGAGAGATGGAAAAAGGACAATAAAAGATCATGAGAAGATAAGATTTTTTTTAAAAAAATTGCCATTTTATAAAGGGAAAACCAAGAGAATTAAGAGATATTTAGAGCTACAGAACTTACTAAATATTACAGATGTCCAAAGAGCTAGTTTAAATGTGAATATAACTGTGGCAGAAATAGTGGAGGCTTTAAACAAAAACAAAGGTAGGGAAACTGTCAGGCCCAGATGGCCTATCTGCAGTACATTATAAAAAGCTGGAAGAAGATTTTTACATGCCATTTTGGCAGTTGATGAATTTAATTATTGATATTGGTAAAATTACCAGGAAGTTGGCCTCAAGCAAATATAATATTGATTCCAAAAGAAGATACAGACAGGACAGATCTGAAAAATTACAAATCAGTTTCCTTTCTGAATAATGATTACTAGATTTTCTCTCTAAATTTGGCAGAAGGAATGGAGAAGATTCTTGATACAATTATTCATGAGGACCAGTCTGGTCTATGTGAAAAATGAGGGATAGTACAAGGTGTATTACAGATATATGAGAACATTTAGAAGCCCACAGTGAAAAGCAAGCAGCTCTATTTTGGGGTGGGGGGGGTTGCTGAGAAAGCCTTTAATAACATGCCCTGTATATTTATGATTGAAGTATTAGAGAAGATGAATTTTGGCCATGACCTTATTAACTGGATTGGAGATATTTATTCCTTCCAGAGGGCACAGATTTTGGTAAATGGCATATTTTTTTGGCATATTTTAGTGATATACAGAAAGGGAGAAGAGAGGGATGTCCATTGTTACATCTGCTGTTTATTACAATTTTTGAAGTACTTAATAGGGCTATTAGATAAGAATAAAATATTGAAAGAATGTCAATAAAGAAGAAGGTGTTCAAGTTTAAGAGCATTTGCTAATGATTTGGTGATTTATTTTATTTTATTTTATTGCAGAACTTTTTGGAATGTGTGGAAGACTTAAGATATAAAATGAGTATGGAGCCTTGGCTAGTTTTTAATTAAATAAAGGTGAAATCAGTTAGGCTGACAAAAAATATAACGAAAGAACAACAAAGGCTTTTGATGACAAAAATGGGATTTAAAATTGTTTTAAGTGAAATACATTGTTACTACCCAGGCTAGCCCAAGCTTTGGGAGATATAAAAAGATATCCATTGATATTGATAATTCGGCCTCACATACCCATTCCCTCCCACGTGCTTGTGAGGCCCCCGGACAAGCACACATACAGGCTCGGCCGATAATCGTCGTAATATTCCGAAACAATACAGGCAGGCCAGAAATAGCCGGCTCACCGCTTTAGGAGACCTCAAGGCAAGTACCTTCATTAGGCATGCACGCAGCTTTCGAAAGATCCTCTGCCCCACGATGGCAGCTTGATGATCTGACTATACAACGCTCAAGTACTCCGCGTTTGCATACCAGCTATCCTATTCACAGTTTGGGTGTAACTCAATCATTCAAGTCAAGTTTATTGTATTTTAGCAGCCAGCCATTGCACAAAAATGAAAAAAGAAAATAAGATAAAATGAGAAAGGATAATCCAGCCAATTTACATGTAACACATAATCAGCAATAAACGAATCACTTTCCATACCCCTCCTTGTTCTTTATAGCACGTAATTGTAAAGTCCTAACAAGAAATTTAGATGTTCTGAAAGACACATATTTCACAGTATCAGATAGCAGAAAACAAACTTTCGCGAAGGAGGAATTTCCCTTAAAAGACTTCAATAAAGGAAAAATATACTTGCTCCTAAGATCATTATAAATAGGGTACTCAAGTAGAACATGAATTAAATCTTCTATTGAAACAGAGTTGCAAGCACATACTCTGTCCTTCATAGGAACATTATTGTACCTGCCCATCCGAATTGCCAGTGGGAGAACATTCAATCTAGCATGCAGAAAGGCTAACTTCATTTTATAAGTTGGAAGATCAACCAGATAATGAGGAAGGGGTGAATTCAGTGGAATGTAAGAAACAAAAAATGTATTAGATTGGCAGGACTTAATCTCTGTCATCTGGGATTGCATTGCTATATCCTTAAGTCTTTGGAGAATAAGTAATTTTGCTTTATCATACCCTTGAGTCAGAAAAAAAGGAACAGAAAACCCCAACTTCATGACAGCCAATTGCATTTTATGCATCCATGAATTTGGACCAGGTTCTTCAAAAGACATCAAAAGGAGCTCAGATACCCTCTTAAAAATAATTTTCGACCAAAAAAGGAGGGCTAATCTAAAAGCCTCTGTTTTAATTGGCATTATACCTAACTCTGCACGGAGCAATGCTAATTTTGTGGAAATGGGAACTGCCACAAGTCTGCGCAGAAATTTATTTTGTGCTCTTTCCAACATATCTAAATTGGCCAGAGCCCACAGCGGTGCTCCAAACAGCAGTTTAGGCAGGACTCTGAGCCTACAGAGTTCTAAAGTGGGTTGGATCATATTGCCCCCTTTTGTGCGATAGAATCTTAATAATCCATTTAATGTTCTTTCAGCTAACAGGGTACTTGACTGAACCTGTGAAGACCAATTACCAGTCCAGTGAAAGACCACACCAAGATATTTAAAGGAGAGGACTTGTTCCAATTTATTCCCGTCAAGTAGCCAATTATAAATTTTTTTGGATTTGCCGAATACCATCACTTTTGTTTTTTGGTAGTTGATGGAAAGTTGTTCATTCTTACAATATAAACTAAACTGATTCAACAATCTACGCAGGCCTACTTGAGTATAGGAAATCAGGATAGCATCATCTGCATACAATAGGATCGAATATTTCCTATTTCCAATTTTAACTGGGAAAAATTGGTCACCTTTTAAGAACTCAACTACATTGTTTATAAACAAATTGAAAAGAAGGGGAGCAAGCAGACACCCTTGTCTTACTCCTTTAGAGACAGGTATCGAGTCTGATAGGTGTGTATCATCAACTCTGACTTTCAAGGATGTATTTGAATAAAGAGATATTATACATTTTAGAAGATTCTTATCAATACCCATAGTTTGTAATTTAACCCAAAGACGTTCCTGTGAAATAGAGTCAAAAGCAGCCTTCAAATCAATGAATGCTACAAAAATATGCTTTACATTTCCTGCCAAGTATTTATCAATAACATATTTCAACATAAAACAATTATCCAAAGTTGACCTGCCTGAACGGAAGCCAGCCTGTTCTGGAGCCAGCAATGCATGCTCTTCCACCCAATCCTCCAATGTGTCTAAAAGAGACCTGGCATAGATTTTCCCAGAAACATCCAAGAGACTAATGGGCCTATAATTTCCTGGATCATTTCTAGGACCTTTTTTGTAGATTGGAACTACAATAGCAGATGACCAATTAGGTGGTGTAACTCCTACATTATTAATTAAAGAAAATAATGAAGCAAAAATTGGAGTCCACCAGTCTGAAAATGCAATATAAAAGTCTGATGGAAAGCTGTCTTCACCAGCTGCTTTACCTTTCTTTTGTCTTAGTATTAATGACTTGGCCCTATCTATAGAAATATTTTCCCAGCTATGTTCCCATCTAGGTCCAGTATAGTCCGGGGGAATAATCTTAAGATGGTCTGGATCATTCAATAGCTTTCCAAAATAGCTTTCCCAGTTGTTTTTAGAAATAGTTCCTTCTAAAATTGGAGATGACCTTTTTTCAAGCTTTGCAATTGTATCCCAGAATTTTGAAGGATTCTTTTGCAGGAGTGCTAGGCTTAGTTCCTTCCACTGTTCCCTGTAATATATCCTTTTTTTCCCACTAATTAATCTTTTATATTTTTTACAAAGATCATAAAAATATGAGAGAATTTCAGTACAGTTAGTGGATCGATATAATTTGATGGCTTTTCCCATTTGCCTTTTTAGATTCCTGCAATCTTTGTCAAACCAAGCATTATTGCTTTTGGTTTGGCAATTTTCTGAGTGGGATACCCTTTTTATAAAAAGGGGTCTGAGGGAATTTGTTAATTGTGTATACAACTGATTTGCAGACTCAACATTGGATGCTTGAATCAGATCTTTCCTTAATTTCATAAATTCCTCAGAGTAAAGTCTGTGTTGCAAATCTGATTGCAACAGGGGATTCCATTTGATCCTTTTATCAGAAGTTAATTGGGCTTGTTCAGAATTAAGGTGGTGAGCAGTATTTATAATAGTACTGTTAAACCACTGCAAGGAAAATCTAAGTGGCTGGTGATCACTACCAGCAACTGGATCAACTGTAAAAGAGAGAAACAAGGATCGATGCTCATGTGAAATTAACACGTAGTCAACTGTACTTGCTCTAGAGTTATTTATAAAAGTAAACTCTCCCTTAGAATTATCAAGATGGGAACCATTTATTAAAGCTAGATTTAATTTTGTCAGTAAAGTAAAAAGAATGCGGCCAAAATCATTAATCTTCTTATCTTTAGACTTTTGAATTTCCAAACCTTCCCACAACTCAGTTGGGCCTCCTAAAGCCCTAGCAATATCTTGGTTAGATGAACCTATGCGTGCATTAAAGTCACCGACAGTTACCACTGGAACTAAACGGAATTCATACTCTAACTCGCATAGATATTTCTTCTAACTTATACCAGTAATTTGGATCATAATATGGTGAGGTGCGGGGGGGAACATAGATGTTAACAAAAATATAAGAGTGGTGTACGTTTTTAATAAAAATGGCCATGGCGCATGAAGCTAATCCTTTAAGAGGAATAACTGAAACTGAAAGAGAAATGGATATCAATATAGCCAGACCACCACTCGGTCTACCACCTTTAGAAGAAGAATGTGCGGTATTTGAGTAGGCCACATATCCAGGAAGCCAAATATCATGCTTTAGCCAGGTTTCTTGGAACAGCAGGACCTGAAACTGCTTTATATAATCTAGAAAGTCACAATCCTCTAGTTTGTTCCTCCAGCCTGCTAAATTCCAGGACAAACAGGCAATCATTCAAATTCTGACCTTTCAGAGGCTTTGTCTCCAGCCCCAAATCTATTGTTTTCCCAAAGTCCGACCTAGCCTGCGGTCACAATTCTCCTTATAAAAACCCCTGATTTTGAGCGCTTCCTTTGATCGCTTTTGGCTTCCATCCCGCCTTGCTGTCGCTTTGTCCAGCGAGTCTTCCCCTCAGCTCCACATGCTGAGATCCACGCTCCCCATCTTCTCCGCTTCCAACCGGGCTTCAGGACAGGTGAAGTATTACCCAAACCAACAACTCCTCTAAAAACCCCTCTATACTACTCCAACCTTTATTTCTTTAGTTATCTTGTGTGAGTGTGCCGCATACACTGTTTTGATTGTGTTTTAATAAAATCATTTTTATTATTTCAACTTCTGTGTGATCCTTGACTCGGCCTGACCCCGTAGACATAGGGTTCAAGATCCTGCTAAGTTACCCTGCCTCTCGTAAGGCTAAAGCAGTGCCCAGAGCTAATCTTCCCCACCTATTGCTGAGCACATTTTGGTGTCCCTCACGGGACCCCCAGTAAACAGGGTAGCACATAGTTGCCATTATGGAAAATGAAAATACGAAACTGTTTCAGAATAATTATACTAAGATATGGAATAATATTAAACAAGATCTACAAAGATGGGCTAAATTAAGACTTTCTTTCCTAGGCAGGATATCAACTATTAAAATTACCAAAAATGCTTTTTTCTTATTTCAAACAATGCCTATTTTGACTAATGATTTATCTTTTAAATAATGGAAGAAGGATTGTTCTAAATTTGTCCAGCAGGGAAAGAAATCAAGATTAAGATTTAAGGTTTAACAAGATGCCAAACAGAGGTGAACTTGGTTTTCCAGATTTGAAATTGTGCTATTATGTTTCTTGTATGTTGTGACTGAAAGACTGAACTATGATGAAAAGAAAAAGACATTTATAACTACAAGGTTTTAATTTTTTGATTGTGAGATGAACTGACTCCCTGGGGCCAAAAGTTTATGGGTAGGAAACTGAAGGACTGTGGTGCACAAGTTGTACTTTCATCTCTCCTCACTGTTGAAGGACATGGCCTGCAAAGAGAGAGAAGAGTAGCAAAGGTGAACTACTGACTCTACAGAGGGTGCCACTGGGAACAATTCAGCTTTTTGGAGCAAGGTCTGCATTTTCACTATGATGGACTTCTGGAAAGGGACCTCACAGCTACTGGCAGGAATATTTTTGCTAAGAATCTCATCAATCTGGTCAGGAGAACTTTAAACTGAGTTCTGGTGGTGGCGGGGAGATAGTATTATTCAGGGCAGGAATTTAGCAAGTGCTGGGGAGAAAAGCCCAAATGTTATAAAAAGTGCAGGCCAAGTAGCACTAGAGAACAACAATGAGAGAAAAAGCAACTTTAGTAAAGAGCTTGCAGGAAAGGCACACAGTCTTAAATTTCTTTACACTAATGAACAGAGCATGGGAAATAAACAGGATAAACTGGAACCCTTAATACAACAAGATGAATATGATCTAATTGGTATCACTGAAACATGGTGGGATGAGTATCATGATTGGAATGTAGTAATTGCAGGGTATGAACCTATTTTGGAGAAATAGACCAAACAAGAAAAGAGGAGGAGTAGCTGATGACCACACATTCAAAAAGGAGAGATGTAATAGTAATGGGAGATTTCAACCATCCTGATATATGTTGGCAGTCAAACTCTGCCAAGAGTGTAAGATCCAGCAAATTCCTCACTTGCTTTGCAGACAATTTCATTCTCTTGAAGGTGGAAGAGGCAGCAAGGGGATCAGCTATTTCAGATCTCATCCAAACCAAAAGGGATGATCTTGTTAATGGGGTGGAAGTGGTGGGATCCTTAGGTAGGAGTGACCATGCTCTATTGGAATTTGTCATTCAGCGGGAAGAAAAAGCCAAGTGTAGCTAGACATGCATTCTAGACTTTAAGAAAGCTGATTTCTGTAAACTTAGGGAGCTACTGGCTGAAATTCCATGGTCAAGAATGTAAGGCCCCACTTTGGGGGTCCCCAATATCAGTATGGTTTGGATGGGCACCATACCTAATTGGCATCATATGTAATTGACAACACATTTTATTGGCTCTGATATCAAATTCAAGCCTGAAAGGTGATGGAGAGGTCAAACTGAGCGAGGGAAAGAATTTGACTGTAAATGCGAGAAGCATAGGTCAACTCCAAAATTCCTCCAGGTAAGACTGAGTCATTTGTCAGGCAAAGACACATCATTCCTGTGGATAATAGGCTTAAATAGAAGCTGGAATTTTCCAGGGAATCCAACTGTGAGGAGCCCGCCAGGACACTGATTGACAGATATCCATCCCTTGTACACCTGGATTCTTTCCTCTGTCCTCATAGCACCCACAACAGACAGCTATTACAACATTCATCATGTCTTTGTCAATCAAAGCACTAAGCCCATCAATAGGCGAAAGACTCATTGTCCACAACAGGTTCCCTTTGTCTTGCATCTGGAACCTTCACAGCCACAAGCCATTTTCAGGGTACAAATACCCCTGACTTGAGGAGGCCCAGTGCAGTCTCTTGAAGATCTACCCGTCACTCTGTCCGTCTGGCTCCTGAATGAGAACTGCCCTTATGTCCTACCTAAGCCAAAAACCACTCTTCTGGACTGGTAATTATAAATCCCCCCCAAATCAGTCAGCCTCTCTATAATTTTTCCTCCCTTTCTCTTTCAGTTAGCTCTTGTGTGAATGTGTGATTGTGTGTATCTTGTGTGCATGCATGAGTGAATTCCCCTCAATAAAATCATTTTATTAGACAATTTTGCTTGGTTTTTGACTTGGCCTGAGCCTGTAAAAATTGGGTTTAAAGATCTCGCTAAGTTACCCTGCCTCTTGTAGTGCTACAGCTTGTGCTCTGGCTAATTCCCATTCCCCATTATTTGGAGCACATTGAGGTATCCCCCAAGAGACCCCAGAAATCAGGGTAACAAGAATACTGAAAGAAAAAGGAGTTCATGACAGATGGGAATTTCTTAAAAGTAAGATACTGATGGCACAGTTTATTCCAATGAGGAGGAAGAATGGGAGGTGTCTAAAGAAACCAGAATGGATGGTGAAAGAACTCTCAGCTGAGCTAAGTGTTAAAAGAAGTATGTACAAGAAGTGGAAGAATGGGGAAATCACTAAAGAAGAATTCAAACAAATAGCCAGAATGTGTAGGAGGAAGGTCAGAAAAGCTACAGCACAAAACGAATTCAGGCTTGCCAGAGAGATTAAAAACAATGAAAAAGAGCTTTTGAAAGATATGTCTACAGCAAAAGAAAAAACAAGGAAATATCGGGGTTACTGCATGGAGAAGATGGCCAAGTACTAACAGGGGCAGAGAAAAAGCAGAACTACTCAACACCTTCTTTGCCTCAGTTTTCTCCACAAAGGAAAAAAAGACTCAACCTGGAGGGTGGGAAGCAGGTGGGGAAGTGGTGGAAATTCAGCAAAGAATAGCAGTACAGGAATACCCGACTACTATAAATAAATTCAAATCTCCAGGACCAGATGAACTACATCCAAGGATATTAAAAGAACTGGCAGGAGCAATTTCAGAACTGCCGGTGTTAATCTATGAGAATTCTTGGAGAACAGAATAAGTTCCAGCAGACTGGAGGAGGGTAAATGTTGTCCCCATCTTCAAAAAGGGAAAAAAGAGGACCCAAATAATTGTTGCCCAGTCAGCCTGATGTTAATACTGAGAAAGATTCTAGAGCAGATCATTAAACAGAGAGTTTGCAATTACTTAGAAAGCAATGCTGTGATCACCAAAAGTCACATAGGTTACTCAAAAACAAGTCATGCCAGACATCTCTTTTTATGATAGAGTTACAAGCTTGATAGATGGAGTGAATGCTATGAATGTTTCATATCTTCATTTCAGTAAGGCCCTTGACAAAATTCCCCATGAAGTGACTAGTGAGGTGCCACAGGGTTCTGTCCTGGGCTCAGTGCTAGTCAACATCTTTATCAATGACTTTGACAAAGGAATAGAGGGCACACTGATCAAATTTGCAGATGATACCAAATTGGGAGGGGTTGCTAATACACCCGAGGACAGGATCAAAATTCAGAATGACCTTAAGCAGACTGGAGAGCTGGGCCAAAGCTAACAAAATGAATTTCAGCAGGGAGAAATGTAATGTTCTACACTTGGGCAGGAAAAAATGAAATGTACAAATATAAGATGGGAGACAGCCGACTGGACAACAGTATATGTGAAAGGGATCTAGGAATCTTAGAACATGCTGAATAACAAACATATATGCTGAATAACAAGCATGAATAACAAACAAACCGAACAAGCTGAATATGAGTCAGCAGTGTTATGCCGCAGCCAAGAAAGCAAACATGATTCTTGGTTACATCAATTGGAGTATCATGTCTAGATTGGGGAAAGTAATAGCACTGCTCTATTCTGCTTTGGTGAGACCTCATCTGGAATACTGGGTCCAGTTCTGGGCACCTCATTTCAAGAAGAATATTGACAAACTGGAACATGCCCAGAGGAGGGTGACAAAAATGGTGAAGGGTCTGGAAGCTATGCCCTATAAGGAGCAGCTTAGGTAGTTGGGTATGTTTAACTTCCAAAGGAGAAGGTTAAGAGGGGACATGATAGCCATGTTTGAATATTTGAAAGGATGTCATATCGAAGAAGGAACAGGCTTGTTTTCCACTGCTCCAGAGACTAGGACAAGGAGCAATGCATTTAAATTACAGGAAAAGAGAGTCCACCTAAACCTCAGGAAGAACTTCCTGATGTTCAGAGCTATTTTGCAGCGGAATGTGCTGGCTCAGAGTGTAGTGGAGTCTCCTTTTCCTGATGTAACTTTTCCTAATGCTGGAAGCCAGAGATATGCTGGTGGTCCTGACTACCTCACTCCTCCAAGATTCCACAGGTCGGGGGCATTGGGTCCAGAAAAACTGCAGCGTCTGGGCCAGCTCTTTGAATCACTCTATCTGCATGCAGAAGAGTGTGTCAGCTACACCATTTTCTGTCCCTGCCACATGGAGCACTGTGAACACTATATTAAAGCGGAGACAGTGAAGAGTAAATGCCCTGACCAGGTGCTTCATTCTTTCTGACTTGGAGGTGAAGGAGATAATAACCTGGACCATAGTTATGTTGTCACATCAAAAGTGGACCAAGGAATCTGTGAGCTTCTGAGCCCAGATTTTTACTGGGACAAGGATAGGAAAAAGCTCAAGGAAGGTGAGGTCAGATGTAACTCCCGTGTCAGCCCAGTCACTGGCCCACTTCTGAGTCCATCACTTGCTCTTGAAAAAGACCCCAAAAGCATGGGCCCAGAAGCATCTGAGGAAATCTGGAGAGCATTCTGCACCTTAATTTCCACTCTCCAGAATAATATTCTATTAAAGTCTTCTAGGAATTCCTCCCAGATTAACAAGTGCCAAGTGTCTCGTGTGATTCTGACTTTGTGATGTGGCTTGTTACTTACTTTAATGACGTTGCACAGGCACTGCCTGGCAGGCAAAAGTGAGGTGTCCTATGAATTCCTGAAACTCCTGAAGCATCACCTTGCATCGCTCAAGGAAGGAAGCCACTCTAGCCCTCAAGTCTCGCACCTTGGGCAGGGGGAGTCTGCATAGCAGGTCTACAGTATCTATCTCAATGCCTGAGAAGTTTAGCTGATGTATGGGGCCCTCAGTTTTTTCATGCACCAAGGGGAGACCCAGTGCTTCCATTAGGGAGATGAACTCCCCCAGGGTGTCCTGATCCAGATAATAAACACTCCCAGGAGTGTCCTGATCCAATCAATAAGAACTCATCCAAGTAATGTACTACATTATGAAACCCCATCCTGAACTTAATTGTCCACTCAAGGAATGTGCTGAAGGTCTCAAAAGCTCTACATGAGACTGAACTCCTCAGTGGGAGGGACTGGTCCATGTACAATTTGCCTTCGAATGAGATCCCTAGCAGCTCAAAGTCATCAGGATGTAGTGGTAGTGTTACTCTGGCTTCTGGGGGTCCCATGGGGGACACCTTGATTCGCTCCAAAAATGCAAAGGTTGGGGAAATTAGTGGAGCACTGGCAATAGCAAAATGAGGGGCAGGGTAACCCAGCAGAATCTTTTTAACCAATTTTTACGGGGTCAGGTCAAGTAAAAAGCCAGACAAATGTACTAATAAATGATTTGTATTAATAAATGTATTCTCACGCACCAACGCACTCATCACTCATGCACACAAGACCTATCAAGAAGGGAAAGAAGTGAGAATTGATAGGGGATATAGCAGAGAGGGTGTAAAGGTGGTGATATTGCACTTATCCAGAAGTCTTCAGTCCGGGAAGTGGTGAGAAGGATGGAGCTCAGCAAGGACAGGAGGCTGAGGAAATCACTGAACTAACAGAGTGCTGGTCTGTTAGCATGGTGGGGAGTTCTTTGAGGAGACTCTCAAAAACAGGACTACATATAGGGCAGAACAAACCTCGAGGGCAGGCCCTCTTCTGGGAAGAACAATGGCCAAAATAGAAGGAAAAATGCTGCACAATAGCAACTTGATAGTTTGCACAGATTGTTCATGTAAATGGACCTTACCCTTGTAGTATTTTCCAAAGTCATAGTGGCTCAACCTGGAGAATACCCGGTAATCCCTTCAAGTTTGCTATTCGTAGCTGAGGACCCTTTGTTCATGCAGACCTGTCTAGCCTGAGGTCTCCTTGGAGAAACATGACTGGGGATTTTCCTGGCCTTGACCTAGTTTCGGTCATTCAACCTATTTGTCTACACACCCACCTGGGCAACCTCTCTGGCATGGCGGGCATATTTGATATCAATTTTATATCCCCCTAGGATGGGGTCTGCCACTGGGATAACAGTAGCAGGCCGATGTCACATTGCCCCTATGCTGTGCCTCCTGATAACCCTCACCGCAGCATCAAAAGAAGTATAACATACTGAGCACTGCTCCACAGGGATGGTATCATTAACTGATTCACCTTTGGGGTAAGATAAATGGTGAATCAGCCTAAACTTGCCTTGCACTTTTTTGGGAACCACACTTAGCAGTAAGAGTCTTAAGCTGGGGACAGGTGGGTAGAGGAAAGGACCAATTACCCCACCCTCAGACAGTTCCTTATTTAACTTCTTCGTAACAACACTTTCTAGCCCCAAAACAGATTGTAGGGTTTTTTTCCTTAAGGGGTGTTGAACTCACTGGAAGGGAATCTTAATCCCTGAAGTGTGTCTGTATCTCAAATATACGGCTGCCGCCTGGTTTGGGTAAAGAGTGAGCCAAGCCAACAGCTTATCCACTTTAATTAGGTTAGGCACCTTTCCTTTGGGACAGTTACAAAAGGAATGGGGGCTGCCACAAATGGAACATTCGTGCTTATACCTGCATGGTTGATGTGCACAGGTCTTGTGCACCCCATAGTCCCAGCACAGCAATTTTGGTTGCTGCCTCCAGGTTCTCAGAGGGTGTGTGATTATGCTGGTCTTGCTGTTTGGGATCAGATGATCGCTGTCCACCCTCTCACTTTGAGTAGGGTGTGCAGGGATCATCACCTGCATCCAAAATTTTGGGTGAATCCCAGCTCATGTTGGGATATCTGGCTGCCTTCATATGAAATGATTCATTGTAAAGGAGCCATGCATGCCCAGAAAAATTCACATATGCTCTAGATGGTGTCTATGTAAGCAAATAGAGCATAAGCCTTAAGTGGTTGTCCTCTTGACACCATCCCCGTGTAGATTAGGAAACCTGATAGTCAGTTGGACCAATTCCTATCTGTCCTGAACTGCTTAAATTTTTCTCTTTTCCTTTTGTCCAAATCTTCTTTCTCCTTCTTCTCCATTTCCTAGTAAAGGGGAGATAAGATGTCAATATAATCACTCTTCAGGATTTTTCAGCTGTTGCATGGGCCAAGTCCTTCCCAAGGGCACCATATGATCTCCCAGGACACGCTCCTGTTTAGCCTGGGCCGTGGCCTCCTACTGCGATAGCATCCCTAGTGGTATTCCTGCAGAACCCCCTGCCATGGTGGACAGCCAGGGGAAACCACAAGCAGGCAAGTTGCTGAGCGATAGGGGTGCCCACCCAGGCCCCTGTAGGGTTCATCACGCTGACTTAAGAGGAGTAATGACCCACTGGCTGACTAATGAGTGGACTCCAAAGGACCCCAGGGCCAACTATAACCATACCCCCCCCCCATCTGATTCCAGTGGCTCATCTAACCCTGCAGTGGCTGTCTTGGTCTCCTCAGTCTGGTAAGAGTTTGAAGTTGCTGGGCACAGGGAGGCCACTGGCTTCTACATCAATGCTGATGTCTCCCTTTGGTCCTTGCCCTTCTTGCCCTGTTCAAGAGCCTTGAAATGGGCAAGAATTTCATTAGCCACGATAGCTTGTGTAACAACCTTCCTAGAGCCTGTACCTTTCTTTCTATGTGTTTTGGTGTGCCTAGCCCTTTCAGGAGCCTGCAACTTAGATAGTATGGCAGCTGTAATGTCAATGGAATCTTCCTCTTCAGAAAAGGAAGATGTCATGAGGGGGGGAGCCTGGGGGGGCTTTTTTGGCTGGGCTTTTGCCCTCTGCAGAGGTCTGACCCCTCTTAGGTGCCATGTCAAATGAGTATGACCGCTTCAGTAATTTTCTCCCCTCTTGACAAGGAAGTGAGCCAGGCAGTAGGTTTGCAAAGTGATCAGAATAACCAGACTTTATTCCCTAATGTGTATTTTAGCTTCCCCTCCCTGGGTTTTCTTGCTGTACACATTTCAGCTGTGTTAATAATTACACTAATCAGCAGGAAACACCAACAGTATTAATGCTAAGTAGTCAAGTTAGGAAATTGGCTCCCCCCCCCCTTTTTTTTATTCTCTTTCTGTATATCTAATGTAGTTTTTATATATATCTGTATATTGGGTGCTTAATTCTAGCTGTAATCCAATTGAACCCAGTAGGTGAAACAAAATGAGCCTATAGAGGGAAGTAAATCAATTTTAATTTCAGTGAGCAGATTATGTTGAGCTAGGCAAAGACTAATTGAACTCACTAAGTACGTATCTGGACAAATGTTACTGGTACATGTAAACTGGCTTGTAGTAAATGGAGTGGCCCACTACCAGCAGGCTTAGGGGTGACTAGATCCAGTCACCTGTGCCCCCCTAAAAGAAAGAAGAGGAAAAAAACTGACAACAACAATAACAACCATAGTTAATTCTGATCAGCAGTGAACTCGCTTTGAATATTACTGCTTAGGCTGGGAGCTACCTAGATGGCCACAAGGCCAAGTGCAGCACATGCGCTAGTCACTGGGCTGCCGTGCAGTCAGCCCCAAATACTATGCAAGTGCTCCAGATGCCAAGCAAGTGCACCATGCTACACTGACCTGCACCCCGCAGGGAGAACTCTCCTGGTGGCTCCTATTCTCCAGTGCCGGAAACCCTGGGTAGAACAAGCAGTGCTGACAAAGGGGGGTATCAGGAGCACTGCTGTGTCTAGGAGTGTGCCCACCGCACAATGGATACCCACCTTTAAGGTGAGGGAGGCCCCAACCCCAATGCACAAGGGAGCCTGAGGATGGAGCAAAGAGCAGGGTGAAGTACAGGGGGATCCCTGAAAAAGAAGACAGAATAAAAGAAAACAAAAGGGCTACTTCTCTAGCCTTGCACACTCTAACCCCCTTGCCCTCTGCGCAATGGCTCATCACACAGTGATATCCTGGCCTCTTCCTCATGCAAGGCCAGCAAAGGGGCTTCATCCCTCTGTCACTAGGCATCACAATGTGGGGGGAGGAGAAGCAAAATATATGACAATGGCAGTAAGAATACTCTATGCTCAGAAATGGAAAGAACCCACAACATCATCTCAAAATGATTAGGAGATGAAATGGCTTAATATGGTATAGATGGTTTAATTGACTATTTTGATCAAAGAAGGGTCTTTGATCAAATTTAAGAAGAAATATGAAAAGGCTACAAGCTATTTTAGGGGTTACTGCAGGAAAATTGCAATAGTGGGACCGGAAGAGTAGGAGTAGAAATAATATTGTAGAACATAATACCTATTATATTATATATTAACTATATATGAATCAATGGTATGAATATATTAGTAATTAATTTTACATAATTTTTCTTCTCTGACTTTTCTTAGATTCTAGATAAGTTCAAAAATTCACAGTATTTAACTTAGAGGAAATGTATTAACATATCACATAACAGCTGCTCTTTGGAGAGTTAGAAGTCTTTTGTTTGGACTGGGTTAGGACTGTTTGTTTTCCTTACGTGTGCTTTATATTTTTTAGTATAATGTTAAATAAAAATATTTTTTAAAAATATGGGAGACATTATCAACCGCTTTGCTGAAATCCAGGTAAATAGTATCTGCAGCATTCCCACGATCTACTGAATTAGTGAACCGAACAAAAAAAAACCCAGTACCCCTGCCGTATATGTGGAGATTCTGTTCTAGGAACTCCTGTGTAAAACAAAAAACATGAAGGTTGTGTTCCATTGTAGTCAATGGATGCAACGTGTGTGTGTGCGCGCGCGCGCGTGCGCTTGTTCTGTCTATTGATTATAATGGGAGAAACACTTCATGTGACCTCGTATTTGTGTGTACAGAAGTTGCACCAGAAGAGGGTGCATTGTATAAGGCTAGTTTGATGGGATTTCTTCTTGACAAACCTATGCTAGCTCCTACTAATCACTGCATTGTGATCAAGATACTTGCACACAGATTCCTGTTTAATCCATTCTAATATTTTTCTTGGTATTGAGGTCAGGCTGATCGGCCTGTAGTTTCCTGGATCTTTTTTCTCCCTATTTTGAAAACAAGGAGAATGTTTCCTTATTTCCAACCCTCTGGACTTCATCCATTCTTCAAAATTTATAAAAAATTATGGCAAGTGGTTCTGCAAACATGTCCACAAGTTCTTTCAATACTCTGTGATGCAGTCCATGTGGCCTTGCAGATTTGAACTCATTTAGCTTAACCAGATGATTATTGGCTAGCTTCTTATCACAATCTTGATTTGCAACCCAGATTCTTTGTCAAGGTTTCAGTTGATGCACAGAAACATACAGTCTTCCTTTTGGGGAAAAACTGAAGCAAAATAGATATTGAGTGGTTCTGCCTTTTAATTGTGATCTCTTAGCATTTTACCATCCTTGCTGAGCAGCAGTCCCACCATATCTTTCCTCATTCTTTTTGAACATGTGTGGAAAAAAAACCTTTTTGTTGCCTCTAGCTTGTGTAGCCAGTCTCAGTTCATTTTGAGCTTTAGTTTTCCTTACACTATTCCTGCAAGCTTGGACTACACAACTGTACTCTTCCTTCATGATTTGTCCTTTCTTCCACTCTTTATACATGCTCTTTTGTGTTTTCACTTCCTCCTTGAGTTTACTATGCAACCACATTGGCTTTTTCAGATGTTTCACATTTTGCTTCATTTGTGGAATTGTTTCTGATTATATTTTTAGCAGCTTCTTCTTCCTAAAATCCCACCCTGGGTGTATTTTTCCTTTAGCATTTGTAGCCATAGGATTCTTCCCAATATTTTTCTGAGCTTGATAAATTCATCTTTTGTGAAATCTGCCCTTCCACTGCAGCACTGACAATGGAGGAGACATGGCATGACTCCCAGGTGGAGGAGGACAACGCAGGTGTGGAGGACAGCAACAAGGACCCATCACGAAATGGACACTACCTGTTCTGAGCACTGACAGGTGCAGTGAAATCATGGTGAGTGTGAGTACCAGCCCAGTTTTCCTTCCTGTGATACACTCTGAGAGTGAGAGTAGTATGGACTTAATGGCCATTATGGATTGGGTTGCACACAGCATTTAATAAACCCCACAGGGGCTGTGGGTTTGGAGTTGGTGCAAGGAGCTAGATATCCTTGTCAGTTTTGTCCAGATGGACAGTAGTGCAATGAAAGGAGGTCTGTTGAGACTTCAGACCTCCCCAGTGTACTTTGGAGTGGGGGACTACTGGGAGATAATACAATTTGTACTGCCCCCGGCTAATTACCTGGTAGTCCTGGGACTGAACTGATTATGTTTCTATGACACTCATGGAAGATGGAAAGCTGAGACTATTTGTTTCCCTTTGGGAGGGTGATGAGGGCACATGTGAGCAAACTGCCACCAGAGTGGTTCAACACCAGATTGCGGGGAGGTAGGAGATGAACAAAACCTCTTAGAGGCTTGGGAGAGTGACAGATTCCGTTACTGGGGGATGCCAGTGGAATATGCTGGCTTTCAGGAAGTAGGATCAGAAAAGAAATGTGACATTGTTCTGTCCCACCAGGACACTGACAGTGCTATTGAATTGGAAGCAAGGGGAAAATTACCTAAAACAAAATTGTACTCTGTCTTCCAAAGAGAGGGAGGTGCTCAGAGAATTCATAGATAAAAACTTGCAGGGGGGGGGGGTATTCAGCTAGCCAGATCATCCATGGGCACACTAGTGTCTTTCCAGGAAAATGATAGGTCACTGAGATTAGTGACAGATTTTAAAAGACTGAACATAGTATGCACTTCCAAGCAGCATATCTTGCCCTTAATGAAAGACCTGTTATCACAGATGGCAACAGGTCAGATTTTCACCAAGCTGGATTTGAGAGACACATACTACCAAGTCCGCAAATGGGAGGGGATAAGTGGAAGGCAGTGTTCATCATTCCACTGGGGACATTTGAATATTTAACAATGCCCTTTTGTTACCCCAGAGGCAGACCCCATCCTAGGGGGATATAAAATTCATATCAATTAGCCCGCCATGCCAGAGAGGTTGCCCAGGTGGGTGCATAGACAAATAGGTCAAATGACTGAAACTAGGTCAAGGCCAAGAAAATTACCAGTCATGTTTCCCCAAGGAGACCTCAGGCTATACACGTCTGCATGAATAAAATGGTCCTCAGCCACAAATAGCCAACTTGAAGGGATTACTGGGTTTTCTCCAGGTTGAGCCACTCTGACTTTGGAAATTCCTATGAGGGTAAGGTCCATTTACATAAACTGGTCATGCAAACTATCAGGTTCCTTTTATTTTGGCCATTGTTCTTCCCGGGAGAGAACCTGCCCTCGAGGTACGTTCTGCCCTATAAGTAGTTCCTGTTTTTGAGGGTCTCTTTGGAGAACTCCCCACCATGCTAGCAGACCGGCACTCTGTTAGTCAAGTGATCTCCTCAGCCACCGCTCTTGCTGCTTCCTGGACTGAAGACTTCTGGATAGGTGCAGTATCACTGCCTTTACACTCTCTCCACTATATCCCCTATCAATTTTCACTTCTTTCCTTTCTCAATAGGCCTTGTGTGCATGAGTGAGTGAGTGCATTGGTGAGTGAGAACACAGTTATTAATAAAATCCATTTATTGGTACAATTGTCTGGCTTTTTGCTTGGTCTGGTCCCGTAAAAATTGGGTAGAAGATCCTCCTGGGTTATCCTGACCCTCATTTTGCTATAGCCAGTTCTCCACTAATTTCCCCAATCTTTGCATTTTTGGAGCGAATCAAGATGTCCCTCAAGGGACCTGCAGAAGTCAGGGTAATACTTTGGTTTAAGCAGTGTCCCCAGAGATTTCCTGCAATTAATCAATGAAGTACTATATGAATATTTGTGTAGAGGGGTTTTAGTGTATATGGATAATGTGTTGACTTATAGCTAAACTTATGGAGAGCCTGCCACTTTGGTGAATAAATTGCTGAAAAATTGCTAAACCATCATTGTATGTTAAACTGTCAAAATATTAATTTCATCCTGACAAACTGAATTATTTGGGGCACTACATCTCAAATAAGGGGATAGAGATGGACCTGTCAAAGGTACAGAGTATTTTAGATTGGGATGCCCTCAAGACCCATAGACAGTTGCAAAGTTTTGGGAGGTTTGCCAATTTCTACAGATAGTTCATTCCCAATTTTTCCCAGGTGGAATTGCCCCTGACAGACTTGTTGAAAACTAACAAAAAGGGGATAAACAAAGAAGAGGGACAAAGTAAACCAAAATGAAGTTCTAAACTCAATTGGAGCCCTGAATCAAAAAGCCTTCGAGGAGTTAAAGAGATTGTTCAGTATTGAACCTGTTTTAAAGCACCCAGACCTCACATGCCCTTTTGTAGTATGGTAGACGCTAGTGGTACTCTGTTGGGAATGGTTCTTCTCCAGGCAGATGGTGAGGAGTGCTTGAGACCATGTGCGTTTCTTTCAAGAAAGGTCAATGAAACCCAAATTGATTTGGATAGATCATCACAATCTAGAGGCTTTGTAGACCTGTGCAAATTGACTCCAAAACAAGTACAGTGGGCAAAGTTTTTCTGTATGTTTAAATTTAAAGTATTTACCATGGGGAAAAAAATAGTTGATGCGTTGTCTCATTTACCTCAGCATGACAGCCCCAACAATGAGATGATTGACAAAGTTTACCCCCTATTACCCCAAAACATATGTGTCTCAGGGATCCACCCATGTACCTCTGATCAATGGTGAGGAATGATTAGCTCAAATAAGAAGGCCTGTGTGGGGGTAACCTAACAAGATCTTTGACACCAAAGTTTACAGGGCCTTCTGCAGGGAAGAACTAGCCAGAGATTCAAAAGTAAACTAAAATATATTGAGGGAATTCACAATCACACATGAGTACTCACACAATCACACAAGGCTAGCCAAAGGGAAAAGGAGGAAAAGTTTTAAGGTAAGTAAGATTTAAGAGTGAAATGGGAGATAGTTCCGAATCCAGAATAGTAGCGAAGAAGCAGCAATGTGGCTTAGACTTGTGTCTAAGGACAGTACAATTGGGAATCAAAGTGACATAGTGATATTCAGCATCTGATGTACTCAAAGTACCTCGTCAAAACAAAGGGTTTTTATACTTTATTTCCCTCCTTGAAGGGGTGTGAGTTAATTGCTTTCTGGCAGAGTAAACAAAAAAAAGGTCTGGAACAGATTGGTTGTCTCAATGTCTTGGTTGGAAAAAATGACTGGGGAAGGTTTTGGTAGGAAAAACACACAGCAGGGGTGCTTGCCTGCTGTACCTGGGCTTGACTATTGTTTTCTGAGGTTGTGCAGTTGAGAGGATTAGTTTAGAGCCAGTAAGGCAGACTTTCCCAGCTAATCCACTGCAAATTTATGACCTGGCCATGCTGAGGTCACCTCTGACCCACTTTTGCACATCTTCTCAGCCAGCGTCCCTTCTTCACATTGCCTTTTAGCCATAAGTGTATATAACTTAATTTCATGCCAATTGATATTTGCCAATTAGACCATATCAAAGTGTGAGGGTGTATGGCTGCTAACACCTCAGCAGTTAGGGCTAGCAGTTATGACTCACGGTCAAATGAGGGGAGGAAGGCAAGCTGAATGTGGTGCCAGAAACCCTGTTGGAAAGCCTGCATGTGGCAACAAGGAAAGATGACTGGGCCAAGGAACATGAAATAGAACTCAATTACAGAGAGGGAATATGACGTAAAGGAGAAAAAATGATGTCACTGAGACTTTGAAAAGAACGATTTTGGTATACTGCCATAATGTCAAATTGGCTGAGCATTTGGGGTTTGTCAAAACATTGCAGGAGGGATATTCTGTGACTGAGTCTGAGATCTGATATGGAAAACTATGAGAAAGAGTGCTTTGTTTGTGCTCAAAATAACATGTGTATCAATTGCACGGGGTGCTGAGCAAAATAGTGTCTGATTGGAGCAGCCAATTCACATTCCAGTAGTGTAAAGTGTTTTTAAGAATGTTGAGGGTGGATGAAACAATCAGCATAGCCAACCATCCAGAAGTGAATGGACAAATTGAGAGAAACAACAAAATTTTGGAACAATACCTATAATGCTACATGAACTATCAACAGAACAACTTTTTTCTGTTTGCTTCCTTTGTTGAAATGGCCTACAATAATGGTGTCCATCATAGTACTGGGGACACTCCATTTGAAATTGCGTATGGGCAGACAAAACATTTGCCAGATGAGATCATCCAGATTTGAGATCATCCAGACAGACCCACACCCAGTTGCCAGGTGGACGCAAAAGGTTAAGACTGCTTGGATGGTCATAGTTTCAGCTTTGGACCATGCTAAAGATGCATAAAAATGGTACACAAATCAGAAAAGAGTTCAGAATTGGAACTTTTAGCCAGGAGGGCACAGTCCGTTATCCGCAAAATTTGTTTGTGGCTTTCTAAAAAATTGGGCCATTCCATATTACGCTTAGTGAATGATATGACTCCTGAACTAGAGTTGCTCAAGTCTTTCTGACAAACCTGTGTTTCATTTCAACCTTCTCAAAACAGCTATTGCACCAGGCAAGTGGCACTCTGCCCAACCAGCCCCTCCCCCACAAATCATGGTGGGGTAAGGCCAGCATTTCTGAAATTTTGGATTCAGAACAGCACAAGGGGAAACACCAATATTTTGTTAACCGGAAACTTTTGCTGCTTGGTGAATGAGAATGGGTGGACACTCAGTATGTTAGAACCCACTGTTTGATTCACGTGTTTCATGTCACATACCCAAATAAGCCAGGTTAGAGAGGAATGTTGGGTGGGGGACCAACTGGAAGGACAGAATGTCGGCTCAGCTTTTCTCTCCCTGACATGCAATACCATGCCATGTAAGGGCATGTTGTGCTTTGCTCTTTGAAAGAGGTTGGAAAGGGGGATTGGCATTGAAAGAGAAACAGTGTTCTAGGAATGAGGGAATATTGTTTTAATGAACGTTGATAAGAGGGAACAGGTGCAGCTGCAAGGTCATGCAGTTGGCAGGCAGAATGTGATTCAGGGGAAAGAGTTGTTTTAATTAGGTGTCAAATAGAATGCTTGTAACGTACTGAAAATCCAACAAGTCTTTAGTCTTTGCAGTTGCCAGGATGTGCTGCTGTTTCTTTGCTGTTCTGAATAAAGCATTGAACCTTTTAAGCCTGTTCTCTGAACCCGAAGCTTGCTAGCATATGACAACTATACTCTTCTTTGACCTGTTCCACAGTCATCAATTCTAACATTACATGGTTATCACCCCCCAAAGTACCAAGTATTTTGATTCCAGTGACCAACTCCTTCCTGTAGGGAACTTTTAGCCCTCCAGATATTTTTGAACTTCTACTCCCAAAAGCCCCAGTTTGAATGGCCAACAGTGAAGGAAGATGGGACTTGTAGCCCAAAGTACTGAACAGGGATGAATTAAGTTTTATCCTAGGGAAAAAAGAGACATATTAGTGATGGGGGGGGCAGTTTTGCAGTGCTGGAAAGGATACAAGTTCTTTTACCTGTCAAACATCATATACAGTGATAGTGCCATACAAATAAATAAATGATGATGTTAATGATACCAGAAATAACAGTAAGTGAAACTGTATTTCGTGAAAACTAGAATAAAATACTTAAGACCTTTTAAAAGGAGACATTATGAAGAACAGCATCATGAAATCAAGTATAGCAAATCCCATGACAAAATTTAGATTCTGTCTCCTGTTTTCTGTCACTGTCCTGTCAGACAAAGCTACTAGAGATGTCAGAGAGATGTTTCTTGTGAATGTGATATTGTGGCTCCATTGTTCTTGGTTTTACTTTCTCCCTCCTCCTTAGTGTTACAGGTGTATTGTTCCCATTGCTACCACACTATACACCTCCACTCTGTGGCATGTGCTACTTTGATAATTAGACATATTCATGGCAGAAAAATATGTTTGAAAATGCACTGGTTATAAACATGTTGCCAGGTCAGGATGACCCCAAACATGGTCAGGTCATAAGTTCAGAGAGGATTAGGTATGAAATCCCAATGCTAATAGACTTCTGATAATCCTTTCAAGACTGCAGGCTATGAGCACTCCCTGAGAACATTGGAAGGCAAAATTGTCCAGGTGAAGCAATCACAGACCATCCTATGATGTTATCCAATGGAAATCTTTCCTAAATCCCCTGCCCGACCAGACGTTAAGAGATTGTCATAATTCTGTTACCCTGATTTCTGGGGGTCCCGGGAGGGACACCTTAATGTGCTCAAACAATGGGGAGGGAATTAGCAAAGAGCACTAGTTAGCAATGCTAGAGGCAGGGCAACGCAGCGAGATCTTGAACCCTATGTCTACGGGTCAGGCCGAGTCAATGATAAAGCAGAAGTTAATAATAATAATTGTTTTATTGAGATACAGTCAAACACGTGTATGCAACACACTCACACAAAGAACTATAGAAATAAAAGGTAGGAGTTGGATAGAGGGATTTTGAGAGGAGATTTGGTATGGGAAATACTACATCTGTCCTGAAGCCCAGTAATAGCAAAGAAGCTGGGGAGCGTGGGTTCTCAGCACGTGGAGGCTGAGGGGAGGCTCGTCAAATGGAGAGGTAGCAAGTCAGGAGGCAAGTCACGAGCGATCCAACGAGACACTCAAAGTCAGGGGTTCTTATAGGGAAAATTGTGGCCGCAGACTTGTCCATTCTTGGGGATAACAATGAGTTTCGGGCTGGAGACAAAGCCTCCTAAAGGTCAGTACTTTAGATGATTGAATTATGACAGAGTTGTCAATAGAGTAGCCAGTATGCAAATGCGAAGTGCTTGAGAGTTGTATAGTCCGCTCATCAAGCTGCCTGCTTGGGGCAGGGGATCTTTTGTAAACAGCGTGCATACATAATGTGGTACTTGCCTTGAGGTCTCCTGAAGCTGCATTCGGCAATGACTGGCCTGCCTGGATTGTGATTTGAATGGTTCGGCTATTTTCGGCCGTGCCCATGTGTGTGCTTGTCCAGGGGCCTCGCAAGTGTCAGGGATTCCAGGCAGGGAAACCTGGGAAAATGATCAGCCCACTGCAAAGATGTTGCATCATGCCCCAGCTGTGGGTAATTGCAAGGCTGCATAAGAAACTGCGGTCGTGTGCAGATGGTAGAGGGAGGTGTGCAAACCTCTACCTGATTGGTTGTAGATATGTATATAACAAAGCAACGCCAGTATGTATTTATCTGTTGACCAAATCTGGTGCCTGGTGCAAGCTTTTGTCCATCTGTCCTATGTTTTGTATATAACGGAACTTTGCTGCAAGATAAAGTGCCTCCTGTTTTGGAAGAAACTCCTCTGTGTGTGAGTATCCTTACTGGGGAACAAGGCTGCTGCTGTTGGCTCGCTGAACTCTGGTTTTTCCGCTGCGTTTCCGTGGGGCTGAAACTCCTATCATACCCAACAGGGGTTATGGGCCCAGGCCCAGAGTGCACAGCATCCACAGCGCACCTGTAGTTGTTTTTCCCCTGGATCCTGGGACTGTTTTTGACTGTTTGCCTGGCTCTCCGGTGCTTTGGGAGTCTGTGTTTTGGCAGAGAGACAGTTAATTTTTAGTCCAGTGCTGTTCAAGGACACTTTGGAGGAGGAGGCCGGCCAGCTGCGTTCCTGTTTTTTGTTTTTTACAAAGGCAGCAGAATGACTGAAACAAGCTTTGTGCATTTTGAAAGACTAAACGACACGAATTATCAAAGCTGGCGGATTTATGTGAAAGCATCTCTGATAAAGGAGAACTTGTGGCACGTTTTGGAGAGTGAGGGTCGGTCGCCGGCCAGTGCATCGGCTGCTGAGATAGCAGTGTATCGTGTTGCTGACAAAAAAGCCAAAGCAGTTATTTTGCTTACTTTAAGTCCTTCCCAGTTGATTTACGCTGCTGCTGCGGACACAGCATATCAGCTCTGGGAGGCTCTGAAGCGTGTGCATCAATCTTCCTCGTGTTTGTCCAAAATGCTATGGACGAAAAGACTGTATAACACAAAGTTATCTCCCTGAAGCTGTGTAAGAGAGCACCTCATGCTGATGAAACAGGTATTTCAAGAGGTAGCCAACAGACGGGTAAATATCCCAGAAATGCAGAAAAGTTTTATTCTGCTGGGAAGCCTCACTAAGGAGTGGGACTTTTTGATGTAAAGCCTCAAGGGTGTGCATGAGGAAGAGCTGACTGTAGACTTGGTAGCTGGGAGGATTTTGGAGGAAGTCCAACGTAAGCAGTTCGATTCCAGACTGCAGTTGGAGGGGAGAACAGCCAGTCGCCAGGAGGGAGAGGCAGCTCCCAAGGAGGCATCTGACCTGGAAGAAGGAGCAGTGTGCAGCTTTGCCAGACGCTGCTACAGATGTAAGAGAGTCAGCCATCTCCAGAAGGACTGCAGAATGCCAGCGCCGAGCAGAGGGAAGAAGACAGCCCAGAAGCGGAGGGGCGTGTCGTCACAGGCTGAAGGCCATGTGTTTGTGGCAAAAGAACAGGCTGAGAGTGGTGTGTGGTTGCTAGACAGTGGGGCAACTCACCACATGGTGAACAATTTAAAGCTGTTGAATGATGTTACAAATGCAAATATAACAGCAATTTCCCTTGCAGATGGGGCACCAAGCAAGGTGCAGAAGTTGGGTACTGCATATGTGCCATGTTTTGGGAAATCGTTTAATAATGTATTGTGCGTGACAAATTTGTAGAACTGTATTTTGAGTGTCTCCCAACTGGCCAGTGAGGGTTACAAAGTGGTGTTTGAAGGGGAGAAATGTATAAATACTGCAAATGGTGTTTTTTGTGCAAAAGGGGTGAAAAAGCAGGGGTTGTACCACATGTTGCCCAAAGGAAAAGTGGCAAACGTTAACCCTTTGTGTAACAAACCTGTACATGAAAAGTGTGTACATTACCTCCACAGAGTGATGGGTCATGCCAGCTACAAAGGTTTGCAAGAGTTGGCAAAGATACGCCCTGGGTTACAGGTCAGAAATTGTCCTAAGTTCCTAGAGTGCTCTGTGTGCAAAAAGGTTAAGGTAAAGTCTTACTCTATTGCCAAGAAAAGCAAGTGTGTCACCCAACGGCCTTTTGAGGTTGTTCATGCAGATTTGGCAGGTCCTTTTAAGCCAACTGCTGGACAAAATAGGTATGTCCTGGTAATTGTAGACAGACACACCAGGTACTCCTATGTCTATCTGCTGAAAGAGAAAAGTCAAGCAGCTGAAAAGTTCTAAGAGTGGGTGAATGCTGTTGAGAGGGAATTTCCTTATAAAGTGGCCAGTCTTGTGTCAGATCGAGAGGGAGAATTCCTGTCTAACAGCCTGCAAGCCTGGATGCGTAAGAAAGGCATAAGGCATAAAACCACCAACCCTGCATCTCCCGGGGAGGATGTTCTTGCAGAAAGAAGAATTGGGCTGTTAAAACAAATGAAGGACTGTATGATGGAGGATGCCCAAGCCCCAGCAGGACTTTGGGGAGAAGCAATAGTGACAGCAAACTACCACTTAAACAGGATGTGGAGTTCAAGTGTGAAGCAAACTCCATATTACCTATTGTATGGTAGAGCGCCAAACCTGCAGCATCTACGTGTTTGGGGTCAGTTTGCTAGTGTGTATGTTCCCCCAAGTTTCAGAAAGGCTGGAGAGGAGAAATCTAGACGGTTACGCTTTGTGGGATATGAAGGTAACAAATACAGATTTCTACACCATGCTAGCAAAATAGTGTATTCTAGGAGTGCAAACTTTGAAATCCATTCAGGATGGGATAGACTGCACTGTAACCAAGAGGTTTTGATTCCCCTGGGTAAAAGTGTGAAAAGTGTGAAAAGACTGCACTGTAATCAAGAGGTTTTGGTTCCCCTGGGTAAAAGTGACAAAAATGTTCCTGAGAATGGAGGGGCAGTGATGTCTGATCAGGAAAAGGACAGTGTCCCAGATACACTTGAAAGCTCTGAAGATGGAGGGGCAGTGATGGCTGATGATGAAGAAGAAAGTACTGAGGAAAGTACTGAGGAGGAGAAGCCAAAAATCTCACTCAACATCACACCAAAGAGTTCAACACCGCCACCTAGTGCTGAACCTGCATTTACAGTCAAGAAAGAGCCTTGCACTGAGGTCAGCACTAGTTCCAGCAGTGGTTCCAGTGAAAGTGGGTCAGGAAGTACTCAACTTGCTGAGTCAGGAAGTAAAGTTATGCTTATCCCTAAAAGGTCAGGAGGAGGGTATTTTGTTGTCCTGTGTGACTGAGGCAGAAATTTTGAGTGTAGGACTACGTTGGGATACGGTACCAAAATGTGAGGCAAATGATCCAAGGTGGGATTTTGTGTTTGCGGTATTGTCCCTCTGAACACAATATTGCAGATTTGCTCACAAAGGCCCTTCCAGTAGTAGGCCATGAGAAGTTGGCAGGTGAACTGGGCCTTGCCACGAGGGTGTAAGGTGGAAGATGAGTTGTACACTTGAATGTATGTACTGTATGTATTATGTAACATGTATTGTATGACATGTATGGATTGTGAAAATGTCCTACACAATGGCCTGACCATTTTGGAGGGGGTTGTCCGGGATTCCAGGCAAGGAACCCTGGGAAAAAGATCAGCCCACTGCAAAGATGTTGCATCATGCCCCAGCTGTGGGTAATTGCAAGGTTGCATAAGAAACTGGGGTCGTGTGCAGATGGTAGAGGGAGGTGTGCAAACCTCTACCTGATTGATTGTAGATATGTATATAACAAAGCACTGCCAGTATGTATTTGTCTGTTGACCAGACCTGGTGCCTGGTGTAAGCTTTTGCCCATCTGTCCTATGTTTTGTATATAACGGAACTTTGCTGCAGGATAAAGTGCCTCCTGTTTTGGAAGAAACTCCTCTGTGTGTGAGTATCCTTACTGGGGAACAAGGCTGCTGCTGTTGGCTCGCTGAACTCTGGTTTTTCCGCTGCGTTTCCGTGGGGCTGAAACTCCTATCATCCTCAACAGCAAGCACGTGGAGATGAATGGGTAAAGAAGGCCAAATTATTGATATCAAATGATATCTAATATCCCACAAGATCGGGCTAGAAACAGCAGTAACAATTCCCATTGATGTTTTGTCACCTAGAGTTAAGACAATCAGGCCTTTGTGGACTCCTTTGTCAACCCCATGAGAAAGCAGTTACCACTTTGTCCATGTACCTTCCTTCAGGTTAGGTAACAGGGTGCACATACTCCAGCTTTGGCCCCAGCAAATTGTAGCATGTTGGGTGCATTATGCTTATGTGGTACCCCAGACTCCTGTTCCTTCATGCTATCCTGAGGTGCTGTTACCCTGTTTTCTGGGGGTCCTGGGAGAAACACCAAATTGTTCCCAAAATTATACAAGTTGGGGAAATTAGTCAAAGAGCACAAATTAGCACTGCGAGAGGCAGGGTAACATAGCGAGATCTTGAACCCAATGTCTACGGGGTCAGGCCAAGTCAAGAAGCAAACTGGAATGAAATAACAAATTGGATTTTTATTAAAAATACAATCAATCAGTGTATGCAACACAAACATACAGAGAAACTATAGAAATAAAGATTGGAGCGGGATAGAGGGATTTTTAGAGGAGTTACTGGTTTGGGTGATACTTCACCTGTCCTGAAGCCCGGTTGGAAGCGGAGAAGATGGGGAGCGTGGATCTCAGCACGTGGAGCTGAGGGGAAGGCTCACTGGACAAAGTGACAGCAAGGCGAGATGGAAGCCAAGAGCGATCCGAGGAAGCGCTCAAAGTCAGGGGTTTTTATAAGGAGAATTGTGACCGCAGGCTAGGTCGGACTTGGGGAAAACAATGGATTTGAGGCTGGAGACAAAGCCTCCGAAAGGTCAGAATTTAAATGATTGAATTATAGCTGAATTATCAATAGGATAGCCAGTATGCAAATGCGGAGTACTTGTGCGTTGTATAGTTCGATTGTCAAACTGCCAGCACGGGGCAGAGGAACTTTTGAAAGTTGCATCCATACTTAATGAAGGTACTTGCCTTTGAGGTCTCCTAAAGCTCCGAGTCTGCTATTTCTGGCCTGCCTGTATTGTGTTGTAATAGTACAGCGATTATCGGCAGAGCCTGTGTGCGTGCTTGTCCGGGGGCCTCGCAAGCTCGTGGAGGGGAATGGGTATGTGAAGCCCAATTAGTGATATCAAGAGATATCTTTTTAATATCCCCCAAGCTTGGGCTAGCCAGGGCAGTAACACCTTGGGCAGTGAATCATTGTCCGATAGCAAGGGGTGTGCACAAGCTGTCCTGGGAATCACATCCCTAACTTGGGGTCTATCATGGGCTGGGATCCAAGCGTTAGGTGCTAGGAACAGTCCACACGCATCCAACACCATAGCGGCAAGGCAAAAGCACTTAGGGAAGAATCCCCCCCCCAGAGTAGAAGTACGGGTGCGTCCCGTCTTTAAAGTTGAAGCAAGGGTGTGTCCCTTTGTAGTTTTGGAAGCGTGGGTGAGTCCTGGCTGTTTAAATTTCGGGTGCGTCCCGACCGATAGCAAATTAGGTGCAGATTGTGATTCCCGACCTAGCACAGGGTTCCATAAAGTTTAGCCCAAGGTGGAGGAAGGCGCCCCTCACCCAAAAAAACTATTACGGATGGTTTATTTTAGGTTCCCATTCCTTTTCCCCCGCTGCTTGGCCAGGCGGCACTGTAAGTTCCACTGGGTTCGTTCCCCCCCCTTCAGGCAGGCGGAGTATTCCTGAGGGTCCCCTTGGGTCTAGATGACCCTCCTGTCCCCAAACCATTGTGTTGTCCTTTTGTCCCTAAGCTGTCGAGGTGAAAGGCCGGGCTTAGGTGTACAGAAGTGACTTTGTTTGGGCAGGCTGGAGTTAGGTTCTGCTCCCTCTTTCCTAGCGAAGTTCCTCAGAGTTCATCTCCCTAAAATCCCCCAGGGGTCTAGGTGATCCTACCCGTCACTTCAGGTCCTGGTCCCGTTTTGTCAGGAAGTCTTGTGGTGTAGTGCTAGACATGGCTCAGGAGAGCAAAGTTGCAGTTAAGGACCTCATGTTAGAGAGGGAGGTCCGAGGAAAGTTAGAGAAGTGGGTTCTCAGCAAAGGGAAATGTCCTTGGAAGGAGTCTAGGTTCCAAACGACAGATCCCTTTGCCATGTTAAGGGAGGCGTACACTCAGGCGCACCAGACAAAAACCCGTTCGGGCCGTCAAAGGACGCTTTGGCCACCTGGGGACTTTGGCTGACTGCCAGAGATGCCTCAAAAGCCCTGTTTGAGACCAGAGACAAGCTAGGTGAGGTAGAAAAGGAGAATGCCTGGCTTCATGCCGAGATGGAGGCTCTGCGCGCGGTCAAAGTAACGTTTGCGTCCGTTGTGCAAGCCACCGCACAGAAACCGAGTGCTGCCACCTTGCAGGCTCAGACTTGGGAAGAGAGGGCCCATGCCTTAGAGGATGAGCTTGCTCACGCCCAAGCTGTAGCCAAGTTTATGGTGAGCCAAGTGAAGGAGCAGCACGAGGCTGTCAGTCAAGAGGCTTGCCATAAACAGATTGAGGGGCTGGAGAGCCAGCTCCACATCCGCAGAGCCCTGATCTCCGCGGTGTGTCCTGAGCTTCTCCCTTCGTTGTCCCATGAGGAGCCGCTGCCAGAGGACGCTCTGGCCACATTGCCCCATAACCTGGACTGGAGCGGCCACACGACCCCAGTCCAACCAGTAGAAACTAGATCCATGGCAAAGCGGACTACGCCCTTGGCGAAGGCAGTTCAGAGAGACTTGAGACGCAGGAAACTCAGGTCACAGAGACTAGGGTCCCATGGCGAGCCACGGAGGCCAACACCATTGCGGACCAACTAGGTCCTCTAAACCGGTCCACCGGGATCCTGTGGTTGAAAGCAGTGATACACTCTCACCCGACAGCCAATGGCCAGGACCTGACCCAGTTGACTCGGCTTTGTATGTCCCCTTCCGAGCTCCCTACCCTTGAATCAGCAGTGGCAGCTCGAGGTTTGGTAAGACTCGAGGCCCACGATTGGATGAGGGAGATGATAAGGATTCTTTGGCCAGGACAGAGTGCCAGTGTGCTCTACGTTATGGAGCAACAGGGTCTTGGAGAAAACCCCGAGAAAACCCGCGCAAACAGCTGTTGGCCATTTTAGCAGAGAAGGTTCCCTTAACTCCTGCTGGCTATAACTTTGACCACGTGCAGTTCAAGACTCTGTTGTATGGAGGCTTGAACCAAGAGACAAAGATGGCCCTGGGATTGGTGGATCCTGCCACCACAGGATGGGAGGAATTCAGAAACAACCTCCGACGGGTCGCAGACCTGCTGCAAGAGGCTGGTTCTCTGAAACCTCCCGCCAAACCGCACAGACGTGACGCCGGGAACTGGGAACTCATATTGGAGGTGACATACTCCTATTATGGTCCCCATTCCCAGCACAGGAGATTGGCTCCAAATTCGGTTCCCAAGGGGAATTGGAATTTGCGCCCTAAACAGGACAACAGGCAGTGGAAGGCTAGGGACTCCCGAGGCCAGCCTGGCAAGACTGGGCACTCCTCACAGCCACCCTATGTCCCTAGACAGGCCCCTGATTCTAACTCTACCAGGGAAATGTCTGGTGGGTACGACCCCACGGCCCAGACGTACTCCTTGGACAGAGCGAGAATCTGGAGCATGCTTAAGAAGTTCAGACTGGACATGAGCCAGTTCGACAAGAGGCCAACATCAGAGCTCATCGAAGCTCTGGAAAAGCAGCTTCAAGCGATAGGTACACAGCCAGTCAGCGCCGTAACAGACGGCCCTCCTCTGGCTGGATACTATCCAAGCCTGGATCTGAAGGAATAGGGGTGCCCTCGGTCCAGGAGGCTTCCCTGTAAAATCGTGGCAAGGTTAAAGCCGGACAAATGGGGAAGGTTCTGGGTGAAGGCAGGCACTAGGACCGATAGGGAAAAGACCCCTGCCACCCCTCCTGCAGACTCCGGAGCTGCACTAAAAGTGCTGCTCCCTAACCTGCGAAGACAGGGTGAGCCCACCCCTGAGGCTATCCGCTTGACCAGGTACGGCGGGGGAAGGGGACCCAATCCAAGCCCATCAGAAAACCCAAGTGCCCCAGGTACAACAGAGCCAGGCAGATTGCACCTCCTCCTGACTCAGCCCTGAGTGCGAATCCAGCCACCTCAGAGACAATAGCACTTTCAGAGCACCGAGAAAGATTGCACCAGGCTAGAGATATCTTTATATCCCCCAAGCTCGGGCTAGCCAGGGCAGTAACAGTGCAGTCTGAGCCACCCCACTTCAATCTTCTTCTTCAGGACTCATAACTATCACCCTTTCCAACCCACGTCTCTCTATCCAGTCTTTCTTGTAGGGATGGGCCAACTGAATCCTCGAATCCTGGGGAAGATTTTGAGATTCGGAGATCCGAATCCCCCCTGCCAAAATAGGCAAACCGAATCTTTCAAATCCTGCCATGGAGGGTAGAAGAAGGTAGTGGGGGAGCACAGTCTCACGCTCCCAGCCCTTTTACCACCTGCTGCTGGCCCAATCCTGCCCTGGGCGGGTGGCAGAAGTGCCGTGAAAAGCACCATGACAGTTTGAGCACAGAAGCACCTGGCAGCAGAAGCCATGTTTCAGTCTCATCCCCCCACCACATTTGGCACTCACTGCCTCCTCCTCTTCCTCGAGCTCACCTGGATCTCCCCACACAGACTGGTTCCCCTTTTCGTTTTGCTCCTGCTGCCTGCCTGCCTAGCCCTTCTCACTGACTTTGCAGGTCATCGAGGAAGCTGCAGCCACGCTTCAGCTCTCCTCGTCCACTCTGCTGCACTTTTGGCAGCGGCGTCAGCAAGCAGGCAGGCAGGCAGGGAGCAGAGAGGGGGCTCAGGTGAGGCCAATCTCATGAGGTTATAAATACTCTTAATAATAAATATTTTTGCAGCCGGATCCTTTCTGAGCTATCAACCCACTGAAGTTCTTACTGGTAATCCAAAAACGCAGCTCTTGGTTTCCCAAGGACTGCTTCTGCTGATAGTCTTATTCGGGAAGCAGTCTTGGGAAACTGATTTTCCTCCCCCTACACCTTGGGGATGGTTGCTGCCGTGAGGGAGGTGCAACCTTAAATCATGTCAATACTGCCTCTTCGACTCCAACACCTCTTTGCCTTCGCAGTCCACAGTGGAAAAGATCAAAGGATTGCCTTCTTTAGCCTTCTCTGTCTTCTTCTCCTAGCCAGCCAGATAGCTTTCCCAGTTTTTTCCCCCCCTAGTTGGAGCTTATTTTGCTCTAAACTCTTGAACCCATGTCCCACCTTCATTTCAAATGAAGGTGCCATGGAGGGACTGTAGTTGCTGTCGTAGTGGTAACTACCCACCTTCGATTAGTTCTGTCTCCTTTATAGATCTTTTCCGCAGAGCTTGGAAAGTTTCTAGGACTACAGTTCCCAAAATCCTGGGCCATGCTGGCTGGGGAATTTTGGGGACTGTAGTCCAAAAAAACCTTTCCCAGGCAGTGTTTGTAGCTTCCTTCTGTTTTGCTTCCTAGCAGCACTCTTTCCAAATCCAATTTTGTACCTTCCTATTCTTCTTCCCTCCTCACATGTTAACAGAAAAGAGGACAAGAGGCGGAGTGGGAATTGTGTGGCCCTCTAATATTGGTGAAGATTAGTGAATTGGTCCCAGCATTCCTCATCACTGGCTGCGCTGGCCAGGGTTGTGGGGAAGTGGCAGTTCAGGGGCCCTTTCACACTACACAATTACAGTTCTGAGATTCCACTTCAAACTGCCATGACTGCATCCTATTTTGTCCCTGGGTTTGTAGTTTGGGAAGGTACTAGAGCTCTCTGGCTGAGAATTCTAAATGCCCCTCCCTAACTGCAAATCCCAAGATTCCTTAGGAGGGAGCCATGGCAGTTAAATCAGAATCAAACACTATACTGTGAGAGAGCCTCAGCAGCGTCTGGAGGGCTACTTATCCCTTGTAGTTACAGAGGGAAGGGAGGTTAGTCAAAGAAAAAGAAAAATATAAGAGATATCAGCATTTTCTCATTTTTGAATTTAGTTTGTTAGCACAATTTATGAACTACTGGTTGTTAGCAACTTTTTTTTAACTGATCAAATTATTGATAAGGACCAACAATGAACAAGTTATTTCCAGGCAACTCTTTCACCTTCTTTCATGAATTTAAAGGAAAGTGTTTATCCTTGTTTATCCTTTGTGCAATGTAATACTAGCACCACATAAATAATACCTTTGAATTCCTATGCTAATCTTCCCACAGGAAAAAAAATGGATTAAAAAACTTCAGTCATCTGGGTGACATGACCTTGACAAATCCCCCTTAAGGCACTTGGTGATCTGAATTGGTGCTAGAAACTAGCATCTCTTGCATAGCTACCAGTATATTTTCCCTGGTGAGGAAGAGAGACTGAATTATTGCAGCTAGGTGATTTCAGCACTATTTGTCACTGCCCTATGGGTCCTGCCCCTATTACTTGGCAAAGTCAGAAAAGACTTTGCAAGACTGCTTCATGCTGCCTTTTGAAGGATTTGAAGCAAACTGGGTTATAATGTCCTGACATTTTTGTTGTTGTGTGCCTTCAAGTCATTTCCAACTTATGATGACCCTAAGGTGAACATATCACATGGTTTTCTTGGCAAGATTTGTTCAGAGAGGGCTCGCCAGTGCTTTCCTCCAAAGGCTGAGAGACTGTGACTTGCACATGGGTTTCCATGGCTGAGCAGAGATTAGAACCTTGGACTTCAGAGTAGTTATCTAGCACTCAAACCACTACACCGCACTGGCTCCAAAAATGAGAGTGCTGATCTCTTTTACACTGGATTGTTATGAGGATGACTAGGATGTAACAAGTTAATTCCTACTTCTAGCCATAGTTGTGGCTTCCACTGCTGTTTAAAGACCATTGAATTTAATTCATTGCAAAACAAATAAAAAAACTGATTGTACACAGAATGTTGTTTAAACAATCATTGTTTCCTTTCCTGAAGCAGGAATATTTCATTTTTTCTTATCATTCTTATAAAGAAGATTTGTTATCCCAACAGGGGAACGTATACACATGAATCATTTTAGAGTAACTGATGCTTCCAAGCCACTTTGGTCATTGTTTTCTGGTGCCTTTATTTCCATTTATGCTGGTAGAAGTCAGTCTCTCCCTCTGTCCCTGCTCAGGACAGGCTGTCCCACTTAGCAGAGTGAAGAAACTTGCTTCAAGCTACACAATAAAAAGTAGATAAATAGGGGCAGGAACTGGCACCCAAAGCATGCACTAAATCTTTTTAAATTTTTGGGATGGGAAGAGAAATGGGAGGGTAGAAGAGGGAGAGGAAGGATGGGAGTTGTTTATAGTATCTTAGAGGTGGAAGAGACTACAATGGCCATCAAGTTCTACCTGCCATGCGGGAATACACGACAGATGGCCATCCAGCCTCTCTTTTAAAATCTTCAAAGAAGCAGGCTCCCCTGCACTCCCAGGAAGAGTATTCCACTGTTGAATTGCTCCTACCAGCAGTAAATTCTTCCTTTGGTGGAATCTCGTTTCCTGTAGCTTGAAGCCATTGCTCCATGTCCTAGTCTCTGGACTAGCAGAAAACAGGCTTGCTCCATCTTTCATATTACACCCCTTCCAATATTTAAACATGACAACTATGTCACCTCTTAGACTTGACCAAGGTCAAGTTTTCAAGGCTTAGCAGGAATTCCAGCCATGGTCTTCAGGGTCATCGTCCAATGTTCAAACTCCTACACTATGGTAGCTCTCAGACTTCCTTTAGTCAGGATTTTAGAGAGAGAGAGAGAGCCAGAGAGAGAGTGCTTGTGTTCAACAACATGGGTTCAGATCTGCTAAGAAACCAACAGAATAGCTTTGGGCAGTCACCATCTCTCAGCTTGATCAGCTTCGTAAGCTTGTTGTTGCAGAGGTGAGAGTGATGACCATAAATGCCACACTGTGTGTTTATGGTGTATAGAAGGAGGAACATACAGCACATAAAAATGAATTTCAAGGATATCATAGACAAGTTTGCAGCAATGAAGGCAAGAAAAATAATATTAATGCTGTAAATTGTTTGTTCATGGAAAAAATAAAATATTTTGAATAATGAAGGTTTTTTTTGTTTTTCCTCAGAGACATAATCATGTTTAACAAAGAAGTAGAAAAGAAAAGATGGACCTGGAATGATATGCATGCAGGGCTGGGGGCTGGGATAGGGGTAGGGATAAGAAGGTAGAAGGCACAATTTCTATGCTTGCCCCAAGTGCTGTTTATGCTAGGTATGCTACTGCCTGGGTGGGTGGCAGAAGGTGGCAGGGAGCGCAATCCCATGCTCCCTGCTCTTCTCCCACTGGTGCCAGGGCTATCCGGGGATCCTAAAAGTTTTCCTGAAAGTTAAAACTATTATTTAATTTTTTTTTCATTAAACAAAGTTGTCAAATTCTGCTTCAAAAACACTTTTCAGTAGAGGTGCTTTCTTTCTCTTGCTTTTAAAACTCTTTTTGAAAAAAGGATTAAAAAGATTCAAGATTCGTGAGATTCGTGGATTCCCAGAACCTGCCAGGGATTCAGATCCAGATTCAGAAAATTCTGGATTTGTCCCATCCCTACTTTCCTGCCTCAGTTTCCAGTAGTCTTGTATGGTTCTTAAGAGTGTCTGATTTCTTCTGTGTTTGTTAATTCCAAATAAAACACTCTGTTTAACTCCTAACTGGAGTCCTCTCTACAGTTAGTACTGGTATACACAGATGAAAAGATCCTGCCATTACTCTTTTCTTGCAGGTTTCCTTTGAGCTAAAATTCCCCAAATTCTAAAGAGATGCTGGCATTGCAGGTGTACCTCAAATTCTCCCACCTCTTAGGGTAACACCATGCAGCCTTGAAATCCTTCTCTGTGGTGGTGCCAGCTGTCTGTGCAGCATGCCTCCTCCCCAGCAAACTGTTCTTGTTTCCCTTCCCATGTGGTCATTTGTGTTCAAGGAGCTCTGGTTTTTGTGTGGCATAAGGGAGATTCCCCCCTACAAATATCTCTAGAGTCTGTCAGTGCTGGGACTTGTGCTGATTGTGCTATACTGTTTCATACTAGTGATGGAACTGAAATGTCTAGGAGCTTACTGAACTATATCCTGTCTCTGTATGGTGGTGGAGATGAGGGAAGTCTTAGAGGAATATGGCTATTATCATGTGCAGAAGTTCTGCCATAAACACTGAAGTGTGGGCACACTGGTTGGTGGGTGTAGACAGTGTTGAAGTGGATGCTGAGGGTTTAGCTGTCTTCTTTCAGTTTAAATAAGCCTTGCTTTGCTGTCAGTTGGCTGCTGAGAACGCATTAGGTCCCCACTATGTATCTGAGACCGCAAGATGGCTCTGTTCTTTGTTAACTTATTTTATAGCTTCAACATTTATATATCTAAAATGTAAAGTATTTGTAGACATCATTTGTGTTTTGCTCACAACTTCAGCAGTATATTTGCAAAACATGAGCCAGCCAATACGGAGAAGCACCATGCCAGCTTTGCTCTTTCATGGTGAGTGTGGTATTATGCCAGAGGATCTCTTGTGCTAAGCGACTTCTTAAGCAATCAAATAGGAAGTGTTCTGGAAGGCATTAATATTTCTTTCCACTGTAGTAGCTTTCCAGCATTCATCAAAAGTGAAGGTAACACCAGTGTTTGGGCAGGTACTGATGGAGACATAACCTATACTCAGCCTAAGAAGCCACTGTGAGAACAGAAATGTGGAGAAACAGAATAGTTTTCAATTGGCAAGGAAGTTAGACAAGGCTGCATTTTATCACCCCATCTGTTCAACTTATGTGTTAAACATACCATATGGAAAACTGGATTAGATTTGTAGAAAGGAGGCATGAAAATTGGTAGGATGAATGTCAACAGTTTAAGATGTACAGATGACACCATACCACTAGCCAAAAAAAAAGTCTGGGAACAGCTACTGAGAAATGTCAAAGAAGAAAACACAAAAGCAGGGTTACAGTTAAAAATTAAGAAAACACAAATAAAGACCACAGATGATTTACATAACTTTAAAGTAGACAATGAAGACATTGAAATAGTTAAAAGATTTTCTGTGCCTTGGCCCAGTCATCATTTGAAATGGAGATTGTAATCAAGAAATCAGAAGAAGATCAGGACTTGGAAGGTCAGCTATGAAAGACCTGGACAAAATCCTTAAATACAAAAATATATCCTCGAATACCAAGGTCAGAATCGTCCATGCCATAGTATTCCCAGTTTCTATAGTCATGAAAGTTGGACAGTGAAGAAAACTGATGGGAAAAGAATAAACTCAGCTGACATGTGGTGCTGAAGTTTACAGCTGCCAAAAAGACAAATAAATGAACTCAGGATCAAATTAAGCCTGAACTCTACCTATAAGCCAGAGTGACTAAATCGAGACTAGAATACTTTTGATATATCATGAAAAGGTATGTGCTTTGGAGATATCATGAGAAGACATTATTGACATTACAAAAGACAATATGCTTGGCAAGATGGAGGGCAGTAGGAAAAGAAGAAGATCATAAAGTGTGTATACTCGATCAAGGAAGCCACAGCCCTAGATGAGCCAGACCTGAGCAGGACTGTTGATGACAGGGTGACTTGGAGATCTGTCATTCATTGGGTCGCCATATATTGAAGTTGGCAAGAACACTTGAGGGATTCTGTTTCCACTAGGGCTGAACATTATGCTATCATTTTCTGTGTTCATCCATATGCCACTTTGCTTGGTCCCCAGTTTAACTCAGATAATTTAAAAAAATATTGATAAAAAATAGCATGTTATTTGGTTACAACTGTCAATTGACTTCTCTTCCTTTCCTTAAAAAATTGTTACCAATGTACACTGCTCATGTTCATATTTATTGGATGAAGATGTAAAGTCAATTACGAAATTTCTTCACATTGAGATCCTTTTTTCTCTGAAGTTTAAGAACTACATATATGGATGCATGTGCAATAATCTAAGCAAAGTCTAGAACTAGAACTGTGATATATTGCTAAAGCAACATTGCAATTTTAGGTAATTTGGAACCTCCAATTCCAAGGTCATATTCATAGGGGAAAATGTTGTCAGCATGCTTATTTTTCCAGTTCAAATAGATATTTAGATTCCTTCTCTGCCATCTAACCTGGATGTCAGAGGCTAAATCTGAATCCTGAATAAACATGACACACTTTTGGTCTGTGTAGTTCATTAGAGACAAAGCTTTGCTTTGAACTCCCTCCTGATGAAATGATTTGAAAATGTCATGCACACCATTTCTTTTTGTTTTCCTTTCTAGCAATATGGAGCAAGGTGTTCGTGACAAACACTGCCAGAATACATTATTAACATTAATCCAAGGGGATCTTTTTCTTATTGGTGGAGCTTGGGCATATTTGCTGTGGCTGTATGCCACTGACATTTCTTAGGCAGGCTCTTCCCCTTTTATCTGGGTTAGCAGCTCCTTGTACAAACAAAGGGAATCAGAAATCTGATTAAATAGCAGAGCTGGCCTGTAATGAAAGCAAAGCCTTCTGCAAACACTGGTTGATTGCTTTACATGAAAAATGTGCTAGGTGGATTTCAGATGATGCCATGGTGGCTTTTCTCCTAATCCTATCTAAGGTAGGTTTACAGCACTTAATGTTGTGTTCTTTGTGTCTTTGCATCCCATATGGACCCCACTGATGGGAGCAGAGGCCCAGACATAGAGGTAACCATGGGGTTAAGGTGATGTGTGTTGCTGAAGGGATAGCTTTGAGTTGCCACTAAAGGAAGAAATATCAAAGAAGATGAGAGCTTTGCAAGCTTCCCTGAATCAGCAGGGCTTGAAGTGCAGAAAGTATGAGTGGATTGTGCCTTTTATTAGTGCAGTATCATCATCATCATCATCATCATCTTACCCACCTCTTCCTGTGCATTGAGGTGGACACCAACAACAAATAACACAATACATAATATCAGTTAAAAGAGTGTATAAAACCAATATATCTTAAAATCCATCCATAAATATTTAAAAAACATAATTTAAGAACAACCCGAAGAGTGTTGCCATAATAGACTGGTCTTTACTGCTGATGGAAATACAGACAGCATCTTAAGCTGACAAATCAATTCCAGCAGATCATGCTGCAGTCTGGGGGTGGCTCTCAAGAAAAGGAACAGCCTCTTTTCTGAACCCAAACAGCAATAGGCATGTTGCATAGCCCTTTTAACACCTCTAAGTACCAGAAAATCAAGCTTGCATCTGTTCCCTATGTAGAGCAAAGAAATATTCCATTGGGGTAGTTTTTGTTTCCATGGTTGCCTTGATTTTTATAAGCCTTGGTGGATACAAAACACCTTGGTATGCACTGTTATGTTCATAATGCTGTAGGAGAAGTTTCTGCTGTCATATAAACACATCAAGCTGGTTATTCTAAGTCAGACCATTAGAGACTAGAGGGCTACATTAGCCTCCCAGGGGATCTTGGAGGGTTCTACTCATGCCTTACCCCTTCCCTGCAAAATTAGAAAAAAATGACCTCAAATGCCCTCTCAGGGCAGGGGAATTTTCTACCATGTTTTTAACTTGTGGGTTATTTTAGATACAAGAGAAGCTGTTTTCCACAGGAAATAACCACAAAGACATTGGTCCAGAGGAACCAAGGTGGCCTAAGGGGTGCAAAATATGGCTAAAACGCCCTTTCTACCTAGAGGGAATTTGAGGCAATTTTTGACCCCTGAGATACCTAGGATCCCCCAAAATCGAGTGCAAGGGTGTGTGTTGCCTCTTACATGTTATCGTAATTATTCAAGGTGGTTAGAGTGTCTTCATTTTTCCATTTAAACATGGATCCTATTCTTTCTTGCTTCTATCCAGCATCCTCCTTGTTCCTTTCTTTGATGACTGCAGGGTCCTGCCTTCAACACTTTTTCTTTTCTAATATATTTGGCTATCAACTCAAACCTAACTGGGTTAATCTAACCAAATTCTCAGTTCTGTATCAAGTGTGGAGCTCTTATATTTCATAATATTTATTTATTTATTTATCTATTTATTTATTAATTACGTTTATAAATTTCACTCTCCACCTCTGGGGTGCCTAGGGTAATAATATCATTAAATCATTAGAACTTACTTGATAAAAGCCAAAAACAAAACAGAGAACTACAGGAATATCATAAAGTCTAATAGCACCATTAAAATTAAAATGTAAAGTAGCAGAATATTAATGGTTAAAGCTCAATGGAATGAAACATTCTCTACTGACCACTTAAAACAAGGTAAAGAAAAGTCACCCCACCTCTGCAAAGGGGAATTTCACAACTGGGATAGTGCTACTTGTCTCCAGAACACATCTGTGTATCCTTTTTAGGCAGCGGGACATATAACAGCCTCTGATTATCATTTTAAACGATAGGCAGTTTCACACGGAAGGAAGCAGTCCTTCAAGTGCCCTGGACTGTTTGAGCTACGCTAGTCAAAACTAGTTCCTGGAACCAGACTTGAAGTTGTTCCAAGACTGGTGAGCTATGGTCTACAAAATGTACTCCTGATAAGTCCAGCCAGTGTATTGTTCACTAGCTGTCATTTCTGAGTATTTTATGAGAGCAGCCTACATAAACCATGTTACAATAATTTAATTACAGTTGGCATCGACTCGTAAATAAATAAATAAATAAATAAATAAATAAATAAATAAATAAAATATTATTTGGTTGAAGACTTAGTCTATATTTATATCCTGCTTTCTCTCTCTTGTAAAAAAAAAAACAGACTTAAACAGCTTGTGATTGCATAAAACAAATAAGATTAAAACATAAAATGAATCACTGACATCCTTCTGGCTAATAGGAATCATAGAATCTTAGCAGTAGAGTCATCAACTCCCACCATGCAGGTAAGTATAGCACTCCTGAAAGATGCCCATTAAATCTTTAGAGGTTTAAAGACCACCATAGAAGGAATGTCCACCCCTGCCCCAGCAGTCTGCTTCACTGTCAAACACTTCCTACAGTAAATAAGTTCTTTCCAATGTTAAAGTGGGATCTCATCTAATTTGATTCCACTGCTTCATATTCTAGTATCTGGAGCAGCAGAAAACAAATATGCTTTATCTTCTGCATGACATCTTTTCAGATACTTAGAGATGTTTGTCATGTCACTTCTTAGCCTTCTCTCCTTCATTTTAAACATACGCAGCTCCCTAAGTCATTCTTCATAAGACTTAGGGCCTTTCCACACTAGACTGTTATAGTGCTATTATTCCACTTTCAACCTCCTGTGGAATCCTGAGGTTTACAGATTAGGGAGGGATCTTTAGAATTCTCAGCCATAGAGCTCTTTGCCCTCAGTAAACTACAAACCCCAGAATTCCATGGGATGTTGAAAGTGGAACAATAGCACTAGAACAGTGTAGGGTAGAAAGTTTTCAGACTTTGATCATCTTGGTCAGCATTCTTTTGACACCTTCCAGCTTGTCGATATCCTTCTTGAGCTCTGGTATCCAGAACTGGGCACAGTATTCCAGATGAAGTCTGATGAAAGCGGAACAGAGTGGTGTTATTACTTTCTTGATCTGAACACTGTTGTTACTGCCCTGGCTAGCCCGAGCTTTGGGGATATAAAAGTATCATTGATATCAATAATTCGGCTTCACATATCCCTTCCACGTGTTTGCGAGGCCCCCGGACAAGCACGCATACAGGCTCAGCCGATAATCGCTGTAATATTCTGAGACAATACAGGCAGGCCAGAAACAGCTGACTCGCCGCTTTAGGAGACCTCAAGGCAAGTACCTCCATTAGGTATGCACGCAACTCTCAAAAGATCCTCTGCCTCGCGCTAGCAGCTTGATGATCAAGCTATATAATGCTTAAAAACTCCGTGTTTGCATACCGGCTACTCTATAGATAAATTCGGCTATAATTCAATCATTCAAATTCTGACCTTTCAGAGGCTTTGTCTCCAACTCCAAATCTATTGTTTTCCCAAAGTCCGACCTAGTGTGCAGTCACAATCCTCCTTATAAAAACCCCTGATTTTGAGCGCTTCCTTGGATTGCTCCCGAGTTCCAGACCGCCTTGCTGCCACATCGCTTGGTGAGCTTCCCCTCAGCTCCACATGCTGAGATACATTGAACCCCAGCTTCGCTCCCCATTTTCTTCCGGGCTTCAGGACAGGTTTTGTATCACCCAAACCAACTATCCCTCTGAAAATCCCGCTATCTTAATCACACCTTTATTTTCCTTAGTTATCTGTGTGCTTGTGTTGCTTACATTGTGTGCCTGTATTTAATAAAGATCATTCATTATTTTCCTACTGGTCTGCTTCTTGACTTGGCCTGACCCCGCAGACACTGGGTTACAAGATCCTGCTAAGTTACCCTGCCTCTCGTTTTGCCAACTTGTGCTCTGAACTAATTTCCCCAACTTGTATAATTTTGATAGCAATTTGATGTCCCTCCCGGGACCCCCAGAAAACAGGGTAACACTGTGTTCCTATTGATGCATGGGCTTTTTTTGGCTGCCACATCACACATACTTATTGATTCATGTTCAGTCTGTAGTTTATTAAGACCTGTAGATTATTTTCACATGGGCTGGTTTTAATTCAAACTTCACCCACCCTATATTTCTGTATTTCATTTTTCTCGCATAACTGTAATATCTCTGATTTATCCCTGCTGAAATTCATTTTGTTAATATTGCCCCATGATTCTAGTCTGTCAAGGTCATTTTGACAGCTAATGCCTCTGCTCTCTCTCTGGGGTATTAGCTCCCCCTCCTAATTTAGAGTCATCTGAAAATGTAATAAGCTTGCCTTATATTCCGTTATCTAAATCATTTATAGAGATGATGAACAAAACTGGGCTCAGGAAAGAACTTTGAGGCATCGACTCCCCTCCAAGATGAAGAACAACCATTGATGAAGACTGTCTGGTCCACAGTTCACCAGCTTGCCTGCAAGAACATTATGAGGACCTTGTCAAAACCCTTGCTGCAATCAAAGATATACTGCTTTCACAGCACTTCCCTGATCTACCAAGCTTGTAAGCCTATTTTTTTTAAAAAAGAAAGAGGTAAGATTATTCTGGCATGTGTAAAATGCATCTTCCCTGCAACACCTCTCATCTCTAGAGCTAAGATCAATATTTACATAGGTTTTGGTCCATTAACTTCCATGTTAAGGAGTGTCTGGTGACCCTTAGAAATGGGTGGGTGACCTAGGTTCGAATCCACAGCAGTCTAAAGTTTGAACTGGGCAAGTATCATAATGGAATTATTGCAACACATAATAAATTTCTTCTGCACATGCTTATCTTCATTTTCCCCTCTACTAGTGAAGAGGCCTTCCTCATTGTACTGTGGGGAAGTATCTTAAGTCATAAAACATTTTGAAGGCTAAAAACACTTTAGAAATTACTGAGAGTAACTTCTCCATAATACTATACTAATATATTTGCTTTGGTTCTGTTGGCTTTTACTAGAACTATAAAGCAACTTGGAGAACACTGGCTATATGAGATAATAAAACAGCCCCTGTTAAGAAAATTGAGATAAGTCAGCCTGGATTTTTTTATATTTTTATTTTCGTTTATTTGTAACCATGTTTCCTTCAATACTGACTTGCACCAGGGCTGTAGACAATGTAGATAGATATCTGATGGAGTGGAACCAGATCATTTGCATGTCAAGAGGGTAAGAGCACAGTGAATACCAACCCTATTAAACTTGTACTTACACATGTTAGGAAGACTTCCAGCTGTCTCCATGGTTTTACTGTTCTCCATCCATTATACTACAATGAGCTGTCATCATAGCGATACTGTTCTCCATCCATATCCACTTACAGATATTGATTTCTGTCTCCTTGTCCATCTGTCCACACAGCTTCCTTTTCTCTTATCTTTCTCTTCGTCAGTACTAGCAGCTGATTCTTTATTTGGTGGAACCAGTAGCTAGGGATGTTTGAGGAATTTAATCTTTGTAAATTCTGATCTGCACCTCATGAATATAACAACTTAGGTTTTTACTGCCACTTCTATTGAATGTTCTCACAGAATTCTTACTTTGTAAGATGTATTGAAATATGGTATAAAATGCATATTCTGAAAGAGAATATGATCAAACTACAGAATTTGATGCAGAATTCTAAAAAGTGGCAGATTAATGTAGAAACAGTATAACCTTATGAATTGTGAAAATGTGAAATTGACATAGACTCTGCAATTAACATGCTGACAAAGGTCCTATTTGAAGCAAGCAAATTGTAAAATTCTGTCAGTATACTTATGCTGAAGATCCCAGAAGTCAAAGCAAAGGAAAAATAGTTAAGAAACAAGACAAAAGCAGCCGACCAGGGGTGACATAAGGGAGCCTGGGAGTAGGATTAAGCTCATATAGCATCTGGCAGCCATTGCATTATTTGTCAAAATTTTTGCTTAAAGAGGTACTGGATTCCTCCTTTCACCATTTCGTAAAAAGTAATGACACTTGCATAATGTATGGTTATTCAGCATAAGGCACCATAAAGATTCTGGACACTGTGTGCCACATTCAAGATACAGTCTGAGAACCTGAAAGAATTGTGAGCCAAACCCTCCTCAGTCTCCAAAATATATTTTTTTATTTCTTTCCCACTCCTGCCTCCACTCCCCATCCTCCCACTCCTTCTCCAAACAAATAGATTTCTCCTCAGATCAATGTATCTTTCTAAATCGAAGAGTAGTTTCCGTGGAACCAATAAATTTCTTTAAAAGAATGCATTTTTATTACAGCTTATTTTTGTTCAAACCAATATATTTTTTGACAACCGAATATAAATGATCCAGACAATGTTATACATTTATTCCAAACTATATACTTTCACATGGCAAAAAAGTTTTGTGTATGTATACAAACATATTTTGATTTGAATCACTCCTTTCTTGTAAAATCAGAGGATTTCACCCCTTTTTGCTTGCTTGGGATAGGGAAAGTCACACAGTTCTTTCTTCAATAAAAACTATACTGTTGAGGCAGGAGATGCAAGAAAGGTTTTGAAATGAGTCACTTTGATGTTATCACCTGAAAAGAGTCATTTATAAGAGTATAACACACACCTGTTAGCATTCAGCATATTTGTGAACCTGAGTCCTAATGTTATAATGTTAACTACAGGACAACACAGCCAGATATACACAGGCTGCACAACAATAGCAATTTTGGGAGTTACTTCCTTTTTTCTTGAGTCTCTTTTCCAATGATCTGACACTACAGTTGCAATCATATCATAAAGGAATGTTTGTTCTTTATTAGTGGTGGGAACCTACTAAACACAGGCAGTATATCAACAGTGTGCAAAGAAATGGTAAAAGGACATCTAGTGGTTCTGCAGATGAACTGACATAAAACATATTTTGTAACTTTTGATCCCTTTGAACAAAGCCAGTTTCTTTTCTGTTCCATTTAAAGTAGGCAAGAGACAGCTGCCTTCCCTTTCCACCATGACTTTTACATGCATTGTGGAAGAGGTCAAAGTCAGATAGGTGAAAAAGACACCAGCAGCATGGGACTGCTCACGCATGCATTCAATCAAGGCATAAGGGATTTGAGAGAATGCATTAACTGGTTTTACCCCTTTCATTCTAGTGTGAGTGTTGCTTGCCATGCCTCCTAATAAATGCACTTTTAGCATTAGTGAAAATTATATCCTATGTATGTGTACCTAATGTAACTTACATGGTCAGAGTCTCCACCTGGGTGAAGTAGCTTGTATGTATGTACGTTTGTATGTATGTGAATAGGGCTCCTTTCTTCCACATGCTCTCACAGTTCCATCAGAACAACTGGAATGGTTTTGTGAGGACTAGAAAGATGGGCTACTGAAGATCTCCTTCCATTTACAATGTCTACTCATTGAAAGGGAGGGTCTGATGTAACTGTTAGTAGGCCATACACCCCCATGTTTTGATACAGTTTAATTGGCAAAATTAATTAATTGGTATAAATGTAAATTATACTCTGCTATGGCTGCATGGCCATGCTAGCTAAGAGGAAAAGCTGGCTGAACACATGAACTGCAAAACCGTATATGGAAAGACCTCAAGACATAGCCAAGTCGTAGTCAGGATATCACCAGAAAAATCCAGTGATAATGAACTTACAGTTAGCCTTCAACAACTCAACTCTTGGAGACAATAACACCTGTGATGTTCTCACAGGATGCCTAATTGTCTTAGTCCCTCTTCCTCTGACCAACAAACTTCTCTTTTGTCCCCACACCCATCCAGCAATTAAGGAACTATCAAGGCTACCATTAGCCCATTGTCAGATAACACTAAGGCCATTAATTCAATCCAGACCCCATTGTCCACTCTGAACACCATTTATTCTGCCAGACAGCCATTAGCACCTTCACCCTCCAGGCAGAAAATGAGTATTTAAACCCCAGTTTCTGACTAGCCAATTCACATTACACCAGTTGCTGTTGATCACTCTTCTGCTCTGATTCCTGTTTGTGTACTGTCCTTAGACTCCTAGTCTAAGCCACATCGCTCTTCGCTTCTCTACTGGATTGGTAAATATCACCCACTTTGCCCTGAAAATCTCACTATCCAAAACTTTCCTCCCTTTTCCTTCAGTTAGCTTTCTGTGACTGTGTGATTGTGTGGATCTTGTGTGTGTGTGATTGCAATTCACCCAGTAAAACAAATAAGCTTACTTTGAATCTCTGGCTGGTTCTTCCCTGCACTAGTACTGGTAGGCATACAGGTAAAAGATCTTGTAAGGTTACCCCCTGCTGCAGGCCTTCTCTTTGAGGTAATATTCCTCACCATTTCATGGAAGCACTGGCATCACAGGTGGACCCTAGAGTCACCCACATTTTGGGGTAACAAGATTGGTGAAGAATGCAGGCAACACCACTCCCCGAAATAATGGTAAATTGCCTAAGAGCTTCTTTAATATGATGGATGATTTAAGCCTCTTTGATGCCTGGAGATATAAAAATGGACAATTGGATGGACATATGTTCTATTCAGATAGACATAAGTCAATGTCCAGAATTGATATGATGCTGGTATCTAAGCAATTACTGTTGAAGACTACAGACATAGACATTCTTCCAAATTTGTGTTCAGATCACAATCCGCTATTGTTAAAGATGAATATTAAGGACAGGGAAAGAACATGGAGACTGAATGAAGAGGTTTTGAGTAAAGAGAAATACATAATTGAAGCAAAAAAGGAGATAACTCACTATTTTAGTGAAAATATGACACCTGAATTGCCGATGAAAACTATATGGGATGCGAGTAAAGCCATGATGCGAGGTAATTTTATCATATGGTCCGCAAAGATTAAAATAGAAAGGAGACATGTTGAGCTGCAAATTTTGACAAAGATGAAGGAAGTGGAGAAACAGATGAGAAAGGACCCTTCACATGAGAAGTTAAGACTTCAGATGAAGGTATGGCAAGCTGAATTGAATCAACTTAATTTGAATGAAATAGAACAGCAAATACAAAGAATAAGATATAACTATTTCGAGTAAGCAAATAAACCTTCAAAGCTTTTGTCTAATTTGCTGCATAGAAGACGGATCAGGAACATCATATCAGAGATTAAAAATGGTGAGGAAAGAGTTACCAAACAAGAGGGAATAAAACAGGCATTCCATAAATATTATGAAAAGTTGATGAGTAAGATTTCAAAAATGAAAAAGCAATATGAATTGGAAGAATACTTGGAAAGAACAAATAAAATGAGATTTACTGAGGAACATAGAGCGATTTTGAACAAATCCATTTCAATGATGGAATTAGTGGAAGCAATCAGGAATTTGAAGAATGACAAATCTCCAGGACCAGACGGCTTTACTGCAAAATATTACAAGATGTTGTAACATGAGATCTCAATTCCATTGCAAAGTACAATAAATGAGATAACAAAAGAAGGTGTACCAGACACTTGGAGAGAGGCAAATGTGGTGCTGATTCCTAAAGAAGGTAGAGATCTAACTGATGTAAAGAATTATAGACCAATCTCACTTTTGAATACAGATTACAAGATTTTTGCTTCAATCCTGCTGACGAGACTTAAAAAGGTTTTGTCTGAACTTATTGATGAAGACCAGAATGGTTTTATACTGAAAAGATACTTGAGAAACAACATCAGAACGGTCTTAAATATAATTGAATATTATGAAAAGCATAATGCAAGGAAAATGGCCATGATCTTCGTAGACACAGAGAAAGCTTTTGATATGATCAGTTGGCCATTCATGAAGACAGCAGTTAAGCAAATGCAAGCTGGAAATAAATTCGTGTCGTGGATTGAAGCGATATGCAATCAGCAAAGAGCTCGATTGGTCATTAATGGGGAAAGAACAAAGCAGACAGAATTGAACAGAGGAACAAGACAGGGATGTCCTTTGTCTCCTCTGTTGTTTATTATGACAATGGAAATACTAAATAACATTATAAGAGAAGACAAAGGTATAAGAGGACTTCAAATCAAGAAATATCAGTATAAACTTAAAGCTTTCGCTGATGATGTGGTACTATTTCTTGAGGATCCAAAGAGTAGTATTAAAGACTTGATTGGAATAATTCAAGAATATGGAGAATTCTCTGGATTTAAAGTTAACAAAGAAAAAACAGTACTACTAATGAAAAATATGATAGAGAAAGAAGAGAAGGAATTGGCATCCATAACCGGATTTAACAAAGCACAGAAAGCAAAGTATCTAGGTGTCTGGGTAGCCAAAAGAAATAATGAGCTATTTCAAAATAACTATGAGAAAAAATGGAAAGAAATAACAAAAGATTTGGAAAGGTGGACTTCTATGAATTTGTCAATGATGGGGAGGATAGCGGCAATAAAAATGAACATCTCTCCAAAGATGAACTTTCTGTTTCAAAACCTTCCCATTACAACAAACAGTAAGCCTTTCATACAGTGGAAGAAAGATTTGACTAAATTCATATGGCAAGAGAAAAAGCCAAGGATAAAATTGAGCATTAAGACAGATCAAACATCTAGAGGAGGAATGGGGCTACCAGATTTTCAGATATATTACAGAGCTGCGGCATTCATATGGATAAAAGATTGGATTGATCTACAAGATACAAGAATGCTAGCACTGGAAGGAGCGGACTTGAGGATGGGTTGGCATGCCTATATGTTTTATGACACAGCAAAAATTGACAAAGACTTTATGCACCATTATGTCAGAAAATCGCTTCTGAAAATATGGAATGAATATAAGAGTAAAAACATAAGGCAGCTACCCATGTGGGTATCCCCTCAGGAAGCTTTCTTTGGAAGATAGAGTGAAACAGAGAGATGGCTGCGATATGAAGATATATTAGAGAAATCTATGACAAATGATCTTAAGATTAAATCAAGAGAAAAACTTGAACAGGAGGGAATATCATTAAGTTGGTTTCCCTCTAGACAGTTAAATGAAAGATTCCAGATGGACCTGAAAACATATGGAATAGAACCTAAAGAGAAGACAGGGGTGATCAAATGATTGTTTGATAACCCACCCCACCTATTAGCTTATATATATCATGAAATCTTATTACACGAAAGGCAGGAGGAAACGGTTAAGTCAGCAATGATTTTGTGGGCTCAGAATATTGGACATTCAATTCAATTAGAAGCATGGGAGCAGAATTGGAAAAAGACACAAAAATTTACAATGGCTCGGAACTTAAAAGAGAACTATTTCAAATTGTTTCATAGATGGTACATGACACTAGACAAATTAAAAAAGATTTATAATACAGGTATGGGAATATGTTGGAAATGTCAGAAAGAGGTTGGAACATTATTTCATATGTGGTGGTCATGTCCTAAGGCAAAGAAATATTGGAGTGAAATACACAAAAAGATATGTGAGGTATTGAAGGTTCAATTTGCTAAAATACCAGAATTGTATTTGTTAAACATGACAAATGTAATTGAGAATACTGATATAAAGAGACACTGGAGAATAATACTTTATATGATAACGACAGCCTGAATACAATATGCTAAATTGTGGGAAACTCAGCAAATATCTATGGTTGAACAATGGTGGGGAACATTTATTCAAAACAGAAACGCGGACATAGTCTCTCAGAGACTAAAGGGGAAATTGGACGAGGGGATAAAAACAAAATGGCAAATTGTAATGGGTAATTGCTGGGAATTGCCAATGGAAATTACTAATTCATGAGTATGATAATATGTGAAGGGGCGACAGTCATATATCATGGAGCTGAAATATGAAGAGGGAAATGTATGAACTAACATGTAAGATTAACAGTGAATAGTGGTACATTAATGTAACAGTTAAAGGAAATATTGAAAATGAAATCTAGATCAGTGTGGAAGATCAAAAAATATTTCATGTAAAATTACAATTATAATGTGTTTTTTATTTGTGAAATTTAATAAAATTAATAATAATTAAAAAAAGAATGCAGGCAACACCCTGCACTCCTGTCTCATGAGGTCAACACATGCAGTTCGGGAAAGCAGATGAAGGGAAACCTCTAGGGATTCCAGCTGAATTCTCTTAGGAACATGTGTGAGTGCAAATCTGTGTAATTGAGCCATAAGGGCTGCAGTAAGTTAGGAATCTGTTCCTCTTTTCTGTCTTGGTCCATGTCTAGCAGCTGCACCTATATGGCCACAAGTTTGGTTCACTGTCCATGAGTTGCTGTAGAACTCAAGGGCTAGGCACGTTACTGTCTCAGAAATCACTCCCCACCTTTGGGTCTACTGTCCAAAGAGTTAGGAAACAAAGTTAGAAACACACACACCACAAAATCCTAGCAGTTACAGTTATGGAAGGTACCTCATAACATCACTTTGTGTGGGCTGTGTGTCACTTCTTGTTAGGTCAGTGAGCCCTTTAGTTTCACAGCTATGAAAGTCAGTAGAGTAGGTAGGATGCCCCAAGTCCCCTTGTGTTGAATCTTCACAGGGTAGCTCCCTGAGAGATTTAGGGTTAGTGTGTTGTGTGTGGCAGTAACCAATAATTGGAATGGTTAGCACATTGTGTGTGGTGGCAACTGATAGTTTGTGTGTGGTGACAACTGGCTCAAGGTTTAAATACTTTGCCTGGATTAGGAGAAGGTGCCCCTCAGTCCAAAAAAGCAGCAGTAAGGCAGAACTCAGATAGGACCCGGATCCCTCATTCCCTTTTGCTCAGCCAAACAGCAGCAAATTCCTCAGTGTTCGTTCTCCCCCTTGGCAGCTCTGGTCAGTACAGACTCTAGGGATTTCCCCAAAGGATCTTGGTGGTCTCCCTAGCTGTCAGCCAGCCAAGGTGCCCACCATTAGTATGGGAATTAGAGTTATAGATTAGAGTCATTGAAGTAGATGTGTTACCCTGATTTCTGGGGTCCCATGGGGGACACTTCAATGTGCTCCAAATAATGGGGAATGGGAATTAGCCAGAGCACAAGCTGTAGCACTACGAGAGGCAGGATAACCCAGCAAGATCTTTAAACCCAATTTTTACAGGGTCAGGCCAAGCCAAAAACCAAGCAGAATTGTCTAATAAATGATTTTATAGAGGGGAATTCAGTCATGCATGCACACAAGATACACACAATCATACATTCACACAAGAGCTAGCTGAAAGAGAAAGGGAGGAAAAATTATAGAGAGGCTGAGGGATTTGGGGGGATTTATAAGTACCAGTCCAGAAGAGTAGTGAAGAGCAGAAATGTATTTTGGCTTAGGTAGGACCTAAGGACAGTTCTCATTCAGGAGCCAGACGGACAGAGTGACGAGTAGATCTTCAAGAGACTGCACTGGGCCTCCTCAAATCAGGGGTATTTGTACCCTGAAAATGACTTGTGGCTGTGAAGGTTCCAGATGCAAGACAAAGGGAACCTGCTGTGGACAACGAGTCTTTCGCCTGTTGATGGGCTTAATGCTTTGATCGACAAAGACATGTTGAATGTTATAATAGCTGTCTATTGTGGGTGCTGTGAGGACAGAGGAAAGAATCCAGGTGTACAAGGGATGGATATCTATCAATCAGTGTCCTGGTGGGCTCTTCACAGTTGGATTGTCTGGAAAATTCCAGCTTCTATTTAAGCCTATTATCCACAGAAATGGTGTGTATTTGCTTGACAGATGACTCAGTCTTACCTGGAGGAATTTTGGAGTTGACCTATGCTTCTCACAATTACAGTCAAATTCTTTCCCTCGCTCGGTTTGACCTCTCCATCACCTTTCAGGCTTGGATTTGATATCAGAGCCAATAAAATGTGTTGCCAATTACATATGATGCCAATTAGGTATGGTGCCCATCCAAATCATGCTGATATTGGGGACCCCCAAAGCGGGGCTGCTAGGCTGATACCAGCCCTGGGAACGCAGCTGCAGGAAGATAACAGAGCTTCAGCTAGAGAGGAATGTGTGGTAGGGTCTGGGATCTTAACGGCTTGTTCTCTTCTATTTTGTCAGTCTGAGCTCTAAGGTCTACTGAGTGTACTACAGTTCCAAATAAAGTATGCTTTGCTAAGAAGCTATGAGACTGTGGTTCCTTGAGTCTTAACAGAGAGCTCAGACTGACAGTTTATACTTTAAAGCCACCACCACCTTGAGAATGTCTCAAGAGGGACAAGGTGACAAAGCTGAAAAGGCAGTGGAAGCGTCAACAGCACTAACTCCATCGTATGGCCCCAGACAGAGGTAGAGAGGCTGCCCGATACTTCACCTGAGGTGGGGAGGACCTGACCCTGGTGTGAAGAAACTAAATGAGAAAGATGACAGCAGGCTACCAGATGGGAAACTAGGGCCAGCAATGCCATAGCCTGGGAATTGCTGAAGGACAAGAATGACGAGGTGGCAAGTTTGAAAAAATAGATAACTGTGCTGCGCACTGCACTGAGAGAACAGTTCACCCTGAATCTACCACATGCCGTGGTGCCAAGGCAGGCAACGGCAGGGCAGGGACCTACAGCTGGAACCAGTGACCAGGCTGCTGTTGCTGGCCAGCATCAACCAGTGGTGCAAGCAGAGAGAGGGCCAGTGTGTGAGTGGTTGGGGCAATGACCTTTTCATGAACTGAAGGCATCGAAGGGGAGACTCTTATTTTCTGAATGTGGTCTCCAATGACATGGTCAACTTTGGGAACAGTTTCCCTGACAACCCTGCCAGGGTGAGCTACATCAGCCAGTGACCTTATGGGGAGGCAGCAGAGTGGGTGGTCTCCCTCTACAACACCAGAGCTCCACAGATGGCAGATTTTGACATGTTTTTGACCAGTCTCTGCAAAAGATTTGAGGACCCCTTCCTGCAGGAACATGCTTGTAACCTACTGAGGAAGCTTTGACAGGAAGAGGGTCACTGGCTGACAATGCATGTGATTTCCGTCGCCTGGCTGCAAAGACTCTGGAGTGGTCTGAGACAATGAGGATTGAATTTTTTAAGGAGAGGATGCAGCCTGATATTTTGGATTGTTGCCTGGCCCAAGGGCAACCTGCATCCCTCCTGGGATGGATGCGGCTGGCCAGTGAAGTGGATATGTGGAGAGAGAGCATCCTGCATGTTCATAAGTTGCAAACCGGCCCCAAGAGAAAGATACTAGGAAGAAAGTGAGGCACTTCACTGAGTGAGCAAGAGAGATGACATCAATTCTGTGATGGGAGCTACCAGAAATGTGGAGAAAAGGGGCATCTTGCTGTGGAATGCAAAGGAACCTCTGAAGCAGAGAAAAAAAAACCTCCCAAGTGCCACCCAGCCTGGCCAAGAGGAAAAAGAGAGACCGCTAAATCACAGTCCACCAAACTCCAGGTTCAGTGTACCAGGCCCAGCAGTTCTGGCAGGGTGAGTGAGACGGGGGAGGGACTCAGTTTGGCCTCTTCAGGTGACAAGTGGGACCAGGATCTTCAGATCGCTCCCCGTCACCCCAGTTGACTGTCGCTCCGGTTGTTGAGCAATCCCCTCAGCCCTCTCCATGCTGAGCCCCACTTCTTCGCTGCCTTCTCAGACCCAGGACTTCAGGACAAGGTGCAGTATTACCCCAACAACACCCCTTCAATACTCCCTCTGTCCAATTTCCTCTCTTTTGCTTCTTAATAGCTCTTGGGGATGTGTGTGTGCGAGAGTGCGTTGGTACGTGAGACTTACATTCAATAAAATCATTTATTGGACATTTGGTTTGGTTTTTGGCTTGGCCTGACCTCGTAAAAACTGGATAAAAGACCCCGCTAGGTTACCCTGCCTCTTGCAGTGCTATTGCTTGTGCTCTGGCTAGTTTCCATTCCCCATCAAGTGGAGCACAGTGAGGTGTCCCCCCAAGGGACCCCCGAAATTAGGGTAACACTTTCCTAGAGGCTAAAGTGTCCCCAGAAGTTGGTCCAGAGGAAGATAATACACAACAACAAGGGCCCAAACCATGGGAACAAATAAAGGAAGACATAGTCAACACACCTACCTTGCAGCAGAGATGCCGTGAAAAGGAAGGCTTGTGTTGCTCAGCCCATTTAAGTAGTAAGTAAGCCCTAATGAAGGAACACCTGTGGCGACAGCAGTCATAGATAAAAGAGGGCTCCAGCTGGCCTATCCTCCCAGGGTGAGCAGCTGGTCTCTTTGGCCCTGAAACCCTGTGCTCTTAGATCTGGTTGTCTTGCAACTCTGCCTGTTTGGACTACGGTTTGGATTTGCCCCTTCGGATTTGTTTGCTCTAGGCCGCCTTTCTGTTTGGACATTCTCTGACTCACCTCATGAGTAGGAGCTGTGCTGCTTGTGAATTACTACCTGCTGTGCCATAGATATGGGAGAAGGGGCACAGTTGGCTTATCAACCGAAGCTGGTAATAAGCACTCCTGACCATTGCATCTATCTGAGTTGACATTTGGAAGAACAGATCCAAGAGCAGTCCCACACTGCAGATAGTCTTTCAGGGGGAGTGTGACCCCATCCAATGCTAGTTGACACACCTCCAACCCCAGATTAGGACCATTAATAAGAAACACCTCTGTCTTGTCTGGTTTCAGTTTCAATTTGTTTTTCTTCATCCAGCCCATTTCATCTTTCAAGTGTTCATTCACAGGAGACACAGTATCCTTAGTGGGAGCTGTTTCTGAAGGCTTGGAGAAATAATATATCTGGCTATCAAGAATGTACTGATAGGACCCTGCCCCATGCCTCCAGATGATCTCTCCCAGTGGTTTCATGTAGATGTTAAAACACATTGGTGATAGAATGGCACCTTGTAGTATGGCAAATAACAGATGTTTTGTTTGTTTTGTTTGTTTTTTGAGGAGCAACTATCCCCAAACCCTCTGGAACCTGCCTGAGAGATAAGATCGGAACAACTGCAACATAGTGCATCCTATTTCCAACTCTGCCAGGCATTCTAGAAGGATACCATGATTGATGGGATCAAACACCACTGAGAAGTCTAAAAGCACCAACAGGGACACACTCCCCCTGTTGATGCTAAGACGGAGATCATCCACTAAGGTGACCAGAGCAATCTCAACTCCATATCCTGCTCTGAAGATGGTTTGAAATGGGTCAAGGAAGTGTGTGCCATCTAAGACCACCTGGAGCAGGAAGGCAACTGTCTTCTCAATCACCTTGCCCAAAAAAGGAATGTTAGAAACTGGTCTATAATTATTGAGGTCCAGGGGATCTACAGAGACTTTTTCAGGAGTGGCCTAACCAATGCCTCTTAAACAAGGTGGAAAGTTCCCCAGCTGAGAAATGCATTAATAATATGTTGTATTTGGAGTCTAATTGCATCTCCTACCTGGATGACCAGCCAAGATGGGCAGGGATCAAGAAAGCAAGTCATCTTCCTTACTTGCCCCAGCAACTTGTCCACATCAGCTGTACTCACCAATTGAAATTGATTCAGTATAATCCCACTGACAATCACTGGACACCTCAATATCAACTTATACTCCAACAATGGCATCTAAATTAGCTCTTATGGGAGAGATTTTATCTGTGAAATGATCATTAAAAGCATCATAACAAGCTACTGAAGGCTCTAAAATTAGGTTTGGGGGGAGGGTACCTGTGTTAGACCTCTCACCAAGCACTGCTTCCTCTTTTCCCTGACTTCTGTATTTTCAGCCCACAAAACTAGTATTTCCTTTTGCTGAGTTGTGTACCCAAGAGACACCACAACACAAATTTCCATAAGGCATTAGTGCTTCTGCATGGTATGGCCCCCAGCTTTGGCTGAAGGGCTCTTATAGCTAATCTCTCTTTAAGTTTCCTCCCTGAAAATACAGGAACCTTATCAACTTTGCTTTGGACTCCAAACCACCCAAAAGATGTTGGCCCAGTCTACCATCCATGCAAGAACAGCCTGCTGCTGATGTACACTGCATCAGCATGCAAGGCGACCACCAATCTGGGCTGGCAGAGCTGTCTGGCAGTGGAATATACTGCCTCAAAGTGTGGTAGAGTCTCCTTCTTTGGAGATGTTTAAGCAGAGGCTGGGTGGCCATCTGTTGAGAATGCTTTGATGGGTGGTCCTGCGTAGTAAGGAGTTGGACTGGTTGGCCCCTGTGGTCTCTTCCAACTCTATGATTCTATGATTCAATCCAGGAAAGCCAAAGATCACTGCTCTACCTCTCTTCACTGCACCCTGATTGTTCCAGATATAAAAGAGGGCATGGAACCCTCACTGTACCTCTCTGAATGTGTAAAGGATTGGTTTAATGAACTCTTTCAGACTCTAGAGGGGAAGAATCTCCTCTCCACCAAAGTCATTGGATTCCTTGAATTCAGAGCTGTGCCATGATTCACCTATGTTGGAATATCCCCACTGCTACTTTTGAAGGAACATTGCACAGTTTATTGCTTCCTTGAATTATTTTGAATATTGCTGTATTTCTGTTTCCCAGTTCCAATTACTGGAGAAGTATTTTGCATTTTGTATTGTATATATGTATGTGTGGATGTTGTTGAATGCTCTTTCCTCTCTTTTTCTCTCTGTGCTCCTTTTTGAGAGTGTTACTGCCCTGACTAGCCCGGGCTTTGGGGGATATAAAAAGATATCTATTGATATCAATAATTCGGCCTCACATACCCATTCCCTTCCACATGCTTGTGAGATCCCCGGACAAGCACGCATACAGGCTCGGCCGATAATCGCCGTAATATTCCGAAACAATACAGGCAGGCCAGAAACAGCCGACTGGCAGCTTTAGGAGACCTCAAGGCAAGTACCTTCATTAGGCATGCACTCAGCTTTCAAAATAATAATAACAATAAAATTTATTTCTATCCCACCTCTCCAGATGGATTGAGGCGGCTAACAACAATAATGCATTAATTACATTAAAAACATACCCAATCCTCCCCACCCACCAACCAAGCTAAAACCAACCCCCTAAAACCCATAACATTATGGGGAGGACTGTTTGACGGTCAGAAGTGTTCAGTTACTAACCTTCAACATGGGAGTGTGTTGCTAGCCATGCATGCCCTTGTGAGTCAGCCCCAAAATGCTGAAGCACCTTTTATTTTCTCAGATGCTGCTACATGACAACCTGGCTCAGGAGTCCCTCATAACAGCCTCGCTCTGGCTGCCCTGGGCTGGTCCCACAGGGTCTCTTCCCCCCACAAAGACCGCTTGCTGGTGGTGGTCCTCCCCCTCCCCCTCCTCCTCCTCTGTGGGAAGTGGTCCATGCTGTCCTGAGGCAGTAAGAGCAGGAGGACAGACCCGGACTGGCGATGTGACTCATTTAGCACCAGCAGAGAACTGGTAGCAAGGACGCTCTGGAACAGGCACAGACAAAGAAGAGGCCCCATGTGTCTCAGAGCGTGGCCAGTGCATATCAAGAAAAGGTCACGTGGGGTAGAGGCACACAGGAGGGGCGGGGAATGGCCACTCCACTGCCCCCTGGGAACGGGCCCACCCCCTGGAGAGTCCTCCTCCTTGCTGTCGTAAGCGCTCTCGCTGGCCTGGGAGGGGAGCAGGCGCCAGAGACCTGGGTTCACGTAGTAGCGCAGGAGAGTCTCTGCCTTCTGGAAGGACCTGGCCAGCGCCGCCAGTGAGCTGGAGCCAGCCTCCGCGGACTCCGTGGGCTCCCCGGGCTCCCCAGCGTCCGCAGGCCTGGCCCCTTTCCTGGGCCCCATCAGGGACCCCAGAGGCACCAGGAAGGACCCCGAGGCCTGGGAGAGGCGGGACATGAGGAGGGCAAAGACGGCGTTCAGGCCCACGGCCTTGGCCCCGACCACCTGGCGAGGGTGTTGCGAGCAGGGGAACGGGCACAGGAATGGGCGGGCCCCCTGGGAGCAGCCTCTCCCTGTCCCCGGGGCGCAAGGACCAGCCCAGGAGGGAGCCGGCGGTGGGGCTCGGTTTCGCCTCCTCGTGGGGAAGCCAGTTGCCCCAAGGGGCCCTCGGGAGACACCTCTGCGAGGCTTCTCCAGAACGGGGCGGGCCTGGCCGAGGTCAGCGCCGTTGGGACTCCCTAGGAAGCCTCAACACGCGAGTCCCGGACCATTAACACATGCAGCCAGAAGCAGGGAAAAGATCCTCTGCCCCGTGATGGCAGCTTGAAGATTCACTCACATACTCCATGTTTGCATACCGGCTATCCTATTGACAATTTGGCTATAACTCAATCATTCAAATTCTGACCTTTCGGAGGCTTTGTCTCCAGCCCCAAATCTATTGTTTTCCCCAAGTCCGAACTAGTCTGCGGTAACAATTCTCCTTATAAAAACCCCTGACTTTGAGCACTTCTTTGGATCGCTCTTGGTTTCCATCCCGCCTTGCTGTCGCTTTGTCCAGCGAGCCTTCCCCTCAGCTCCACGTGCTGAGGTCCACGTTCCTCATCTTCTCCGCTTCCAACCGGGCTTCAGGACAGGTGAAGTATCACCCAAACCAACAACTCCTCTAAAAACCCCTCTATCCCACTCCAACCTTTATTTCTTTAGTTATCTTGTGTGAGTGTGCCGCATACACTGTTTTGATTGTGTTTTAATAAAACATCATTTATTATTTCAACTTCTGTGTGCTCCTTGACTCGGCCTGACCCCATAGACATAGGGTTCAAGATCCTGCTAAGGTACCCTGCCTCTCGTAACGCCAAAGCAGTGCTCAAAGCTAATCTTCCCCACCTACTGTTGAACACATTTTGGTGTCCCTCACGGGACCCCCAGTAAACAGGGTAACAAGAGACAAGCATTTTTGTTAAATTTCCACACAGCTAAGTGATTAGCTGACAAAACTGACAGAAGTAAGATAGCTCCTCACCCTATGCCTCCTTCCTATATGTTTTATTCCTTGTCACCCCATGTTCCTAGCATATTAGCTTTATGTCAGGCCCTTTCAATCCTAATGATGTCATGACAATGTTTCCCTTGCAGATTCTAGTCTAAAACAGTGAAGACTGTCTTGATTTGTGGTCACAGTTTCCTTTACTGAGCAGAAAGCCAAGCCTGTAACAGCCACTTTGGCCCCCACTTGGGACTACTGGCCATATTTAACCCAAGTTTTGTTGTGTGGTTACATCGTTTCCTGAGTTGGTCAGAAATATACAATTTTTGCACAGTTCTTGTCTATCTGATCATCATTCAGTCCCAATAGGGAGAGCTTTAGTTTCTTTTGAATTTTTGTATTCAAAATATACTCCGTCAGTTGATTTATCTGCATCCAACATTTCTTTGCTTCTTCACAGGTCTAAGACATATTTTAAAATGTTTGTTCTGTCTGTTTACACTTCAACAATTATTTGAAGATCCTTTATACATTTTACACAATTTTTCTGGAGTTAAATACCGCCTATATATCATCTTAAAAAAGCCATCTTTCAATTAATAACTGAAAGTAAATTTTAGATCTTTTATCCGTATTTTCCCCATTATTCCGAGAGCCAAACTAGCTACCGAAGGCATTTTTCCAAGTCGTATGTTCCACAATGAGGCTATACTACCTCTAGTTTCAAGAGTAAAATGGCTGCAGCTGAACGCAGGAAGTTTAAAGGGGCATGTCACAGAAATACAAAACCAGACTATGGAATACAAACACAAGGACAATTTTTTAGCTCCCTCTGTGCTAGAGCAACAGGCAACTCCCAAAAGCCTGGATCTGCTGTTGAATTGTAACTTGTCTACGAGTAAAAGATGCCAGTCTTATACAGGGTTTAAGTGACTCTCTGGACAAAGAAGTTTTTTCCAACTCAGCCCCATTGTCATCTAAAGAGATCATCCTTATGGAAGGAGCCCCCCAGAGAACGTGTCAAGCGTTGAGTGCCGAGTGTCCTTCCAAAATAGAGCTGGATCCATATCCTGTTAGAATACCACCTTACGAACTATATAGTGAGGCGGTAGGGAAAACATGGGCCCAGGAGTTGGCTGAGTTAGTCCAAAGAACAGGCTCAACCCCTGCGAAGGCTCTGAATAGATGTGGCCCTATATCGGGTAGAACAGAGTCTAGACAAAGTAGCAGTTTGGGGAATAATGGTTGTATTTATATTGAACACTCGGGTCAATTGAACGAAATCACATTAGACTGACTAAGTGAGTGCACTGGGCACAAGAGTAATATCCGTTTCTTGACCTGGAATATAGCAGGATGGAGAAATAGAGTTTCCAATGACAACTTGATTGATTTCCTGACTAAATTTCATATAATAGCACTTCAAGAAACATGGCTCACTGCAGCAGATGAGCAGGTAAATCTACCAGGATTTAAATCCTGGTCCAGGACAGTGAGAAAAGATAAAAATAAAGGGAGGGCTTCAGGGGGCTTGAGTGTACTAGTGAATGAGACCCTGGGTTGGCAGAGTGAGGAGTTAACCTTGGATTCAGCTCCCATTATTCCATCAGAATAACATGGCTCCATTTTGAGCCCATTTAATCATATATTCCTTTATTTGTACCTCTTCCAGCTCTATAATCAACAGCAGTTTGCACATTTTAGCTAGTAAATGTTCATTATCCTTTCACAATTGCTCTTCAAATTAAGATTTCAGAACCTCAAAACCAAACAAATATTTACCCATTTTATAACATTTGGTTGTCCATAAGCAAACCATCTACTATCAAAAACACTCTGAATCAATTGTTTTCACTTGCAATTGATCTTTGTCTACTTGTATTATGTCTCTGTATGGTAGCCATGTATGTTTAAAAGTTGTTTCTTGGGAAAATAAAGCTTCATGTGGTAAAGTTCACAAAGGCTTTTTAGGATAAAGTTGCATTTTTTAAAATCTATCTACTGGACTTAAAAAAGCAAGCTTTATAAAATGATTATCAAAATTTACATTTGCTCCGATCATATCATACCATAAAAATTCATGCCATCCAAATTTTATGCCATAGAATCATACAATAATAGAGTTGGAAGAGATCACAAGGGTCATCCAGTCCAACCCTCTGCCATGCAAGAACATACATCAAAGCATTACCAACAGATGGCCTTCTAGCCTCTGTTTAAAAACCTCCAAATAGGAGACTCCACCACACTCTGAGCCAGCATTTTCCACTGCAAAATAGCTATGAACATCAGGAAGTTCTTCCTGAGATGGACTCTCTTTTCCTGTAGTTTAAATGCATTGCTCCTTGTCCTAGTCTCTGGAGCAGTGGAAAACAAGCCTGTTCCCTCTTTGATATGACATCCTTTCAAATATTCAAACATGGCTATCATGTCCCCTCTTAACCTTCTCCTTTGGAAATTAAACATACTCAGCTCCCTAAGCTGCTCCTTATAGGGCATAGCTTCCAGACCCTTCACCATTTTCGTCACCTTCCTCTGGGCATGTTCCAGCTTGTCAATATTCTTCTTGAAATGAGGTGCCCAGAACTGGACCCAGTATTCCAGATGAGGTCTCACCAAAGCAGAATAGAGCAGTGCTATTACTTTCCCCAATCTAGATATGATGCTCCTATTGATGCAACCAAGAATTGTGTTTGCTTTCTTGGCTGTGGCCTAACACTGTTGACTCTTGTTCAGCTTGTGGTCTACTAAGATTCCTAGATCCCTTTCACATATACGGTTGTCCAGTCGGCTGTCTCCCATCTTTTATTTGTACATTTCATTTTCCTGCCCAAGTGTAGAACATTACATTTCTCCCTGCTGAAATTCATTTTGTTAGCTTTGGCCCAGCTTTCCAGTCTGCTTAAGGTCATTCTGAATTTTGATCCTGTTCTCGGGTGTATTAGCAACCCCTCCCAATTTGGCTTCATCTGCAAATTTGATCAGCATGCCCTCTATTCCTTTGTCCAAATCATTGATAAGGATGTTGACTAGCATTGGGCCCGGTGAGTGAGCATCCTTTGGGTTGGGTCAATCAACCAATTACAAATCCACAGTAGCACTGTCTAGCTGACATTTTACTAGCTTCTATGAAAGAATATCATGGGGAACTTTGTCAAAGGCCTTACTGAATTGAAGATATGAAACATGCACAGCATTCCCTCCATCTATCAAGCTTATAACTCTATCATAAAAAGAGATGTTTGGCATGACTTGTGTTTGAGAAATCCATGTGACTTTTAGTGATCACGGCATTGCTTTCTAAATGATTGCAAACTGTCTGTTTAATGATCTGCTCTGGAATCTTTCTCAGTGTTAGCATCAGGCTGACTGGGCAATAATTTTTTGAGTCCTCTTTTTTTTCTTTTTTGAAGATAGAGATATTTGCCCTCCTCCAGTCTGCTGGGACTTCTCCTGTTCTTCAAGAATTCTCATAGATTAATGTCAGCAGTTCTGAAATTACTCCTGCCAGTTCTTTTAATACCCTTGGATATAGTTCATCTGGCTCTGGAGACTTGAATTTATTTAGAGTAGCCAGGTATTCCTTTACTACTGCTTTACCTATACTGTGTTGAGTTTCCACTACTTCCCCAACTGTTTTCCACCCCTGAGGTTGAGTACTTTTTTCCTTTTGAGAGAAAACTGATGCAAAGAAGGTGTTGAGTAGTTCTGCCTTTTCTCTACCCCCTGTTAATACTTGGCCATCTTCTCCATGCAACAACCCTATCATTTCCTTGCTTTTCCTTTTGCTGTGGACATATCTTTCAAAAACCCTTTTTAAATTGTTTTTAATCTTTCTGGCAAACCTGAGTTCCTTCTGCGCTTTAGCTTTTCTGACCTCCCCCCTACACATCCTGGCTATTTGTTTGACTTCCTCTTTGGTGAGTTCCCCATTCTTCCATTTCTTCTACATGTTTCTTTTAACATTTAGCTCAGTTGAGAGTTCTTTAGTCACCTATTCTCATATCTTTAGAGACCTCCATTTTTTTCCTCCTTGATGGACCAGTTTTGAATTGTGCCTTCATTATCTCACTTTTAACTACTGTATTTCCATTATTACTGTTACTACTACTACTACTACTACTACTACTACTACTATTATTATTATTATTATTATTTGGTTCTACTTGGTGAACTTAAAATTATTGGATTTTGCCTTTTCTCCCTGGATTTATATTGGACTTTGCTACTGGACTATCCGTTTTAAAAGTTTTTTAAAAAACTATTTTATTATCTTTTCCTTACTCCATTTTTACACTGGAGTAGACTTAGAAATATTATATTGACTTCAGGACAAAAGAAGGATAGAATGACTTGGAGGAAGGACTCTATAGAGGAAGCTAAAGTTCCTGATTACTTTGCAAGATTTATGGTAGAACTTAGTCACAAGATAGACACACTTAATAACAAGATGGAGTGAAATACACAAGAGCTCAAGCAAGAAGTACAACAGGTGAAGTTAAGAAGATTCAACAGATGCTACAAAAGACAACTATAGCAATACAAGGAAACAAAAAGTCAATAGGGACATTGGCTCATAAGACTCAAGAACTGGAGAAGAAGACTACAGAGACAGAAGAAAAGACTTTACAAGTGGAAGTAAAGGCACAACAAGAATTAAAAAAGACACTTGGATAAGATGGTGTAAATGGAGTTTAGAGAAAAAGAAAATTATCTGGAGATAAGAGGTTTATTGGCAACAAAAGATGAGAATTTACAATTAAAAATAATTGAAAATCTATCCAAATTCCTTGAAGTAGATGAGGACATTGTGGAATTAAAAGTTACAGCTATTTATCTTCTGAATTTAGCATATGCCAGAAGAATGAATGTACCCAGAGATGTGATCCAATTTTCATCTAGAAAATGGAGAAAGAGAGTATTGGAACTGTACCACAGGACATCACGGAATATACAAGGGACTCAATTAGTATTACTGAAGAAGATGCCTGTTAGACTTTTAAGGAAAAGGAACATGTATAACCCCTTGGTGAATATGCTTAGAAGGAAAAATATCCCTTTCACATGGGATCATTTGGAAGGTGTGATTTTCATATACAGAAATAAGTGATTTCAACTAAACTCAGCTGAGAAAATGAATGATTTTATGAGAAGATACAAGGAAGAATTTCAAGAAGAGGAGGTCAGGGAATCAAGTAAAATATCAAAATCAGAAGATGACTCTGAAAAGAAAGCCTCAGATACAGAGACAGATTTTCCAAGAGATACAGAACATACCAGAGAAACATCACCGCCCTCAGCAAGTGCCCAATTGGAGGAAGAAGAACAGGAAGACTTGGGACTACAATTATGTGGAATAGAGACCAATTTGGACATTTCTTCAACATAGGAATAAATACGGAATATAAATTTTTGATTTGGAATATTAATGGAGTGAATAACCCTAAAAAAAGAAGAAGAAGAAGAATAGCATCTTTCATTATTTGAAAAAACTTAACCTGGGTGTAATTTGCTTGCAAGAAACTCATATACACAGACAGGACCAAAAACCAGTAATCCTGAAAAAATTGGATGAAGAATGTATCTCTGCTGTGAAATCAAAGAAAAATGGTGTAGTCTTATACGTAAACCTAGTCTTTCTCAAAAAATGATTAATACTGATGAAGAGGGTAGATTTGTGATTGTTGAAATTAATGTGAATAGGGAAAAATTTTGCTTGTGAGAGTGCATGTTTCAATTTTACATAAAGCAGTTTTACTTCAAAAATTGAATGACATTTTAACTGAGATGTCTTATGATAAGTGTTGTTTAATGGGGGATTGGAATGAGGTTATCTCTCCACAGATTGATAGATTATCAGAGAAAGAAATTAAGAAAACTCAAGGTTGAGTACTGAATTTATTTATTTTTTTACTTAATGGACGATTTACAAATAGTGGGTATTTGGAGACTGAAATATCCTAACGAAAAGTTTTTTACTTTTCAAGCGAAAGATATAAATCATTTTCAAGATTAGATATAATATAGCTTTCAAAAATGGACTGATAAGATAAAAAAGTTGAGATCTTACCTAAAGCTATCTCTGACCATAACTCAGTGATAATGCATATAAGAAAGGCTTTTAGAGATTTCAAATGGAGACTGAACAAGTCTTTGCTGATTAAAGAACACATTGTCCAAGAGGTGAAGACAGAGATTAAAGAATTTTTCTTGAGAGATTTGAACAATGAAGTAAATGCTTAAACTGTTTGGGAAGCAAGTAAAGCCTATATGAGAAGGCACTTTATCTGAGTTAATAGTGAATGTAAGAGAAAACAGATGGAGAAAACATTGAAAATATTAGATGAGATTAAAAAACAAGAAGAGGACTTAAAGAAATCTCTAGAAGATGGAAAGGTCCTGAAAAAATTGGGAATACTGAGAAATCAACTTTCAGTGCTGATGTCAGAGGAAATAGGGGGGAAAATGAGATTTTTGAAGCAAATTAATTCTGAATGTACCAACAAGCCTGGTAAATGGCTAGCTTATCAATTGAGAAAAAAGTGACAGAAGAGGATGATTATGAAATTGAAAGATGGTGATAAAGAATACACCAAAAATAAAGATTTACAAAGAGTTTTCTATTGCTATTTTCTGAAGTTGTATTCAGACACTGAAATTGAAGCTGCAAAGACTGAAGAATATTTGAAGAGACAAAAAATACCCAATTTAACAGAAGAAGAAAAAGATTCAACAAGCTATTCAACAAGCTCAGATATTCAACAAGCTATGCAAAAATTCAAAATGGGAAAATCACCAGGACTAGATGGATTTGGTACTCTTTATTACAAATGTTTGAAGAATGAGATAGTGTTAGCTTTGCAAATGGTAATGAATGGAATTTTAGAGACTGGACTGATTCCTAAGTCTTGGAAAGAAGCAATGATTATGTTGATTCCTAAAGAAGGACAAGACTTAACATTACCAAAGAATTATAGACTAATGTCATTACTGAATAATGACTACAAGATATTTACTTTGGTACTGGCTGAAAGATTAAAGAATTTACTGAAGAAATATATAAATGAAGATCAAAGTAGATTTTTACCAGGCCAACAGATAAAAGATAATATTAGAATAGTGATAGATGCCACTGAATATTTTGAAAGCCATAATGAGAAACAAGGGGCATTAATTTTTCTTGATACTGAGAAAACTTTTGACAATTTAAATTGGAATTTCCTTTTTAAGGTATTAGAATATATGAATTTTGGATTGAACTTTGAAACATGTATCAAAGCTATCTATTTAAACCAATTAACCAAAATTACAGTTAATGGAGATTTGACTAATATTTTTTCTGATCCACAGAGGAACAAGATAAGGATGTCCCCTATCCCCACTTTTATTCATTTTCATGATGGAGGTTACGAATTTGGCAATTAGAAAAGATGATGAGATCAGTGGAATTAGAAGGACAGGTTGCATTCCTGTGACTGGAGTTCTTCAAGTGGTCATCTGTGGACTCACACAAAATGGGGCATCTTCTGCCCCTGCGCAGTACTGATTACGGAATATTCTAGAGCTTAATGCCTAGTATTTTGGCAGGAACCCCACCCCCTTCCCCTGAGGCTATATAAGGCCCTCTCTCAGTCCTACCCTCAGTTCCATGGCCACCACAGCATTCTTGGCAGAGGGGCAGGGCAAGACATGAAGAGAGGAAGAAGGGCGGGATTGTGTGAGTTCACGGATGAACACTTGAAGAATTCCAGTTACAGGTAAGCAGCCCATCCTTCTTCTTCGTGGTCTGTGACTCACACAAAATTGGAGACTGGCAAGCTACAAAGAAGGAGGTGGGAGTGTCAGTGAAACCTCATACAGGAAGCAGTCACCGATGCCCTGACCCAGTAGGCAGCAATGAGAAGTTATGTAGTGTTTATCAGTCGACACATAGAGATAGTAGAAAGGCAATGCATATGTTACCCTGTGAACTGGGGGTCCCGGGAGGGACACCAAAGTGTGCTCAACTAAAGGTGGGGAAAATTAGCTCAGAGCACTGCTTAGCGTTACGAGAGGCAGGGTAACGTAGCGAGATCTTCAACCTCATGTCTACGAGGTTGGGTCGAGTCAAGGAGAACACAGAAGTTGAAATAATAAATGATGTTTATTAAATACAAGCAAAACAGTGTATGCGACACACTCACACAAGATAACTAAAGAAAATAAAGGTTGGAGTGGTATAGAGGGATTTTTAGAGGGGTTGCTGGTTTGGGTGATACTTCACCTGTCCTGAAGCCCAGGAAAAATAGAGAGAGAAGCTGGGGTGCGATGTAGCTCAGCACGTGGAGCTGAGGGGAGGCTCTCCAAGCAAAGCGGCAGCAAGGCGGGATGAAACTCGGGAGCGTTCCGAGGAAGGTCTCGGAATCAAGGGTTTTTATAAGGAGAATTGTGACTGCAGGCTATGCCGTACTTGGGGGAAAACAGTAGATTTGGAGTTGGAGACAAAGCCTCCGAAAGGTCAGAATCTGAATGATTGAGTTATCATAGCGGTTCTCAATAGAGTAGCCAGTATGCAAACGCAGAGTACTTGGGTATGGTATAGTTTACCCATCAAGCTGCCATCGCGGGGCAGAGGTTCTTTTGTAAGTAGCGTTCATACTTAATTAGAGTACTTGCCTGGAGGTCTCCTAAAACAGCGAGTCAGCTATTTCTGGCCTGCCTGTATTGTAGTTTGAATATTACGGCTATTAACGGCCGAGCTTGTTTACGTGCTTGTCCGGTGGCCTCGCAAGCATGTGGGAAGGAATAGAGAAGTGCAGCCGAATTGTGATATCAAGGGATATCTTTAATATCCCCAAAGCTCGGACTAGCCAGGGCAGTAACACATAAATTGGAAGGTAGGTAATAGTAAGGAATATAACGTACTCATGCAATATTGAACATTGAACATCACAGGAACATAAGCAGTTCTTAGTGGATGGAAGCAAACAGCACTGCCCTGCTGAAAGTGGTATCACTAGAGGATCTCTGGTCAATCCTGTAGTGTGAGATAAAGATTATAGGTTGTGACCAGATGGCAGCTTTGCAAATGTCCTGTAAGGGGACGCTCTTTAGGAAAGCAGCTGAGGCAGAGAGCGCTCTGATGGCATGGCTTCTGATTTGGGGCGGGCGATTTCTCCCTGTCAGTTCATATGCAAGTCTGATGGTGGAAGCCACCCACTTGGAGAGTCTTTGAGAAGAAACCGGCAGTCCTTTCTTCACAGAAGAATAGCAAAGAAATAGCCTCTGTGATTTCCTATGTTCTGCAGTGTGCCAAGTGTAGAAAGCAAGAGCCCTGCAGACATCCAAGGACTGCAGGACTTGCTCTAAGTCCGAGAATGGGAAGAACACAGGAAGAACAATGTCTTCGTTCAAGTTGAAAATCGAGACAATCTTTGATAGAAAGGTGATATCAGGGTGAAGGACCACCTTGTTGTTGTGGAAGCAAAGATAGGGTTGTCTACCCAAAAGGCGCACAGTTCACTGGCTCTCCTAGCTGATGTGATGGCAATGAGGAAGACCATTTTGCACAAGAGGAGGCAGAAGTCACATGTGGCCATAGGTTCAAAGGATTTCTTGGAAAGTTGGGAAAGGACCAAAAACAAGTTCCAGCCAGGGGTTGGTGGGGCGACAGGAGGGTGTAAATGCTTGTAGCCCTTGAGACAGTTGCAGACCAGGGGGTCTGCAAAGCAAGAAGGTCTCCCAAGTTGTTGGAGGTGAGATGATATTGCAGAGAGATAGCAACAGATTGACAAGAGGGAGAGACCCTTGTCAGGCAAGGAGGACAGGAACTCAAGGAGGTGAATGGTGTTGAAGGACTCAATACCAAGTCTCCAACATCGAAGAAAGTCAGTGAACCTCGACAGCTTGTAGGAGTAAGACAGAAGTGTTGAGGGTTTTTGCGCTGCCTTGATAACTTGTCGAACAGGAGGAGGAAGTGAGGCTAGTGGAGAAAGTTCCATGCTGTCAGTTTGAGGCTGTCAATGTCTGAGTGGCAGACTGTGCTGTCATTCACAGTCAATAGGTCCAGTCTGGGTGGCAGCCTCCGATACCGATGGTTTGACAAGAGGAGCAACGGGGCGAACCAGGGTTGGTGGAGTCATCATGGTGTGATCATGATTGCTGAGGCCCTATCTCAATGAACCTTCTGTATGATCCTTGTTATGAGAGGAAATGGGGGGAAAGGTAAACAGTCAATCCCGACCATCAGTAGAGGAATGTGTCCCTGAGGGACCCTTTGTGTAGTCCATTCATTGAACAGAAGAGGTAGCACTATGTATTCTTCAGAGAGGTGAAGAGGTCAACTGCAGGTGAGGCCTATCTGGCAAACACGTCATGGAGCACTGACTTATTTAACTTCTATTCGTGGGAGATCAGAGGTGTCCAGCTGAGCTAGTCTGCCACAGTTTTCTCAGTTCCTGGGAGGTGGAGGGCCATTGGTAAGACCCATCGGGCAAGACACCACTTCCAGAGGTGGGGAGCTAGGCTAAGCAAAGTTTGTGATCGAGTTGTTACTGCCCTGGCTAGCTCGAGCTTTGAGGGGTATAAAAAGATATCTCTTGACATCAATAATTCGGCCTCACATACCCATTCCCTTCCACGTGCTTGCGAGGCCCCCGGACAATCATGTACACAGGCTTGGGCGATAATCGCTGTAATATTCTGAAACAATACAGGCAGGCCAGAAATAGCCGACTGGCAGCTTTAGGAGACCTCAAGGCAAGTACCTTCATTAAGTATGCACGCAGCTTTCAAAAGATCCTCTGCCCTGCTCTGGCAGCTTGATGATCTGACTATACAATGCTCAAGTACTCCGGGTTTGCTTACTGGCTATCCTATTGACAATTTGGCTATAACCCAATCATTCAAATTCTGACCTTTCGGAGGCTTTGTCTCCAGTCCCAAATCTATTGTTTTCCCCAAGTCCGACCTAGCCCGAGGTCACAATTCTCCTTATAAAAACCTCTGACTTTGAGCGCTTCCTTGGATCGCTCTTGGCTTCCATCCCGCCTTGCTGTCGCTTTGTCCAGCGAGCCTTCCCCTCAGCTCCACGTGCTGAGGTCCACGCTCCTCATCTTCTCCGCTTCCAACCGGGCTTCAGGACAGGTGAAGTATCACCCAAAGCAACAACTCCTCTAAAAACCCCTCTATCCCACTCCAACCTTTATTTCTTTAGTTATCTTGTGTGAGTGTGCCGCATACACTGTTTTGATTGTGTTTTAATAAAACATCATTTATTATTTCAACTTCTGTGTGCTCCTAGACTCAGCCTGACCCCGTAGACATAGGGTTCAAGATCCTGCTAAGTTACCCTGCCTCTCGTAACGCTACAACAGTGCTCAAAGCTAATCTTCCCCACCTATTGTTGAGCACATTTTGGTGTCCCTCACGGGACCCCCAGTAAACAGGGTAACAGAGTACCTCCCTGCCTGTTCATGTAATAGGCAACTGTGGTGTTGTCTGTTAGGATCTGGACTGTGCGGTTGGAGACTACATCCTCAAAGGCTTTGAGAACCTTGAGAACTGATAGCTTTTCTAGAGCATTGATGTGGAGAGTCCTGGCTGATTCTATCCATCTGCTGCTGACAGTGAGAGTTTGAGTGTGGGCACCCTGTCTGTCCCGCGATGTGTTAGTTGTCGACATCGTGGGATTCAGGAGGTGGAATGGCATGGCTGGCAGAACATCGCGAGAGTCCTTCCACCAGGACAGGGATCGGATGAGATGCCTCGGTAGTGAGAGGCAGCAATGGGGCTTGTTGATGAGTGAGTTGAAGACCTTCAGGAACCTGCTCCGCAGGGGTCACACATGGAGTCTTGCCAGTGGAATGACAGCTGTTGTGAAGGCCATTAGGCCCAACAGCACCTGCACTGTGTGGGCAGTGGTGTGACAGTTCCTCAGCAGAGTCAATATCACCTTGAAGATTCGGTCAAGGCGGTCTCTCAGTGGGAAGGCCAGTTGATGAGTTGAGTCTAGGATAGCTCTGATGAACTTTGCATGGCGGGTTGGGTGCAGTTGCAACTTGGCAGCATTGATGCTGAGTCATAGGGTGTGGAGAAGGCAACAGGTTACATCAAGGTTGCTGTAAAGCTTCCTTCAGGAATGGGAGACGATCAGCCAATCGTCGATGTATGGGAATAGGATGACTCCGTGCTGTTGAAGAGCCACTGCTACTACCGACATGCATTTGGTGAATACTCTTGGGGCTGTACTCAGGCCAAAGGGAAGGATACGAAATCTGAAGGCCCGTCTGCAAATGGTGAAGGCAAGGAACTGCCTGTGGTCCAGCCAAATGGCGATGTAGAAGTATGCATCCTTGAGGTCCAAGATAGCAAACCTCCTCTTGGAGGAGAGGAAGAATAGACTTCAGGGATACCATTTGGAATTTGCGGGTTCTGATGTGATGATTTACCCCTCCCCGAAGGTCCGGGATGGAACAGATGCCCTTATCCTTCTTTGAGACAGGCAAATATCTGGAGGAGAAGGTGGTCCATAGGGCAGAGAAGGGGATCGGCTCTATTGCGTCTTTCATCCGAAGGACATGGATCTCATCTCTGAGAGGAGTTGGTGGGTGCGTTATGTGAAGGTGATCAATGGGAAGTATGAAGGCGAACTCGATTCCATAGCCTTCAGCCATGATGTTGAGGACCCAGGAATCCGTCATGATCGAGGACCAGGCATCAAAGTGTTTCCTGAGGGTGGACCTGAAAAAAGCGTCGGGAGGATGGAAGTGGGGTGGCCCTGGTGCCATGGACATGTCGGAATCTGTTGTGGTAGGCAGGTGGACAGCGGATGAGTCTGTAGCAGTGGTAGTTGATGAGTCAGAGTCATCCTGTGTAGCGTCAAACCTGGCATCTGGAGATGTCCGTCTTCTTCTTATAGGCAGGTTTTTGTGGCTGTGAAGGAAGATGAGGAGGAGGCTGAGTCAGGGTGGACTGGGAAGAGCGCTGAGATGAGTATGGGCTGAAAATATGGTGGGACTGTGCTTGGTACCAATGGTAACATTACCTTGATGAAAGTTGCTGAGGCTGCATACTGTACTTTTATACTGAGGAGTGCATTTTGTGGGTGTGTTTGAGTTTTTGATCAGTAGTCTCATTGAACAGTCCAGCAGAATCAAAAGGAAGATCCTCAACCAAGGTCTGGGAAGATGGTGAGAGGCCAGAGGAGCAGAGCCATGAATGGTGACAGAAAGTGACCAAGGAGGCAAAGGCCTTCGAGGCACAGTTGATTATGTGTCTCAACATTGTGATCTGCTGGGTAGTGAGCTGGCGAGCCTCAAGGAGGAGAACTTTGGTGACACATTTCTTGTCATCAGGAAGCCTGTTGACAAAGACTTTTATCTTGTTCCAAACCACTGATTGTAGGTGGACAACCACACCAAATAATTTACCATCTTAAATATTAGGGTGGCGTTGGAGTAGTTCTTGCAGTCAATGGCGTCTAGCCATGTGCCCTCTTTATCTGGCAGTGTGAAATGTAGTGACTGGGAAGTCTTTGTCTGGGCCATGTCTGCAATGACAGAGTTGGCTTTAGGGTGGCTTAGGAGCAACTGTTCGCTGGAATCAATCACCTCATATAGTGAATCAAATTTCTTTGACGTAGCAGTGGCAGAGGTAGGTGTGGACCATGGGTCCTTAAAGACGTGCAGGAGGTAAGGCAGTAGCAGAATAGCTGATACCATGGGGACCTGCTCCTGAGGCTGGTGATAAACTGGGTCAGTAGTCTCCATAGAGGCTTCGGTGGCAAAATTCAGGTTTTTGGCTGTCCTCAAGATGAGATCGTCGGAAGGGGAAATAGGTTCCCCATGGGACATAGCTGTCTCAGGGGCAGGGGGTTTGTTGTCCTGCTGATCCCCAGAGTCGGTGGAGGATCTGGATCCGGATGAGCATCTGGACAAGGATCTCCAGGCAGGAACATCAGGGGTAGCACTCCTGGAGACATCATGGCCCTGTGTGACCGGAGACGCTGTCTCTACGGCCCCTGCCAAGTTCAGAGGGAGATTGTTCCTGAGCTGTTTCTGTACTTAGGTGTAGTCTAGATCATTTCGGTGGAAGAGATGGCTTAGAGTCAGAGAGGGCCGGAGTTGGAGATCAATGTTGGCATCAGGTAACAACCTCTTCATAGTACCTGTGCTTCCTATGTCGATGCTGAGGGATGTAGATCTCTTCCGATGAATAGTCGTTGGAGTAGTCAGATGGGGAATAATATAGGTAAGTACAGCATCGACAGGAATGGGATGACTTGTGACAGGTGGCTCTTTGGCATCAAGAGTGGTGATAGCAGTCAGATGAGGAGGCCAACCTGGATCCTGTCCTATTTCAATGTGGATGTCATCGATGCCGGTGGCAACAAGCAAGGATCGATCTCAAAGATAAGCAGGATCGATGTTGTTGGGATTGATATGGAGATGAATGGAATGGTGATTTGGAGGGCTCATGGTGACAGGGAGTGATAGGTGGATGGGCCCTCCTGAGGTGCCTCTCTAACTGGTATCACCTCTGGCTGGACGTTGTCCGGGGAGTCCTGGTGGGTGTCCCAAGCAGGAGTATGATTGATGATCTCTCCATCAGACATCTGAGATGGGATGAAAGGTGAGTGGGAAGGACAGCAACCTTCAAGTGCAGAGGCCTGGAGGAAAGGTTATCCCTGTGGGGACTCCACTGGTAGAGCTGGATCTGTTTCAGAGATAGTAACCATGGTTAGTGGTTCCACATGAGTCTGGAGAGAGGATACTTCTCTAGTTTTCTTCCTCCAGGGCCTCGTTGTGTCTTTCTTGAGGGAGTGACCAGGAGTAGGCAGTGGTGGAGGTGATGATACTGCCAACATAGAAGCTGAGGGCCTTGGTCTGCTTGAAGTCAATACTGAAGACGTGTACTTTGAACAGCCAGTAGATGGTACCAAGGCCAGGTGGTTGTATTGTACAATCTTCAAAGGAAGGTGATGCAAATCCTTCGAGGAGGCGTGATGGTCTGCTTTCCTCAAGGTTTCCATCCTCAAGGTTTTCATCTTCGAGATTTTGGTGTGGGTAGTCTTTTGTGGTGGAGGAGCAGAAGTGACTGAAGCAGACAGAGTGGTAGGCAGTTTCAAGGCCTATTCGTAGAGGACGGCACGAAGCTGAGCCTCTCTGTTCCTCCTTGTATGGGCAATAAAGGCCTGGCAGCAGGCACAAGTGGCCATGTTATGGGCTTCACTGAGGTAAACAAGACACCTAGAATGCCCATAGCAGTCTGGTATCTTTGTGTTACATGATCAACAGTTCTTGAAAAATGCTATTGATGCCATAAAAGACAAAGATTGAAAGATGAAGTTGATGTCAAGAGGAAAAACAGGTCAAAACTGGGAAGGCTAGATAGACACTCGATAGAAGCTCAGAAAGGCAGCTAACACAGTGGAAAGAAAGGCACTGAGGGTAGGACTGAGAGAGGGCCTCATATAGCCTCAGGGGAAGGGATGGGGTTCCCACCAAAATACTAGGCCTGAAGCTCTAGAAGATTCCATAGTCAGTACTATGCAGGCGCAGATGACCCCTCATTTTGTGTGAGTTCACAGAGACCACAAAGAAGAATTAGAAAAACAGAATTTAAATTCAGAGCTTTTGCTGATGGCTTGGTAATTATACTTCAGAATCCTCTTGAATCAATAATGACAGTGCAGGAGAAAATAAAAGAATTCAGAAGGTTGGCTGGACTGAAGATAAATAAAGTGAAGACCAAAATATTGACCAAAAATATGACTATACAAGATAAGAATGAGCTTCAATTAAAGACTAGTTTTAAGATAGAGAAGAAAGTGAAATACTTAGGTATTAATTTAACTGGAAATACAATCTAAATATATGAAAATAATTATGTTAAGTGTTACCCTATTTACTGGGGGTCCCGTGAGGGACACCAAAATGTGCTCAACAATAGGTGGGGAAGATTGAGCACTGTTGCGGCGTTAGGAGAGGCAGGGTAACTTAGCAGGATCTTGAACCCTATGTCTACGGGGTCAGGCCGAGTCAAGGAGGCACACAGAAATTGAAGTAATAAACATGGTTTTATTAAAAACATAATCAAACAGTGTATGCGGCACACTCACACAAGATAACTGAAGAAATAAAGGTTGGAGTGGAATAGAGGAGTTTTTAGAGGAGTTGTTGCTTTGGGTAATACTTCATCTGTCCTGAAGCCCGGTTGGAAGCAGAGAAGATGGGGAGCGTGGATCTCAGCACGTGGAGCTGAGGGGAAGGCTCGCTGGACAAAGCGACAGCAAGGCAGGATGGAAGCCAAGAGAGATACAAAGAAGCACCCAAAGTCAGGGGTTTTTATAAGGAGAATTGTGACCTCAGGCTAGGTCGGACTTGGGGAAAACAATAGATTTGGGACTGGAGACAAAGCCTCCGAAAGGTCGGAATTTGAATGACTGAGTTACAGCCAAATTGTGAATAGGATAGCTGGTATGCAAACGCGGAGTATTTGAGCATTGTATAGTCAGATCATCAAGCTGCCATCACGGGGCAGAGGATCTTTTAAAAGCTACGTGCGTACTTAATTGAGGTACTTGCCTTGAGGTCTCTTAAAGCTGCCAGTCGGCTATTTCTGGCCTGCCTGTATTGTTTTGGAATATTACGGCGATTATCGGCCGAGCCTGTATGCGTGCTTGTCCGGGGACCTCGCAAGCACGTGGAAGGGAATGGGTATGTGCGGCCGAATTATCAATATCAAGAGATATCTTTGTATACCCCCAAAGCTCGGGCTAACCAGGGCAGTAACAATTCCCCCCCCCCGAAAATGGGCAATGTTGGGGACAATATCAAACATTTTCCAATTAAAAATCAAAAATCATTTTAGAGCCGAATAGGGGCTTGCAGGTTGGGTAGCCGTATTACTCCACAGGAAAGGGAATTTTGGGGAAAAGCCAAGGGTTTCTAGCTTATAAGAACATTCCTAACTAAAACCTAAACCTAAACCCATACACACAAATGTCAATTAAACAACAATCAACAATTAAACAATAAGCAATGTCAGACTTTCCCGTCGATAGGGAACTGTTCAAAGAATGAGCAATAGTTTTAAATAGCAAATGCAATCAATGAAATAATCAGTGGAATACTGTAAATCCAGTGCAGGGTCTGGCAATGAAGGCAATCCAAGGGGCAATCAGTTCAATGTGGATGATGGGATGAGAGTTCGTAGTCCGGGGGAGGTGAGGTGCTAGCAAAAGTCTTTGCACACACACACCCTTGCAACAGGAAAAGTCTTGTAGCTAGAGCAAGCAAGGAAAACATAAGTCCATCCAGGCCATGGAGCAAGAACAGCAACAAAATGTCCAAGTGGGTGCAGCTTAGCTGGCTTGCTGCAGGTCCAGGAACAGTGAGGCATTGCAGAGTTTGGAGCCTGGAACAGTGCATTGGGCTTTTCAGGTGAGTAAGTGGTGGCATGAACAGCAAAAGTCTGTCGTTGCAATCGGAAGGCTGCGTGGTCACCTTCCCTCACAGTTTCAGGCATCATCAAGGAACCAGGGCTCTCCAAGTACCGGCCATCAGATGGAGTGGCAACTTTCTTCGTCACCCTCCCCCACGGTACTCAGAAGCAATGGTACGACCTTGGGATCTCCCCGGTCCTCCAGATCAATCAACCTATTAGAGTTTTTAACAGAGGAACTGACATGATTAGTAACCAATGTATACCATAAATGCAAATTGCCGGCTCAAAGCCTGCTGGGATGAAGTCTGGCTAAAGTTTAGGATTCTGGGGGCAAGCGGTGGCTGATGGATGGTGTCAGAGCTTCAAGCCAAACCAGGAAGGGCTATGTTAAGGTCACTACAAGCCATGGTCACCCTAAGGTGGTGGCAGGTCTGTTAGGGCTTGCAGAGCCATATTTCCAACTGCAGTTCACCTCTAAGTGCGATCAGGCCTGCAAAGTTCAGGTGTCAGATGGACCAACTGAGGCCAGCCTGGCAAATTTTGCTCCATCCAGTATTTCAGTAGATGGGGGCTGTGCTGTGAGCACCTGCATAAGTTGCAGGGGTACATTCTGCAATGGCTGTGGTACACACAAGTTCGGCGTGAACTAGGTTAAGCTCTGGTCTTTTGCTCTTTGCCTGGTCGGCAGGAGCTCCCAAATGGTTAAAGGAAAGAAGTAGTCAAATCCGAGACAAGCCGGCCCCTGGCTGGCTCACTGTTAACAAGGTTGCCAACATTCCTGATAGCAAGGCGGAAGGGGCGGATATTGGGCTGCACTAGCCTTGAAGGCGTATGCAAATGAGACATGATGCACCGAGGAAATTGGTTTTTAGATTAAGCTTGTTCCCTGCCTGTAGGGGGCTGCGGAGACGATTTCTACGTAGAGGGGCTGATGGCTGAATCAAGCGGCAGAAGACAGGGCGTCCCTGACTGTTCTCGCCCTAACAAAGGCTCGCGAAAGAAGTGGGGAGGAGGTCCACGATGTGGTGAGGGGCATGTCTGGGCAGTAGACCGGGAGTCCAGAGTCAGACCTGGTTCTCCTGAGAGGGTCGTGAGGCCCCTTTGTCTTGCCCTCTCCCACCAGAATGTCATTGCACTCGGCTCTCCCGGTCTCGGGGTAGTACCGACGTTCTGGCTTAAGCCATTCCCTTCCTCAGAGTATCAGGGCTGACTCTGTAGGCCCGATCTACCTCAGAGGACAGGAGGACCTTGGGACAGCCATCTCTTGGATCCTTCTCCTCCAAAAACCCTCCTCCCTTAGAAGGTAAAGGACAGATTCAAACATACACTATACCAACTACATTTACAACAAACAACTATTTACAAGTGGGGGACCTCTTCCCTTAGTAGAAGCGAATAGCTTGTAACATGAGGATCTGCTTCTTTACCCAAAATACTAAACCAACAAGACTGACTGCCAGGATGATCTGAAACACCGCCAAGATGATTAGAGGGTGGAGGGCGAAATGTGCTATAGCCTGGCCCCTGCAGGACCAGCTAAATGCATTCCACCATGACTGTTCTGAGTCTGCCTCCAGATCCTCCGAGGAATCTACAATCACCTTAGCGGAGTGATTGACAGTCAATGAGATTTGGTGGAGGGAGCATGTGGTTTCTAAAACCTTTTCTGCTAAGCGGGAGAGATTCCGGAGCCATGTAGACACCGGGATCTCGTCTTCAAGGTGGAATCCGACTTATTCGGATTCCTGCGGCGTGTAGCCAGTTTCCAGGATGTAATCTCTTATCTCCCTCCGGAGATAGAAGTGTTGTCCATGGCAGTCTTGTACTTGCTGATTGCAAAAGCAGGGATTGCCGGTGGTGCGGTTGACGGTTACGCGTGCCCTGCTCGGCAAAACAGTTAACTGTGGACAGGGTGTTCTTAAGCAGAAGCAGTCCTGAGTGAGTTGGGCCATCACAATGCGGTTAACCGGTGTGACCACATATTCTGAAGTGTTACCGTGAAGGTAACTCTCTATGTTTTGAAAACAATGGACCCACTGTTGGGTAAACAAGCAACTAGCTATATCGAAAGAGTGTGAACCATTTGACCAATGATACACTTGCTTCAGCAGCAACGAAGCATTTGCACCTATGAGCGGTAGACCTAGGTGGGACATAGGGTGGAGGACTATGGGATCCAGAATCCTTTCGTGTATGACTTCCACCTTCAGGGTCAAATTTTCCCATGTGGCATGCCTTACACGCGCCAAAGCAGCGGGGTGTTCCGAGGATTCCAGGTACCACTCTCTCAGCAAACACAAGATCTCTGGATGCATCAACCTCATGAGACTGGCTTGAATTACTTGGGTGGCGAATGTTATAATGTTACTTTGTAGCTGGGTGCACTGAATGGCTACCGAGAGGTTGTGGGTTGTGGTCTTTAAAGACTTGCCCAGATCGGCCACTATGTCACCTTCAGTGCCAACCCATTGCGGAAGCAGTTGGCTAATTAAGTCCATTCCCCTCGCCAGGTTCATTAAACCAGCGGCGGAGGAGACACCAATTTCTTTTGTTTTAGTGCCGATGACTCCCAGTTTGTTAGCCAAGACCTCATTGTCTATGACGTTAATAATTGCACCGCCAGTTCCTATGCCGCCTAGTACAGTTACAAGCACACTCTTTTTTGGCCGATTGCGTGGGTGGGAAAAGGAGAGCCAGCGCTTTTCCCAATGCTCCCATTGTGTCCACGCCAGTTTCAAGTAGGGTTGGCATGCGGGAACTACCCTTGAAATGTTCACCATGGTGAGGTTTAAGACCATGGTGGTGACAATCGGTTGGGACTTGGAATAAGCCATCACCTCTATGTCCCTGCGTATAACAGTACTACCTACATACATGTCTGACGCGCTAGCTGCGGGCGGCATGTGCGGAGGGATGTCGGGACACCACATTTTATTGCAAGAGAACATGCAGTCCGTGGGAACACAAGTAAGGTTGCTGCATGTAAACAGAAATGTTTTCCATTCCCAGGCAGGAAGGCAGTTCTCGTAGGTGAATCTAGCTATGAGCAGTGAAGCGTCTGGCCTACGGCTCTGGACTAGCCTTACAGTCAATGGAGATGGGTCCGTCACCATTTCCGCATGTATCTTGGCTTCACTATCGGCTACGGTCATAACTAAACTAGAACTCACCCTGCCGTTGGGTCGTGCCTGCACCTGGGTAAATAACTGGAAGGGGTATCGCCGTTGGAACCATGACAACAACTGGGTGTTTTGTAACAGGACCTCGGCTTCCTTATAGGGGTTCCATTGGCATATGGCCTGTATGTTGTACTGCCCATCTATATTCACCTGAGCAGTATATTCTGGAGAGGTCCCCAGCACCAATTCCACCAGTATAAACAACACGAACGGTCCCATTCTGTCTCCCTGTAGGGAACACAGAGATGGGGCTCCGTTAATGAAAGAGGATAAGCTTGCGGGGGCTATTTACAAAGGAAGGGGGAAGGAGAGGGGAGCTAGAGCAACCACCTCTTCATGGGGGTTGCCATCCCATGAAGGGAAGCAAAACCCGTCCGTCGCTCTGTCTTGCTATCGAAAGGGCGTCCCCATCTGGGGGTTTCCCTTTCCAATCCTTCTTCTGGAATTACTGGCAAGAGCAGCAATGCCTGCTCCTGATTTGAGACTCCTACGCCCAGTTTAGTGTGGAGGCTGGTCTTGGACCCATGTGCCTCCGGGGAACCTTTCTTGCCAGTTAAAAGGGTGATTGCAATTGAGCCGTAGCTAATCTTGGCCCCCTTAACAATCGCCAGCGTCTCAATCAAGATGGTGCCATGACCCTTAATGACAAGGCGGCACCAGAACGTCTGCACAGAGGGGGAGGCGGTAGCCAAATTCACCTCTGGGTACGGACATACATGTTGCTCAGTCACTATCGGGACAGGGGCAGGAGCTTTCATGGTGGCACAGCAGTGCACTGCCAAAATCTCTACTGGTCCCTGATGTAGCTACCACAGAAACCCATTTGCATAATCAACCATGAGCTTGTTTCCCCGGAGAAAACCGATGCCCAAAAGGCCGTCGTCTTCTCCCCAGTTCTCGCATGCCCACAACTGAAAACGGAACGTCTCTATGGACATTGGTATTCCTGTCCAAGCTCTAGCGTGGTGACCCCCCCCCCCGCCATATCCAGATAACTGGACATGTTCGGGCGTAGGTTCACCGTGCCTGACTAGTTTGGGGTGCAGCATGTTTACTGCTGCACCCTAGTCTACAAGAAGGGTGGTAGGAGTCTTATCCCTCTCGGTCCCTATGCCTGCCTTCACCCAGAACCTTCCACACTTGTCTGGCTTCAACTTAGCCACAACATTGCGGGGAAGCTTCCTGGACTGACGGCACCCCTATACTTGCAGATCCAGGTAAGGGTAGTATCCAGCCAGAGGGGGGCCATTGTTTACTGCCTGCCTGGAGCTGTTTCTCCAGGGCTTCAAGTAGTTTGGACATGGGGCGTTTATCAAACTGGCTCATGTCCAGCCCGAACCTGGGTAACTTGCCCCAAAGGCGTACTCGATCTGCTGAGTACATTTGCGCAGTTGGGTCTTATCCTCCAGACATCTCCCTAGGAGCGCTCAAGTCTGGGGATGGTTTTGGGACAGCAGCCGGAGGCGCGGAATTCCCTGCCCTGTTAGGCAGACCTCGGGAGTCCCTGGCCTGCCAACGCTGGTTGTCTTGCCTAGGATTGGGGCACGAGTTCCAGTTCCCTTTCGGGACGGAGTTCGGAGCCGTCGTACAGTGTTGGGAATGGGGCCCATAGTTCGAGTATGTCACCTCGGCTATGGGTTCCCAGTTCCCGGGGTCCCTTCGGTTTGGCTTGGTGGGAGGTTTAAGGGATCCTGCCTCACGAAGCAGGTCAGAAACCCGTCAGAGGTTATTCCCAAACTCTTCCCAGTTGGTGGTGGCTGGATCCACCAAACCAAGAGTCATTTTTGTCTCGTGATTAAGACCTCCAAACAGAAGCGTCTTGAACTCGAGACTGTTAAAGTTGTAGCCATTGGGCATTAAAGGGACCTTTTCGGCCAGAATGGCAGGGAGCTGCTTCCGCACCACGTAAGCCTCAGGGTTCTCACAAGGACCCTGCTGCTCCATGACGTAGAGCACACTCACACTCTGTCCGGGCCACACAATCCGAATGACCTCTCTCATCCAGTTGTGGGCCTCGAGCCTAACCAGGCCTTCCGCCGCCATGGCCGATTCGAGAGTCGGGAGCTCGGAGGGGGACATAGAAAGCCGAGCCAACTGGGTCAGGTCTTGGCCGTTGGCCGTGGGATGGGAATGTATGACTGCATTCAGCCACATTATTCCCGTGGACTTATTCAATGGACCCAGCTGGTCCGCTATTGCTTTGGCCTCAGTGGTTCACCAGGGGACCTTAGTCTCTGCGACCTGCATCTCCTGGGTCTCTGGCCTATCTGCATTGCCTTCACCAATGGGGGTGGTCTGCCTGGTCATGGACCGTGTCTCTATTGGTTTGACTGGGACCTTAGGGTCACTCCAGTCGGGATTGTGGGGAAGGGTTGCCCGAGCATCCTCCGGCAACGGCTCCCCAGAAAAGTCCTCCGCGAATGTTGGGAGCAGCTCCGGGCACACAGCCAAAATTAAGGCTTTGCGCGTTTGGAGCTGGCTCTCCAGTGCCGCAATCTGTTGGTGGCAAGCTACATGACTCACAGCCTCCTGCTGCTCCTTCACTTGCCCTACCATAAACTTGGCTGTAGACCTGGCGTGGGTGAGCTCAGCCTTTAAGGCATGGGCTTGTTCCTCCCAAGTCTCAGCCAGCAAGGTGGCATCATTTAGCTTCTGTGCGGAGGCCTGTGCGACAGACGTGAACGTTACCTTGTCCGTGCGCAGTGCCTCACTCTCTGCCTGAAGCCGGGCTACCTCTTTTTCTACTTGCACTAGCTTCTGTCTGGTCTCAACCAGGGCTTTTGAGGCATCTCGGGCAGTCAGCCAAAGTCCCCAGGCTGCCAAAGCAACCTTTGACAGCCCAAATGGGTTCTTGGACTGGCATGCCTGAGCGTACGCCTCCCTTAGTGTGGCAAAGGGGTCTGTCGTCTGGAAGCTGGACTCCTTCCAGGGACATTTTCCTTTGCCTACTACCCACTTCTCTACTTTCCCTCAGACCTCCTTCTCCAACATGAGGTCCTTAACTGCAACCTTGCTTTCAGCCATTCCAAATCTCTGAACTTCCTAACCAACACCGGACCAGGACCTGGAATGATGGGTAGGATCACTTAGGGAAACAAACGCTCAGGAACTCTGCTAGGAAAGAGGGATGGGAACCTATCCCCAGCCTGCCCAAACAAAGTCACTTTTGTACACCTAGGCCCGGTTTTCCACCTCGACAGCACTAGGGACAAAAGGACGAGGAAACGGTTCGGGGACAGAGAGGTCACCTAGACCCAGGGGACCCTCAGGAATACTCTGCCTGCCTGAAGGGGGGAAACGAACCCAATGGAACTTACTACGCCTCCTGGCCAAGCAGTGGGGGGAAAGGGATAGGAACCTAAGCCAAAATCGTTCCTAACAGTTTTTCGGGTGAGGTGGCCCTTCTTCTACCTTGGGATAAACTTCTTGAAACCCTACACAAGTCGGGACGCACCTGAAATTCAAACAGCTGGGATGCACCTGCGCTTTCAAGACTATCAACGGGAAGCACCCGCACTCTAACTCAATGAACAGGATGCACCTGTGTTCTATTCTGGGGGGGGGATTTCATCCCTAAGTGCTATTGCCTTGCCGCTATGGTGTTGGATGTATGTGGACTGTTCCTACCGTGCTAACACTCTAACACTTCGGATCCCAGCCCACGATAGACCCCAAGTTAGGGAGGTACTTCCAGGACAGCTTGTGCACACCCCTTGCTATCGGTCAATGATTCACTGCCCAAGGGCCAGCAGTGACCACGCCAGGGCGGCTGACATACACAAATCAAGCAAAAAAGGGGGAGAGATTTCCAACCCGATAGAGTAGCTCCTAGAGCTCAAACACACAGATTTCACACACACACACGTGTTCCTGCCTAACATAATCTCTAGCGACTTGACTGGCTGTTCCCTAAGTCAGTACCAGCCTGATTTGAGAAGGTTCGCGACTCCTACTCAAATTAGGGGTACAGGGGCTGCCCGCGTTGCTCCACCACTCTGTTACCCTGTTTACTGGGGGTCCCGTGAGGGACACCAAAATGTGCACAACAATAGGTGGGGAAGATTAGCTCTGAGCACTGCTTTAGTGCTATGAGAGGCAGGGTAACTTAGCAGGATCTTGAACCCTATGTCTACAGGGTCAGGCCAAGTCAAGGGGGCACACAGAAATTGAAATAATAAACGTGGTTTTATTAAAAACATAATCAAACAGTGTATGCGGCACACTCACACAAGATAACTACAGAAATAAAGGTTGGAGTGGGATAGAGGGGTTTTTAGAGGAGTTGTTGGTATGGGTGATACTTCACCTGTCCTGAAGCCCGGTTGGAAGTGAAGAAGATGGGGAACATGGATGTCAGCACATGGAGCTAAGGGGAAGGCTCGCTGGACAAAGCGACAGCAAGGGGGGATGGAAGCCAAGAGAGATCCAAAGAATCGCTCAAAGTCAGGGGTTTTTATAAGGAGAATTGTGATCACAGGCTAGGTTGGACTTGGGGAAAACAATAGATTTGGGACTGGAGACAAAGCCTCTGAAAGGTCGGAATTTGAATGATTGAGTTACAGCCAAATTGTCAATAGGATAGCCGGTATGCGAACGAGGAGTACTTGAGCGTTGTATAGTCAGATCATCAAGCTGCCAGCGCAGGGCAGAGGATCTTTTGAAAGCTGCGTGCATACTTAATGAAGGTACTTGCCTTGAGATCTCCTAAAGCGGCGAGTCGGCTATTTCTGGCCTGCCTGTATTGTTTCAGAATATTACGGCGATTATTGGCCGAGCCTGTTTGCGTGCTTGTCCAGGGGCCTCGCAAGCATGTGGAAGAGAATGGGTATGTGAGGCCGAATTATCGATATCAAGAGATATCTTTTTATATCCCCAAAGCTCGGGCTAGCCAGGGCAGTAACATAAGACTTGGAAAGAAATTAAAATTGATATGCAGAAATGGCAGAAGCTAAACTTGTTTCTGTTGGGAAGAATTTCCACAGTCAAGATGACCATACTTCCAAAGATGATGTTCCTTTTCTTTATATGAGGAGACAAAAAGCCCGGAGTGAAATTTAAGATTTTACAAGGTGCCAAAGAAGGAGGTGGTCTAGGACTACCTAATTGTAACCTTTATTTCACCACTACATGCTTTACTTGGATTAAGAAATGGATAATTCTAAAGGATAATAAACTATTGAACTTAGAAGGACATGAGCTAAGATTTGGACAGCACATATACTTATGATATGAAAAAGTTAAAGTAAATGCTGCTTTTAATAATCATTCTGTTATGCATGCCATGTTAAAATATGGAATAAATATAAACTGAGATTATGTCCAAAGACAAGTGGATTCCACCCCAAGAAGCCTTTTATAGAACAGAAATGAGAGCAGACCAGAAATGGTTGACTTGTTATGACTTGTTAATGAAAGGAGAACAGGTCTACAAGATGAAAACAATTCAACAACTACAGGAGGAAGGTTATCCAATGCAATGGCTCTGAAACAGACAGTATTATCTAAGATTTTTGGAGGATAAAAAGAAGAATGACTTTGAAAAGACCAAGTCAGATCTGGGGGTTTTGTTATGTGATAATGAACAGCATATGATTGCCAAAATATATAAACTTTTGTTGAAAATAGAGATGGAAGAAGAACAACATGACTAGTTGAGCAACGAATATTGGACACTCAATATCAATGAATCAATGGGAAAGACTATGGACAAACAAATTAAAAGTATCCTTTTTATGATCTACAAGAAAATTACGGTAAAATGATGTTATGTTGGTATCTTACGCCAGAGAGACTCTCAAAGATGCATAAAGAAATGAACAATAGTTGTTGGAAATGTTTGGATAAAATTGGATCATTGTACCATATGTGGTGAACCTGTGAAAAGGCAAAGCAATTTTGGAAGAACATACAGAATACAATTCGAAACATTCTGAAATGCCAAATCACAAAATCCCGAGAATTGTCTTTATTATGAATCTGGAGGAAATTCAAGTTTTGATAAACAATGACAAAGAATGATAGAACATGTGCTGCTAGCAGCAAGATTAGTTTATGCAAAATATTGGAAAAAGACAGAAATCCCAACAGTAAATGAATGGAAATTGATTTGATCTAACATATCCATTTCTTCAGTGTTGGTTACAGTTAATTCACAAATTAAATGTTACATTATCTTGCAAAATGTTTAGCTGTGTTTCGAGAAATGTTAATTACTTGAAGTAGTGAGGTTTAGTAAAATTCAGTGGATGTGAACTGACCATTAAGAGAACAAAATCAGTATCAAGTTTGGGTAGAGAAAAGAGAAAAGAGACCTTAAAGAGGAGCTTGGTCCACCTAACCCAGTATTGGCAACTGACTAGTAGCAACACTCCAGGTTTTGAGGAAGGATTCTATCTTAGCTGTGCCAGGACACACTCTGGTTTTCCTTTATTGTTTCCCACTGAAATACTAACAACCCCAATGCTGCTAAGTTTCTGAAATTAGATCAGATTTTATGTATTCAAGCATGGTGTGGTGGTATATCATAAATTATCTGGGAAATAAAACTAAAATTAGAACTCTTCATGCAAACACTGCTAGATCCCAGGTTTGAAATTATTTATTTTTATCCTGAATTATTTTTATCCTGAATCATATTGTTGTCATTTTTTGAGCACTTGTTACTTTTCCTGGAAAAAAAATGATGCCAAATAATGATTGTGGTGAATACATTTAAGGATAATCTTGTCAACTAATCACATTGAGCTTTTTCTGAGATCAACAGCACAATGGTTGCTGCATTTAATGGGAGCAGAACTGAAAGATATAGCAGTGGGAAAATTCGTTACATAGGTAGGAAGAGACAGCAGTCTTTTGATACTCAGAAGGCAAGGCACTGCCTGCATAAGACCTCATCAAAAGTAGCTGTCTTATGCACAGCAAAACAAGGAAACCTTGAAGAGTGTTGTAAAGCCAAACACTCAAGGACAAAGCATCACCAGAGACTGACTACTGTGATTTCTTTTCCTAGGGCCCCGCAGGCCAACCTCCATTATCATGTGCCTGGCTCATGTACATTTGCTAATTACTTGAGCAAGAGGAGTGGCTGGGTGCCACTGTGTTTGTCTTTCACTGAATAGGATTAGTGATTCTGACACAAGTGATTAATCACCATGCTGTAGACACAGAGGCCATGTCACCTCAAAAAAGAGCAGCTACAATCTATGCCAAACAGATGCTGGTTCCTGATACCAAGCTTTCCTGATCTCTTCCTCTTTTGTGCATTCTTTTCACTGTGGAAAAGCTTCCGACTCATCAAATCTGGCCTAAACCTGCAAATAAGACTGGGCTGACTGGTGAACAAGGGTGGGAATCAAATACTAGCAAAATAGGAACTCCTCTTATATCACTGCAAGTTCTTTCAGGGAAGTAATGTTACGAGTTTGCTGTTTCCCTTGAAATGGAAGAATGTAATGGGAGTATTACATGTATTGTACAGGACTTCAGCAACACATTAGGATCAACATAAGGAAGTTCTTGGATGGAAAGGATGAACTGTAGAGGTAAGAGCAAGAAGAACATAAAAGTTTGCCCACATTGGCCTCTTTTTGGATGCACTTCAGTACATACCCACTTGTATTTTCTGTAGAGGCATAACAAATCACCATGGAGCCAAGTAGGAATTTCTTGCTTGTAGATCAAATTAGCAAAACAGAGAGTAGGTTTTGTATGTAAGAGAGTGATTTTGGTACTGATTTTTGCCATTTGCACTATTACATGGGACAAATTGATAACTAGTGCTTGTTGGTACTAACCAACAGAATTGGTTTGTCACAATAGGAGAGCAGCTTGGGGTGTAGGTTTGTCAGCAAAATCATTGGTGAGCACTTGAGGATCAGCACAGTGGTGAAAAGGGTTCCCTAGGTTTGTCCTCAGGACTCTGGGACCCAAATTTTTGGGAACCAACTCTCTTGGGGGTTTCCTAAACACATACATTTTGTCCTAGTGCTTGGAGGACTCTGACTGAGAACACAGAAAGTATCAGAGTATCAGAAAGTGTGGATAGGTGGAATAGAAGCAGGCCATTTGTTGCTTCTCCTCTAGGTTAGAATTAGAGTGATCTCTAATTAGGATTTCCAAATGTCCCTTATTGTAAAGAGATGGTCCTTCTTTTAGAGTTGAAAAACTTGTCCTACATAGAGTTTCTGGGTGTCTCTTTAGTCAATGGTTGGAAAGCTTATCTTGTGAGACCATTAAATGGGACGTGAAAAGCCAAACTATGGATCTAAGTTTTTTAAAATCTTTTTTATTAAATAGAATCTACATAAAATAAAAACTGAATAATGCAACACACACACATATATACTACAAACTACAAAAAATAAACACAAAACTTACCATCATCCTGTACACAAATCTAAAGTACTACTACAAACAAAAAACACAAGAAAGTCAACATAGTAAGCTCCCATCGAAGTCCTAGGACCCTACATGTGAGAGCTCACATTACAGATAAGCCTCTATGGTCGCCGACTTCCCTACCCCTTGAGTCTCAGGACATTAAAGAGAAGGTTACAGAGTGTTACCCTACACCCAAATGGGGTGCCAAAGGTGTACATTGGAGACTTATTTCCTCCTCCTCTATCTGCCATTGATAATGGACAAGGGTCAGCTTAGTTCCTTTCCCCCACCAGTCTGGCAATACAGCCCTAAATTCCTCCTTTAGCTCCTCCAGGAACAACAAGTTGCCCTTGTCTGCCAAATGTACCTCATCTGCCTGGTAGAGCTTAAACCATCTGAATGCTATGGCTGGATGGGGGAGGAAGTGGCCCAATCCCTTTCCTAAGGCATTCCATGACTCTCTGTTGGCCCTCTTGCAGGCAATATCCATGCATTTTGGGTCTCCCTAACCACTTCACATCGGATGAGGTAGGATAGTGGAAAAAAATAGAGATACCCCAGGCCAATGACTTTATGTAGTCCAGAAATTGCTTAAGGCCTGCAAAATCATGGTCTTGCCCTCCATCAAGCCCAAGTAATTCCCTCCAAGGTATTCACATGTGAAGTAGTGGACCCTGATGTTCCTTGAACAGCAAGGGCAGGAGTCCACTCCATAGGAGTCCTCTCTTGCCCAATCACTCCACTGTGGCCAACTCAGACAAATCCAGCTGTAGTCTAAAGTGGCAGTTCTGTGCATGGCACTCCATCCAGTATACCATGTTGTGGCCACAGATCAGAACCTGATGTCTCACCATGAAGACTCTAGGGGCTAAACAATCACACTGTTAGGGGAAAACAGTGTTCTTAATAGGGTGAACATCCCTTTCTGATGCTGATGATTTCCATCACCCAATGCACTGGATAGACTGTGGTCCCAGCCCCATTGCAGAGGCTGTAGAGCCCCCCTCCCAATTCAGAAGGAATGTGTGACAAAGACAACCCTCTCCAGCCCCAGCCTCTGCAAAACTTTCATGGTAGCTTTCCAAAATTGGTACGTAGTAGGGGTGAGAAATTAGTGTGGCAAAACAGTATCCATGGCTTAGATCCCCAACCTGCAGATGTTGCTGAATAGCCTGTACCAGACATAACACAGGGTCTCCACAGAGCACCAGATGGATGGACACTCCTACCCCAACTGATCAGTCTTAGAACATCTAATCCTTAAGCTGACTGAAGCTCTCCATCTTGTGGTGGAAAAGAGCATCAGCTATCCCATTATCCATGCCTGCCACATGTACAGCTGTAAACAAGATATTATAGTGTAGGCATTGAAAAACAAAAATCCTGACTAGGCTCATGGCCCTTCTCAACCTGGATAACATAGAATCGATAGCATGGACTGTAGACAAGTTGTCACACCAGAAGTGGTCTGCTGTATTAGCAAATTCCTCACTCCAAAACTTGACAGCTATTATTATGGGGAAAAACTCAAGAAACATCAGGTCAGACAAAAGGCCCGCCTCTGCCCATTCCTCAGGCCACACTTGCCTTTCTAAACGCACCCTGAACCCCAAGCATCCTTAACCCTGAGATCATCCATCCACAATGATATTCCATTAAAGGATGCCAAAAACTTCTGCAACACCTTCAAATCATGTACCAACTCACTGAAGTAAGAAGTCATCCTGATTGGAACCTGATCTGAACCTCAGCATACACTCAAGGAAAGTGCTCAATTTCTCAAAAGCTGAGTAAGAGACTGAACACCCCATAGGCAAGGCCTGGTCAACATAGTACACCCTCATGAAGTAAAAACCCAGTAGCACAACATCTTGGGGATGAACCCAGAAGAGCTAAATGCTGACATAATGTTGGATTTTCCCAACTCTGTCCCCACACCATTCCTGTGAACCTTTCTTATGTCTATGTCAGCTGATATATACAGTATTGTGCAAAGCTCCTCAAGAATGGCATTGTTAACTGTTTCCCTTGTGGGGTAGGACAAATGATGGACAAGGTGACACTCACCTGGCACCTTTTTGGGGACTACCCCACTAGCAACACCCTTAGATTAGTCAACAGTGGGGCAAGATATGAGCCAAGTACCCTACCCTTGGTCACTTTCTTCCTGATTTTTATCCCCACCCTCATCCCCACCCCCTCAAAAAAAATCCTTTTCTGTATGATAATGAAGGCCAAGTTAATGTATGCCAGCAAATGGAAAACGGAAGATGTACTTGAAATTGATGTTTAGTTATTAGAGATATAGACTAGATGCTGTGATGAACCCGATGGGAGGAGGTCTTGATGACAGAGCCTCCTTGACAACTGAGAGTGTTTAAGCTGATTGGCTGGTGAAATGGAACCTTGGTCAGCCCAGGGGAGGGGCTGGTGGAAAGAGGAAAATAATGGATTTTAACTGTCTGGGGAGTGATTGAAGAGGGTGTGTGATTTGTGGTGTGTCTGGGAGAGGCTGGAGGTTTGAAGAGCTCTGTGGAAGAGACAACTGAGAAATTAGGTGTATGAAAGGTAGTGAATGAGTTGAGAGAGAGAAAAAAAAGAAGGGTGTGCTGTTTGTAAACATTGAGATACAAAACAAATTTAAGCAACAGTGTTTCAATAAATGTTTGAAGTTCTGTGTTCCTGATAACAGTCTCCCAGAATGTCATTCTGAATTCTGGAATATACATTCTACCAATAATATCATCTTGACCTTAGTGCCAATGGTACCACAGTCTTGGAAAATATGAATCACTGCTGATCCTTACATCTGGGAGAAGGGCAGATTTAGGGAAGGCAGTAAAAGGGGAGATTCCTAAAAGGAAGAAGCCAAAGGAGGGACAAGAATGAGGAAAGCACTGCTTTCCCAGAAAGGGAGAACTGAGGCAGACCCGTTTGTCCTGGCCCTGGCTTGATTCAGAGATCTCCCTGGCTGTTCAGTCCTGAACACAAAGAGGTGTCAGGCTGGGCAGGCCTTGAGTGAGAGGCTTGGGTGTGCCTTTCACACTCGGCACTGATGGGTGATGGTTTTCCGTCCACTCGTGACATATGCAAATTGACAAATTGACTATGTTATTAAAAAAATAAATCTTTGATAGACTCAGGGAAGATTGGGACTGTAGAGTGTAGATGCACATGACACTCAGCTCTATCTCTCATTTCCAGCTAACTCCAAGAAGCTGACTAGGAACTAAATCAATATTCAAGGGTGACCACAAGCACATTTGTACAGTTAAAACTAGTGCACCAGCTACACTTATTCCTTGAGAAGTCAGATTTGACTATGCTGACACATGCCTTGATTATATCCTATTTGGATTACTGTAATGGGTTTGCCTTTGGAAATTGTTCCAACACTTCAGCAGGCCAAAAATGCTGTGACTAGACTGCTGACTGAGGCTGGTGATAGGGAACATAAAACTCCCTTGCTGAAATAGTCATGTTGTCTACTGCTCTGTTTCTGGACACAGTTCATAGTGCTAGTTCTGACCTATAAAGTCCTGTACAGATTAGGTCCATTCTGCCTGAAAGCCTGTAGCTCCTCATATGAGACTGTCTGAGTCTTAGGATCTTCAGGGGAAGGCTTTCTCTCCATTCCACCAACCTCTCAAAGTCATCGGATGAGGATGCAGAAGGGAGCCTTCTTGGTGGCTGCTTCTAGGATATAGAACTTCCTCCTAAGGGAGGTTCAGTTTGCAACCTCTGTGCTATCTTTTTGTCGGTAGGTGAAGACGTTTCTGTTTAAACAGGCCTTCAGTCTCAACTGTCCAGAGTAGAGGGATTTGTGCTGTTTTCGATATCTATTTCATGTGTTTTAATTGTGTTTAAGTTAATGTCTAAAAGTAGTATTTTAATTGAATTGATGGTTTAATGCTTTTTTTAAACTTTGTACTTCATATTATTTTAGTTGTTCTGTTTTAAACTTATATTGCAGACTGCTTTGGCTTCCATTTGGGAGAAAAGCAGATATGATTAAGTAAATGCCTATATAAAAAAATTAAGAACTCCGAGAAATCTCTGCCTCCTAAATCCCAAAAATTCATGACTCTTGTGCTTACTCAGAGACAAAGGGGTTCTGCACTTAATGAAGGCACTCCATTTAGTGATACATCCCATGTTTCAGGGCTGGTTCTTTGTATTCATAAAGGCCTTGGAGCTGTTACCTAGTGAGGTCTGCTTCATATTAAGTTTTGGAAATTGCTACCCTCACATAATGTGAATTGATCATTTCCATCTGGCAAGTGCAGAAGATATGTGCATTTCTTTTATTTTTTTCCATTGGATATCAATTTTCTTTCTCATGACCTAACAGCTTAGCAACACAAAATAACTTATGAAGACACTTTTTAAGTTTGAAAAGGCTTGGGGATATGGTTGATTCCCCCCCCCCACTTTGCCTTGACTCATCCCTGTTCCAGTTCTATGTCCTCCTCTGTTACCATGACCTCTCTGGTGGAAAGGAACATGCAGTAGAAAAGAGAAAACATTTGGTGAAGATTGCTACCCCTAAATAAGCCACTGTCTTGACCTTGCAAAAGGAGTGCTGAAAGTGTATTCCCCCTCCCTTCCCTGCTGGTGCCTTGTGCAATGTACTGTCATTCAGATAAGCAACATTCTTAATGGGCTTGTGGGAAAGTCCTGTCCAGCCTTTCCATCTGGTGGCTCTTGTCACAAAGCACCAGCTCAAATAGACGATATTCCATTGAATTATTTAGCTAGCTAAATTTTCCTGCATCTCACATCTTTAGTCCATCTGTTACCTGAGACCTTGCCTTTCTGTAGGAACTATCCTTTATGCATGCCAGCATCTGTCAGTATTGCAGTTTCCTCTTATTCATGGCCTTCTGTGAGAGATGGTACAAGCTGCAGAAATGCTATATTCTTGGTTTCATTTTAATGTGACTGGGCCCCCCTTTATCACCTCTAGCCTTGCACATCTATTCATCATGGCTCCGTTTGCTGAGCTTTCACTGATGTTGGCCCTTAGCCCCTGCTGTAGAGTTCTTTCAGGCAATGCTCCTCTCCTGTACCAGACCAGAAAGAAAGAAAGAAGTGTGTATGTGTGTATAGAAACCGAATCAAACCACAGGGCAGGAACTTGCCTTTAACCCTCCCTACCGGTATACAGCTAAGAGAAAATTGTTCTGCTTGTTTAGAAAGTGGGAAAGTACTCAATAAATGGTAGGCTACTATAAGTTAGCACATCACTACACAGAATAAAACAATCCAGTTTCGAAGAACATTTCTCTCATTTTAACACATAGAAACATCATTTTAACTCCAAAGAACTAGAAAGTGCATAAGGCACAACTAAAATTTTGCAAAGTTTGGAATATCTTTGCTATGAGGCTAAAACTCAAGTGACTGAAGCTTTTTAGTGTAGTCTAGAGAGAGATGTGTTCTTCTTCATTCACAATTGTAAACTAGCCAATGAAGCTGATTGTTAGATGCATCAGGGTTAACAAAAAGTAGTATACACAAACACAACCTATAGTCAACTCTATGTATATTCAAGTACATTCCAGAAGCAGTAAAATGGCCACTACTTTAAATATTCTTTTTTAAAAAGTGTTGGGAAAATCAGTAGAGCATAAGTCTATAACTGTTAAATGAAACTTCCATGTTCAGCAGCAATATATCTCCGAATGCCAGATGATGGTGTTGCCGTAATGTTCATGTCCAACTTCTGAGTTCTCAAGGGCATCTGATGGACCACTATTAACCAGTGTGAAAAACTACCTTGAATATTCAGTTGTTCGTTTTGCTTGCTTATAGAGCATGGCATATATAAATATTGGCACATATGTACAAGATGGTGCCATCTGATGGCTCTGATCTGCAGCAGGCCCACAGGTGCAGTGTTGAGCCTAACTAAAGTAGCAGATCATGACAAAATGAACTGGCATAGTGGGACAGTTCAGGGGTCTGAAAAATTACCAGCTTTTCTTCTCCTTGACAGTTGGTGGACCTTGACATATATGCCAGGGGAAGAACTGCAAAAATGGCAAGCCTGTTTTAGGAGACTCTGCTCCTCAGGAAAGCCCTGCCTATCCACATCCTGACTTCTCCATTGCAAGATTCCACCCTACCTTTGTCCCCCATAATAGGCACATCACTCTACAAAGTAGCACAACTGGAGTTATGCAAATGGCTCTCTCACTGGCTGCTGTGCCTCTCTGCAGTTGGAAGAAGCTTCCAATGCCTTTAAATTAGCAGAGTAAGCAATTAATCCCATAAGATGGCAACTCCTTCTTCAGAACCTCTCACAACATACCAGGAGAGGATGTCTGTGAAGCCATTTGGCCCTTGTGACAAAAATTGTTACAGATACAATGTGTTATCACAAAGATGATCTAAGCTATAATTGATAAAATATTTGAACCAATAGGAAGTCATAAGGGAAAACTGACTTGTCATGTAGTCATCTTCTGCACATCAAAGGAGCACCTACTTGTATTGAGACTTCAAAGCCTCGACTCACACCCATGGTATGACTCTTTATAATCAAAATAGATGTTCTTTTGAACTAGCAGGCCTTCCTGTCAGAAAGAGATATAAAGAAATTGTTAGAGAATAAGACAGCTTTGGTTAAAAAGCAATCTCTTCTTGAAACTCAAATAAGTCTCAAATTGCATCTGTCCTGTCATTTCCCATTACTCTTGCATATTCATTATGATCCTTGTTGGGAGGTTGCCACCAAGATCCTGCCTCCAATTGGACCCCCAAAATTATATGAGTAATTAGATCCATGGGTTCTCTCTCTGGGACCAGCTGTCATTCTGATTCTTCTTCTTTAAAAAAAAAAAGACTTACAAATGTGATCTGCAACAAAATATGACACTGTCTTCAGTGTCCTTCCTTCCTTCCTTCCTTCCTTCCTTCCTTCCTTCCTTCCTTCCTTCCTTCCTTCCTTCCTTCTTTCCTTCCCTCCCTCCCTCCCTCCCTCCCTCCCTCCCTCCCTCCCTCCCTCCCTCCTTTCCTCTCTTTCTTTCTCTACTTCTTTCTTGGTGCTTCCTTCCACGCCTTCTGCATACTCCTTTTTTCTATCATTCCCTCTCAACCCAACAGATGCTTAGCACTGTTGTGTGGCCAGTAAGCCTGTATCTGTTCCCACTTCCATCCCACCCTTTAAAGCATATAATACTTCTGGAAACTTTGGGGTTTTCCTGAATCTGTAGCTATCCCTCTTTGTGCCATTTTGGCTACAGGAGATCATCACTGGGAGCATGAATTTCCCTTCAATTAGTATCTTGCATAGAGGCTGGCCTTCAGAACACTGGAACTAGCCAGGGTGCTGAAGCAGGAAATTCCTTGGGCTTCAACTCATAAGCATAATAACCTACAGGTGAATAATGACATTTTTTCTGTGTCCAACAAATCTGAGCCTCTTAAATAAAGCCCATTTAAAGCTAGGTATGTGTAATCTACTGAAACTGACTTGTATTACTTGTATTGCTTTTAATTATTCAATCCCTTGTCAGTATAAGTGTTTTCCTTTTAAAAAGCTGACCCTTCTTTGTTGTTCATGTTCTGTCTTGGGATTTGTTCAGTATTATTCCTTCAATAAAATTAAATAAAACTCCTTCATTTACAGGTACTTTTTTAAGTTGCTCTGATGCATGCTATTAAAACTAGAAGTTATTAATTTTCTAAGGTAGGATTGATATAGGCAAATAAGGATAGAGTCATTGTGACAATCCCAGCGTATTCTGGAGATTGGTGGTTGGCCCAGAATAGCAAAATAATAGATCTTCTGCCAAGTGAACTTAGTTTTTGAGACTGAAGTGCTCTCATTAAGGAATGTGATTGTCATATGCAGGATGACTTGCTTTCCCAAGGAAACATTCACACTTCTAGCAGAAGCATTTATTTAGGAATAGGCAAGCAACACTGCAACTTTCAAAAGTTGCTAAAACTGCCATATGTTGTATGATAACAGGTTTTATACCTTGACATACAAATTATTCAGGTATGAATGACATTGATTGGTGAAAGTCATAAATGTCACCTCACCCCATCAGACCCCTGAGTTTCCCAGGATCTTGTAGTTGTTTACATACTTTCATCTTGAGAATTCAGACAGTTTCTGTGTTTGTATCTTGTACTGCCTGGTTATTCTCACAACACCTTTCTGTTGGTATTGCATTCCCCTCTCTGATCCTCCCCTATGCTGGTGCTGTATGCCCCTGGGCACCAACTATTGCCAGTTCATCTGGTACCTTGAGCCCCTTGAATCTGTACCCAGATCAGCAATTGATATTTGATATATTGTTGCAAATGACAATTAGCAATCGATAGGTTGTAGCAAACAGCAATTAGCGAAAGATACATTATAACACTAGGGATCTCTAATCCCTTTCACTTACAACCTGAGCTAAATCTATTTTCCCTGTTAACCTGGCAATGATCTCAGTAACATTATTCCAATGTTGTGTTTTACATACATAGGGTAAGACCCTACAAAGTGATTGGCATCACTTCAGTTTTCATCAGTAATTGGTAACTGGATTAACTAATGTATGTGTCTGTTTAACCCTAGCCAATCAAAGAACATGAAGGAAGGTTAGATACTTTCTGATCCTGGTAGGGTAATATTTATTTCAATTAGTGCCTCTTTTCCACAAGAGAGGAAAATACCAGTTCCTAATCAGATGCCTCCAGTTTAAGCAATTGTGCAAATATATGCAGACAGATCCACTACATGGTCTTTATTAGAGGACCGTTTCTCTCAGCTTGACCACTTCAATGATGATGCTTTACCAATGTTGTTCTAAACTTTGTTTATCTTCTAAGTCAAGTATGTATCATTCAACACCTTATCTGTGTGCCAACTGATTTTGTAAATACACATGGATTCATCCTACATTGAATTGTATATTATGTCATTTTGCTCTCTAATGCATCCTTGAGAGCACCTTCCACCCCACCCTGAGCCATTATTGGGAACAGGACATTAATAAGAAGAGGTCTATGATATCTTGCACAGAGGTTGGCCTCGTTCAAGAGAAACAGGGAACCCATTACAACATAAAGATCAATTGCAGCTACTTCTTTCATGTACCTTCTTGACTGAGTATATAAGAGAAAGTGAGAAGGACACCATTTGTATATGTTCACATATTTTCCTGAAATATGTTAGCTTTGTTTATGAGGTAACATGGGATACTACCTTTCCTGCCTGCCCACTTTTCTTTGTTATTGTCAATATATTTATATATGCATATTTATTTGTTGAATGGATTTATACCGGCTAAGTAATTCATATGGCAGTTCATAGTAAGTTGAACAAGAACAAAATAATACATAGGATCATAGCTCTGGAAGAGACCACAAGGGCCATCAAGTTCAACCCCCACAGAATAAAAGCAATATCTCGGGTTTTTTTTTTTTTTAAATGAATTCCAGAGCAATATACAAAGGAGGGGTGAGTGGAGTTTTCCATAATCTCCCACTTCAGGCATTCCCAACTGGCTTAGATTCAGTGCTACAGACACTCACTAGTTCACAAACCATTCACTAGTACTTAAGTAGTCTCCAAGCCATATAGTGCTTCTCTTGTGGCCCTTTCACTATGCACAGAAAGCATCACAACTTTCTAAGAAAAATAAATTGTTTGTTTGCTATGTACTTGGGAAAAGTGCACAAAATGCAAGACTGAATTGCACGCTATCACCTATAGAAACAATATATTGATTGTGGCAATTTAGGGTGGGAGATGGAAGTGACGGCAAACCAGAAAGAGAGAGATAGAGCAACAGAGCATTTGTGTGATTTTTGAGAACTTACACTTACACACACATTGAGTTGGAACATGGACTTGTCAGGGGAGATGGGAAGAATACCAATGATATGCAGAGGCAGGAAAGAAATTGGGGGCAGTAGAAGCTGCAACATTTACTAGTTCAAATGTAGTACAATTTATTGGGGAAAGGTGAATCCTTGATCCATTTGGGAAAGGCTGTGAAAGCCAACATGATTCTTGGTTGTACCAACAGGAGTATGGTGTCTAGATCAAGGGAGGTAATGGTACCACTCTTTTATGCATTGGTTAGACCTTATTTGTAATACTGTGCCCAGTTCTGGGCACCTCAATTCAAGAAGGATATCGACAAGCAGAAGTGTGTTCAGAAGAGAGTGACCAAAATGGTGAAGGGTCTGGAAGCCATGCCCTATGAGGCACGGCTTAGGGAGCTGGGGATGTTTAGTCTGCAGAAGAGAAAACTGAGAGGGGACGTGATAGCCATGTTTAAGTATTTGATGGAATGTCATGTTGAGGAGGGAGTGGACTTGTTTTCTGTTGCTCCAGAGACTAGGACAAGGAGCAATGAATTCAAGCTGCAGGAAAGGAGATTCCACCTGAACCTCAGGAAGAACTTCCTGACAGTCAGAGCTGTCAGGCAGTGGAATATGCTGCCTCGGAGTGTGGTGGAGTCTCCTTCTTTGGAGGTTTTAAAGCAGAGGTTGGATGGCCATCTGTTGGGAATGCTTTGATGTGTGTTCATGCATAGCAGGGGGCTCGACTGGATGGCCCCTGTGGTCTCTTCCAACTCTATCATTCTATGATTCTATCATGTTCTGGGGTGGGAAAAAGAGAATGTAACATTGTAAAATATCCCCATGAAGGCACTATATTTAAGACACAATTTCAAAAAGTTGAAAAGAGGAGGAAAAATAGGAGGTGTCTAAAGAAACCAGGATGGATGTCTAAAGAATTGTCAACTGAGCTAAAATTTAAAAAGGACACATACAAGAAATGTGAAAAGGGGGAAATCACCAAAGAAGAATTCAAATGAATTGCCAGCACGTGTAGGGAAAGCTAAAATGCAGAACAAACTCAGGCTTGTTAAGCCTGTTAAAAACAAAAAAACAATAAAAACAAAAAAACAATAAAAAGGAAAAAAGCTTAGTTGTGTCCATAGCAAAAGGAAGAACGAGGAAATGGTAGTGCCACTACATGAAGAAAATGGAAAAATGCTAACAGGTGATATAAAAAAGGTAGAAATACTCAACAACTTCTTTGTCTTGTCAGCTCCCTAAAGGAAAATAGTTTTCAACCTGGGGAAAATGGAGCAAATGGTGCATTAGGGGAAATGCATCGTGAAACAGGTAAAAAGGTAGTACAGAAACACTTGGCTGCTCTAAATAAATTCAAATCTCCAGGGTCAGTTGAACTACATCCAAGGGTATTAAAAGAACTGGCAGAAGTGAACTCAGAACCACTGGCAATAATCTTTAAGAAATCCTGGAGGAAAAGACCCAGCAGACTGAAGGAGGCAAAACATTGTTCCCATTTTCAAAATGGTAAAAAAGAGGACCCAAGCAATTACCACCCAGTCAACCTGACATCACTACCAGTAAAGATTCTAGAGCAGATTGTTAAACAGACAGTCTGTAAGCACTTAGAAAGGGTTAGAATTAAAGAACAGACATATAAATTGCAAGCCTATGCCGATGGCTTTGTAATCTTTCTACAGGAACCACTTGAGAGTATAGACAAGCTTCTAAAGATCATTTATGAATTTGGTGAAAGTGTGGGATTTAAAATAAAGAGAAAACTGAAATTCGAGCAAAAAACATGTACTCCAGGAAAGAAGAACAACTTACCAAAAAGTCCAGTTTTCAGATTCAAAAGAAACTAAAATACCTAGGTATTTGGATCATGAGGCAAAACACAGAGCTTTTCAACAACAACTATGTAAGAACATGGACAGAAATAAAGAAAGATTTAGAAAAATGGAGTAAATAACATCTATCCCTTCTTGGCAGAATCGCGACAGTGAAAATGACTGTCCTTCCTAAAATGATCTTCCTCTTTCAAAATTTGCCAATAATAAAAAATGATAAACTATTTCAAGAATGGCAAAAACACCTTTCAAGATTTATTTGGGAAGGGAAAAAACCAAGGATAAATTGGAAAAATGTAATAGATCAAAAAGAAAGAGGCAGATGTAGTTTACCAGATCTTAAACTATACTATTATGCATTCGGGATAGCTTGGATATTAGATTGGATCAGGTTACAGAATGGAAGAATATTGACGCTAGAAGAAGCCAATAACAGAATGGGTTAGCATGCCTATCTTTGGTACAATAAGGCAAAAGTAGATAGGGAGTTTACAAAACACTTTATAAGAGAATCTTTATTGAGAATTTGCATACAAATAAAGAAAAAAGCTTACAACAAAATCCCAGCTTGGATATTCCCCAGGAAGATTTTTTAGGGAGATAGGTCGATATTCAAGAAAAATGGTTGACGTACAAAGATCTATCAGAACTAGACGAATCACTTACACCACAGTTAAGAGCAAGAGAAAAACTGGAGCAAATGGGTTTTAAGCTTTCATGTTTCCCACATAGGCAACTTCATCAGAGATATAAAATAGATTTAAGGTTGGAAGTATTCAATTTGAAACAAACACCTAACGAATTAGAGAAGATTATATTCGGTCAGTCAAACCATGTTATATTGAAATTCTATAAATTCTTATTAAGAGGAAGAGGAAATGGTCAAAGACATCATGATATCCTGGACCAACAGCCTAGGTCACACAATTGAACTAGAACATTGGGAAACATCATGGAAATTAACCCACAGATTTACACTATCTCAATATCTAAAAGAAAATTATGTGAAGATGTTCTACAAATGGTATCTAACACTGGCTGAATTGGATAAAATGTATAACACACACCAAAATAAATGCTGGAAATGCCAAGAGAAAATTGGAACTTTCATACCCATGTGGTGGAGTTGCCAAAAAATTAAAAAAATTTGGGAACAGCTGAGTATAACTTTGATGGAAATATGTGAAACCCAAATACCCCTCATACCAGAAATCTTTTTATTAAATATCGTTCAAAACATAGATTCAAAAATCTCAAAGAAATACTGGAGAGTTTTATTATATCTCATTACTGTGGCTAGAATATTAATAGCTAAATGTTGGAAAACCATTGAAATCCCCACTTTAGAGCAATGGATGATTAAAATATTGGAAATGAAGGAAAACAATCAGCTTTCCTGTAAGATTAACGGGAAATCTGATAAAATATTGAAGGAATGGGACCCAATTAGAATGTTTCTCCATAAAAAATGGGGTAACTAAATTATCGAATAAAACAAATCAAATAAATTAAACAGGCTTGAACACATTTCAGAGAGATTAAAAAATAAATAAACTTACAAATAAACATGGGACTTTTTATAGACACCATCATTTTGATTGGACACATATATTTTTGTAAAACGGTTAGTTTATGTGCACATAATGATGCATGTTTGTGTGTATATATGTATATCTATATATTGTGAGTATATATGGACATATAGGAGGAACAATATCAACTAGCACAGAGAAAACACAGAAAGAGGTTATATAAGGAGAGGAAGTTTAAGTGATAGGTAGTAAATCTATGTTATTTTTCAAGAAGAGGTAAAGTTCTAACTAATGGAAGTAACCTTGAATTATATATACATATATTCTGTTTGGTTTTCTTTTTTTGTTTGTTTGCTTTTGTTTTCAATAATGTAACTAATGTAACATCAGAAAGTATTCCTTTTTCTCTAATATTTAATGATTATTACTAGAAGATATTTGTTGACTGAGAATAACTCTGTTCAAGTTCAATTTGTTCAAGTTATTCTCAAAATTATTTTTTCAATAAAAAAATGGGGAAAAAAAGAAAAGAAAAGAAAGGAATGCTATGTTCACACAAAGTCAACATGGGTTTCCCAAAAACAAATCATGCCAACCTAATCTTATTTCTTTTTTGATAGAATTACTAGCTTGGTGGAGGAAGGGAATGCTGTGGACAGCAAGACCTTTGACAAGGTTCCCCCATTATATTCTTGCAAACAAGATAGTAAAATGTGAGCCAGACAATGCTTCTAATAGGTGGATTTGTAATTGGCTAACTGACTAAACTCCAAGTTTGCTGACCAATGGCTCCTCTTCATTCTGGAAATTAGTTTGTGGGGTTCTGTCCTGGGCCTGGTGCTATTCAACGTCTTTTTAAATGACTTGGATGATAGAATAGAGGGCATGCTTATAAAATTTACGGATGACACTAAATTAGAGGGGTAGCTAATACCCCTGAGGACAGCATTTAAATTCACAGATTAGAGAGCTAGGCCAAAATTAACAACATGAATTTCCACATGGAGAAATATAAAGTACTAAACTTGTGCCAAAAACAATGAATATAAGATGGGTAACACTGGCTTGGCCACAGTACATGGGAAAGGGTCTAGGAGTTTTAGACTAAAAACTGAACATGAGTCAACAGTGTGATGCAGCAGCTAAAAAACCCCAATGTGATTCTAGGTGGGATCAATAGGAGTAGGGATCAAGGGAAGTGATGGTACCACTCTATTCTGCTTTGGTCAGACCCCATCTGGAATAGTGTGTTCAGTTCTAGGTACCACAGTTCAGGAAACATATTGACTATCTGGAATGTGTCCAGGGGAGGGCAACCAGAATGTTAAAAGGTCTGGAAACCATGCCATATTAGGAACAGCTTAGCGAGTTGGATATTTTTAGCCTAGAGAACAGGTTGCTTATCTGTAATTGTGGTTCTCTGAGTGGTCACCTGTGAACTCACATAAATGGCCTCATCTGTGTCTGTACAGTGCACTGTTTGAACCTTCTAGAGCCTGCTGACAAGCATTTTGGGAGGAACCCTGCCCCCATCCCCTGGTGCTATATCGCCACCTTCGCAACAAAACCCTCAGTTCCTTGGCCACCTAAAGGCAGCAGCCAAAGGACTGGGAGCAACAGCACACAAATGAGAGACTAACGAGCTGCTAACCATAGGCGGTGGGAGTGTCATGCAACAGAAGAAAACAATACCACTGTTACTGCCCTGGATAGCCCGAGCTCTGGGGGATATAAAAAGATATCCATTGATATCTATAATTCAGCCTCACATACCCATTCCCCTTCCACGTGCTTGCGAGGCCCTCGGACAAGCACGCATAGAGGTTTGGCCGATAATAGCCGTAATATTCCAAAACAATACAGGCAGGCCAGAAATAGCCGACTCGCCGTTTTAGGAGACCTCAAGGCAAGTACCTCAATTAGGTATGCATGCAGCTCTCAAAAGATCCTCTGCCCCGCGCTGGCAGCTTGATGATCTGACTATAAACCGCTCAAGTATTCCTCGTTTGCATACCGGCTATCCTATTGACAATTTGGCTGTAACTCAATCATTCAAATTCCAACCTTTCGGAGGCTTTGTCTCCAGCCCCAAATCTATTGTTTTCCCCAAGTCCGACCTAGTCTGCGGTCACAATTCTCCTTATAAAAACCCCTGACTTTGAGCGCTTCCTTGGATCGCTCTTGGCTTCCATCCCGCCTTGCTGTCGCTTTGTCCAGCGAGCCTTCCCCTCAGCTCCATGTGCTGAGATCCACGCTCCCCATCTTCTCCACTTCCAACCGGGCTTCAGGACATGTGAAGTATCACCCATACCAACAACTCCTCTAAAAACCCCTCTATCCCACTCCAACCTTTATTTCTTTAGTTATCTTGTGTGAGTGTGCCGCATACACTGTTTGATTGTGTTTTTATTAAAACCACATTTATTATTTCAACTTCTGTGTGCTCCTTGACTCAGCCTGACCCCGTAGACATAGGGTTCAAGATCTCGCTATGTTACTCTGCCTCTCGCATTGCCAACTTGTGCTCTGTGCTAATTCCCTCCCGATTGTTGTGAGCACATTTTGGTGTCCCTGCCGGGACCTCCAGAAATCAGGGTAACAGAGTGGTGGAGGATGCGGGCAGCCCCGGTACCCCTAATTTGAGTAGGAGTCGCGAATCTTCTCAAATCAGACTGGTACTGACTTAGGTAATGGCCAGTCAAGTCGCTAGAGTGCTGTTAGGCAGGAACACATGCGTGTGTGTGAAATCTGTGTGCTTGAGCTCTAGGAGCTACCCTATCGGGTTGGAAATCTCTCCCCCTTTCTTGCTTGATTTGTGTATGTCAGCCCCCCGGTGTGGTCACTGCTGGCCCTTGGGCAGTGAATCATTGACCGACAGCAAGGAGCATGCACAAGCTGTCCTGGGAAGTACCTCCCTAACTTGGGGTCTATTGTGGGCTGGGATCCAAAGTGCTAGAGTGTTAGCACGATAGGAACAGTCTACACTCATCCAACACCGTAGTGGCAAAGCAGAAAAGCACTTAGGAAAGGAGACCCTCCTCCTTTCTCTCTCCCCCCCCCAGAGAGTACAGGTGCTTCCCATCAGTTGTTGTTGTTGTGTAGCTTTGAAAGAGCGGGTGCATCCCAGCTGTGTAATTCTGGGTTGAGTCCCGATTGCTAGCAAACTAGGTGCGGGTGGTGATTCCTGACCTAGCGTAGGGTTTTAAGAAGTTTGCCCCGAGGTGGGGGAAGGCACCCCTCACCCGAAAAACTGTTAGGAACGGTTTTGGCTTAGGTTCCTATCCCTTTCCCCCCGCTGCTTGGCCAGGTGGCATAGTAAGTTCCATAGGGTTTGTTTCCCCCCTTCAGGCAAACGGAGTACTCCTGAGGGTCCCCTGGGTTTAGGTGACCTCCCTGTCCCCAAACTGTTTCCTTGTCCTTTTGTCCCTAGTGCTGTCGAGGTGGAAAACCAGGCCTAGGTGTATAAAAGTGACTTTGTTTGGGCAGGCTGGGGATAGGTTCCCATCCCTCTTTCCTCGAGACTTTCTGCAGAGTTTGTCTCCCTATAATCCCCCAGGGGTCTAGGTGATCCTAGCTGTCACTCCAGGTCCTGGTCCCATTTTTGGTAAGTAAGTTCAGAGGTTCGGAATGGCTGAAAGCAAGGTTGCAGTTAAGGACCTCATGTTGGAGAAGGAGGTCTGAGGGAAAGTAGAGAAGTGGGTAGTAGGCAAAGGAAAATGTCCCTGGAAGGAGTCCAGCTTCCAGACGACAGACCCCTTTGCCACACTAAGGGAGGCGTACGCTCAGGCACGCCAGTCCAAGAACCCATTTGGGTTGTCAAAGGATGCTTTGGCAGCCTGGGGACTTTGGCTGACTGCCCGAGATGCCTCAAAAGCCCTGGTTGAGACCAGACAGAAGCTAGTGCAAGTAGAAAAAGAGGTAGCCCGGCTTCAGGCCGAGAGTGAGGCACTGCGCACGGACAAGGTAACGTTCACGTCTGTCGCGCAGGCCTCCGCACAGAAGCTAAATGATGCCACCTTGCTGGCTGAGACTTGGGAGGAACAAGCCCATGCCTTAAAGGCTGAGCTCACCCACGCCAGGTCTACAGCCAAGTTTATGGTAGGGCAAGTGAAGGAGCAGCAGGAGGCTGTGAGTCATGTAGCTTGCCACCAACAGATTGCGGCACTGGAGAGCCAGCTCCAAACGCGCAAAGCCTTAATTTTGGCTGTGTGCCCGGAGCTGCTCCCAACATTCGCGGAGGACTTTTCTGGGGAGCCGTTGCCGGAGGATGCTCGGGCAACCCTTCCCCACAATCCCGACTGGAGTGACCCTAAGGTCCCAGTCAAACCAATAGAGACACGGTCCATGACCAGGCAGACCACCCCCATTGGTGAAGGCAATGCAGATAGGCCAGAGACCCAGGAGATGCAGGTCGCAGAGACTAAGGTCCCCTGGTGAGCCACTGAGGCCAAAGCAATAGCGGACCAGCTGGGTCCATTGAATAAGTCCACGGGAATAATGTGGCTGAATACAGTCATACATTCCCATCCCACGGCCAACGGCCAAGACCTGACCCAGTTGGCTCGGCTTTCTATGTCCCCCTCCGAGCTTCCGACTCTCGAATCAGCCGTGGTGGCTCGAGGCCTGGTTAGGCTCGAGGCCCAAGACTGGATGAGAGAGGTCATTCAGATTCTGTGGCCCGGACAGAGTGCGAGTGTGCTCTACGTCATGGAGCAGCAGGGTCCTTGTGAGAACCCTGAGGCTTACGTGGCGCAGAAGCAGCTCCTTGCCATTCTGGCCGAAAAGGTCCCTTTGACACCCCGCAGCTAAGACTTTAACAATCTCGAGTTTAAGACTCTTCTTTATGGAGGTCTTAATCACGAGACGAAAATGACTCTCGGTTTGGTGGATCCAGCCACCACCAACTGGGAGGACTTTGGGAACAACCTACAATGGGTCTCCAACCTGCTCCATGAGGCAGGATCCCTTAAACCTCCCACCAAGACACACAGGAAGGACCCCGGGAACTGGGAACCCATAGCCAAGGTCACGTACTCGAATTATGGGCCCCATTCCCAATACCATAAAACGGCTCCGAATTCCATTCTGTGAGAGAACTGGAACTCACACCCTCCTCCCAGACAGGACAACCAACGTTGGTAGGCTAGGAACTCCCGAGGTCCACCTAACAGGGCAGGGAGTTCTGCGCCTCTGGCTGCTGTCCCAAAACCATCCCCAGACTTGAATGCTCCTAGGGAGACGTCTGGAGGATATGACCCAACTGCCCAAACGTACTCTGCCGATCGAGTACCCCTTTGGGGCATGTTATGCAGGTTCAGGCTGGACATGAGCCAGTTTGATGGGAGACCCATGAGCGAGCTCCTTGACGCCCGGGACAGGCAGGTCCAGTTGAGAAATAGCCAGCCTGTGAATGCGGTGACCAACGGTCCCCCTCCGGCTGGATATTACCCTGACTTAGAGCTGTCAGGACAGGGGTGCCCTCGGTCTCAGGATCTCCCCCAGAGGATTGTGGCTCAGCTGAAGCCCAACAGATGGGGTAGATCTAGGGTGAAGGCAGGCACTAGGACCGATAGGGAAAAGACCCCTGCCACCCCTCCTGCAGACTCCGGAGCAGCACCAAATGTGCTGCTCCCTAACCTGAGAAGACAGAGTGAGCCCACCCCTGATGCTATCCGCTTGACCGGATATGGCGGGGGGGACCAATCTAAGTCCTTTGGAGGACACAAGCGCTCAGTGCGCAATAAAACAAGGCAGATTACACCTCCTCCTGATTCAGCCCTGAGTTCGAATCCAGCCTCCTCCGAGACCACAGTGCTTTCAGAGCACCTAGAAGGATCGCACCAGGCTAAGGTTGAGGAGGAAGCACCATTCTTTCAATTGGGAGACATGGAAGCCCCCACCAAGTCTGATAAGGCACAGGACATTGCCAGCATGTGTGAGAGCCAGGAAAGGGAAAACACACAGCAAGGGGAAGCCAGCCCCAAGCTTCCAAAGCTCTCCATTGTCCCTGCTCTGAGCCCCCAGCTAAAAACCAGCAGATTCCCCCAGGATTTCCTTGAAGCCTTGGCCAGGAGAGTCCTTCCTGTCCGTGCCCTCTTTCAGGGGAATTTCACATGAGATTGGGGATTCAAACAGCAAGGGGCTCCCGCCCAGCCAGAGCACAGGCTAGCAAAGGCACTCTCCCTGGCACACCCTGTATGGACCATGAACACTCCCTTTGACTGCAGTCCAGCTGGGAGGATGTCAATAACTGTGAGACCTAAATGCCCCGTGGAGGCAGAAATGGCTACTGCCTCCCCCTCCGTACAGACGTTCTGGTGCCGTCTTGTCCTTAAGGGCCACGGCACCATCTTGATTGTTACTCTGGTGATCGTGAGAGGGGCCAGGACTAGCTACAGCTCCATTTCAGTCACCATCTTACCTAAAGAGACAGTTTTCCCGGAGGCACGTGGGTCTGAGACCAGCCTCCTCTTTGAATTGAAAGAAAGGGTCCCAAACCAGGAGTAGGCTCTGCCACTCCTGCCGGTAACTCCGGAGACCCTTAGAAAAGAGTGGAAAGACCCACCTGTCAATTCTGCCTCCGTGGTCATCCCCAAACCGGAAGATCCAGGCGCCCAAAAGCCCAATGTGTGCTCTGTAAATTCTCAGACTTCCTTAAATGACAAGGAAGTACCCGCCGTTAATTGGTCCGAGACTTTTGTCTCCATTTATGAGGCGTTCAACAATGGTTGAACGGTCATTGTCTGAAGGGAATAGAGGCAGAGTGGTGACCCCTCTGGCTCCCCTGATACTGTAAATAATTCCGCTATGCAAGTAGTTGTCATAGTGGTGTTATTTTTGTTGTGAATTGTTTTTGAATTAACTGTCCCCTTGGTTTAAAAAACCTATCCGCAGGCGACCATCTTTCAGGCCTCCCCTCAGAGTCCAGCTTTTATTTGTGAGGTGGCGGTACTGCTGGCTCGGAACCAGCATCGAACCATCGGTACTATATTGGCGAGGCCGCCCCAAGCCCTCGGGTACATCATCAGGCTTGGAGCTTCGCTTCGGTCTGAGCGAGGGGGTGTGTGAGTGTGCAAATCCATGTTATCTGGACCAGAGTGCGAATAGGACCTTCATAACCGGGGGTCCTCTCGTAGTGCTGGGATGTTAACATTGGCCTCTCTAGACCAATAAGCCGATGCGGGTCCCGAACTAGCAGTCTCACCACCCAGACCAACAGCCTCCCTCCAGCCAATACAGCCGCAAACGCAATTGCTATTTATGTCCTCACGGACTCTCAGTCTTCTCAGTCATGATGAACCCGATTCCCAGTAGGCTTTGAGACGGCAATTTGCATTTATGGTATACAATGGCTACTAATCATGTCAGTTCTTCTGTTAAAATTCTAATAGGTTAATTGATCCGGAGGACCGGGAAGATCCCAAGGTCGTACCATCGCCCCCGAGTACCGTGGGGAGGGTGATGAAGAAAGTTGCCACTCCATCTGATGGCCGGTGCTTAGAGATTCCCGGCTCCTCGACGACACTTGAAACTGTGAGGGAAGGTGACCACGCAGCCTTGCGATTGCAAAACGGACTTTTGCTGTTCCTGCTACCACTTACTCGCCCGAGAAAGCCCAATGGACTGTTCCAGGCTCCAAACTCTGCAAAGCCTCACTGTTCCTGGACTTGCAGCAAGCCAACTAAGCTGCACCCACTTGGACATTTTGTTGCTGTTCCTGCTCCGTTGCCTGGATGGACTTATGTTTTGTTTGCTCGCTCCAGCTACAAGACTTTTCCCATTGCAAGGGGGGGGTGCAGAGACTTTTGTTCGCACCTCACCTCCCCCGGACTACGAAATCTCATCCCATCATCCACTGGCCAGAAATAGCCGACTCGCCGCTTTAGGAGACCTCAAGCAAGTACCTCAATTAGGTATGCACGCAGCTCTCAAAAAACCCTCTGCCCCGTGCTGGCAGCTTGATGATCTGACTATAAACCGCTCAAGTATTCCTCGTTTGCATACCGGCTATCCTATTGACAATTTGGCTGTAACTCAATCATTCAAATTCCAACCTTTCGGAGGCTTTGTCTCCAGCCCCAAATCTATTGTTTTCCCCAAGTCCGACCTAGTCTGCGGTCACAATTCTCCTTATAAAAACCCCTGACTTTGAGCGCTTCCTTGGATCGCTCTTGGCTTCCATCCCGCCTTGCTGTTGCTTTGTCCAGCGAGCCTTCCCCTCAGCTCCATGTGCTGAGATCCACGCTCCCCATCTTCTCCACTTCCAACCGGGCTTCAGGACAGGTGAAGTATCACCCAAACCAACAACTCCTCTAAAAACCCCTCTATCCCACTCCAACCTTTATTTCTGTAGTTATCTTGTGTGAGTGTGCCGCATACACTGTTTGATTGTGTTTTTATTAAAACCACATTTATTATTTCAACTTCTGTGCGCTCCTTGACTCAGCCTGACCCCGTAGACATAGGGTTCAAGATCCTGCTAAGTAACCCTGCCTCTCGTAACGCTACAGCAGTGCTCAGAGCTAATCTTCCCCACCTATTGTTGAGCACATTTTGGTGTCCGTCCCGGGACCCCCAGTAAACAGGGTAACACCACTGTTCCGAACACAGCATCATCTCTCAATCTATTGTCCAGTCTCTAGTGAGAGATGAAGATGGATGGCTGTGACCCTGTAGCAGTTCTGCAGATCTCACACAGTGTCACCCCTTGCAGGAAAGCCGTGGAGGCAGCTAAGGCTTTGATACAGTGACTTAGTTGAGTGGGAAGCTTCTTGCCAGCCAGTTCAAAAGAAAGTTGAATGATGGATCCCATTCATTTGGACAGTTTCTGGAAGGACACCGGTAGTCCTTTTTTTGCAAAGAGTTGCACAGGAAAAGTCTTTGGGAGTTCCAGAAAACAGCTGTGTCCTGTACATAGAAGGCCAAGTGTGCCTGACATGTAGACAATGAAGATTGAGTTCCAGATTTGAGGCTGGGTTCTGCAAAAAGGCAGGGAGTATAATCTCTTTGTTCAGGTGAAAGGATGAAATAACTTTAGGAAGGAAAGAGATGTCTGGACGAAGCACCATCTTTTCTTTATGGAAGCAAAGATAGGGCTCATCCACTCTCAGTGCACAGATTTCACCTGCCCTACCCAAAGTGACAGCTACCAAGAGGGCTGTTTTCCGTGCAGAAATCAGATGTTGAAGGTAACCATGGGTTCCAAAGGCTTCTTGGAGAGCTGAGAGAAGACAAGTTACAAGCTCCATGGTGGTATCAGAGGTGAAACCGGATGATGGAGATTCTTATAACCCTTCAACAATCTTTTTACAAGAGAGTCCAAAAAAAGCAGACTTTCCCTGTCTTTGCACGTGCCTTACAATTTCATGGATAACATTTCATGGAAGTGAGGGAAAGTCCTTTCTCTGATAGCACACCAAGGAAGTCGAGGATATCTAAGATACCAAAGGCTTCCAGACTGATGTCCTTTGCAAGGAGAAAGTGCACGAATTTGGACCATTTATATGAATAGGTACACCTGATGGATGGCTTGTGTGCCACCTCAACAAGGCACCTCATGGGCTGAGGAAGTGAATTTAGGGAAGTAGGTTTCATGCCATGAAGTTGAGGGATTCCATGTCTCGTTGTCTTACCCTCCCCTTGTGGATGGTGAGCAGGTTCGGTCTGGATGGAAGCCTCCAATAGTGACATCAGCAAGGATACAGATCTCAGAAAGAGGGGTGAACCATTCCTCAGCCACCATGGGGTGATCAGAATGACCTTGTCCCTATCCTATTGAATCTTTGCCAGCACCTTCATGATGAGAAGGATTGGCAGAAAAGTGTATATGATGGGCCCTGCCCAGTTGTACAAGAAGGCATCCCCCAGCAACCTGTCATCCCTACTGTTCCCGGAACAGAAGATGTGACACTGTTCTTGAGGGGAGATGTGATGAGGTCTCCCAGAGGAGTGTCCCAAGACTTTAAGGGTGTCCACGTGCAGTTTTCATTCATGACAGGACAGGAGTAGTCTGAGCATGTCTGCCAGGATGTTCTTCTTGCCTGGTAGGTGAATTGTTGAGGGCAGTATCTGCTTGTCTATGCACCACTCCCAGAGCTGAACTGCAAGGTTTAGGAGTGTGGTTGAATGCTTTCCCCCCTGCTTGGTTTTGATTGTGGTGTTGTCTGTCAGTGTCAGTACTGCTTTGTCCCATAAGAAGTCCTCCAAAGCTCGGGATACCTTGATCACTCCCAAGAGCTCTAGAACATTTAGATGAAGAGACTTCTTCAAGACTGACCATCAGCCTCTGACCATGAGACTGTTCAAGTGAGCTCCCCAACTGTCTAGAGAAGCATCTGTACCTATTGACAGAGGTTGAGGCAGGAAAGTCATGTCAGCAAGAATGTTCTGAGCACTGTTCCACCACATGAGGCAGTGAAGAATAGACCATGGTTCCATGAGGAACTTGGATAGACAGTGTCGAAGCAGGTCAAAGCTCTTCAGAAATCAGGCTTGTAATGGTCTCATCCACAGCTTGGTGAAGGGAGTAACAGCCGTGGTCAAAGCCATGAGACTGAAGAGAACCTGCACTGATCTCACCCTGACATGTATGAAGTGGGTAACTTGGGAGACTGTCTTGAGCAAGATCAGCCATCTGTCTTCTAGGGGAAAAGTGAGCTGCAACCGAGAATCTAGGAGTGCTTCTATGAATTTGATCTGCTGACATGAGACCAGATCTGACTTCTGAAAGTTGATGACTAGTCCAAGAGAGTCAAGGAGACTTATTGTATGATCAACATTGTGGAGAAGTTGAGACCGAGAGAGACCGAAAGAGGACAATACTTTGTTGATGCAACACCGCTGTTGCCATCGCCATATACTTGGTAAACACCTGTGGACCTATACTGGGATCAAAGGGAAGGACTTGAAACTGGTACACTTTCCAACCCCCCACAAAGGTGAGGAACCTTCTGTGAGCAGACCTAATGGAGATAGGGAAATATTCATCCTTCAAATTCAACGTGGCAAACCAATCTCCCTTCTGCAGCAGAGGCAAGGTGGTGGCAAGTGTTACCACACAGAACCATCAGGAATGGATGCAATAGTTCACATGCTGTAGATCCAAAATGGAATTCAGAACACCCATCCTTTTTGGTCACAAGGAAGTAACCGGAAGAGAAACAATGATGGAGAGAAGAGAGGGGTATAGACTCTATGACCCCTTTCTGAAGTAGCATGTTGATCTCCTCCTTCAACACCAGGGACAGTTGAGTAATGCAAGTGTGACTGGTGGGAGGAAGCCTTTGGAATTTTATGGCATACCTCCAGCAATGATGTCCAATACCCAAGTGTATGTAGTCATAGGAGCCCAAGCATAGTGATATCTGCTTAGATATCCCCAAAAGGAGATGTTGAGATTGGGGTAAAGGAAGATTGATTGTGTCGATGGTAAGTGGAACAGAGAAGGCACTGATGACCAAAATGGTAGAAACCATAGAGGTGTCGAGGTTGCTGTAAACAGAAGGAACAGTAGTAGGAGAGGTACCATAAATAGAGGTATAATCGGATTCTGATCGCATGGCGTGCATGAGCGGCAGCTCGGATTGAAGCTGCACAATTGTGCAGCTCTGAACTGTCACCCGCTGGACTCCAGCCGCTTTTTTTGACATCAAAAGCGGCTAGACACCCCCCCTGGTAAGGGGGGTGCGGAAGAGGTTCAAAGGGGACCCCAGAATTGGCGAGTGGCTCTCCCCCGAAGGGAGTTTGCCCAAAGGGGGAAGAGTGGAGTCACCAAGGGATCGCAGGACCACGACGGAGCCAGCGAGATCGCCGCGAGAGCGCTACAAGCGCCGCCGCTGATTTTTAAAAGAAGAAGCTTTTAAGATTACAGTAAGCATCTGATCTAAGGATTTATTTCAAATATATCACATCTGGTTTTGACTTGCAACGGTGAGCAGAAGCGGAGGAACGAACGAAGGGACCCAGATGCGAAGTGAGTACATTTTGGCTTTGAGTTTCTCTTAAAGGGGCGGCTGCCTATTTTTGAAGTGACTCTGCCAAAAGCCTTTTCTGCTTGTTTAACAACGACCGGAAACTGGACTGGACTGATTAAGGAACAGGTAGATCTAAGATTTTAAAAATTTTCCCTTGTTTTGAAATCATTTTTGAAGGATAAAGGTTTGGAAGAGAATTGTATTTGAATACTGGAACCTTGATTCTGGATTATGGTTTTTTCCTGGGATAGACTTACTGGAACATTGAATTTCTTTTTTTTTTCTCTTTCTATTTTTTATTTTTGGACTGTGGTGACTAAAGAATAAGATTGTTTGGACTTTTTAAGGAACTTTTTCGCTGTGGAATTAATCTTGAGGGCAAGGACTCGGAAGAGAGCAGAAGAGAACTTATTTGGGACTATGGTTCTCTGTTTATGGTCTTTATTAGACTGTGGGGGGTTGTTTTCTCTGCTTTTTCTCTGCAACTTTTGAGATCTGTTTTTTTAGCTTGGACTTGATTTGGATACATTTCTGGACTTTTATTTCAAACTTGATTTGGAAATATCTTGGATTGCAGAGGTTTTGAGAACTCTGGCAAGTTGATTTTTAAGAACCTGGAATTTTGATACTTGAGGGTTATGAACATTGGGAAGTGCTTTACTAGTTCCTGGTTCCTGAGAACTGTTTTTCCGCTGTGATTGTTGAGACTAGAGAACCTGTGCTGGAAGGACACTGTAAGCTGAACATCCTCACTCCCACCAGATGGAATGGCTTGGAATGTAAATGACGGCTGAGATACTGAATGATCTTCGAGCAGCCTAGTGAAACGGAAGTACAGTGAGCCACAGTTGGGAGTGGGGAGTGGGAAGTGGGCCTAGGCACAGGGGTTTGGAATAAAGGAAGTGGATTAATTTTCTGCAAAAGTAACATGTATATAGTCTATCTCTAAGCATTTATATAGCTACATTTGTGTTTTTTACGTACCAGTTTATATTGATTTTAATTATATGTATTGATTTCAATAACTATTATTCAGAGAGACTTTATAGTACTAAGTATTACTATTCTTAAGCATTATTAAGTATATTTGTATAGCTTCCATATTGTCATTTATACAAGTATTTTAATAACAATACACTGATACAATTTGTTGAATGTGATATAAGACATAAGCATTTATAGAACTCATTTGATAAGGGTAGACAAATCAGGGAATAAGATATTTTTAATAAAGTACAAAAAGCTAAATATCTAGGTGTCTGGATAGCAAAAAGGAATAATGAGCTGTTTCAAAATAACTATGAGAAAAAATGGAAAGAGATAATTAAAGACTTGGAAAGGTGGACTTCCATGAAATTGTCTATGTTGGGGAGAATAGCAACTATTAAAATGAATGTTCTGCCAAAGATGAATTTTTTGTTTCAGAATCTCCCCATAATAACGAACAGTAAACCTTTTACACAGTGGAAAAAAGACTTGACCAAATTTATATGGCAAGGGAAAAAACCAAGAATTAAATGGAATATTATGACAGATCAAATACTACGGGGAGGAATGGGAGTACCGGATTTTCAATTATATTACAAAGCTGCGGCATTCACATGGCTAAAAGACTGGATTGATTTACAAGATACAAGAATGCTTGCACTGGAGGGAGCAGACCTGAGGATGGGATGGCATGCCTATATGTTTTATGATAAAGCAAAAATTGACAAAGATTTTTCACATCACTATATCAGAAAATCGCTTCTGAAGATATGGGATGAATATAAGACTAAAAACATAAGGCAGCTACCCATGTGGGTATCCCCTCAAGAAGCTTTCTTTGGAAGATGGAAGGCAACAGAGAAATGGCTGAGATATGAGGATATATTAGAGAAAACAATGACAAATGTATATAAGATCAAATCAAGAGAAAAATTGGAACAGGAAGGACTGCCATTAAGTTGGTTTCCGTACAGGCGGCTAAATGAGAGATTCCAGATGGACTTGAAAACCTATGGAATAGAATCCAAAGAAAGGACAGGAGTGAGTAAATGGATCTTTGACAATCCACCGCATCTGTTAGCCCATATATATCAAGAAATATTAACACAGGGAGACAGGAGGAGACTGTGAAATCTGCAGTGATTTTGTGGGCACAGAATATTGGGCATTCAATTCAATTAGATGAATGGGAACAGAGCTGGAAAAGGACACAAAAATTTACAATGGCTCAGAATCTTAAAGAGAACTATTTTAAAATGTTTCATAGATGGTACATGACACCAGAAAAGTTAAAAAAGATTTACAATACAGGTACGGGAATGTGTTGGAAATGTCAGAAAGAGGTGGGAACAATATTTCACATGTGGTGGTCATGTCCCAAGGCAAAGAAATATTGGAGTGAAATACATAAAAAGATGTGTGAAATATTGAAGGTTCAATTTGTAAAAAAACCTGAATTTTATTTGTTAAACATGACAAATGTTGTTGAGAATACTAATATTAAGAGGCATTGGAGATTAATATTGTACATGATAACGACAGCGCGAACTGAATATGCCAAATTGTGGAAGTCTCAGCAAATACCCACAATTGAACAATGGTGGGGGGCATTTATTGAAAATAGAAATGCGGATATTGTTTCACAAAGATTAAAGGGGAAATCGGACGATCAGATAAAAGCAGAATGGCAAATTGTAATGGGTAATTGCTGGGAACTGCCAAGTGAAAATGTCTGAATTATGGTTGAAATTAAAGGGGAATAACTGTAACATAACAGGAGTTGATGAGAGAAATGCAAGATCAAACACGTAAGATGAACATGGAATTGTGAGGCATAATTTTTTATATGTAAGTAGATATCTAGAAAATGAAAACTAGATCAGAGTGGAAGAACAAAAACATTACATGTAAAAGTACAATTTGAGATGTTTTTTTCTATTTGTGAAACTTAATAAAATTATTAAAAAAATAAATAAATAGAGGTATAATCCATAGAATCATCAAACTGAATGTTTAGAGGTGTCTGACTGCCTTTTTCTGTACTGAGAAGATCTGTACTTAGAGGAAGGCAATCTACAGGCTGAAGGTTGCTGTAAAGAGGCTTTCAATTGTCTCTGTTGCCTAGATTGATTGGGGCTATAGGTGCATCTGCTGGATGGGAAAAAGTTATGGTACCTATATCTAAATGGTTGGTGTTGAGGTTGCAGACTGTATTTTTTAACTGTCTTTCTTGTCTCCTGAGCATGTTCGAGCTTCTCATCTGTCAATGAGTTGAAGAGGCTCACATCATCAAACAGCAAGTCCTCAATCATTGTCCTGGCCTGTTGTGAGAGTCCAGAGGAGTGAAGCCATCCATGACACCTCTTGCGAATGCCTTTCCACTGCAGTTGGCAATATGGTGCGCTGTTGTTATTACTGAGAGGCCAAGCAGTGTGCCTCACCATCCAGTACCAAAGCCACTCTCCTGTCTTCTTCAGATAGTTGATCTAGGTAAGTCTTAACTTTGTTCCAAATAAACTGTTGATACATTCCCATGAAAGCAGTGTAGTTGAAGATTTGGAAGAGGAGAGCAGAGTTTGTATAGAGTTTTCTACTCATCACATCTAATTTCTTGCCCTCCTTATCTGCAAGGGTAGAGTGGAGCCTCTGCAAGATTAAAGATTGGGCCATGTCAACTATAATTGAAGGCAAAGTGATTAGTGATATGAGTGTGGTTCTGAGGAAGGGGCTCGCCTGTGCTCCTGAGGCCACTCCAGAACCACCTGTGCTGAAGCAGGGTGAGTGGCTTCCGTAGCAGGAGGCTGAGCAGTTGAATCCAAATGACATCTTCATCAAGGAGGAGACCTTGAGGGTAAGATGCATAGATATCAATGGTGTACACTAGGAGATGAGTATCTATAACAATGAAAGTAATAGTAGGACTCATCCACACAGTAGTACCAATGACGGTAATGATGCCTCTCCACATAGTAATCCTCCAAGGATGGTGAAAGGTCAGCTGGAGAGTATCTGTAATAGGTATAACACTGATTGTCAGTCTTTCGCCACATCGAGGCAAGCAGTACTGATGAGTTCTCAACCTTAGGCTTTGGTGTCATAAGTAGGCCATCGAAGGTGATGGCATGAAGGAGAGAGTGAAAGTTGACTCATACGAGTCAAGGGCTTGAGGCTGCAATTCAGAGTGCTGGTGAGATCGAGGTGGAGAATGGTCTTGAGAGGAGGTTGCATGATATATCAGTGAGGAATCTATGATTTCACCATCCAAAGCTGCCCAAATCTCAGTGAGGTCTGGTGAATGAACAGGGCCGTGGGACATAGATTTAGATTCTAATAATGGTACCAAAGCCAGGGCCTCCTGCAGAAAAGAATGAGGCTCAGGTGTGGGCATTTCAGACACCAGTAGCTGTTGTTGCTGTGGTGTTTCTTGAGGCATTTCTTGAGAGAAATGATGAGACAGGATGCCCTCAGACCTCTGCTTCTTATGATTCTTATAAGAGGTAAACAGAACTGACTTCCCAGTGTATGAGGGACCCGACTCCATTCCTTAGATACTGACTGATCTGAATCCAGAGAGCTACAACTCTGCTAAGACTGATGTTGAGGACATGATGGAGGCACCTCTTGCTCTGGTTGGGATTGTACGAAGGTGAAAGGTTGAGACATCAACAGTCTTGAAGCCAGGCATGAGGCCAGACAGGCCAGGTGAGAGGCTTCTGCTCCAGACAGCAGATAGGATGAGCTCATTGCCAAAGATGGAATAGCAGAAGTTGACTATTTAGAAGTGAAGCAATGTCCTATTTGAATCACCATTGTTGAGTCAGTGTAAAGAAGTGTATTCTGATAGGCCATGTTAGAAACACTCAACATCTATTCACAGGCAGTGGTGGTAGGAGACTCCTTGCTGAGGAGAACAGAAGCAGAGGCCTGACAAGATGACTCAAGAGGTGTGGTGTCTCTCTGGGGCAAAAATCAATGATGTCACGCAGAGACTGTCAAGACTTGTGACACCCATTGACCATTAGCCCTTCATTTTGGCCCATGTGGGAACCAATGACACAACAAGAATAGCTTTCAGTATATTACAAAGAATTACAAGGCCCTGGGTAGGAAGCTGAAGAAACTTAATACACAGGTTGTGATTTCATCTATCCCAATTAAAGGACATGGCCCATGAAGGGACAGAACAATAATGGAGGTGAACAACTGGGTCTGCAAATGGTGCTGGCAGGAACAATGTGGCTTCTTGGATCATGGTCTGCAGTTTCATGCTTGTCTACTGGCAAGTGATCGGTTGCACCTTACAGCAGTTGGCAGGAACCTTTTTGCTAAGAGGCTCACAAATCTGATTGGGAGTGCTTGAAACTTAGTTACATGGGGGAGAGTGACAGTATTCTTGAGGGCAGGAGTTCATCAAGTGCTAGAAATAATAACCCAAATGTTATTGAGGGAACTGAGCAAATAGTACAAGAGCCCAAACATAGGAGGAGAAAAACCTTAAATAAGCAACTGGGGGAATGACTCATGGTCTTACACTAATGCACAGAGCATGGGAAATAAACAAAATGAACTCTTAACATAGCAAAGCAGATACAATATAAAAAGTATCATTGAAACTTGGTGGGATGAGACTCATGATTGGAATGTAGTAATAGAGGGGTATAATCTATCTCAGAGGAATAGACCAAACAGGAATGCAGGGGGTTGCCAAGAGATTGGCACATATATCCATATGTGGTGGAATTGTGAAGGTGTATAGAAATTTTGGCAAATGATGTTTAAAGAGATAAAAGAGATAACAGGAATTGATTTACAAATATCTCCAAGTATAGCGTTATTATCTATATTTGATAAGGTTAATTGTACCTAGACAATGAAGGAGTTAATTATAAATTTATTAACGGCAGCAAGGCCGTTATCAAGAAAATGGAAAACTCAAGAAGATTTTCAAATAAAGGATTGCTATAAAGAAGTGTGGAAAATTGTAATCAATGATAAGTTTACATGTCACAATTCTCCTTATAAAAACCCCTGACTTTGAGCGCTTCCTTGGATCGCTCCACGGTTCCAGACCGCCTTGCTGCCGCATCGCTTGGCGAGCTTCCCCTCTGCTCCACATGCTGAGATACATCGAACCCCAGCATTGCTCTCCATCTTCTTCGGGACTTCAGGACAGGTTTCTTATCACGAGAATCAAGTATCCCTCTGAAAATCCCGCTATCTTACTCACACCTTTATTTTCCTTAGTTATCTGTGTGCGTGTGTTGCTTACATCGTCTGCCTGTATTTAATAAAGATCATTCATTATTTCCAAACTGGACTGCTTCTTGACTTGGCCTGACCCCGTAGACACTGGGTTACAAGATCCTGCTAAGTTACCCTGCCTCTCGTAATGCTAAAGCAGTGCTCAGAGCTAATCTTCCCCACCTATTGTTGAGCACATTTTGGTGTCCCTCACGGGACCCCCAGTAAACAGGGTAACAGAGGGGACATTCCTCTTGGGGTCAAGTGGGGGCTTTGTGCCAAGAGCTGGGCAGTTCTCAGGCCTTGGATGCAGGTGCATGTCTAGGAAAACAGGCAGGCATCTGAACAGGAATGTGGTTTGCTGATAAGCGGCTCCCATGCTGGCAGGCCTTCCAGTTGAGGAATGTAAGCTGACCGGGCATTGGGTAAACACAACACAGTGGCTCATTAGTGGGCACAGGAAGGGAGGGGGAGGCGGAGGGGAGGCCTAACTCTGGAGGTGCGGCCTGGAGCAATATGGTAGGTATCATGATGCTGTGTGCTAAGGTGAGCACCAGGCACCTGCTGCTGCAGTACGTCCCCCAGTGAGGTCCCTATGGCACTGTGCCACACCCTGGTGCTGCTGCCAGATGAGTTTGCCACTGCATATAGCTGCATGTGTGTGTGTCCTGCAGTAACATGGCACTCGATGGGCAATGTGTCCATGGCCACCCCACCGATTCCAAGGCCCCCTCAATGCCCATGTGCCCCCTGTGCTCAACACTCAGGCCCCTCCGTGCCATCCCAGGCATGTGTTGCACACATGGCCACGTTGTCATTGGGGATGACCATTGGTGGTCTAGGCCTCCTGGCTGCAGCTCTGTGTGCCAGGGGGCCCATCGCCATCCATCCATCCACCCAATTTCACGGTGTGGTGACATGTTCCTTGACAGGATCTTCGGCAGGAGCAGAGGACATTATGCCAGATAAGGACAGAATTGGAAGCTGCAGCCACCACCACCCCCCATGGTCAAGCCAGCATGGGTAGTGGCAAGGGTGACAGCCAAAACGAGGGCACTGAGGGATCTGATGATGACGAGGATGCCATGTTAGAGGGGACAGCCACCGGTTCATGGCTTCATTGCCCTGGTAAGCATGAGGACAAACAACCTCAACACCAAGTCCAGGGGCTGCAGATCCATCCCATAGGGACGTTGCCATCCTAGGCCACTGAAGCATAGGGGCTGGCAGCTTGGCACCCGTGTTGTAGGAGACTGTGTCCCCTCTCCTGTCACTGCATGTCCCCAAATGTGTGGGGACTCCAACAGGGCATTGCAGGGGAGGGAGTGCTGTTCTTACTGAATTGTCAACCCCTCTGTGTTCCTTCCAGAGCCACCTCCGAATGAGAGTAGCAGCGGAACCACCGTCAGCACTGTGTCAATGTCCTCCCACTCGAGGATGAGGGCAGCTCAGGCGAGGGACCAGAAAAGCCATGGAGGTGAGGCGATCGCCACGGCCATCATGCAGCACTGACAGGAACTGCATGATGCATTGGCAGCCGAGCGGAGAGAGCACCAGAGAGGGATGGTGACAATGCTGAGTGAGACCAATGCGATTCTCTGGCAACTGGTTGACATGTACAGGGAGGATATGGAGAGGAAAGCAGAGTGCCAGGAGGATGTGGTGGAGGTGATGCGGAGCTCTAACAGGCTCATGTCAACCATAATGCAGAACCTGCAGTCTCACCCTTCTGGTGGTGGTGCTATTCTGATGTCCTCTGTGGTTCCCTTAATATCACAACAAGAGGTGTCCAGGGTTCCCTCTGCTAGTCAGCTGCTGCCTGAGGGGCCGTCCCTAGAAGGGCCTGCTTCTGGGTAGGGAGACGTGTGAAAAAGAGAGTGCAGCACTATAGCCCTTGATTTGGTTTGCCTGGGCTGAGAGGGGGAGGAGGGCATCTTTGCTGGGAAGGGGACACTAACTGCCTGTCTGCTCTGTGCCTTCTGGTGCCCCGGTGGATACCTGCGTCTCCACTGCTGGTTGAGTACTGCATCCAGCAATTGCTGTATGCCACAGGCCCTTTCTGACGCCTGCCTGTAACTAAGAGGACTATGCAACAAATGCACATTCCTGTCACCGTGTCTGCGTTCTCCTTGCCCAGCAGTTGGGGGTGTGTGTGACAGCGAGACACATGTAGTGCACATCTCTGTTGCACTGGCTGCTCCTTCTAACGGCCTATGGGTTCCCCATGGCATGCCGCGCCTCCTCCCTGTGCTGACGGTGACCACGGATGCTGCTGGGAGCGTGAGCATGCTGTGGTTATGCCAGTGAGGGTCTACACATGGTTCATGGGGCAACATGTATTTTACTTTATTTACAGAGACAAAGGGAGATGCATTCAGAATACATGTTGTGGTTTCAGGTTTCCCTTCAGGGGAGTATGCATGCCTGCTGGCTTTGGGAGCATAGGGAGGCAGAGGGCACGGTGTCATTGCAGCTGCAGCCAGGAGTGGGAATGGCAGGTCAGCCAGTGATTATCCTCACGATGGCATCCCTGACCCTCTGGCCCTCCCTGAGCCTCCTGTTATCATGTGCCAAGTAGACATAGGCACCTGGGGAGATGGTGACGGTGTGGGTGGGCAGAGGTTGGGATGCAGTGTATGGCCCTTGGTTTCACAGATGTTGTGCAGGACCATGCAGGCAGTGACGACCAGCAGGAAATTTGGCTCAGAGATGGTCAGTGGAGCTGATAGGCAGACCCTTCTGGCCTTCAGCCTACCAAAGGCACACTCTACGACATTGTGACAGTGATTGAAAACCCTGTTGTAGGCCATCTTCTGGGGGTCCAGCTGACCTCTGTAAGTCTTCATGAGCCACCAGCCCAAGGGGTAGGCTGCATCTGCCAGGATGACAGGCCCGACCTGCATGCCATGGATGGTGATGGTCGGGTTGAAGGGAACGAATTGTCTGGCGTCCATGGCCTGCCACAGAGCTGAGTGACAGAAGACATGGGCATCATGGGTGCGACCCGTATACCCCAACTCAATGTCCAGAAACTGTCCAGAATGATCTGTCAGGCCTTGCAGCAGGATGGAGAAGGTGTCCTTTCTGTTGAGGAATTCCTGCATCCGTCCTTTCGGGGGCCATACAGGGACATGGGTACCGTCCAGAGTGCCGATACACTGTAGGAAACCCATGGCCTCGAAGCCTTCCATGATCTAAGGGTGGGAACGGAAAGTGGCATCAACAGAGACATCAGTGCACTGGGGGCATCAGTGACACACATGGGACGTTGGGTGGGTTGGGGAGGGTAGGAAATGTCTGGCGGGTTACACTGCTGCCCCCCTGAATGGTGTCGCCCGCCTATCTGCCCTGTCTATGCATTCCTCACACCAGCATGCCATCTCGGCTGTGGCGGGAGGGGCTGCCCTACGGTTGTGCATGACATGGCAGTAGCCAGACGGCCATGCTTCCCGTAGCACAGCTGCTACTGCAAAGTGGACTCACCATGCGGTAGTTCTGCAGGCAGACAATGGTGCCCAGCAGGACATGTTCAATGGCAAGGCTGACTTCTACCGCGATCTCTGCCACTGTCAAGATGCCGAGTCCAAAGTTGTTGGCAGCCTTCCTGTAGATTAAGGGAGCGGTGAGCCACAAGATCGCAATGGCGACCCTCTCCTTTACGAGATGGGCACCCTCATGACGGTGGCGGTGTGCTGCAGGTGGGGGCGCAGGTGTTCCACAATCTCGAAGAGGGTAGCCCGGGTAATTCTGAAGTGGTAAATCCACATTTCATCATCCCAGGTCACCAACACTTCTCTGATCCACCAGTCCCGTTGGACACAGGTCCTGACCCACTATATCCGGGGCCACGGGAGGGTTCCCAGCCAGGCATGCATAGCGACATGGGGATCGGCTGGATGTTCACCATCGGTTGCTATGGTGGCAGCGGTGGCGGTGGCTGCTCGGGTGTAGATGGTGGCGGCCACCACCGGCATAGCTCTCTGACCCTGTCACTGCTGTCGTGCCCTCCATGCCCAGAGGGCAGTGATGTTGTTCATATAGAGCTGTATGGCCAGTGTCCCAAGGAGCTCCATCTGGTCAGGCTCCATCGTGGATCATGGGGGTGGTGGTGAGAGCTACGGCTCCAGCTGGGTCACAGCTGCAATGTGTCCTGCCAGTTCCTGCCTTTTCCAGAGCAGCCTGTTATGGGGGGCGGGGGCTTCTGCTACCGTTCTGCTCTTGGAGCTGCTGCGATCGCCTGTTGGAAGGATCCATCGATCTAATGTTACCACAATGGCCGGCAAAACAAAACAAAACAAAAAAGCCCACCAACCAATCAGGACAGTGGGGTGGGGACAGGGCAGGACCTGGGCATGACCCAAGACCCCAACGTGCGGAAAAGGCACCGGGCAGGAGCTGGTGTTCTCTCGCAAATGTTCTGGTGTGTGTAGAATGCAATAGGATCTGTATTGGGCCTCTTGCGATATTAGCAATACCGCGATGGCACCAGTTCGTTGCGCTATTAAGGTAAGGTGCGGAAAGGGCCTATATCTTTGTTCTCTACTGGTTTCCTCTCCCAGTTTATCTCCCTCTATTGCTTTCCCTAAATCTGCACCCTTGTGGAAATACAGCAAAGTATGGACAAAGCTGCACAACATTTTTGTCCCCTCAGAGTAATCTTCTATCTGTTTCCAGCCAATCTTTCATCCTTTCTTTCTGTGCTGAAGGCTGCACCATTTTCAGGGAAGTTTCTGTAGTTCTCAGGAGAATTAGTGTGGTCTCCCAAAAATGAGTGGTTTACAGTACAAGATGCAGTTTCCTGTAATGAAGTGGGGTGGTCCTGAGTGTCCCAACAGCTGCTGGATGAAATATTGATTCATTCTTCTCAATATCTGTTGAGAATCATAAAAATTAAGATCTACCATCACTAATATAGGCAGCCAGCACACAGTTGTAACTGGTTTAAACAGATGAGAAAGATATATCTGTGTTGTAGTTCATGTGAGTTCAACGGAGAGTGTGTACACACAAGAGCACTGTATGCATGTGCAGGACGTTACAGAGAATGATAAATAGGAATTTTACATACAGTAAATGAAGGGATTACAATCAGCTATTGAATTGATTTCATGAAGGGATTAAAGTCAGCTATTGAATTGATGGAAACTGAAGCTGTGGTTATTATTTTTCTTTTCTTTTTTTAGTTAAATATTTTTATTAACAGACTAACATATATTTATCCATAACATAGAGTATTACTTTTCCTTTGTTACCATTGATATCACACGATGGCTCAAATCCTATCAGTAATCCCAATTACAGCTCACCCATTGAAATCCATGGAATTTACTTAAGTTATGACTCACCATTCAACCACGGTCTACTCTATTTTGGACCAGCTAATAGATTGAGATACTTGCAGAGCCTCTTGCCATCATTTCTGAGAAATCTTGGAGAATGGATAAGGTGCCAGATGACTAGAGATGACTAGAGACTAGAGAAAGGCAAAATTGTCCTGCTCCTCAAAAGAAAGAAAAAAGAAGATCCAGATAACTACAAGCCAATCAGGCTGATCTCAATACCAAGAAAAACATTAGGAGAGATTATACAAGAGTCTCTCTGCAAGTATCTTAATGAAAATGCAGTGGTCCATAACAAACTGATTAAATATAGAATAGATGGAAATACTCTCAGATATATCCCTTAACCGGTTGGAAAACTGTTCATCAATGGCTGAAAGGAGGTCTCAAGTAGAGTGCCTAGGGGTTCTGTCCTAAGGCTGTTACTCTTCATGATTTTCATCAGTGATGGGGTATCATAGAAACATAGAGTTGGAAGAGACCACAGGGCCATCCAGTCCAAACCCCTGCTATGCAAGAACACATATCAAAGCATTCCCAACAGATGGCCATCCAACCTCTACTTTAAAACCTCCAAAGAAGGAGACTCCACCACACTTCAAGGCAGCATATTCCACTGCCGGACAGCTCTGACCATCAGGAAGTTCTTCCTAAGGATCAGGTGGAATCTCCTTTCTTGCAGCTTGAATCCATTGCGCCTTGTTCTAGTCTCTGCAGCAGCAGAAAACAAGCCCACACTCTCCTCGACATAACATCCCTTCAAATACTTAAATATGGCTATCATGTCCCCTCTTAACCTTCTCTTCTGCAGACTAAACATACACAGCTCCCTAAGCCGTTCCTCACAGGGCATGGCTTCTAGACCCTTCACCATTTTGGTCGCCCCCCTCTGGACAAGTTCCGGCTTGTCCATATCATTCTTGAATTGAGGTACCCAGAACTGGACACAGTATTCCAAATGAGGGCTAACCAATGCAGAATAGAGTGGTACCATTAGCTCCCTCGATCTATACTCCTATTAATGCAACCAAGAATTGTGTTGGCTTTCTTGGCTGTTGCATCACACCGCTGATTCATGTTCAGCTTGTGATCTACCAAGACTCCTAGATTTCTTTCACACGTACTGCTATCCAGCCAGGCGTCCCCCATCCTATATTTGTGTATTCCATTTCTTCTGCCTAACTGTAGGACCTTACATTTCTCTCTGTTGAAATTCATTTTGTTAGCTTTGGCCCAGCTCTCCAAACTGTCAAGGTCATTTTGAACTTTGATCCTGTCCTCTGGGGTATTAGCAACCCCTCTCAATTTAGTGTCGTCTGCAAATTTGACCAACATGCCCTCTAATCCTTCATCCAAGTCATTGATGGAGATGTTGAATAGCACTGGGCCCAGGACAGAACCCTGTGGCACCCCACAAGTCACTTCTCTCCAGGATGAAAAGGAGCCATTGGTGAGCACCCTTTGGATTCCGTTGGGTAGATGGAATCCTCATCAAGTTTACAGAGTATAAAGGACTGAGAATAACTGAAACAATGGAAGATAGGAAGATAATTTAAAAGGACCTAGAAAAACTAGAAAACTGGGCAGAAATTAATAAAATGAAATTCAACAGAGACAAATGCAAAATTCTACCTTTAGATAAAAAAAAGACGCTCAAACACAGATATAGATACAGCAGTACTACCTGTGAAAATAACCTTGGGATCATACACTGAACATGAGCCACCAGTGTACTGCTGTAGCAAAAAAAGGTGAACGTTATTTCAACCTACACTAATATAAGCATAGTTTCCAAGTTGAGGAAAGTCATAGTCCCATTATATTCTGCACTAGTCATCCCTCACTGAGAGAACTCCATTCAGTTCTGGACATCTCTTTTGAAGATGGATGTAGATAAATTGGAGCAGTTTCAGAGAAGGTTAAGAAGGATGATAAGAGATATGGAGGAAAAAACGTATGGGGAAAGATTGAAGGAGCTGGACATGGGTCAGCTTGGTGAAGAGAAGATTGAAGAGTGACATAATTGTACTCTTTAAAGACCCCAAGGGCTGCCACAAAGAGGAGGGAGAAAATTTGTTCTCTGTTGCCTCAGAAGGTAGAAGTAGGTCTAACAGTTTTAACTTATAGAAGGGTAATTTTGATTGAATATTATAAGGAATTTCCTGACAGTGAGAGCAGTTCAGCAACGATACGGTCTCTTTCTCTGAAGGGTGTAAAAAAAAAAGTTGGGCAGCTCTCTGCTGGGGATGCTCTAGTTGGAGATCTAGCATTGAGCAAGGAGTTGGATCTGGTGGCCCATAGGGCCAACTCTGTTATTCTTTGTTTGCATACTAGTAAGATTCAGGCCTATGCCTTGTATTTCCATTCACCCTGGAGTGCGTCGCTAAGAGTGAAGGGCATATTTTGTCTTTTTTCCCTTATATTAACCCCACCAGAGATCACAACTTTGCCCATGTAATCCTGAAAGGAAAAACTCCATTCGCTCCTGACACCGGCAGAGAAGCAGAGCTTTCTGAGGCCTCCACATGCAGGCGAAAGAAATGCCATAGGGCTGGAAAAGCCTTTCTTACCTAGGGTTAGATAGTCCCTCCATACCTGTGTACACAGACATACACTATCACAGTTTCAGTTCTATCAGTTTGTTCCTCTCTGCTCCTCCAAATGCAGAAAAAAGCAATTTCTTTCCAATGATCTTCAACATATAATTTGAACTTGTGCTTCATATAATAGATTCTTAAGTATGCCATCTGGTAAGACAATAAAAAGTGCTCCAGCTAGTCAGAAGATGATGAAAAAAAAATTATCAACAAAGCATCATGGTGTCCCTCTAAACACACCTCTCTTGTTTTCCAAGAGTGGAAAAATTTGTTTCGTTTGCATTACAATGTTGTTTCTATTGTTGTTGCCTCTATTAAGTTGTTTCTGACTTATTGTGACCCTTAGGTGAATGTATCACAGGGTCTTCTTGGCAAGATTTGGTTTGCCATGACCTTCCTCTGAGTCTGAGAGAGTATGACTTGCCCAAGGTGACCCAGCAGGTATCCAGGACTAAGTAGAGATTTGAACCCTGGTCTCGAGAGCTGATGCTCAAACCACAACTCCATGATATCTTACATAATTTACACTTCCTCAAACAATGTGCAAACCAAAATCAATTATATTTTAATAATTACACTTTTTCTAAATGTTGCTGTGATTCCAGATGAAAGTTGCCATCAGTTCCCATGATTTCGGCTTTTAACAAGAATATGAGGAAACATCTCTTCAAATTAACTTTTTAAAGTGTTCTAATGCTTATTGCTTACTGATTTAAATGGCTTTATTTTTCTGTAGTTAAAATGCTAATGTTTTATTGTTCAGTTTGTTTTTAATAACCTTGTTAGCCTCTTTGAACACAGATTTTAGTACAAAGACAAGGAGGAGGAGGAGGAACAGAAGAAGAAGAAGAAGAAGAAGAAGAAGAAGAAGAAGAAGAAGAAGAAGTAGTAGTAGTAGTAGTAGTAGTAGTAGCAGTAGTGATTTGTTGGACTCAACTGTCTCCACATCCTCTAGTGCCAATAACTAGACTGATATAACTAATGATCAGTCTGATAACACTAGACCAGATGCTGCTGTTGTCACCTTCACTGATCACAATGTATTGCCTGCAAAGGGCCAGTCAAAATGATAGAAAATGATTTCCCCCTTAAAACATAGTGCAAATGAATTGCAGCATACTACCAAATTTCTTCTTGGACTAGATTGCAAAAGGTGCTTTGTAGAAGTTGTACTGGATTACACTGACAGGATGCAATGGTAAAAATTGTTTCTTTGTTTTCATCATCACAGTGGAGTAGGCCTCAAAATAGTTTCTGACTTGTATTTATTCAGAATCATCATGGATTTCCTTTTATCTGCATTCCACCTACCTTCCAGTTTCCTTCATTGCTTCATTAATCAGGAGGCTGCAAAGGTGCTGCTTTGCAGGAGAGGACACTTGAGTGCTATCATTTAAACTGGCCAAGCTCTCTTTCTATGCAGAGAGCAATTCCAGAGAGCTGTAAAAGGCCATTTCTGCACTAGCCTCTTATAGTGCTATTATTCCACTTTCAACATCCTATGGAATCCTGGGGTTTGCAGTTTAGGGAAGGGCCTGGGGCTACAAACCCCAGGATTTCATAGGATGTTGAAAGTGGAATAATAGCACTATAGCAAACTAGTGCAGAAATGGTCATAGTTATGAAATCTTCTAGACCATTGGAGGCAATCCATCATAACCCACTGTTACCAGGCTGTACACCCCCACACTTTGATATGGTTTAATTGACAAGACATAATTTAATTGGGAAAATATATTAATTGGCATAAATAAAAAACATACCCTGTTATGACTGTATTGCCAGGCTGGGCAAGGAAAAGGCTGGCTGAACATGTGCATTGCAAATTAGGTCAGAAGAAACCTCCAGGCGTTGCTAGGTCATAGTCAGGAAATCACCAGGAAACACCAGAGAAAATGGGCTTGCAGTTAGCCTTAACAACTCAACCTTTTAAACAATAGTATCTGGAAGACTCCCACAAGACAATTGATTGTCTGAATTCCATTTCTTCAGAGCAAACAGATTTCCCTTTTGTCCTCACACTTGTCCAACAATGTCAGAGCTATCATGATGGCCATTAGCTCTTTGTCACCTAATGCTAAGGCCATTAACCTATTGTCTCCTAATGTTAAGATGATTAGTCCATTCCAGACCTCATTGTCCACCCTGCAAACTCCATTGTTTACTCAGCTGGAGATCCATTAACACCCTTGCCCTCCAGGCAGCAATAGGGTACTTAAACCCCAGTTTTTGGCCAGCCAACTCATAGTACACCAATTGCTGGTCACCATTCTGCTGCTTCCATTCGTCATTGTGTACTGTCCTTAGACTTGCTTCTAAGCCACATCACTTCTTCACTGCTCTTCTGGATTGGTAAATATCACCCACTTCAGCCTGAAATCTTGCTATCCAAAACTTTCCTCCATTTTCCTGTTAGCCTTGTATGATTTTGTGTCTGCTTGGATCTTGTCTGTGTGATAGCAATTCCTCCAATAAAACACAAATAAGCTTACTTTTCAATCTCTGGCTGGTTCTTCCCTGCAGAAGTACTGGTAAACATAGATGTAAAAGATCTCGTTAGGTTACCTCCCCTTGTAGGGCTCCTTTTTGAGCTACTATTTCCACTGTTTTATGGAGCTACTGGCATCATGGATGGATCTCTGAGTCACCCATGTTTTGGGGTAACACCACCAGCACAGTGGTCCACGTGCTGGACCACTTTAACTATCACCACGTAGGAAATTTATTTGCCTATGTTTGCCCATTCAAGATAGCCTCAACAAGTATAGAATGCTGGTCACAGTTCCTTTGTCCAGAAGAGCACTGTTAAGAATTTATGGGCACCTGGCACTATATGACCCAGCCTGAAATATAGTGATTCCCCACTGAAAAGCTGTTTGATGTATGGTAGTTTGTTCTCTTAATGTTGCTTCTTGCATTTAATTGTTTAAAATCATTATGCACTCTGGAATTTTTTACAAAATGCAGAATTTAAGCAAGCAAACTAATGTTTACTATAGAAGCTGAAATTGTGGTTAGTCTAGTACAATGCCATACCTTGAAGACCCATACTCAAGTATGAAATATTATAATATTTCATAAGAGATCTAAGACCATTTTCAGTCAACCAGCTGGATATGGGCACCGTGATAAGCAAACTTGGTTACATTTTCTTCATGCCAAATAATCTTTCTTCCTTTATTCCTTTCTGTTGACTGGACAGTAAAGCACATGCATACGCACATGCATACATGCGTTTCACAACAATGAACAACAACAGCAGCAGCAACAACAACAACAACAAATCAGCAGCTTCTCCCAAGAGGGGCATTAGCTCCATTCACACTTAATGAAGCTAGAGAATAGTGACAGGTACAGCTGATACCATTTAATAGGGAAGTTCAGATGGAAGACACAGCTGGGGGATTATTTCCTGCCATACGCTGCACAGGTCTTAAAATCAATTTTATTGAGGTATAGTTGTGCTTCAGCATTAGATTCAGAAACTATGTCATATAGTATAGGAATTGTAAACAGCTGTGAAGCTGAATTAAAATGTGTGATGGAAGACATACAGAATTAACTATTTCCACATTATTTTACAGGGAAATGAACCAGTTTATTCCTATTGCTGAAAGTTAAGATTTCTGGTCAACTTAATAACAAATTGAATTTTTGTGTGTCAAGCAAACAGTGTCTGCTTCTGCTTTGACTGCTAAAACATGTGAAGATTATTTTGTTGCCCCATCATTTGGATGTTAGAAATATTAAAGTATATGGAAGTATCAGTGTACACCAGATAAGAACTTCTGCTTGACTGCGTAGTCCATGATGCAAGACTTAATTTACTTTACTGTTATAACAGACACAGAGCAATGAAGACTAATGGTGAAAGATCTTTAAAATTTTCAAGAAAATCCAAGATCACTTATAAAAAGCAGATAGTTCTTCACCGATTCTTAGCAGCAGCGCTCATTTGGAATGTTCATTATTTGTATTATTATTTGTGCTTTTATAGAACTAACTCTTGCTCTTTTTTGGAAAGGGCCAACCTTTCTATTTACAAAACCTGAGTTCTTCATAACCTGATGCCCTTCAGATGGTGGACTTCAATTTCCATCACCCTTAGCCAGAGCCATATTGTCTAGAGACAGTGATAACTGTAGTCCAACATATCTGGAGAACACCAGAATGGAACAGACCATTCTGAAGTATGTATTTTTACAGCTCTGTACTGAAAAATTTGAATGTTTGTTCCATCCTAAAAGCTCAAGATAGATAACAGTTATGACAGCAATCCTAAAGATGCTTTCTTGTTAATATATTCCATTGAGCTAAGTCCCAAGAAGCAAGGTAGCTTAAACGCAAGTATGGTAAGCAATTACTCTCTTTTCACAAAACATTTTTATCATTGAAATAATCCAACAGGGAGTAGTTGTTTGATTGCTTGGCTATGACCCTGTAGACCAGGGTTCAATTCCCTGCTCAGCCATGGCAATCTACTGAATGACCTTGGACATGTCACACACTTCCAGCCCCAGAAAACTCCATGATAGGCTCAGTTTGGGGTTACCATAAATCAGACATAATTTGAAGATACAGAACAACAATAAATACTCTAAAGGCACCAGATCCTGTCTGCTCTTGAAAGCTAAGCAGGGTCACCCTGATTACTAATTGGATGGAAGACCGCCAATAAATACCAGCTGCTGTAGGCTATATTTCAGAGGAAGGAATTGGCAAAATCACCTTTAAGTATTCCTTGCCTAAGAAAATTCTATTAAATTCACGGGGTAACCATAAGTTAACAGGGGACTTGAAGTGTATATGTGCCTTCCAGTTGCCTGTTGACTTATGGAGGAATGCACAAATGGCAGGCAGATAATGTGTAAAGCATTTTTCACCTCTAAGACTGAAGCCTCCATGATAATATCACATATAGTTTGGCCTTGAGGTAGGCTTCACACATACATTTCTGGATGTGCAAGTTTATTGTGGTAATGCTTATTTATATTTCTAAACTTATATCCTGCCTTACTGCAGAAAGAGTTCATCTGACACATGTTACTTCTTTGCATTTCACTGATGCTAATACAAGTTTGGACTACTGTAATGCATTCAGTATGAGGCTGTCCTTGAAAAGTGTTTGGAAGCTGCAGCTAGTGCAAAACGCAGCAGCCAAAACAGGTAACTTAGGGGTCCACCTGCAATGCCCATGCCTCTGTGAAAACAGCAAGGAATGTAAACATAAAGAGGAGGCCTGAGTGTTACCCTGATTTCTGGGGGTCCCGGGAGGGACACCTAAATGCGCTCACAACAATGGGGAGGGAATTAGCACAGAGCACAAGTTTGCAACACGAGAGGCAGGGTAACATAGCGAGATCTTGAACCCTATGTCTACAGGGTCAGACCGAGTCAATGATAAGGCAGAAGTTGAAAATAATAATTGTTTTATTGAAATACAATCAGACACGTGTATGCAACACACTCACACAAGGAACTATAGAAATAAAAGGTAGGAGTTCGATAGAGGGATTTTGAGAGGAGGTTTGGTATGGGAAATACTATACCTGTCCTGAAGCCCGGTAAAAGCAAAGAAGCTGGGGAGCGTGGATTCTCAGCACGTGAGGCTGAGGGGAGGCTCGTCAAACGGAGAGGCAGCAAGTTGGGAGGCAAGTCATGAGCGATCCGAGGAAGCGCTCAAAGTCAGGGGTTCTTATAGGGAAAATTGTGGACGCAGGCTAGTCCATACTTGGGGAAAACAGTGAGTTTGGGACAGGAGACAAAGCCTCTGAAAGGTCAGTACTTTAGATCATTGAGTTATAGTCAGATTGTCAATAGAGTAGCCAGTATGCAAACGCGGAGTGCTTGAGAGTTGTATAGTCCGCTCATCAAGCGGCCTGCGCAAGGCAGGGGATCTTTTTGTAAGTAGCATGCATACATAATGTGGTACTTGCCTTGAGGTCTCCTGAAGCTGCATTCGGCAATGACTGGCCTGCCTAGATCGGGATGTGAATGGTTCGGCTATTGTTGGCCATACCTGTGTGCATGCTTGTCCAGGGTCCTCGCAAGCACGTGGAGAGGAATGGGTAGAGAAGGCCAATTTTTTTTTTTTAATATAATTTTATTAAATTTCACAAATATAAAAAAAAGGATTATTTGACTTGTACTTGTTACATGAATTTTCTTCTGTTCTTCCATGCTGTTCTGGTCAACATTTCCCGCAGCTTAGTCCACTTGTTACATTAGTACATCACAATAAATTGATTATCTCATCTGTTCGAACACACATTTCCTTCTCCTAACAATCATAATATAGTCGATCTGGCTAGACAGTTCCCAGCCATCACTCTCTTCTGCTTAACTCAAATAGTCCTGTTCCAAAATATTTCCATATCACTTTCTTGAAGCTTCTGTTTTCTCCTTATATATATATATATTTTTCCCTTTAACGCTCCATTACCTACAGCCCAAAATCTTAAAATTTTTAATTATTTCTGTCATTGTGTATCTGGTAGTCTGAGCAATTATTACTGCAACAACCCCCCATTTTCTTACCCTAAATTCCATTGTACTAAAATGTCTTGTTTCTCCTTTAGTACTTTTTAAACCCCTTCTCCCATTCATCAATATCACAATGTTCATATTCATGAAATATATCGATATATCATCAATTGCAAGCTTAATTAACAATGTCAAAATAAAAATCCATTTGTGTAATTCAGAAGCCTGTGTAATCGTCATCTTCCCGTTCCCCTCTCTCATCTGGTGCTCTACAGCCCAGGTATTCATTAGCAAATTCTCTGTACTCTTAAAGTCGCTTATATTCCAAGCTGCACCTCACCTAAGAGAGAGGGTATTTTACTCCACTTATCAAATCAGAATCCTGTGACTATATCCGCTCCTTTTCCCCCCTCCCTTCCTGGACTTTGCAGTCCGGAATCTATTTCTGAATTTTTACTGTATTCTCCTAGTCGCTTAAGTTCCGAGCCGCTCCGTCCAGGAGAGTGAGGGTCTTTACTTGACTAACTTTCATCACAATCTCCCTGTTCCTCCCTCCCATCTTGGACTTCGCCACCCAAAATTCATTTCTAAAGATTATCTGTAATTTCTTTGTCGTCTAAATTCCAAGCAGCTCAGTCCATGGGAGGAAGGATCTTCCAATTAAGTCTCTTCCATCACAGGTTTCACAGTCTCAGCCCTTGACATCACATTGTTTATATTACTGACAATATATCACTTATAGTAAACTTATTTGACATTGCTGAAATACATTGCCCCTTCTCAAATCCAGCACCCTGTGCCTTTATCGGCTTTATATTCCCTCCTCCCCTCTTGAAGCTGCCCAGAATTCATTTCAGAAGATTCATTGCATTTTCATTGTCGCTTAAGTTCCAGGCTGCTCCATCCGTGGGAATGAGGATGTTTTGGATTAGATGACCTTCAGCACAGTCTCATAGTCTCAACAATCCAAGAAAGTCAACAAACAAGAGTCACTCCACAGGAATAAAAAAAAAAGGGAGATGTGCAGCTCAATAGCTTTCAATCCCGAAATATTCCTCCAAAATCCAAAATCCAAACCCCTAATCCATGAATCAAATTCCAGATCTTCTCAGTCCAGCCAAAATATCGAAGTATTATACTGTAGAAAATTTAGTGTCCAAATGGAGATTATAACTCATTTGTAATCCATCAGTCCAAATGATCAATTATATGCCATCTTATGCTGTAAGTCCCAATTATGATTCATAAGTCTTTCTTTTTTCTTTTAAAAAAATATTAACTTCAATCCTCGTGAGTAAGCAGCACACCCAGCTAGCCTTTTCTTAAAATTCCAGCCGCCCCTTTAAGAAAAACTCCCAGCCATAATGAACTCACTCAGGCTCAGGGTCCCCTCCATTCTTTCGCTTCTGTCCACCATTGCATGCCAGAACTGCTGCGATATTGACAGAATCACGACCAGAACAGGTTAGATGACTCTTATTAAATTCTTACATGTCGTTTGATGTCTTTTAAAAGTTGACGGCAGCGCTTGTGCAGCTCAGGTGGCGATCCCGCTGGCTCCGTCTTGGTCCTTCGACCCCCCGGCGCTTTCCGCTCTCCCAGCCGGGCAGAGCAAATGCCGGTTTTGGGGTCCCCGTCGGACCCGTTCCGCACCCCTCGTACCGGAGGGGTGTTCTGCCGCCTCTGTGGTGGCAAAAGAGGCGGCTGGAATCCAGCGGGTGGCTGCTCGGAGCCGCGCCATTGCGCAGCTTCAATCCGAGCTGCCACTCGCTCCAGCCATGCAACCGGAAGGCAAGAAGGCCGAATTATTGATATCAAATGATATCTTAATATCCCACAAGCTCGGGTTGGAAACAGCGGTAACATGAGAGAGGAGGCAGTTAGCCTTACAGGATCTTTTACACCTGTATGTTCCTGAACTAATGCAAGGAAAAAACAGCCAGAGATTAAAAAATAAGCTTGTTTGTTTTATAGAATCATAGAATCATAGAATCATAGAGTTGGAAAAGACCACAGGGGCCATCCAGTCCAAACCCCTGCCATGCAGGAACACACATCAAAGCATTCCCAACAGATGGCCATCCAGCCTCTCCTTAAAAACCTGCAAAGAAGGACACTCCACCACACTCCGAGGCAGCGTATTCCACTGTTGGACAGCTCTGACTGTCAGGAAGTTCTTCCTGAGGTTAGGATGGAATCTCCTTTCTTGCAGCTTGAATCTATTGCTCCTTGTTCTAGTCTCTGCAGCAGCAGAAAACAAGCCTGCTGCCTCCTCAACATGATATCCCTTCAAATATTTAAACATGGCTATCATGTCCCCTCTTAACCTTCTCTTCTACAGACTAAACATACACAGCTCCCTAAGCCATTCCTCATAGGGCATGTGTCAGGATCAGACTTGTGCACAGATCAATAAAATTGCATAACAGATTTATTGAAAACGAGCAGAGCAGTGAAACACAAATGTCAAAGGAAAGAAGTGCCCAAAAATTCACACAGTCTGTAATATTAAGCAGCACAGCTTCACACGGGGAGAGAAGAGTTACATTCTTTCCCTGCCACAGGTCAAGATGACATAGCTGCTATCTCCTTCACTAGAGAATGTTTTGAGAACCAGAGGCTATGGAATGTGCACCTGGTACATGCTTGCTAGATGCCAATTAGAGAAAGAACTAATATTAATACTACCAAAAGTCACTCACTGTACCATCATCCCTTACATATGGAGGGTAACCCCGACATCATGGTTTCCAGACCCTTCACCATTTTGGTCGCCCTCCTCTGGACATGTTCCAGCTTGTCGATATCCTTCTTGAATTGAGGTGCCCAGAACTGGACACAGTATTCCAAATGAGGTCTAACCAATACAGAATAGAGTGGTACCATTACCTCCCTCGATCTAGACACCATACTCCTATTGATGCAACCAAGAATAGCATTGGCTTTCTTTGCTGCCACATCACACAGCTGACTCATGTTCAGCTTGTAATCTAACAAGACTCCTAGATCCCTTTCACATGTACCACTATCCAGCCATGCATCCCCCATCCTATATTTCTGTATTCCATTTTTTCTACCTAAGTGCAGGACCTTGCATTTCTCTCTGTTGAAATTCATTTTGTTAGCTTTGGCCCAGCTCTCCAATATGTCAAGAGTCATTTTGAATTTTGATCCTGTCCTCTGGTGTATTACCAACCCTTCCTAATTTGGTGTCATCTGCAAATTTGATCAGCATGCCCTCCACTCCTTCATCTAAGTCATTGATGAAGATGTTGAATAGCACTGGGCCCAGGACAGAACTCTGTGGCATCCCACTAGTCACTTCTATCCAAGATGAAAGGCAGCCATTGGTGAGTACCCTTTGGGTTCGGTCAGTCAACCAACTACAAATCCACCTAACAATAGCCCTGTCCAGCCCACATTTCACTAGCTTCTTTGCAAGAATGTCATGGGGAACTCTGTCAAAGGCTGAAATCAAGATATGCTATGTCCACAGCATTCCCTTCATCTCTCAAGCCATTGACATCGTTGTCAGAAGCCCATCAGCTTAAGCACTGACCTTTCGGAGGCTTTGTTCCAACTCCAAAACCTGTTGTTCTCCCCGGGAATGGACTACCCTCCAGGCACATTTCCCCCTATAACTACTCCCAGTTTTCAAGTGCTTCTTTGGATAGCTCCCGGTTTCCTCCCCGCTTGCCGTCACTTTGTCTGCCGAGCTTTCCTCTCAGCCTCCACGTGCTGAGATCTGTCTTCGCTCCTCCCGCTGATATCTTGGACATTGGGACCTGGTGCAGTATCTCCCGTTAAACCCCTGAAAACTCCCCTATCAATTTTCCTCCCTTTTTATTTCTTTTAGCTCTTGTGTGAGTGAGTGCGAATGTGCGTAAGTGCGCAGTGACTGACCTTTAACAAAAATAAAATAAAAATCATTTCTTAACTAGTTCTGCTTGGTTTTTGGTCCAGCCTGACCTGGTATACATCAGGCTCCAAGATCCCTCAAAGTTACCCTGCCTCTCACTTTGCCAACATGTGCTCTGGCTAATTCGCATTCCTCATATTATATTGAGCATGGTGACCGGAGCCCTCGGAAATCAGGGTAACAGAAGACAACTGCGATCTTTTGGGAGAAAACCCTTAGCATTTGAACTGAGTAGAGCTTGAAGGGGGAAAACACTACGGAACTTACCACTGCTTGGCCAAGTAGTGGAGGAATAAGGGATCTGGGTCCTGACTGAATCCTGCCTTCATTAATGCTGCTTTTTCGGACTGAGGGACACCTCCTTCAAGTCCAGGCAAAGCTGATTGTCACTACAAACACTGTGTGAACCACTCAAACCATTGGTTGCTGTCACACACGATACACTGTTCACCCCCAGGGAGCTACCCTGCAAGCTACCTGCAAGCTACTCTGCAAGAAAAGGGCCCAGGGCTTCCTACCCTCCCTACTGATTTCCTCATTGGGAACTACAAAAGATCCACCGACCTAACAAAAGTGGCACACAGCCCATACAAAGTGAGGGGAGGAGGTTTTACTTGTTATACTCTCTGTTAACTTTAAGTGCTAGTGTTTTTGTGGCATGTGGATGTTCCCTAATAGTGATTCCCTGACTCTTTGGCTCCCATACCACAACAGACCGAGAGGTAGAGAGTGATTCTCAGGAGAGTCATGTGCTCAGCCCTTGCAATCTACAGTGGCTCACAAATGGTAAACCAAGCTCATTACCATATAGAGGTGGCTGCCAGACATGGACCAAGTTGGAAAAGGATAGCAAGAACTTAGGGCAACATGGGTGATAACTACCAATCCAGAAGTGAAAAGATGAGGTGCTGTGGATCAGACCAATGGCCCGAGGGTAGTACCAGAACAGGAATTGGAGTGGCAGAGTGATGGCCAGTATCCCAAAAGTAGTACAAGTTATCTGTTTCAAAGTCAGGGTTTAAATATTTCTTTCCACCCTGAGGGAAAAGGTGCTAATGGCTACCTGGCAGAGTAGACAATGGAATCTGCAGAGTGGGACATTGTGGTCAGAAATGAGCTAATGGCTTTAGCATTAGGTGACAAAAGGATTGATGGGAATCATGATAGCTCCTTAATGGTGGGACAGGTGAAGAGACAAAAGGACAAAGGGGCAAATGGACAAAGGGAGAAGGTCAAAGACAATCAATTGTCCTGTGGAATCAGTTTGGGATGCTATTGTTTCTAAAGGTCAAGGTACACCTGCCAGTCAATTATCTCCAGAGTTTTCCTGACTATGACCTAGTCATGCCCTGAGGTCTTCATCTGACCTAGTTTTCCAATACACATGTGCAGCCAGTTCCTCTTTGCCAGCGAGCTCGCAGTCATAGCAGGATATGATTTATATTTCATGTCAATTAAATATTTGGCAAATTAAACCATATCAAGGAGTGGAGGTGTGTGACCTGGTAACAAGACTGGTGTCACAAGTGTATTTTGGAGACCATATAACACGAATTTTGCAACCTACACAGGCTTCTAATCTGCTTCCAAGCTCAATTCAAGGTGGTGATGTTGACCTACAAAGCCCTAAAAGACATGAGGGCAGGATATCTGAAATACCACCTCCTCCCATATGAGCCTGCCAGAAATTTGAGACCTTGTTGTGGGTCCCAACATGTCATGAAGTTACATTGTTTGGGTACATATAATAAACCTTTCTTTGTAGCAGCTTCTTGACTGTGGTCCTCCATACCCAAGGAAGCAAAGATGGCTTCATCTTTTTAAAGCTTCTGTTGAACAGCCAAAATAGTGCTGTTCTACATGGCATTCAATGTTCAGAGTCATAGTGTCATGGAATCATGGAGTTGAGAGGGACCTCATGGTTCATCAGTCCAACTCGATGCTCAGTGCAGGATCTCCAGCTAGAGCACAGCCTCTTTTGGCTGAAGACATACAGAGAAGGAAACTTCACCACCACTCTAGGCAATTGGTTTCACTGCCAAGTTGCTCTCACTGTCAAGAAGTTCCTTATAATGTTCAATTGAAATCTACTCTCAAGTAATTTCAAATGGCAGAGAAAAGGCCTGCCCCCTTGTCAGGAACAGAATTCACTCACAAATAATACAGTTCATTGATTGCTGTTTATTTAGTGGGTAATACATGTAATGGCTTTAGTGAGTAGTCTGAAGGCAAAGAGAAAGTAAGCGAACTTAAGATCCTCAGTGACCCCTTCCACATCTGAAGGTCCTGAGAACCAGCATTATCAGTATTAGTGCATACCAGAGGCAATGCCAGGCAGTGTTTACTTAACAGTCTTCAAGCTGATTCTACTACATAGCCTACTAGTATATTGTGAAGGGGCAGTGGAACAACCCAACACCCCTCCTTCTTGTGACAGCACTTGAAGTATTTAAAGAGTGTAATCGGGTCACCCTCAGTCCTCTTTTCATCACTCTGAACATGTCCAGCTCCATCAACCATACACACATTTTATTCTCTATACCTACTATCATCCTCATTGCCATTTTCTGAATCTGCTCTTTGTATATATTCTTCTTAAAATGAGGCATCCAGAACTGACTGGAATACTCCTGATGAGGCCTGATCAGCACAGAAAATAATGGGACTATGCCTTCCCTCATCTTGGACCCTAGGTTTCTATTCATGCAGTCTAAGACAGCATTCACCTTTTTGCTGCAGCATCAGACTGCTGACTCATGTTTAGTGTATAAACAACAATAATCCCAAGATTCTGAGCCATGTATTCCACACACACCCCATTCTATACCTGTGCGTGTGTGTGTGTGTTTGGGGGTGTGACCTGAAGGTAGAAATTTGCATTTGTCTCTGTTGAATTTCATTCTATTAATTTCTGCCCAATTTTCTAGTTTATCATGTTCCTTTTGAATTCTGTAACCTGTCTTCCAATGTGTGAACAATCCCCCCAAGTTCTGTATCAGCTGCAAACCTTGTTACAGCACAGCACATTCCCTATGATTGGCATGGTTTAATTGGCAAATATTATTTAATTGACACTATTAACTGGTGTTGATATAAATAGTACCTGAGATGACTGTGAGGTTGAGCTGGAAGAGGCATATTACTGCTGTAAATGAAGTTACTTTGCAAGGAAGGTCAGTCACACCTACCTCTTAGGCATGATCCAGGTCATTTTCAGGCTAATAGCACAGACCCTCTTGAGACAATAGGCTTGAAGATAATGAGCTAGACATCTCAGAGGTGAACAGGGAAATCCCCACCAAATTAACTCTGACCCTGAACACCTGGATATTTCCCTACTGTTTCCCCACCTCTCCACAATACAGGGCTGTTACGACAGCCATTATCCTCTTGTCACCTAAACATTAAGACCATTAGCTCCATCCAGACTTCATTGTTTGTGTTGCAACTCCCATTGTCGGCTTGGCTGGGAAACTGATATGAAATGGAACCTGAAGTGACTGGAAGGTGAAGGGGGGCAGAGGAAAACTAGTGACTGAAAATGCATGATTGCAAGGCAGGTCAGCCAACACTCCCTGTAGGCTTAGCTGAAGTCATTGTCAAGCAGATTACCAAGCAACTCTGGAGATAATAGCCTAAACTGAAGCTGGAACATTTCTGAGCATACAGTGGGCAAAAGGGATGTTCCCACAAAAACAATAATTGTTTCAATCCTATCCCCTCACACCTGGACTTTTCTCTTCAGACCTCTCCACAATACAAAGCTATTACAACAGACATTCTTCTTTGTCACCTAAACAATAAGACCATTAACTCAGTTCAGACTGCATTGTCTGTGTTGCAACTCCCTGTGTTGCAACTCTGCTTTCTTTGCTGCTCTCCAGACTGGTAATTATCACCTGGACCTAAAATTCCTCTATCCAGAACATTCACCCCTTTATACTTCAGCTAGCTCTTGCATGAGTGTGTGAGTGCTTGGAGCTTTTGCATGAGTGTGTGAATCTTTCAATAAAACACATTATAGCTTATTTTGGAATCTCTGACTGGTTTTTTCCTGTGTGACCCCATAAACATTGGCGGAATGATCTTGTTAGGTTACACACACACACACACACACAAAGGCTTCTAATTGAGCTAATTAATTACCCATTGTCACATGGAGGTACTGGCATCACCCATGTTTTGGAGTAACATATCCCATTGGAACTTTCAAAGTATCTAAGGCAGCAAATGGTTAATTGCTGCATTGTTGGATGTCACTTTGTATCCAGGCACAGAGCAACAAGATCAGAAGAAGGATGTGAATGTAACAAAAAGGTGCTTTGGGAACAGGCAATGCAAAGATAAGGAGACAGGAACTTTTCTTGGCTCCCAGGATGAAAGATATGTAAATAATGAAAGTCCTAGGAAAGTGCTTGTGCTAGTAGGGTGATGTGACATTTATGATTTTCACCAATCATTGCTATGTGTACCTAAATTTATATGCCAAACTATAAAATCTGTAACCATCCAACATGCAGTAGTCTCAGCAACTTCTCAGGAAAGTTGCTGTGTTGTTTCCTTTGTTCCAAATAAATACTTCTGTTCAAACTCTTAAGTGAAGTTTGTGAGTGCAATTTAACTAGGACATGACAGATTGATGACAGATCGCTATTTGTACTATTTGTACTTTCAATGATGGATCTGGACTCCCAACTGCTGCAATATGCAGACTGTAAGAGAAACACCACATCTGGAAAACTTAAGGAGGCAAGGAAGAGAGTGAGGCTGATGTTCAACCCAACGTAACCAAACCCAGCCAATGCTGGGAACCTCTTTGTCACCCCATTGTCAACATGGACCCTCAAAACTCCTTCAGAAATTGTGAGAGTTTCTCAGCATGGGGCATGCAGATTGGACGCACCCTGAAGACCCATTCCTGGAGGTGGAGGGCCTAAAGTTGCAAGGAAAATTGGAAGACTGCCACAACATGATTCACCAGATGTGAACTGCTATGCAAGCAGGTCAAAGTGAGGAACAAGCAGTATAGGCAGCTGAAGGAGGACTGATCCCCCAAGTAGCTGGAGACACTGTCCCACAAGCTGGGCCCCAGCAATTCAGATGAGGGGTAGGCGGAGCACTTCAATCAACCCACCAATGCTGCAGATACCAAGAGGCAGGCAACTTTAGGCAATTTTTGATGGGAAAGGTGAGCAGCTGTCCTACTTCCTGACTCAAGTTGCCAGCTACATGGCTGAATGGCAATGTATCTTCCCCTTTGAAGAGTTGAAGGGGCATTGTGTGGCTGCTCAACTGGAGGGCGAAGCCTGCAACTGATTGATAGAGCTATCTGAACGGGGGGCACCTGGACTAGGCAAATTTAACCTGCTCATGAGTCATCTCTGAGCCAGATTTGAAGATCCTTTTTGCAACATCAAGGTGAGGGCCCGCCTGATATCTCTTAAACAGGACAACTGCTTGGTACTTGAATATGTGGAAGAGTTCTACTCCTTGGCTCCCCAGGTGCTCAATTGGTCAGATCCTATCAAGATCCAGTATTTCCAGGATGTTGCTGTGTTGCTTGCTTTGCTCCAAACAAATACCTCTGTTCAAAGTCTAAGTGAAGTTTGTAAATACAAGTTAGCCAGGACATGAAAGAAAGACTCCAAGTTCATCTTGCTTATTTCCTATGCTCTTGAAATTAGTGTAGAGATGTCTAAAGTCATTCTGTCCAGCTGATTTCTTGTTGTTGTTTTTTCTGCCCACTGCTGGCCTCTTGTACTGTTGGCCCAATTCTCCCTGTACCACTGAGGCCATTGTTCCCAACACTTGAGATCCCCCTGCCCTCCAGAATATCATTTCCTTCCCACATGCAACTCAGTTTAAAGCCCCTCTGATCAGATTTGAGATTTGTTGAGGGAAAGCGTGGGGATCCCTCGTCCCATTCCTCTTCCAGTGATTACTCTTTTCTTCTTGATAGCAACAGTAGGAAAGAGCTATAAGGTTCTCTAGGGGAACAGTTAGGGATCAAGGCACTAAAGCTGGTTCTATAGTTAAAGCCTTGTGTAGGGGCCCATGTAGCCTCAAAATTGTGTACTTTAGAGCAAAACAGTCAATGGAAGTTCAATATCCCAGTGGCAAGGAAGGAGATTTAAAAATATCAAAAGCTGCGACATATACCAAGTGGGGAGAAAAAAATATACTGTCAGAAAACCTAATCTCTGTAATGCAGAAATATAACAGTTGGAGGATTTACAAAAGTTCAGATCTCAGAAGATGCCAAAATAAACATATATATCATGTGTCTTGAAAGCTGATGTCAGGCTCATAAAAAAATCAACATGATTATTGCAGATAAGCAGTCATTAGTGCAACCCTACAGTACATTTTGACCTGGAGCCTTTAGTTGACCTTGTCCAATGGAAACATCATAGAGCAGATGTTTTCCTGATTGCAAATGCTGTGAAATTTATAATACACATCCTCCTACTCAACCAATCTTAAAACTGTTTGGAAAAGAAACTTCCAAGTTCATCCAAAACTACAGAATTATTGGAAACATTGAAAGAAATCCATCTCAGTCTGGGAACAGAGGAGTTGTACTGGAATGCTTCAAGGCATGCAGAATAAAATCTGTACATTTGTGGACTTCAGATTTTTCATTCTCAACTGTGATGATGATGATGATGATGACGACGACGACGACAATGACAACAATGATGATAATGATGATGTTTTCAGTAGCAGGCCACATTGAAGAATAGGGAAGTTCTTTGACTCTTTTTAAACTGAATTTCTGAAAAAGATACAGAAGATACTGTATTTGATGATTGGGAAATATGTGGCTCTCAGTTTACAGTCTTAAGTATTAAGGAGGAATAGGTATAAGAGCACCGTCTAATGGACATTTAAACTATTACAGTCTTGATTTATTATTTATAAGAGGGAGATTTGGGTAAATTAATTTTGTTAACTTTGAAAATGAGTTGTATTGTTTGATGTGATGAAATAATACTGAACAGAAATTGAATATTTGTTTCCTAAAAAATATAAGAGATTTGATGAATTAGTATGGTAAGATAAGAGTCAAGTTAAGGAAGGAAGTTGATTAATTTGATAGATAATTAGAATAAGAATAATATTGATTGAATAAGAGATTGATTGTAAGACGTGAAAGAAGATTGATTGTAAGAAGTGAAGGGAACAAAGTTTAAGTTAGACTTAATAGTAAGTGGCTTTGAACTGCTTTTCTGGTGGTAATAATTTTTGGTGATAAACAATTATAATAATTATCGGAGAAAATTAATTAAGGGGAAAATACATGAAATATTGTGTTAAAGAAATAAGTTAAATATTAAGATAAGTGAATTGACTTGATTTATTAATTGATTGATTGATTATAAATATATACCATAATGATCTAAGTGATAGACTGATTTAATTGGTGAATTTAATTTATTAATTGTGTGATGGATTATAGAGATACTTATATTATTTTATTGTTGAGAAAAAATACAAACACACACACACACACACACACATATATATACATTAAAAAACTAAAAAAAAGAAGAAGAAGAAGAAAAGAAGAAGGAAGAGAGATAAGAAGAAAAATTGGATAAAATGGCTTCAGGAACAAGGAAAGCAGTGTCAGTTAAGCAACAATTACAAACGAGACCAGCTCTTGAAGAACAACCAAAAGCATCAGAATTCACACCCACAATCATTGAAGAAATAAGAAAAATGAGGAATGACTTTTAAAAAGATATAAAGGAAGTTGCAAGTGACATCAAAGAAATGAAAAGAGAAATGGGCAGCGTTGGACAAAGGTTGGAAAGTATAACTATGGAAATGAAGAACTACAAGACAGAACTACAAAATTAGAGAAAAAGACACCGATGCTGGAAAAACAAATAGAAAATGTGGAACAACAAAATAGAAGCACGGAGATAAAATTCAGAGAGAAATGTATAAAAATAAGAAGCTTGGGAGAAATTCAAGGAGAGGAGTTATATAATCGAGTGATATCACCACTGGCAGAATACATAGGATGGAACGCCGAACAATTAGACTTGGAGATAGATAAGAAGGTTAGAATTAATTCATTCATTGCGAAAAAAAGGAAGGTACCGCGTGACATCATAATAAATTTCTTAAGAGAAAGAATGAAGGATCTTGTGATCCACCAGAGTTATTCAAGCAAATTGATAATAGAAGAGAAAGAACTTCAGATATTCAAAGATGTTCCCACCCAAGTTTTGAAAAAAAGGAAAGATTATTATTTCCTGACACAAGTACTAAAAAGAAGAGGAATAACATATCGTTGGTGCAAACTTGAAGGAGTCACCTTTACATATAAACAGAAGAGATTTACATTAAATACAATTCAAAAAGCACAAGACTTCTTAAAGAGATATAAAGAGGAATTAAGGAAAAATTGACAAGAAGAACAAGAGCAAGAAAGTCAAACTATAAAAGAGGTATCAAAACTGAGAGATCAAGAAACGACGTGAGTAGAATCGGAAAAATCTCAAATAAATTAACAAAGAAGATTAAGTAAAGAATTTGAGAGGGAAATGAGGAAAATAGAACAAGAAAAGGAAGAGAATATAGATCAAGAAGAAGAAGAAGAGGAAGAGTTAGAGGAAGAAGAAAAAGAACAAGAACTAGAGCAAACAACAACAACAACAGATAACATCGTGAAAATCATTTTCTGGAATGTCAGGAGAATGAACGCGGCAATTAAAAGGAGAAGAATCTTTCATCGTTTAGAAAAAATAAAACCGGATGTAATTTGTCTACAGGAAACTCATATAAGAGAGAAGGACTTGAAATATTTGAAAAACCAGAAGTTGGGACAAGAATTCTTAATATCAATAAAGAAGAAAAAAAAAGTGAGTCACAATTTATGTGAATAAAAAATACATTGCAAAAGAAGTCTTTAAAGATAACAAAGGTACCTTAATTGGAATAGAGGTGGAGACAATTTATAACAAGATTCTATTTGTGGGTATTTATGGCCCACTTGAAAATAAAGCCTCCTATTATGAAAATTTAACAAAGAAACTAACAAAGTATGATTACCAAGAAATAATAGTCATGGGAGATTGGAATGGGGTGATAAACCCTGATCTTGATAGGACACTAAAAAATAAGGGAAAAATGCCACAAAGAAAACTTCCTAAAACATTTTATGATTTTATGAATATTGTATCAGTAACTGATGTGTGGCGATATTTGTATGGATATGCTAAAGAATATACTTACTTTTCAGAAGTTCACAAGACTTGGTCAAGTATCGACGTGATGTTGATATCTAAAACTTTATGTAAAAGGATTAAGAAAATGGAGATCCTACCAAGATTATTATCAGACCATAGCCCTATTATGATGATAGTACAAGAACGGAGGAGTGAGTATCGATGGACTGTAAAAGACTATCTTTTAAGAGATGAAAGTATAATAGAAAAGATAAAACAAGAAATAAATTACTTCTTCAAAGAAAATGCTGGAAAAGGAACACCAAATAAGATAGTATGGGATGCAGGAAAGGCGGTGATAAGAGGCTTATTTTTACAACAAGAAGCATATAAGAAGAAAATAAAGAAGCAGAAATATCAAAAAAATTGTGGAAGAACTTAAGAAGAAAGAGGAAGCGTCAAAAAAAGGTCCTAGAAATTCAAAATTGTCAAGAGAGATCAAGATTTTACAAAAGCAAATGTCAATAGAAGACAGATTAGAAACAGAAAATAAAATAAAATATACACGTCAAAGATTTTTTGAACACGCCAATAAAGTGGGGAAATGGTTAGCATTCAGACTGAAAAAAGAAAAAGAGAAAAGATTGATTACAGAAATTAAAGAAGGAAATAAGATATATAGACACCCAAAGAAAATAAAGACAGTATTTCATGATTACTATAGGAACTTGTTTGAAGATCTGGATGATTTGGAAGAATACATACAAGATATTGGAAAGTACTTAGATGAAATTAATGTAGCTCAAATTCAAGAAAATCAGAGATTAGAACTAAATAAACCCATTACAAAAGTTGAAATTAGAAGTACAATCCAAAAATTGAAAATTGGAAAAGCACTCGGGCCAGATGGATTTACGGCAAGATATTACAAAATGTTTCAAGACCAAGTAATAGAGCCCCTTCAAAAACTATTTAATGGATTGGAGAGGACAGATAGACCAGATTCGTGGGGAGAGGCTACAGTTACTTTAATACTTAAGGAAGGCAAAGATCAACGAGAAGTAAAGAATTACAGGCCAATATCTCTTTTAAATATAGATTATAAGATATTTGCATCAACTTTGGCCGATAGATTGAAAAAAATCCCAAAAAATTGGATACATGAAGATCAAAATGGTTTCTTGCCGGGTAGATCAATAAAAGACAATGTGAAGGTAATACTGAATATAATCCAACATTATCATAAACATAATGAGAAGAAGATGGGTTTGATCTTTGTGGATGCTGAAAAAGCACTTGATAATGTAAAATGGAGATTCATAACAGAGGTATTGAAAAAAATTGATATGGGGAAAAATTTATTGAATGGATAAAAATGATGTATAGTAATCAATCAGCTAATATCTTAATTAATGGAGAGAAAACAGACAGATTTAATATTAAGAAGGGAACTAGACAAGGATGCTCATTATCACTCCTAATTTTTGTAATGATGATAGAGATATTGAATTCTAAGATAAGAAAAGATACAGAAATAAAAGGAGTTCGAATTCAAAATCAAATGTATAAACTTAGGGCTTTCGCCGACTATCTTGTAATTATATTGGATGATCCAATCAAAAGTATAAGAAGATTAGTTAGAACTTTTCAAGAATATGGAAAGATTGCTGGATTCAAAGTCAACATGGATAAAACAACAATGATAACTAAGAATATTTCAAAAGAGGAAGAAGAAGAAATTGAACAACTATCTCAATTCAAAGTATTAAAAAAAAGTGAGATATTTAGGAATCAACATTACTAATAGTAACACAGAGTTATATGATAACAATTACAAAAAAGTTTGGACAGAGATAAAAGAAGATTCACGAAAATGGTCAAAACTTGACTTATCATTGATGGGAAGAATTGCAACAATTAAGATGAATATTTTACCTAAAATGATTTTTCTATTTCAAACTCTCCCGATAATCTTGAATGATATACCCTTCACACAATGGAAGAAGGACTTATCAAAATTTATTTGGAATGGCAAAAAACTACAGATAAAATGGACTGTATTGAAAGATATGAGGGAACGAGGCAGATTGAGACTACCTGATTTAAAATTATATTTTCATGCCAGTTGCCTCAGCTGGGTAATAGACTGGATTAAATTAGAAAACACGAGACTATTAACTCTAGAAGGGGCGGATCTTTTCTTTGGCTGGCACACATATATATATGGTATGAAAAGGCAAAAGTAAATAAAGACTTCAATAATCATTTTATAAGAAAACCTCTTCTAAAAATTTGGTTACAGTATAGAAATAAATTTTATACAAAGATATCACAATGGCTGTCAGCACATGAAGCCTATAGAAGAGAAAAGCCCCAGTTAAATCATTGGTTAACATATAAAGATTTAGCAAAAGTCCAGAGAGATAAAATAGTTTGGAAAAGTAAGGAGGAGATCATGGACTATGGTATTACATCACACTGGCTTTTACAGAGGCAACTGGAAGAAAGATATAAGATGTATTTAAGAATGCAAGGAATTGAAATGAGAGAGAAAGAATTTGATAAAATGTTAAAACCTGGAATGGACCATCTAATAGGTAAAATATATAAAATATTGCTAGTTTTATATATGGAAGAAGAGACTGTTAAAGACAACATGATAAGATGGGCGCAAAATGTTGGACGCCCAATTTCATTAAAAAGCTGGGAAAATTCATGGAAAGATGTAAAAAAATTTTGTATGAGTACGAATTTAAAAGAGAGCTACTATAAGATATATTTCAGATGGTATTATACACCAGTACAAATTGCTAAAATAAGAATATTAAAAAAAAGTGTTGGAAATGTGCTGAGAGAGGGACTTTTTACCACATATGGTGGACGTGTGCTAAATCAAAAAAATATTGGAAGGGTATTCATGACTGGATTACTAAAGCCCTCCATATTAATTTCCCAGTGAATCCAGAAATATATCTATTGAATATGTTAGATATTAAATATTTCAAAAAGAATTCATTGAAAATGGTAATTTACATGGTAAAGGCAGCAAGACTAGTATCTGCACAAAAATGGAAACAAAAAGAAGTCCCAGATATTGAAGATTGGTTGTGGAAACTATATGAATTATGGGAAATGGATAAATTGACATTGGTATTGACAGAAAAAGCAAAAAAACAATTTAATGAAGAATGGAATTTAATTACCCCTCTTTGGGAGTCCAAATGGGGAAAAACAGTAGTGAATGGGTTAAATATAATGAAGTGAAATGTGTTAAGTGAGAAAACCACTCATATATTATAAGTTAGGAGAAAGAAAAATGTTTGGATAAAAAATTTGAGAAGTAAGATACTAGTGAAACAAAATAAGATTGTGAAATTATGATTTAAAATAGCAGTTAAATGCTGAAGTATTAAATATATGGAAAAGTTGTTGGTCAAAAATAGATAAGTTATAACCGTCCATGAATTATGAAGAAGTAATAAGGGAAGGTTATTAGGTAGGTATTAAAAAATTATCAAATTGTTATTTTATATGGTTATTATATGATGAGTATAAGTTAGATATAGGTCATATGCTAGATATATATGTTATGTGTTGTATATGATTTGATATCTACAACTCAAGAAGAAAGGTATGAAATCTAAGGGATAAACAGAGTTAATTATATGGATTAAAGATTGATGTACAATTATGTAAATATTATAAATATAAAATGTTTTAATTTTGTGATTTTAATTAATAAAAAGAATATTAAATACACACACACACACACACACACACACACACACATATATATATATATAGGATTAAAACTTGCCTGGATTCTGTATCCATTGTCTTCAGATTCTGAGCTAAATAGCAACTTTCAGTCATCTTTGTCCCATTCAGGTGGTCCAAAACTATGCTCATTAAGTATGTGAGAGGAAGGAGGAAGTGAAAGATGGAAGGTTCCTCATATATTTCTATCACATGGAAGGCATTCTGAACAACAGAGCCTGTTCCATGCATGGAAGCTCTGAAGATAATTTCCAAATACTATGAAGTATACTATGAAGTATATTTCACAAAGAAACAAGAAACCTTTTATGTGTAGAAGTTGACAGAAACACACAAAAAGGGATAAGACTATTTTTTTCTCTCTTTCCAAAAGAATTTACTATATCCACATATAAAACACTTGAATAGTATATTTGTGCACCATTAGTCACTTTCTTTTCCCTCTCTAACTGCGATGAACCATCTTTGTGACCCTTTCCTTAACTTGAAATGTAACTGAAATGCTTTGGGTCCCAAACATTATTCTATCAGTGCCCAGTTATGATTGGTTGAAGCCTCCCATTACTACTATATTTCTTCCTTTTTAATATCATTTGTTCTAAGAAGGCATCCTTTAGTCTTCATTCCAGCTTTAAGGCCTTGTTACCCCAAAAGGTGGGGAACCTTGAGGTCCACCAGCAGTGCCAGCAGTGCCTTAGAAAGTGGGAGGATTACAGCTATAAGGAGGCCTGTGAGAGGGGAGTAAAGACAAGATCTTTACATCTGTGTATGCCAATACTAGTTTTAGGATTCCAGTTAAAGGTTTAAACAAGGTCTTTTTATTGGAAATTAACAGACACACACAAGTAATCACGCAGTTTCATGAACCATACAAGGCTAGTGAAGGGAGAGGTGAGAAAGGTTGGATAGAGAGAGGTTTCAAGTGTAGCAGGTGATATTTACCAGTCCAAAAGACAGTCAAAATGGAGTGGCTCAGATCACAGTCTGAGGGTAGCACAGAGCATGGGAAGCTAGGGGCTGACATGCAGAGTGACGCCCAACGTACTAACAAATTATCTGGGCTGGAGCTGGGGTTTATACATTCAACTAGCATATTTACCCAGTGTTGCCTGGGATTTATTTTCTTCTTAAGAACTCACCCAACTGGCTTCTCCAGTAACTGTAACTTTTCCCCAGATTTCCCAATGCAATCTGTGAATACTTTACATCTCTGAATAATTTACATATGCAGTTTGGGTTCCTGAGGGAATACACCGTTCTTCTCCTTGCTGCTAGGCCTCGTCTTCATAGCAACCAATCTATTCCAGTACCTATAACTTATCCCCATATTCCCCAATCCAATCTGTATTCGTAGTTGTTAACATACAGAGGTTGGGTTCCTGTGGGAAATACACTATCCTCCTCCTTGCTGCTAGGCATTGTCTCCATAGCAATCAGCCTATTCCAGTACCTGTAACTTTTCCCTATAGTCTCCAATCCAATCTGTGTTCTCTGGCAACGTTGATGTACTGGCTTTTGATTGTTTTGCTTTCTGTTGAATTTGTGCAATGACTTCACATTTTTCTGGAAACATTTTTTGTTTTGAATTTCAACTTTAAGATTCTTCACATATGGAACCCATACAATCTACTGTGTAAGGTGAGAAGACCTTGTAAATACGGCCATTTCCGCACTACACTCTTTTAGTGGGATTATTCCCCTTTCAACATCCTACGGAATCCTGGGGTTTGCAGTTTGGGGGGGGGGCCAGGTGGTACACAGGAGTGTAGTGTGGAAATGGTGTGTGTTGCGTATGTCACTTTAATTTTTCTCACATATGCTTCCCAAATGTTTTCTGGCATCCATATTGATGGTAGGCCTCATCTCCATAGCAACCGGCCTGAGGTCCAAGAGCTCTATGCTGAGAATTCTAAAGGCCCCTCCCTGAGCTGCCAATCCCAGGATTCCATAGAATCTTCACAGATAGCCAATCATATGAGGTCTTCTTGCTTCACTCAGCCAATCATATGGGTCTTCACCTGATTGACGCAGATGAACAAGCTCACAAACTCAAAGACAAACATTGACTTTTACATAGTAGAATTTCCACTCTATGTTAATAGTTCTCTGGCAGAGTAAACAAAAGAGATCTGGAACAGACTGATTGTCTTACTTTAGGTGACAAAACATCAACAGGTGTAATGACAGCCTCTTGAGGTCTTGGTTAGGTAATGTGAATGGGGAAGGTCTCTGTAGTAAATGAGCACAGTAGGGATGATTGCCTGCCATACCTGGGCAATTTCATTTACTATTGCCTTGGTTGCTTGCACCATTGAAAGGATTACTGGAATCCCATTAATGCTAGGCTTTCCTACCTAATCCTGCTGAATTTATGACCTGGCCATGCTGAGGTCATCCATCCTAATAAGACGTTTACAGCCATTGCCCTCCCTGCTGCATTGCTTTTACAACCATAAGTGTCTAGTTTCATATGAAAATTATATCTCCTGCCAATTTTGTCATCTTACAGGATGTGGTGTGAAGCGGTGGTAAGACCTATAAGTTAACCCCCCACAATGATTTTGATGTTGCTTGCCCCCACAACAGAAAACAAGCTCATTCCATCTTTTAAATGAGATCCATTCAGATATTTCAAGATGACTATGATATCACTTTAATCTTTTCTTCTCCAAGTTAAACTAAGTTGCAAGTTAGATGTGGCACACAGGGTCAGCTTTCCAATTAGATTTCGATGTCCAGAGGAATCACATAGGGCTGCATTCTTGGGCTAATGTTGTTTAATCTCTGCATAAATGACCTTGAGGAGACCTTGTTTGACCCTGAAGGACATTTGCCCAAACTTGGTGCTGGAAAGTTCCTATTCTACTTTATGTAGCCAATGCTGTTATTCTCTCCAGTTCCAGACCTGGATTGAAACATTTTCTAATGAAATGTATGCACTATTGTTTAATTAACAATCTAAAAATTAACTTTAGGAAATCCAAAGTGATGGTTTTTGAAAATAAACTCTCACAACATCGTTGGTCGCTCAAGGGACATATCCTAGAACAGGTTAAAAGCTTCTCCTACTTGGGTTTGTTGTTCCATCATACTCTATCTTGGAATATACATAGATTGGCTATTCTCCAGAATGTGTTAGTTAGCTCATCTACAATAACGCACTTCTTTTTTACTAAAGGCAGCTTGTATATATTGTCTGCCATCAAGGTGTGCAGTGCTAAAGCTGCTGCTCAACTCTTATATGCTTCTAATATTTGAATAGGAGGATTGAAATCTGAAATAGGCTACAGATAAAGTTTCTTAGGACTCTTCTCCAACTTCCCAGTTGTGTCCCTAACACTGTGTTCTTGTTGCAAACTGGGGAAAGCTGTTACTGTGGTGCATAGTCCGAGTCCGAGGTCTACTAAATATGATTTTATATCAAAGAATTGGCAATTCCAAACTGCTCCCCTCCACGTGCTTGCGAGGCCCCTGGACAAGCACGCACACGGACACGGCCGAACAAGCTGAAAAATACAAAACAAATCCAGGTAGGCCAGTAATTTTCCGGCACGCAGCTTCAGGAGACCTCCAGGCAAGTACACGTTAACCCTACATCAAGTATGCATGAGGCATACAAAGGATTCTCTGCCCTGAACAGGCAGCTTGACGAGATTAGCTCAAATGTCAAGCACTCTCCATTTGCATACTGTCTGCGCTATTGACAGCGCCGTCAAAATCCAATCATGCTAAAAACTGACCTTTCGGAGGCTTTGTCTCCAACCCGAAACCCATTGTTTTCCCTAGGAACGGACTACCCTACAGGCACATTTTCCCCTATAAGAACCCCTGATTTTGAGCGCTTCTTCGGCTCGCTCTTGGCTTCCATCCCGCCTTGCTGCCGCTCTGTTCTCCGAGCCTTCCCCTCAGCTTCCACGTGCTGAGAACCTCCACTCCAACAGACTTTCTTCAGGCTACCCGGGCTACAGGATCAGGTGTCGTATTTCCCCAAAAACTCCTTCTTAAAATCCCCTATCTACTTTCCTCCTTTATTTTCTTAGATCTGTGTGTGTGAGTACGCAAGTACACAGTATCTCTTAGTTCCGTGTGAGTAAGCATGCAAGTTCGCTGTGACTTTACAAATAAAAGAACAAAATTAGATTTTATTGTGTCATGATCTTGACTCGGCCTGACCCCGTAAACATTGGGTAAAAGATCTTGCTAGGCTACCCTGCCTGCCTCTTGTAGTGCTACAGCTTGTGCTCTGGCTAATTCCCATTCCCTATTATTTGGAGCACATTGAGTTGTCCCCCACGGGACACCAGAAATTAGGGTAACAAAGCCCTCTTTCAATTAGGGCTTGATGGTATGGTATAAAATTCTAGTTGAAAGTTAGTGTTTTAAGGGCAGGCTCAGGTTTGCTTTTATATATGATCCAGGATGACTATGTAAGTGGTTGATACAAAATTCTTGTGAAAAAAGCTGCTTCAGTCAGTCTCTCTTCTTCCCTTCTCACCAGTTTGGGCCTGAATACTGCTCTTAAATCTCTCAAACAAAGACTGTGGGACATAGCTTTTTGTGATCTGTATTCATGCTTATATGTACTTTGCTCTCCTAGTTCAATGCATATCCACTACATTGGGCTTTTCTAACTAGCAGAATACTTAAAGAACTTCTCAGTGGTTAAGTACCTCAAATTCTTTTCAAAGGCCAAATGCAATGTTTTCTCTATTGAACTACTTAGAGGTAGATTTGCCTATCTCCCTATTTGGAAAGACAGTGCCCTTGTGATAATTTGGAAGTTGAGTCGATGAAGCATATTCTTTTGGCTTGTAGACACTATAATCAGGTCTGTCACTGTCTAATTACCCTAGTGTTGGGTCAGTTTCCTGGAAGTTCAGATCAATTTTATATTCAGTTTCTGCTGGAAGAAAAATCTCCAAAAGTGACCCTGGCTGTTGCTAAATTCCTCACAGAGGTGGCCAGAATTAGAGCTCAACAGTCAATTATGATTGTTTTACTATTTTGACTTTTCCTTCAAATATTTTGTACATGTTCTGTTTTAGCCTCAAGTCCTTTCTTTGATGTATCTCTGTATTGTAATAAATAAATGACTGACTGAAGTTCAAGTAACTCCTTCAGCCTTTCCTCACAGAGCTTGGCTTCCAGGACTTTTACCATCTTGGACTCCCTTCTCTAAATATGTTCCAGATTGACAAATGGGAAGATTCAAGAGAAGAATGATGTTGCCCTGTGTACTGGGAGTCCCGGGAGGGACACCAAAATGTGCTCAACTAAAGGTGGGGAAAATTAGTTCAGAGCACTGCTTAGCGTTACGAGAGGCAGGGTAACGTAGCAAGATCTTGAACCCTATATCTACGAGGTCAGGTCGAGTCAAGTAGCACACAGAAGTTGAAGCAATAAATGATGTTTTATTACAAACACAAGCAAAACAGTGTATGCGACACACTCACACAAGATAACTAAAGAAAATAAAGGTTGGAGTGGTATAGAGAGATTTTTAGAGGGGTTGCTGGTTTGGGTGATACTTCACCTGTCCTGAAGCCCGGAAAAATAGAGAGCGAGGCGGGGGTGCGATGTAGCTCAGCACGTGGCGCTGAGGGGAGGCTCGCCAAGCAAAGCGGCAGCAAGGCGGGATGAAACTCGGGAGCGTTCCGAGGAAGGTCTCGGAATCAAGGGTTTTTATAAGGAGAATTGTGACTGCAGGCTATGTCGTACTTGGGGGAAAACAATAGATTCGGAGTTGGAGACAAAGCCTCCGAAAGGTCAGAATTTGAATGATTGAGTTATCACAGAGGTTCTCAATAGAGTAGCCAGTATGCAAACGCAGAGTACTTGGGTATTGTATAGTTTACCCATCAAGCTGCCAGCGCGGGGCAGAGGATCTTTTGTAAACTGCGTGCATACCTAATTAGAGTACTTGCCTGGATGTCTCCTAAAGCAGTGAGTCAGCTATTCCTGGCCTGCCTGTATTGTTGTTTGAATATTACAGCAATTAACGGCCAAGCTTGGCTGCGTGCTTGTCCGGTGGCCTCGCAAGCACATAGAAGGGAATACATAAGTGAAGCTGAATTATGATATCAAAAGGATATCTTTTAATATCCCCAAAGCTCGGACTAGCCAGGGCAGTAACAATGAACTGCAGTTACAAACAGGCTTTAAAATGGAAAAGAAAGTGAAACATTTAGGTGCCCATCTAACTGGAAATTCTAGTAAATTGTATGAAAATAATTACATGAAGACATGAAAAAAAATCAAGAACAGTTTGGATAAATGGCAGAAATTGAACTTGTCTTTATTTGGAGAATATCAGCAATAAAGATGAATGTTCTTCCAAAGATATTTCTTTTCCAAATGATTCCAATATTGACTAAAGAAACACCATTTAAACAATGGCAAAAAAAAAGTGTTAAAATTTGTTTGGGGAGGCACAATACGCATATGAACCAATGGGGAGAATTATGGACAAAGGATATTGAAAATGTATTTTGCTATGATCTTCAAGAAAACTACTTTAAAATGATGTATCATTGGTATCTTACACTAGAGAGACTTGAAAAGATACATAAAGACATGAAGAATAAATGTTGGAAATGTCAAGAGCAAGTTGGATCTCTGTATCTTATGTGGTGGACATGTGAAAAAGCCTTACAATTTTGGATGAAGATACAAAATGAGATGCAAAAGACTTTGAAATTCTAAATGCCTAAAAATCCTGAAGTATGCTTGTTAGGAATTTCGGAAGAAGACATACCTATGGAGAAGAAACAACATCAACTGGTGTAAGATATGTTATTGGCAGTGAGACTAGTATATGCAGAGTACTGGGAAAAAATGGAGATCTCATCCATGGAAGAATGGTTCAATATATTGATGGAAATAGTTGAAATGGAAAGCTTTAAAGGGATGAACAAAAAGTATTTTTTTTTAATGGAAATGTCTGATTAACTACTTAAATTAAAATGAGGGTGAATTAATGATAACAGGTTTTTAACTTGCTTACACTTTTAAGTTTTGATCTATTATTTAATGTTACATGAGAAATGTAATATGAAAATAATACAGGATTTTAGTTTGTTGCAGTTTTTAGGATATTTATAATGTTCACAATATATTTTAGTAATGATGTCTAAGATTTATTAACAATCTTTGAGGATTAATCATTATTCTAAATATCATTGTTTATTACCGGTTTAACTAATATGTTTATAATATTTATGTTATAAGTAGAAGTATAAATATAAGAGAAGTGATTAGTGAGGTGCCACAGGGTTCTGTCCTGGGCCCAGTGCTGTTCAATATCTTCATCAACAACTTGGATGAAGGAATAGAGGGCATGCTGATCAAATTTGCAGATGACACCAGATTGGGAGGGGTTGCTAATACGCCAGAGGACAGGATCAAAATTCAAAATGACCTGGTCAGATTGGAGAGCTGAGCCAAGGCTAACAAAATGAAATTCAACAGAGAGAAGTGTAAGGTCCTACACTTAGGTAGAAAAAACGGAATACAGAAATATAGGATGGAGGGACACGTGGCTGGATAGCAGTACGTGTGAAAGGGATCTAGGAATCTTGGTAGATCACAAGCTGAACATGAGTCAGCAGTGTGATGCGGCAGCCAAGAAAGCCAATGCAATGCTCGGCTGCATCAATAGGAGTATGGTGTCTAGATCGAGGGAGGTACTGGTACCACTCTACTCTGCTTTGGTTAGACCTCATCTTAAATACTGTGTCCAGTTCTGGGCACCCCAATTCAAGAAGGACATGGTCAAACTGGTGCATGTCCAGAGGAGGGCGACCAAAATGGTGAGAGGCCTGGAAGCCATGCCCTATGAGGATAGACTTAGAGAGCTGGGTATGTTTAGTCTGCAGAAGACAAGGTTAAGCGGGAACATGATAGCCTTTGTTTAAATATTTGAAGGGATGCCATGTACAGGAGGGAGACGGCTTGTTTTCTGCTGCTCCAGAGACCAGAACAAGGAGCAATGGATGCAAGCTGCAGGAAAGAAGATTTCACCTGAACCTCAGGAAGAACTTCCTGACAGTCAGGGCTGTCCAACAGTGGAATATGCTGCCTTGGAGTGTAGTGGAGTCTCCTTCCTTGGAGGTTTTTAAGCAGAGGCTGGATGGCCATCTGTCGGGAGTGCTTTGAGGGTATTCCTGCATGGTAGGGGGTTGGACTGGATGGCCCGTGTGGTCTCTTCCAACTCTACATTTCTATGATATGATTCTATGATTCTATAATTAAGTGTAGCTGAAATAGATTTATTATTGTTGATTTTTCCCTTTTAATGAAGCTGAGGTTTGATGCAACCGTTTAGAATAAATCTAATCTAAAATAATAGAATAATGTTAATAGGTTATTTTTTTTATTATAAGTTTTATTATCATTTCTTTATTTAGTTAGGTAGGTTCCCTTCTGGGTATTTATATAAGGCTATAATTACTGTCAATGACAAAATTTAACTTTGGTTTTAATTAAGGATTTAATAGTTAAGTGTACTTGTTTAATAGGAACTGTTTGCAGCAAGAGTGGGAACCAACTTTTTAATTATTTGTAGGTGTTTTTTTTTAAATTGGTTGTAGTTTAGTTAGATATCTGTAGTTTTGTTACGTAGTGTTTGTTTTTTCATATTAGTGTATTCTTTTGTATTTTTAATTTTGTGTTTTGTCTTAAATTGTCAATGTTTAAAAAAATTAAAAAAGAAGTAACTGAGTCACTGAAAAAGGCTGTTATGTCAGATCCAGTGCTAATGGTGTTGGGATGCCCTCCATATTAAAGTAATGGGATATACAGTCCAGCATAAGTAGCATAAGTAGCAGCCTGCTTGTAACCAGAGAAGCCTAGGTACCAGAGACTGTTAGATAAACATTTTCTAGGAATGTACTGATAAGTGCTGCTTGGCTCTTATTAAGAACTGTACTGTGTGCAAAACCTGTAAACCTCCTACCTCGAAGCCACACAGGCTTCTCCAAACCCTACCTGCGCCCGCAACCCCTTGGGACGTTATTTCTTGGGACTTTATAGTAAGTCTTCCCAACTGTCAGGGCTGTCATGTCATCTGGGTTGTAACAGACCACTTCTCCAAACAATCCCACTTCATTCCTTTCAAAAAGGTTCCCACTGTGGCAAAACTTGCTGACCTTTTCATCACTAATATCTGGAGACTCCATGGCTTGCTATCCATCATCATCTCTGATAGAGAACCTATATTCACTTCCAAATTCTGGATTTCACTCTTTAAGTCCATCGGGATTGTCCAGAAACTCAGCAGCAGCCATCATCCACAGACAGATAGTCAGATCGAATCTGTCAATCAAACTCTGGAACAATACCTTCGCTGCTTTATTAACTCCAGTCAAAAGAATTGGGTGCCTCTACTACCCTTCACCGGATTTGCCTACAATTCAACTGTGCACTCCTCGACTGGGAAAACTCCCTTTGAAATTGTCTACAGCGCAGACCTCAAGCAATTCCCACCTGTCTCCAGAGAAAGCAGTACTAACGTTCCCCCATCTGTTGCCAACTGGGCTCAAAAGATCTCTCAAAAGTGGAATGCTGTCCACTCTGCACTTGAAACTTCTAAAGCCTCCTACAAACACTTTGCTGATAGGAAGAGACAATGCAACCCTAACTACAAACCAGGAGACCTTGTTTAGCTCTCCACAAAAAATTTGATCTCTGATGGGCCCTCCAAAAAGCTCTCTCCTAAATACATTCGTCCTTTCCCTGTCAAACTGGCCATTAATGAAGGCAGTTTTGAACTTTCCCTGCCTCCAGCTTATAAACTTATCCATCCTGTTCTTCATTGCAGCTTGCTCAAGCCGGCCCCTTTGCAGACTTCTTCGTGGACTGATGTCAGCCTCTCTGAAGTCTCTACAACCACCAATGGATGAATCCACATCAAGATGTCTACCACCTCGTCTAACTGGCTGAATCATTCATCTCTACTAATACTTTTTTAGTGTTTAATGTTCTGTTTTGTTTTTACTTTTATCAGGGGTTTTTTACTCACTTGCTCTTCCTCACTCATCCACTCACCCTCCTTAGCTTCGCTAGCTCATACAGCACTTCATATGACGTTCTTGGATTTTTTTGGGGGGGACGGGCAGGATGTCAGGATACCCTCCATTATTAAAGTAGTGGGATATATAGTCCAGCATAAGTAGATAAGTAGCAGCCTGCTTGTAACCAAAGAAGCCTAGGTACCAGAGACCATTAGATAAACATTTGCTAGAAATGTACTGATAAGCACTGCTTGGCTCTCATGGCTTCAAGGTCTTCAAGGTCTCTTGGCGAAGGGGGAGGGAACACGGGGATTCTAAAGCTCTGATATTTGCTTTTGAACTGCAGTCTCCTCACTAAAGTCTTGTACAATGTACCTCACTCCAAAGAAATAGTGTTTATGCACTGTACTATTTGTGTGTATGGATTCAGTTCCTGACAAATGGTACTTGACTTTGCTAAGATATTTATCATGGCTACAAATGCTTTTGACAGAGACACTGGGGCAGTTCTGCTGCAAGAGAGTCTGGATGGCATCTTACATCCCATTCTGTGCCTCAGCAAGCTTTCAATGAGGAAGTCCAATTGGTCCACACCAGAAAAGGAATTTTACACCAACCTCTATGTGTTTGACAAGCTGAGACCATATATATGTGGAGGCTGCTTTACTCTCCAGACCCATCATGCTGCCTTCTGGTGGCTCCACATAGTCCGGGGGGGGGTGCTAACAAGAAACTGCTCTGGTGGAGCATTCCCTCCCAGACTATGACTTTGATATGCGACATGAGTCTGGAAGTTCCAACACGGTGGCAGACACCCTCTCAGACAGAGGGCTAGTTAAGAAGGAGCGTGTCCTACATGACTGCCAATTGACAGTACGGTTAACCTGTAGTGTTGTGTTCTTGTATATATGCTTTAACTCTGTTCTTTCTTAGGTTACAAGGATATCACAAGCAGTGTGGTTCCAGCCTCCAGCTGTCCCCAAACTGTCTGAGATTTGGGAGGCCTGTGATAACGGGCTCTCTCCTTACCTGAGCAACACAGCTGAGAGGTATAGTCTCCTCTTTTGGTAAACAAAGGATTAATTATTTGTTGTGTTTAAGTGACACTTATTGGGATCAATTTAGGGAGGTGTAGAAGCTTCCAGATGTTCCCAAGTGAGAGGTTATAAAGCCTCAGGGGCCATGAGTCTCAGAGGGAGACAAAGGCCCTTTCCTCGCCTTACCGTCTTCTGGCGCTGGGGTGTGGGGACTGTGCAAGCAGCCTCTGGCAAGAGGCTCTTGCGTCCAGGGTCCTTCAGCTCCGCACAAGCTGCCCGCTCGTGCGAGAGCCCCGCCTCTTCCTTCCGCAGCACAGCCTGGGACTTTCCCAGGCTGCGCTGGGGCAGGAAGCGCAACTGGCGTGGCTCTGGAGGCTCTGCAAGCCAGGTAATGCGCACAGGGCCCAGGAGCAATGCGTGATCACCCACCATTTTTGGCTTCTAGCCGAAAATGAAAAGGTGGGTGATTGGCGCCTGCTGGCCCCTGGAGCATCGCGCGATTGTGAGTGCGTCATGCGGATCGCTCCTCACAATCGCATGATGCTTCAGGCCTTCTTTCGCATGGAAAATGCTGTGTGAAAAGGGCCAAAGAGACTGATGGAGAAGCAAGGAGGTACTGACTGCTTTACCTAGGAAGCTTGGTTATAGGCTGGACCAAGAGGGCCAGACTTCTAGCTTCCCATCAACATCCAGACTGAGAACTCCATCTGTATCAAGAGTCAGTAGGAATGTTTAGCTAGTTTCATTTGGACTTTTGTTCTTTTAACCTTGGCTGAATATGAGTTAGACTGTGTCTGTAACTTTGCCACTTTTTCTAAGTAATGCCTGAAGGAAGATACCTTCATGTATAAGATACCCCTTGCTAGTGTAGATTGCTGGTTTAGGATTAAAGCTTTTTTAAAAAAGACTCATCTTCTCTACATTTTCTTCATGTGCTTCACTTGATTTGTGTGCATGCACATGTATAGGGTTCTCATCTCCCACAGGGAGGGGGAAGTAAAGTCTCTGCAGAGTCAGTGGTGAAGAAAGTACAAGTAGAGCTTCCCAGTAATTTCCCACTGGGTTACTGAGTCACAGGAGTGGCGGCAGCTAGATAATCTTCAGAGGTCTCCTCTCCTACTTGATGATTACAGACCTTCTGTCTTAGATAGCCTCTCCCATTACTCAATATTTCAATATTCCAAACTAAGCATGAAAAGTCTTGACTTAGAAGAGATTGCAAATGAGAAGCTACATGATGCACATATTGGGACAGCATTAGGTTGCACAGTTAAATTGGACTTATAGTTAAATTGCAACTGAAATGTGAACCTAAGTGTTACAGCACAAAAGCTCCCTCAGAAGCTGCCACCAGAGGAGAACTGAAGGAATCACCCCCACCCTCTCTGGTCTGTTTTTCTTAAGTCATTGTGACTTAGCCTTAGATGGGAAAAGCCTGAGCTTTATTTGTATTTGTTTTTGGCATTGCTCCAAGGTGGTACAGATTTTTATAGGAGAATTGGTATGGTCAAGTCTCACTTTTCCATCAGTCTCTGAGCAGCAGCAAAGAAAGTGAGTGAGGCAGGGTCTCTGAAGCAGGCAAGTATGTACTCCTCATCTCAACAAGCCAAGGATATCTTTTTCACTTATAACCTAGTCAGCATTCTGAAGTGCAGATATGTGACTCCAAACAGCTGGAACATCTCTTAACAGCAGAAGCTCTTCTACTGCAAAGTCCCATACATCTACCTCAAAAGACAAATGAATACAGAAGGGGGGGGCTCTCTCCTCTCCTTCCCTCAAGATCTTCTGGAAAAAAAAATGACTGATGTAAGATGTCTGCTAGCCCATTAATAATGTGTCGCTACATCTGCATCTGGACCATTCTCAAATTGTTCATTGTATATTAATCAGGTATGTTTTACATTATAAATCCTGCATGTAGTCACAACATAGGACACCCTCATATTCCCATATGGAAATCTTAATGACTTAGCATTGCTAACAGAGTACAGCATTCTATAATGAGACTTCATGTCTGAGTCCATTTTCCAGTGGGATCTTCTAAAGTTAGTAAAACACATAAGAGATGCTATCTGGTTGTTCCCTTGAAAGTCAGGGAAGGAACTGATTTAAAGTTTCCAGTTAGGTCATACAAAAGTCAGGAGCAGTTACATCCAGCCAGGTTCAGAGTTTGAATATTTATGGTGTCAATTCAAAATCCAGATAACTACATATAACCAAAAGCCATTAACTCCCTGGCCACAAGAAAAAGTTCCCTGGCTGTTAATACAGTAGCTGCTGGAGTTACAGGGGAAACAAGTCTTTCTTCAAAGGTTGTTATTTATTCCAGAAGCAGGTATCAGTCCCTCCCCCTACCCACATTATATTTCCAGGAAAACTATTATTGGTGTCACATGATCAGTGTCAACCTTTGGGAGCATCAAAAGATTGAATCATTAAGGTCAAATCAATACCACCAGGAACAGAACCAGATAAACCAGTTGTCAACAGAATGTCTTGTTGAATTAATAATTCTGCCCACATAAGTGAAATGGATTATGATGCCAGGAACAGGAATCTCATTTTCCCAGGGCCATTTCACCAGAGAGAAAGGTTGGCCCTTTAAGACTAGCCAACTGCTTGTACAGCGAAAACAGTGGAGTTGTTGTAAGCCCCCCCATAAAGGCCTCTTTGAATCAGACCCAGTGGCATACAAATCTGAAAAATAAATTGCATCAGATATTTAAATATACTGCAGTCTCACTTAAATAATTAAATCTCTTCCTTACTGCCCCAGTTATTTAAAAATTGTTAGGATATATCCACATGTTTCAAAGACCTGGTTTTTTTTAACAGGAAAAGAGAAAGGAAAGTTTCTATACTTCTCTTTCAGAACAATAACACTTTGTTTAGAGTATAGCTCCAAATTTATTAAGTTACTTCCAAGCTAAAGTTACTGAAGATACACTTGGGTAATAATGAAAAAAGGACATTTGTAGATTTCTGTTTAGAAATGAGACAGGCAAAACATGACTTTCAAAATGATTTAACAATTTCCATATCTCAGAATGTTGAAAGTTTGTCCATATATTACCAGCACCATCACTCCTGGTATAATATGAATGTACTGGCTACACAGAGGATCTTCTCATGCATTCTAATAATTGATGGGAACCAGAGGTGGATCTAGAGCGGGGCAACTGGGACACATGCCCTGGGCACCAATGTCAGAGAGGTGCAAAAAAGAGGAACTCTCCCGCCTGGCCCCACTGCTCACCCCACCACTGTCTGGCACTTGCCTCTCCCCCGTCTGTCACTGCTTGCCCCTCTCGTCCCCACTGTCCCTCTCTCACCTGTCACTGTTCACCTCGCCCTCTTGCCCTGGGAGCTGTTGAGCCTCTGTACACCACTGATGGAGACAGAGCCTTTATTTGTTTTGGCCAACCAAAAATAACTCTTTCGTGAATTTTGGATTTTGTTGTATTTTGCTACATGGCCAAGATGGTTACCCTGAATATGTTTCCTTTATTTGTATGTGTATATCATGTGAGTATATAACATCTAAAGAGGATTACTGAATGCTAGAAAAACTTAAAATTTACAATTTACACATAATACTCTATGGAAGTTTATAACGCATCATCATCGTAGAGATTCAAGAATATGGAAAATGCTTACAATATTCCTGTATGAAGTAAACCTCTCATCTGAGACACTGAATTGCTTTTAAAAGTTCAAAATCAAGACATTTGTAGGAATGTACATCTTTTTTATTAGTAATCTAATAAATAGATCATGTGATCAAGTTTGTAATCACTCAGAAATGTTCTCTCTTTTCCCTGTAATGTCCTATATATTATATTATTTTTCACATCAGCATTTTTACTTTTCAGTTCTGAAATTTTATGGTGAGCACAGGAAGCAGCAGAGCAGGCAAGACTCTGGAAGAGCAGCAGCTCATCTGCAAAATTTTTGCCATCACCATTTGCTGAAGTTGCTGTGAGCAAAAAAGCAGCCAGGTGGGAAGAGACAACAAACTTTTGAGCAAGAGGCATGTGCCTTGTGGTGTCTGTACTTATATCCCATATAGAACTGATATCCCATGTAGCTTATATCCCATATAGAACTGATATCCCATGTAGCTTATATCCCATATAGAACTGATCCTACAGTACCAACAAGAAGAAACTGTTGAGGAAAACGAAGAAGCCTGTAAAAGAGAGGGAACACTCTGGAGGACAGTTATTCTCAGGCAAAATGTTAGCTTCCTTAAGTATAACCAATAGGAGGGCAAGAGTCAGCGTGGTGTAGTGGTTTGAGTGTTGGACTAGTACTCTGGGAGACCAGGGTTTGAATTCCCACTCAGCTATGGGCAGGTCATACTTGCTTAGCCTCAGGGCAGGTCATACTTACTTAGCCTCAGGCAAGGGCAAATCCCCTCTAAACAAATTCTGCCAAGAAAACACTGTGATAACTTCACCTTAGGATTGTCATAAATCAAAAATGGCTTGAAGGCACATAACAACAATAGGAGGGTATATAAATTTCCTGCACGTGTGGCTATGGATTCTACTTGGGGTATGCCCAGGAGGTCTGGCATAATGAACTCTTGCATTTTAAATTTGACTACCTGACTACCTGACTGCTTATCAGCCTGCCAGCCATGATGTTTTAGTTTGGCTAGGATGATTATGTCAGGAGGAACTGTTACTGCCCTGGCTAGTTCGAGCTTTGGGGATATTAAAATATATCCTCTTGATATCATAATTTGGCTGCACTTCTCTATTCCCCTCCACGTGCTTGCGAGGCCACCGGACAAGCACGTAAACAAGCTCGGCCGTTAATAGCCATAATATTCAAACTACAATACAGGCAGGCCAGAAATAGCTGACTCACTGCTTTAGGAGACCTCCAGGCAAGTACTCTAATTAGGTATGCACGCAACTTACAAAAGAGCCTCTGCCCCGCGCTGGCAGCTTGATGGGCAAACTATACAATACCCAAGTACACTGCGTTTGCATACTGGCTACTCTACTGAGAACCGCTACGATAACTCAATCATTCAGATTCTGACCTTTCGGAGGCTTTGTCTCCAACTCCAAATCTATTGTTTTCCCCGAAGTACGACATAGCCTGCAGTCACAATTCTCCTTATAAAAACCCTTGATTCCGAGACCTTCCTCGGAACGCTCCCGAGTTTCATCCCGCCTTGCTGCCGCTTTGCTTGGCGAGCCTCCCCTCAGCTCCACGTGCTGAGCTACATCGCACCCCCGCCTCGCTCTCTATTTTTCCAGGCTCCAGGACAGGTGAAGTATCACCCAAACCAGCAACCCCTCTAAAAATCCCTCTATACCACTCCAACCTTTATTTTCTTTAGTTATCTTGTGTGAGTGTGTCGCATACACTGTTTTGCTTGTGTTTGTAATGAAACATCATTTATTGCTTCAACTTCTGTGTGCTACTTGACTCGACCCGACCCCGTAGACATAGGGTTCAAGATCTCGCTACGTTACCCTGCCTCTCGTAACTCTAAGCAGTGCTCTGAGCTAATTTTCCCCACCTTTAGTTGAGCACATTTTGGTGTCCCCCCCCTCCGGGACCCCCAGTACACAGGGTAACAGAACCATCATCTCTACCACCATCCCAACAACCGAATCCACCCACATGAATGACATGAATATGACTGAAACCCCCACCAATGGCCCTGCTTTCTGCAATGATGAGATTGCCTGCTCCTGTGATGCAAGAGGCTATAGTGATGGCAGCAGTGCTGCTGATAGGGTTTCCCATATCAGACTGACTTTTGCTGAGGGGCCGAACTAAGTTTGGCAAACAGATACTGGGCAGCAGCAGCAATGGGGAGGGTACAGTGGTGGAGGATTCCTTAGAGACAATTGTTGGATAAAAAAAAGGCTGTCATTTGCTCCATTGAAAAATACCTTTGATGAACATGTGAAACACCTGGGGAATGACTAAGCAAGTGATGACACATTTCCTAGGGGACACGCAGTAAGGGCTGAGTCATGATACTGCAAACATGGCAAGGTGTTGCATCATGCTAATGGCTCAGACTGGTGACCTGTAAGCAGGAGTGCATAAAAGAGAACCATGAATGCTTGCTGTCTTTCTGCTTACTTGAATCTATGTCTGCCAGTATCTCTCCATGTATCTCCGCCTGTGTATCTGCTATTGATCTGCATATCCTGTACATAGTTGTACGTATTGCAACTGAGAAGATTAAAGCCTCCAGGTATTTTGGATGACACACCCTGTGTCTGTGAGTAACTAACCTGTGAGTAGAGTGGTCAGAGCAATAATGTATCTTTTGTTGTAGTTGTACTCTGCTGCACACGTTTTTGCTGTTTTTGAAACTCTGCTATATAAGATTGCCTCTGAGGCAATGTGTTCAGAGAGCATCAGCTTCAGATATAACTTTGTCTTGGCGCTTTAAATCATCTCCCAACAACAATGGCGGTGGCACCATAATTAGTACTTGTCAATACTGTGTTACCCCACTGGCATATGCTATCCAAGGGACTATAAATTTGATATCAAATATGCCTGCCATGCCAGAGTGATCGCCTGAATGACTCCGTAGACAAAAATGTCAAACAACCAAAAATAGGTCAGGCCAGGAAAATCCCCAGTCACATTCCCTTAGGAGACCTCAGGCTAAACACGTCTGCACGGACAAAGGGTCCTCAGCCATGAATAGTCAACTGGAGGGGATTATTGAGTTTTCCTCAGGTTGAGCAACTCCGACATTAGTAAACCCTGCACTGCAAGGTCCATCTGCATAAACCAATCATGCAAACTACCAAGTTGCTATTGTGCGGTATTCCTCCCTATATTTTGGTCATTGTTCTTCCCGGGAGAGGGCCTGCCCTCAAGGTACGTTCTGCCCTATAAGTAGTCCAAGTTTTTGAGGGCCTCTTCGGAGAACTCCCCACCACGCTAGCATACTGGCACTCTGTTAGTTGAGTGATCCCCTCAGTCGCTTCTCCGCACTGGGGTCTGTTCTTCTCGTCCCTTCCTGGACAGAAGACTTCAGGATAGGTGCAGTATCACCGCCTTTACACCCTTTCCGCTGAATCCTCTATCAATTTTCACCTCTTTCCCTTCTCAATAGGCCTTTTGTGCATGAGTGAGTGAGTGTGTTGGTGTATGAGAACACATTTGTTAATAAAATCAGTTATTGGTATGTTTGTCTGGCTTTTCACCTGGCTTGACCCTGTAAAAATTGGGTAAAATATCCTGCTGGGTTACCCTGCCCCTCGTTTGACTATAGCCAGTACTCTGCTAATTTCCCTGATCTTTGCATTTTTGGAGCAAATCATGGTGTGCCCCAAGGGACCCCCAGAAGTCAGGCTAACAACAGTTCAAAGGAAGCATGGTAAACTTCTTTTTGAATATCTTGCACCACTGTTACCATACCCTGCCACCCTTCCTACAAGATATGCCATATTCATAAATTGGATTTGTTAACAACTGGAGAACATGTTTAGGGTTACACTGACTGGAGACATGTATGAGGTCATAGAAAGTTCAGATAGAATTATGCAGAAAACCCCAAAACTGATGGCTTTGTGCTAATCTCTTCACCATTTTATGCTCCTGGCATTTCTGAATACAATGAAACACAACTGCCCAGACTGGTGAGTAATCAGACATCATCCCTTGATGTCACTCTCCAAAGATTTTCCCTATACCCCCTTACCTGATTGAACATTAAGAGATTGTCATGAGTCCCATCAATGTTTTGTTACTACAAAATTAAGCAATCAGCCCGTTCTGGACCCCTTTGTCAGTCCCGTGGGAAAGCCATTACAGCTTTGTCAGTGCACCCCTTCAGGGTGTGAAATAGGGTATAAAAATCTTTGCTTGGACCCCAGTCAACTATAGTACATAGAATGTAGTCCAGACAGCTGCTCATCTGTGCTACCTTCAGAGGCTGTTTGAGCTCCTCTGCTGTGACCTCCTTCTTCAAGACTAGTAATTATCACCTTTTTCATCCCTAAAAAGTTTCTGATTTCTCATGTGTTTGTCAATTCTAATGAAATACTCTGTTAACCCTAACTGGAGTCCTCTCTACAGTTAGTACTGGTATACAAAGGTGAAAAGATCCTGCCATTACCCTCCTCTCACAGGCCTCCTTTGAGCTATAATATCCCCAAATTCTAAGAAGATTCATACTATTTAAACTTATACGAAATACAAATTATATATTCTCTTGAATTACCATGCAAACTTTACTGTAAATATTTCTTACATAATCTCATACTTGTATATGTTCCCACATACCAATAAACGAATCCTCTTCCTGTAAGCTTATTTGTCATGTTATTTGTATTTTCTATTATATAAGATTATTTTTCGCTTTATCTAAGGCCCTTGGCGTCTGGAGCGCCGTGCAATTGTGAGGAGTGATCTGCATGACGCACTCACAATTGCGCAATGCTCCAGGGGCCGGCAGGTGCCCATTGCACACCTTTTCATTTTCGGCTGGAAGCCAAAAATGGTGCGCGATCGCACATTGCTCCTGGGTCCAGCGTGCACTTACCTGGCGTGCAGAGCCTCTGGGGCCGCGTTGATCACACTTCCTGCCCCAGTGCAGCCTGGGAAACTCCCAGGCTGCAATGCAGAAGGAAGAGGCAGGGCTCTCGCACGAGCAGGCAGCTCATGCGGAGCTGAAGCAGCAGGGATGCGAGAGCCTCTCGCCAGAGGCTGCTCACATGATTCCTGCACCCCGGTGCCAGAAAAAGGTAAGGTGGGGAAGGAGCCTCAGATACATCATTTATTTTCTACTTCCTTAAAAAAGAGAAGCTATAATGATATCAAACTCATTTTTCTTTTATCATTTTATTTCCTTACTCGAATGAATTACTGATTGCTCAGAAGAGACAAAAGAAATTTAAAAAAACAAAACAAAACAAAAAGACTAAACTGGAACAATTTCTTTTTTATACATAAAACACTGAGATGTTGGGAAGTTAGCATTTAGATCCATCATGTCTTGATACCTGTAAGTGTTTATGTATGTTTACCACAGTGGACATGTAGTTCTGTTTCCTATTCAACCTCCTCTTACCTAGGTCTAGGTCTGCTATAAGTTCTTAGTTATTCAAACCTCCATCCATGCCCCTATATAAGTATTCGTCTACCATTTCATCTATACGATTAACTTCTACATGAAAAAAAGATTTTACTATTAATTCCCACATTATTAATTCTATCTTTATCTATTCACTTTAGGGAGTGATAGTCTGTATAGCTATTGAATCAATTTTCCATCTTTCTCTTAAAAAATTCATAAGTGGATTCCATTCTTCTTGAATTTCTTTGATCAGTTTTCCTTTGATTTGACAAGTCAAAATATCATGACTCATCTTCTCTGCTAGATCATTCAACCATTGATCTATGTCTGGGGTAGAAATACTTTTCCAATTCTTTGCGAATATAATTCTTGCTGTTGTCATGATATATAAAAGAATTCTCTAAATTTTTTTGTAGTTTTATTATCTAAACCGTTTAGCATATTTAATAAAAAGAACTCTGGGTGTAAAGGGAATTGAATTTTAAAGACTGTGGATATCACATTATGGACATTAATCCAGAATTTATGAGGGTTTGAACAGATCCACCCAGCATGAAAAAAGACCCTAGTTTCTCTTGACACTGCCAGCACTTGTCATTGCCAGTATGATGTATTTTATCTAATTTTGCTGGAGTCAGATAATTTCTATACATCATTTTTATAAAGTTTTCTTTTAAACTTCGGGAAAGAGTAAATTCATTTGTATTCTTCCATGCCGTTTCCCATTGCTTAAGCTGAATTTCATGATCTTATGTTCTTGGCCCATTCAATCATTGCTTCTTTGATGATCTCGTCTTCTAAATCTCTCACTAACAATAACTTGTAGATTTTGGACATTGTATGACTGCTGTGTTTGAGTATTATAATTTCAAATTCATTCGGGTCTTTGTTCATAAGGAAGCCTTCTAATCTGAGGTCCATTTTAAATTGTTCCAACAATTGTCTACAAGGGAATCAAGACCATGTAAGGCCAATCATTTCTAATTCTTCTCTTGTTCTTACTCTTAACCTCTCACCTGATTCGGTGATTAACAAGTCTTTATATCTTATCCATGTTCTTTGTTCTGTTACCCATTTCCCAAAAAATGCTTCCTGAGGAGAGATCCATGTTGGTATTCTGTTGTACAAGTTTTTGTTTTTTTAATTAGCCAGATTTTTAATAAAGCTCTTCTGATATAATGATTTTTGAATTCTCTGTCGATCTTCTCCTTTCCATACCATAGGTATGCATGAAAGCCAAATCTTAAATCTGCACCTTCTAACGTTAGTGTTCTTTTATCTTCAAGTTTAATCCAATCAGCAGTCCAAGTTAAACCACTAGCATAATAATATAATCTTAAATCTGGCAAGCCACAACCACCTTTTATATTCAAATCAATTTTTTTTTCATTTTATGCGAGGTTTTTTATTTGCCCAAATAAACTTGATCAATTCTCTTTGCTACATTTGAAAGTGCCTATTATTTACTATAATTGTTAAATTCTGAAAGAGGAAATTGAACTTTGGTAGACAGTTCATCTTGATAGTAACGATTCTTCCCAATAGAGACAAATGAAAGTTTGCCCATCTTTCCAAGTCTTGTAATATTTCTTTCCATGCCTTCTTATAATTATTTTTGAAAAGATCTGTATTGTGTTTCGTAATCCAAATTCCTAGATATCTTACTTTTTTCTCTGTCTTAAATCCAGATTTACATTCAAACTCTTTGTCCTTCTTGTGTGTCATGTTCTTTGTTAATAAATTTGTCTTTTGTTTATTAATTTTCAGACCAGCTACCTCTCCGAAGTCTTTCAGTTTATACAACATTCTTTCAAGGTTCTTTATTGGATCCTCCAGGAATATGCCTTTAATTTGTAAATTTGATCTTTCATTTTAATCCCTTGTATCTTCAGATCTGCTCTAATATTTCTATTAAGAACTTCTAGTACAGACACAAATAAAAGCTGTGATAAAGGGCAACCTTGTCGTGTGCCCTTCTTTATTTGTAAAAATTGAGATTTCCCCCATTCATTATAATCTGAGCTTTCTGCTCTTTGTATATTTCTCTGATCCACTTTAGAAAATCCTCTCCGCAGTTCATTCTTTTTGAAACTTCTTTCATGAAGTTCCATCTTACCTTATCAAAGGCCTTCTCAGCATCCTAGAAGACCATAGCAGCTTTTTTCTCATTATGTTTTTCAAGGTATTCTATTAAATCTATTAGTATTCTAATATTATGCTTCAGCTGTTGTTTGAGTAAAAAGCCATTTTGGTCTGGATGAATTGTTTCCTGTAATATCTTTTTAAATCTTCCTGCAAGGATACTTAAAAAAATTTTATAGTCAGTGTTTAGAGATATGGGTCTATAATTCTCCGGAAGTGTTAGGTCTTTTCTGTCTTTCAGAATTAACGTGATATTAGCATTTTCCCATGATTTTGATAGTCCAGCTGATATTATAGAATTCATCATCTCCTGTAAAGGTGGAATTAGTTCATCTTGGAAAGTTTTATAGAAGACTGAAGTATAACTGTCTGGTCCTAGTGCTTTTGAGGTTTCAAACTCCCTGGCGTAAAGTATTCTTTCCTTAGTTATCCTATAAAGGACAATTTTCTTATGATGTTTGTCAATATAATCCTCAACAGAATTAACCATGTTTAACAAATATAATTCTGGTTCCAAAGGAAAACTTTTCTTTATGATCTTAGTAGTTTCAACAGGAATGTTTTTCCAATATCTTTTACCTTTTTTACAATTCCATTAGCAATGGTAGAACAAACCTCTTTCCCTTCTGCATTTCCAACACCTATCATTTTCTCCATTGTATATTTTAGCTAATTTTGTTTGAGTCAGATGACATTTGTATAACAACTTATAATAATTTTCTTTAAACAGTTCCCAGATGGGTTTTCAGCAATGTATTACAAAAAGTTGCAAGAAGAACTGGTGCCGTATATGCTGGAATTATTCAATGAAATTATGGAAGAAGAGCGACCAAATTCCTGGGGCGAGGCCTGTATTACATTAATACCGAAGGAAGGGAGAGATTTAAAAGAACCAGGCAATTACAGACCGATTTCGTTGTTGAATATTGATTATAAGGTCTTTATGAGCATCTTGGCGGACAGAACAAAAAAAATATTACAAGAAATTATAGAGGAAGAACAAAATGGATTTTTGCCAAATAGACAATCAAGAAACAACATAAGAACAATTTTAAATGTCATTGAGTATTACGAGAAGCACAATGAGAGAAAGCTAGCCTTGATCTTTATCGATGCCGAGAAGGCATTCAATAACTTGAGATGGGACTTCATGTTTATGGTATTGACTAAAATGAATTTTGGAGATACATACATAAAATGGATTAAAGAAATATATAAAGATCAAGTTGCTACTTTGATTATAAATGGGGAAAAAATGGAAAATTTCAAAATTAAAAAGGCCACAAGACAAGGATGTCCCCTATCACCTTTACTTTTTATAATAACATTTGAAATATTAATAAGGATGATAAAAGAAGACTCCGAGTTGAAAGGATGCAAAGTAAAGAGCCATGAATATAAGTTAAAGGCATATGTTGATGACTTAGTGATTATATTAGAAGACCCGAACTCAGGTATAGATAACCTTCTGGAAAAGCTGAATCAATTTGGTGAATTGGCAGGATTCAGAATCAACAAGGAAAAAACAAAAATCTTGACTAAAAGTTTGCGAGTGGAAGAAGAAAATATATTGGCTCAAAGAACAGGCTTCAAATTAGAAAAGAAAGTTAAATATTTGGGAATCTGGATCGCAAAAAGAAACAATGAATTATATGATAATAATTATAAAGACACATGGAAAGAAATTAAGAAATCATTAAATAATTGGAATCAACTCCAACTTTTGCTGCTTGGAAGGATAGCTACAATTAAAATGAATGTGCTGCCAAAATTAAATTTTCTTTTCCAAAATTTACCTGTAATTATAAATGAAAAACCATTTAAAGAATGGCATAGAGAAATTTCTAAATATATCTGGGATAAAAAGAGGCCAAGAATAAAATGGAAGTATTTGACTGAGAAGAAAGAAAAAGGAGGTTTCCGACTTCCCGACCTGAAATTGTATTACCAAGCAAATTCCCTGATTTGGATTAAAGAATGGTTAACATTGCAAAATGAAAAAATGCTAAACTTGGAAGGAATTGGATTAAGAATGGGGTGGCACACGTATGTATGGTACAATAAGCATAAAATTGATAAAGAATTCCAAAATCATTATCTAAGGAAGGCTCTCTTAATAAACTGGCAAACGTTTAAGAAAAAATATTACAGAAAAATACCATTATGGATTTCCCCACATGAGGCCTTTTACAGTAGATGGCGGGAACCACAGGAAAAAATAATAAAATATCAGATTATGATAATTGTTGGGAAAAATCAAGAAACAAGATTAAAAACTAAAGAAGAATTGGAACATGAAGGGTTCAAGTGCTCATGGTTTCTCTACAGACAACTTAAAGAAAGACATAACATGGATAAGAAATTAGAAGGTTTCCAAACAGATGAAAATAATAAACAGTTCGAAGACAGATTATTCAAACCACAGAACCAATTGACTTCCAAATTGTACAAGTTTCAAATAGAGAGAGAATTAGAAACAGAACAGATAAAACCTTCGATGATTCTATGGGCACAGAACATAGGCCATGAGATTCAACTAGAGCACTGGGAGAAGACGTGGCTAGAAACACAAAAATTCACGGCAGCCCAAAGTCTGAAGGAGAACTATTTAAAGATGCTGTATAGATGGCACCTTGATCCTGTGAAAATTAATAAGATATATAAAACAAGGGAGAACAAATGCTGGAAATGCGGTCGAGAAAATGGGACCTACTATCATATATGGTGGACTTGTGACAAAGCCAAAATATACTCGAAAAGCATACAAGAAACAATCTCAGAAATATTACAGATCAGTATTCCTTTGACACCTGAACTATTTCTATTAAATATAATAGAGAAAATACATAAAGAGCACAGAATGAAGTTTTGGAGAATAATTCTTTATATGATTACAGCTGCAAGAATGGAATATGGGCGAAAGTGGAAAAATGATCAGGTTCCACAAATAGAAGAATGGAAAATAAAGGTTTTGGAATACAGGGAAATGGACAAATTAACCTCGATGATACAAGGGAAAAATCAAGAAGTAAATGATACAGAATGGAGACAAGTAGAGAAGTTTTTTCTCTCAACATAAGAAGAACACAGGAAAACAAGATTTAAAGTTCAGTCATTAAAGATAACATAAGATATGGGATGACAAATTATGAGAAGGCACGCGAAGTTAAGACAGGGGTATTGAAAGAGTAACATATAAAGGACTATTAAGAATTAATTCTAGGGAAGTTAGGAAGTGGAATATAAAGCAAACATGATATGAAATAAGGTATGAAGAAAGATGGATATGAGTTGAATTTTCTATAAGAGTACAATGTACATTTAGAGACATATATAATACAAAATATTATATATATATAAATACTATTATATACTACTATATATCTTATATTTATATCGAATATTGTTATATATGAAGAGATACTTATGTATATTCATACATCATTATTATTAATAAAAATTATTAAAAAAATAAATAAACAGTTGGGTAGCTATAAAATTTAGATTTTTCCAAGTTTGCAACCAGTGGCCTAACTGGTCTAATGTCTTGGGCCCATTTTATAATATAGCTCTTTACTGTCTCCTGTTTCCCATTTTAATAGGGGTTTATGAAATTTAGTGGTAATATATTTGTTTCCCATCTCTAAGATGACATCTAATTCCAAAGTCAAATTATTTATGATTTCTTTATTGTCCTACTTATAATTAGCATATTACTGTCTATACAGAAGCAAAAGACAATTCATCACTTCCTCCAATCATTCTTCTCTAGATTTAAAAATAATTTTATTGTCTTGGAATTTTAAGAGCTCTTTGTAGGTTCGCTTTTTTTTTTTTTTTTTTTTTTTTTTTTTTTTTTGAGGTCAACTTCCAGAACTATAGAAGGCCTCTTGTGGAGATACCCGTAACAGCATTTGGGGGCAAAGACGCTGTTTGTATTTTGACCAGATTGTAAAGAGTGACTTCCTTAGAAAATGTTCACTAAATTGTTTCCCAGGTTGATTCTTGGCATACCATATATATGAATGCCATTCTTATCTTAAATCTGCTCCTTCAATGAGCAGTATTCTTTTGTTTTCTAATCTTATCCAATTTATAATCCAGGTTAAGGCATTAGCATGCATGTACAATTACAAATCTGGAAGTTCTAGGCCACCTTTTCCTCTAGGATCTGCCATCAGATTCCATTTTATCCTTGGCTTTTTCCCAAGCCAGGTGAATTTAGTTAGAATTTAGTTAGATAATTGTAACTTATCCCAGATCAATATTTCTCTCTTAATTTGCTTCCAAGTTTTAAATAATTATTTTCAAATAACTCTTGGTTGTCTTTTGTTAGCTATATGCCTAAATGTTTAATTTTTCTATTTTAAATTTTATTTTGTTTTTTAAATTTTTCTTCTTCTTTTGCAGTTAAATTTTTAGTTAATATAACAGACTTTTCCTGATTGACTCTGAACCTAACAACTTGACCAAAGTCTGCCAGGATCTGAATAATATTATCGATTGAGCTGAGAGGATTTTCCAAAATTAGAACAAGGGCATCCATATATGCTTGAAGCTTAAAAGTTGTATCTTTAATTATTAGTCCTTTTATATATTTTTGTCCTCTATTATCTTATTATTCAATATTTCAATGATGCTTTTAAAAAGTAATAGCAGTGGACATCCTTGTCTAGTTCCTCTTTCAACTCTGCATGATTCCAGTTTCTCTGAATTGATGATTATTTGGGCCACTTGATCAAACTTAATTGCTTTAATCCATTTGAAGAAGCTACTTCCCGTGTTCATCTTCTTAAGGATTTGAAACATGAATTGCCATGAAACATTATCAAACATTTTTTTATTAGTCCCAATTTCTTATTCTGATGGTGTTTGTAATATTGTATGATGTTTATAATGGTTCTAACATTGTCTATTAATTGATGGCCTGGTAGGAAGCCTGCCTGATCTACATGTATCCAATCAGTGAAAATCTTCTATAATCTTTTCACCAAGATTGATGTAAATAATTTGTAATCTCGATTTCACAGCGAGATTGGTCTGTAATTTTGAAGTTTTATTGTATCTTTCTCTTCTTTAGGAATCAAAGAAACACCGGCAATATTCCATGAGTGAGGATTCTCTCTGCTTAAAATTTGGCTTAAAGTTTCATGTAGTGGCAGTATAAGTTCTTTTTCAAAGGTTTTGTAAAAGGATGCCATGAATGCATCCTGTCCACAGGGTTTCCCTGATATCAACCTTTTAATGGCCTCAGAAATCTCCACTACTGTTATAGGTAGATTAAGATGACTTCTTCGTTCTTCTGTTGATTTTGGAATATTTATCTTCTGTAAATAATTCTCTATTTTAGTCTGTTGGAGATCTTGTTGTTGGTCTTCTGCATAAAGATTTGAGAAGTAGTGATAAAAAGTTTGTTTAATTTTCTCTTGTCATGTAATAATTTTGTCCCCAATTTTTATTTTGGAGATGATCCTTTTTTCCTTTTCTTTCCTTAGTTTGTATGCAAGCCATTTACTCGGCTTATTGGAGAATTCAAATTGCTTTTGTTTAAAGAATCTAATCTTTTTTTCTATTTGTGATTCCAACAATGCCATATGTTAGTTTTACAATATTTATTTTCCATCAGCAGCTTAGTGACAGCAGGAGATTTCATAATCTTTTGTTCTCTTTTTTTTATCTCCAGTAAAATTTGATTTTCTTTTTCTTGTCTTTCTTTCTTGTCTTTCTCAACTCCAATTCTTGTTGTATGATTATTCCCCATACAATGGCCTTAGCTGCATCCCAAATGATATTTTATAGGAGTTCTTTTATTCACATTCTCCTGAAAATAAGAATTTAAATGTTTCTTTATAGTTTGGGCTATTTTCTCCTCTTTAAAAATGTTATCTTTAAATTTTCAAATAAATTCTGAGTTCAGATTTTTCAGTGTCAGTAAAACTAGGCTATGGTCAGATGTAGTTTGAGGAAGGATTTCTACTTTTTTAACTATTTTCAGTAGTGTTTTGGAGGCAAAAAACATATAAATTATACATCATGATTTATGTTGATGCAAATAGTATCTAAAGTCCTTTCCATTACCCTTTTTCATATCTCCAGATATCAACCAAGCCATATTCAATAATGCATTTTAAGAAAGTTTTAGTTAGCTTCCCTTGTGTTTTCTTAATTTCTTTCTGTGATTTCCAAGATTGGAAACATTATGTTGTTCCAGTTGCCCATCATTATGATTTTATCATAATCTTTATCAGCAATAATTTCAAAGAGTCTCTAACTATCATTTGTGGTATAAATTCTGAATAACAACATTTTTCCATCTTGTATTTTAACTTCAACTGTCACAAAGTGACCAAAATTGTCTTGAAAAACCTCTTTTGGGGAAAGTGTTACCACCATTGCTGGCTTGAGCTTGTGGGATATAAAGATATCTTTTGATATCAATAATTCGGCCTCCTATACCCATTCCTCTCCAAGTGCTTGCGAGGCCACTGGACAAGCACACACACAGGCTAGGCTGATAATAGCTGTAATATTCCAAACAAATACAGGCAGGCCAGAAATAGCCAACTCGCAGCTTTAGGAGACCTCAAGGTAAGTACCTCAATTATGTATGAACGCAACTTTCAAAAGATCCTCTGCCCCGTACTGGCAGCTTGATGATCGGACTATACAACGCTCAAGCACTCCGCGTTTGCATACTGGCTACTCTATTGACAATTTGGCTATAATTCAATCATTCGTTCAAGATCTCGCTACTTTACCCTGTCTCTCGCATTGCCAACTTGTGCTCTGTGCTAATTCCCTCCCCATTGTTGTGAGCGCATTTAAGTGTCCCTCTGGGGACCCCCAGAAATCAGGGTAACAAAAGACACTTGTTTGTGTATATCATCATTCTTTTTTCTTTCTCTTGTGGGCTGACACAAAGCATTCAATGTAGGGTTAGCCAAACATTTAACATTTGTTTGCCTTAAGTGTGCTTATTGTAAACAGACAGCATCCAATTTCTGCTTTTCCAAATAATGGAATGTTTTTGGGGTTTTTTTGACAATACATTTAGTCCATGGACATTCCAAGTCAGCACGTTTACATCCTTCCTATATAAATTATAGGATGTCATCCTGTCGTCATCTGGATTTTTAAATTTCAAATCTTGAGAATTTTTGTGATCTTTTTCCTCCTAATCTGATACAATCTGTTGCTGTTGCTCTCCTCCTCCTCCCCTTTCTTCTTCTTCTTCCCTTTCTTCTTGTTGGATTTCTTTCAGTGCCCCTTGCTTTAAGGCTTCTCTATATGGTCCTTGTTCTTGTGTTACCTCTTCTTCCAATTTGTTTCAATGCTCTTGTTTCAATGCTTGTTTCAATGGTTAGTTGTTTCAGTGTTTCCATGTCTTCAACGCTTCTCCATATTCTTCCAAAAATATCTTTGCTTGTCTTATCAAAGTCAAATTATATCTCCTCGGTTTAAAGTAGAAAGAAATACCTTCTGCACTTCCCCATTTATAATTAATCACAGCTATCAGAACAACAGAATAAAAAAAAATACATATTTCTACAAATACTCTCGTAACAGTTTTCTTTTTCTCCTTGTACTGGAGAATTACTTGGTGCTATGGTATACATCTAATGTGGTTTAACCAGAATGGTAAATTCCCTACCAATTAACCTGGAAATTGGAGAGACAGTAGCACTGCTAGCCGATAAAGGTGTCTACCTTGTTTGGTAATCTGGTTGGAAGAACACTGAACTCAATATGTCAAAATGAGATTAAGTGCCTAAGATCACTACCACTTATCATTCTGAGATATGGTATGGTACAGTCCAGCCTTTCCAACCTTGTGCTTCCCAGATGTTGGCTAAAATCTCCTTAGGACAAACTGCAAGCTGGTGGGGAGGTTCGTGTGTAAATGAGCTTTAAAAAAAAAACCTCAGAGAAAGTGAATCAATGCACTACTGCCAAACCTTAGTTGTACAACCTCTTGAAAAGCACCTTTTATCTGTTACATATGGAAGAGTGGTGCCTTCAAAAAAATGTGCTCTGACAGAATACAAGCAGGTCTTGTCCATCACTTGGTGAAACATTAATGGCCAGAATGTGCACAGCATAATATTGTTCTAGATATTAGAAGCACTTGGGGAGCTTATGGAGAAATTTACATAAGAATCTCTAGGATGTACTATAAGAAGCAGGAGAAAATAAAAGACTTACTCCAGTTGAGGCAAAAGGGGAGTAGACACATAGACAAAGAGTCAGGACCAGAATCTGGGGCAGGAAGGCTGACATCACAGCTATAAAGCAAAGCACAAGGTCCTGGTTGTCTCTCCAGGACTTTTGTTCATTCTTCTGGATGGGAGGAAGAGAGAAGTGAGGTATTTACAAATCTGGTCCTTGATAATCTTGGTATTACTAAACCATAAGTGAGAAAATTTCAACCCAAGAACTTCAGTACTCTCAAAGACTTTTTTTTCTCTGGCTTCCTTTCTTTGACTTGATCTGCAACAACACAGAATCCCAGGCTAAATTTAAGAATCAGAGATGATTATGAACCTGTGACCAGTTCATATATCAACCATTATAGGACACTTGCCAACAGGGACCCCAACTTTTTTCACTCTTTAATATATCCCATACAACATACTTGGAAATGGTGTTGCTTTGAGATCTGATTGGTCTCTGAAGCTGTGTCATTCCTGTCTACCCTCTCTAACCATATCATTTCCTTATATCTATTGTAACCCATCCACCCACACACACCTTCCAGTAAAACTGTTTCTCCTTCACCACCCCATTTATATTTTTGTAACTGTGTTCTAGATACAACATTGGCACTTATTATAGGATCTTGTTTTCTAACTTTCCAAAGCCCACTGTGGTTTTGTGTTTGTGCGTGTGAAATCAGTTCTGTTACAATTATGAGCTTGCAGCAGTGTGTTCTTGAAAACCTTTGGTCCTTGTTTTGTATCTGTGCTATCATTATAGAGTGTGTATACATACATATATACACACATGTAAATGTTTACTTGTACATTTTCTTTATTTTCTTCAGTGCAAAGACACAAGATTCTGTTTGTGTACCACTCTTTGTTGAGGCATTCCTCTCTGTGCACAAATGTGTGCCATACGATTACTGGTTTACATTAGTCACTGATTGGTGTCTGCCATCTGAGCAATCCCTCAAGTTAGCATGGAGAGATGGCCTCTGCACCTTCAGTCCTGCATTGCTGCTGCCATTTATACAGCAGGTACTGACAACCCCATGAACCATGTGTCATGTCATCCATCATAAGAAATGAAACCAACAAGGTGTGAAGACACAGGAGAAGGAGGTAACTCTCTCTGTCATTTACTTTGCTATATGGAAAATGTATACAGTTGGGATATGGCACATTTCAGTGGTGTAGGTTTGTGGGTAAAACAACCTAATGTACAATCTCGATTTTTCCTTTTCTTTTTTTTCCTTTGTTGTTTAGTAGAACTGACGCTGGAAACACATCCCAGGACAATAGTAGAACTATGCACCAAAGAAGCCAGGAGAATTCTTTATTAAAAGAGCAAAACAGAATACTTTTACTGACTAAACCACCTCGCAGGCAGGCTGGATACTGCGAACAATAGAGGCCAATTAGGTGAAATACTTGAAAAATAGAAGTGAAATAGAAAGTGAAAATTCAAGTAAAGTGAATCTATGAATTCTCCAGGTTGATTAAACTCTGCGGCCATTTCTGCACTGCCCTGTTATAGTGCTATTATTCCACTTTCAACATTCTGTGGAATTCTGGGGTTTGTAGTTTGCTGAAATCAAAGAGTGCTCTGGCTGAGAATTCTAAATTCACTTCCCTAAACTGAAAACCCCAAGATTCCACAGGATGTTAACAGTGGAATGAGGGCACTGTAACAGTGTAGGGCAGAAAAGGCCTAAGATAAGTAACTAGAAGACAATTTGAAAGTAGCTGGTTATCCCTGCAGTGGGCATTTCCTGACAAAAGAAATTTCATTTTTATCATTTTAGAAATGTACCTATGTTACCTCACTGGTAAACACTGTCCCGGGGTCTACAATTTTAATATTAAAATATGATTCAATGTGCATTGAGAGATCACCTGGATGAGCACGTAGGCAGCAACTGTTACCACTGTTTCTAGCCTGAGCTTGTGGGATATTAAGATATCATTTGATATCAATAATTTGGCCTTCTCTACCCATTCCTCTCCATGTGCTTGGGAGGCCCCAGGACAAGCACACACACAGCCGACAATAGCCGAACCATTCAAAAACCGATCAAGGCAGACCACTCATTGCCGAATGCAGCTTCAGAAGACCTCAAGGCAAGTACCACATTATGTATGCACGCTACTTACAAAGGATCCCCTGCCCTCCGCAGGCCGCTTGATGAGCGGACTATACAACTCTCAAGCACTCCGCGTTTGCATACTGGCTACTCTATTGATAATCTGGTCATAACTCAATCATCTAATGTACTGACCTTTCAGAGGCTTTGTCTCCTGTCCCAAACTCATTGTTATCCCCAAGTATGGACTAGCCTGCAGCCACAATTTTCCCTATAAGAACCCCTGACTTTGAGCGTCTTGTTGGATCGCTCGTGACTTGCCTCCCAAACTGCCGTCTCTCCATTTGACGAGCCTCCCCTCAGCCTCCACGTGCTGAGAACCTAAGCTCCCCAGCTTCTCTGCTATTACCGGGCTTCAGGACAGGTGTAGTATTTCACATACCAAACCTCCTCTCAAAATCCCTCTATCCAACTCCTACCTTTTATTTCTATAGTTCTTTGTGTGTGTTGCATACAAGTGTTTGACTGTGCTTCAATAAAACAATTATTATTATTAACTTCTGCTTTATCATTGACTCGGCCTGATCCCGTAGACATAGGGCTCAAGGACCCCCAGAAATCAGGGTAACTCAACTGTCGAACAATAGAAAACCAGGTCAGGCCAGTACAATCCCCCGTCACGTAGCCCCCGGAGACCTCAGGCTATGCAAGTCCCCTGTAGAAAAAGAGGTCCTTAGCCATTGAGGAGCCAATTTGAGGGGATTAGTGTGCTTTTTCCCAAGTTGAGCACCAATAGCAATAAAACCCTATCAGGCAAGGACTATCTGCATAAATTCACACCACAACCCAAAGTAACTGAAGATCCTGAAACTTTGGCAACACCTTGTAATCCCGTCATGCAAAAAGGAGTTGCCATTGTGGAGCTTTTTTCTCGTTGTGACACCCATTGTTCTCCCGGGAAAGGATTAGCCCCCCAGGTACTTTTTCCCCTACAAATAGTCCCAGTTTTTGAGCGTTTCTTTGGATCACTCCCGGTCATACCAGGAGACCATTTCTCCCTCTGTCGAGTAATCCCCTCAGCCCTCTCCGTGCTGAGCTCCACTTCTTTGCTGTTTTTCCTGGACCAAGGACTTCAGGAAAAGGTGCAGTATTACCCCAGCTACAATCCCTTCAATATTTCCCCTATTCAGTTTCCTCTCTTTTGCTTCTTAATAGATCTTGAGAGAGTGTGTGAGTGATTGCGTTGGTGCATGAGATTTTCATTCAATAAAATCATTCATCAGACATCTTCATTTTGTTTTTGGCTTGGCCTGACCTCGTAAAAACTGGGTAAAAAGATCCTGTTAGGTTACCCTGCCTCTCGCATTGCTATTGCTTGTGCTCTGGCTAGTTTCCAGTCCCTATCACATGGAGTACATTAAGCAGTCCCCCAAGGGACCCCAGAAATCAGGGTAACAGGACAACTATTATCAAATATCATGTCGGATTGAACACTGGGATAATGCCTTCCTAAAACAGATGATCAAACATTCAGAAAGGCGAGATGTAGTAATAATGGGAGGCTTCAATTATTCTGATATTTGTTGGAAGTCAACTCTGCCAAGAATATAAGGTCAAAAAAATTCTTCACTTGCCTTGCTGATAACCTCATTGTCCAGAAGATAGAAGAGGTGACAAGGGGATCAGCTATTTTATATCTGATCCTAAGCAAAAATGGTGACCTGGTTAATAGGGTGGAAGTGACAGGATCCTTAGATGTAAGTGACCATGTTGTCCTGGAGTTTGTTATACAGCAGAAAGGGGAAGCCAAGCATGGTCAGACTTGCATTCTAGACTTTAAGGAAGCTGATTTCAATAAACTTAGGGAAATACTGGGTGTGATCCTGTAGTCAGGAACACTAAAAGGGAGTTCATGATTGATGGGAGTTTTTTACAAGTAAGATATTGAAAGCACAATTTCAAACAGTCCCCATGAGGAAAGTCAGAGGTGTTTGTCCCACAATAACATGATTCCTGTGAAGAGTTAACTCAAATTATGAATGCATTATTTTGATCTGTGTGGACATCCTTAATGACAACTGGTAGAAGGTTTGTATACAAATGTGCTCCCTGTCTCTCTTTCTGTGTGTATGCGTGTTTGAGAGATCATGTGCACAAACTGGATCTGAAAAGGAAGGCCAGATGTTGGTTGCAGAAACCTAAGAGGTGACTATTCAGACTGTGTGCAATAGTATTATATATAGCTAAAAACCATAAATAATTGAAAAACAATCATGTGCCAGTGAGTTGCAGGCTTACAGCCAGATGCTACATATACATTTTCAAAACTAATGACTTTTCACTGGGCTTTCTCTCTGAAGCCTTAAGAAATGTTTATTTAACATTCTTCACAAGCCTATCATGTCTACTCAGAAATACATCCTCATGAGTTCAATATGGTATGTGTGCATGATTTCTCTTGTAGCCTTTTGGGGTGGTTGGGTTGAAAACCAATCTGCTTTTTGTCACCTTTGCAAAGAAGTTGTCTTAAATCCTTCTCTGTAGGTTAATACGCCAGTTGGATAAAGAGCTTCAGACAAATCAATGCTGCTGCAGATACTCTGTTTTCAGGAAGTATTTTCAGGAAGAAGGATCCCATACATATCTGTTCAGAACTAAGCTCCATTGGAATCATTAGGCTACACTTTTGGTGAGACTTTGGAACTGATATGGGGTGAAGAGTTCCTCTTTCCAGAATTTAAAAAGATGTAATTAAAATCTTATGAGAAGATGAAAAGGACTGTCCACAAAATCATGACAAGGTGATAGACGATGCTTTTAGAATGAAATATCAGAAGTCTCCAACAGATTTTGCTTGGGGAATTTATCCTGATATCTTTTGGGAGACTAAGGCCATTTCCACACTACATTGTTATAGTGATATTATTCCACTTTCAACATCGTGTGGAATTCTGGGGTTTGTAAGGTTACTGAGGCCAAAGAACTCTCTGGCTGAGAATTCTAAATTCCCCTCCCTAAACTGCAAGGCCCAGAATTCCATAGGATGTTGAAAGTGGAATAACAGAACTATAACAGTGTAGTGAGGAAACAGCCTAACTCTGCAAAACATAGGCTGTCCAAAAAGTTCCTGATGTGCCTTGCAGATAATTTCCTCTTTCTTTTTTTATTTTATTTATTTATAGTAACACCACTAAAAAATACATGTATACATTCTCCTTAAACTTAACCATACATTAAGCATTGCCATTTTACCATTCATATACGGAAGTTCAAGCATCAAAAAGAATATATGTGTTAATTTATACAGAGAGAAAAGTATTCAGATAGACATATTATTTTCTTAGTATCTCTTCTCTATATCCTAAAACTATATATGATAAAGACTGTAATAAAGGCAATAAAATCTTCTTTAGAACCTCTATGTCCCATATTTCTCTTGTTCTGATTAATACTCCATGAAAAGATCTACTTATGCTACATCTATGCTGTCAGGAAAGAAAGAAAAAAGATGTATAAATAAACAAATTCTAATCTAAAAGGTTATATATCTGTTTATATAAATACCTGTTAAGAACACTTCTCCTCATTTCTCTTTCCACAAATTTTTAATTATTCTTCAATCCCAATTTAGGCCATTTCCACAGTAGGCTGTTATAGTGCTATTATTCCACTTTCAAGGTCCTATGATGTTTTCAACATCCTTTGAGACCCCTCCCTAAACTGCAAACCTCAGGATTCCATAGGATGTTGAAAGTGGAATAATAGCACTATAACAATGTAGTGTGGAAATAGGCTTAGTTTATCTACTTTGATTATTATTTATGTACATAGTTAAAGTATCCATTTGATACATATCAAACAGTTTAAGTAACCACTTTTCACTTGAGGGTATCTCATCACTTTTTAATTTGGCGGCATATAATATTCTTGCTGCTGTCACCATACATAGTAAAAGATGACCATCTTTCTTTTGTTGATATCTGTTAAGTCCTTTCAGCATATTTAATACATATAGCTCCAGGTACATAGGGTAAATCTATCTCAATAATTTTCATCATTAAATTATGTATTACCTTCCAAAATATTTTAGCTTTTTTGCATGTCTACCAGGTATGATAAAATGTTCCTAATCTCTCAGCACAATTCCAACATTTATCTGATCTGGATAATTTTCTCTTTCAAAGGGTAGAAGAAGGAACAAGGGGATCAGCAATCCTCAACTTGGTCCTAATCAATAGAGAGAAGCTAGTAACTGGAATCAAATTGGTAATTTATGGGGTAGTGACCATGTAATGCTACAATTTGGGATATGCCAAAGAAGATTATAGTGACCAGTATACACAATTTCATTTACCTGCTCTGAAATGCAGTCTGAAAATATTAATTTGAATTTAATGGAAATCAAATGGAAATTGAAGTAACAAAGGGAAATACATAAGCAGATACGAAATTCCTGAACAATATTACATGGAAAATGGAAAGGAATGAAAAATTCCAGGTATGGCACACTATTCACTCACACTCTCATGCTGTGTCACATTGTCCACATTGTCTTGCATTTTCTCATCTAATATACTTGTCGTACACTACACAGTTGCTTAGAAGGTCTCACAGTTATGTGACCTGACCATGGCACAGTGTGCTTGTGTAAAATTCTTGTGCTTGTATGGTACTGTATAGTAAAGTACTTTTGCTTGCAAAGTGCTTATATTGTTAATAATGCCCCCAAAGCACAAGAGTGGTGATGCATATATACGATAAGCCTTAGAGAACCCCTAATGTGCTCCCTTTAAGGGAAAAGATTAACATTCTTGACCTAATAAAAAAAGAAAACAAATTGCATACTGAAGTTGCTAAGTTCTTTGGTAAGAATAAATCTTCCATCTGTGAAATTGTGAATCATCCTGTTGCGATAATCCAGGATCACCTTCTGACAATCCTCATCCTGATCATGGTCCACCTTCCAGCATATCACCAGTAGGTCAGTACTAGCGTAACACTACAGCATTAAGATGCTTGCATTATACTACTATTGACATTCTGCATATGAAAGCATTTTGTTCCTATCTCTTTTTTGACCAGACGTTGTTTTCATTTTTTTTTTTAATCATTTGTGCACTGGCTTTAGACTGGAAATAATGGCTACAAAACCTTCTTTCTCTTAGATTCTAAAGTTCTGTCCAGTTTCAGGATCACCTTTGCAAGCTGCAAACTTGCTTCAATACCTACATCATCCATCTCGTTGAAATAAATATCAGTCACTATTTATCTGTGTTAGTCTGGGGATGTATCTGTTGTAAATGAAAAGGGAATTCAGAAGACAAATAAAGAAAGAGAAATAGTCTTTTATATATTCTAGTTAAAAATAAGCATAGCATATAGATTCTTAATATACAAAAGGTTAAAAGAGAACATGAGCAAGTTTGGCAAGTTAAAATACAAAGTATATCAAAATATAATACAATACCACAATGAAGCAGGATATGATACAAACTGCAACAACAGCAAATCAGGAAGTGGAAGTAAATGTCCACTAAAACAATGCTACTCTTATAGAGCCTTTACACCTGCTTCCAATAACAGTAGAAGGTGAAGGTCCTCTATAACACCAATAGACCAATTAACCCCTCAATAACTAGAGTTGTAAGTCGTGTCAATTCCAACAGTATCCCTCATGGATTGTTACGGCCGCATGAACCCCCCCCCCAATCGATATGATTTAATTGGCAATATAATTTAATTGGCACTATATTAATTGGCATTGATGAAAATGGAAACCTGAAGTGACTGGAAGGTCAAGCTGGAAAGAGGCAAATTACTTACTGCTAACACAACAAGGCAGGTAAGCCCACACCCCCTCCCAGATGAAACTGAAGTCATTGTCAGGCAGATTGCTAAGCAACTCTAGAGACAATAGGCTTATGCTAAGAGCTGGACATCTCAGAGCAGAAGGGGGAAGTCCTCCACCAAACCGCAATTTTTCTAACCCTGATCCATCACATCTGGATGTTTCCCTGCTTTGTCTTCCCAACCTCTCCACAATACAGAGCTATTACAACAGCCATTACCCCTTTGTCATCTGAACAGTAAGACTGTTAACTTTGTCCGGACTACATTGTTTGTGTTGCAACTGCCATTGTCCACTTGGCTGGGAGAGCAATTCACACCTATACCCACAGTGTAGTTTAAGGGTATAAGAACCCTCAGTTCTGAGTGGTTCAGTGCAGTCTCTTGACTTCCTGAATGGCATACCATCCATTTGATTCCCAAACAAGAACTGTCCTTAGGTGCCTACGTAAGCCACATCGCAGCTTTTCTTTGCTTCACTCTGTACTATTAATCATCACTTGAACCCTAAACATCCTCTATCCACAACTTTCCTCCCTTAACTGTGGTTAATCCTTGTGTGAGTATATGATTGTTTGGATCTTTTGTGTGCATGTGTGGTTCCTTCAATAATAACATATTTTTAGTTCACATTTTTTATTTTCTGGCTAGTTCTTTCCTGAGTGATCCTATACACATATAAACATAGGTGGAAAGATCTCATTAAATTACCTCCCCTCACAGGCCTCCTAATTTTGAGCTAATTAATTCCCCATTGTCATGTGCAGGTACTTGCATTGTGAGTAGACCCCTAAGTCACCCATGTTTTGGGGTAACAGGATAAGTGGGATGTGCTGTATGGTCAAACACAAACTGTGGATTTCAGGAAAGCTGTTATTATCAAGCTTAGGGAAATACTAGATAGAATCCCATGGCTAGAGATGTTAAAGGAAAAAGACACCCAGCAGGGGGTGGGATTTCATGAAGAATGAGCTGCTAAAAGTGCAATCACAAACAATTCCATGGAATTAAAATGGGAAACATCTGAAAAAAACAAAACAATGAGACTGCACAGTAAACTTGAGGAGGAAGCAAAAAGAAAAGAGAGCATGTATAAAGAATGAAAGGAAGGACATTAGTGATTTGTCCTTCCTTCCATTCTTTACAGAAGAGTACAGATGTGTAGCCCAAGCTTGCAGGAATAGTATAAGGAAAGATAAGGGCCAGGATGAGATGTCCTTGGCAAGGCAAGCAGGGAACAAAAACGGATTTATCAGACATGTTAAAGGCAAAAGAATGTCCAAGAAAACAGTGGTTCAATTGTTCAATAAGGATATAAAATGTTGACAGATCACAAGGAAAAGGCAGAACTCCTCAATACCTACTTTACTCAAGTTTTCTCCCAAAAAGAGAACTGTATGCAGGAGCAGAGACCTTGCAAGGAATCCAGATTGCAAATCAAAATTGATAAGGAATTACTCAGGAGTTACCTATTTAACCTAAATACCAACTGTGTGACCTTGCAGCCCCATCCATTCATCATTATCAGAGATTGTTACAATAACATTTCCCTGTTTCCAGTACACTCTTTCTCACTTCATCTCATCATCCCCTCACAGCACAATAAAGCCCATTTATTAAATATCAATGCAAAGCTACTACCTTAAGCAAGGCAGGGAGAGCAAAGCCAACCTGACAAATATCTTGATGACAACTCTATGATCCTAAGTGAGTCACTGAACATTTAGACACCAGGCTGTTCAGGAAAAGCAGCCGTGAGGTTTTGTCCAAATGTCTGCAACTGATTTCTGATGACACACAGGGAGACCATGCTATTTAAACTCCTGGGCTTTCTCCTTGCCAGCACAACACAGGTCTTACTTCTTCCTCTTCTTTACTCCAAGTATGTGTCTAGGGCCCTTTTCACATGGCATTTTCCATGCGAAAGGACCCCTCGAGCATTGCGCAAATGTGAGCAGCGGTCCACACGAAGCACTCACATTTGCACTACGCTCCAGGGTCTGGTAGGCACCACTCGCACACTTTTTTATTTTCAGCTTTAAGCTGAAAATGGTGCACGGTCGCGCATCGCTCCCAGGCCCCGCGCACACTTACCTTGCATGCGGAGCCTCTGGACCTGGGCCGGTCACACTTCCTGTCTCAGTGCAGCCTGGGAAGGTCCCAGGCTGCACTGCGAAAAGAAGAGGCAGGGCTCTCGTGCAAGCAGGAAGCTCATGTGGAGCTGAAGAAACCTGGACGTGAGGGCCTCTCACAAGAGGCTGCTCGCGCGAGCACCGCACCCCAGCGCCGAGAAAAGGTAGGATGCGGGAAGGGCCTAAGGAGAGAATGAGAATCCCTGCTGTGTGGCATGGATAGCAGGGAGGAGAGGTATTGAAGAAAGAAAAAACAGTGTCAAAGCAAAAGAGTGTAAAGAACAGTAGCCATATTGCTCCCTACAATAAAACAACAACCTAACCTAGATGCACAATCTAATAACAAACATAACAACAAAAAACTAAAATAAGCAACAGCTAATTAACCTGTTGCATGTAGCAAGTAATAATATGTTAGTAATCCTACTCAAACTACTCTAACAAGGTACCTTAAATGATATAATATTTTAATCTAAAGTTACCCAAAAATTAAATAATTAATGATAACTAAAGTCTAAATATCATTTATATCATAACTACTATTAAATTATAATTATACCTTAAAATATTCTAATGATATAATATACAATTTTAATAACCTATTCAGCTCTCTAACTATAAGATCACATTTATTAATATTACCTTAATATCATTAAACAGCTTATAAAATTCCCATCTCTTCTTCGTAGTTATTTCTCTTGTAATAATGAAATATTTAATATGGAACAGGTTAAAAAGAGAGTCACTTTAGATATCTTATTTCACTTCTAAAATTTCCTTTAAAGTTACACATTTTCATAAATCGTTAAGTCTAACATAAGACTAATCATAAGACCAACACATCAGTTTCTAGAACCATAAAATCATTACCTTTAAATTTCAGGATATGTATCTAAGCCAAAATAAAAATCATCAATCATTTTGTCTGGTAGGCCACATATTAACCTTATTAATCTTTTTGAATTCCTTTTACAATAACAAAATCTTGTTTAGACAAACTCAAAAAATCACTTTGTAACTAAACCAACATTAAGCAGTGCCTTGGATTCTCATAGTCAAAGAACTCACTTTGGGGAAACAACCTGTAAATATATCCCTTAACAACAAGCTATCCACCTAAAAATAAAATCATTCCAGATTTAATTTTATCTTTCCCCCTGGAAGGTCTTCTTCCCATAAATAAATATCTTGCTTCATAGTATGGCTGTGTAGCTGTAGTACAGCCCAGACATTATCTTCACTCTAGTTAAATCTCGAACTTGTGACTTGGAAATTAAGGACGATGGGACATCCTCTAGTCCATTCCTTAAATAATCCAGATCTACTATAGTCACATCCTGTAGCACCTAATCAGTGCTGTCATCCTCTTGCGTCTTTGTTATATCCAGGCCAAGGACAGCTCCCTGAACTGTCTCTCCATCCTCTTCCTCTTGAAAAACTGTCAGATTCTCCCAAACTATCAATCTTCTCAAAAACAAATGATAAGACAACATAACATCCAAAATTCCCAGAGAACAGTTAGTCCACTAGAGGGGGAAATGTGTGAAAATCACAATACATTAAAAAAAAAATAGTTCAAGTCTTCTTCTTCATTAAAAAAAATAAAAGTAATCTAAATCCAAGCTTAATAAAAACCAAAATCTTTTGAAGGATATCCATCTCAGTCTAAATAGTCCATGCTTCAAAATTCACAATCATACCAATAGGTCCATATCCAAGAAATAAAAAAAGGGAAAACAAAATCCAAATATACTAAAAATATAGTTTTCCAATCTTAATATCCAGTAATGACCAATACTTAACTATCACAAATATACTGCTTTTAAATCCAAAGACACCTCAAATCAAAATTAGCCAAAGAAGAAGAAGAAGAAGAAGAAGAAGAAGAGAAAAGAAAAGAAAAGAAAAGAAAAGAAAAGAAAAGAAAAGAAAAGAAAAGAAGAGAGAGAGAGAGAAAATTGCTTTAAAAATAAGCAAGAGAATTTTAGAACTAGTTAGACAAGAGTTAAAGCTGCAGCAGATCGGGAGGTCCTTGCTTCTTCTATAGAATCTAATTTTAAATTGCAAATTACTACCTGCAAGAGACTCAGTCAGTTGATAATGGAGCAGGTCCAGAGGAGGGCAACCAAAATGGTGAGGGGCCTGGAAACCATGCCCTATGAGGATAGACTTAGAGAGCTGGGTATGTTTAGTCTGCAGAAGAGAAGGTTAAGAGGGACATGATAGCTATGTTTAAATATTTGAAGGGATGTCATGTAGAGGAAGGAGAGGGCTTGTTTTCTGCTGTTCCAGAGACCAGAACAAGGAGCAATGGATTCAAGCTGCAGGAAAGGAGATTCCACCTGAACCTCAGGAAGAACTTCCTGACGGTCAGGGCTGTCCGGCAGTGGAATATGCTGCCTCGGAGTGTGGTGGAGTCTCCTTCTTTGGAGGTTTTTAAGCAGAGGCTGGATGACCATCTGTCGGGAGTGCTTTGAGGGCATTTCTGCATGGCAGGGGGTTGGACTGGATGGCCCGTGTGGTCTCTTCCAACTCTACATTTCTATGATTCTATGATTCTATGGTAATGCAGTGTCCATAAAGGGAGATTGCTTCTTCCTTTAGGCTTCTCTGAGGCTTGCATCTTCTCTGGAGCCTCAGAGCCTGCTTCAACCATTCTGTTCCCCAAACAGGAGATCGGCATGATGCTCCGATCTTATCTTAGCTCTACAGAATCTTCAGACCCCTTCTGGATCAGAGAATCCACTAGCTTGACAGGAGGAAACTCTCCTGTCAAGTGCAATGACTGCAGAGCTTGTGGCTTAATAAAGCTCATGAAGTTGCATCTGCCATTACCACTGCTGACACCAGAGCTGACTCCCCCTTCTTTTTTGATTTGCATTTTGTTCTGTCACATCATCATAAGAACTATAGGTATCAATCTGGACTACAAGATCTGAAAGAGACAAGGAAGGCCTACAAATTAACCCTAGACCATCTAATCAATCAACCTAACTGGAGGCCTAGCAAAGAGGGTAGGGACAACGCCTTGACAGGCCACCAGAAAAATCCAGTAAGGCAAGGCAAAAATGCCCCACTGCTAGCAGAAAGTAACAGGCCACTGGCCTAGCAGGTCTCCAGAAAGAGGCCCAAGCCTGAGAAGCTTCTATAAACAATTTGGCCAGCAAGGGCTAGCAGGCCTTTTTCCAACCACTAGGCCTCTAATCTCAGCATGGCAAAGGAAGGCCGGGCAGGCCCCAACTATGACCAGGCCCTATAGGCCCCTAAGCAGGCACAGAAACCAAGCAGGCCTAAAAGGCCCAATAGAACTTTAATGGACCACATAGTAAACAAGCCCCGCACCAATAAGGGGCCTGCTAGGTCTCAAAGGGCCCAGTAGACCTCAAATTGAGCACATGGTCAAGTGGTCAATAGTCCTCTAATGACAGGCCTCAAAACCTAACAATTAAAAACTTAGGAAACTAGGCAAAATAACAAAAAGCAATGAAGAATAATGACCCCCATCCATAGGTGATTAACAGGAGGAGTGCAGAGTTTAAACCCTGAAACTGCTTCTGCAAATCAATCCATACGCAAAGCTTGACAGGTCCTCATGCTAGGAATGTTTTGGGACTCCCACACTGTGAAAATCCAAAGAGATATTGAGGGAGAATGTGAGAAAGAATGTGGAAAAGAAACAAAGGGAGGTAGAATTTCTACTTGCAACATTTAGAATGCGCAGTCACAGAACAGAATGGTCTATTGTCCATTGTAGTATGTAGTACATCTGGTGCCAAAACGTACATGATAACACTGTATCAAAGAATGTATAAATTGTTGTGAATTGGTGAAGGGAGGGCTCTCGGTCTTTGGAAGCAATTCCACCGAGACCCAACTGGCTGAATAAACTGCGAATTTCCTCTCCGTGGGTCTCGATCTTTATTTTTCTGCAACATTTCCTGGGGGCTCGTTCCGGGATCTGAGGGGCTTTTTGCCTATTTAAGCGGCCACTGCTTCCCCGGTATCCGTGCCTCACCGACAGGGATCTTGGGCGCCCCTGAAGTTTTGTCGGACAGTCTTCCTTGTGGGGGTGTCGGACCCAGGGATCGGTCTGCCAGCTTGGGAATCCAGGGCGGTTTGGAAATTCGTCATAGACACGGCCTTAGGTAAGTGCCTCCCCAAAAATTGTGTGAAAAGGGGAGAAGAGGGGCTTGATCACCCCCTTAGGACCTGCCCTAGTAGAGTAGCCCCGGGGGGGGGCTACTGAAACCGCAGGACTCCTTAGGAGGACGGGAAAAGGAGAGTGGCCGTGTCATTTGGGTGAGAGAGCATGTGAATGGCATCGCAGTTCCCAGCGCATACCGTTAAGAGTCTGGGTGTGTGGGTTGGTGCGTGTAATTGACTGTCTAAACCCTACTGCGTTGGACTGTCGGGACCCCTTACCCACAGTCCAATTCCCTTGACCCACTGTGTGTTGTTACAATGAGGGATGAAAATGGGTGGGGGTAACAGTCGACAAACACCGCTCCAATGTATGTTGAAAAACTTTAAGAAAGGATTTAGTAGAGACCTTACTTTTCGGAGGCTGCTCACCTGCTCCCTTTGAACTCCTTCCAGAGAAGCAGCAACATCACCGGCCAGCAGGCACCATGTCTGAGACAGCTCCCGAAGCTCCGGCGGAGATGGCAACAGCTCTGGCGGCGGCCCCCGCAGCCAAGGTGCCCGCCAAGAAGGCGGCGGCGGGGGGGAGGCGGCAGCGGCTCGAAGCCCCACTAGACCTCGGGCCCCAGCATGACGGAGCTGCTGACCAAGGCAGTGGCGGCATCCAAGCAGCACAACGGAGTGTTGCTGGTCGCCCTGAAGAAGGTGCTGGCAGCCGCCGGCTACGATGTGGAGAAGAACAACAGCCGCATCAAGCTGGACCTCAAGAGCCTGGTGAGCAAAGGCACACTGGTGCAGATGAAGGGCATGGGTGCCTCGGGCTCCTTTAAGCTCAACAAGAAGCAACAGGAGGGCAGGGCCGGTGCCAAGGCAGCGGGAGCGGTGGCGGAGAAGTAGAACAAGTGGCACCGAGAAGGGGCGAAGGAAGCCACTACCAGCACCACCACTACTGAGGCCAGTTTCTTTTCCAGACCCAAGTTGGTGGTGACGGGAGCTGCAGCCGAGAAAACAGGGAGGCGAGGAGAAGGAACCTCCATCCCTTCTCGGTGTTACAAAGTCGCTTTGTGAGCGGAGGTTCATCGCTCAGTCGCTGCTTCGCCTCTTCATCTTCACGTGAGAGGGCCACAAGTTGGTCGTTCCGAGATCCCACCGTCTCTCCTTCTCCCCGAAAGAGGCTGAACTTCCTGTGGAGCTTCGGGACTCACCACCCCCTCCCTCCATTTTACAAGCAGGAATTGGGGGAGAACTCATTCTGGGGACTGCTTTTGGGGGGTTTTCCTGCAGGACTTCGGGACCAAGACTGCTTTGTTTTCTCTTATTAGCACCCCCCCCCCGCTCCCGGTTTTTGACAGCCGCTCCTGAGAAGAAGGGAAGCAGTGCAAATGCTCCAACAAGTGTGTTTCAAAAACTTGGCTAATGCTCCGGCGCGACGCAGGACACTCCCATGAGAGGGGTGGAAGGGGGTGGGCTGGCCGGACAGAAGAGGACTTTCTTTATTTAAAGAAGAGAAAGAAAAAAAAGGGTTGCCGGACTTTCCAGTCTTCTCTCTGGGAGCGATAAGGGAGGCCAACCCTAAATAGGTGTCCACACACCTGGATTCCTGGGGTTAAGCGAGAGGCGGCGGTCCTTGAAACTTGTTGGCATTGGAGGTTTTGCTCGCCTGCCTCGCTTGCTTGTTTTTTAAGCCCCCCCGCCGACTTTGGAACTGATGGTCTCCCTCGATCCTCGTTGCTGAAGAAAAAAACTGGTAATGGACTGATCACCACTGTGAAAAATGTCACAGATGTTGCTGAAGGCTTTGTCAGGGCTCTTGCAGAGCCACACAATCAAAACACCATGCCAAGTGTTACCTCTGCTGCCCAGCCTGCGAACACTGGCATAGCCCCTGTCTTTTCAATGGCTGGAAACAATGGCTTCAGTGCCAATTTGCACAGCGAGCCTCCAGTCTATGCCAACTTCAGCAATTTCAACCCCAGCACCCTCACTATGGTGCCTAACTACACCACAAACAACCTGAGCTACCCTCTGCAACATCATTTGAACCCTCAGATGCCGGTGCAGCATCCCTGCCTTCAAGCTCTGAAAGAAGAGCCTCAGACTGTCCCAGAAATGCCTGGGGAGATTCCTCCCCTGTCGTCTATTGACATGGAATCCCAGGAGAGGATCAAGGCAGAGAGGAAGTGCATGAGAAACCGAATTGCAGCCTCCAAGTGCTGGGAAAGAAAGTTGGAGTGGATTGCCAGGTTGGAAGAAAAAGTGAAAACTTTGAAAGCCCAGAACTCAGAACTTGCATCCACTGCCAACATGCTGCGAGAGCAGGTTAAGCAGCTGAAGCAGAAGGTCATGAATCATGTCAACAGCAGATGCCAGCTCATGCTCGCACAGCAGTTGCAAACTTTTTGAAAAGTTTTGAAAAGTAACTGTAATAGGGTGAAATTAAGCAAAAGAAAAAGAGTGGGGAATTAGAAGTGTGCGGGAGGAGAGTGGCAGAGGCAGCTTAAAGCGACAGCGTGGCAGGTGGTGGCAGGCAAGAAGAGGGCGGCTGGGGCGGGTGCACTGGTGAAGAGCAAAAAGGCGCCGGCAGCGGCCAAGAGCCCGGCCAAGCCCAAGACGCCCAAGGCCAAAGTGGCCAAGCCCAAGAAGGTGGAAGTATTAGTGGCAGCTCTTGTCGCCCAAGGGATAATTGAACCCAAGAGGTAGCAGAGGAGGAAGAGGACAGGTGACGAATGCCCCAATCGATCTGGACAAGGACCGACCAGCCCCCAAAGGGGACAGGAAAGAGGCAGCAGAAGAGGAAGAGGACGAGTGATAGATGGATGATACGAGAGACAGAGAGAAGAACCCTATGAGACCATAGGGATGGCAGAGATGGAACAGTGGGATTAAGACAGACCGGACCCCCTCACTGCTGGCCCAGGGAGGCCATGGTCACTGCAAAGGTGGGGGGCCAGCCAATTTCCATGATGATCGATACTGGGGCCACCCGATCTGTTGTAACTACCCCTTTAGCCCCAAAGACAACTACCTGTATGAAGATAGTTGACACCACAGGGAAGACTGAAAAAAGGCCATTGTTGGAAAAACGCCTTGTTGACCTGGGGCGGCATCAAGTCACACACCAATTTCTCTACTTACCTGATTGCCCAGTGTCCCTGATGGGAAGAGACTTGCTGTCGAAACTATGGGCACGGATTACCTTTAAGGACGATGGATCAATGGAGGCGGAGTTCTGAGGACCAAGGAGTTTGCTGATCTCATACCCCATGGAAGAAGAATGGAGGATTCATCAGACTCTAATGAGTTGGGCTGAGGATGACACTCCCTATGGGCCTCCTGGGGTATGGGTGGAAGACAATCTACCAGGATTAGCTCGATACATAGCCCCGGTTGTGGTAGAACTGAAACCAGGAGCCTCCCCGATACATGTCAAGCAATACAGTCTGCCTCGGACAGCTACAGAGGGCATACAGAAACACATAGATCGACTATTGAAGTATCAGATTCTTAGGGAATGCCAGTCTCCATAGAACACCCCTCTTCTACCTGTCGAGAAGCCAGGGATGAGTGATTACCGGCCTGTGCAAGATTTAATAATGGTAAATCAAGCTACAGTGACCATCCATCCTGTGGTGCCTAATCCATATGTACTAATGGGACTGATTGCCTTGGTGGCAACGCACTTCACAGTTTTAGACCTCAAGGATGCTTTCTTCTGTATACGGCTGGCCCCACAAAGCCAGCCTATTTTGCTCTTCAGTAGGAACCAGGGTGAAGAGTCTTGTTGCAATATGTGGACGACCTCCTACTGGTGGCGACTGGCGAAGAAGAGTGCCGAAAGGGAACCGAAGAGTTACTCCATCTCCTGTGGGAAGCCGGATGCAAAGTTTCAAGAAAGAAGTCTCAGCTCTGTCTAACAGAAGTGCACTATTTGAGATACCAGGTTTCCCAGGGAAAGCGCACCCTAGGACCCGAAAGGAAAGAGACAGTGTGTGCTCTCCCAGAACCCCGGAACCGAAAGATGGTTCATGAATTTTTAGGCGCTTCCTGGTTCTGTTGAATCTGGATCCCCAACTTTGCTGTGATAAGCAAGCCCCTGTATGAGGCAATAAAAGGTCAGGAGACAGCGGAGTTCCACTGGGGGAAAGGAACAAAAGGCAGCATGGTTGCAGATAAAGAAAGCCTTGATGGAAGCCCCAGCGTTAGGCTTACCGGATGTGACCAAGCCATTCACCCTTTAAGTGGAAGAAAGGAAGAATGTGGCAGTAGGAGTTTCAACCCAGCAGTTGGGTTCCTGGCAGTGGCGCGTGGCTTACCTCTCAAAACAGCTGGACCTCGTGGCACAGGGGTGGCCGGGATGTCTTCTAGCCATTGCAGCTACAGCACTATTGGTTAAGGAAGCCGACAAGCTTACCCTGGGCCAGACGCTGACTGTCAGAGTCCCTCATGCTGTTACCATCCTGATGGAGTACAAAGGGAACTACTGGTTCACTAATAGTTGGATGCCGAAATACCAAGGAATTAGGGAATATGGCCCTACGGGAGGAGGTTAGTGCCTTAGGGAAAGCTCTGAGTAAGATGAGGGAGTGCACGTTAGAGCAGCGTCTTCCCTTTCTACAGACTCAGGCACATCCTTTCCAACCTGGAGATGAGGTATGGGTGAAGGATTGGAAAGGAGAGCAACTCGGCCCTGGGTGGAGGGGGGCATACTAGGTTATATTGAGAACCCCCACCGCAGTGAAGGTAGCAGGGTTAAAGCCTTGGGTGCATTACACTAGTATAAAGAGGGTCCATACTGACTGGACTGCCGCCCCAATTATAGGGCAACCTTTGAAGATGAAGATCACTAGAAAGCAGTAAGGAAGACAGGGACTAGCCCTTGCCGTGTTCACATTCTGGGAAGCTGAACACCCGGCGTGGACAGATCCCCATCTGGAGAGGAAAGAAGACTGGGACTAGGCCCTACTACAGTTGCTACCAAGGACGCACTGCTCTACATACGGCCAGATCCTGAATGTGGGAAATAATATTGTGGGTTGGAGGAGGTATAGGGGGGGCAGCAGGACTTGGTTATCTATTGTATCATTTCAGATGGTGGTTCTGCGGGTCTGGACAATATGTGGATATGGGGATTGTTGCTTGTGATGGGAGTGATGTCAAGCAAGGGAAGCTGGGAAGTGAATCAGTTTCACCAGTTAGTCAATCAGATCTTGAGCATCCTGAATATCAGTAATTGTTGAGTATGTTCTCATGGGCCAAACTCCAACATGCAAGGGTGACCTGTAATAATGGCCCAAGCCAAGTAATTATGCTTAAATTGCTGTGTAGAATTTAGCATAAAAGGGGGGAATGAGGGAGAATGTGAGAAAGAATGTGGAAAAGAAACAAAGGGAGGTAGAATTTCTACTTGCAACATTTAGAATGCGCAGTCACAGAACAGAATGGTCTATTGTCCGTTGTAGCATGTAGTACATCTGGTGCCAAAATGTTCATGATAACACTGTATCAAAGAATGTATAAATTCTTGTGAATTGGTGAAGGGAGGGCTCTCGGTCTTCGGAAGCGATTCCACCGAGACCCAGCCGGCTGAATAAACTGTGAATTTCCTCTCCATGGGTCTCGATCTCTATTTTTCTGCAACAATATGTGAAGGGGTGATCAGAGCTTAAGTAGCCTATGATTTCACCCCCATCATATGCATTCAGGCACCCTCATCCCTTGTTACTATGGTAGACTAGCCAGAGCCCATGGTCTACAATTTAATAGTAATAATATCAGCTATAAAAATATACTGACATCTCCAAGTGGTTAATATTAAAAATCATTCCACGTGTCTGACAGAGTTGCTGGAAGAGCACGTAGACAGGCACGGCCGAATGGCCGCAGTTAGGAAAATCCAGGTCCGGCCAGTAAGTTAATTTGTCATGTAGCCCTAGGAACCCTCCAGACACACTTAGTCATCAAACACACAAAAGGATTCTCAGCCCCGAACTATCAGCTTGACAGGATTAGCGCGTCTGACTACACAACTGTCAAGCGCTCCCCATTTACATACTGTCTGGGCTATTGACAACCCAGACGAAAACTGATCAAGTCAAGCACTGACCTTTTGGAGGCTTTGTCTCTGCTTGAGAACCTATTGTTCTCCCTGGGAAATGGTTAGCCTCCAGGTACATTTTCCCCCACAAAAACCCCTGATTTTGAGCGCTTCCTCGGATCCCTCTCGGCTTCCTCCCTGTCCTGCTGCCGCTCTGCTGGCCAAAGCCTTCCCCTCAGCCTCCACATGCTGAGATTCACCGCTCTCGACTCTCTGGCTCTATTTCGGCTTCCTGGACTACAGGATCAGGTGTAGTATTCCCTTGATATCCTTCTTTAAATCCCCTATCAATTTTCCTCCCTTTATTTTTCTTAGGTCTGTGTGTGGGGGTGTGTAAGTGTGCAGTAACTGAGGTTTTAAATAAAGAAAATAATTATAAACTCATTTTGTCTGGGTCTTGACTCAGCCTGACCCCATAAAAGCTGGGTACAAGGTCTCGCTAGGTTACTCTACCTCTCCGGTGTGCTGGGCGCGTGCTGGGTGTAACTTGGAAGCCCTCTTAAAATCGAGGTCAGACTAGGTGTCCTTTGAGGGATCCCACGGAACTTGGACAGTGACCGGGACCCCCAGAAACTCCGGCAACCTACTTGGTGACCAGGACCCCCAGAAACTCCGGCAACATATCTGGTGACAGGGACCTCCCTGAATTCAAAATAACGAATTCGGTGACTGGGACCCCCAGGACCCCCAGAAAATTAGGGTAACACCCTACCATGGAGTGTATCAAAGTCCTGCTCTCCCCTGCATCATCTTTTGTTGCACAAGTCCAGGTAGGCATTCCAGCTGTTGCCTGTTTACATCATTAGCTTACCTGGATCCTACAATTACATTTTTTTTAAAAACAGTAAAGATATATCTATCTTCCAGTTATATCAATTTTATACTATTTTTTTACAACTTGATCCCAACGACTCCTAGTATTTGTAGCTTAATGAGGTACTCAGGAGATATCATGGTATCCTGACAAAAGAGGGACTGAGAAATGAAGCAATTTAAATCTGTATTATAGATATTATCAGGGGAGTGGCATAGAGATCTATAATAAATGAAAAATCTCAAGAGTTCATTAGGACAGAGCCATGACACTTAGTAACTACGATATCCAGAAAACTGAGATTTTTCCCTGGTGTATACCAGCCAATGAATGTCCAAACAGGGGTGGAGAGATCCAAAGATTTTATTTGCTCAAGCAAAGAAGTGCCCAGAGTTTGAAGTTCTCCAAAGCAGGTACACTGATCAAAGAGTTAACAGATATTTATACATTTTACATGATAATTAGCAACATTCTAAAATTACACCAGAGCTGTATCACTCAGGGAGGATCAGGTTTCTAAAGAGCATGTGTATTTCACTAGTCATGTATTCCTAAACCATTAAAAGTTTAGTACAATTAACACTATCATTTTACTTTTCTTTCAACCTGGGTTGTTTATACGCCTTATTCCTGCCTGATCAATACCCTTCAGGTAGTTATCTATATGTTGCATTCCCTACTGTCAGCTAGGGGGTACTTGACTGTTTTCTTTCTCCTGTTCGGATGTTACAAATCCAGCCTGGCCTTGTTTCCCCAGGATTCTAACTCTCATTGTTTCATTCAGGGTCCCACCATCCCCAGGTTTCTCTATCAGCCATGGCTAATAATGGGAACAAGACTCAGCTGGTCCCCCCTCCCTCCATTAGATCCAAGCAGCAGGGACAGGATCACACAATCAAGGCTAAAATGGCACTGCACAGCAGCATCTTTTTCTCAGGACCCCTTACTAGTTTTGCAGGGTCCTGGAGATGGCAGGAATGGGTAGCCAATCAGCACCTAGGATTGGCTGCTTGTAAGGGAGGGCTAAGCAAGCTGACTTGACTGGCAAAGTTCCCAGTTAGGTATACCTATTCATCTTAAAGCCATCATCCTAGCTTCTTCAGTCTGCTTTGGAGTGGCTTCAAGGACAGATGGGCAAAAGCAGCAGCAGTGATGAAGATAAAGAAGCAGTGACAATGAAGACAAAGCAGTGGCGGTAGAGGGGAACAAAGAGCAGAAGCAGAGAGAAATCAGTGACAGCAAATAAAGGGTGTGAATGGTGCAGCATGTAACAGGCAGTGGGGCAGTGAAACATGCAGTAACACGACCAGAGGTCTAGAAGAAGAGGTAGCAAAGGAAGGAGGGTGGCCAGCAGCCAGAATAGCGACCACTGCAGCACCAACAATAGCCCCCCTTTTTAAGGGTTCCAGATCTAACAGCAGAAGAGCCCAATACAAAAGAATCACGGGGGGGGGGTGCTGAATAGGAAAGAGGGAGGAGGAAGCTGGGAACAGACAGAAGCACAAAGAATAGAGCAAGGTATATGAAAGAGGAAGCAACCAAAAGATTGGAGGTCATGGCCAAGAGCATGTAAGATGTAAGCCCACATAACTATTGCCTCACACTCCCACTTGGCCAAGTCGGTTTGCTTCTTGGAGTTATTTTTTCTCCCTACAAAAAAAAAAAAAAATCGTCACTTCAAGGGGCCCCGTAAGAGTTCTCTTCAATAACTGTGGCTCGCCTAACCTAACCTGGTTACTGTAAATTGAATGTAGGAGCAGTGTCTTGTTGCCTAACTCCTTTCAAGTGGATACTGCAACCAGTAGGCACCTTATGTGAACTCCCAGGCCTTTTGAACTGCAATTAAGAAACCCAGTTTTGGGGGAAGTGCATTAGCTAATCAAAGGAGGAGCTGATTCACTGTCAGGTTGCAAAGCTTCCATGTCATAATATGGAATGTATAGAGCCTGAGTTCATTTACATATACGTATTTATTTATATTTATATTGCGTATCATATATCTTGCTAATGCTGTGCTTTCTGTCAGAGCTGTTACCCCAAAAGGTGAGTGATTCAGAGGTCCACCTGCAACGCCAATGATTCCGTGGAATAGTGGGGAATTATTAGCTCAAAAGGGAGACCTGCAAGAGGGGGGTAACCTTATAAGATCTTCCTCTAATGCAGAAACACCAGTTGGAGATTAAAGAATGTTTTATTGAAGGAAAATCACAAACACAGAGAAGATTCAAGCAGTCTCACAACCATACAAGGCTAACTGAAGGAAAAGAAGGGAAATGAGATAGCAAGGAGTTGGAATGAGATGGGCAATATTTACCTATACTGAAGAGAAAAGACAAAGCAATGTGGGTCAGATTAGGCATCCAAGAATAGCACAAGAATCAGAATTTGAGCAGCAGGGTGACAGCCTATGTCCAGTGTAGTATGAGTTGCCAGGCTCAGAGCCAGGGTTTAAATACTCTTTTTCTGTCCTGAAGGAGAAGATGTTAGTGGCTCTCTGGCAGAACAAACAATGGCTAATGAATAGGCTAATGGTCTTAGCGTTAGATGGCAAAGCATTGATGGGAATTGTGATAGGTTCTTAATGCCTGGACTGGTGAGGAAACAAAGGAGAGTTTCAGTGGGAAGAGGGAACAAGTTGGTGACAATCAATTGCTCTATCAAGATTGTAACCCCTGCTAGCAGACCCAGTCCCAGGGAAGTGTAATATTTAATATCAAAAATTTATTAAGCCAGAGGTTCACAGGACAGGAACGTAGGCATCTGAGTCTAAAACTGAAGCACAGCTAGCGAGGTCAGGGCAACGATCCTCCAGTCACATCTCCAAGAGGGAAACCTCAAAAGGCATGTATACACACAAAATGGGCCATCAACAACAATGACACCTTGATGGGAACTATGTGTCCTTTGGATGAGGTTAGAAATGCAAAATGAGGTCTATCTGCATGATTTGCCCATTTGCCCTTGTCTGGAAAGCGTCTGCCCACAATGCATACCTTGCACTATAATTGAGTACCCTTTTGGGGCTGTCTTTGGAGAACTCCTACACTTGACTAGCCCGCACCCCAGCATTCTGCTAGTTGAGAGCTCCCCTCAGCATTCTTCCTCCGCTGAGCCACTTTCCCAAGCCACAGTCTACAGGATCAGGTGCAGTATAAACTACTCTTTTTCCCTCCGCTTTTCCCAGTCTTCGTATCTTTCCAACTCATTAGTCCTTGTGCGCTTGTGTGAGTGACTGCTTTGCTGTGTGTGTGGATATTTTGCCAACTCTGCTAAATAAATCACTGTCAATTGGATATTTGACTTGGCTCTTGTGTGGTCTGACTCCATAGACATAGGGTTCAAGATCTCACTGTGATGCCCTGCCCTCTGCTTTGCTAAGCAGTGCTCCACTAATTTCTCCAATCTCTGTATTTTTGGAGCAAATCTAGGCATCCCCCAAGGACCCCCAGAAGTCAGGGTAACAAGACAGCTTTAAGTGCTATTGTTGAAGATTGAGTCATTGTCATGGGCTTCCAGGAGTTTAAGACAGCAGAACCTGCTCTCAGCCCTGGCACAGAGACTGTAGAGACCTGCAGAGCAGACACTCACCCCAGAAACAAAGCAGAGGGCTGGGCCAGCCACAACAGGGAGCCCTGCTCATTCTCACATGAAGAGTGACATAGAATCATAGAATCATAGAAATGTGAGATGGAAGAGACCACAGGGGCCATCCAGTCCTACCCCCTGCCATGCAGGAACACCCTCAAAGCACTCCCGACAGATGGCCATCCAGCCTCTGCTTAAAAACCTCCAAAGAAGGAGACTCCACTGCACTCTGAGGCAGCATATTCCACTGCTGAAAAGCTCTGACCATCACGAAGTTGTTCCTGAGGTTCAGGTGGAATCTCCTTTCCTGGAGCTTGAATCCATTGCTCCTTGTCCTAGTCTCTGGAGCAGCAGAAAACAAGCCCACTCCCTCCGGTACATGGTATCCCTTCAAATATTTAAACATGGCTATCATGTCCCTCTTAACCTTCTCTTCTGCAGACTAAACATACCCAGTTCTCTAAGTCTATCCTCATAGGGCATGGCTTCCAGGCCTCTCACGATTTTGGTCACCCTCCTCTGGACTTGCTTCAGCTTGACCATGTCTTTCTTTAATTGGGGTGCCCAGAACTGGGCACAGTATTCAAGATGAGGTCTAACCAAAGCAGCGTAGAGTGGTACCAGTACCTCCCTCGATCTAGACACCATACTCCTATTGATGCAGCCGAGCATTGCATTGGCTTTCTTGGCTGCCGCATCACACTGCTGACTCATGTTCAGCTTGTGGTCTATTAAAACTCCTAGATCCCTTTCACACGTACTGCTATCCAGCCACGTGTCCCCCCATCCTATATTTCTGTATTCCATTTTTTCTACCTAAGTGTAGGACCTTACACTTCTCTCTGTTGAATTTCATTTTGTTAGCCTTGGCCCAGCTCTCCAACCTGTACAGGTCATTTTGAATTTTGATCCTGTCCTCTGGCATATTAGCAACCTCTCCCATCTATCCCATCTGACCTATCCATACATATCTTGGCCTAGACAACCAAAAGGGTCTCCTGCATTGCTCCCAGCAAATTTATGCCAAACTGCAATTAATCAAGCACCACCTGTGCTGATTTTGGAACCTATAAGAATGGAGCCTTTCCCCCTCTAGCTTTTGTCAGTAATTAACTGACCACTTCTCCTGCGCTCCTGTTTGCTGTCCTTGCCTGTGTTTCTGCCTTGACTTGTGTTTGTTTTGCCTGCCTCTGATTTATGGACATTGTTGGGACCATTATTGCTTCTCATTTGCAAAGCTGTTTCCTTGCTTAAGTAAACTGACCACTTAAGTTACTGCTGAGTTTCTGACCTGTGTTTGTTATCAGCTTCTCTTGGCTGCCAGCCCAGCCCAAGCTTGGACAATCATTGAGGGGACTATTGCAAGCTCATTAGCACCAGACCTTCCTGACTGATCACTTGAGCTATGACCTGGCCATGCTTTGGGGTCCTATCTGACTTACTCTCGCATGTGTTCAGCCAGTCCTCTTTGCCAGCATGACCTTTCAGCCATAACAGTGAATGATATATATTTTATACCAATTATATAACATCCATTGTCAATCATATCATGGGGTAGGGGTGTACGGCATGATAACCCCCCCCCCCATGGAACTTCTGTGGTGAAGCCACAGACTTTCATTTTTCTAGTATGGTGCCATACACCTACAATCAATTAGCTTGGACAATAAGAGACATGAGATGACAAGGAGAAAAAACATAGGAAGGAGGGTAAGGGTGAGAAGCTATCTTAACATCCATGAATTTTGTCAGCCAATTGCTTGGTTGTTGAGGAAATATAACAGAAGTGTAGGCTCCCAAAAGGGAAGAGAGAAGAAATGGAAGGGGGGGACATTCAACACATTACAGCACAGTGAAGTGGGTAAAGTGGCAATCTTTTGGCTTTTTGGAGCTTTTTGGGATTGGCAGCCCCTTCGTACATTGAAGCAGCAAACACCTGTGGCAGACTGTTCTTAAGTCAATGGTAGACTGGGCTGATATATTTACAGTTGTTTGGGGCTGGCAGATCTGAAGTGAAATTGATGGGGTTCTGTATTGTAGAGGAGGAAGCTTGGGGAGAGGTTAGCAATGAGGGCCTCTTCAGCCGATGCTGGAGGCCATACCATGCAGAAGCACTGGGGTCCTATGGAGATTAGAGTTACCATGTCTTATGGGTATGCAGCTCCTTGAGAGTATGAGATGACAGTGGACAGTTCCAATGCATGGGGGTCGTAGAAAGGTAGACTGTGCTTAGTATACCAGCCCACTGGTGTCCCAGATGCTGGATGTACCCAAGTTGTCAGGCATTCAGTGAGGCCTGCCATTAATATGGGAATTAGAGTAGTAAGTTAGTGACCTTGAAGTAGATGCTAGACCAGCCTGAGAATCCAGCTGCAGACAGATAACGAGACACTACTAGGAAAGTAATGTGGGGAAGGGAATGAACTCTTAATGGCTTGTTCTCTGCTATACTGCCAATCTGAGATCTGAAGCCATCTTCATGTACTACAGTTCCAAAATAAAATGCTTTGAAAAGAAGCTTTGAGACTGTGGTTCTTTGAGATCTGACAGAGAGCTCAGACTCCCTTCAATCACACTTTGAAGCCAAACCACCTTGACTATGTCTCAAGAGAGACAAGGAACCAAAACTGAGCAGAGAGTGGCAGCAGCTGCTGAAGTAACTCACACTCCCACCATCCAGCCCTGAACTGAAGTGCTGAGGCAGTCAGAAGCCTTGCCTGATGTGAGGAGGAGCTGGGCATGGCGCGAAGAAGTCAGGTGAGAGAAACATTGGCAATCTATATGATGGGGCACCAGGGTCAGCAACTATCACCTGGAAACTGTTCAAGGTCTGTGACGAGGAAGTAGAACGTTTGGAAAGAAGAGATAGCTGTGTTGCGTGCAGCACTGAGCGACCAGTTCACCCTAAACCTGCCACATAGTACATTTCTGAGGCAGGCAGTGACAGGGCAAGGACTCACTGTGAGAGCCAGCATCCAGGATGGGGCCTTTGGCCAGCAGCAAACAGCAGTGCAAGCTGATAGAGGGCCTGTGTGTGAGCAGCTAGGACAAGAACTCATCCATGAGCTGAAGGCAACCTACAGCGGGGATGAGGAGACCCTCGCCTACTTCCTAAATGTGGTTTCCAACTGCATGGTCGACTATGGGAATAGCCTCCCAGATGACCCCACTGAAGTGCAATACATCAGCCAGTGACTTTGTGGAGAGGTGGCTGAGTGGCTGGTCTCCCTTTACAATGCCAGAGCATCAGAGACAGTGGATGTAAACCTGTTTATGACTAGTCTCCACAAAAGGTTTGAGGACCCCTTCCTGCTGGAGCTCATTCGTAACCTGCTGAGAAAACTTTGCCAAGGGAAGGGAATGATACCTGAGTACGCTTGGGAATTCCGTCATCTGGCTGCCAAAATTCAGGACTGGCCTGAAGCCATAAAGATAGAACTTTTTAAGGAGGGGGTGCAGCCTGACATTTTGAATCATTGCCTGGCCCAAGAGTAACCCATCACCCTCCTGGGATGGATAGGCTGGCAAACAAGATCAAGGCTCAGCGAAAGAGCATGCAGCACGTTTGTAAGTTACAAGCTGGCCCTGAGAAAAGCCACCTGGTGGAAAGTGCAGCATACCAATCAGTGAACAAGAACGCCATTGCTGACTTTGCAAAGGAAGCTGCCTGAAATGTGGAGATAAGGGGCATCTCGCGACTGAATGCAAAAGTACTGCTGAAGCTGAGAAAAAAACCACCCGAGTGCCACCCAGGGCAGACGAGAGGAAAAGGAGCAACCACCAAACCACCAACCTCCAAGCAAAGATTCCGATCAAGGTGAACGTGGAGTTGTTGACTCACAAACCATGGTCGTGAAAAATGGTACTCCAGGCAGAGGCGATGCGTCACAGACTGCTGTAGATGACCTTCTTGGGATCGGGAACAGAACTGGAGGGACCAACATGATGGAGATCTTGGTCTAGCTCAATGGGGTGTCTATGATCAGGATCAATGATGAGACAAAAATCAGGGTAGATGCTTTGACTAATGTGATTGGATGTTGAGGTGAGGTATATTTGGATCTTGATTAGGAATACTGCTGATGGGTCAGATGATATGGATATTGGTCCCAGTGCTGATACCAAGAGCACGTATCCCAATAGGTTAGTGAATATGATACAAAAGAGCATGGTTGTTTCCTTCAGACATGCTCACATCAATAATGGTCAGTGTAGGACATGGACATGAATGGGGTGTCCTCATGAACTCTATGTTGATACAGGCCCCTGGAGGAATCAAAGGAGGGAAAGTGATCACTACTGCACCACCCACATCAATCACGAACATGAGGTAGTTTCAACAGGCAAGATGGATGAAGAAAAGCAGCTCTTAGTCTTGATTGCTCAGTGGGCATGTGGCTTGAGACAGACTGTAATGCTGAGGTTTGTATGGGAACTGATGGAAGCACTGATGCCTGAGTTGGGTGCTGCTGATGTGGGTACCTCCTGCACTCAAAAAGTGGCAGGCAGTGATCTAAAGGCCTGTGCCAGTACTGATTGACCAATGGTCAAAACCAATGCCTGTCCAGCATCCACTACGCTATAGTATTTGGTGGATTTTTTTAAATTAGGAATATTAAAAATTTTGACATAAGCAAACAAAACACAAACAAAACAATACATCCAAGACAAAAAAAGAAAGAAAACAAAAAACAGTTAAACTAAAAATTATATACACTCCTACCATTATTAAACAAACAAAAAAACAGAACACAAAACATAGAATCATAGAATCATAGAGTTAGAAGAGACCCCAAGGGCCATTGAGTCCAACCTCCTGCTATGCAGGAACACCCATCAAAGCATTCCCAACAGATGACCATCCAGCCTCCGCTTAAAAACCTCCAAAGAAGGAGACTCCACTACACTCTGAGGCAGCATATTCCACTGCCAGACGGCTCTGACCATCAGGAAATTCTTCCTCAGGTTTAAGTGGAATCTCCTTTCCTGCAGCTTGAATCCATTGCTCCTTGTCCTAGTCTCTGGAGCAGTAGAGAACAAGCCTATTCCCTCCTCAACATGACATCCCTTCAAATATTTCAACACGGCTATCATGTCCCCTCTTAACCTTCTCTTCTGCAGACTAAACATACGAAGTTCTCTAAGTCTATCCTCATAGGGCGTGGCTCCCAGGCCGCTCACCATTTTGGTTGCCTTCCTCTGGACTTGCTCCAGCTTGACCATGTCTTTCTTGAATTGGGGTGCCCAGAACTGGACACAGTATTCAAGATGAGGCCTAACCAAAGCAGAGTAGAGTGGTACCAGTACCTCCCTCGATCTAGACACCATACTCCTATTGATGCAACCAAGAATCGTGTTGGTTTTCTTGGCTGCCGCGTCACACTGCTGACTCATGTTCAGTTTGTGATCTACCAAGACTCCTAGATCCTTTTCAAACATACTGCTATCCAGCCACATGTCTTTCATCCTATACTTGTGACTTTCATTGTTTCTACCCAAGTGCAGGACCCTACTCTCTGTTGAAATCCATTTTGTTAGCTTTGGCCCAGCTCTCCAATCTGTCAAGGTCGTTTTGAGATTTGATCCTATCCTCTGGTGTGTTAGCAACCCCTCCCAGTTTGGTATCATCTACAAATTTGATCAGCATGCCCTCCATTCCTTTATCCAAATCATTGATGAAGATGTTGAATAGCACTGGGCCCAGGACAGAACCCTGAGGCACCCCACTAGTCACTTCCCTCCAGGATGAAAAGCAGCCATTGGTGAGCACCCTTTGGGTTCGGTCGGTCAACCAATTATGAATCCACCTAACAGTAGCCCCGTCCAGCCCGCATTTTACTAGCTTCTTTGCAAGAATGTCATGTGGAACTTTGTCAAAGGTCTTACTGAGGTCAAGATACGCTACATCTACAGCATTCCCTTCATCTATCAAGCATGTAACCCTATCGTAAAAAGAGATGAGATTCGTCCGGCATGACTTATTTCTGAGAAATCCATGCTGGCTTTTAGTGATTATAGCATTGCTTTCTAAGTAATTACAAACTGACTGTCTAATAATATGCTCTAGGATCTTTCCTGGAATTGATGTCAGGCTTACCGGGCGATAATTATTAGGGTCCTCTTTTTTCCCCTTCTTGAAGATGGGGATGACATTTGCCCTCCTCCAGTCTGCTTCAGTCCGCAAATGCTTTAAGCTTATACTGATATTTCTTTATCTGGACTCCTCTTATTGTAATTTCTTCCTGTATGATATTATTAAGAATTTCCAGTGTCATTATAAATAACAAAGGCGACAACAGACAGCCCTGTCTTGTTCCTCTATGAAGTTCAATCTGTTTTGTTCTCTCTCCATTAATAATGAGTCTCGCCATTTGCTGACTATAAATTGCTTCAGTCCAAGAAATGAATTTTTCTCCTGCTTGTGCCTGTTTAATAACCGTCTTCATAAATGCCCAATTAACCATATCAAAAGCCTTTTCCGCGTCGACAAACACCATAGCTAATTTCTTTTCATTATGTCTTTCATAGTATTCAATTATATTTAATACTGTCCTGATGTTATCTCTCATTGTTCTCTTCGGTAGAAATCCATTCTGGTCTTCATGTATGTTATCTTGAAGAACCTTTTTAAGTCTCTCAGCTAGAATAGCAGCAAATATCTTGTAGTCTGTATTTAAAAGTGAGATAGGTCTGTAATTCCTGATGTCGGTTAAGTCTCTTCCTTCTTTAGGTATTAAAACTACGTTAGCTTCCTTCCACGTATTTGGTGTACCTTCTTTTCTTATCTCATTCATTGTCTTTTGTAATGGAATTGAGAGTTCATGTTCCAAAGTTTTGTAGTATTCTGCTGTAAAGCCATCAGGTCCAGGAGATTTACCATTTTTCATGTTTCTGATAGCTTCTACTATCTCCATCATTGATATTGGTTTGTTTAATGCCGTTTTTTGTTCTTCTGTAAATCTCATTTTATTATTTTTTTTTAAGTAATCTTCAATTTCCCTCTGATTTTTAATTGAGGAGATATTACTCAACAACTTTACATAGAAATTGAAAAAAGTCCGTTTTATCTCCTCTTGCTTTGTAGTTTTTCTTTCCCCAATTCTAATTTCCATTATTGTATTTCTTTGTCTTCTTTTACGAAGTAAGTTTGCCAAGAGTTTAGATGGCTTGTTAGCCTGTTCAAAGTAGGTATGTTTCGCTCTGCGCGTTTGGTGTTCTATTTCCCCCAAATTTAGTTGGTTAAGTTCAGCTTGACAAACCTTCACCTTCTGTCTTATATTGGTGTCTGTTGGGTTTCCCCTCAACTGTTTCTCCAGCTTTCTCATCTTTTCCAATATCGTTTCCTCAACTCATTTCCTTTCTTTTCTTATTTCAGCTGACCACCTTATTAGGTTTCCTCTCATCACGGCTTTACTTGCGTCCCAAATTGTCTTCATTGGTAATTCCGATGTCACATTTTCTTTGAAATAGTTATTTATCTCTATTTTTGCTTGTTTAATATATTTTTCCTTCTTAAATATGTCTTCATTAAACTTCCATGTTCTCTCTGTAGTCATAACTCTGAGTGTCACTTGTATAGGATTATGATCTGAACATAGGTTGGGAAGAATGTCCATTTCCGATGTCTTCAATAACAGGTCTTTTGATATCAATATCATATCAATTCTAGACATAGTTTTGTGTCTATCCGAGTAGAATGTGTAGCCATCCAGTTGTCCATTTTTATATCTCCATTCATCATAAAGATCTAGATCGTCCATCATCTGGAAAAAACTTTTAGGTAATTTTCCATTATATCTGGGCACCAACTTCTCTACTGATCTGTCCAGTGTAGGACTTATGAATCTGTTAAAGTCCCCAAGAACTATCACATTAGCATTTCCAGTTTCCTGTAAGTATTTCTGTATTTCCATATTAATTTTGGGGAAGAATTCTCCTTTAGCGCCGTTTGGTGCATATATTCCCACTATTAACATCTTATCTTGCAATGTATCAACTTCCACCGCCAAATATCTTCCATTTTTATCACAGAATTTTTGCTGTGCACCATATTTTGCATTAACATATATCAATACTCCCCTTTTTTTCTGATCAGTTGTTGCAGCAAAACAGCTACCTAATTTCGGATTCCGAATATACTTCATGTCTTGGGTTCTAATCTGTATCTCCTGTAAACAAATTATATCCAATTTTTGTTTCTCCAGATGATGAAATATCTGTCTTCTCTTATATTCCAAGTTAAATCCTTTTATATTCCAAGAGTATATTTTGAGCCCCATTTTGCTGTTTTGTTTATTAATTTATGTAATCTGATTCAATTAATCTTGTATGCCTTCTCCCGGAAGTTCTCCTTCCTCTTCTATTTCTTGCTCTGGGTCCTGTGTCTGTCCTACCACACCTTCACTCTCCTCTGCCTGGATCTGTATCCTTCCCTCATTTCCTTCCTCTTGCAACTGCTGTTCTTCTTCCCTTCCTTCTGCTGATGTTTTCTGAAGATCTTTCTTCAATCTTTCCATCCTTTCTTTAGCTTTATGCACTGTATTTATTCTGTAACGCTGTTGTTTATAGGAAAAAGATATGCCCTCAGTCTTCTCCCATCTGTAGTTTATCTGAAGCTTCATCAAAAGGTTTGCCAAAGGTTTATAATCTTGTCTGTTCTTGAGTATTTGAAATGGTATGTCTTCAAAAATTCTGACGTCTTTTTCTTCAATCTTGAATGTTCCTTCGTAGCTCCGTTGTAAGATTTTGTCTCTTGTAGCGGTCCTAGTGAAAGTTATTATAATATCTCTTGGAAGCTTTCTTTCTCTCGCTGTCCTGGAGGATACTCTAAACATCCTATTGATGCACATTTCCATTCTGTCTTCTTCAATGTCTAGAAATTCAGCCAAAGCCGGTAGCATTTTCTCATATAAATTTTCCGTACTAGTTTCAGGGACACCCCGAAAACGAAGACATCTTTCTCGATATCGTAACTCTTGTTGCGTAATTTGAATATCTTCTTCCTGCTATTTCCCTTTTACTTCAGCCATTTCAGTTTGTACTTGTATGATCTGTTCTTTTATTTCTTTTGTCTCTACCTTTATCTTTGAAACATCCTTTGTTAAAGTTTCCAGCTTCTTTCCCAACGTATCAATTTCATGTTTCATATCTGTTCTCATCTCTTTTCTTGTTTCTTTTAAGTCTTGTCTTATGTCTGTCTCTGTCTTCCTGATATCTTCTCTAATATTCCTCAATTCTTCCATCATTTGTAACATTAGGTCTTGTGGCTTCTGGGATGTATCTGTGGATGTCCTTCTTGCTGGCTGGGTAGTCATTGTTGCTGCTGCAGCCACTGTGGCCTTCCTTGTTCTTGTATCCATTAACTTTCTTAAAGAATAAAATTTTCTCTTCTACTTCTTATTCTTTCTGCTCCTCTCTGTTATCTTAATTAATTCAATAATCAATGAACTCAATGATCTTGGCACCAATTATCTTGAGACCTGTTATTTCGTAGTCCAATGAATTGTCTTAATATGCTCTAAACATCATAAACTTATATAAACAAATGAAATCTTAATTGCAGTATAATACTATATGTATAAATGAAATCTCATGTTATAATAATGTTCAATGATGTGTCTTAATAATAGAAAATATAATAATACAGAATATAATTCTCCATTTTTAGATGAAGTCACACAATGTTATTTACATAGTAAACCATGACAAATCTTAGTTCTACTTTAACCACTGAGGCTTCAACCACTCCACATTCCCCCTCCCAAACGTGTTTATCCAATCCTCTACAGTTCACTCTTTTTCCAGTTCTGCAGCTACGACCTTGGATAAGGGATGCAGCTCCCCGTCGCTGTCTGCGTGGGTGGGGAGTTTTCAGTTCTCACTGTTTTTCAAGGTGAAGAAGCCTTCATTTTTAAGAGTCAGATCAACAGGGTCTAATACCAGGTGCACTATATGAAGTAAATAGATGAAGATAGATGTCCTTTTAAAACGAAGTCCAATAAAATAATTTTAGAAGCTCAAAAAGTTCCCAAAATCAGTTCCTTGAAATAAAGTTCCTTAAAGTCCAAACACTCAAAGTGTTACAATCAAAGTCCTTAATTTCTGCTTTTATTTCATTTAACTTCTTTATCCATTTAAAAGTTCCAAATCAAAGTCTCGGTGCCAAGTTTATTAATCCATTTGTGAAAGTTTATAAAAATACCAAAGAGTTTTCAATGGGAGCAAATAGGAGGAAAAGGAAAAAGAGAAAGAAGAACTCACTTTGTCCTGCGGCTTGCCAAATCCCACACATACATAAAAAAAAAAATTCCCCAGCACCAAAAAAGAGTCCGCTCCACTCCAAACAGTTAGGAAGAAAAGAAATTCCATGTATATAAAATGCAGATGAGAGAGAAAAAAAGCCCAGAAAAGAGCAGCATTGTTAAATCCCCTTCGTCTCCATTCAGCAATTTATAAGCTCAGTGTCTTCAGTCACTTTAAAACCATTAACAAGTTCTTGCCAATTGGATCCAACTCCAGTTTACTCCAAGTCTAAATCCAAGCCCAGTCTAGTTAAATCTCGATAATCCACCAAGAGAAATACAGGAAAATTGAAGTTTATTCAAACTCACCACTCTGGTCTCTGTAGCTTTAAGAAATCCACCATTACCTTTCTGCTTCCTGCCACAAGGGTCTCCTCCAAGCTTCAGTTTATATTCGCTGAAACAGGTACATACCTCTTGTGTTTTAAGTTAAACTGTAATCCAAGTCGGGCTGTTACTTGCTATCTTGCCTTGCACTCTTGGTTAAAAGTCGGTGGCGGCTCTTGTGCCACTAAAACGGCGATCCAGAAGGTCCCATCGTGGTCCTGCTATCCTGCACAGCTCCTCCACTCTCCTCCTTTGGGGAGGGCTCGGTGCTGGAATTTGGATCCCCTTCGGACCTCTTCCGCATCCCCCTTACCGAGGGGATAGCTAGCTGGAATTTGATGGCCCCAATCCAGCTGGAAACTTTTGCGTGGCAGTTCGGAGTTGCTCAGCGCTACTCCGGACAGCCTCTCACGCACACCATGCAGCCGGAAGTCCTGTTCTCCAAGAGTTCTGAAAGATTATTGCAAGTGGTTCAGAAATGACTTCTGCCAGTTCTTTTAATATCCTTGGGTGTAGTTCATCTGGCCCTAGGGACTTGAATTCATCTAGTTTAGCCAGATATTCCTGTACTACTTCTCTACTTATTCTGTGCTGCATTTTCCCCGCTTCCTCACCTGCTCCCCACCCCCCAGGTTGGGTACTTCTATCCTTTTGGGAGAAAACTGAGGCAAAGAAGGTATTAAGTAGTTCTGCCTTCTCACCCCCCCCATTATTAATTGATCACTTTCTCCATGTAGTGATCCTATCATTTCCTTGTTTTTCCTTTTGCTGCGGACATATCTAAAAAAAGCCCTTTTTATTGTTTTTAATGTCTCTGGCAAGCCTGAGTTCATTCTGCACTTTAGCTTCTCTGACTTTCTCCCTACATCTCCTGGCTATTTGCTTGAATTCCCCTTTGGTGGTTTCACCATTCTTCCATTTCCTGTACATGTTTCTTTTAACACCTAGCTCAGCTGAGAGTTCTTCAGTCAACCACTCCGGTTTCTTTAGACACATGCCATTTTTCCTCCTTATTGGCACAGTTTTCAATTGTGCCTTCAATATCTCTCTTTTAAGAAACTCCCATCCGTCATGCACTCCTTTCCCTTTTAGTATTCTTGTCCATGGGATTTCAGCAAGTAACTCCCTAAGTTTAGAGAATTCAGCTTTCTCAAAGTTTAGGATGCGTGTCTGGCTACACTTGGCTTCTCCTTCCCACTGGATGTCAAACTCCAAGAGAGCATGGTCACTCCCTCCTAAGGATCCCACTATCTCCACCTCATCAACTAGGTCATCCCTGTTGGTCAGGATCAGATCTAAAATAGCCGATCCCCTTGTCACCTCCTCCACCTTCTGGACCATGAAATTGTCTGCAAGGCAAGCAAGGAACCTGTTGGACCTTGTGGGCTTTGGAGAATTTGCCTCCCAACAAATATCAGGATAATTGAAATCTCCCATTACCATGGCATCTCTCCTTCTTGAATGTGTGATCATCTGCTCCAGGAAGGCCTCATCCAAGTCCTCAGGCTGACCCGGAGGCCTGTAGCAAACCCCCACATTCACATCCCTATTGTTTCTTGCTCCCTTAATTCTTACCCAGATGCTTTCAACTTGGCTTCCCAGATTTAAGTCATGGATTTCTTCACAGTTGAAAACATCCTCGACATATAAGGCTACTCTCCCTCCTTTCTTGTTTGGTCTATTTCTGTGAAATAAGTTATACCCCCTTATTCCAATAGTCCAATCATGAGATTCATCCCACCAGGTTTCAGTGATGTCTATTACATCATATATTTTTTTGTTGTACTAAGAGTTGGAGTTCATCTTGCTTATTGCCCATGCTCTGTGCATTAGTGTAGAGACACTTGAGATGACGTGCCCTTCGTGGAATTCCTGTACTAAAGTTACTTTCCCTCTCCCTGTTGGTTTCTCGTTCTACTTGGCCTGCCCTATCCATATCATTTGGACTATTTTTCGCAGCACTCACTGAATCCTTGCCCAGAATACTACTGTTCCCCTTCGCAGTCAAACTCAGTTTAAAGACCTCCTGATCCGTTTTGTGAGACTGTTTGCAAAAACATTCCGGCCAATAGTTGTAAGGTGCAGGCCATCCCTTGCCAGAAGACCAGGCTCATGGAAATGGAGGCCATGATCCAAAAATCCAAATCGCTTCTGGCTGCACCATCTTCCAAGCCAGTTGTTTATCTGCACTATTCTTCTTTCCCTTTATGGGCCATGTCCTTCCACCAGGAAAAGAGATGAAATGACAACCTGCACACAAAGGTCCTTCAGCTTCCTACCCATAAGCTTGTAATCCTTTGTGATGTGGTGAAAGCTGCGCCTCGCCATGTCACTGGTTCTGACATGAACCAAGATGAGGGGATTACGGTCAGTGGGCTTGACCAGTCTCGTTAGCCTCTCCGTTATGTCATTGATTTTGACCTCAGGTAGACAGCACACCTCACAATTGATTCTGTCAGGGTTGCAAATGATCGGTTCCGTTCCTCTCAGCAAAGAGTCCCCAACCACTATAACTCATCTCCTCTGAGGCTTGTCGGGGGTTACTCGACGAGCAGATTCCCTCATGGCCACCTGAACTTTCTGTTCATGCTGAGAATGTTGGTGCTGCTGCTGCTGTTGGATGCTGCTCTGCTGGTGTTGGGGTTCCTGTTGCTGATGTTGGATTTCCTCTGGATGATGTTCCATGACCTCTTCCTGCTGTTCCACTTTGTCATTAATAAAGTCAAGAACTTGGAAGCGATTCCGTAGCTCGAGAGTCTCCATGTGGCACCTTGTCTTTCTACTTCTGCATGTCACCTTCCTTCAAGCATCTGTCTTCCTGTTTGGTGAACCTGGTTCTTTGTCCTTTAGGTCCTCCGTGCACTCTGTCTTCAAAAAGGTCCTCTCAGCCCTATCCAGGAACTCCTTTCCATCCCTAATAATGCGAAGATTTGAAACATGTACCTCCAGCTGTTGAACCTTCTCCTCCAAGAAAGCAACCAGCTTGCATTTGCTGCAGGTGTACCCAAGGATGTCTTGCGGAACAGAAAAGAAACATGCCACAGCTCTGGCAGGTGACCACAGCAGCTCCTTCCCCCTCCATACCTGATAGTTAGATAGTTACATTGAAAAAGGTAAAACTGGGCTTTCCCTTCAAAGTCCTCTGGTAAAAACTATGTCAACCCTCTGTTTGCCAAGTTCTTATTGTCAACCTATCAAGAGAGAGGGTGCAATTCTGTTACTGTGGTGCATAGTCCGAGCTCGAGGTCTACTAAATATAATTTTATATCAAAGAATTGGCCATTCCAAACTGCTCCCCTCCACGTGCTTGCGAGGCCCCCGGACAAGCACGCACACAGACATTGCCAAACAAGCTGAAAAATACAAAACAAATCCAGGTAGGCCAGTAATTTTCTGGCACGCAGCTTCAGGAGACCTTCAGGCAAGTACACTTTAAACCTAAATTACGTATGCACCAAGCATACAAAAGATTCTCTGCCCCGAATAGGCAGCTTGACGAGATTAGCGCTTCTGACTACTCAACTGTCAAGCACTCTCCATTTGCATACTGTCTGCGCTATTGACAGCGCCGTCAAAATCCAATCATTCAAAGTACTGACCTTTCAGAGGCTTTGTCTCTAGCCCGAAACCCATTGCTTTCCACAGGAATGGACTACCCTACAGGCACATTTTCCCCTATAAGAACCCCTTGTTTTGAGCGCTTCTTTAGATCGCTCTTGGCTTCCATCCCGCCTTGCTGTCGCTCCGTTCGCCAAGCCTTCCCCTCAGCTTCCACGTGCTGAGAACTTCCACTCCAACAGACTTTCTTCAGACTACCCGGGCTACAGGATCAGGTGTCGTATTTCCCCAAAACTCCTTCTCAAAATCCCCTATCTTCTTTCCTCCCTTTATTTTCTTAGGTCTGTGTGTGTGAGCACACAATTGCACAGTGTTTCTTAGTTCTGTGTGAGTGAGTACGCAAGTGCGCTGTGACTTTACAAATAAAAGAACATAATTAAAACTGTATTGTGTCGTGATCCTGACTTGGCCTAACCCCGTAAATATTGGGTTTAAGATCTCGCTAGGTTACCCTGCCTCTTGTAGTGCTACAGCTTGTGCTCTGGCTAATTCCCATTCCCCATTATTCAGAGCACATTGAGGTGTCCCCCACGGGACCCCAGAAATCAGGGTAACAATTCTATAGTGGTTATAGATACTCCCTCAAGTTCCCACCCTAGCTAGAACAGGCAGATTGAGTCCAGATGGGTTCAAAAAAGAAGCAATTAAGTCTTGCTAAGGTTAGGTAGTAAAAGTGAAAGGGTGCATGCCTTTGCCGTGCGCCGCTGGAAGCAGAGATAAAAAGCTGCTAGCTCCTCCCTCTAGCTCATCAGTGAGTCAGCTTGGACTAAAAAGCTGCTAGCTCTTCCCCCTAGCTAGTCAGTTAGACCATGTGCTCAGGGAGAGCACCGGCCAGAGAAAAAAGACAAACGAACAAACAAAGAGTCAAACACAGCCCCAAAAGCCTGTAAAAGACACCTGGTCAAAATGTCTTCTCAGACATATTTAACATAAACTAACAAAGCTTGACTAAACTAACCAGCAAAAACAAAAAACAAGAAATAGACAAACAAACAAATGAAAACAACTGCAATTAATTAAAAATAGTTCCTGCCCTTATTGGAAACGGCTCCTGCTTATGTAAGTATATTTAACTTAAAATCATTACTTAAAATTACTAATAAATTTGTTGCTCATTATATTTATACTCATTAACTATTTTAAATTTTGACTTTCTTAGATTTCTATTTCAAACTGTATATCAAAGTTGTTAATCACTACAGAGTATTGTTATTTAAATGGATAAACCATTAATTAATTCTCAGTAAATCTTTTATCTCTATTAAAGAATCCATACATTTATTAAAAAAATCAAAATAGCAATAACCTATAAACATATTTAATTTTTGTAGTCTCAATCTCATGATAACAATAACATTTTAAATGTTTTTAAAGCAACAGTAATATTCAAGTTCAAAATCCTAAAATCATCAAATCACCCTCATTATGTAATCCATTAAAAATCTCTATTCCAAAATAAAATCTTCTTCAGAGTTTCCCTTCAGTTTGGTGACAACTTATCCATCTCTACAATTTTCATCAATCTGTTAAACCATTTGGCCTTTATTGGGATTTCCACTTTCTTCCAATAACTTGTGTAAAGAAGTCTCACTGTTAGTAGCATATATTGAAGTAACTTGTGTTGTTGTTTGTCAACATGAGTATCGTCACCTCAGATCCCTAGTAAAAACAATTAAGGTTTCTTGACTATTTGGCATCTGTATTTCCATCCGAAACTTTTTAGCCTTATTGCAGATCCACCATATATGAAACAAAGATAATCTCTCAGATGTAAGATAACAGCACATCATCATCTTATAAAAACTGTCTTGAAAGTCGTAGCAAAGTACATTTTTAATTTCTTTCCAAAGTTTTCCCATTGATTTATGAATGTATTATATTCAAAATTCTTAGCCCAGTTGGTCATATATTCCTTAATTTGTTCATCTTCCATGTCTATTTTCAATAAAAAAAATATTTATTTTTATTTTTATTTATTTTTATTTTTATTTATTTTATTTATTTTTAGTCAAAGATAAAACCGACTGCAGGCTCCATAAAATCCAGACATGAAGTGTTCCGTCTGAATTGGACGCCTGAATGCCAAAGGGCGTTTGAACACCTCAAAACATTATTCACGACTGTGTCCATCCTAAAACATGTGACTCCCATGAAATCTTTTGCAATTCAAACAGACATAAGTGACTTTACGATGGCTGTTATCCTCTTACAAAAGGACAATAGTGAGGCACTATGACGCTGTGCTTACATGTCCCAGAAATTCAACTCCACACAGAAAAATTGGGCTGTTCAGGAAAAAGAAGCAGCTGCCATCCATTTCACCTTAAGTACCTGATGCCACTTTCTGGAGGGAGCCCCTGAACCTTTCGAGATGTACAGTGACCACAGAAACCTTGAAGCACTCCAACAGGTGAAGAAGCTGAGCCCTTAACAGACATGATGAGCAGAATTCTTCCAGTGGTTCAATTTCAAAATACTTTTTAAACCTAAAAGGTGCAAAGTCTTGTGGACCCTCTCTCAGTGCTTCCACAATATGAGGAACAGCAAACTGCCCCGTGTCCTACCACTATCACACGGTTCCCTCCTGAGACTCTGGCACTGGCGTATGGACAGGGGGATGATGAGGACAGTGCACCCCAGATGGCAATTTTTTGAGGGGTGCCCCATGCAACACAGCCACACTCCGGTGAGATGCGGCCATGGCCCCATACAGTGCGGCCACGCCCCTGCAGCAATGCGGCCACACCCCCTGCATGATGTGTCCACACCCCTGTCCCTCCACCCACCCCCGCTACTTGCACTTAAAGCTATACAGCTCTGGGATTGGGTATCATGGTCGTCATGTGTGCACAAGTGCGCACACAAAAGAGAGTAAGTTACACTGTAGACTCTGGCCTCAAAGAAAGTTTCAAAAATGCACTACACTGCTGACCCTTGGGTATGAAACCCTACAGCCACAATCTCTTGGGTGCACGAATTGGCTACAATCGAGGGCAAAATCTATGTGCTTCAGCCTTGCAGGGATGATATTCTAAAGAGACATCATGACTCAAAAATGGCTGGCCACTTCAAGTTTCAGAAAACCCTCCATGCCATCTGCAAAAGGTTCTTTTGGCCAGGACTTTGAAAGGATGTGGAAGTCTGCTCAATTTTCATCACTAACAAATCCACCATGACTAAGTTGTAAGGTCTATTGCACCCTCTGCCAACATCAACAAAACCTTAGGACTTTATCTCATGGGACTTCATGGTAGGTTTGCCGTCTAGTGAGGGCAATCAAGATATATGGGTAGTGTTACCCTGATTTCTGGGGGTCCCGGGAGGGACACCTTAAATGCGCTTTCAATTTTATAATTTGGGGAAATTAGCCAAGAGCACAGCCTAGCAATACGAGAGGCAGGGTAACGTAGCGAGATCTTGAACCCTATGTTTATGGGGTCAGGCCGAGTCAAGGAGCACACAGAAGTTGAAATAATAAATGTGGTTTTATTAAAACACAGTCAAACAGTGTATGCAGCACACTCACACAGATAACTAAGGAAATAAAGGTTGGAGTGGGATAGAGGGATTCTTAGAGGAGTTGTTGGTTTGGGTGATACTTCACCTGTCCTGAAGCCTGGTTAGAAGCGGAGAAGCTGGGGAGCGTGGATCTCAGCAACTGGGGCTGAGGGGAAGGCTCGCTGGACAAAGCGACAGCAAGGAGGGATGGAAGCCAAGAGCGATCCAAGGAAGCGCTCAAAGTCAGGTGTTTTTATAAGGAGAATTGTGACCGCAGGCTAGTTCGGACTTGGGGAAAACAATGGATTTGGGGCTGGAGACAAAGCCTCCGAAAGGTCAGAATTTGAATGATTGAATTATAGCCAAATTGTCAATAGGATAGCCAGTATGCAAACGCGGAGTGCTTGAGCGCTGTACAGTCCAATCATCAAGCTGCCAGCGTGGGGAAGAGGATCTTTTGAAAGTTGCGTGCATACCTAATTGAGGTACTTGCCTTGAGGTCTCCTAAAGCTGCGAGTTGGCTATTTCTGGCCTGCCTGTATTGTGTTGGAATATTATGGTGATTATCGGCTGAGCCGGTGTGCGTGCTTGTCCAGGGGCCTCGCAAGCACGTGGAGGGAAATGAGTATGTGAGGCCGAATTATTGATATCAAAAGATCTTTATATCGCACAAGCTCGGGCTAGCCAGGGCAGTAACAGTAGTAACTGATCAGTTTTCCAAACAATGCCATTTTATACCACTGAAGAAGATCCCCCTTGCAGAAAAACTCACCAAACTGTTCATCATTCATATTTGGAGACTACATGGGATTCCAACATGCATAATCTCTGATCGAGACCCTGTTTTCGCTTCCAATTTCTGGAAAAGCTTCCTCAAGTCTTTGGAGATGGAGAAAAAGCTTAGCACTGCATTTCACCTACAAACTGATGGCCAGACAGAACGGTGTTACCCTGATTTCTGGGGTCCCGGGAGGGACACCTCAATGTGCTCAAAATAATGGGGAATGGGAATTAGCTAGTGCACTAGTTAGCAGTACAAGAGACAGGGCAACGTAGCGAGATCTTGAACCAAATGTCTACGGGGTCAGGCCGAGTCAATAATCAAACAGAAGTTAATAATAATGGTTTATCTTCATTTATAAAATCACAGCAAACGGACGCACTCACTCACTTAGAAAATTAAGAAATACTGAACAATTGTACAGTCATGCACACAGTCCTAAAGAAATAAAGAGAGGAAAATGGATAGGGGATTTTCAGAATGAGTTTTTGGGGAAATACACCACCTGGTCCTACAGCTCGGTAAAAGGAAAGAAGCTGGGGAGCGTAGGTTCTCAGCACATGGAGGCTGAGGGGAGGCTCATCAAACCGAGCGGCAGCAAGTTGGGAGGCAAATCACAAGCGATCCGATGAGACGCTCAAAGTCAGGGGTTCCTTTAGGGGAAAATGTGCCCGCAGGCTAGTCTGTTCCCGGGGCAAACAATGGATTCTGGGCTGGAGACAAAGCCTCTGAAAGGTCAGTACTTTAGATGATTGAATTACGACAGCTTTGTCAATACCGTAGACAGTATGCAAACGCGGAGTGCTTGAGAGCTGGATAGTCTGCTCATCTAGCTGCCTGCTTGGGGCAGGGGATCTTTTGTAAACAGCGTGCATACATAATGTGATCTTAAGAAGGTACTTGCCTTGAGGTTTCCTAAAGCTGCAATCGGCAATTACTGGCCTGCCTGGATTGTGATTTGAATGTTTCAGCTATTTTCGGCTGCTCCTGTGTGCTTGCTTGTCCGGGGGCCTCGCAAGCACATGGGGACAAATGGGTAGTGAAGGCCAAGTTCTTGATATCAAATGATATCTAATATCCCTCAAGTTCGGACTAGGAACTACAGTAACAATGGGCCAATCAAACCATTGAACAATATCTTTGCTGTTTTTTGAATTTTCTACAGTCTATGTGGGCCTCTCTCATTCTGTACACCAAATTTGCCTACAACTCGGCCATACAAGCATCCACTGGGAAATAGTCTATGGATATGAAATAGTATATGGATACTTACCTAACCCCCTTCCTCCACTCCTCTCTTCCATTGATTACCCTAGTGCCTTAAATGATTGGATATCCAGAATCACTAATGCTTGGTTTCAAGTGCAACAATCCGTTGACAAAGCCAAAAAGGCTCACAAGACTCAGGAAACAAAAAACAGTCCCCAGCTATAAGCCTGGTGACCTTGTTTACTTGTCCACTAGAAACCTGAACTGTTTACACCCCTCTTGCAAGCTTGCCCCAAAATTTGTAGGACCTTCCCCAATTAAAAAGGTTTTAAATAATGTGACTGTTCAACTAGACCTGCCCACTGAATTCAAACATATTAACCTTGTTTTTCATTCCAGCTTGCTTAAGAAGGCACCTTTGGGGGGGTATGACTTCTAACACTGACTGCTGCCATTGGTCTCTGTGAAGTATCCAAGATCCTTGACTCACATGTATGCAAGGGCTGGCTGCAATGCTTGGTCCTCTGGAAAGATTTTCCTCCTCAATTTGCTGAATGGATTTATGCAACTCAAGTTTATATTCCTGAATTAATTGCTAAATTTCTCATGCTAACCCTCACAAACCTTCCAACCAACCTTTCCTTCACTTACTAACACTTTTTTCCTGGGGAGGCAGACTGTCAGGTACTCAGTGAGGCCTGCCATTAATATGAGAATTAGAGTAGTTAAGTTAGCAGCCTTGAAGTACATGCTAGACCAGCCTGAGAATGCAGCTGCAGACAGATAACATGACACTGCTAGGAAAGGTTCCCAAAGGGTAGCAACAAGCTGGATCTGCAGGTGCAGTTAGATGCATCTGGTAGCTTGGGCTTCAGGGCCTGCATGGATGTACCCAGCAATGACCACAGCAGTGGGCCTTAAAAGGGATCAACAGGGATCTGATGTTTCTGGGATTCTGGAATACCATAGAACAGAGTTGGAAGAGACTGCAGGAGCTACCCAGTCCAACTCCCTGCCATGCAGGAACCCACATCAAAGCACTCCCAACAGATGGCATCCAGACTCTGTAAAAATCTCCAAAGAAGGAGACTCCACCACACTCCAAGGCAGCATATTCCACTGCCAGACAGCTCTGTCAGGAAGTTCTTCCTGAGGTTTAGGTGGAATCTCTTTTCCTGTAGTTTAAATCCATTGCTCCTTGTTCTAGTTTCTGGAGCAGTGGGAAACAATCCTGCTCCCTCTTCAACATGACATCCCTTCAAATATTTATTTATTTTTATTTTTGAGATTTCTTTATACCGATTTCAAAAAGGAGACTTTGAAAATATAATTGGGATTGTCCGGAAGAGGTACATCATTTTAGGTAAGATCATCATTTTATATACTGATATTCTCTCAAATAGTGAAATATTAAGATTTTGCCATTTCTTAAGTTTTGCTTTATCCCCTCCCATACTTTAAGATAATTATTCTCATATAATTCTTGATTCTTCTTTGTTAAAACTATACCTAAATATTTAATTCTTTTAACTATTTCAAAACCTTATTTATTATATATTTCTTATTCCTCTTCCTTATTCATATTTTAGTTAGGATTTTTGTTTTATCTACACTAATTTTAAAACCAGAAACCTTACCAAATTCCTCAATATTTAACATCAAGGATCCTATGCTACTAATTGGATCTCCTAATATAAGAACTATATCATCAATTTGTCTTTGTATTATTCATTCAATTAAAAAAAACCTCTCCAGGACTGGGAAGGTTTATCCCAACAGACACAAGCTTACCTTATATTGTCCCTTCCACTATGCCCACACAAAATGCAAAAACACGTATTGGCCTTGCTGGTTGTTAACCTCTTCCTTTTCTTAACCTAGCATGGACATCTAACGTTTCCCACTCCAATTTCTCCAATTTCAACTTAGCAAAATCAAGAAATACCAAAGGCATTTTATCACATTTTAATTATTTTGTATTCTGCATTAACTTACCTAAGATGAAACATGCATATTTTCTTCAATCAAATAAATTATATCCAAACTCTTACCAGTTATGTTTCTGTAACAGGAAAAAACAATAACTTGTAGCTGACCTATCACCCTTGTTGGAACTAAGTGGTGCATAAATTGCAAGGAGACAGTTTGTAACTCCTTCAGGTTCTAAAGAACACTTTTGCAATTTTGAAGCTTACCTAACAAATTCAATTTTGTTCTTCCGATTGGAGTACTAAGAGTACAATCCTCTGGTTCCATTATATCAGAGACTGTGTCTTAGTATCCTGACTAAGTCCCTAGTCCAGAATACCATATAATCAACTCTCAGATGTATTGCAAGACATAAAGCAAAGAAGCTAGTAAAATGTGGGCAGGGCAGGGTTACTGTTAGGTGGATTTGTAATTGGTTGACTGACCAAACCCAAAGGGTGATCACCAATGGCTGCTCTTCATCCTGGAGATAAGTGACCAGTGGGGTGCCTCAGGGTTCTGTCCTGGGCCCAGTGCTATTCAACATCTTCATCAATGACTTGGATGAAGGAATAGAGGGTATGTTGATCAAATTTGCAGATGACACCAAATTGGGGGGTTTGCTAATAGCCCAGAGGACAGGATCAAATTTCAAAATGACTTTGACAGATTGTAAAGCTGGGCCAAAGCTAACAAAATGAATTTCAACAGAGAGAAATGGCAGAAAAAATGGAATGCACAAATATAGGATGGGGGACGCGTGACTGGATAGCAGTACATGTGAAAGGGATCTAGGAGTCTTGGTAGATCACAAACTGAACATAAGTCAGCAGTGTGATGCAACAGCCAAGAAAGCCTAAGCGATTCTTCGTTGCATCATTAGGAGTATGGTGCCTAGATCGAGGAAGATAATGGTACCACTCTATTCTGCTTTGGTTAGGCCTCATTTGGAATACTGTGTCCAGTTCTGGGCACCTCATTTCAAGAAGGATATCGACAAGCTGGAATGTGTCCAGAGGAGGGCCACCAAAATGGTGAAGGGTCTGGAGGCCATGCCCTGTGAGGAATAGCTTGGAGAGCTGGGTATGTTTAGTCTGCAGAAGAGAAGGTTAAGAGGGGACATGATAGCCATGTTTAAATATTTGAAGGGATGTCATGTTGAGGAGGAAAGGGACTTGTTTTCTGCTGCTCCAGAGACTAGGAGCAATGGATTCAAGCTGCAGGAAAGGAGATTCTACCTGAACCTCAGGAAGAACTTCCTGTCGCTCAGAGCTGTCTGGCTGCCTTGAAGTGTGGTGGAATCTCCTTCTTTGGAGGTTTTTAAGTAGAGACTTGATGGCCATCTGTTGGGAATGCTTTGATGGGTGTTCCTGCATAGCAGGGGTTTGGACAGGATGGCCCCTATGGTCTCTTCAAACTCTATGATTCTTTGGAAGTAACTTAACACTATCCAAATGAAATCCCAGGGCTGGTGCCACTCGACAAACAGAGAAGCCAAAAACTGGACAGCATCAGAGATTTGGAAAGAAAAGTGGTACAGGGTCAACATCCTAACCTTATTTGTACTCTATTTGTGTAGCCACCATAGAATGGTGATCCAGCAAAAAAAAGTGTTGTAGGTCAATATCACTTGCATCGCACCCTGTGGAAAGCTAGTATACACTGTTTTACCTTCTCTCATACTGCTCATTCAGCCACTATAGAGTGGCTGAATTCTGATTCTGACTAAACCAGCAGCTAGTCAGTGCATGCCAATAGGAGTCTATGCTTCCCTTGCAGTGAACCTATAACAGATGCAAGGGTGCATGATATGAAATTATATCATTTTGGCCTAACATTTTAGAACAAAGAACAGAAACAGGATCTGGAAACCCAGCTGGTACAAAAGAGGGAATTCTTCGTATAAAGAGCAAATCACTAACTCTTGTCTTGTCAGAACTTTTACTGGTGCCTCTTTTCAGAACTACAGATACTCAACAAGAACTTAGGCCATTTCTGCTCTACACTATTATAAGCCTTTTTCGCATGGCATATCTCATTTAAAAGGGCCTCTGGAGCATCGCGCGATTTCAAGGAGCGTTTCAGATGACGTCTTCACAATTGCGTGATGCTGCTGGGGCCAGCAGGCGCCAATCGTGCACTATATCATTTTCGGCTTTTAGCTGAAAATGGTGCACAATTGTGCATCACTCCGGGCCCCACGCGCACTTACCTTGTGTGTGGAGCTCCGGAGCCGCGGCGCTCGCACTTCCTCCCCCAGTGCAGCCTAGGAAAATACCCGGCTGCACTGTGGAAGGAAGAGGCAGAGCCCTCATGCCGTCTGCCAGCCAGCAAGCAGCTCCTGCAGAGCCAAAGCAGCAGGGACGCGAAAGCCTCACAGAAGAGGCTGCTTGCATGATCCCCAGGCGGCCGCGCTGGACAGAGGTAAGGTGCAAAAAGGGCCATAGTGCTGTTATTCCACTTTCAACATCCTGTGGAATTCTGGGGTTTGTAGTTTACTGAGGCCAAAAAGCTCTCTGGTTAAGAATTCTAAATGCCCCTCCCTAAACTGCAAACCCCAAGATTCCACAGGATGTTGAAAGTGGAATAATAGCACTTTAACAGCGTAATGTGGAAATAACCATAAACGTCAACTGTTCTCTATCTTGAAGATTTGTTCCATGCAGGAACTGGTATTTCTATTTCCTCCTCTCACTACCGGTTCTAGCTTGCTAAAAATGCACATTACATTAAAAATACAACCATAGTCTCATGTTTTTTGTGCAATTTCTTCACAGGAAGAAACTTCTCTTTTCTGGCAGGAGGTAGGAAGATCTGTGTGCTCTTTCTGTGTGTCTCCATCCTAGTAAGTTGTGGAATTGCGAAGTCCACTGGGTTCCTGTCTTTCTTTCCCTGCATGTACCTGAGATGTATGGAGTCATAAATCTTCATAGCACAGGTCATAGTGTTTCCTCTAAGGCCACAGGGAGACTTTGCCTTCAAGTAAAGTTAAATCCAGCTCCCAGAAACCAAGGAAAGGGAGTGGAGAGATTAATGTGGGCCCCCATCTTCTGGATAAATAGGTCCCTAATATACTGTGTGGAGTGGGAATGCTATTTTGGATTTTCTTTCTCAATGAGCACAACGTTTTGAGCTAGCCTTTATTGTCGGGTAGCCCTCCATGTTCTAGTTATGTGACATGTAGTAGGAGTTAATTAGCAGCTTGCTGGTAACAAGGTATGAGAACCAGAGACCATTAGATAAAGAAAGCTAGGAATGTAGTGATAAGCGCTGCCAGGCTAAACCAGAACTCCAAAGGTCTCTTGCGGGCGGGATGAGAAACTCTTTGGCTTTAATGTTTTGAATGTTGCTAATTGCCTCCAGTTCACTCACTGAAGTCCTGTACTATGTATCACGCTCCTAAAAAATAGTGTATTTGCACTGTTATATTTGTGTGTGTGAATAAGGTTTGTGACAGAGTGAGAGAACTCTTGCACAAAATATTAACAACATGTATCAAATAAGTGAAGAAGATCCTGAAGAAAAGGGAGCATCCGGTGGAGTTGTCGAAGCTCCAGATGAGGGAATTGCCGAAAGAGATGAGACGGTCCCCAGCCGGGGCCCTGATGCTAAACCCAAGACACAACCTTCGATTCCTCCATTCACCTTGACTGGAGGCCGAACCTAGGCCTGGGGAGAGAGACCAGAAACTGCTCAGTGCCAACGTCACTGGGCAACAAGATGGGACACATCTATCGTTGAGACCAGCTTAATAGAACAACTTCTAGCCAGAGAAGAAGAAGTGGAAAAGCAGCAAGAAGAAATTTCCAAACTGAGAGCTCAGCTGCATGACTGGAGACTCCTGGTGCCTCAGGTTGGGCGAGTGCCACCCCAGGTTCCAGCAGCAGAAGCTGCTCCAGTGGCTGCAGCACCTACACCTCCCGGGATACCGGCACTGAAAGTGGGGCCCTGGCCTTTTTGAGAGTTGAAGACCACTTACAATGGAGATGGAGCCACCCTGACATACTTTCTCAACATGGCCTCTAATTGTATGATCGACTATAGAAACAGTTTCTCTGATGATGCCACCAGAGTCAGATATCTGAGCCAGCACCTCAAAGGAGAAGCAGCGGAGTGGGTCACCAGCCTGTTCAACTCACAAGCTGAAGAAACAGCCGACCTGCCTCTGTTCATGCATCGACTTAGAGAAAGGTTCGAGGATCCTTTCTTCCAAGAACAAGCCAGATACCAACTGAGAAAACTGCGCCAAGGAAAAGGAACTGTTGGCGAATACACCTAACAATTCAGAAAGTTAGCCACTAACGTTCCAGAATGGAAAGATGATATTCTCAAGCAATTTTTCCGAGACGGATTAAACCCCACCATCTTCGATTACTGCCTGACCCAAGGGGATCCTGCCAGTCTTCTGGGATGGATGAAACTAGCCAGAGAAATAGAAAGCACCATGGAGAGTGTCCAGCTTGTCTGGCAAAGGCAAGTGCAAGAAAGCAGTCGCCGAACCCCAGGACCCCGAAAAACCACTTTTCTGAGCAGCAAGGAAAAGAAAAAAAATTACTCAAAGAAAGCACCTGTTTCTAATGTGAGAAAAAAGGCCACATTGCCAGCGAACGCCAGGAATCGAAGAAACCCACTGAAGAAAAGTTGGGCACCCCTACCACTCGACCTGCATCCTGCAAAGCTGACACCCCAAAGCCGACAACTAAACATCCTGCCAGAGAAACCACTGCTGGAACTTGTGATGGTGAGGACAGCCCACTGACCACATCTGAATCGGACAGCGATTATTGGGACCCCAACCAGTCCACAGATGTAAGTACAACCAAAACTCGTCATGTATATGTTACAGTAACTTTACAAGGAAATTATGGGAAATTACGAATGTACAGGGCCTTAGTTGACTCAGGCTGCACAACTAGCTTATTGAATCCTGCTGTGGCAAAAGAACTTGCAGTTAAGTTTGAACACCCAAAAAAGGCTGTCAAATTATCTCAAATGGACAGCTCACCCATGGCAGAAGGCCCTGTACAAGAAAGGACAAAACCTATCCCTGTTCAAGTGGGAAACTTTCAGGGACAATTGCATTTCCTAGTGCCCACCAAAAATGGGTTTCAAGTGGTCCTTGGGTACAACTGGCTAAAAAAACACAACCACCAAATTGACTGGACACAAGGCTTACTCAAGCATAACCATGATGTAAATCTAGCAAAACTCCCCTGACTTGGCACTCACTTTGAGTACTGAGGAGCTAAAAAAAAAAAAACCCGTTAGAGTACTGAGACCTGCAGAAAGCTTTTGAAGACCACGAAGCAGACAAACTGCCCCGACACATAGACTTTGATTGTAAACTCAGATTAATAGATGGAGCTAAAATTCCCAAACCCAAGATATACCCAATGAACAACCAAAAACTACGGGCTCTAAAAAGATTCCTGAACAAAAACTTACAAAGTTGATTCATTAAACCCTCATCTGCTCCAACTGCCAGTCCAATATTTTTCTGCAATAAAAAGGATGGAGGAGAACCGAGGCTTATCGTGAACTATAATTTAATCAGTCAGGCAGTATTGCCTAATATTTATCCGATTCCTTTAACAAAAGATATCCTAAATCAATTGATTAAAGGCAAATTCTTCACCAAATTAGACTTCAAGGAGGCTTTCCACAGAATACGCATGGACCCCAAAAGTGAGTGGTTGACTACTTTCTCAACCCCACTGGGAAACTACCAATGGACAGTTCTCCCTTTTGGATTACAAGGTGGTCCTGCAGCCTTCCAAATGTTTCTCAATTCTGTATTGGGATCTCCTCTATGAAGGTGTTGTTGTTTATCTAGATGACATTTTGATCTACTCGGAAACCCTTGAACAATGAACCGAACTTGTACGTACTGTGCTGCAAAGACTCATAGACAATGAACTTGTTGTTAAACTCTCAAAATGCGAATTTCACGCTCAGACTTTTGACTACTTAGGGTACTGTATTTGCCAGAATACCCTAAACGTAGACCCCACTAAAATTGACACCATCCTAAACGGGCCTACCCCCAAAACTAGAAAGCAACTCCAGCAATTCCTTGGCTTTGCAAACTTCTATCGTAACTTCATAGAAGGATTTGCAACTATTCCTCTCCCTTTTACTGACCTCTTGAAGAAAACAACCAATAACAAAACTAACTGATGCAACTGCATCATCTGGACTGAAAAATGCCAAACGGCATTTGACACCCTCAAACAAAAATTTACCTCTGAACTGCTTCTCTTATTCCCTGATTCTGCCAAAGAATTTATAATTCAAACCAATGCCTCTGACTTCACCATGGGAGCTGTTCTTCTTCAACACAACACAGACAACCACCTAAAACCATGCACCTTCATCTCCAAAAAATTCTCCATCCCACAACACAACTGGCCGATTTGTGAAAAGGAAGCCATCCATTTTGCACTCACCTCATGGTGACATCTCCTTGAAGGTTTTAAACTTCCATTTCAAGTCTGGACTGACCACCGCAATCTTGAAACACTAAAAACTACCAAAAAACTAACCCCTAAACAAGCATGCTGGGCTGAATTCTTCCAGCGATTTAGATTCAAAATTGTTTTCAAACCTGGAAAAAGTAACACTTTCGCAGATCCTCTCTCAAGACTACCCTGCCATGAACCTCCCTCCTTTTCTTCTCCAACCAAGGAAAAACCTCTATTCTCCCCAAACAATTTTGGATTACAAGTCACTACCCATGCACAACAGAGAGCCTGAGAATCAGCCTCAACACTACTTGATTCTGCCTTCCAGCATTCTCTGAAGTCTGCCTACCAAACTGACACTTGGCTACAATCACATAAAGACTCAATCACTTGGGTTAAAGATTTGGCTTTCATCGGAACTAAAATCTACATATCACCAGCTTCCCATATCAAAATTTTATAAAGATACCATGATTCCAAACCTGCTGGACGCTTTGGCTTTCTTAAAACTCTACATTCCATCAGAAAACTTTTCCACTGGCCAGGCCTTTCAAAAAAAGTCCAAGAATATATTAAAAACTGCCCCATTTGCAACACCTGCAAATCCTCTTCATCTAAGCCACATGGGCTTCTCCAACCACTTCCTGCTCATTCCTCACGTTGGGACATTATTTCATGGGACTTTAGTGTTGGTCTGCCCAACTCACACGGTTTCCATACCATTTGGGTTGTCACCGATCATTTCTCCAAACAATCTCATTTCATCCCACTGAAAAAGGTTCCCACCACTGAAAAACTAACCGACCTCTTCACCAGTAAGATCTGGAAACTCCATGGACTTCCTTCCACAATCATTTCTGACAGAGAACCTATCTTCACTTCCAAATTCTGGACTTCACTCCTTAAATCTCTCGGCATTTCCCAAAAACTCAGCAGATCCTATCATCCACAAACTGATGGACAAACTGAATGCACAGATCAAATCCTAGAACAATACTTACACTGTTTTGCCAATTCCAATCAAAATAATTGGGCACTTCTCCCCTTTGCCGAATTTGCTTACAACTCTGCTCTACACTCCTCCACTGGCAAAACTCCATTTGAAGTTGTCCTCGGCAGAACCCCAAAACCCTTTCCTTCACTCCCCACCACCTTCTCTACAACTCAACCTGCCTCACTCACCTCTTGGATTACAAAAATTTCTTCTACTTGGGACTCTGTACGTGACTCCCTTGAAGCTTCAAAAGCTTCTCGCAAATGCTTTGCTGACCAAAAATGGCAACCCAATCGTACATACTAACCTGGGGATCTTGTTTACCTCTCCTCCAAAAACATTTCCTCCAGTGGCCCCTCCAAAAAACTCTCCCCCAAATACCTTGGTCCTTTCCCAATCAAATATGCCATTAATGATGTCACCTTTGAACTTTCTTTGCCTGACACTTACAAACTTGTTCACCCTGTTTTTCATTCCAGCTTACTGAAACCAGCTCCTTCGAATTCTTCTTTGGAGATTAACCCACCTACTCGACCTGCTGTTCCTGTATCACGAGTTTCAACACTCCATGTTTAACTCCTGCATTTTGCATTTTCATTTTGAGTGTTGTCTCCCCTCTTCCCCTTTCTTTTCCACTGCCCACGAACTTTCCCTTTTCCCTATTCATCACTGCTGCACTATGTGTTCATTCTATTTTTTTTTCAGGATGGGCAGGATGTCGAGTAGCCCTCCATATTTTAGTTTTGGGACATGTAGTAGGGGTTAGGTAGCAGGGTGCCTGTAACAAGATATTAGAACCAGAGACCATTAGATAAACAAAGCTAGGAATGTAGTGATAAGCACTGCCAGGCTAAGCCAGAACTCCAAGGTCTCTTGTGGGCGAGGTGAGAAACTCTTTGCCTTTAATGTTTTGAATTTTGCTAATTGCCTCCAGTTCTCTCACTGAAGACCTGTACTATGTATCACACTCCTAATAATAGTGTATTTGCACTGTTATATTTGTGTGTGTGAATTTGGTTCCTGACATTTATAGTTTACTTTTCTTTATGTACATAAACTCATACATTATTTATTTTATTCATTGTGGAAGCAATCCTAAATTCCTGCAGAGAACTGTTGAAATGCCAGTGGATGTGGCAGACAGCTTCTCTCTGTCTGCAGAAGGGTTTTCTGGGGGTGAGACCAGTGGAAACTCCACCTACAGTAGGGAGGAGAAAGGGATGTGTGGGGGAGACCTGGGAAGGACTGAAGAAGGCCTTGGCTTATGGGATACAAAGGCCACTCTTCCTACCGATCTACAATAGGCAAAAAAGAACATCATCCTTGGAAACAGTATGCTTATTTAAAAAGAAAAAAAAAACAGTTCTAAAAAAGGGAGAGTTGCCACCACTTTCTGTCCTGACTGATGAAAGCCTTGCAATGCTCAACAAACCAATTTCTTTGCCATACTTCAATGCAGATATTCTTGGGAGAACTCACAATAGTAAAAAAATAATAATAATAAAAGACACATGCAACAGTGAAACAAGTACAATTTCAAAACTAACAGTTTATGTCTATTACTAACTGAATTATTCATTATGTATATTCCCTTTCTACTACCACCATACTGTTGCTTTCCATAAAATGAACAAGTACTTGTAGATGTTACAGTTATCTCTGCTTGTAGCAGTTATAGTTAACAACAATGGTGAAAGTAAGTGAACGTATGAAAAGCTGGAGCCATTTGGACTTGCACTGACAGAAGCCTCATCTCCAGGCCTTTGGGAAAAATAACAATTCTTTAAGCCATATGCCCACAGCTGGAGCCCTATATTCAATTTCTCTCTGTCTTTCTCTCTCTGTCTCTCAAGTTTTGTATCCACAGAAATCCAGACAAGCCTTGCACTTTGGCTGACGTTCAAAACTATCACCTCTGAGCAAATTAACTTCAAGGGCTTTGTCATTCCCCATATTTAAAATGCTATTACTGGGAATTAGCACAGCTTGGCACAGGCAGCTTAAGGGACTGATTGTGACTGCATGCACAGAGAGTGTACTCATGCCTCATGGCCACACAGTCAATGTCACCATCATGGAAGTGCCATTCTGATAGCACAGACTAATGTCCTTTGACCAGGTAGGAGCCCACATAGGTAGCATTTTACCCTGGTAAAGAAGAAACTCAAAATGTCCTATTCCTTAAAATGTCCTATTCCTTTTCTTCTTAAAAAAATAAAACATGGGAGATTATTTTATCTTGCAAGTAATGTTGGGAGTAGAAGCCATCTCTATTTTCCTCTCTGCTTTCATAAATACTGGAAAAGCTTTCTATCTCATGTGCCTGAACTCCTCTAGCGACTTAACTGGAATACTATCATGAGATAACCCTTGAAGTATACAAGGAGCATTTGCACATTATGTGATAATAATGCTGTGATCCCACTTTTAACTGCCATGATGCCATCCTATAGAATCTTGGGATTTGCAGTTTAGGGAGAAGTAGTCAGAATTCTCAGCTAGAGAGCTCTTCTTGTGCCTCTGACCAAACTACAAAACTCAAGATTCCATGAAATGCAGCCATAGTGCTTTAAGTGGAATAATTGTGTAATATAAATAGGCCCCAGTTGACTCCATCTTTATTCAAAAGTGGCAAAATAGATCTCATAATGAAAGGTAATGTGTAAGAAGAGAGTGCTTGTGTATTACAGTGATCCCGGTGTCTCAGTGCTTGTTTCAATAGAAAGTGCTTCATAAACCTTCATGCACCCCATGGTGATATGTGACAATGTCAAGAGATGCAAGACCACAAGCACACACTTTACCCTGTCCTTAACAAGGCAGGGTGCAAGTTTACACACTTAGAAATGAGTGGCAAAGACATATCTGTAATTGCTTTGTTGTCCAAAAGTAGTGTATATTTACAAACTTTATTTTCCTGTGTTGATAAAGTTTAGAAAAGTGTTATTTTTTGCCAGTAGAGCTTCTGCAAAAACAAGCATGCATCACTCTCTTATTCTGCCAAGTCTGATACTTGTATCATTTGACTACCTCCCCTTCCCCCCTCTCTCTCCCTCTCTCTCTCTCTCTCACACAGACACACCTCCAACACAACTCTTTTTCAACACCCCCCCCACACACACACATTTCTCCAACACAAGTCTCTACTAGCTGGATAAAATTGTGGAAATCATTTCACTAAATTTTGCATTAATACCTCAAATACCTTGAATGGAAGATCCAGGACACATGAGTGAGATTCTGCTAGATCATTATGCCTGTATGACAGTAATAATCAAATCTATAACCAGTGTAGAATACCTTGGCAAGGAGAGAATTAGGATGAATCAGTATTTTTCCCTAGTGGGAACTATGCTATTTCTTCATATTTCAAGGATTATTCTGTGTACCCATGGAGACACCGTTACAAGTGTCTGGTTAAGCACTTGGACTTGCAGTGAAAGCCCCTAGGGAGGGAAATGTAACATAACATCAAAAGGTTCTAAAATTCTGACCCTTTCTTAGACATGTCAAAAAGAAGGAGGAGGAACCATCCTTCTCCCACCCTCTCCACATACTCTTTGGGAGAACAGAGCAATAGGTGAAAAGTCATGGGAAGGACAAGCTGACTGATGGGATTTAGGTTGTGAGGTCAGTACAACCCTGCTGATGTGGGCTCAGACAGAGCCATTTCCTCTGTGATTTTTATCTTTTGTCTGTTCACACATCGAGCCACCTGGATTTAATTCTCAAACAACTCAAACATTCCCCCCCTCATAAACATAACTTAACCCTATCTCTTCATTGCTGTGAAATAGCAAATGCTACAAGGCAAGTAAAGGCCTCTTTTAAGTTTCAGCCAATGC